>CM028232.1:1390000-2762500 GCA_016432845.1 Psidium guajava
ACAGCCTTTCTCTAGAGTGAGAGAAAGCCCCTTCGGACTAAAGTCCCCCATTCAGATTACATTCGAGGCGTTCATATTATGAGAACCTCCTTAAATAGAATTGGTAATGCAAACTTGACAGAATAGTTTTGCATGATCCACATTTTGATTGATTGCATCATGAGTTATCACACAGACTACTTCTAATCATTGCCAACTTAGCTGAACAATTTTGTATGAACCAATGAACGCATTGATGAAAATGCTTGCACATGTTAGCTCTGACATTGCCTGACAGGCAACACATTCCCGGTGTTTGAGTTACCTTCCAAAGCCTTGAAATCCATTCGGCGATTATTGAATGAACAAGCCTGGTTGTCGAGAAGCCACCAAGCATTTCTTCCAAATTCTCAGGTAAGTATATCTTCAACCTGAACTTTTCAAGAGAATGAATTCTGACGGTTGTTGGGGTACTCGAATCCATTGCGGTATATATAGGTATCCACCTTCTTCAATAAAGCATGATTTGTCTCAAGGACAGAAATGTTCGAGACTTTTTGATCTCTGCCTCTTTGGTTTATTCCTAAAGCGACAGGAGAATATAATTTGGGTTTGAGCTTCGTAGGATTCCTGATCTCCTCAGATTTCAGAATGGCACCCTTTGAGGTACACCAAGCCCTTCTTACAGGCAAACTAAGTCTTTCTTACAGGCAAACCAAGTCCTTCTTACAGGCAAACCAAGTCCTTCTTACAGGCATAAAGTCCTTCTTACAGGCAAACTAAGTCCTTCTTACAGGCAAACCAAGTCCTTCTTACAGGCATAAAGTCCTTCTTACAGGCAAACCAAGTCCTTCTTACAGGCAAACCAAGTCCTTCTTACAGGCATAAAGTCCTTCTTACAGGCAAACCAAGTCCTTCTTACAGGCATAAAGTCCTTCTTACAGGCATAAAGTCCTTCTTATAGGCAAATCAAGTCCTTCTTACAGGCTAACAAAGTCCTTCTTACAGGCAAATCAAGTCCTTCTTACAGGTACAAAGTCCTTCTTATAGGCACAAAGTCCTTCTTACAGGCAAATCAAGTCCTTCTTACAGGCATAAAGTCCTTCTTACAGGAAAATCAAGTCCTTCTTACAGGCAAACTAAGTCCTTCTTACAGGCAAACCAAGTCCTTCTTACAGGCACAAAGTCCTTCTTATAGGCAAATCAAGTCCTTCTTATAGGCAAGCTAAGTCCTTCTTACAGGCAAACCAAGTCCTTCTTACAGGCACCAAGTCCTTCTTACAGGCACAAAGTCCTTCTTACAGGCAAATAAAGTCCTTTTTACAGGCAAATCAAATCCTTCTTACAGGCAAACAAAGTCCTTCTTACAGGCAAACAAAGTCCTTCTTACAGGCAAACAAAGTCCTTCTTACAAGCAACGCAAGTCCTTCTTACAGGCACAAAGTCCTTCTTACAGGCAAAGTAAGTCCTTCTTACAGGCAAATTAAGTCCTTTTTACAGGCAAATCAAGTCCTTCTTACAGGCACAAGTCCTTTTTACAGGCATTAAGTTCTTTTTACAGGCACCAAGTCCTTCTTACAGGTATCTCCATGGGGTGACCTACCATACGAGTCAAATCTCAATCAAAATTTAATCAGTAGAATCCTTTTATTAGGAATCTACCATGGTACGACCCACTATACGGGTCAAATGGTATGACCCACCATACGGGTCAAATTTTAATTCAATTTTTAATCAGTAGAATCCTTTTATTAGGAATCTACCATGGGTTGATCCACCATACGGGTTCAAGTTCAACCACCCTAAAGTTTTTTTATAACGAATCCTTAGGTTCTCATTTCATTTTCAGTGGAACAATCATGTCACGACTCTTTTTATTTCCTTGTATTGAGTCGATTAGAATTCAGGTGTCATCTCGTTTTTGAAATGAACCTCTACCGAGCTTCCTTTCAAAGAGGGGCAGCTGTTGACACCTGATTTTTAATCATTTTTTTTCTATTGCTAAAGTAATAAAAAATCCATAAAAATTCATAAAATTGAAAAATCAACTTTGGGGACCTTAGCCAAGCCTAGGGAACCAATTTTGACCAAAAAACGATTTTTCATATTTTCAGTATTTTTCGGTATTTTTATTTTCGAAAATTCATAAAACAAAAAATGAAGAAAAAATGAGAAAATTGAAAAATCAACTTTGGAAGCCTTGGCCAAGCCTAGGCAACCATTTTTGAACAAAAAATAAAATTTCATATTATATATATATTTTTAATTTTTTTAAAAAAAAATACAAAAATACTTGAAAATTTTGGAAAAATAACATTTGAGGCCAAAAAAAATACACAAAGATAGTTAATATTTTTATTTTAAATCTATTTTCATATTGGCCATCGCAAATTCAGAAAAATCCAATTCGAGTCACGTGTTCCTTCACGAGTATAATCTTGAATCGGGCCTAAAAAAATTTAATTTGAGTCAACTTATTTTTAATTTTCACTTTTTATGAGTTGTGACATTGTCTTCTAATATTTTTTATTTTCATCTTGGCCCAATTATACCCAGAATGACTTAATTTTGCAAAAGGGCTTTAATTAAATTCTGCATTATTTTCAACGGCAAGAAATGAGCTTAAATTTGACATGTGGTAAATTTTGGTGTGTCAAAAATTGTGAGGAGATTTGGACTTAAAGAAATATATTTTTTCAGGGACTAAATTGTAAATACTTAAAATTCAAGGACTAGAGTGCAAATACTTAACTCTTGAAGGATTATTTTACAAATAACAAAAAGAAGAGTTAGTGGATAAATTAGAATAGAGAAGGGAAGATGGAGAAGAGGAGATGAAGAAGAGAAGTTGGAGAAGAATGGATGGAGAAAATAAGATAAGAATAGAGAATGGAAGATGGAGAAGAGTTAGTAGAGAAATTAGAATGGAAGATAAGAATAGAGAAGGGAAGATGGAGATGAAGAAGAGTTAGTGGAGAAATTAGAATGGGAGATAAATATGGAGAAGGGAAGATGAAGATGAAGAAGAGTTAGTGGAGAGATTAGAATGTGAGATAGAGATGGAGAATAGAAGATGAAAATGAAGAAGAGTTAGTGGAGAAATTAGAATGGAAGATAGAGTTAGTGGAAAAATTAGAATGGGAGATAGATGAGTAGATTATAAAAGGAGGAAGAAGTGAGCTTGAGGGGGGGATTTTTGGAAAGAAAATTTGAAGTGTTTGAGAGGATTTTTTTTTTAGAGAAAATTTTGGATGTTTGAGAGAGTTTTGGGAGATTGAAGAAAAATTTGAGAGAAAGAAAATACCAAAAGAGAGAGAATTTTGAAGATGATGGAAGTTTAAACCTATGGGTTATCATCACAAATTCCTTCATCGATCAATATAAATCAAGAGTTCTTCCTCGTCATTGAGCAAGCAAATTCGAGCTAAGTGTTTTTATTTATTCATTTGTTTATGGTTTTACTTGCAAATTAGCACAAATTGTATACACTTTCTCCATCTCCTCTTTTTTTTTCATATTTTATGTCAGGAGAAGGATATCTCTACGTCAACAGCAAAAATCTCGTAGAGATGCAAAAATCGGCTCAGACAAGCTTCTAAGCTGTCCACCGATTTCTCAACTGATCTGTGACTAAAAGTCCCTCTTAATTCAAAAGAAACTATCTATATTGGGAACATAGAGAGCGAAAATCAATTATAGAAATCCCTCCCAAAAAAATGGGAGATAAGTACTCTTTCCACTCTTCTGGTTTTAGGTGCAAATTAGCACATATTTTGTATACTGATATTTCACTCTATTTTATGTCAGGAAGCGCAGCTTTATATCAATGGTCAACCCTATGGAAGCATAAAATCGGCTTGGAGGAGCCCTCAAGCGCGCACAAATTTCAAATTGTTGAATCAATTCGTTATATTTTATTTTAAAGAATTCATACCCCAGAATGGAGAGGACAAAGTCCATCCGCAATTTAAATACCTGCACCATAAATCCCAAAGGGAAGAGCCAAGCCAATGCTTAGCCTCCCATTGGAGGTTTTTACTTACAGTAGTTAAATACCTGCAACTTAAATATTTGTACCATAAATCCCAAAGGGAAGAGCCAAGCCAATGCTTAGCCTCCCATTGGAGGTTTTTACTTACAGTAGTTAAATACCTGCAACTTAAATACCTGTACCTTAAATCCCAAAGGAAAGAACCAAGCCAATGCTTAGCCTCCCATTGGAGGTTTTTACTTACAGTAGTTAAATACCTGCAACTTAAATACCTATACCTTAAATCCCAAATGGAAGAGCCAAGCCAATGCTTAGCCTCCCATTGGAGGTTTTTACTTACAGTAATTAAATACCTGCAACTTAAATACATGTACCTTAAATCCCAAAGGGAAGAGCCAAGCCAATGCTTAGCCTCCCATTGGAGGTTTTTACTTACAATAGTTAAATACCTGCAACTTAAATACCTGTACCTTAAATCCCAAAGGGAAGAGCCAAGCCAATGCTTAGCCTCCCATTGGAGGTTTTTACTTACAGTAGTTTAAATACTTGCAATTTAAATACCTGTACCTTAAATCCCAAAGGGAAGAGCCAAGTCAATGCTAGGCCTCCCATTGGAGGTGTTTATTCACTGTCATGTACTTCCTATAATTTAATTTTTGAATCATCAGACCCAAAAGATAAGCAGGTCGTAATACTGCACAGAAGTCGTTAACACACTCCCTCTTTCGGCTTCAGGGAATCTTTAACACTTAAAAAAATATAACAAATAAAAATATATACCATCCATGCATCCTATTTAAAAAGTGAAAACACAAAAGAGAATACCCTACTAGAGCCTTAGGAATAAACCAAGTCTGAGTTGCCGAATTATGATATCCATGAAATTAAGGTACCGAAAGGGCATTAGTTTTAATTAACTAGTGTAACCAAGTCTCCTCCTAATCTCTGGTTCGCATGAATAAATTAGTTCTCCCGCTAATTTATTTAGGTTTCTAATCGACCTACCAAGAACGATTAGTGGCGACTCCAAATTTCAAAGTCATTTAAACAAAAACCAAAGTTGCGATTCGATAGGGCTTGAGAGGGTCCGCGTTAGGTTAGTCAAATCTAATTAACCTAATAATCCGTTAACCCCTTTTAAAATTTAAAATTTTTTTAGAGGGTCGCGACACCTTCGTATTGAAAGTTATATCATCTGTCAACATCTGCTCTTTGGCAGATTCGGTTCAACATGGCACAATACGATATCCTCATAAGTTAGGGAAAGAGAATTCATGAGCAAAGAGTCGACAGATTTAGGAGGACCAAGGGGCTGCCATCCAAGGAAGTTCCGTTTCTATGATCGACCATTTCATGTTTACAAATCTTGATTCCTGAAGATTCTACAAATGTACATGCTAAGCTGTAAAAACTTTGAGGGTCAAGCAAGTTCTCGAAGAATGAAGCCTGCACCCAAATAACAGAGTTATCCTTCAGATGTAGCTCCTATTTGATGGAGTAGCCAACCAGTATGCCCAGTAAACCAACCAATGCAGAGAGCAATAAGAAGCAGCTGTTCACACGATTCCCCCTAACTTCTTTTCTCAGCAAATCCTGTTCGCAAGCCAAAATAAATACCACGGCGGATTAATATAAAGCATAGATATCTGTAAATGCACTGTGCTCTATGGTACCTCCATGCAACAAAATGTGACAGCAGGAGCAGGATGCAAATGCCCCCAGAAGGGCTCAAATGACCAATAGCAAGTAAGATTGCTATGGCAGAGGGAAGGAGGGATATGACTACTGAATATTAAGTATTTTGATCAGAATGAACTACTCTTTCCGGACCAAAAAAAACCAAAAAAAAAAAAAAAAGAACAAGAAGAAGAATAGTCTAGAAGTATGCGTTGTCATCTTCTAGTGTCTTTTTAAGTCATCGATCTCATACTTGAAGGTCTGTCATGAAGCAAAATATCAGAAACTTAGGAATCTGAGACCTTTCAAAGAACTCCCATCTATAGGCTATGATAAAAAAGCAACCCTAATTACTATGGAAATGAATCTTACTGCTAAACAATTGATCCAATTGCATAAAACCCCATCATCCGTTACCCTATCTAGTACCTCCTCAATTAGGATGCAGATTGCCCACGTATTTGTTAATATACCCAGTACAAGATTTCAATTACATGAAAGAGGTGACCAGTCGGGCCTTATCAACATGCCTTCACGAAGAAGGTCCATTGTCACACATAAGCATGGACATCAAACGGCGCAAGAAACTGAAGGTGGGTCCATTGCTAATACTCTTTTACTAGTTTTTTGCTCCAACCTGCTGACCTAACTATGCAGAAAGATCTTGAGAACATGAAGTCACAGAAGCACAGTAACACCCTTGAAACATCATGATTTTGCTATTTCCCTGAAATCATCAATCTACATGATGAGCAGTATGAGTTACATGCACCTTTGGAATATGAAATGATATTATCAACCTACCAGTTCCTGAGATAACTTCTCCCTCTGTTGCAATGCTAAAGTTTTCTCCTCGGTCAGCTTTGAAATAATAGACCATGTAGGCTGAATAAAGTTAACATTAGCGAAGTCATTTAAAGCCATATACAGCACATAAAATCTGAAGAATATGATCATCACAAGTAAAGCTAGCTATAATATTCACCCAAGAATGTGGTGCACTTTCCGTAATTATGAATAAACAGATTTAAAAGACAAAAGAACTGTACTCTGCTACTAAGTGTGGGCTTTAACTAGTACTGATATAGCAAAGCATTTATCAAGATACAAATACCATTCAGTAGCTCTCTCTTACTCAAAGTTCGTAAATGTTGTCATATGTCCCCATGGGAAATGAACCCATTCCTTATCATCTCTATGGCGGCATATTCTTTTCCCCCGATTCATGAATGCAAGTCAGTCCATAGCACCAGAATCTCAAAATTAGGGAAGAGAGCATGGCGGTTGAGAAAATACAGTGAGGAAAGAAAGCAGGGAAGATCGACATTTTCCAGTGTTTAGAAAAGACAGATAATAGAGATAAAGTAGAGAGTAGGAAGAAGTGTTTTTCTCTTCAGCCCCTCAATCCTTTCCCCTAATTTTAGGAGAAAAAGTTGGCAGTTATAAATTGGAATTACTTTTCTCCTTCACAAAAGTAAGATCACATGTCAAGGTCATTATGGGAAGATATAAAACATCAGATTTCTCTTGATTTCATCCTTCCTCCTTTCCACACATCCAAATAACCTCATTTTGTCTCCACCTCTACTTTCCTTCCTCCTACTTTGCTTCACCCATTTATTTTCCTAAATAACTTTTTATCAGACATGGCTAATGTCAGCATTTGGTTTCACTTCATTCATGTCCCTCTACCAAAGATCCATTTGATTAGTGGACAATTAGTCATTTCTGTTGGCTGACATATTTACTTCATCAGCAGAAGAAAAGAGAAAAGGTGGATGTTCTCAGATGCCGAACCACCCACCAGAAAACTTAAGACAAAATATTGGATGAACTTCTTCCCAAAATAAGTTATTTTAAGCATACTCTATGTCAGCTTCAGGTTAGGATGGAGCATAACTGATTGACAATGACAAAATATGAAACTAGTGCAGTAGAATATCAGAACCTGAATCCTCTTTGAGGGGTCAAATAAAACCTCATCATCGGGGACAAAATTAAAGTCAACCAAGGACAAAGAGTAGGAAGTTCACCTCTAAAGACTTTCCCTTAGATATTTCCAAAGATCTTGTTACCTAGAATTTTACAAATCATGAGGCGCTTGAAGCAAAAGGTTATTATTAAAGGAAAAGATGACGGAGAAACAAGCAAATAAACCCAACATCAAATAATGAGGTGTTCTTGTAAACATCCTCAAGAGGAGATGCTGTTGGAGAAGATCCTTCTTCAGATTCTTCAGGGATAGGAGAGGGAGGATTTGCAGGAATATAGACAACCCGCAATTTGAACTCCTCCAAAGTCTTCCCATACTCCTCATCAAACTACAATCACCACGTTCAAAGTCATTCAAATTGAGGGCGGTAAAGCGAACATAGAGAACTGTCATAAGATACTCCGAAGATTGCAGATTGACCCACCATTTTTGGGGTTATCTCTTTGATAGTTGCACCATACGGAGCAACAATACTCTGAATAAGGAATTTGTCCCTGCATTGCATATCAGGAGGTGGTGCCTCTTTTGGAGCCTGCATTGTGACTACCAAATACAGTCCACCATAATAAACGTAAGCATAAACATAGAAGAAAGGGCAAACCATGCCTACGCACTACTCAACACGAAACAGATAACATCATTTGCTTACAACAGAACCTAAATACTTAAGAATGTGGTTCCAAATTCAAATAAGAAATAGGTTGGCTTGAAGAGCTAACCCATCGATATACAATGATGTTTGGAAATTCGACATTTCACCGAAGGCAAACTAAATTTACCAGTGAAATTGCTTGTCGCCCCGGGAGGGACAACACCGGAGTTGGGACGAACGGAGTACTTCTTTGGGTTGGTCGTTTTCACCTTCGCACCCGTTCACAAATCTAGTCAGGTTTTAAATCTCAACCCCACAGTCCAGGCCATCAGAATTAAACACAGAGGAAAATAGAGTCCCCACCTTGAAAGCTACGTATTTGTCCGTCTTGTTGCTGAGTTGAATAGAACACGAAGCTTGCCTCCTCAATTCAACTTCAACATCCCATGCCGATTACCAATCGAAACACAAATCACATAATCAGCAATTGGTGAAACACCAATAAAAACTACATAAGACTGCACGATCACATACTCTGCTCCGGAATATTTATCCGAAAGACTCGAGCACTGAAGCTTACATGTGAATTTCAGTTCTGTGGGATGAATGTCAAGAAGATTCCCAATGACCATCGTTCTCAGCAAAATTCTGCCTTTGAAGCTTCAACAACAACGAGACGACTTCTAAGAAAGAACCCCTCTTTTTTTTTTTTTGTCTCAGCAATTGAAAGCTAGGGTTCTCTGAACGGACATCGCATTTCAATTCAAGCTCGGCTGCTGAAAACCGAAATGGGGGCGGCAACCATGGACAAATTTATAAAGCGAAATACGCCGCCGAACACTGGCGGGCAGTGGACTGGTTGATTAGCGAAGACCGCATTAGTCAACACGTCGAGATTTAGCTGAATGGCGGCACGGCTACGAGAAGCGGTCGGTAGCAGAGATAAGAGAGTCACGGCCGGTAAAGTCGCAAATTTTTGAAACAGTAGAACTTACAATAATTTTTAATTATTTTATGGCTCAAAATAAGATTTTCATATAAGCATTTCTCGTATTACAAAATCTAATCATGAACAATTTGTATTTGTTCGAATTCAACCCTTCGTACCTAGCTAATGTGACTCGATCGACACTAACATAATTAATTTTTAATTATATTTTTTTAGGAATTTTTTTATTTTTTTCTTTTTTTTTTCCCTTCTCTTCTTCTTCCTATAGCTGATTGTTGAGCACCCACCACCGATGAGGGAAACTTCACTTGCCCTTGGCTAGGCCGACCTCACCCAGATCTAGTGAGGCACAACCTCACCTAGCCTTGATAGATTTGGCGTGGCGTGATCCCATTCGGCCATGGCGAGTCGAGCCCCTCCCGTCCATTTGCGAGGTCAGTCTAATAAGATGTGGGCGGGACCCAACCTCACCCAATGACGTTAAGGCTAGCTTGCACTCCTGGTGGCCCGTGTAGGTGAGTTTCGTTGGTCCTTGCCTTTGGTTGATTGCCGAGATTGGTGGTTAAGAGGAGGAATAAGAAGAAATGAAATAAATAAATAAATAAATAAAATTAAAAATTTGAAAGTTATTAAAATAGGCTAATGAAAAAAAAAGATTTAGAATTAAATTGGCACAATTATCCAATTTTTATGTGTGTAATTTTCCCCCGTGACATTATGTCAATTTACATTCGTTTTCCTTGAGTAGAACAAATCTTCAAACTCTCTCCTTCATGAATGCTCCTTTCTTGCCTTTTTGTAGTACAGTCAAAAGCAATAATGCCCTCTACTAGAATTACAAGCCTTGGTACTAAAATAGGTTCAATTATTAAGTGGAGTCAAAAAGAAATCCGGGGATCAAACACACCAATCAAGTTTATATGCATGTTCATACTTGATGAAATACACATTCAAAGGGGCATTTTTCCAATTTAGGCTTTTTTTTTACCATTTAGGGTTGAAAAAAAAAATTACGGATTTGGGTCCCCGCGGCACTCAAAGTGCCGCGCGGGCCCATTTTTTTTTCATTTTTATTTATCTTAAATCTTCCTTTTTTGTTTTTATTTATTTTAAACCGTCATTTTATTTTTTAACATAATTATAAATAGTTAATTAAAAAATTTATTAATATGTATGTAATTACTTTATTGACTATGTAAATTTTCCTTTTCAAATTAATATGTATATAATTAATTTATTAATCTTTCTTTTCAAAGATTTTTTTTACTTTGAGGCTTATTTTTATAACTTAATTCTCAATAATTAATTAAAAATTATTAAGAAATATGTAATTAGTTTATTTAGTATGTAAATAAAAAAATCATAAAATAAAATTAATAAGTTTATATAAATATATAAATTTTTAATATATAAGTTTTATAAATTTAAAAACTTATATAAATATATAAGTTATATAAATAATTTATATATTTATATTTATAAATATATAAATTATAAATTTATAAATATATAATTTATATATTCATATTTATAAATATATAAATTATAAATTTAAAAACTTATATAAATATATAAATTTAATAAATATGAAATTATATAAATATAAATTTATAAAAACAAGTGAAAAAAATACAAAATTACAAAAAAAAAACTACCGCACCGGCCTCCTCAATATTTAATAAAATTTTCAATTAATTATTGATAATAATGTTATAAAAATAAGCTTCCAAAAGAAAATTTTTATATTTACAAAGTTATAAAAATTAAAAATTATTAAAATTACATAAATAAAAGCATAATTTAAAAAAAAACTGCTGCACTGGCCTCCTAAATATTTTATTATTATTTATTTGCATAAATAAATTTTTTATTTAATTTTTAATAATTATGTTATAAAAATAAGGTTCAAAAGAAAAAATATTTTTATTTACAAAGTTATATAAATATAAAATTATCATAAAAACATACATTAAATTATGAAATTATAAAAAAAAAATGCAATTGCAGGGGAAAAAATGCAATGGTACTAATTTATTAAGCGTGTTATTCATGTTTTTGTAATCTGAATATGTGGTCTTTAAATATCTTATTAATTTTATTTTATGATTTTGTTATTTACATACTAAATAAACTAATTACATATTTCTTAATAAGTTTTTAATTAATTATTGAGAATTAGGTTATAAAAATAAACCTCAAAGCAAAAATAATAATATTTGAAAAGAAAGATTAATAAATTAATTATATACATATTAATTTGAAAAGGAAAATTTACATAGTCAATAAATTAATTACATACATATTAATAAATTTGTTAATTAACTATTGATAATTATGTTAAAAAATAAAATGAAGGTTTAAAATAAATAAAAAAAGAAAAAAAGGAAGGTTTAAAATAAATAAATAAAAAAGAAAAGAAACGGGCCCGCGCGGCACTCAAAGTGGGGAATATCACTAAGCAAAATAATCTCGGTGTACCCCTAAATCTCTTAATACCCTATATAACTAAAAGACATTAGCGTATAAACTTACCAGACTAAGACCTTTTAATGTCATCGGCAGTCGGATGAAACCCAACCTCCTTGGACTGCTCAAGTCCCAAGAGCACGTCAAGAAAGATCTTCTCCTCCTTCCCAGACATTGTCCTCGTTAATTCTCGAGGATCCATCTCTTTCCATCTTATGTTCTTCGACGACGCTATCGTGAATCTTGTCCATCTTCCTCTGCAACACGATATGGATGCCTCTTGTTACTTGCGCCTTTGGCCGATAGCCGCTGGAAATAAAGCGAAGATCTTCTCGCTTAGATTGAAAGGCGAACAGGACAAGGACCGTATATAGTCGACAAAGCTACACGCGTCCTCTTCTTTGATGGATTTGTAACACCGACGCGCAGTGCGCCCAAGGGCTCTGTAACGCAAAATCATGCTCATTTGCCTCCGGTATTCGCCGAAGGATGAGAAGGTCAGGTTCAGGTAAATGCACATTCCGTGAATACGCACTGCTGGTAATGCGCCAAGGCAAGCTCGCGGGTCTTGAGGACTTGTCCGGCCAGTTTAGGTTTAGAAGTCGTCGCGACTGAGAGCTCACCCAGCAGGAGATAGAAGATGGGTCCGTATGTTTTGGCCAGGTCTCTCAAGCAAAGGCGAGGCAGTGAGATATTGAGATGGTGTAAATTCCCCATCAATGGCAACTTTTGGGGACCTGGCGGGAGATGCTGAGTGAGAAGAGATAGAGCAAGAGGAGGGAAGAGAGGAGAAGAAGAAGCATTGCATGGGAAACTATGAGAGCAAAAACTTTTGGGGAGACTTTTCTGTGGCAATATGTATAGTGGTGATTAAGTTTGTATATTTTTTTCATTTGCAAAATGACGAGGGAGTAGGGATCGACTTAACTTTTTCTAATGGTTTCCATAAGAATCTTATATCGGTTACGGAATATTCAATTTTTGAGTCATAACTATCCAGTCCACTCGAATGTATAAAATTCCGTAACCACATTTCTAGTAACACATTAGAGGATTAGGAAGCCGCTTCATATCAAGTAATAAATGACCAGGTACAAACTAGCTGGAGATTTATTCACGATCAATACAACTCAAAATTTGTGATCTCTTGGATTATTTGGTCATTACGCTACGCGTGATAACCATATGTGAATACGCTTGAACAAATTCTAGTTTAACTCACTGCAAAATTGATCTTATTTTCTTCCAATAAGGAGTTAGTTCGCTCCATGGATGCCGGTGATAGTCTAATCTTTTCACATTTTTCTTAGAGCCCATGCATTTGAGGAGGAGATATTCTCTGCTATAATACTTTAGACTATTGTTAGGACCCACAAATGCTCCTCATGCATGTGAATTCCTTCTTTCCTTGATTCACGAAGTCTTTTCTAACTGAGATAAGATAAGAAGTCGATATAGCTTTGAAATTATGTCTTTCTCTGTGCAAATTTTCCCTAGAAAAGTTTCAAAAAAGACTATCTAGCTTGGTTTGGAGAGCATTTGTCGGGTCAAAGATTTTTCATTCAATATTGTTAAATCAAAATATCTCTTTATCTTTGCTTTTAAACTTCCCCAATCACCGCTTTATGGAATATGCTGGTCGATTGATTTTTTTTTTCCAAAAACTTAATTTATTAGAAAACCGACCACCAACGTACTTATAGCATATTAGTTGACACTATCCTCACAGGTAAGTCGACCTCACATAAGCAAAGTCAGGTTGGGGATGGAACCCCGTCGACAAGATTACTGGTCGAACAAGAAAGCAAGCAGAATAGTATAGGGATAATAAACAAGAGAAAATTGAGAGTGTGTGTGTTAAGATTCAAAACTTGATCCGTGCTCTGATATTATGTTAAGTAAATTATTTTCTCCAAAGTTTAAACTATTAAAAGATGGAAGGAAAATAAGTTTTTAACAGATTACTTGATTGAATAGTTTGAAACCAAATTAATAAGGACATAATTATAATAAGCAAATTATCAAAACATCCTCAACGATGGCCGTTGACCGGACGAATGGCCGAATTGGTGTCCATATTCATCCAAGATGAGCCGCAGAAAATTATTCACACCCACAAACTCCCAAAACAAAGTGAGAGAGACAAGGAAATTATTGGCAAGGAAATATTTTTAGAATCATCTATGTTTCGCGAAACAAACGAAGCTTGTAAATCAAAGTTTTTCGTGACAAATTTCAATCTTTTCTCGTAGCTTAAAACGAAAGTTATTCACTCGAAAATCCACATTTCATATGCACTGGCATATTTATCCAAATTCATGCTCTTTCTTATTATGATCATTTATTTCCATTCACAACCAATTGTGAGAGCAATTTTGCTATTGGACACACAAAAGAAAAGAAATAAACCAATCACCTTCTTCATGCGTAAAAGCATGAATTCACCCGAGAAAGAAGGAAGCGCCGGTGGAGTTAAAGTGTAGCAAGTACTAGACCTACGTAAGGGTGCTCAAAATTTCAACTCATGCACGTCTTGTTGTACTGCGTCTACTCGTAGAGAAAATGATCAGCGGTTTGCATGCAATAATCCCTAACCCTTTGGTCAAATGCTGATCTAAAGAACGGTATTGCTGTTTGGTTACAGGCCGCCGCCTTCACCGCCAAAGTTCCGGTGAGTGCCGCTATCCTCCATATAACAGATCATGGTAGCTGTCCTGACCATCCTGTTCCGGAAATCCTAGCCCAAGCTTCACCCTCTTCATTTGTCGCACCTTTCCACTCGTCGGAGCTCCAGCCAACATCGGCAGCCACCACCACGCCACGCATTGAACTTTTCCAATCCTCTGAGTTCGGGGCTTTGTCACGTCCATGTTGGGCCATAAGTTCTTTTATTACTGATGGGTCCCTATGCGCCTTATTTTTGCTGCTGTTAAGTCATTGCATGCCTTCTGGCTTAAAGCTCAAGTATCCAGGGGTGATCGGTTCCAAGGTAAATAGGTTCCACATTTGGAATGTGGAACCTAAAACCTATCATATTATAACCGGTTCTTAATTTTTGAAATTTGAAACCTGTCCTATTTTTTTTTTGGAATCAGCTCTAGAACCTATCCCATTTTTTCTAGTCCGTTTTCAAGTTCTACCGAGAACTATTTTTTTTCCCTTTTTGATTTCATTTTTTTTATAGGAAAATAATATGAGCAACAAAGTGGCTCAAAATAAAAGATGATTAACATAAATTTCTATCCACCAAAAATGTGATCACATACAACTATAAACAATGAAAAATTCAAACACGTAGCCACATACAATTATAAACAATAAAAAGTTCAAGCACGTAATATAAAAAAATAAATTTTTAAATTTTGTTTACCATTCATCAATTTAAATTTTCAAACTCTATTTTCCATTCATCCATAAAAAAATATTCCTCCAAAGAATAGAGAGAGGCAACAAAGAATGGAGAAGAAACAAACGAGACGAGATAGAATTAAACTCAATTTAAAGAAATTTTTTTTTATGCAGCTAAGAACCGATTCCATATGACCAAAAAAAAAAGAGAACCAGTTCAAAAATCAGTATGGTTCCTGAGTGCGTCTTCACTTGGAACCAGAAACTGGACCTGTTCAAACTAGTTCCAAAAATTTAGAACTGAGAACCGGACCTATTCACGTTGGAATCAAGAACTGAATCAGTTTTTTAGGTGGTTCTGTCCAATTCCCGGTTCTACCCGGTTTGGTTGCACATCCCTATAAGTTTTTGTATAATTATGTACTTATTAAATTATCAATATTTGCTCAGCCATAATTTCATCATCCATGTGATGCGTCCTGTTACAATATGGTTTTTCTAACATATTTGAATAATCAACATAAATGGATTAAAAGAAAAAAGAAGGATCGTATAAGCCTTGTCTTTAATCATCAGTAGCAGAACAGTATGATCTAGATTTAAGTGCCAAAAAATAATTATAAGAGAACTCAGAAGGAGAAGCTTTCACTTGAATCATTTAAGAAAATAGTTTGTAATGTTGCAGGATGATTTAGATTCAGTTCAAATTTAAAACGTGCGGAAGATTTGCGAAACATAAGGGCATTTGCGTTATCACTTTAGTAACGTATGGTCATGTCTTATAGCAGGTGCTATCTATTAGAACTGTGGACACAAATTAAGGAAAGAGAGAGAGAGAGAGAGTATGTCTCCGTCTCCTGAAATTAGTTTGTTAAGTCGAGTCGCAAGCGTCAGACCATGACAAACACGAGTTCAAGCGACCCTTAAACAGGCGAACAGTCGAGAGTTCTCCACAAACGAAGAACCCTAAAAAGAGGGGGAGAAAAAAAGAGAACAGCTTAGAGATTTAAACAGACACCCAACGTAGATTTTCCTCAGTAAGGAGACATTCCGACGTTCGTGGTTGCAAAGAGCCCATCTTTTCTCAGCACGTCCTCTCCTTCCTGCAAAATTCCCAAATCCTTATTATTTCAAGAATGTCAGAATTTCAGTTCGTTCTATATGTAATGTCGAAAAAACATCAAAACTATACTTCTATTCACATCGACTTCGGAAATGACACTTAGGAATCGTTTTTTTTTTTTTTGGTTACTAGAAAGGAAAAGGGTGCTTTTGCATGTCATCCTAGAGTGTGTCCGCTTTAAATCTCTCTTTTTTTTTGGGGGGGGGGGGTGTCGAATTAAATCTCTGTTAATAGAGTGGTTAATAGCCTAATCAATAGGAGAACTGATTTTAGGGTTTCCAAGCATTATTACCTGCTGGCAGATATTAGGTTTCTTCACGGGCTGGTCAGGCATGAGTCCGAAATGGATGTGGGGGAAGTGGGCCCACTGCAAAGGAAGGGAAAAGAACACAAACAAACGTACGATTATCAGAACTGAAAGCTTTCCGTAATGAAAACAATCACAGAGCGAACGTTTCAATGGAGAGTGTAAAGAAAAATGAACCCAATAAACAGATGGAGGGAGATCAGACCAGAGAGCGACTTTTCAATAGAGAGGAAAAGAAGAGAAACAAAAAGAAAAAACCAATGAAAGATTGTCGTAAGATAGTCGATGCTAATTCTTTTTGATGGAGTTTGGACACTTACGTTCTTCGCAGCAGCACTAAAAGCTTCCCTGTGGCTTATATCGGGATTCCCGGCTTTGATGCGTTGGATCTCTTCCCTGCAATTTCAAAAAAGTATCATCATTGGACTCGTAAGTTTCCGGACTATAGTTATGGCATATCGAATTGGACGTGGACGGATTTTGGAAATATGGGCAAACTCAAGGTCCAAAATATACCGAAAACCGAGTCAGGCACGCACGTTTTTATATTTGCTTCTGGTTATTACCGTCAACGCACAAACACATGTATTGACACGCGAATAAACCCGACACGAATGGAAAAAGGGGGAAAAAAGAATTGTTCATCAATCATTCAGCATGTCCTCCCAAAAGGGTCTAGTGGTCCTGGATGGATGGAAACATTCGAGCTGTCTTTGAACACTTTAGTTGTCCCTGCATATCGATGTGAGACATGCTTTTTTTTTCTTTTGTTTGGCCTAACTTGTACGCATCATGGAACCAACAACAAATGACAAAAGCTATGTCTGAAACTGCACTTAAACACAGTCCACTATCAACTGTAAAAAAAGGGCTTTGCTCTTGACAGAGATTGAGGCGCCTACTCGCTAGATTAGTTATTTTTAACCTAATAATTGAGCAATTTTTCAGCACTTATAAGTTCAGAACCAGACAGATGATGATGATACTAAGTTGGTAGCGCATACAAATTCTCGATGACCATTTTCATTTTAGTATGAGGCGACAAGCCACAAAAACATGCAAAAAAAATTCCTGACTATTTATTTTTGCTGGAAACGAAATTAGGGCTTACCATTCAATAAACAAATCGTGCATAACGTCATATGTTAACTAAGGGTGGAATACAATTATGAGTTTCTAAATATCTTTGAGTGTTTGCTTTAGGTCTGTTAAACTATGCTCTGACTGTTTTCATCCTTAAAATTTCCAAGTCGTGCAAATGTAGGACAAGCATTAGCATTTTCATCACAAACCAAACAAAAACCACATCGACGATGTCCAGTTTTAACACCTGACCAACTTTCAAAGTGCTAGGAACCAAACTGTGTACCGAACGTTTCTTCTCTAAATTACTTAATACCAAATGCCACTTATCAACTAATAAACATGTGTAATTATCTCTTTTAACATCTATATCATATGAGCCAGAGAAGGGAAGAACCAAAAAAGAGTAATAGAGATTGAATTTCATCAGCAAGCCAGCCTAATCAAACCAGTCGTATGCATTACATTGATGGGAGGATAGGTTTGTCACTTTAATTCTAGTTAGTGTACATGTACTAGTCACTTGGTTAACACTGAATGAGGCATATTTTTATAGCCATAATAAATTCGTCGCTTTTTTTTTAATCTCCATGGAGCTTACAAATATAAGTAAAGCAGGAAAATTTGCCAGAAGTAAAAGGGATTATGCATAATTAATCGTCGTAGTTGTGCTTAAAATAGAATATGTTTACTTACTTGATGAAGCGGTTGTAGGCAGAAGGGACTCTCTGTCTCTTCTCCGGAGCTGGGCATGAGCAACCAGACAGACATACAGACAAATCAAAGAAACATTAATATCTCTTCCCTGGCTCTCTCTTCTCTCTCTTATCATAGTCTCATCATGACTTCAAAGAGATGGAAACCCCACTCCACTTCTCTCTCTCCCTCATCATAGTCTCATCATGACCTCCAGAGAGATGGCAACCTCTCTCTCTCTCTCTCTCTCTCTCTCTCTCAAACGTTATTTGACAATCTTGGGGATGAAGATGAAAACCATTTTCAGCGTCAAAGCTAAAGATGATCTGACATGGATTGTTTCTTCTAGAAACGATTGAGACAATGCAAGCTTTGATCAATGAAGTGGGGATTGGGAAACGAAGGAAAAGCAAAATGTAGGCTTTCTCGGCTAGTCCTTACATAGAATATAGGAGGCGGCGGCTATCTGATGGGCTATCAAGCTCTTTTTCTTACATGTCTTGAGGGCTCCGAAGCTTTTCAAAGTAATGAAGATCATTTTGACCACCAAAAAAAAAAATAATGAAGATCACAAGAAAAAAAATCTGACTCTCTCTCTCTCTCTCTCTCTCTCTCTCTCTCTCTCTCTCTCTCACACACACAGATGAACTGCAACTCTTTCTTAGAAATATATTGCATATACCACGAGAGAGAGAGAGAGAGAGAGAGAGAGAGAGAGAGAGAGAGTGGCCAATTAGAACTTGTCAAGTCTCGGCTCACACCATGAAACATGGACCAATCTAATTGAAAGATGGGTATAGAAAAAAAAAATAGAGAAGGAAAGTTTGGAGAGAGAGAATTTTCATACGTCTGTTAACTACTGGAGGCTTAGGGATCTGCTCAGCTCCTCCTCGTAGCTGCATAATGGAGTCGGCTGCCGACGGCTGATTTATCAGCAAACTCGATGGAGCATTCCGGATCTCCTCCTATAAAATTCACACCCACAAAATTAGCCAACAAATAGAGCTAAAGGTTTTAGCATGATTAAGGAAAACAACAGCAATAATCTTATCTTACCCAAGATACACATTAGTACCACTACTTCAAAGAAGTGCCAATGTGTATTTCCTAGAGAGCCTTCCAAAAAATGCAATCTTCTTATACTATTGGTCATAAGAAGAACCCAGAACTTTTTCTTTTCGAGTCAATGTATGTCTGTATGTCTTTAGAAGGAAACCCAATCTGTGAATTGTGATTCGTAAAAGATCACAAGACAGTGTCACGTGGGAAGTGGAACCCGGTAGATTCTTTCTCTTGATTATTTTGGCTCGGACGCGAGACGCAAAGGTGGGACGATAAAGGTTACAAAATTCAGAATTACCATTAGGTTTTGAGGAGTGAAGAAGTTGTGGCCAAGTTGAAGCTGGTTGGCGGAGGGAAGAAGCAACCCGCGCATGTTGACGGACAAAAGATTGGAGCAGTGACCGCATCGGACCGTCACCGTCTTGAACAAGCTGGTACAGGGAACGCTTACCTGTGTGTGTATTTGTGTACAAAGAGCACAAGCCCCAAATTAAACCATCAGGAACAAAAGCAAAGTCATTCTTGTATCATGCAGAGACTGAGAGAGAGTGTGCATGTATATACAGCGAGGACGGTGTCGCAAAAGTTGCAATGGACATAACAGAGCTGCTCGGCGGGAGTCGAGAGGTGGTGGTGGTGGTCCGGCGTGAAACCGCAGGATGACGACGAGGACGAGGAAGAGGACATCGTGTTCATCTTTTCCCTTTGTTGAAGTTGATAAATTCTTGGGCTTTGATTTGATGGATGGATGGATTGACAGGTGATATGGCCGAATGGGAGTGTGAAAGACAGCTTAACCACCTTGGATTTGGGTTTGATTGTTTAGTTGCTTTTGCTATACATAGGAGAGGGGGAGAGAGAGAGAGAGAGAGAGAGAGAGAGAGAGAGAGAGAGAGAGAGATTATTTCCTCTAATATAGTGTTGAGAAAGGAGTCCGAGAAAGGGCTTTTCACAGTCATCCTTTTCAAGTAAGAATGGAAATCTGACCCAAAAAAAACAAAAAATTAAGCATGGAAAAGTATCATTGAAGCTCATTCAGAATAGATTAACCTACATATAGGTCAGGAAGATTAAAATGAAGCTCATTGCCAACAAAAAAAAAAATCAAATTTTATGCCTTCTTTTACCATTTTTTTTAATGTTCGTGTTTAACTAAAGCAATTTATCATATATCATGTCACAATGGAATACAAATGTCTTATGCACTTATTTGACAGCTTAAACTCTTGAATTATGAAGTCCTTTAGCCTCTTGAAACATAAGGATTTAAAGTAAGAGTTGTGATTATGATCCATTTCGATTTGGAAGATGTGGGATTTGTACAAGCTGTTGGGGGCAACATAAACAGGACCCACAGCAGGGGGAGGTAGAGAGAGAGAGAGAGAGAGAGAGAGAGAGAGAGATCTGAAAACAAACGGCTGAGGTTGAAGGGGAGAGGGAAAATGAATGGTCGACAATCCCAAAGGATGAGGGAGAGAGAGAGGTTCCAGAGGCGGCAGAGGTGGGGGAGAGGGAAGAGAGAAAGGGACGTGTGCATGGAACGATTAGCTTTGCTGGTCATTCACCTGTTGTTTTCATACTTAAGACCCTCTCTCTCTCTCTCTCTCTCTCTCTCTCTCTCTCTCTCTCTCTCTCTCTCTCTCTCTTCTCGGTTTCCTACAATTCCATCGTCCCCACAATCAAATCTTGGTCATCTCTCCCTCTCCCTCCCTCTCTGTGCGTAAGTTCAAAAGTACTATACGACGAAGGTACCTAGCTCTGCCTCTCTGCAATACTCTCTCTCTCTCTCTCTCTCTCTCTCTCTTCCCTGCACTAATTTGATGTATAGATAATCCAAAGATCCAATCCCACTTGGCCACATTTCTGTACTCAGCTCTAAAGTTTCACGAGTCTTTTCATCGTTTTAGTGTAGCATGGTTCTCTCTTGACGCTGAAGCTTTTCGAAGTTCTGTGAACTCTTGTACCAATGCCCAAAAGTTGTCTCTTTTATTTTATTTTATTTTCTTTTCTTTTCTTTTATTTTCTTTTTCTTTTTCTTTTCTTTGCTTCATCTCCCCCCCCCCCCCCAGTCATTACTAGCTTGCCGGGATTTTGGATGAGCAAGATTTGATCTCTTCCAGAAAAATTTCAGATTGTGGAGAAGCATTTTTTTTTTCCAAATTTGCTGAACTTTAGTAATAGCATGTAGTAAAGACTTGCATTTCCCATTTTGCCCAATCTTCCCATGGGAATGACAATGTTCAGGCTCGTATTTGAGATGTGAATAAAGATGTAGAAACATGGATACCGTCGAGTATCTAGGAACTAATCCTTTTCCAGAAAGCTGAATTGCAAGTGGTTTAGGGTATTTCAGACTAAGTTTCATGTGAAGTTGGTTTAGGCTTCGTTTGTTTCATGAAAAATAATTTCTTGAAAAATATTTTTTCGGATTTTCCATCGTTTGAGAGCGAAAAATAGGCTAATTCTGAAAAATATTTTCCTCTTATAAAAAAATCTCTTTCAAAAGTATGGAAAATATTTTTCTCATTTTGAGAAGAGGAAAGTATTTTCCTCATCTTTTCTTCCTTATTTCTTTCACACTTCTTTTTTTATAATAATAATAATAATTATTATTAACTATTTAATTATTTTTTAAAAATTCAAAATTTTTATTTTTGATTTATTTTATACTTTAATCTTTTTATTTTCTTTTTTCTTCTTTTTTTCTTTCCCCCTTCTTCGTCCTTCGCTACTGCTCCTTCCTATTTAAATATTATTATTATTTTTAAATATTTTTCGTGTCTTTTTCAAGTTTCATCCAAACACTAGAAAAGGAAGTCATTTTCCTGAAAATTGACTTCCTTGAAAACATTTTTCAAAAAGATCTTATTTTTCGCGAAAAAAAACGGAGGTTAATAACAACATGGTCTCGCGCATCTTCCATTATACCCACAATGATCGGCCATACTATTGCTATCCATAATGGAAGGGAGCATTTTTTTTAAGTTCCATTTATTTATTTATTTTTCATTCAAGAGTTCTTATGTTTTTCATTTTGAGTACCTCTACAGGATGGACCTCATATTATATAGATAATTTCTTATCAAAATGACCATTACATGATTCAACACATATCTCCTACTTTGATTGGTATTGCTTAAAATTAATATTGAATTTATAATTCATCGATGGGGCAAGATAGCTTGGATATATCGATGGAAAGTAAGGATTTTGAAATAAGACGGTGATTATATAAAATGACATGGTAGACCATTATTTACAATGGCTAGGGCCGAGGCCAACGACGGAGGCCACAGCACGGTGGCGGAGGAGGTGGCAAGGGAGGCATAGCTATGATGGACTCATTGTAGACGCAACCGCAAGAGAAAGAAGAAGGGGGAAGATGCGTGCAAAAGGGAATTTAGGAAACTAATCACGACCAGTTGTTTATTATCGTGCCGACATGTCTTCCATCAAAAGAGACTAAATCAATTGAAAATATCAATGTGCTCCAAATGTGGAGAATCCCAATCTATTTAGGTATTTCAGGCATTTGACAGCATGGCGTGTCCAAAATCTTAGGATATAAACTAGCCGACAGTTCCTCCTGATTATGCTAGCTGGGTCATTATTCTTTGCTCTTTAAACTTTGTGGCTAATTCCACATTTAGCCCCTTTAATTTCCCAATACTCTTGCCCTCTTGTAACTCTCATGAAGCGTGGCTCAATAAGAGGTTAACTCACATCAGGTTACTACTTGCTAAGGAACTGTTTCACGTTTTTAACTTGTTATACATTACATCATCCAACGTCGCATTCAATTTACTCAATCCTCTAAATTTTTTCTCCTCTTTTTCTTCAGCAAATCCGTGCATGACAGGATTTGGGTATGAGTAGACAATCAACTTATAAAAGAGATGATTTACTGTTACCAAAGTTTGAAGCTATTCAAACTTTGCTCAGTGGCCATATTAGTCTTAAAGAAGGGATTGACCTCATCGATCAAAAGGCGTTTTCATCCCTTACTTGTTTGAATTTTTTTCCTTTTTCTATTTTTTTATTTTTCTCTTTTTCTTCCCTCTTCTCTCTACCAGCCATCTTTGGGCCTTGTCGATGGCCGGAGGAGGTCGCTAGACCAAGGTAAGGGCGGCCCTCGTCGCCTGGGTTCGCAACGGTCTAGCTATGGCCAAGGGAGAGAAAAGGGAAAAAGAAAAATGAAAAAACATATATGCTTGGAATTGTTTTTACTGAAATGCCCTTTCTTCAACGGTCAGAATAGTCACATGTTCGTCGACTGGCCAATACTCCGTATTTGAGAGATTTAATCTCTTCATATCTTTATTTGAAAAAAAAAAGAGAGAGAGAACATTCCAAGTTTTTGTTTGGAATTTTGACAAATTCCAAGCACCATAAAAATGAAATGAATCTCAAGAAGCTGATCATAGTCTTCTTCCGGCGCCATACATGACTTGATCACACCTTTCTGCCTCTCTCTGTCTCTCTCTCTCTTTCTCTTACACCCACAGAGATACCAAGGTGTCAGTGATAACAGAAGGCAGAGATCCTTTTACGATAGTTTTGTCCTTGCATGCTGGTTTTTCTTTTTCCCCCCAATTTTCGCTTGCCTACGATTAGCTTAAAAAATAAGTTAAAGACTTTTTTTTACCTACGCACACTTCCAATCAAGTTCTGTAACTTTTTTTTCCCCCACTTTCTCTTACTTTTTTTTGTCGCGAAGTTCAACTCTGAAAAAAGCCTGTCCACTTTTCCCTACCTTCGTTGAGGACTCTCACCCTCTGATTGCCATTTAAAGTTAATAAAATGATAATTCGGTTGTGAAGGCCGTTGCATCCTCGTTCAATATTGACTATGAAAAGACTTGGGAATGTCTTTCGGACGTTGTTTTTAACATCGAAAGCACACGGTAATGGAGGAGCTTGTCAGTCTAGGTCTGTACTCTTTCTTCAAATCTTTTCTTTTTTTTTTTTCCTTTTTCAAAAAGGGTTGTCCTCCTGCTTGATTCATATTGGAGACACTAGGAACTTAACGTGCCCTAAATTGGTTTAACCTATTCATCTTCCTTCCGTCGGTGTTTCTTTTTTGGCTACTTAGGTTTTTAAAATCTAGGTATATGTCGATAAATTTATTTTGTGTAGGAAACGTGCCTTTTAGATTTACATGAAATCATCGCTCGACTTACAAATGAAACTGGTAAATATTACTCAATCTTTGGGTGCATTTGTTTCATGAAAAAGTAATAATTTATAAAGTATTTTCTCAAAATTGACTTTATATGTCTTTTAGAAAAATCAGTCATTTTAAAAGTAAAAATTCACCATCAATGCATACATTAAGGTATAAATTGTTGTTGACAAGGGAAAAAAATTATGTTGTCTTAGATAATAAAGCAATTCAACATAGATTCTACATCTTGGAACCAGGCCAATTTTGGAGCAGCTTTGTGATAATGGAACCAACCAGCAAAAAGCATTAAGGCTATCGACTCCTCGAACAGTATTATAAGAATCGGTACTGAACATCCCTCCTGTAATTGTACATGCTCTCATAGCAATAACATATTTGGGTTCAGGTATTTGTTCATATAATCTCATTAAAGAAGGAGCTATTTTCTCTTCTTCTTCTTCTTTTTTCGTTTCGCATTTCTCATCAAAGAAATAGAAGAATTTGCATGTATTTGTAGAGTATCTCCATTATCAACTCTCCTCATGGTCGAGCACCACAAGAAGATGGAACTCTCTAGTAGGGATGAGCAAAAAAATTGATGCCCACCCAAATTGGACCGGATCATGTTCAACCATCTGATTTTGGATGGTAATCGATGGATATAGGTCTGGTTCTCGATTTTAATTTTCTAAAACTAGCGGATACTAGGTTAGTTCATAATTTTAGGTGGGAACCATCCAAATGAACCTATTTACATAATATAGATATATTTTCTTTAGTTAAAGCTAAAACCCTTAAATTTTCAATCACCTAACCGAGGCCCAGCTCACCTCATCCAGACCCATGCACACCACACAAGCCGAGGGGGGGGGGAACTAGCCTCACTCTTCTCCCTCTCACTCTCAGTCTCGATCTGCACCCTCTCACTCTCAATCTTAATCTGCTCAGCCTCTCGGTTCTCAATCTACTTAACCTCGGCTCTCGTCGTTCCTCACATAGTGATGGTGCGAGTCAAAATCGCACCAGTTGGGCTCTCATCGCTCCTCTCAACTCTTGTCACTCTTCGTTGGTGCCATAAACTTAGTGCAGATTGTTCTACACTTGCTAATTGTTATAAATCCGCATTTGCAAATTGTTCCCGCGTGACTTCGATTATTGTTGAGGCCATGGATTTAGGCCCTCCAGACTATGATCTTTGTTGATGCCTTTCTTAATCGATGTTGGTGCTCTATAGGGCCGGTTCCATAGATCCAACCGAGAACCGAACCAGACTAATGATTTGGTTCTTAAATGAATTCATAGAACAAGCAAATGGTTCACGGTTTGCCTTGTTGGCTTGAGCTATAATTCCCTAATTTATAGAGATTTTATTTGTCCTCCTGATTTGTAGAGGATTCTTTTTCCTAATTTTTAGAGGATTTTTTTTGCTAATTTGTAGAGACTTGACTTGTCGAAGAAGTTCGTCAGATTGTATATATATGGGCCTATACATACTTGATGAAATAGAAAAGAAGGAAAGACAAAAGAGAGAGGATGAGGTGTTTGACCAAGGACGTGGGAAAAGTACCAAAAAAGTCCTAAACCTATGGTCTTGGTACCAATTCAGTCCTAAACTTTTCAATTGGACCAATTCAGTCCTAAACCTATTGTATTGGTACCAATTCAGTCCTAAAATTTTCAATTGGACCAATTCAGTCATAAACCTTTTTGTATTTGTACCAATTCAGTCCATCCGTCCAATTTTGATCGGAAATTACTCACATGGACGCCGGCGATGCCATGTAGGACGACTGATACTGGCGTAGATATTTTTAATAATATTTTTTATAAAACAATTTAATAAATTTTGCCCTTTATTGTCCTAAACTTTAATTTTGCAGAGAAAGAGAGAGAATGAAAGGTGCAAAAATTCAGGGAAAAAAAGGAAAAAAATTTTAATTTTTTTATAAAAATATTATTAAAAATATCCACGTCAGCATCATTCATCCTACGTGGCATCGCCGGCGTCCATGTGAGTAATTTCCGGTCAAAATTGGACGGATGGACTGAATTGGTACCAATACAAAAAGGTTTAGGACTGAATTGGTCCAATTGAAAAGTTTAGGACTGAATTGGTACTAATACCATAGGTTTAAGACTGAATTGGTCCAATTGAAAAGTTTAGGACTGAATTGGTACCGAAACCATAGGTTTAGGACATTTTTGGTACTTTTCCCCCAAAGACGTAGGCTTATTGCCGAACCTCGTAAAATCATATATGTTCTTTACCTACCTTTAACATGTATTTTGTAAAACTAGTCCTTAGCGGACGGTTCTCAGATCGAGGGTAGGAACCACCTATCATGGAATCGATCACCCATACTCTCTAGCAACTAGACTTGTCAAAAGGGGTTATCATCTCATTTTTATGCTCAGATGTGATGTTTTGAGTTGTTATATGGGTTAGCTATATTCAAACTCGATTCGACCCACTCATTTGACGTGTCTACTAGCAACCAAATCAATTTTTGTCACTAAGGCCCTTAGGGCTTGCATGATAACCATTCTGTTCCAAAAAACTGATTTTGATTAAAATGTCTTTTTCTAATTCTATTCCTAAATGAGTTTTAAAGAACCGGAAACGCGTTTGATAACTGCACAAATTTATGTTTTGAAAAACTGTTGCTCTTCCTAATTTTTTTCATTTAAGTCAAATAATTATGTAATTACTTTGTAAAATTTTATTCTAAATTGAAGACTAATTTCCAATGCACACTAAAAAATTTAAAATACATTTATTTATTTTTAGTGTGTCATAATAAATGAAACACAAATTTTAATACACGACATTTGAAGTTCGATTAAAGCATGGGACACGTTCCCATATTAAGGACTCATTTTTTTCTTTAAATGTTGCGTTGTCCAAATACATACAAACATAGCAGTCGAACAATCAAATTATCATTGAAAAAAAATCAAATTATCTTCCTTGACACAAAATACAAGTCCTTCACTATCATTTTGCAACTTCTACCCTAAATTCAAGTGGGTATTTGGCTTCAGCTTTACGTGCAGATGGTCACATTTTGTAACGCACGGCTACGAGTATATATGTTACCATCGACACATTGGATGCCCTCGTCTTCTGCGATATTTTT
Organism: Psidium guajava; assembly: GCA_016432845.1. Taxonomy (NCBI): domain Eukaryota; kingdom Viridiplantae; phylum Streptophyta; class Magnoliopsida; order Myrtales; family Myrtaceae; genus Psidium; species Psidium guajava. The sequence continues at coordinate 1,417,567 of CM028232.1, forward strand.
TGTAAAAGAGTGAATCTATGAAATCTAGGAATTTTAGGTCCAAAATTATGAAAATGAGGTCAAACTAGTCTCATCTAAGCTTCTTCTATTTTTAGAAATTTCCTAAAATTTTTTAGACTTTTTAAAAAAATTTCAAATTTTTTCGAAATTTTTTATTTTTATTTTTATTTTTATTAGATTAAGAGAAAAGTGACGAGAGAACTGAAAGAAAAAAGTGAGAGATGTGAGATTTCATTCTGTTTTGTAATTCTCAAAAGTGATTATAATTTTAGAACCAACTTTTTTTTTCTGGATTTTGCTCTAAAAGTGATTTTGATTCTCCAAAACTGATTCTTGGAACAGAATCAGAATCAGAATTATTTGCGTTACCAAACACGATTCTCATTCTTTACTATTCGAGGGACCAAAACTTGATTTAGTCACTAGAAATCAAGCTGCGGCGACAAAAATAGGTCTTCTTGATAACAATTTTTTTTTCCGTCACGAGAGACCAAGGTATGAAAGGATCTCACAATACTTAATTGGATTTATATGCTTTTTATATAAATGCAACATACATCCCCCTTTTCCAAGAATTATTAGTTAGCTTTTTATGTCAAAGCTACTTTAATCACAATCGTAACTCAATGAAATTTGTCACACCACATAAGAACTGGTTAAAGTATGGCATGGAGAGGACGATAAAAAGATCTGACCAAATAAGAAAGGACAGCAAAAAGATAGGCTTGCAATATACTAACATCTAGCTGAATTCAGGGCACTCAAGGGAATCAAGTTCTTCTTCAACTTTGTAATATGTCTCCTACCAGTCAATGTCCGCATGAAACTGTCATGAATTCAGACTTCGACATCGTCACTATGGCATTCAGCTTAGTTTTACATATCAAGTTTTCTAGAACTTTACCAAGCCTAGAGCTGCGAAGTCTCTTTGTTTAGCTTCTTTTTTTTTTCCCCCTTTTTGCCTTATGTTACCTTTTTTGTGATTCTACTTAATGGGACACTTGCGTCCCTAATCAACATGAAGTGTCAAACTTATCGTGTAAAATATATCAGGTCAACAATTTTTTGCTTCTAGCAACAACTGGCGAAGGAACGACCCACCTGGAAAGATTGCGAGAAATATAGCATTTGGTTACACAAAATAGAAAATTTAGCGGATCAAATCCTAGGAATTCAATAACTTGTGGATTAAAATTGGACTTGACCAAGAAATAATCAGTATGCCACCATATCTAATACCAATACCAAGTGGCATGATGCGAGACAATAGTCATAAAATTAAAGAGAATTGATTATGTAAGAGTCTTTTAGTGATGTAAGATTAACAATCGAATTTATGCCACAAAAACACAAATAGTAATTAATTTAAAATTGTGGATAAATTCACTTTTTTTAAATATTGTTCATATTAATTGGGCAATCCATCAAAATAAACCTTGGGTTTCTCAATGGCCACCCGCTATTGAGGAAGAAAAAAGAGTTACTCTAATTCAACGATATTAATAAGTCCAATATCCAACAAAGAAAAAAAAAGTTCTTCTTTTTCAATTCATATTTTTTTTCATAGCCATTTCCACTACATCGACCTAATTTATTATATAATCCGTGTGAGACAACGACTTTCCAAGCGAGATACCAATTTGTATTTGAGTTCGGATTTGGATTTGAATTTGAATAGCAATCGGTTGAGAAGTAGTTATCCTAAAGCCTAGAATGTTACTTCAAAAACCCTAACTTGCTCTATTTTATTTGATATCCACCCCAATATTGATGCCATAAGTGGAAACAATTTTTTCCAATAGTCAATTGATAGAATGAAAACCCAACAAGATCACTTGATGACATTGGCAGGCTATGAATTGTTTTGTCATTGTTAATGAGCTGTGCTATGAAAGTCTGGGCACAACTAGGCCGCTATTTGTCATGAGAGCATTGTCAACTTTGCTTGGGGCCACTAGAAATATATGGCTAAGAGCGGCAAGAGATCTTTTGCCCAACCAGAGTCCTTAGTTAAATCTTACAGAATATGTATAACATCAATGTCAGACACGAGTGTATCTTCAACATTTGCTAATTCATGAAGAAATCTCCTGACTTTTGGCACATAGGAGGAGCTACGGTGATCAACTCCCAAACTTAGAACTCGAGCTTCAAGCGATAGCTGTAACTCAAAGTTGAACACACCGTAATATGTGTAGGACCTCTATAGGAATGCCTAGATAAAATTAGCTTCTTTGCTCGCCTTGAACATGAGCCTTCGCTTCTCGCCTTCGACACTTCAAAAATGGAAGGAACCGCCCTGGGCTATTCACCGTTCTTAATACTAGCAAAAAGTGAAAGATTAGAATGCCTATGTACATACCTTTAGGTGTATGCACGCCAAAAAAAAGTGAAGAAGGTTATTAGGTAAGAAGAGAAGAGTAAATATTGAATAGATATTACATAGTTCAGGGAAGGAATTGTTGCAAAATTGGGAAGATTAGAATCAATCTCGGGACATGAAAAATTCGTGAGACATAGGGCAATAATCTTGTTTTTCTTAGAATACAATTATGTCAAGCATCTGCAAATAGAATGTTACCTTCATTTTAATAGCAAACATGTACTTTAGTAGAATTTCCATGAAAAAATATATATTGAAATACTCGTCTACATTTATCTTAATAATTGCAGAGATTATTTGTTCTAATCATTTATCAATAGATTAAAAAGAACCTTCTCGGTATCGGGAAGAGTGTTTCATGGTTATAGGACCTCTCCTGCGTACATGAGTGAGAGCATCAAGTTGTTTTCACATTGATTGTCAAAGGAATGCACATCGATTAGAAACGAAACCACGATCATTATATATATATATATATATATATATATATATATAAGTTTGTAAGTTTCCAAACTCTAACATGTGCTATTCGAGCTAAATTTCAATTCTTATATTACTACAAATGACAGAGGGTGTTAAAATATTGCATGTCTGTATGAAATTAATGATATATTTTGGTACATGTTGTTTCCTTTCAACTAGAGGTTGTGATTGTGATTTGGAAATCTTTAACATCAACATAGATTAATATTGCATAGTCGGAACACACACATATATCGTTGTATAAATTAAAGAGGACCTCCTACATTTTTAGGGATCACAATTATTTTTTCTTCTTCAAAATATCCTCAGTTAGTCATTTATAAATAGTCTATCCACGGACAAAAGGTGTAATTTATGATTCTATATGCATATATTGTTTTCTTCTTACATAAATGAGTCCAATTTCTTCGTGTTGTCTTACTAATTTCTCTCCATTAATACATTATTCAAACATTTTGTAATAAGGATCCGACCAAAAAAAAAACATTTTGTAATAAGGTGACTTTATAAAAACATTTAAATATGAAGTTTTGCATTACACGCAATGAGTGTGCACTTTTGTTAGTATTGAGAAACCGTACAGATTTTTTACATTGAGATTCTTTATAAAATGTTCAAGTTAAAGTAATGCTAGGGTTACAATAAAGACATGTTCTTGATTGTCCTACACTTATTTCCGCACGTTTGGAGATGAAACATATCATATATTGATGCAACCACAGAAAAAGCACAACTAGTTGAAAGTCTGGCGATGAACACGGGATAATTGTCGAAAAAGTCCTAAACCTATTTTGACAATTTGCTAATATAGTACATCTAACTAATCTTATCATTAACTTGACGGTTGTGCCACATAATACGGCTAGTATTCACGTTGGCAATTTTCGGTCAAAATTTGTTGAAAGGACTAAATTAGTAAATCATCAAAAGATTTAACACTAAATTAGTAAAATTGAAAATTTTAGGACTAAATTGGCTACAGTACAAAAGATTTTTAGAACTTTTTGGGCAATTTTCTCAACATATTACTCACAGTTGCATATAAAGAAGCTTTTGTATGCATAAATTACATATGTTTTGTGATCATAGCGTTGCTTATTCATGGAGTATGTGCCATCCAGAAGTCGGAGGCACAAGCTTCTTCTATAATATTAAGAAAACCTATAGCTTGCTATCGGCAACCTCTCGTCAGTTCGCTGTATCCGTCTCATTATGGGATCAATTATTCAATTGTAATCTTGATTAGAAGTAAACATCTCACCAACTCATGTAACGTCTATTCATGGTACCACTCTATTCTATTAATTTCTCTAGCAATCACGGCACATATCTAGTATCACAAGCACGTGGCCTAAGATGTGGTTCTTCTAGTTTCTTGTTTTCAGAGGACAACTCATAGGGTTATGTGTTGAAGAGACATTTGAAAGAGGTTAGTGTAATGACATCTCACATTAGACAGATGACGTGGTATGGAAATAGTTAATAGATTTAGTTGACTCTTAATTGAGGAACTTAAGATTTTCAAGCAGAATGAGTCCGGCTATGTTGATGAGCTCGTATCTCAGCGCTCTTTATGGTGATGTATCGAACTAAGTTCAAAATAGAGGGGTATTAACGCCGCTGGTTGATTGGACGGGCTCTTCAACATTTTTTCGGTCTTTGATGAGTAGCTCGAGGAGAGAATCTTGTAGATTTGTCGAAGTTTTGGTGTTCTAAAAAGTGCTAAATTAGGATCATGTTTCTCGCAATGACTCTAAACATGGTCGACAGCCTTTGAATTTGAATAGCCAGATGTGTTGTGTTCTTGTGGATGATGATTTCAAGCAAGGGTCGGTTTGTTAGAGATATTTAGGATTTTCTAGAGATATTAAGATATTTATCTTGATTTTTCATATCCCTCGTGATAATGTGTATATCTAAGAGATTCTTTATTTATTTTTTTTCATTTGATTTATTCATATCCTTAATTGATATACTACCTAGATTGTCATCCAACAAAACTTATAAATAAATCGACATATACAGAAATTCCCCAGATGTGTGTCTTTAACATTGTTATAATTGTTTTTGTCATGTTCGGCTAAACCAAGGTAGAGCTTTAGATGGTAACATGCTAATGCAGATAAATTCCTCGGTTTGGACTAAAGGGGAGTTGGCCAAGCATGCTGTGCTCACAGGACAGAAGGGGATTTGTTAAAGCGCACACATGGGTGGAAACATAATTTCGCTTTTGAATGAAATTAGTCCACATACGTATGTTTACAAATTGGACTTTAGCTCGCCCTTGATAAATCTTCTCGCCAGGAGATTTCCCGCAATCTAACTCTTGAAAGACGTCTATCGGGTGGTCGGCCAAAACACGGACGAGAAGAGTTTTGGTAGTGGTCGACATGATTCGACGTTCATGCCACAACAGCGAGTCAAGCAGGATGATGCGCGACTTGCCATTTAACAATAAGACTTGACGAAATCTACGACAGGGTTCATCTCTGTCCTGCAGCCGAAAGTTCGGGCTTCCTCTTGGGAAAAACAGTAGTATTATAATCGTCTCAAGTGGAAAAGGATAGGCTCTTCTCCGGGACATTTGAAAGGCAGGCCTTTCTTTTTTCAGGGGTTTGGCCAATCTGGGGACGAGGCATGCTTGCAAACGGTGCTATATGGACGCGCAATACGCAAGAGAAGATGGAAAATTGGCGATTCCAAGTGAAACTGAAGAGGGACGAGCCATGCCGTGCAGCTTTCTCATTGAAGTAATAACACTGTGCGTGCGGATAGAATGAAGACGAATGCCTGTAACCGGTGCATTTAACTCAGTGGTTCTGTGCTGACCCCACTCCATGTTTTTCTCTGGGAATTGTCATTTTTTGGTTTTTTCTCTCTTTGGTCAACTTCGTGTCCACTCTTTGTCGGAATCCTTTGGACAAGACACAAAATGAATACGTCTGAAAGGTACAAGTATCGAAGAGGTTTTACTAGATGTAGTTAATGATTCCAACCGTAGAGAACCACGGCAAGATGCCCTTTTTTATTGTCCATATAAAATGCGCCCGATCGAATACCAGCGCACAATAGAACAACTGTGACTAGTAAGCAAGATTAACTGCTGTCAAAAGTGCACAGCAAAGGCACAATAATATCAAGAGGAAACCCAAAATCCGAATCCGTTGATATATCTAGTTGAGCATAATCCAACAAAGTTATGGGTCAATTAGGGAATATTAATTATTCCACACCTTCATTTCAGTATCGCTATCTAGAAACATCTTTGCAAAACTATCGGCAAAAATGATTGACCAAGGTGTAAGCATACTCATTTTCTAAACATTATGTACTATTATCATCTCTACTTCTTTGTCCAAAACAATTTTAGGTTGAAAATTGTTATGCTGTGGTGTATCCAATCAACCGTATCTCCTCACAGGCAACATGCCAACATGTCTCTGCGCAACCTCTTATTATGGCATTTTTCCTAGTTATAACCTTCTTTGAGAATTTTGCGATGCTGGCTTTACTCTTCTACCTCACGAACGCACCAAGCTAGATCCTCATTCACTGCTACGTTGTTTTCTAGGGTATGGCATTTAGCACGAGGTGTACAAATGCTGGGATCCCGTCGCCAAACGTTTTCGTGTGTCCGTCACGGTACCTTCTCAAAACACAAGATGTTTTCCTCCTCAGCCACTTTCTAATCGACCGCTGCAGCGTCTTCCTCACAAATCCTTCTTTGGGTCTGCTTCCTGAAGATGGCACACCCATCCCTACTCCCGCATCTCCATTTCCTCACGACTCGTCCCTCCTCCTCTCGCTCGTCGTTCCACAACTGTAATTCAACCTTTCAGTTCGACTTTGCAGTTTCAAAGAAGTTTTCCGTACCTACTTATTTCGCATGCTTTGTGGGATCTACCCTAGTTGTTTGTGCGGGGCAAAGAGTTCTCTCCACGACATAATTGCTGCTTCTTATGAAAGTAAAGAAAACAAGACATCATACTTTCTTTCTCTTTGAGTTAACTCGTAATTAGACAGGACCAAAAGTAGTCGCGTCATGTCATAGCAGGAGTCAACTTTTGCTGTCCTTTTTTTGGGGGGCCAAAGTGATTCCAAAACAATCTGCTTTGTTTTCGCGACTGCCGCATGCAGTCGTCGGAGCAGTTCAGGCGACGGGCCCCGCGTTGCCCCCTCCTCCCATGAAGCGTCAACGTCTGCTGGCCGTCCCACGTGCAACTTGATTTTAATGACTTGCTCTCCTATTAACAAACCATTTACGCATTTTCCAATTGTCTCAAACATTTTGAATTTCGAATTTAGCATGTTGACAGGAAAAAGGCAAAAAGTAAATAAACAGACAAAATTAAAGAGAGTGAAATTCCCGTCGTAGCTTTTACTTTTGTCCCTAACGGGACGGCTAATTACCGGGAGATTATTCGCGGTAAAATTGGTTATCTCGAATTTTAGCATTTTTCCCATTATTTCTCACTATTCGGGGAGACTCTATCTTAATGTATGTGAAAATCATTTCTTCCACTTGCAATGACTCAATTTACATTTATCATTAATTGATCGTGCGTAAAATAATATAATTTATCTATCACGATGATATCGAAGAAATTTCTTCAAATAAGTGAAACTTTGATCTTGTCATTTACAATAACATCGGAAATAATCAAAATCGAGGCGAACATCAAACTGGATCGTTCCAATTTGATTGAGAAATGAATTGATACTGTCTACCCAAGCTATTTCTTACAATTTCATTTTATTGGATGGATGCAAAATTTATTTGTTTATTACTTACAAGTTTCTAAATATTGGACGGAAAAAAGTTCTTTTTACTGAATAGGCATTGCATGTTTGAGTTACTAGAGAGGATATATTAAACAATCCTAAATATTGTGTGTGTGCGTGCGTATCACTATTTAGATAAAGTCCTATTAAAATTGAACGTATCATCATAAATAATCCATCTTTGAGTTAAACCTAGCCTCAATTGTTATATATATATATATATATATATAAAGAGATGAGTTTGTTTCTTTCATGGAGAGGGTAAAAGAAGGGGGGGAAATGATGTAAAGGAAGCATTAGACTTTTTTCTTTCCCTTCATATTGAACAAGAAAACTTAAAAACGAAAGAGAATTCCCTCATCAAATAGGCTGAACAGTTATCCTTGAAATTGATAGGCAAATTCGATAGAAAATATTTCAAATTGATGAATCCAAATTCTTTTTTAAAAAATCAAAACTCGTTTTCACTTAAATGACGACAATTCAACATTTTTTGCATAGTTTCTTTGATTGGTAGGGGTTTCATAATTTTGATTTAAAGCAAACGAAATATAAGATGTATGAATTACTCCAGGAAAATTATCAAAAATTTCTAAACTCATTGGCATTATGTCAACTCGATCCTAAAGATTTTTTTCAATTAAATTCTAAACCTTTTTGTCTTTGTGTCAATTCAGTCTATTTAGCCAACTTTGACCGACTAGCATTGACATGATTTTGCCAACAATATTTTTAAAAAAATCAATTTTTTCGGCCACCGGCTGGAGGAAGAAAGAGATGAAAAAAAGAAGAAAAAGATAGAAGAGAAAAAGATGATAAAAATAATAAAAAAAAATTGAAAGGTATTAAATATTTTTTAAAGTTGCCACTTCAATGCTAGCCAGCTAGAATTTACCTTAAATTGGCACAAATGCAAAAGGCATAAAACTCAATTGGCATAATTATAATAGGTTTAAGACTTTTTTGATAATTTTTTTCTAATTGCAATAGGTTTAAGATTTTTTTGGTAATTTTGCCGAACTACTCCCTATCTATGTCATTTCATAGACTTACAATTAACCATGAGAACAAAATCAAATATGAAATGAAATACCTAAAAATGAGGTCCTAAGAAAATAGATATGTTGTTCATAGGATAGAGTGAAAAGTATATTTCCTTTCTTGAAATACAACATAAAATATTTATGAAGAAACGACTGGTTAAGGGTAATGTTTAAGTAATTAAGACTGATAAAATAAGAAGAAGAAAAAATGGAGCTGTCACAAAACGTAGAAAGATGCCAGCCACTAGTGGTTGGAGGGAGGGAATTAGGGACGCTACTCGAGATACGTGAGAATGAGAATTGAAGACAGACACGATGAGACATATGCAAGTTCAACGTTCCTTCACACTAAAACGACAGACTTGTCCTAAGCAAAGAACCGCAAACGCAGAAAGCCTCGTGACGCCCTCTTTACGCTTCTGGCTGAAGCCTTCTCGAAAGAGATTTGACCTACATTGTCGATGCTTTTCGGTTCCTGCTCAATGCTCGACTACCAAGTGAAAGTGGCGGTGACATTCGAACGTCGTAGCACATCAAAGCTTTTCTCTCTTACTTTCAATGGAATCCCAACAAGTTCGAGAATGTGACCTTTACAAAATCAGCTATCGAGTTTGTCCTACGAGACTCGCTGAGCATTTCGATTGGTCTGATCCAACGCCCTGACTTCATCACTGGGATGGAAAGGCTAAGCCAAATGACATGCATAACGAGACAGCTGCGTGAATGTTATAGCTCATAACCGAAAGACTGAAATCGCAACAAAAAGGGGCAAAAATACCACTTTGTGAGCAGATATCTCGAAAATCTTCCTAACTGGGTTCCAGAAAGTATTTTGGACCACAAGAGCCAGGCAGAAGAGTGACCCATATATTAAATTGTGGATGGAAGCGTTGGAACAAGCAAAACACGTAGATGTCACATGCATCATACGAGAATCAGAGAGCAGTGCAATGAAAAAGATATTGCTTGATGAACTGTCATTGTACATGTCAGCCTGGTAAAATGCAAGGTAAATGCAGATTCAACATGGCTAGTAAAGATCAGAGCTATGAACACTCGAGGTAATTGATTCATGGACATACGACAAGAAACCACCTCCTCCTAATTGATTCGTAGTTAGAAAGTCGATGCTGCTTTGCTATCCCGCTCTTGTTGGTTCATAAGTGAATGCCAAGTTTCCAGTGGTCCATGGTTATGAAATCCCAACCATCTCGATGATGCAGGATAGATGGTAATTTTTATGCAAGGATAATCTTCACTACAGCAGAAAGTCACAAAACGTGTATCACAAGGTCCAAAAGAAAGAATATGCTAGAGCAAATTACAGAAGCAAAATTCCTAAAATAGCAGATAACTTCCATTTTTTTTGCGATGATATCACTTTCTGACTATTTTGAGAGCCAATAGATTATAAGGAACAATGTACAGGCAGCAATAACGGCAGAGAGAATAAGAGTGTCTCTCGATCGCCGCCTTCTTATTGAGCCTGCATTAACCACTTATAAGCTCAATAAATAATCACAACAAAAATAGGGCAGAAAAGTTTCCAGATGGTTATCCAAGTACCTAGGAGGCCACGAATTACAGGGAACTTGTCGCTTAAGACCTTCACTTTCCCTTGAACATCCCCAAAGAGGGACCTCTGAGAGCCTAGAGCTGCTCTTGTTGTTTGAGCTTGGCTAATCACATCATCTATCTGCACAAAAACAAATATAAACTAACATCAAGAGGGTACATTATACAACCACCAGCACACTGGGAAAACTTGTAGCCATTTAAACAAGCCTCGGAGTGATAATCTCAAGGGAGTGAACATCAGACTATTCCTTTATCAGGATTTGATTCCTCTATCTAGAAACTGAAAATCAGTATGATCATACATATGAACCACATGTAGTATGCATATAGAGCTACATTCAAGCAAGAGGATATATTGGTCTGCCATGAGCAGTCTATATACATAGATGTCAACAAGCATTCATATGCGCAAGTGTAACAAACAAGAACACACAACACGGTGCACACTAGCTGCATCCATATGATAATTCCCTTAAATGAAAAGCAACTGCCAAACCCAGAATCCTCAAAGGTCGAGGAGGGGAGACTTGGAAGTGACTAATGGACAAATACAAATATCTTATAGGAGTACAAGAGACAGAAAGACATATGTCATTCAAAGAATTCTCAAAGTGTCTCAAACAAATCAGAACTAACATATGTGCACTTCTCCTTCGGGCAGAGTTGCAGATTCTATTGGAGGAACCCATGCTAAATTCCGCGGGCAAAGCTTTTTGTGTTACAGCATCAAATAGAATCTGTATAAACCAGACACTTGTTCCAATAAATTGTATACTTATCTAGTTACTCATCCCCAATTCAGATTATGTGGTGCAAAATCTCACTTAAGTGGCTTTTCATATACTTTTAAGTCTCTTATAATTTTGATCTTTCTTTTCATTATAAATCTGTAATCAAACTGAGTAAATTTGGTGAAATTGCTGCCCTTCAAAATCAACCAACACTTGATCTATTAATTCACATCTTAATGTGTACTGGCTGCTGTCATCTTACCTCATCTTATCTTGAGTAAATAAACAAGACAAAAAACACTTTGATTGGCACACATAAAGGAACATCCTTTGTTGAACATATGTACTATGACAAAAGAGATGCAACAAGACTTACATGGGATATGCTTCCATGAATTGCAGCTCTTTCTCTTAGTAACTGCACTCTTGGCGACATACCTCCAGAAGCCTGCAAGGTAGCAAGTTAGAGAGGCCTAAGGTCCCAAAAACAGAAAGGGAAAAAAGACAACCAAGCACGTTCAGATGTAAGTAAAGTAGGATCTTATAGATGCACCTTATACTCACTAATGTCATCCCTCACAGAACTGAGAAGTTCTGCATGTTCCCTCATTGAGTTGATGTTTCCCTTGATTCTTCTGAACTCCTAACAAACAGAAATTTCCAGTTGGACAGGTCATACTTTTGGGTTAATGAGATATTTATTATACAGCAGCATATATGTTTTTTTGTTACTTCAACAAGTAACAAATGCAACAAATTGAGTAGCTTACACCCGAAAAAGTGGTCATAGTAAGAAGGAAGAACTTGATATGCTTTTGTTTGTTTCAAAAATAGGCAACATGTACACCCAAAAATACCGTTTCTGATGGGAAAAATTAAAATGAACAATCTTTCAAGTGGCAGAACTTTAAAGCTTGGCACAAATTCAATCTTCCACATCTTCTAGGCACTTTTGTAGTAATCTAATTGATCAAGAATCCAAAACGTCACCTGGATGACAAGCCATAACTGCATGGATGAAATAACCAAAGAAAAGAAAGGCCTAAAGATGCGTTTATCATTGTTGAAAGAATGCTAGAGAAGTTCAGCAAATCCAGACTTTGCAACTGAAACTTCCATGCATGAAACAGATGGCAACTCTCCGATACTTCCAACCTTTACAGAGAATTCGAGCCTATAAATTGTCAACACTGTCTTCAACAGAAGAAACGTGGAGCATGCTCGGTATTTATTTGAAATTAATGCAGCTACCTAGAATCATTTTTGACCAGCCACATAAGTAATATTAGAAGTAAAAGAAAGAAATCCCATGAACTTGTTAATCAAGTTAATGAGAACAAGAAGTCATAAGCAGGCCAAAAAAATCCAGACCCTTGGCCATCCATCCTTTTCCACCCAATGGCATTGAGAAGGAGATGTTTAAGTCATAAATCACGTGGTTACTTATTATTTTATGACAAGGAAACCCAACTTAGGGAAGAAATCACAGAGCATAACATCCCACTAACATCCGCAACTAGGTAAATAACAAGTTGAAACCCAAGAAGATGGCCTAGACAAAATTAGTTTGAACCATGTTGATAATCACCTACCGATGGAAATTTTTTATATTAAAAATACGTCTTTTTGAAAGATGACCCTTTCAAAAACCATACGAACTCAAACATCCTCTCAGGCAGAATAGACAACAAAAATACATATATCCCTTGCTTTTAACAGAAATGTTTTGTAGTATGAAATAAAGATCTGTGGATATCGATATTAGTAACACAAGGGGCAAAACATATTGGTGGAAGATTGCACCAACAGCCAGCAATTTCATTACATCAAATTCTCTTTAACCACGGAGGGATCCAGGTTGGATGCTACCGTCAGAAAGCAATAAGGTCAACCACCGAAGAACTTTTCAAAGTTACAGCCTACCAGGGCCAAGTTTGTAGTATATCTTAGTCCCATCAATCACATCTCTTATGGCATGTAATGCTCACCAAAATGATGATATAGTATATTTTCTTGAACGTTGGAATTGGAAATGTATAAACATAGGAAACCTGGGTAAACTCATGAAGGATGTCTCTATGTCTTGCCAACTTCTGAGTTACTGAGGTAGTAGGAGTAGCAGATGCAGCGCATCTACCCATAGCCTCATTTGTGTCTAATAGTTTCTCAAGCAACGACTGGATCTCCATTTCCATTGACTTCCATGATCTGCTGGACCCAACAGATGGTGACCCGTTGTCTACATAACCTGAACAACTCAATATCAGATATAACTAAGAAACGAAGCTTTATTCATTAAGAATCTGGCATGCTACCAATAAGTTGCATCTAAAAGAACGTGTAGGAAGCAAAGAACAGATAAACAGACATAGAAAGCACAATGTTAGCATTCGGTATTACAAATATGTGAGGAATACAATTATCATAGACATAATATCATCCTTTAACTGAATTGTAGCTTCAATGATTGGTATAGGAGCAGATAAATATGGCTTGTTGGACTTCAAGAAAGACTGAGTCAATGTGAGCAACCCCATACTGATTAGGTAAACCAGCCTAGATAAAGTAGACAATTGACAAATAGAAGAGATTCATAACCAATGTTGCCAATCATTGTGATGGGAATGACAAATAATCCTGTTCCCTGAAATGTGTTATATTTGATTTGCAGATCATTTCACTTGTCATTTTAAGAAAGGACAATCTAGGCCAAATAAGCAAACAAGGAAGATGCTAAAGTAGGGAATTCAATATACATAACTGCAGTACAACAAATAGGACCAGTAGCAGTGTTTTTAAAATCCTAGACTAGAAAAAGCAACTTCAAACAGAAAATACTGAGATGAATAACAGTTGAGACCTATCGTTTTACTTGAGGCCGAACCTGGGAGAACTACGAAAGCTGAAATGTAGTCTTTTTTTGCTTAAGTCAGACAGAGGACCAAAGAAGACTTTAAAAGTATTAGAATCCAACAGGCATCTTATGCGCATAGCTAGCCAGGAATTAAGAACAACAATTTGTTGAGCTGTTTTCCAACTCAATTCGACGCATTGCATTTGGATAATATCCATACCGAAAACTCCCTAAGATGAAATTAGTGCTTCGAAGGATTCTAACTTGACTAGGCAGCAACCCATCTGTTGTTTTGCAACACACAAGAAAACCGGCAATTGCCACGTTCCAGATAACTAGCCACATTGCTGCTGCCATACAACTCCATGTTTGCGCCACCTCCCTCTCTCTCTCTTTGTTTCTTTCTCAACTCTTTCCTCATTCGACTAGAAAAACTGCACCTCGCTTCCAGGACTCGAACTAATACAATCAGCAGCAAACATAAATTCTACACAAGCGATTTCACTTAGATTGACAACAGGCGGGCCAGCTTCAACTCCTTCAAGGCCTCCACAACACTAACGGCCTCAAACCCGCAAAGCCATCCCAATCTGGCAACCGCCAATTCCGCAGCTGCGGAGCTACGAAAATCGAAAATGCACAAGGAAAAGGAAAAAAAAAAACAAACAATTGCCATCATAACGCCTGGCAAACAGCGAAGAGAGATTGAAGACAACCTCCTTGCGAGAACCTAGCGCCGAGCTTAGCATAGGAAGAGAGCTTGACATCGAGATCGCCCTCGATCTTCCTCGCCTCCTTCCTCAGCTCCTCCCAGCCAGACTCCTGCAACTCCAGGCTCGAATCGGCCACCATCGGGATCTCCGACTCCAGATCCTTCCCAGACGAAAACTCCCCAATCGCTCTCGTCCGTCCTCCCGCGGACACCCGCGACGACGCAAATGGCGGTCACCGAGGGGCGCGATTGTTCACTCCGCCATCTCGCTTCCCCACGTAAACTCGGACGACTAGTCAAAAGCACAGGCTTTTTCCACCTCTCACCGGATCTTCGCTTTCCCTCTGTACTCCCGCTGGTTCATTTTCTCTCTCGCCTTGTTCGATTCGTTGAAGGCCAGCGAGATGGCGAGCCACAGTTGGGGGCACAGAGAGAGAGGAGGAGGAGACATGGGCCTTTGTCGGGTCGGGTCAAGCCCCTTGATTAAAGCAAACTCGAGCCCGACTTGATTAGATTCTCGGGCTTTACCCGTTTTCGAATCATCGGCTCGAATTCAGCTTTGCGGGCCTTCGGGCCGTTCGACTCGGGCATTGCCAATGCCGAACTTTGACGCCATCGTCCCCTCCATCACGTAAAGGCTGATCAGACTCCATCGGTCATTAAATCAAGCCCGAGTTTTAAAGGGCTGGAGCTCGACCAATTAGTTTGAAAAATTGACCAAAAATTCATAAACCTATTGTACGATACCAACACAATTATATATTTTTCAATTGTTCCAATTCAACCTCAAAACTTTTGAAAATTTTCTAATTTGGTCGTGAACGTTTTAACGAATACCCAACAGAACGAACATCCCCTGAAAAGAAAAATAGTGCACCAGAGCACTTGAACCGAAAATGGTTTCGGGTCAAAGGGTTGACCAGATCTGGTCAATCCGACCCGGTCAACTTGATGTGGCTAAAAATCCCGAATTGGCCCCAATCTAGCTAAAATCATTTGAAATTGGTACGAAAATCGAGCTCAAGAGCATGCATCCCACTAAGAAATGAATTTTTTTTTCAAAAATTTCTGAGTATTTGCATGGAAACCCAATTTTTAGGTTTAACCAGAGTATCCATTTTGCGAAATCCAAGCAATAGATGACTTTTTTGCAAAATTAACACCACCAATAGATTCAGAATTCCAAAAACTAAGGTTTGACGTGCCCTGATTTTTATTCGGTCCCTAGAAAAATTTTAATTGCATTTCAAGTGTTTTTAGGGGCTAATTTGCAAAAATCCAAATTGCATTTTGGTCCTTTTTTGCGAAATTTGACAATTCCGTAGACTTTTGGACTGGATTGTAATTTTGGAAAATAGAGAAGGATGACACGACTCCAGAAATGCAAAAGAGAAAATTACAGAGCTGAAATGAAATTTCTAGAATTTTGCAATTAATCAAGAAATGAGATTAACGAAGTAAACCCCCCATTCCATACTAATTTTTACGGAATTTCTTCAACAAAAATGAAGAAAAAATAAAAATAAAATAAAAATACCAACTATTTTTCGTATTTTTGTGGCCTCAAATGCTTTTTTTTTATTCATTTTTGAATATTTTTCTATTTTCTAAAAAATATTAAAAATAAGGAAAGTACGAAAAACAATTTTTTATTCAAAAATAGTTGTCTAGGTTTGGTCAATGCTTCCAAAGTTTTTTTTTTGGTCAATGCTTCAAAAATAGTTTTTTTTTTCAATGCTTCCAAAGTTGATTTTGCAATTTTCTCATTTTTTAATTTTTTATGAATTTTTGAAAATAAAATGCAGGAAAATAATAAAAATATGAAAAACAAATTTAGTCAAAATCGGTTCCCTAGTCTTGGACAAGGTCCTCAAAGTTGATTTTTCAAATTTATGAATTTTTTTAAAAAAATTTCAAAAATAAAAATGGCCAAAAATCAAGTATTTGGCGTCCATCTCAGCAATTTCATATCAAAATTAGTCGGATGGATTTAATTAATAAAAATTAAAAGGTTTACCACTAAATTGAAAAAAAATATATAATAAATTTAAGATTTTTTGAACAATTTTATTGGGTGGGTATCCTTCGAAGGGTATCGGATTTCATACGATTTGTACTACTTTCCGCGTGAACTCCAATTTTTTTTTTTCCAAAGGGACGAAGCTTCTCGTTTCTTTCTCCATTGACTGTGGACAACTTACCATGTCAAAACTTTTCTTCTTCTTTATTTGCAATTTTTCACAGATTTCTTTCCCTATATAAACGATGCCCCGTTGAATGCAACTCTTCCCCCTCTTACAGAACAACTGCTATAAAGCACAACCTCAACGCCGTCACACCATTGCCTTTCTTCATTACCATCATCAAGCAAGCCATGTCCAACATTCCCACCTCTCTCTCCGATTCCTCCCTCACCGCCTTCCGCCTCGCCATGTCGGTCGCCGATCTGTGGCCCTTCTCTTGATCGCATCGTCTCCTCCGCTTGTTGAAAACTCTCGTGCGTTCAAGCAACCCTACGCTTTCCTTCCACTTTCTTTCGTGTTCACCCGGTCAAATTTTCGTTTCTTTAGCGGTCGTGATCATGGGGAATAACAAGGCAAGAGGCCTCAGCCTCAAGAAGCACCTCTTCCGGGTCTCCAAGTGGATCACCGGCCAGACCCGAAGCCCCTCCCGAGGTTACTCCCGCCTCCGCGCATCCCCACCAGGGCCATGCGCGATCAGTCCCTTGTCGAAGCTCCTCTCCTGGTGTCGCTGCCTGACAAGCAAGAGGAAGGAGCCTTTATGCTCTAGCAAGCCCGGGTCGGGCGTCGTGCTCGTGGGTCAAGACCCGGTCTGGGAAAGACCCACGGGGAAAATGAAGGTGCCTAAGGGCCACTTGGCCGTGTACGTGGGTCGAAGAAGCGGCGAGCTTCGCCGTGTTCTAGTGCCCGTGGTTTACTTCAATCACCCGCTGTTCGGGGACTTGTTGAGAGAAGCCGAGGAGGAGTTCGGGTTTAGCCACCGAGGAGGAGGAATCACTATCCCTTGCGAGGTTTCGGAGTTTGAGAGGGTGAAGAGCCAGGTCGCCGCCGCCGGTAACTGTGGCCGGAGGAGGAGCACTTGGAAGAAGCACTGAGCATAAACTGTAGATGACGGTGATGACGACGACGACGACGACGATACAAGTAGATTGTGAGTCGTGATGAAGATCGTTGGGATTTTCGTAGATACTTTTAATCTTTACTCTCTGGAAATCACGCTCAAGTTTTCTTCTTTTTCGCATTAAATTGATCCTTTTTTAGATGTATATGGCATTTTTCGAATTATTGCTCTCTTCTATTTAAGACTTTTGGTCGTGGGCTTTCTTTGGAAATACATCTTAGCGGTGCAATCTTGAAGGGATGTCCTGCGTATATTAATTTGATTTGAAAATAGTTATTATTCTTGCATAATCTTTACGTAACTTTAATCCTAAATTAATTATAAACTAATTATGGGACGACAAGAGTTTCTAATTAAGGAATTTCAGCGTGGCCCGTAAAATAGTTTGTCAAAGGTGGTTGGCGATATTGGCCTAAGGATAAAAAGGCTAACTATCAATTATGAGGCCATTAATTCCATTTATGACGTAAGCTGTTTTCTGCAAAATTCTGTGTCACCTCGCTATCAAAGGTGTGAATCGATCTCTCCAGAAATTGACAAGTCCAAAGATCACTTCCTCACGTTTTGGAAACCAACCAAGTTAAGCAAGAATCGTCTGACGCTTAAATTTTGGGATATTTACTTGTTTGTATGACTCGCCAAGTTATCATGTATTATTTGGTAGATATTCTGTAAAGAATATTCCACAAGACCTCGGTTCCTTAAACCAATTAATTATATTGTCAGAAAAGTCCTTAATTCCTTGGTCAGGTTGCTGTTTAGATGATTTCTTTTTCTTTTTTTTTGGACAACATTTTTTAGTTGATTTAAAGTATCTTCTCATGATTCTTTTTTATCTTGGCAAACTTACCCAAAAAATAATAATTCTTAAATCTGTTGCACTTGTATACGGTCCTAAACGTTTTAATTGTGCCAACTTAATCTTAAATCTTTTAATGATTTATCAATTTAGTTCTAGACCTTTTAATAATTTTCAATTTAGTCCTTTGATTGAAACATGGCGTGACTGACGCAAAAGTACATAATTTATTTTAATTTTTACAAAATTTTTGTTTTTATTTCATTTTTTTCCTAGCGTTAGGCTGGCAAGGTGGTCAGCCAATCCTCGGCCACAAGTGAGGGCCGCCGACCAAGATTAGAAAAAAAAGTGAAAGAAAAAAAAGTAAAAAATTAATAATAGCACATTCAAAAAAAATTATCATTTTGAAAATTGCCCACGTTAGCGATGGTCGTGCCACGTAAAATGGCTAGCACTGACTAGATCATCGCGGCAGCGATTTTCAAACAAAAATGCCCGAAATGATCAAATTGATAAATCATCAAAAGATTTATGATTAAATTGACAAATCGTCAAAAAATTATACTAAATTGGCGCAATTGAAAGGTTTAGAATTCAATTGCCAAATACTCAAAAGTTTTAAGACTGAATTAGCACAATTAAAAGGTTTATAATTAAATTAGCACAAATGCAATAGCTTTATGACCATTTTCTAATTTTCCCTTTTGCTTGTTTAGGAACCTACTTGTTTACCAACTTACTATGATAGACCAAGTGCATATTCCAATTGAATTTTCACATACTAGTTTAGTATTGGCAACAATAGGTTTTCCCATACTAATTTAGGAAATTCAAAATTACCTTCTTAGATATATGGCGAATCACGAAAAGAGATATAACCGGTAAAGTTCAAAAACACTCGAATTCGAAGTATATTCTCAAATATTGAACACCTTTCGAGTATTTATTATTTCTCCTTCTGATGTGCATTAATATGTACACGCGATAATCTTTCGAGCTATTAAGTATCAGCCTTTTTGAAATTTAATGTTATTAATATGACAATGTCAAATAACTTGGATTTTGGATACGAATCCATATATTTAGTAATTTTCTTTCTTGCTAAGGTTATCATCTTGTTTCTCATGGCGTAAATCCAAAATTTCATGATAAATGATCGCATCTACAAAATTCCAATTTTAGTGACTGAAATCCAAGAGAATGTATAGCTGGCTCTCCCTCACATCCTTGAAGGGGACCGAATTCCGTAACCACTACTTTCCGCGTGAACTACTTTTTCCAAAGGGACGAAGCTTCTCCTTTCTTTTCCATTGACTCTGTGCAAAAAAATCTCGTAGTTTCTTGTTATTCCGGAGAAAATTGTCCAAAAAGTACTAAACCTATTGCGATTTTATCAATTCAATCATAAACCTTTTAATTTTACCAATTGAATCTTAAACTTTTTCATATTTTGTCAATGAGCCCATTCTATTAATTTGGCAAAAAAAATCGCTCAAATGGAATCAGCCATCTTACATGGCACGGTCGACGCTAAGGTGAATAATTATTATAAAAAATTTGTTTCATTTTTATTTTTTTATTTTTTTATCTCTATTTTCCTTTACTTTGCGTTCTTCTTCTTTTCTTCCCTTCGACCCTCCAACAACCATTCCCAAAGTTCTACATCGCGGGCCTCAGGCAAGGGCAACCCTCGCTCGAGGCTAGAGAAGGAAGAAGGCAAGAAAAAAAGAAAAAGAAAACAAAAGTCAAGGAAAATCGAAGAAAATAAAAAAAAAGGAAAAAAGGATATCAATAAATAAATATAAAATATTAAAATATTATTAAAAATTATTTTTGAGAAAGCTGAATGTCACGTAAGGCAATTGAAGTGCCATGTCCGACGAATTCACCGCCCTACTCCGTGATGGAACCCGGGGAACTAATCCCTCATCCATCCCATCAGAGTGTAGCAGTTCGTGTCAAAAGGTATCCAGCCCCACACATCCATCGCTATAGAGCAAGACTTGTTGCTAAAGGATCATTGGAGGCCTGGCATTGACTACCGAGACGCATTCATTGCTGTGATTAAACCTTGATTAAACCTACCACCATCAGTCTTGTCCCTTCTCTTGCCGTCACACATGGATGGTCTCTTCGTCAATTGGACGTAACAAGCCATTTTCTTCACGGCATATTATGAAAGGGGAAGTCTACAAGCAGCAACCCCCAGGTTTTGTTGACAAGGTTCATCCGGATCACATATGCAGACCTAAAGAATTCTATCTATGGGCCTCAAACAGGCTGGTCGGGCTTGGTATCAGACCCTTAGCTCTTTGGTGATCTCATTTGGAATAAGACAGTAGACGTCCGATCCACCACTCTTCGTTTTACTGTCTTCGTTGGGGATCTCATCTTTGACAGGCAGCAAAAATTCCTCCTCCGATCAGCTAGTCTAAGTTCTTCCGTGCCGTCTCTCATTTACGGACCTTGGGGATCTGCACCATTTTCTGGGTGTCCAAGTTGCGCCCGGCGCTGGTACATCAGGGACATGCAGACTCGAATCAACATGCTTGGTTCTAACTTCTAAGGATGGCCTGGTATTGCCTCTGCTGGGAAACGATTATCTCAGTTCATGCTCCAACCCAAAACATTGCCTTCGTAGTTACCCTCAAACTTTTAGTTTCTAGTTCCATGTCAACGCCTCATGTTCATTCTTTTAACGCTTAGTCAACATTTTCCTCGATATTTGGGCATCCGAAGAGATCGAAGATTAGGTTAAGGACCCAATTTATCTCGAGATGAAGTACGTTGAGATGAAGTATGACGATCAAAAGTTATGATTAGTCCATACGTGTTGCTTTAGCTGGTTGAGCATGTATTGTTACTTTCGGCTTGAAATGTGGGAGAAGCTCGTTGTACGAGCCCCAATATATGCGTATGGCCCCATGGCATGTGCTAGTTGCCCTAGATAGCAAGCTTTCTCACATGTTTGAGTCTTGAAACCGCAATAAGGGGAAAAGTTGCAAGGAAGAAAAAAATTTCCCGATCACAATATAGAAAGCTTGAAACCTGATAAATTTTAATATATTAGTTAACGAAATTATTATATTAGTTATAATAAGCTATAATATCATACGGGAACAAGCGAGGCATGGTTTGCTCTAAATGGTAATCAACATCACGGTTTGCACGTAATTGAAGCATAAATTGGGAGGCATTGCACAAATTCAGCCGACCTTACGGATTTAAATGAAATTTTACATGAGTGGATTAGGTACAATCTTGAAGACGACCCGGCTCGTGTTTAAGTCATTCACCTGAATTTCGGCTCGCACTTCACCTTGTTTGCAAGGTCGATGAAATATTCTTATGATTTGGCAATTAATCCAACTCATCTGACCCTTAAGTATTTCAAAATCTCATGAATGACGGAAGAAAAAAAACTGACTCGTCTGACCACCCTAAGTATTTCTCCTGTAGGAAAGAGTATGTAACTATGGATTGACTCTATTTCAATATATCCATGCTTTATATTCCATGCAAAGAGGAGGACAAAACCCGACATACATTCACATGCCTTGCATGAGAGTTCATACGATCTGTTTAACGTACAATTTTTTTTATGACAAGCGATAACCCAACAACATATGACGAGGGAAAAAAGACTGAAAAAAATAAACGAACCCTTGATGCTCAAAACACTTCTCTATCTTTTTAGTTAAGCCCTCACGGCTTCGTGGCAGCTCGAGCCCCGTATTTGGCAGCGAATCTGTGGAACAAAGCCAAGGCATTGCTGGTGGTCATGGCCACGTTCAGGACCTTACCCTTGAGCACGGCCTTCGCCTTGCTCATCCGGTCCCCCGGGAACTCGTCGAGGCAGGTCGTGGTGTCGGTGAGGGCGGCGCCCACCCAAGACTCCACGTTGCTGATGTGCCAGTACAAGTCGTCGCCCACGGTCTCTTGGCCGAGCCGCCGCAGCTCCCGGATCGACTGCGTGAGCTGGTCGACGGTGTTGTCGATCTGGTCCATGCAGTCCTTGACGGCCTGGTAGTCGTGGGCCTTCATCGCCTTGAGGTCCCTGGCCACTTTGACCATGTAGGCCCTCGTGTACGTGGCCTTGTAGAGGCTCACCGCGAGGGCGGCTTGGGCGATCTGTTGCGGGCTCCGGATGGAGCCGTTGCCGTAGCCGGAGAGGCACTGGACGCATAGCTGGGGGTACCGGGTCGCGCGGCACGACATCTCTATATAGGTACGGGAGCGCGACCGCCTCGCGAGCGCCGGGGTGACCGAGGTCGAGACGCAAACGAGGGAGAAGACTAGCAACAGAAGACTCAGCTTTGCCATGGCTGTCGATGATGGAGAAGCTTTGCTTTTGCAGGAGCTGAAATTGTATGGAAGGTTAGGAAGTTGATACTACTAAGCTTTTTGATTTGCGGAAACTCACACGGAGCCCGAGGAGATTATATAGAAGAGAATTGGAGAGGTCGCCTCGTGCATGCTTAATTGGCTTCCTGCTATTGATTTAACGTGCGATTTACGTGCAACCTCAGATTGGACATAATTTAATTTTTGCGTGCCCTCGAGGAAGGAAATGTCCGACAGTAGAATGGTCGGCATATTATTATTATTATTATTATTATTATTATTTGTTAACCAATTAAATTCATGGAAATGTGCAGGAATTGCTTTTCGACGATCCTGAATTTTTACAAGCTAGGGTTGCATGACACCTGGAAAATGGAGATCTTTTCCACGTCGACGGCGTAAAAAAAATTTGCTCTTGCGAATAGTTTTAACCTCACTACACGTGTCTCTGCGCTTACGAGTAATCGAGGAATTTTTTTTATTGGATCGCTTGGGCACTCGATCGGGATGGTTCGATTTAAAAAGCAATAGTATTTCCAAAAACTTCTGCATCTCCTTCGAGCGATATTTTTTACTGCCTATGTTGTAAATTTCTTTTGGTCAATCACTGTTCGATAGCGACAACGTAGATCTAATCCCGGATACATTTTTAAAAAAAAAATTAGCATGAAGTGGGAATCTCGCAAAGAAGACCCGCCCATGCTTCATTGGACTGCAAATTCATGTAGCTGGACCGCTAGTTGCTCTCTTGTCTCCTCACACGCAACCTTTCATTGAATATTACTCAATATATAGATTTATCGCAATAGTTTTAGGGATGATTGCTTAAAACCCCCCTATTTTGGCAAAACGCGGGACACTAATCTCCAAATTATGAAAAGTTGCAAATTAAGCCCCGAACTTTGTCACCTTTGCATATCAACCCACGTGCTTTTTCCATCCGTATAGCCTTCAAGTGTCGGACTAACTCGTTTTCCATGATAAAAACACAACCTCTATTAGATTTTCTCAACTTCATATGCGATGCGTCCCTCTCTACTTTCTTGGCTTTATTAACCATGTAATAGAGATTAATTCATTTCAGGTTACACTTAGTGGCTACATAGATATGGAAAAACTAAGGGTTACAACAAAGTCGAAGTTTAGGGGGGTTAATTTATAACTTTTCGGCTCATTCTGGGGACAGTTTATAATTTTTGAAGGTTCTGAGGCCACTACGCAAAGGTGTTAAAGTTGAGCGGGTTCCGAGCAGATTTCTTAGCATTTTTCTGGTCAAAGACCACGTGCGGTATGTTGGTCAACTTTCCAGGGTGTTTGCCCTTTGACCGGATCAGATAATACCGACCGCCCGATGAGCTGACCTATTTCTTCTCCATGGAGCGCAACGTATCGGATCAAGGAACCAAATAAACTTCCAGATACGATCCGGGAATGTTGACTTGGACTAGAATATTGGGAGAGAGGGGGACATCCTCGGCCGTCGGATCGAAGAGGGACGGTGATTAGGAGGGGCCCGGCGATGCACGCGGTGGCTTTGTCCACCAAAGGTTACGTGGCTTCAGATTGGTTTGGCCAACATTAGGCACGAAATACTGTAATCATACAATTATTGAGGGAGTTGTTTGAGAAATATAAAAAGGAGGTCTGTCTGCTAGTTTGAGACCCCTCCCTCATGTGATGTCTCGAGTGAGACGTACTAAATCGGAGACAGGCTCATCGACGGATTCAAATCAGGCAGGTTCGTCGCGCTTTCTGCTCAAATATAATGCACGAGTGCAAAAAGGTTAATTAAGGATGCGAGCACTTGGTTCGAATGTGTCAAATCCGATATTAACATCCGAATCACAGGGATAACACCCGAGTATGTTCTGCAGATTTCAAAGGAGATCGCCATCCCTCCAGCATCATTAGATCTGGATCATAGCAAACAAGAATCACATGGGGCGCATAGCAGAAAAAAGCTCATTAACATTGGGACATTGGAGTTGGTAGTAATAAACAAATGGACCAAGAAAGATGCACATTACGGTTCATAGAAAAACGAGTCGACCGTGGCCTCAAAGGATGTTTGAGTCCAGCATTATCACGTGTGACATGTTCCAGTCCGACAGATTACTCCTGTAGCAACACCAAGAAAGCTTGATACAACTCATAGTCTCTTACCAAAGACTGATGCAACTCGACCCGACGATCCTGTAATAAAAATTTTCCAAGAGGAGGCTACTCCAATTCCAGCGTCCAGTTCATTTCGATGCAGGGACGCAGGAAAGCATCCGGCAAGTCACACACCGGTGGCTCCGAGGTTTATTTTCTTCTTCTTTTTCAATCTTCTTGATCTATATAATGTTTCTGAGAGCCACCCCGTCTTGTTCTGTTGCCAGGGTTCAAGTCCCCACCTGTGCTAGATCCGAGTGTGCGTTAGTCTATATACTGTTTCTCTCTTCAGGTTCCGTAACTCATTGGATCACAGAAATGAGACTAGAAAGACAAAGGGCGGTAAGTTTAAAGTCTGCTTTTTCTTCCTCCTCCCAATAAACCATCAAAGGAAACCCATATCACTATACAGGGGATTTAAAAAGGGGTCACATCTGTGTGAAGTCAAATTCGGTTCACGTGAGCCACCGGAGGTGGGGGAAAGGTCAGGGATTACAAAAGTCCCCCTCGGACCGAAGAACATGTGAAGAGCTTAAGAAGCTGATATCTTTCTAACATAGATTAAGAGGGAAGAGAGACTCCACAAATCATCCTTTGCTGTCCCTTAGGGTGACTGGACTTCATGAGAAACACGAGGCTCAGGATGAAAATTAGCAGGTAGCCCTAGAAACCAGGTCACGACACTAACAACAGACAAGTAGCTGCACATAAAATATGACAATGAACGCGTATCTCTGATTCTGTCAATGTCTTAAATTCCCCTTTAGCTGGATTCAATAGCTGTCTCTTAGCTAATCCAATTACATACAAATAACTATGCTCATGGAGACGCCTATGTACATGAAAAGACTTGGTGTAAGCCTAGTCTAGAATATGGTAATACAAACGAAACAATTTTCATATACCTTGGACATCGATAAAACTTGTCCAGATGGATCCTTGGAATCTTGTTGAGAGTTCAAGCAGACACAATTATGCATCTATCTTGGGTCCAGGATAAGCTGGTAAGCTCATTATTCTCTTGTCAAGAACTGGGCCTCCCACTGTGAAATGGTACAAGCTTTGGAAGTTCGACCCTTTAAGACCAAGAAGTTCGTGCACTGCAAAGAGAGGTTAATCGCGCATATAATGTTATCCAATTGGAACAGCCAAGATGCAAGAAAAATACATAGGGTCAATGAAAATAAAACAAATAATGTAACCCCGAAATAATGATAGGAGGAGGCTTGTAGTTGTTCATCAACAATTCAATTCAACAATGAATGAAGTTCCCTAAATGTCTGGCACCACTTTATCCTTACATACAGTTCTGAAAACAGACTCAGATTGTGAGTGGAGACAGTCCCCATTGTATACTATGCCCCAATGCTGTAACGGTCCCTCTTTTGTAACTCTTAAAATGAAACAATCTGGGGTTCAATCTCTGTCAAACAAGGTGTCGAACCTGATAGGATCTAGTTAAAAGCCGATTGATAGTTTTGATCCGAAGTCAAAACACCCAAGAACAAGAGGAGTTAAAAATTCTTCCTACACTCCAATGAGCTCAATCCTCTGTAACTGGTTGGCCTGCTCATAATGGACATATGAGAATTTCTAGTTGTACCTTACTGTGTTATTAGCCAGATGAAGAACATGTAATTGGAGTTTATTCCAGAATGTTGCATGTAACTAACTGAAGCAGCCCCATTCTCTTAAGCAATAAAAAATATTTAAATACAAGGCACCAATAGAGGAGTAGCGGGAAGCAACAGAGACATGATCAGATGTCCATGTGTTCCACTGCATGTGCCTGTGTTATCCGAACTTGCATCTCACAAGCACACATGTTCACAATTTGGGTGGTACTCATACATCACCAGACTTATCATACTATATCTTCTACATTTGCCCTGTAAAATACTCTTGACACCCAACTACATTGGCCAAATCCCAAAACAGATCACATATGTATTCCCAACAGACAAAAATGGCCCCACTGTCCAGATATCATAGGGGGGAAAAAAAAACACAAACTCCCCTAGGGGACAAAAATAGCCAACTTTACGTTTTCTCTCCAAACGATACTACTACGAGGCACCTTATGTGCCTAATGACCCTGAGGTGGCGCGATGGTGCGACACTTTTTATGACATCTGCTATACCATGAGTAAGATATGCTACTATTCTTATTCATTGCATTGACGTAATGAAGCAGACCCCCCCCCCCTTTTCCTCTCTCTCCTTCTTTCCCAAAAAAAAAAAAAATTAGTCATTCTAAGAATTCGGGAGAAAGGTAAAAAGTATTCAACTTTAGTTACTAAGAATATTTCTCCTGCATCATTAGTACTTCACAAAAAAATGATGATGGTCAACAGAATATGTTTCAAGTGGCTATTGGTAGATGTCAAAAGGAATTGCCTACGATACCTTCTCTCAGACTAGGATCAGGCAAGAAAAAGCATTAACATAACCATCAATGCAGGTGCCATATCTGAGCCAAATAAAGGCATATAGCAAGTGCAATTTTTTATCGAGTGGTAACTTCTCCACAGGAAACAGAACTTTAAGGTTTATCTCAGCAGCTATAATATTCTATATTTAGCAGTTAGCAAAGGCTGTGATTAGACGTTTGCATCTTCAATTCCACATAATTAAAATATGTTCCATCAAAAGCTTCAACAAACACTACTCAGAAGCCCTCATTATATTAAGCCGCTTATTTGGGCTTTTAGTTCTCTCTTTCTGTAATCGTTGATAAGCAATAAATATCCTAGATGCCAAGTTACAGCAGAACATTGGTGGGAAAAAGCAGCTCCAATCTCCTCGTCCTTTACTCCATTACAGCTATTAAGAACATTGCCAGCAACTTCCCATGTACGACCAAGCACAGGCATAACTATAGTGACACAGTAAAGAAAGACATATCTTAGGAGTCGTCTCAAACTTCGATCGTACTGTAATTCTTCAGAGTATTTTCCAGATGCTCTAGTTGAGTGTTGTAATAGCAACTCTAATCACACTCTCTGATTTGGGAACCAAGAAGCACAGAAAGTGCAGTACATCCTAATATTTATCATAATGCATACAAGACGCGGGTTGGGGGACGTAGCTTACCTGGATCATCAAAGAAGCAGCCGATTCCAGTTGCAGATATGCCAACAGCATGCGCTTCCAGATACAACACCTGGCCAAGCACTCCAGTTTCCCAGAACAACCGAGGATACATCCAAGGGCCCTTCTCACACAACACAGGCTCCAAATGAGCCACCATTCCAAGGCTGAAGCAGCCATCGCCGGCAATATCCTACATGCAGAAGTATTGGCAAAGCAATAGAAAGATGCTGACCACAAAATACCACCTTGCACAAGGAAATGACTAAAGGGGTCATTCAAATACTAAATTCAGCAGAGTATACAAAAAGCTACTTGATGTTTTAACAACTCAGGTTGACCAAAGGAACATCATAAGACGAAATATGGTGCTTTGCTAAGGTGAGACGTAAGCTGTTAACTTAGATATTTCATTCATATTATTTTTGCACCCTTAATTAATTTCACAATGTTGACGTTTCCCATTTATCAGACTCTGAGCACGTGATGTTTGATATTACTGGCAGATTAGTTTGTCAAACTATTCTTTGTTTTAAATTCGTTGCAAAAGAGAAAGTCCTTCATATATGGTTTAGGCCAACAAGATATGGAGAATAAGCTGCCAAAGTTCAGCTGTATCGGCTTCCTCCAGTCTTAACATCTACCATGTAATAATATCTTCTACATATGATCCTCGAGAGCCAAACATTGATCGCATAGCTCAAACTCGTTGTTAGCAAAACATTAGGAAGATTGACTTGCCTGATGGCATGATAGCTGCTTTGCTAGCTGCTGACAGTCACCTGTAGCAAGTAGATACAAAGGAAGACTAGGAGGGCATCCCTCTGGTCTCACCCACTCAAAGTCAGGCCTCGTAGCTTTCTTGAGCTTCACAAAATGATCCTCATTCCTCACCAAGAAATACAAACCCTTTGGTAACCCGGTCACTCTGTGAACAAACAAGGCAGCATGCACCTCAGCATCCCATGAAAGAGCTCGATATGGCAATGCCAGCTGTTTCGCTGCTTTCCTCCATTCCCAGAACCCGAAGGAACACAATGCAATAGTATCTGATAAAATGTGGCTCTATCCATTGCAGTCACTCCATCCATGTCCACTGCGCTTCTACGCTTCCTTACAACTTCCCTAACACTAAATCCCTTGTACGAATTTTCGCTATGACTCTCACTCTTACAAAATGGGTAGATGGAAAATCTATCCCCCGCCGTCAAGGGCTTCTTCGCGGCCTCAGCTGTTCTATATAGAATATCCCAACAGACATGCTCCTTGCTAAGCATATTAGGCTTCCCCTTCCAGTCCAATCTCGGAAACTCTGACAAAGCCAAGCTCAATTCCCTATAATTCACATTGAATTCACCAATTCCCCTAGGAAAGACAACCAATACACAATCCGGATGCTCAAATTCAATGTCTACCATCTTTCCTTTAACGGGCCTAGATGGGATTTTGAATTCGGGGAAAACATGAAGTCCCATCAGCCTCTTCACATCCTCATGACTCAACCCATCGAGAAGCTTCACGTCCCACCCCAGCCCCGCGGCCGCCATCGCAACCGCAGCAATAGCATGGCCCACATCATGGTTACAATACCTAAAGGCTCGCTCTCCATACTTCCATGCCTCACGCCAAAAGATGGAACTCAGACCGACAAGGAAAGAATTCTCGGGAAAGAACTTGGGCAAGAAGCCAGACGGCAAAGCGGCTCTTACCTCCAGGGAATGCTCCTTGGGCGCATAGTGCGCGACGAAACCCGAATCAGACAGCGACTCGATGGCCGGGGCGATCAAGTAAGCTTCGGTGGGGTGCAAATTGCCGCTGCTGGGGTTAACGCGGAGCGACCAAGTGGAGAATCCCGCGGTCTTCCAGGCGGAGAGAGCGAGAGAGTCGTAGAACAGCTGAGAGACGGTGGTCTTGGAGATGGGTTTCGGTGGAGGAAGCGAATGGAACAGGGAGGAGTACGGAGGGGCGTCGAGATTGGACGAAGGGCCCTGGGTTCGGTCGTCGGCGGGGAGGTGGAGGAGAGGGAGGAGAGGGGCGGAGACGTAGCGGCGAAATGGGTTGGGCTGGTTCGCCCAGTCGAGGCCGCGAGGGCCTCTCGCGTAATTGGTGAAGGAGTGCTTGGTCTGGTCGTGGTACTTGAGGACCAGCGAGATGCTTTGAGGGTCGAGGACGGGGTCGTCCTTGAGGTTAGTCGTTGAAGTCGAAGGTGAAGGTGAAGGTGAAGAGGAAGAGAAGGACATGGTGGGCCTGTGCAGGCGGAGCTTGGGAGTGAGGTTGCGGAGGAGAGGGCGGTTCAAAGGGAGAGGGAAGGCAAAGTGATGAAGCTGAGACATTTTCTAGAGTCCTCTCTCTGTCTTTTGCTTTTGGTTCGTCGTGGATTCTTCCATGGCTTCTCTTTCGTTCGAATGCTCCAGAACCGGCGGTGGTTTGTGGATTCTTCCATTGAAAAGGTACCTTTTTTCGGTCGAAAAATAACTTTTTGATAACTCACCTGAGACTGGAGAGCTCGAATTTCGCCAAATCCGACTCGGTCGAGCTCGCCCGAAATCAGCGAGCTAGAGCATCGGCAGCGCCTCCATCGAAGCTAAGCGAGGCTTGAGCTTCACTGCCTTGGGTAAGCTTGTCCTCTTTTAAGATCTGTCGTAGGATGAAAAGGTTCAATTTTTAATATGGAAACGTTTGAGTGACAAACTAGAAATTATTAGTTTTGCATATTTGTTTATACACAAAATATTTGAAGGACAAATGTACCGGTTCCCGCTGCTACTTGGGCATCACTTTGGTTCAAACTCCCAATCGGATTACCCAAGGAATGAGAATCGGATTCCTACGACAACAGCGACAAAAAAAAAATGTCGAAAAAAAAAATGGAGTAGTTTGAAGTCTCTTTCACAAGAAAAAAAAATATCTTACGTTTCCCCAAAAAAAAAATTGTTTTTGATCAATCCGAAGTCTCTTTCACAACATGAAAAATTCTCATGTTGGGGTTGTAATTCCTTGTGAATCCAACCCAATGGGGAATCAAATGAGGCCTTGAAGCTTGCTAGATGAACAGTTTGAATTGAAAATGGAGTAGGATGATTAAACCAGGGGGGTTATTTATTTGAGTTGTGTAGTGATAAAGACATAGCCCTTGATCACTTTGACACCATGGGCAAAGAACATTTCATTTGTGTATCTAACCTTTGTTACTTTAACACAGCTTGTCCTAAGAAACTTAAAATAGGATTAAAATATGACATGTTTACCTTTGTTATATTAGGGGTGATCCTTTCTAGAATAGGTAGATTCCATATCAGAGATCTGAAAGAAATTTATTCTATCAGAGTCAATTCTCGATTCCTACCTGGAATCGAATGGACCGATTCAAGGCCGGTTCTTGAATAGACTTGGGAACCGGACCTACCCTTTTTATTTTTTAAATTTAAGCAACCCAATACCATGTTAGTATTTTGTTGCATAACAGTTGAGATATTGATGGATTTCCTTGGCTTCCCATCCCCAATATATCTCTTTATTAGACAAAGTTAAATGTTTGCAGGCATGGATGCCCTCACCCACCTAGACTAGGAAAAAAGAAAAGATAAGATAATGAAAATAAAAATAAAAATGAAAATTTTGTTTACATCAATACTGATCGTGCTATCTAGGGCGATTTACATTCACATTAGTGATTTTCATCCAAAATTGGTAGAAAGAACTACATTAACAAATCGTCAAAAGGTTTAGAATTGTATTGACACAATCGACAAATTGACGCACTGCTAACAGAAGCGGCTGAAAATGGTACATGGAGGAGAACTCAATTAGTTGTCGATCAACTTGGTGGAGAAGATTATTTCAAATTATATTTGATCATACTCATGGAAACACATCATTGTTGAAAACATTTAATTGTAAGAGCAACCAAATCTCCTGATTGTGTCATTTACCCTAAATTAATCCTCTTTATTAAGATTATGTAATGGTTAGCTTGGATCATGAAGACCATATAAGAACATCAACGCATACGAAAAAAATAAACTGATTGTCAGAACTTCATTTACAAAAAGTGTTTCACTGATTGTAATCTCTTTTGAGAAGTGTACGAGTGTCATTATAGCGTTTTAAATTGGTTGTGTGAAATACCAGTTTTGGGTTGGGACAAAACACAAACTATACCGTAACATCACAAAGAATTATTAATGGAATCCACCCTGCTTGTAGGAGAGTGAACATAGACTTGATCTAAATCGAATCGCATGCGATTCTAGTCTTTCTACTTTTTTTTTTTTCTATAGAAGCACACTGCATTTGATATCATCAGCTTATCCTTATGGTTCCTGCATATATTGAACTTGATTTTAACAATTCCACAAAATCTTCCAAGCTGCATGTTTTTCCCTAACAAAGTCGAGCCCCGCCATGAAACCTCGGTTTTCCCACCATCTTCCTTCTAATGTTGTGGCCTTGGACCATTGGACCTCGTCACTGTCACGGGGAGCTTCCCATCTTCCTTACTTCCACCTCTGTCTCCAAGCGTTATCTTCCATCCAACGACGTGTCAGAATCGACATGGATTGAGACTATCAACCTTGCTGTCTCCGGGAACTGCTCGGAGATGAGCATCTTCGCACCGCGGTACTTGAACAGGAACAGCATCAGAGCGTACCAGACGATGCACTGAAGCACCACGACCTGCACTCGATCATTGAATTCAATTCAATTTTTCGGTTTGGAAATTACAGCAATCGGTACGACGAAAAACAAGGAAATGGGAAAATCAAAATCTGTTGGTACCACCGAAGATGTCAGCTTCATGTTAAGGAATAAAAGCCAGTAAGCAATTGATGACATTGACTACGGAAATGACCATGGCTTTGATCAGACCAGTCTGAGTGGTAAAACAGAGTCATCTATTACAAGAAGCTAAAGCCGACTGTGAACACTGATTGAGTATAAGAGAAAGCGTTGGATGTCCATAAGGGTGGGAGTAAATGGTATGCTGACAAGCACATGCGACATGATACTGATTGTTGACACAGTCGACAGAGCAACATCAGTGTTGACTGTGAGAAGCCAGTAACATTAAGTCTACTTTGTCTATTAACCGATAATCGAAACGATGTCAATCAAGTCGATGTGGAGTCCGGAAGCGGTGACAAAACCATAATCTGCGATTCCAAACCGTAAATTGGGGAAAGGGTCGATCGAACACCCAGAATTTGACGATTTCCAAAATCGCGCCGCAGCCCTCATGAAAATTAATAGATGGATTACAACCGAGAATTGCGATGACGAGCAAGGTGGGATCGGAACTCATTCGTAGGTTGTAATCATCTGTCAATCGGCAATACAGTCGGCCATACATAGTTCTCTATTTCGACACCAGTGATCCAAGATAACAAGGATGGGATGGCTAAAACGAGTCGCTTCAACCACCACAAACTTAGCAGACGGTCAATCTTCTCCTCCCCCATTCAAAACTTGACGTTTATCTGTGGTTCCCAAACACTTAGAGAATAAGATAGGCCTGCCCTTCCTCAATGGCTTGCAAAGGTTAGCTAAAAGAGATTTTCAGTTCAGTTTAGGCCACTTTCCAACCACCCAAATAACACAGAATTTCCATTATTTTCTTATCATTTCGCTCTTCTACTTGCTTAGCTATCCTAGATGTATTGGGCACTGAGAATGATTGACCCCCCATCAGAACATAAGAGGGAAACTTTGTATATAGAGATCTGATTAGGCAACTGTTAAGTGAACATAGGGTTGTAACTTTTCAACAAGGATGGAGGACATTTTGCCTCATTGACTTCATCGACCAACAGTTACCAATCTCAAGAGAACAGCTGCTAGAGTCTTACAAGTGCAAGAGCATTCACTTACAGCTCACTTGTGATCTATTTTTGCCTCATTGAGAAACTTCAAGCACAGGAAGGGAAAAATTTTCTGTCATAATTTTTGTTTATAGCACAAGAGACATTGAACAAATACAAATCTCTCCGACGGGCTTTCCGGGGAAGCTCTGCGCCGGAACCCAAATGCCGCCCGAGTAAACAGTATTGCACACTTACCAGAACCTAGCAAAGCCCTTTAGCTGCCGCCACGACCGCCTCGGCAGTGATGCCATACTCCTTGTATATCTTTCCTGCTGGAGCGCTGGCCCCGAAGCGGTCAATTCCAATCGCCTTCCCTCTGCTTCCGATGATTTTCTCCCATCCAAAGGTTGACCCAGCTTCGATGCTAACCCTAGCGGATACGGCAGCTGGCAAAACGCTTTCTTTATACTCAGCAGACTGCTCGTCAAAGAGCTCCCATGAAACGAATGATACAACTCTCACGGCCTTCCCTTCCTTTCTCAGTTCATCTGCTGCTTTCGCAGCAAGTTCCAACTCTGAACCCGTGCCAATTAAGATGACATCGGGCTTATTGCCGGAAGAATTGTCCGAAATGATGTAACCACCCTTTTCAACTCCTTCAATGGAAGTTCCGGGAAGCTGGGGCAGCTTTTGCCTGGAGAGAGCAAGGATAGAAGGTCTCTTCCGGTTGATGACAGCAACCTTGTATGCACCCGCAGTTTCATTCCCATCAGCCGGTCGAAGCATTAGAATATTGGGCATAGCTCGGAAGCTGGCCAAGTGCTCAATAGGTTGATGGGTCGGCCCGTCCTCTCCAAGACCAATCGAGTCATGGGTCATCACATAGATAACTCCAGCTTCAGAAAGGGCAGAGATCCTTATCGCACCCCTCATGTAGTCAGTGAAGACGAAGAACGTGGCACAGTAAGGAATGAGACCAGGGCTATGATGGGCAATCCCATTGCAAATAGCTCCCATACCGTGCTCCCTAACACCGAACCTGACATTTCGTTCCTCAGGGGTGTCCTTTTGGAAATCACCGAACATCTTAAGCAGTGTCATGTTGGAAGAAGCAAGATCAGCACTGCCACCAAGAAAACCGGGCAGCACTTTAGCGAGGGCATTCAGGCATTGCTGAGAGAGATTTCTGGTGGCATCAGCAGGACTCGCAGGAGTATATGTCTGAAAAATGCAGCAAACAATTACCACAATGTTGAAGTACACTAAATGCCAGTAGTTTAACGCAATTCACAATGTATGTTGAATCTCAGATTATAGACGACATCAAGATAACTATGATACTGCCATACTTTGGCTCCCATAGGTAGATGTAAAAAGGATTAGAAGCTAGAAGCATTTGGAAGTTTGTTAAAACAAAGCTTAGGAGATCACCAAACGTAGAAGTATTCATAGGATGACGAATAAAACTAAGAAGAATAGCGTGCCGCTTGCTCGAATGTCTTCCCTAAGTATTAAATCCCTTCTCTTC
Source organism: Psidium guajava (assembly GCA_016432845.1). Taxonomy (NCBI): domain Eukaryota; kingdom Viridiplantae; phylum Streptophyta; class Magnoliopsida; order Myrtales; family Myrtaceae; genus Psidium; species Psidium guajava. The sequence continues at coordinate 1,452,990 of CM028232.1, forward strand.
ATTTAAAAGCTCCATAAACCTCATATAGCATAAGCGGAATTCTACAATAAGAGGCTACAATACTCTGTGATTTTCTTACCGGAAGTGCTTTTTCCCAACCAGCAGGCAGTTCACCCTTGAAAATGGACTTCAGTTCTGCAGCTTCCTCCTTGTACTTCTTCTCATACTCAGCAAACTTTGCATTCCATTCAGCTTCAAGAGCAGCACCAGCAGGGACATGGCGGGTCCAATGCCTAGAGAGAGCCAGAGATGTTCAACAGGAACTCGATTTCAGTATCGAATTAGTCTCCATCACATGGCAGAGAGATGGATGGTTCTCAAGATTTTACTCACGCTTTGACATCCTCGGGCACATGGAAAGGCTCGTATGGCCAACCAAGGTTCTTCCTTGTTGCATCAACTTCCTTGGCACCCAGTGCACTCCCATGCACGCTGTATGAGTTGGCCTTGTTAGGCGAACCGTAGCCAATAGTGGTAGTCACCTGCAAAGAAAAAGCATGGTTCATCAACAGCTTAATAAGAAGATTATCAGATGAAAATAAATGAAATTCTTTCAAAAGCAAGATAAGAAATACGAATAAGTGGTACTGTGATAAATACTCATGTCTTTCACAAAAAACCAAAAAAAAAAAAATTCAACCAGCATTTCAAATATAGCCTACACTATATCCTACCAAAAAATACATATGACCATATCAATCATAAGGAGCATTTTTTGAAAGTCCATTCCAATGAACTGCTTTTAGCTTCTTCGCCCGTGGATACAGCAACTTCAAACTTTGCAAGCCTCGCATAAACAAATACTTAGAAGTAGGACCTTAATTAAAGTAGGCTTATCCTTGACAGCCTTTGCTTCCTTGATAGCAGCACGTATATCGTCATAACCAGTGTTTCCATTTTTAACCCATATGATGTGCCACCCAAGACCCTCGAAACGGGTGTCAACACTCTCGGTGAAAGCAATCTCCGTATCACCATCAATGGAAATGTGGTTGTCGTCATAAAAAGCAATCAACTTCCCGAGTCCCCAGTGCCCAGCAAGTGAACAAGCTTCATTGGCAACACCCTCCATCTGGCAGCCATCTCCAAGAATGCAATATCTAAAGAAGTGCGACAAGCCACCGAATCACGAGTCACAATGCTAATCTTTGTCAGAACTCAAAAATGCACAGTGAAAAGTATCATGGAGGATTGTTTTACGTGTAGTGGTCAACTATCTCACTGTCCGGTTTGTTGTAGCGAGCAGCCAAATGTCTCTCTGCGAGTGCCAAACCAACGGCATTGGCAATTCCTTGCCCAAGTGGACCTAATAAACCAAGTTATCAAATCAATTACACATCTCTTGTAGAAAATCAGAATGCACGTCTAACACAGCCTAAGTTTTATAAAACTAGGGAAAAGGGTCAAACTCAAACCTGTTGTAACTTCGACACCGGGTGTCTCAAAGTTCTCCGGATGGCCAGGGGTCTTGCTTCCCCACTGCCGGAAGCTTTTCAAGTCTTCCTCCTTAAAGGATTTCCACAAACAAACATTTCAAATCGAAAAGCTTCCGAGAAGAAGTAATTTAGCACCAGCAACATGATGAAATTACGAGACAAGCCAACTCTTTTGTTTCTCTCTGAAAAGTTTCAGGTGATGGACAACAGAAAAGACCACTTGGAGACCAACAATTCTCATTTCCAACACCAACCAGTCTAACAATCCAAAAGATTTAGCGTTTAAATGCTCCAACAGACGTGTCGATCATAAAGGCCAAAGAATCCTCGATTAGAAATCAATAACGGCTCATGGTAGCCGAAAAAGGGAAGCACGAACCTTGACGCTGTCATACCCAGCGAGATGCAACAGAGCGTACTGCAACATGCAACCGTGCCCAGCCGACAACACGAACCGGTCGCGGTTGAACCAGTAGGGATTCTTGGGGTTGTACCTCATGATCTCGTCGTACAGGATGTGACCCATCGGGGCGCAACCCATGGGCAGGCCCGGGTGGCCCGAGTTGGCCTTCTCGACGGCGTCGATGGACAGGAACCGGATGGTGTTGATCGACTTCTCGACGAGGGAGGCCTCGGTGGCGGTGCCGAGGGTCTCGACGGCTGCTGCCCTGATGGGGCGGACGGCGGAGGAGGGGGCAGGGGCGGGGAGGCGGCGGCGGTGGGCCGAGCCGGAGGCGCGCCTGGAGGAGGGGGAGGATAGAGGAGAGAACTTGAGGCCGCAGAGGGAGAGGGAGACGCGGTCGGAGGAGGACGAATTGGAGGCATTGCTGGAGATGGGTCGAGCCAAGATGGCCTGGGACAGAGCCGGGGACGAAGTGGAAGCCATTGCTGACTCTGAGAGAGAGAGAGAGAGTCTGGCTCGAGTGCTCGCGACCACAGTTAGTCTCAGTTGCCCCGATGAATGCGGCTGTCGATGAAGAGGCCAGTGAGATCAGCCTGTTGTGTGGACGAGGTGAAGATTAGGACTGGGGCCCACTGAGATTTTTGTCCCATCTGCTCGGGATTCGCAAAAACCGTGGCCTTTAGATCGCGAGAGGGATGGGATCGTAGCCGTTGACTCCGGATAGGAAATGCTCCGCCTTTCATTTCTGCTTGCTCCCCCTTTTTCCCCTTCGGAGCTCCACCAATTATGGCCCGGAGGAAAGGCAAGGGCAAAGTGATGAAAGAGCTTGTTTTGTTCTTCGTCGTACGGTGTCTACGAACAAACATTTCGCACGCCGTCGTTGTTGTTAGAGCTCGGCGGACAATCACAGTAAAATAAACATGTAAAACTGATAAATAAAAAAAAAAGAGATATCGGGACACGAGTTAAGCTAGAGTTACGTTCAAAAAAAAAAAAAGAGTGGGACGGGACAAACGTCACGGCTGCCTACTTGGAACGTTAGCATCAAGACAGCGCATTTCGAGACGAGATGCTCGACCTTTAGGGTATTCAGCCTCTTGTGGCACCGTCGCCACCGACGTATATGGCATCAGACTATCTACTGATTTCTGAACAGGTTAAATAGATATGGACTCGCCAGTCATCGCGATCTCGCTACTATAACAAATGTTACACAAGCCCTCTCTCCGGTGAGGGGCTGCCTCGGAGTTCGGATTCCAAAAATGCGAGATTCGAATAATCCCTAAACAAGAATCGCACGAGAGCGAATCCTTGTCCAGTGGAATTGCCGCTTCGATATATTACCTTTACCAGGTAAAAACGATGAGGCGCGTCACACTTTCTTGAGGACAAAGGATGGCTTGATTTTGTATGCACTCGTCGAAAGAATATGCACAAACGCATGCCGAATGTGCTTTTGGATTTCAAAGCTGGTAAATTTGTGCATTTATACATGAACTCAAATGCATAATGCCACGGGCATCTTTCGTGAGGGACTCGATGGCTCGACGGGTTGGGTGGGTGATATAAGAGAAGGACGATCGATGGACGATGGAGAAAGGGGGGCGGGGGGGGCGGTCAAAACTCAAAAGGAGTGGAGGGCTTAAAGCGTTTGGCCGCCACAAAACTCGGCAACAGATGGGTCAGCCTCTTCCTTTCCCATGTGTGGACCCTAGACAACACAATTGGCCACCTCGTGGGTCCCATTTTCGGATGATTAATAAAATATACCACAAACTCTTTTTTTTTTTTTCTCAAAACCATGTCGTTCACGTCTGAGTATAATTTTTAGTATTACTTATAAATATATTAAAAAGAAATTTACAAAAAAAAAAAGAAAAAATAAATAAATAAAGGAAGACTCAAGCAAGGGCCGCTGCCAACAATCACCGGGAAGGCCGACAATGACAGGGGAATGGTCCGCAGGGTCGTCGAGCCTTGGCCAAGGTGCCAACAACATCGAGCGGGGCCCGCACACCGCCAACCATCCCCTCATTGTCGCCAACCCTTCCGGCGATGGTGGGTGGCAGCTAGGCCTCGTGTGCGTTTTCTTTCGTCTGTTTTTTTTTATGTATTCTTTTAAATATTTTTATTTTCTAATACAACTTAATTAACATTTTTCATTAGAAATTTGAATCAAAAAGATATTGTTTCAGACACATCAATGCTATATAAGATAGAGAAAATAATAATAAAAATTACATCGATATTTTTCATTAGCCAAATTGGACGGTATCAACGGAAGGATTAAATTTCACCAACTTTGCAATTCTTAGAACTTGATTGTATTTTTTGAAAGTTTTAAGATTTGATTGCACTTTTTGATAAATTTTACGAATTTTAGTGCCCTTATCCAAACAAAGAAAAGAACCCACCCCTAAGTTCAATCCAAATATGCCCTTGAACGGTCTTTTTTCTCTTGAAAAAAAAAATCAACCGTAAGTTTAGTCCTAAATCTACCACGAATTTTAGCTCTAGTCCTAAATCAGCCCCTATTGGCCCTTTGTCCAATATTCGCTATTAGTCATCCCTAATTTCCTTCTTTTCATATCAAAGAACGATTTTGTTTTGTAGATAATTTTCCTCGTCGCCTTGCTAATGTAGATTTGTTACCAACGTGGAAATATCACTTCAAACACCTAATAGCGATTTTTGGACAGAATGTTAACGAGGAAATATTTGAGACCTGATTGAAAGTTTGTAATTTTTTCTTAGACAATCAAAAACTTTGGGGCAGAGTTGGGACTAGAATTAAAGTTTGTAAGGTTTTTAAGACAATAAAAAGTTGGGTTAACACTATGGAAAATTTCAAATTAGTATATCTATGACAAATTTAACCAAAATTATTTTTTTTACCACTCAAAATCCTAAACTGGTACATTGTGACAAATTTTTACCAAAAATTATTTTTTTTTTACTACAAAAGATCTCAAAATGATATGCGTGTGACAAATTCACTTTATATTAGCTTTCGTTAAATTGAGTTAATACCACAAAAAATCTCAAATTGATACATTTGTAACAAACAGAGGGTAACGTCTATATCCAGCAATTGTTATGTGTTATCCAACTTAGTAATTTAACAATAAAATTTAATGAAAACAAACAAAAGGTAAATTCATCACAATTGTACTAGTTTAAAGTAAATTTATCATAGATGCACTTGTTTGAAATTCTCGATAGTCAAAAAAATAATTTGAGATAAATTTATCTTATATATACTAGTTTGTGATTTTTTATGGTATTAACCCTAAAAAGTTTGGGGCAAATTGATATTAAGCCTAAAGTTTAGGTTTTTGTTATAAAGAAAATGTGGGATAAAATTGAGATTCAATCTAAATTGGCGGGTTTTTTAAGAGAGAAAGCAAATTTTTCTGTTTATTCATTTTTTCCTTTACTACAACTAATCTTGAATATTGCATCAAGCACCGACTTGTTTGTGAAGATGACAAGAACAGTGCAACTACTTTTGTGCCGTGATCGCTTGAGTCCGAACTCTTGACAACAAGTTGGAGTGCCAAGAGTGAAATCTTCAACAGGCGCATAGAAAGTTCCTTTGATATCATCCCCGTTAAAACAAGACCCGTCATTGTCATCTTCAGCAAGAAATAAGACATTTAAGCAGGTATCAGCACAATTAACAATACGGTACACCAAACAATTGCCTGGAGCAATCTTTTCTCAGAAAAGGCCTCTGTTCAAGGTACTTGTGTCTCTGTTGGATGGCAAATCTCTGTTCAAGGTACTTGTGTCTCTGTTGGATGGCAAATCTCCACCACCTTGCTCGTCCATTTTGTTCATTGTTCCTCAAGCCTCGTGGAGAAAGATAATTCATACCCATCTAAATCCTCATGCTGTAGGAATCAGAACCTTTGATATAGAAAAGAACACGGCCAGGATAAATATGGATTTGAATTTTCAAATCCTAACAGGAAACAAGGTTTTTCTGAATTTAACTCCGGCAAAAGGATGGACATGGAGGATAAATGTGCTTCGTGTGATTCAGCCACAAGTCTAAAAATCTCAAGAAGAAGAAGCTCCAAGTGTTTTTACAAATGCAAGGTCATTCGATCTACTCAATTCTAAATCTATGTTTTGCTGCATTGAGGAAATTCAAGCAGTCGAAAACTTCATAGTTCTCCTTTATTAAAGCATAAGAGACCTCGTGAAGATCTCTCGGGCGGCATCTCCATCTAAGCTCTGCTCCAAAACCCAAATCCCAAGGGAGAAGATACAAGATAAACAGACTTAGCCTAAGACACTTGCTTGGCTGCAGCAATGACCGCCTCAGCAGTAATGCCGAATTCCTTGTATATTTTACCTGCGGGAGCACTGGCACCGAATCTGTCAATTCCAATAGCCTTACCTTGGCTTCCAACGATCTTCTCCCACCCAAAAGTTGTTCCAGCTTCGATGCTGACTCTAGCTGATACAGCAGAAGGCAACACACTCTCCTTGTACTCGGGAGATTGATCGTCAAAAAGTTCCCAAGAAACCAAGGACACAACTCTCACAGCCTTGCCTTCCTTCCTGAGCTCATCCGCTGCTTTCGCAGCGATTTCCAACTCGGAACCAGTTCCAATCAGAATAACATCTGGTTTGTTGCCCGAGGAATTGTCAGAGATGACATAACCCCCCTTCTCAACTCCTTCAATGGAGGTTCCGGGAAGGTTGGGAAGCTTTTGCCTGGAGAGAGCGATAACAGAAGGCCTCTTCCTGTTAAGAACTGCAACCTTGTATGCACCGGCAGTTTCATTCCCATCAGCTGGGCGGAGCATTAGAATGTTTGGCATAGCACGGAAGCTAGCCAAATGCTCGATTGGCTGATGCGTGGGCCCATCCTCTCCAAGACCAATAGAATCATGGGTCATGACATAGATAACTCCAGCCCCAGCGAGCGCAGCAATTCTCATTGCGGCCCTCATGTAGTCTGTGAAGACAAAGAAGGTGGCACAGTACGGGATGAGCCCTGGGCTATGCAGAGCAATCCCATTGCAGATGCCCCCCATTCCATGCTCCCTAACACCAAATCTAACATTACGTTCCTCAGGGGTATCGTTTTGGAAATCGCCAAACATTTTGAGCAGAGTCATGTTGGAGGAAGCAAGATCCGCACTTCCACCAAGAAGACCAGGGACCACCTTTGCAAGGGCATTGAGGCATTGTTGAGAGAGGTTTCTGGTAGCGTCTGCTGGACTCTCAGGGGTGTACGTCTGGAGAATAGCCCAAAAAAAAACAAAAGTACTCACTTATTACAGTTGACACACAATGAAAAATACTAGACCAACAAATATGTTTCATGAATAGACATCGACCGATCGTCTAACCATCCAAATTCATGGATCAGAAACCAGAACATTTACAAGGCCCACAAAGAATCTAAAAAATGTGGAAGTTCTGCCTAGCAAACATGAACTTTGAATATTCTCGAGTAGATAAATTATACACTTTGAAGCTCATTGATTAGATCTAAACTGATTTTTTTTTTTTTTATGACCGAAGTGTCTACACGGCCAGCGAGCTTGTACTCAAACCAGCGGTGAAACATGACTAGTCATCGGGAGGGCCCGCAGGCCCCACAACCACGGGCCCCCGGTTAAGTCATCTAGCGCCGAGAAGTTTTGGAGCCAAGACCTCTCATGAAAGGAACTGAGCGCAAACTAACTCGGCCACCAGATGGTAGGTGAGATCTAAACTGAATTTGTTCTCAGAAAACACAAAAAACAGAGTTATGATCACATTTAAGGCAGCTACGCATGGGTTTAAACTGAATTCGCGACACTACTTTTGCTTTTAGTACAAATTGAATATTCTCAGACAGATAATTATACACTTTGAAGCTCATTGATTAGATCTAAACTGAATTTGTACTCAGAAAACACAAAAACAGAGTTATGATCACATTAAGGTGGCGATGCATAGGTTTTCAAATAAATAGGTGTCTGTATAGCTCAAAGTAGAGAATGCAAAATAACTTCAACTAGAAAACAAATCTGTTGCTCCACTGTATGCTCGAATACTCACCGGCAGGGCTTTCTCCCAACCAGCAGGTAGTTCGCCCTTAATGATAGATTTCAGCTCTGCAGCTTCATCCTTGTATTTCTTCTCGTATTCAGCGAATTTCAAATTCCATTCAGCTTCAACAGCAGCCCCACCAGGAACATGGCGACTCCAGTGCCTGCAGAAAACCATACACATTATCAAGGAGTTTGGAAACCATGTTGGTCTCCCTCACAAAACAGAGACAAGAAGCGTTTTGTTATTTGCTCACTTTTTAACATCCTCAGGCACATGGAAAGGCTCGTATGGCCATCCGAGGTTTTTCCTAGTTGCATCAACTTCCTTGGCACCGAGTGCACTACCATGTACACTGTAGCTGTTGGACTTGTTAGGTGAACCATAACCTATGGTTGTAGTTACCTGCAGAAACCGGCCTATTTTCATTATCACATGCCAGAACAATCACATTGCATTCAAATCAAGGTAAAGAAACTGATTACAATATGCCATATTTTTATCCTCCTCCCTGTGCGTGCCCATGTGGGTGGTCATATTTGTGTTTCGACAGTTAAGTACTTCTCGGTTAACAGATTAAAGTTGAAAAAGGGGGAAACCAAAGATAAATTTTCCATGCAGTAGAGGCTGAAAGCGAGGTTTATCACTTGAGATTTCCACAGAAATCCGTAATGGCAGGGGAAAAGTAACCTTAATCAAAGTAGGCTTGTCTTTAACAGCCTTTGCTTCTTTGATGGCAGCACGAATTTCATCATATCCAGTGTTACCATTTTTCACCCATATGACGTGCCAACCTAGACCCTCAAAACGTTTCTCGACACTCTCGGTGAATGCAATCTCCGTGTCACCATCGATGGAGATGTGGTTGTCATCATAAAAAGCAATCAGCTTCCCAAGACCCCAGTGCCCAGCAAGGGAACAAGCTTCATTGGCAATGCCTTCCATTTGACAACCATCTCCGAGAATGGCATATCTAGAATAAGCACCCAAAAGACAAAATTCATTAAATCAGCCAACAGTCTATGAAACCCAAGCAAACTAGCGAAAGAATTGGTGCATTACGTGTAGTGGTCAATAATTTCATTGTCCGGTTTGTTGAAACGAGCAGCCAAATGCTTCTCCGCAAGAGCTAAACCAACAGCATTGGCAATTCCTTGTCCAAGCGGACCTACATTGAACACAGACACCACACCAATTGTAAAACTCCTAAGCTATAGACCAGGCACAGTAACATCAGAACATGATCCGATACAGGAATGGTTTCACAGAGCTTCCCTCACCTGTCGTCACTTCAACACCGGGTGTCTCGAAGTTCTCAGGATGCCCGGGTGTCTTGCTTTCCCACTGACGGAAACTCTTCAAATCCTCCTCCTAATCCATATCACCAGAAACATTTTAAGTCAAGTCGCTCAAAGATCCGGCAAGTCAAATCAACTTTTTAATTTTTTTGCTTTTCTTCCCCCCTTAAATTGAGCTGCAGATAAAAGGTGCACCAACAGAAACAGTAAAGACAACAAGATTCGTTCGCAATTGTAATTCTTCTCGATCCTACAACGACATACTCATATTCAAAGGAAGAAAAGGTGATATAATACAAGGATGTAAGAATGTCTCAAAGCTACACAAAATAGGCGGACAGAAAACTATATACCGTGTCTGACCGAAATAAATTAGCTAAAACAATACTAATTCCAGTGGACAGACAAAGCACGCATCACTTCCACTTCGATACAAGGACCACATCATTGTCACTCCCCCAGATCCAAACAAGCCAATCCAATGGTATTGAGTGCGATCATTTCGACAAATCACATGAGAGGCAAAAGCCAGACCAGCACGATTACCTTGACACTGTCGTATCCGGCGAGATGCAACAGAGCGTACTGCAACATGCAACCGTGCCCGGCCGACAACACGAACCGATCGCGGTTGAACCAGTAGGGATTCTTGGGGTTGTACCTCATGACCTCGTCATACAGGATGTGACCCATCGGGGCACAACCCATGGGCAGGCCCGGGTGGCCGGAGTTCGCCTTCTCGACGGCGTCGATGGCCAAGAACCGGATGGTGTTGACCGACTTCTCGATGAGAGTGGTCTCGGTGGCGGAGCCGAGGGTCTCGACGGCGGCGGCCCTGACGGGTCGGGCGGCGGCAAGGCGGCGGGCGTGGGCCGACGCGGAGGCGCGGCGGGCGGAGGGAAGGGAACGTGGAGAGGAGGATTTGAGGCCGGAGAAGGTGGGGAGGGAGGGGGAGGGGATGGTGAGGCGATCGGAGGAGGGAGAGGGGTTGGCGCCATGAGCGGCGGAGGTGGATCGAGCCAAGATGGCCTGGGAGAGAGTGAGGGAGGAGGTGGAAGCCATTGCTGCTGCTGCTGCTGTGGTACTCTTGCTGGTGGGTATGCGCAGTTAGCAAAGTGACAGAGAGAGAGAGAATTAAGAGAGGGAGAGTGTGGGGTGGTTGGTGAAGGTGGCGTTGGGTTTCTCTCTCTTCTTTCTCTCGGCGCCGGCGGTGACGTGCGACTGAAGAGAGAGAAATAGAGAGAGGGAGGGGAGATGGTGTTTGGGGAAAACGAGGGGTCGTTTTAACGTGTCCCGCGTTGAACTTCTCGTCCACACCAAAAGGGACAGGTGAGGTGCTGAGCTGACCGTTAGATCCAAGACGGGGGCATCCCATCCCAGCCCTTGACCGTGGGTACGAACGAGATGCTCCCCACCACCTTTCCCCAGGAAGCGTTTTTAGTTTGTTCATTTTCCATGTTTTCGTGACCACCAAAGGAAAAAAATAAAAATAAAAATTCCACGTTTTTACCGTACTCTTAAATGAAATAGACACAATTTTATTCGCCAAAACTTTTTGAGCACCCAATCAATTCTCGATCGCGACATTTCCCGCGGCTATTTTCAGGAGGCCTGACATGAAAAAAAAAAATAGAATTACGAATTTAGACAAGTTTTAATAAATATAGATGTTCATTTCGCGTTTACACAACTGAAGTTGTCCAAAATCTTGGTTTCTCCGCGCCCCAAAGGGCAGTTGCGTAGCCAGCCGATCGAGGTTGCTGGGTGATTATTTTCTTTTTGTTATATGCCGTAGAGAATCTATGCAGGCACGGCCCTTTCTGGTAATTTCCATCTAAATCTTACATAGATGACATCTGCGTCTGTCCAATGACCAAAGCTCTCACGCTATAAAAATAAATAAATTAATAATAAGAAGAATTGTTAAATATCGATGATTGTTGAAATTCTCGTGCAAGGAGAGGGGTATCAAAAAAGAAAAAAGAAAAAATTAAAATGAATTCCAACGACGTCGTAACTTCTTTTTGTTTTTGTCCATCCGTCTAGCAAGTTTTTCTCCGTTGTCAGGGAAACAAGTAACTTTGGTAGACATGAGCTCGACATTCTAAAGCCGCCCCTGCATGTTTCTGGCAAACCACCGACGTGCGACCGCACCGAACTTGATCTTCGGATACGAAAGGTTGGTGACTTGGGGGTCGTTAGGAGATTGAATCTGGTTAGACTCGCCAATGTGCAATCGGATCGTGAAGCTGTGCCTTCGTTTTTTTTTTTAAAGCTGTACGTGATTCCAAGCTATCAACCATCGGATGGATTTGAGCCTCTTCGGATTCTAAGAACGGAGTCAACCTCGTAGGAGCCCTGTCGGACATCTGATTTCCCTTGTCGAAACCCCCCCCCCCCCCCCACACACCTTAGGGGTGGCAATAGGGACGGAAGCGGGGCGGACATGTCCGGATGACGCGGCCGCCTAAGCTCGAATGGAGGCTAGGGGGACCGCCCGTTGGGAATCCTATGGGATTGGGGATCCGGTTTGGAAATTCTATAGTTAGGAAATCCCGACGACGCGTGGATTTAGCAAAAAGCCCTCATTTCACTCTTGACCCTTAGATCGTGTAATAGATATGTATGAATATTCTAAACCTATTTATTTTTATTATGCATAATCGCGTTTTTTTTTATTTACCAAGCACTCGGCAGTATCACTTTGATCTTGCCTCGGACAATTTTTCAAACGAAGAATTTGATACACGACTTATGATGTATCTTTTATCCTCTTTGGTCTTATCCATGCCAAGTTACGAGGGGTTAGATGCAGAAACGAGACTTAGGGTCTTGACCGTTGGTCAATTTCGAGGACCTAAGGTGGCATTTTGATGGATTTAAGGATACGAGGTTTTTGAAAAAGGTCATAATCGGGCCTCTAACTCGGTTGGTGGAACTTAGGCATAGGGGATGACACGTAACGAGGTAATCAGATATTCCGAGCGGAAGCCGCGTTGGATTTTTTTTTTTTTTATTCGAGATGTTTCGTTCTTACCATATTAATTTACATCCTCGTCAAATGAATACAGCATACGAATGCCAGATTCATCTAAAGTAAAAATCGATATCCATTTCGACAATAGTATCTCGAGCTTGAAACTAAAGATGAAATTACTCTTTTTTTTCCCCCTCTCTCCTGGGCTGTTTTAGTGCTAGCCGGATGTGAAATTGGCTACCAAATGAGACCTAACTCATCACCGGAGCGACATACTAGGCCAACTGTGAGCCGCAACAAGAGAAATTCAATTCAACGATCGCAGCCGGCATTTTGACGTGATGTTCGGTTTGAATGCAACAATTAATTTGGGTGAACATGATAATGAGAAATTTAGTTTGGTGTAACGAAATTTAGTCGAGCACCAGAACGCAATTCTGCGTTGAGTGGAAGACTTGTTAAACAACAGGAAAAATATTTAAAAACAATAATAATATTAAAATTGAATAAGTTAATCAATAAATGAAAAAGTTAGTTGGAAAGGGAAATCCAAAGGGGCTCTTTGCCATTCAAACGTCAACTGCCCCAAGCCACCAATGGCCCCCCGTCTGGCGTGGAAAATACTAAATAGCTTAGTGCTGTACGTATTTATTTATTCGTTTTTTTTTTATAAGACAATGAGATGCACATGACATCAGACAGATCAGCTTTGCTAGTAAAAAAAAAAAACAATTAGTAAAATTACCCCAGCACGGATATCGCTTCGATAATAAACTTTTCAATTTTATCAATATGGTCGTAAAGTTGTGCGCAAAATCACGTTATAGTTTTCCTGATTAATTGCGGTCAGAAATTACTGAAGTGACCCAGAAAAGAAGTGGAGATAACCTTGAATCTGGAAAAAAAAAAAAGTTATGCTATCCTCAATGCCGAGCCCTCTTGGCCGTATTCAAGGGACTGTATTTTAGTTTTGTAGACTCAATGTTGAAACTCAATTCTTAAGGTATCAAAAATTTTCAATTCACGAGTTCCACATAGAGTGGCGAGTGAAGAACATATTGAGCTGCAGCACAAAACTGAATTAAAAATGGGATTCTAAGGGTCAAGGAATCACGCTTGAATGAGAAGAAGAGAGAGAAAATTTAGGGATTCATAATAAAGGTACTTCACACCGATATTCAAACGAAGGCTGATTTGCATCATAACATAATACAATGGGCCTTTTATAGGCAACATAACCGAACAAAACAAGTAAATTGGATTCATAGATCCGACACTATTTGTGAACAATGACACTATTCATGAATAATGTCCTACCTATAGCTATAGTGAAAATGAACAGTGACCAGTGTTACAATATATTTCGGAACAACTTTAATTTATGTAGGCCAATTATTGAGAAAACAAACACACATGATATTTCAAGACAAAAAAAAAAACATCACGGGACTTCACGGGAACTTATGAAACCCTTCTTTGGAGTTATCTTCTAGGTTGTCCAAGTAAGATATCGGTTGTCCACATTGACGTGCCACATAAAAGAACAACCGGCGATGAGTGGATAACACATCAACAATTTTCGCCGGCAATTATCTAGAAGGACCGCGTTGGAATTTCGTGCAAAAGTATAGGACTATTTTTGGTAAAATTGAAAAATTTAAAACTACATTGACATCCACACGATAATTTTATGATCGATTTGAACGGATACATCAATACATGTTTAAAGCACATACAACATAGGCACGGGGCTTAGGCGCACGAGACGACTCTCTCTCTCTCTCTTCCTAGATGCTGAGCAAGAATCTTCCAGGAACTTAAGAAAGTTACAAACTCCTTACGTTTGCTGTGAAGCCTCTGGACAAGTGATTAATACATATAGGAGTCAAGTGTTTTCTTTAGCCCCCAACACCTCAGGCCAAGACAAACAGGAGGTCCCTCGTGCTTTTGGAACCAGGGAAGGGAGCAACCCTGGGAAATACCTAGGTCCACCTACGCTACGCTCTCGGGGGAGATTAAGATCTCAAGCTCTGGACAAAGTGTAAAGATAAAAAGAAATGAGCGCGTTGCAAGTCGTAAAACTTATTGCGAGAATGTAATTGAGCCCTTAGACTTTCAAAATATAAAACTTATCAAAGTAATGAAATCAAGTCATTCCGTAGATTACACTTTTTTAAAAGTTTTTATACTCGATTGCACTTTACGCGACATGTTTTAGGACTTTATTACAACTTTTGAAGGTTTTAGGACTTGATCTTACTTTTAAAAGTGTTGATGAGTTTTACGATTTCTCAGCAAAGCGCTTCTCCTCTCTCTCCCTCCCTGGAAGAGCTTACCGAGATGGGCTTCCCAGGAGTTTGGGTTTTTAGAGTTCCTGGCTTAAGGCCCTGGGCTTTCTGAACCAATAGATCGCAGCAAATTGGTCATTTGTTTAAGCCCATGTGGGCTTGGCATTCTACGGGAAACATAAATGTCGCAAGAATTTTTTCTGGCTAAATAGATAAATAATTGGAAGACTAATCATTACCCGATCAGAAATTTCGGTAAATGAATTTGTTCAATTGTTAGGCAAGGCTTCTCTCTCTCTAGCTGGTAGACTTTCCCAGGAGTTTGGGTTCCAGAGTTCCTTGTGCAAGGCCTTGGGCTTTCTGAACCAATAGCAGCGGGGCGTGTTCGATACTATTGACCCAGTTCAGAAGTCTCAAGCTTGTTGGTCTCGAAAACCCGTCTCTAACTCGAGTCATATTCTAAGTTAAAATCTCGAACCTACGAAACTTAAGACTACTTGGAAGAACAGGCCTTAGAAGTAAAGAAAGAAGGAGCAGGACCGTCCAACTCATTTTCTAATGAAAATAAGCAACACTCGTTCAAAAATTTTTTTTTTTATGACCGAGGTGCTCGCGCGGCTAGCAAGCTTTCGCGCAAATCAGCGGTGAAACACAACTTCCATAACCATGGGCTCTTGGTTAAGTCACCTTACGTCGAAAAGTTTTGAACTCAAGACCTCTCGTGAAAGGAACCGAGCGCAAACCAACTCGGTTACCTGATGGTAGGCAACACTTGTTCAATTTTATTGTCAATATATGCTAAAAAAGGTTTTTCTTTTTTAAGAAAAAATTACAATTCCGAAAAGACGCGCTTCTTAATCTTGACTCCAAAAACAATGTAGCTACGTATATTTTTAAATTATGAGAAAATAACATAAATAGTTTATAAACTTTGGCCCAATGTATAATTTTATCTTTGAACTTTTAAATTATTTAATATGATCCCTAAATTTAATCAAATGTGAAATGTGATCTATAAACCTTTAATTTGTTTAATGTAGGTAATAAACATTTTCAAAATAGTCCAAAGACTACGTCGAACATACACAAAAAATCCAAATATTCCATCGAATACTAAGTTAAAGTTTATGGACCTTAGGGCACATCGAACCAAAATTTAGGATCATTTGTGCCATTATCGATTGCAGTTTTATTCCGATTGAAATCTTTGGTCTCGCAAACCGATTGAAATTTCAAGAAGGAGACAGCTCACCAAAACGAGAGGAGACCAATGTGAAGACCAGGATCGCAATCCTTATCTTCTCACTCTGCCGATCTCCGCGGGGCCCAGACAACGGGGTGAGATTTCGGATTGGGCGGGTTGGTTGGTGGGCCGGAGCGATCGACGCTGCCGGAAAGAAAAAAACGTTTTTCGATCGAACCCGTCGCTGCCCCCTCACCAACCACAACCCACCAACTCCGAGTCATCCCAACCAAACATCACGAGTTGTAAAACAATATGCTACCGAGGTTTGGCATGCGATCCCACCCCGACTTGAGCCGCTTGTTCCAGTGAATTTCTCTTGGCAAGAACGGAACGTTTCCCCTGTTATATACAACTGCCGAGTTGGTCGTTGAGAGATCTCGTGGCGAGTCAATACTCCACCAGCGCTACCAACCACGACGACCGCATTCTAATCACCTCCATCGCAGAAGCCAGAAGCACGGTTTTGCCGAAAGAGAACTGAGTTTCTTCGAGGGAGGGAGAGGGACAGAAAATGGCCAACGCCGTCAGGACTCCGAATTGCCCACTGAACATGCAGGTTCTTGCTAAGAGCTCGAGACCCAGATTCGCCGTTTCGGTTAGTTTGGGCTCTCAGTTCTTGGGTGTTTCGGAGCTGAGGCATTGCAAGAATCCGGGGATTGCAGTTAAAGTTCCTTCCTTTAAGGTCGCGGCTTCGGTTGCCGCAGCTGAGAAGCCGTCCAAGGTACCGGAGATTGTGTTGCAACCAATTAAGGAGATCTCCGGCAAGGTGAAGTTGCCGGGCTCGAAGTCCCTTTCTAATAGGATTCTGCTTCTTGCGGCTCTCTCTGAGGTAAAGGAAAGCCTTTTTGATGCGTGGGTTGTTTAGGGGGCTCTTAGTTGTTCTACCGTAATTAGATGTGAATTGTGTTGTCGTGTTTGCCGTGAAATGGTGGATCTTCTTGCTTGGAGTGAGGGTTCTTTTTTAGGTGGAGTTTAATTTGCTGCAATGAAGGTGCTGGTTTTGCACTGATCGAACCAGGAAGTGACAAGAGACATTTTAGTTGGTGTGTGAATTATGGTTTGCATAAACTAGCCCTTTGTGTGCTTGATGGGAGACTTTTGCGAGGGTGATTTGATTTGGTAATTATGCTTTCTCTTGCGGATCTCCTGGTCCTACACTTGGTTATGGAAATATTAGAATTGGTTGTGTATCTTGAACCTTGCGATTTCGCTGAATTCTGTGGAAAGAAAATAGCTTTTGCACGTAACTGCTGCGCTATGGCTATACGGTCATCTAGCGGTTGGTACATGTACAAATCTCTATTCATATTCTGACCATGACTCATTGTGGTAAACTTGAAAAGAATTCGTTGACATGAGCTGGTGGGAAGGGAAAATCTGTCGTATACGTTTGACCTTTGATGGTGGCATAGCTCTTGCTATTGAAGTATTTCTATAAGCATCCGCCTCTGCATAATTTCCCGCCAGAACACATCTTAATGGCTGTTTCATTCTTTGTTTCCTGGTTCTGTTCTGATGAAACTTGGTCATTATTTTTTCTTCTTTGATTTCTCTCCTTTTTTTGGCATTCAGGGAAAAACTGTCGTAGACAACTTGTTGAATAGTGATGATATCCATTACATGATTGGAGCGTTGAGAGCTCTTGGTCTGAATGTAGAGGAAGACAAGTCTACCAAACGGGCCATCGTGGAAGGTTGCGCTGGTCAGTTTCCTGTGGGAAAAGAATCAAGAGATGAAGTCCAACTTTTCCTTGGAAATGCAGGGACAGCTATGCGTCCATTGACAGCTGCACTGATTGCTGCAGGTGGAAACTCCTGGTATGCCATGCAATTCCATTTAGCCAAAGCTATTTAAGACACCACGATTGCAGTGCAGGATGTTGGTTTTGATAATCAATTATTTGCATTTATTCCTTTCACCTCTCCATTATTCATCTAGAAATAGGACATGACCACATCATTAGTCTAAGTACCATGGATTCCACTTTCCATTGATGTACTATTGCATCTAAACAAACTGATTCTGGGTAATGCCGTAGAGGGATAGCGTATGCCCAGATAATAAAATTGTCTGTACTTACGTGTGTAGTACCGGCTGCCTGTTATCTTCTTCTTGATGTTGTTATGGCAGAAATTGTGTGAAAAAGCATTTTTGATTGGTATCTCAGAACATGACTGCATCACTTCATATGTCTTGTTGTTTCATTTTTCTAGGTTACTTGCATTGTTTTTCTAAAGTATTCTCTTTTCATATGCTTTCATTTCTGTGCTTGATTGATCTTCGTGTATCTGTTGCTTTAAACTACTGCAGCTATATTCTTGATGGAGTGCCGAGAATGAGAGAGCGACCTATTGGAGATTTGGTCACTGGTCTGAAGCAGCTTGGGGCAGATGTCGATTGTTTCCTTGGCACAAACTGTCCTCCTGTGCGCATTAATCCAAAGGGTGGCCTTCCAGGGGGGAAGGTGGGTGTGCTTTAGCAATCGTTAAGCATGTTTCAATTACACGCTTAATGTTGCTCTAGTGTTTTATTTTTCAAGATTTATGTTATTTGATATAGCTTTACGATGGCTAAATGCAAGTATTCCTACTCTGCGAGGCATGAGAGCTAGTGGATAAGAATTGCCTTTTAATGAGAATATTTTACCGTTTGGTTAATCTGTATGATCTAGGTACCATTTGTGTGCATTCTTTACCCAACCCCAGTGTAGAAGAGCAAGCGAGAAAATGGGATGGACCGATGGACGTCTATCATCCAGGGAGGCGATTTGCTGTTAACACTGTTTTTGAATATTCTTTACCCTGGTCATTGCCTCTAGTGATGCTGTCTCAGATTAGATCTTGAAGTAGAATCTCGCTGAAAATTTGATAGAACTCTGTAAATGCATCTACTATGAGCGATAATGTTACTCTTACATGAATCAAATTCTATTTTTGAAGATCGCATTTATCACCTTGAAATTTATTGTTCACCAATAAAATGTATTGCTTATGGGTATTTGCAGGTGAAGTTGTCTGGATCCATAAGTAGTCAATACTTGACTGCTTTGCTAATGGCTGCTCCTTTATCGCTAGGGAATGTGGAGATTGAAATTATTGACAAGCTAATTTCTGTTCCTTATGTTGAGATGACTCTAAAGTTAATGGAACGGTTTGGGGTTTCTGCTGAGCACAGTGGTAACTGGGATAGGTTCTTCGTACGAGGAGGTCAGAAATACAGGTAGTCCTTGTGCTATGTGCCATGTGGTTGGTTGACTTGACAATTTTGATATGTTCAGTTTAACTGATCGACAAATTGACAGGACTCCTGGAAAAGCTTACGTGGAAGGTGATGCTTCAAGTGCTAGTTACTTCCTAGCAGGGGCAGCCATCACTGGGGGAACTGTTACTGTTGAAGGTTGCGGTACAAGTAGTTTACAGGTATCTAGACCAAAGCTAAGATTCTGCCCTAAAGATTCAACTTTTAGCTAATTTTATCACGTAAACTATGATAGTTTCTATTTAATGGGAAGAAATGTTGCTGGTTACATAATTCATGGGCTTCTCTTATATCGATAATGTGCCTGAAAGACATTGGATTGTCAATTTTTTCTGATGTAGGGTGATGTAAAATTTGCTGAAGTCCTTGAGAGAATGGGGGCTACAGTCACCTGGACAGAGAACAGTGTTACTGTGACTGGACCTCCGCGCAATTCTTTTGGAAGAAAGCATTTGCGCGCTGTTGATGTCAACATGAATAAAATGCCTGATGTTGCCATGACTCTTGCTGTGGTTGCGCTTTTTGCTGATGGGCCCACTGCAATTAGAGATGGTATGGTTCAATTATGTCAGTTATTTGGTGTAATGTATGAATCTGATTTTAATTTGCTGTTTGGGTACAACGTGTAGTCACGTTCTAAGTTAGTGGTCCAATACCAAAAGTAAAATTCGCCTTTGCCCCATTACGACTTTGCATTTTTTAATTTTAAACCAATACTTCGCCCCTGTATTTTGTTTGTAGACTACACATTATGCTTGACATTAACTAATATCATAACTCTATTTATAAAGTTTTCATTTTTCTTCCAAAATTCCCATACCACTCTTCTGACCTCATGGAGGGAGGGAAGGAGGGAGATGTGGTGGCCATCATGGGTGTAGTGTTCAGGTGTTTGGGATGTTGGGATTTGCGGGTCATTTGAGATTTGGGAATTTTTGTGTTTTCTCTAGGGAGAGTGATATGATCTTTTTAGCTCATGGATTTTTGTCCTAAGAAGCAAAACATCCTAACTGAGTTACTGGTCTGCCATCACAAGCTAGTTGACAGTCAAATCTTACAGGTGGTTAAAACCTAGATGCCTCTTCTTTAAGAACAGTGCCTTATTTCCTCGGATATGATAGGCCTATGGTTTTGGAAGATGGCGTTTCCTTTCTCTGGGCCCCTCATACAGCACTGCACCTTATATGGATGTTCTGCTGTCAAATTGGACATTCCAGTTTGAGGTTACCTAGATTTTTGTTGTCCCCCTTCTCGTGCTTTATAGGGGGACCTCTTTGTGAGCCATGAATTCTTGCGACCCTATTTTGGTTTAACTTGCGACCCTACTAGGACAACATGATTTGCTTATTAGAAAAGAAGAGCTGCTTCTTTCAGCAGGGGGCGTGGTAAACAGCCTAGTCGTGCCTGGCACTAGTGCATTTATGCTACTAAGAAAGCATTATCCTTTCCAAAGCATCAGGAATCATTTCATATCTGTTTATCTATGAAGCCATTTCTCTAGAAAAAGTTGCTCAAGGCAAAATCTCATTTGAATCCTTGTTTTCAGTGGCAAGTTGGAGAGTGAAGGAAACGGAACGAATGATTGCTATATGCACAGAGCTCAGAAAGGTGAGCTTGTAGTTTCTGCAATTTCTACTCCTTGTCCATGTTTTTGGATCTTCTTTGAGGTGAAATTTGGGTTGTTCCAGCTTGGTGCAACGGTTGAAGAAGGGCCAGAATACTGCGTGATTACTCCTCCAGAGAGACTGAACGTGACAGCTATTGACACTTACGATGATCACCGAATGGCCATGGCCTTTTCGCTCGCTGCTTGTGCAGATGTTCCAGTGACAATCAATGATCCAGGTTGCACGAGAAAAACTTTCCCTGACTACTTTGAAGTTCTCCAGAGCGTCACGAGCCGTTAAAAAAAGAAATGTGAGCAAGAGTCTTCGAGCATGCTGGTAATGCCCACCACTACCCCTAAGCAACGTCATGCCTTTGCAGTCTGATCGTATGTTTCCCTATACATGGTTGTTGGATCTACACCTTTCTTTTTCTTCTTTCTTGGACTGTATTCCTCACCTATGAAGTTTCAAGAGGGGCCCCGTATCTTAATATAATCGGGGAACCGTACTAGCCAAGTTTTGTGTAGGAATGTCTTCCATCCACCCAAATTTCTTTCTCATCGTGTCTTTTGTACTGTAAGGTGTAGAGCTGGTTGGTGGCAACCGCTCGATCGCGACGAAAGGACTGATAAAGTTTGGCCGGTTAGTTGCCCGTAAGCTCGGTAAGTAACAAGCCATGTTAAGACTTTGCAGTCTGGCTTTTCTTGGTACAATGATTTACATTAAGGCTTCAGGCCTAGCGTCTGTTCCAAGTATTTACTCTCACGGGGTGATAGAACATTGAGCCGTTTGAAAGGGCCACAGTTGATGTCATGTCGTGTTTGTTAGAATATCCAATCCGAAAGGATAAGTTAATAGATAGAGGGAGATCACATGAATATAAAGAGTATATAATATCTGTTATTAGAAAATAGAGAGAGACCACATGAATATAAAAAGCATATAAAACTCGTTATTAGACGATGTGAGATAATAGCTTTAACTTCAACACTTATTCTCAAGTGCAAAAATCGGATTACAAGTGGCACGTGAAATTTGATTAATTGGTGTTGGACTACACATTTACAGAAGAGACAACACTCGCTCTCATACCATATTAGAATATATAACCTAAAAGTTATAAATTGATATATGAAAAAAAATCACATGAATATAAAGAGCAAATAAGTCACATTATTAGACGATATGAGATAATAACTTTAACAATTGTTACAAGATCTGTGGAGCTACTACTCTTGTGAGGGGTCTGGCCATATTTCTATGGGGATCGAATGTGGTAAGATAATTTATGCATTAGGGATGAGCATGGTTTTAGGGTAGAACCTGAAACCTAAAGAACCGGATCGATGGAACCGATCGGTTCTAGGTTTTAAGGTATGGAGGGTAGGTTTTAGGTTCCAAAAATTAGGAAACCTGTTCTGACGAGTAGGTTTCAAGTTCTAGGTAGATGGAACCTAGAACCGGAACCTGGACCCTGGAGCAAGTTTTTATATTTTTTTTTTTTGTATATATCTTTACGTCATCCTGCGGTATTCCATAATATCCAATCCTAAGTGTGTAATTCGGAACCAGTTTATCATTAAGACTTTTACTTTGTTAATATTTCATTTTTTTCATCTTTAAATATGAGTTATGGTCAGTGAATTTTAGCAATAGATGATGGTCATTAAATGTAATTATTCACTGTAATCATTCAACTAAGAATACATGTGGAATCTGGAACCGACCCTGAAACCTGTAACATGGTAGGTTCTAGATTCTAAGATAAGCAGGGTAGGTTTCAGATTCCACAAAATGAGGAACCTGTATAGACGGGTAGGTTCCAGGTTCCAGGTAGAATCTGTATAGAACCTGAAACCACTCACCCCTACTATGCACTGTTTCTTGCGGACGTTGTAATGTCCTTGGATTAACTAATGTGCATAGTGTAGGATTTGTCATAGAACTAGAACTAGAAGGTGGAATGCGGAGTACACCGGACTATTTCTCCTCCTCAAGCCGATCAGAGAGAGGCTACTCCCGGTCGAGACTAGGAGTTTTCTGGCAGAACTACTTTGAAAAATTGCAACCCGCATTATGTAGGATAATTGGTGTCCACGTTAGTTGAATGGATTGGACGGGCAAATTGTCAAAAAGTTTAGGATTAAATTACCTAAATTAAAAGGTTAAGATTAAATTGACATAAGTATAATATGTTTAGGACTTTTTTTTAATTATCCCTGTTATTAAAAATTGTGAATAAATAGCCTGAGTTGGTCTTGCCCGAAACGGCAGATCGTTTGTAGTCATAGTTTTGGAAGAGTTGAAGAAATGGATTATTGTGGAAGACCATCAAATGGTTAGAGAAATTTGACCAGACGAGGATTGCCATTTGACTCTATCAAATGCTCTGAAATCCTGTACATGGTGGATACAATGCTGTGAAACATAGATCAGATTGGAGAAAAAGTACCAAAACGACAAGGCCACCAGGGTCCATGGTAGATTAATGGAAGGTAAATGGCAACAGAGGTCAAGAAAGTCAATAAAAGTCATCTTTGCTTATAGTTGCTCAATGCTTATACCCCGGATGTTAGATAAGCAAGCAAACCATGCAACCTCATGAGTCAAATTTAGAAAAAGTTCACCCCAAAAACACAAAATCATAAAATTTTAAATCGAATGGCAGTCTCAATAAGTCCCAATCGCAATGGATGTTATGTGCTAACGTTTTTATTTTCATTGAGCCTATGATGTCTCTGGCATCATTGTTATAATCAAAGACCACTAAAGCTTTGATCACATCGGAAGGCATTTGTCTTGCCACATATTCCCCATCAAAAGGGAGAAGGCACAGCAGTTCAAGATGTAGGTTTTGCTTGTCTGATGTTCTGACAAAGGCCATACATGCGTGTGTGGTGTCTTCTGTCTTGTCCTAGCAAGTGGAGCTCATGTTCCAGTGATCAAATCCATGTATTTTTATGGCAAGTGGAGCTTGCGATGTTTTCCAGCAACAAGCTGGAGACGTTAGAGTAATACCCACTTGCCATTTAATTACAAAAAACTCCTGCAACTTTTCTGCCAGGCAATCTGTCAACTGCCACTCTGGTTTATGCACAGAAAAAAAATAAAGTCTCGGCTGACAAATTATGCCCAAAGCTTATCTGGTCTGTTTCATTGTCGTGATTCGGTACTGCCATAAGAGGAAAAAAGACAAAATTATGTGATGCTATATTGTTTATGGGATAGCATGTGAGGAACAATTACTGATGCAACTCTCCAGTGAGGGATCATGGATGATACATTAGTTCTATTTTTTTTTTTTAAAGAATTTGAGAATACCTGTGCAACATCAGATCATCACATGGAGAATGTGGTCTTTGCTCATTGGTGTGAGAAAATTTCTCTGATCACTTTTTGCTCATAGTTGATTATTTCTTAGCTTCAGGTGTTTCCATGGCTTTTCAACTAAAATTAATCACTCTTTACCCAAGAACACGAAAGGAAAAATAGACTTACTTGGTAAAGAAAAACCGCGTTTCAACGAAAGCAAACACTTGGTTTTTCATAGATACTTAAAAACAAGATATTTTATCACAGCTACAAATTCAATCGCAAACCCTTGATGCATCTAAAAGAATAAATGATCCATTACCTTAGGAATATAGAAACTTTTCGTTAGTAAAAACCGGCAATTATTTGGATGGTGAAATTGAGCGCACAACTGTTTATGTCTGAAAATATGTTAGACGGATTAGATCTTTATGTCGAAACACTTCTCACTCATATGAATCATGGTAGGACGGCAAGAAGTTGAACGCCTGAGTAGAACTCAAAATCCATAAAGGAAGGAACCCTACAAATGAGTGGAGGAGAGAAAACAAACGCATGTCCTCTTATTATAATATTATGGTAAAGTGTTCAAAACGGTGTACTCCAAAGATCGTATTTTTGGAGGAAGACCCACTTAATTTGAATGCCTAAGTCAAAGGTGTGCTCCCCTCTAGAATTTCTAAAAGGTTGGCTTTCACCAAAGAATTCAAGTCAAATTTGTACTTGTTTTAAACTCTTCCACTTTCTCTTTTTCGATAAATGTACCAGAAGTCTTAAAAGTAATTCCAAAAGTGAAATTAATCACGTCCTAAAATTTATCAAATTTATGCAATTAAGTACTTCCGTTAATATCATCAATTTATCTAATGAAAAGTGCTGATGTTAGAATTTTAAATTAATTTCTCTCTTACCCGACAATTTATTTTATTATTTTTTCGTCAAATCTCATTTAATTTAGACCGCAAAATAAAAAAAGGAAAAATTCTAGTTAAAAAACTTACAAGAAAAAAAAAAGAATGGCTTAGCCTTGCTGGTGGGATGTCATCACCTATCGCCGGAGGGCCGCCCTAGCTGACGGTGGCCATCCCTTGCCAACCTCGAGCAAGGCCTTATTGGCCCAATCAAGGGTCGACAAGGCTCACCCAAATATAAGCAATGTGACCCTCCCCTAAGTTCGACGATCATCATCAACCTCGGGTGACATCAGCCCTCACTTAAGGCCGGTGTGCCTCACCAACCTCGAGTGAGGTCTTGCCAACCCCAAGTGAGGGTTGGTGTCACTTGGATCTTGGCGAGCCTCTCTCAAGCCTCTTCACTTGAGGCTAGTGAAGGTCGGCCACCCTTGCCCAAGACTAATAGATCTCGTCAGCCCTATGTAAGGGTCGGCTTCGCCAAGATCTAGGTAAGCCTCACTCGAGCCTAACAAGGATTGTTCACCCTCGCCTAGGGTCGGCAATGAGCAGTGGCGGTAGCGCCTCACCAGTAAGCCTTGCCATTCTTTTATTTTTATTTTTAGTTTGTTCTTTTTAAATTAAAATTTCTTATTTTTTTCTTATTTTTCCAATTGAGTACCTCCGAGAGCATATTAATCACTGATCTAAATAACTCCTCGATCTTGCATAGGTTTCTGAATGAAGTATCTCCATGAATCCTCCTCTCGTCATGTCGAATAATAATTTCAACTCGAAATTTCACGACATCAAAATCGAAAGATTCGGGACTTCTATCAACTGGCTAAGCTTGAGATCAAGAGTAGTCAGGAAGAAACTAATTGGTAAAAAAAGAAAAAGAAAAAGAAAAAGAAAAAGAAAATCATCAAACAAATAAGGAAGAGAAAAAATAAATAAATAAAGCACCACTCTTCCCTTTTCTTTCTCCCTCGCCATCTCTTTCGGTTGAAAAACTTGAAAGACTAGGAAATAGGAGACCTTCTCCATTCTTAACCTCAAGATCCAATCCACCCGAACAAACAGAGGAGGTTAAAACTAAAAGAACTGCCTCAGAAACCCATTCAATCCCAGCCAATCTGATCAAAATTCAATCTTTGTTGGGGGGTTGATGATTCAAAGATGGACAATGCTCTGTGATATTTTTAGATTAGCCCTGGAATTCGGATTTCCTATTTTTAAGCATTTCAACCATAAACCCGATTTCAAGAAGATCAAGAAATCACAGAAAACCCAACTCATTCTCCTCCATTAATGACCTCTCTTTGACTCTTCGTTTGGTTGGTCTCCATTTGCGCAAAACCCATTTACCCCCTTTCTTGGTCCACAAAAGCATTTGAACATGGGTTGCTAGAATCGTCTGCTGTCGTCGTCCTCGTCGTCAATATCATCAATCATCATCTTGTCTGAAAATGCCATGAACCACCAAAGAGGGAAGATTACTTCCATCGCCACCGCCGCCGCCGCCACCGCCATCACCACCACCACCACCAACCCTTCCATTCAAGGAACCGCAAGATTCTTCCCCTGAGGAAAAATTTTAATTAATAGCAATAATGCCAACACGGAGACCATAAAGAAAAGTTTCAGACCAAAACCACTTTCCCACTTCCCTTGTCTTCATGTTCTTTCTCCCCATCTCCTCCTCCTCCTCCTCCTCCACCACCACCACCACCCGCACCAACGGCGACGGATTCTTGAACACCCATTTCGCCGAATCAGCTCTGAGCTCATAAAACTCCCCCAGAGCAAGAAGCCCGCTTGATTTCTTGAATTGAGCAGAGAGATCGCGAGGAAAAATCTTGGGCACGTATTCAAAGATCCGGCATTGTCACTAATGAAGCAAATCTCGCATCTGGACAACATACCTTCGACGCCGGGCAAGTTCAAGATGGACAAGTCCCCCTACAGCCGCCTGAGGTGGCACTCCTCCCTCGCCAAGCTCACATTCTGGTCCTTCATCTTCCTCGCCCTGATCTTCATCTTCTTCTTCCGATCCCCGTCCTCCTCCACCCCGCAGGCCCTCTCTGATCCCTCCCGCCGCTACCTCCAGAACTATAGCTGGGGCGGCTCCGCCTGGGAGAAGCGGGTCCGGTCCTCAGCCCGCATCCGGTCCCGTAACGGCATGTCCGTGCTCGTCACCGGCGCCGCCGGCTTCGTCGGCACCCACGTCTCCGCCGCCCTCAAGCGCCGCGGCGACGGCGTACTTGGGCTTGATAACTTCAACGACTACTACGATCCATCTCTGAAGCGCGCCCGCCAGGCGCTGCTGGAGCGGGCCGGCGTGTTCATCGTGGAGGCGGACATAAACGATGAGGCCCTCTTGAAGAAATTGTTTGAGGTTGTGGCCTTCACTCATGTGATGCATTTGGCCGCTCAGGCTGGAGTGAGGTATGCAATGGAGAATCCTAGCTCTTATGTGCATAGCAACATTGCTGGTCTTGTTAACTTGCTTGAGGTCTGTAAGTCTGCCAATCCACAGCCTGCAATTGTTTGGGCATCCTCTAGTTCAGTGTATGGACTCAATACCAAAGTTCCCTTTTCGGAGAAAGATCGGACAGACCAACCCGCTAGCTTGTACGCAGCCACAAAGAAGGCCGGCGAAGAAATTGCACACACCTATAATCATATCTATGGTCTATCTTTGACGGGGTTGCGGTTCTTCACCGTTTATGGCCCTTGGGGAAGGCCTGATATGGCCTACTTCTTTTTCACTAGAGATATATTGAAGGGAAAGTCTATTTCGATCTTTGAGGCCGCTAATCACGGCACGGTCGCGAGGGATTTCACCTACATTGACGATATTGTAAGGGGATGTCTAGCGGCTCTGGATACTGCGGAGAAGAGCACGGGAAGCGGGGGGAAGAAGAAAGGACCAGCACAATTGAGGGTGTATAATCTGGGGAATACTTCTCCGGTTCCGGTTTCCGACCTCGTCAGCATCTTAGAGAGGCTTCTGAAAGTGAAAGCCAAGAGGAACATCCTGAGGTTGCCGCGGAATGGGGACGTGCAATATACTCATGCCAACATCAGCTCGGCTCAGCGGGAGCTGGGATATAAGCCGACCACGGATCTTCAGGCCGGTTTGAAGAAATTCGTTCGATGGTACCTCAGATTTTATGCCGATGGCAAGAAGAGCGGCGTATGACATTCTTTTGGTTCCAAAACATTAGCTTTCTCTCTAGATGCTATTGGCTGCGATTCTTATGGCCAATTTCTAACATTTATGTGTTCATTTCCACGATTGTTTTCTGTGCCTATATGATAGGGATGCCCATATCAGGGGGGAGTCTCGCCGCAGTATGAAGTTTTATGGTGTAAATGGACATTGTTTGCAGAGAATCCCCCCTAGCTCTATCAGATAAAATCAGCCACCTTTCTTTTAAATTCTTTTTAATCATTGGGGAATGTAATTCTTGTAGTTTTGGGTTGTAGAATTAGTGATTCATAGAACATATGAGGATGGATGGACATGTATCCTTTCCATGAAGTTCCAATAAAAAAATAGGAGACATTTTAATTTAACGTAGGCTATCAAGTTGCATTTATGGAATTGCTGTGTTTCTTGCTTCCTCCGAGGACTTCCCATATTATCAGTGTTATCATCTTGATTATCATTATGTCTTAATGCTGCTGCATCATTGATATTTGAACTTACTATTGTGTTAGAACTCTCAATTAGTTTGCAATTAGCATTAATTGGATTGAGCCCTACTCAGATGACAGGTGAATCAACAGAGTTGTGTAGGTGGTTTGAGCTACACAGAAAGCTTATATCCGGTATCTGATCTTATCTCTATCCCTGTTTACTTCGACTACCTTTGCCATTGTAGGCTGATTTCTTTGCTCATTCCCCATATCTGTCTGAATTGTTGTTGAATTGTCAGTAGAGTATGTGCTTCTGAGGTTAATGGTTTTAGCTCTGTTTTTGTCTATTAGCTTCCATAATAAGCTGTTTTTGCTTATTAGCTTCCATAATAAGCTGTTTTTGCTTGTGTGAGTTGGTCACTTGGAGCATGACCCTATTGTGAGCTATGGTTATATTTTAGCTTAACTTACTCCTGTAAGTGCAAAGACACAGCAGGAACGTAGGAATGAGATAAATAATTAGCAGTCCGGATGGAAGTAGTCGTGAGTGTGGAGACTGTAGGTATCAATGTTATAAGAGGGATATGCCTAATGTGACGATGTTTTTAAATCTCGGAGGGTGTGGAGATGGATGCTTCAATCTGGCTGTGAGGACTTCTTTTCCTCGTTTGCCTAGCAATTTCTTTAACTACAAGTAGGCTCGATGTCGCCAGGAATAATGAATTCGTTAAGTGTTCGAGTTTGCTACGCAGTTGTTCCATACTTAACATGTGTGACGAAAACAATCTCTGTTGATGGTTGGTCTGTCGCTGTCGTGCATTCTTCATGTTTGATCTAGGCTAGGATGGGGGGACTCTCGAGCATCCTCACCATAGTTGAATGAGTCGATTTCCACATGGAACTGGCTTTTTTGCTTTTATTGCACCTAACCAAGTCACCAAACGGCAAGCTTAGGTGGGTTCAATACGGCCAAGCAAGCCATCAGTGGGTCTTTATCAGAGTAAAGCGGTGCAGGAGGTAGTTGAGTGAGGAGTTTTTGCTTTTTTAGAGGGGTTGAATGCAGGTGGTAGTTGAGAAAGGGGCATGACCCATGACTCGGTTTGGTGCTCTCCGTGTGCCTTAGTAGTAGAAGCTTCTGATTTGGCTTAAGGTGGACTGAACTTCAATCTTGTTCTGTAATTCATCTGTAGCTTTCGTAAGGCTAGCACATGACTTTCAGGGTGTCTATGATATTTAGCCGCATCCTTATCTTAATTTTGCAGGAATAATCGCGCTATAACTTGCGATTTGGCCCTTCGAGAGGACAATACACCCGTGACGACATTCTTGGTTTTACGTGGGCGATGGATAGAATAGAAAAAATTACTATCATCCCCTTGGATTGGGGCTTAATCGAACGGGAATGCATTTGCTGTAGAATGAAAGCTACAATGTTCGGCATAGGGAAATGAAGCTTTTCTGTACTTTTCTTCTAATTGCGAATGAACAAATAACATGCACTTGCCATCCGTTGGATGAACGTTTCTCGTTACATGCCCAATCGCTACCAAAGAATTCATGAGGACATTAAGTATAGGGCGTTCTTCTACCCTTCCTCGGATTCGGGAGATTGGTAGTTGTTGAATCAGAGTAAGAATAAATCTCACCATTAATCACATTAATCGCAAACTCCTCGAATTTTTGCGCGATAATATATGAGATATGACGAATGCACTTGGTTATGAGTGGTGGAGCGATCACCGGTGAGCCATAGAAGCCACTGAAGTACCATGATCGTGTCTGCTGATTGTTCGTGAAGTATTGCTCGGAACATGCATCGACACAGCCTTTGTTCTTCCTGGCGTCTGCAGCGATACTCTAGGAAACATGTAAGGATTATGAACCTGGTTGAATGTTGGTGCGACTGCCAACTAGTTCTACAACCTGGACTAACAGATGCACGTGCTTGATATCAACTGCTCGGGCCGTACAACTTCCATCGACATGTGAGTATGGAAGGCTTACAAATGGATGGATGCTATTGGAAATTCAACTGATAGCAGAGCCGAGCAGATGAGCTTAATGGCGGAGCAGCTGATCATCGCAGTCATGGAGAGAGTCTCCGGAACGAGTCAGGATGAACTGTCGGTACAACGTGAAGTAAAGAACATGGATCCACATTCGTCCCGTCCGTTGGTCAACAGGGCCTCCGTTGAAGAGAGCAAGAGGGTCGAGAGCATTAATGCCATGGCTATCATCTCCCTCGAGCTATTATTGAAATGTAGAGTATTGCTTCGCGCTCCCTCACTTCAAGTCCACAAATTATTATAAAGATCAGCTAGAGAGAGAACGTACTTATTATGCCGTGCTTCTCTCGAACGAGCGCACGAGGTAGAATGCATTTGGCCAACATAAGGAGTGGTCTAGACAGAAATCAAATGGGCAAATGCCAAACAGATTTCATTGGTGAATTGGCACAATAATTAGCATTGATAGGCATGATCGGAGGAAGAGTCGCGTAGACACAACCCGTGCGGAGGACAGCATCATCTTAAAGCTACTCATTGTGCGACGCTTATTAAGACGATTGCCAATTTATTAGTATGTCATAGGTGCTATACTCAAGCTGCATTTACCTCACTTTGAGGAAATTTAGCCCTCTCTAATTAGAACTAGTGCAAATGGGGAGGAAGACGTAGCAGTATTGCAGAAAGCACGACAAAGCAAATGAAGGAAACCCCAGCAAGCAACGCAAGACAACTGAAGGCATAAAAGAGAAGATAATCTCCAGAATGTCCTGGACGTGAAAAGCAAGAAACCGAAAGTGGGAAAAAAAACAGAACAAAAGTGGCTGGCAGAGTATTCCGATCAACAATACTTAACCTCTTAGACGGAATCGGACAGGAAAAGGAACAGGTCGGAGCTCTCTTTTCCCAGTTAACAAAAATAGAGAAGTAGACGCAAACCAGGCATACACGTAATTACATTGAGTTCAAAACATGTTGCTGCAGTGACGTGACTTCATCACTCATCACAAACAGATACCGCTAAAAAGGGTGGAAAAGATGAGTGGGTGAGGGAAAAGAATGGCATCGTATTCCGATGTTTCCTTGCAGAAAGCTTATACTCAGAGAAGACAAATAAACTGATATGCTAACTTAGTACGTTAAGTTACTATGATTTGTTAATTTATGATGGGGACCTGCGTTAAGTTCACTGAGGTCATCAAAATAAAGGTGCAACGTGCTTGATCCAGTTTCAATTGTGATCTGTACCATTAACCTGCAATACTCGAAGACAAAACAGCGGAAGAGGATAAAGAGACTAACTTGCCTCTTCCATGGTAGGCCTTCAATGCACAGACCTTCTCAAACGCACGACGTTCGAACTTCACAAGAAGTTTGTACTCACATTTGAGTGTCAGGTATGGGTATGTACCCGCCATCAAAATAAAAAAATAAAAATAAAAAACTCTTTAGAATGGGACATTGTATGATGTTATGGTGCTCTAATGATAAACTTGTTAACAATGCTTTAGTAGTGTAATAGTTGTGCAATAAGACACAACACAAAATGTTCTATGATGAGAACTTCATCACATGTTATGCACTCGCCTACGCCATATCCTATTGGCACAGTAAGCAACCAAAAAAAGAAGAGTTGGAGTAACATAGAGAAATAGTATCTTTGCCAAGCGGGAAACTAAAGTACAAAAAATGTACAATGACATAAAGGCTCTTAACATGGAAGCTACTAAAAATATATAACTAACGATTTCACCAGATCACCGTACATTTTCATTCAGAAATTGATCAAATTGCTGATTTATGATCTGTCATTGTTGAAGGAAAATGGAAGCCCTCAGCAGATTCTCTCATTTGGCTTTTGTTCCACTACGTTCACTTTCTTTCAAAAGGTATGACTTGCTTATCTGGCCAAGATAATATCTTGTCAAAGTAATTAACCGGTACAACCCCATCAAAACCTTCAGTCAAGATGACCCGATTGTCTGAAATGTAAATCTTCATCCCATCTATCAACAAGATATAGAGTACGAATCAATCATCAAGAGTCTTGCTTGACCATAGTTAACATTGTACACACATTAATAAGAGAAATTAGTAATGTACTCAAGATTTTTCAAATCACCGTCTGGAATGATAAAAAAAATTGAGAGATCTGGAATTCAGTACGTACCTTCCAGAGCTTTTCTTATGTCAAGGAAGATCAGAACATTCACGTTCTTCCTCATGCCTGGAAAATTAGACTCACAAAACTATCAAAAACACGTCACAACCATATCATCACACAACTAATGCTTCCTGTTTTTTTTTTTTTGTAAGGACAACTAATACTTCCTGTTTGTAAATATAAGGTAAGGAATCTTCCCTCTGGACAATTAGAGAAAAGGAAAAGCTCTCATTAACTTTTTCCTTGGTGCGCTGCTGAGAACAAAGTCACAGCAAAATGAAGTTTCGAGAATGAGCATGCATTTTAAACTTCCTTGCTGGCTACAGCTTTAAGTCAGCATGCTTTAAAGCGGCAGTAAAAGCAAAGAAAACAAAACACGGCAGAACCAAGACAACATATAAACTACTCCTCTGCAAACAAACATGTCGACACCATGCTCACAAAACTACGGAAAATCCTAGTAGTATCAATAGACATGGTGGCTTTAGGCCATCAACTTTTGTTTCTCTCTTTACATTCTTTTGTTGGATTTGAATTTATTTTATGACTTTGTTTGGGGAAGACAAAATAAGTAAGTGTCAATTTGTCTGATGCAAAAATAAAAGGATGAAGTCTAGTGATTAAAATAATCAGCACAAATCATAAGCTTCACACAAATGCCAAAGTTAAAAAATCTATCCACCATATAATATTGCACATGAAAAACTATCGCAACTTATTGGATACTAGTGGAAACACTTATATTGCCTTAACACTCATGACGACTAGAAATTATCTTTAAGGTTGATCAATTCATAAGGAAAGCCAACTAGAAGGAGGCAAATCTATCTATTTTTGAACAGATAGCATTACTTGTGCAACAGTCTTTCTATTCACTTGTTCATCCCATATAACTGCCTCAATTTAACATCAAGCAATTTTTATTAGCAACCATTCAGAATATCGTCTTTGAAAAAGCTAAAGATATTGAACAGTAGGAAAGCAAATTTTCACGACGCCTCACCACTGATTACTTCCCCATCCGTTGGCAAGCCTGATGAGAAGTGCACATGCAATCTCTGCATACGCTTCAAACCAGAATCCAATATAGACTGCAGATTTTTCTTGTAGGTTCCATGCACACAAACTGCATGTAAGAGAGAGAAAGACAGAGACACAGAATGGTAAGCATCATTTAGAATAAGTTCTACACATGAGAAGCCTAAAATTGCATATCCTCACCTGGAACTTCCTCAGCAGAAAGGATTGGCTCCAGCAAGCTATCGGACTCAACAGTCTGCCAGAAACAGTTAAAGATGCCATTCAGATTCTTTGCAGGAAGAAAAATCTTAACCAATACCTAATCAAATTGCTACAGGACCAATCAAATTTTGGAAAAATGAAGGCACCTGCACTAACTCAAAAGTTCCAGTTCCTCCCTCAGTCCAATTTGAGTCCACAAACTCCTTAATAATTGCTCTTTCGGTTATATAAATATCTTTTAAATGCCACCTAGGAGATATTAGCTAAGATCAACTTTTCTCCTTTGGCATATCACAGATGCAGAGAATCACAAAATTGCTAGATCAGAAGGCAGCAATCAGTCAGAAATGCTACCAGAAGGGTTCATTTAATGCTTACAAGATTACTTAAGTGAAACAGCTCAGCAATGAAGTCATCAGTATGCAGTGTCAAAATATGCTAACGAAAGAGAGACTGTAGCTTCATATTAAAGAGGAGGTGAACCCCGCATATTCTTTAACATTCAATATGTTGCCAGAGCAACTTAACCTTCAACAAGTCCATTCTTTATGCAATCCACACACTCACATTATTGAAAGCATAATGATGCATAATTAGGAAAAGCACAAGCCAGAGATGCAACCAAGTTATACATTCACAGTATTTATAGGTTGAAACCTCTTTTAAGAATTCTGAGCAACAAATGCCCTACCAAGTAGCTAAAGTGCATTATATCCTACTCCAAACAACATCCCACACTAAATGTATTGACTGTCTTTAATGTAGAACTGGTGACAGGAAATGCTATTTATAACCTGAAGAAGCATATTTACAGTAACACATATGACCAGCACCTGTGCAGCTAACATAGCCTGAACAGTAAAAACAACCCAGTTAACGTGGATAACTCATGATGAAACATCACACCCTTAAAAGAGTCAATTAACTAGCAACTTGTACAGCAAAAGTGGAATTGCCAAATCAGGATCTTGATTTTGCAATGTTTTCGGTAGTGCTACGGAATACATGCCCAGTGCACGAAAGCATCCCAGCGAGGCGGGGGTCCGGGGAAGGGCCCCACCACAAAGGTGAAAGGAGACAAGCCTTACCTTGCATTTGCAAGAGGCTGCGTCCAATGTTACGGAATACATGCATGAAAGAAAAATTCTAGCATTGCTGGCTAATACAAGGATGTACGGGAAGAAATTGAGGACTCTACACAGTGTTACTGACGATCGAAGCAACAGATACCAGACATCATTCTAAAGCTAAGCAATCTATGCACAATCAATTGGGTTTCGATTGCCAAAACAAAAACCAGAAGGAAGTGACTAAGAAGGTCTCTGTTCCATCACCTTTACTGTATGACCTTGGTTTGCACGTATAAAAAGCTCCCCATTCTCTTCTAAGAGGCTGAACCGCTGCTTATTATCCCTTCTCACTGCCTGCATTGAAACAGAAGGGCCATCAGTCAGGTTAGTCAAAGAAAACATAACATCAACCCTGCAAAATGATTTCCATGGTAACTTTTAACCCTTAAATAGAGGATCCCGAAAAAGGGCCGTTATAAGATATGAGCAGAATCCTCACAACTATAAGGAAAAATGAAATATCACCAATTTTTTGCTCAGACTATTTCCTGTAACTTCAAATCAAGCTACGAATGTTGATAAAAAAAAAAAAAACAAAATCAAGATAAGAATCACATGACGGATTCACTTGCAGGACATCTATCCAATCCAAGCTCAACTTTCTGATGAATAGATGTAAAGAACAGAAACTAGCAGCAGTTAATTACGATCCATGATTGCAACTGCTCAAGATTGTTCAATAGAAATAATTACCAGTGAAAGCCTCCAAAAATCTGCAACCCCTAAGGATCATTAACGCAATACAAGAACGAGGTTTTGAACTTTGCTCTTTACAGGAGTATTTAATTTTCCGATTTCTTCTTTTAGTGGATACTGACTTTTGCTCAAATGTCACAAATGTCTTTAAATCTCTCAGAACTTATATGTTTTATCTTGCCAGTAATATTTTTGGAATATATTGACATAGATCTAATACAGCAGTTTCACATCAAGTCAAATTCATTGCAACGGCAGCACCAGAGGCCATCTTCCTTGAACAATTAGGCGAGTTGGTCCAGGCAATCATTAGAGCAATATAGCAATGCTTGACTTCATCGGCAATGCCCGCCAAACCAAGGGGTTACCTCATGCTAATGTTACTATCAGACTCTAGAGACATTTATGGAGCTTGGTTCAAGCACAACAGGATGTCTACAACATAGATTAAAACTTAACCTTTTGGTGACTAGAAATGAAAGAGCAGGCTAATTGTTCCTCTAAATTATGGGGAGGAAGTTCTTAAAGTCATCATCAAAACATTCTCTGCACTCAAATGTCATAGAAGGTCAAGGCACAACATAGCAAATAAGGATCATAAACTCCAGTCCCGCATACAAAGACAACGTTTTGTAAAATCTGGACCTACAAAATCAATGCAGAGAAACAATACAAATGATGGGACACACCTCCTTTATTTCATCAACCGTATGCGCCCTCAACTGTACATTGGCAAACGTTTTCATATTCAACTGAAGCAAATCTTGAACTTTGACATACCCATCACTCCTCATATTCAAGTTCAGCTCAGCAGCCATGTGGCGCAAAACGCGAGTCCTGAAACAAACAAAAAATATTTTGGCACGTTTCATTCGAGAACAGAATGAAAAAAGACCAATAGCACGGGTTTCTCTTCGCTTGGAATGACACACAACACAGAAAAGAAGGAGAAAAGGGGGGAAGGGGGGGGGGTTGTGGGGGGGAAGCATTTTATCATGCCGTGCCACTCGCATTGGGAGCAGAAAGATCAAGTGTCTTCAGCAAACCACAAATTACACTAACGCCATCATACTCCAGGTTTCCAATGAACTGGAGAGGAAGGTGTATAATAATCACGAGAAATTCAGCATGCCTCCCCAGCGATTATACAAGGTAGCATTGTCACTGACACCCATTCAACTCATATTTTAACCAACACCAGAAATAAGAAATTTAAGGGAACAGACACAATCAGAAAAAAAGCATCAGAGGATTGAACTCTTACAAGAGTCTACCGAGAGCGTCGATTCTATCTTTGCCAGGACCGCCTCGACCTCTCGTTCCTTCTCCATCGTAGCTCATGTCTAGACTCTTCCTTCTACCGCTACCACTGCAACTCCGGACCCACAAGAGGAAAAACAGAAAGAAAATCAACTTCCGACCTTTGACTCCAGTTGCTTGTCGCAGAATAGGAACCAAAACAAAATCGTAACGATGGGAAGATTGGGGGGGCGTCACTACCTTTTACCAGGACGAGAGAAGGCGGAGAAAGAGGAGCTCTGCGTCGTCCTCCGGTTGAGGTCGGCCGTGGCGGTCCGGGTGAAGCTTAGGGCCGAGTTTTGTCCGCGAAAGGAAGGTGAAGATGCCGAGAGGACACGTGGAAGGCGACGGTGGAGAGAGCGCAGAGCCCGGATGCTACTGCAGGTCATGGCGGCAGCAGCGGAGGCCTTCAAAGCCGAAAGAAGCTGGTCTAAGATTGATTAATAATATAGTATAAATAAAATGTTTTTGACTATATGTATTTTAATTGTGAGAAATTGTAATTTTAAGTGTGGATAATATTAATTTCACGAGTCATTTGGTAGTTTCCGTTATAATGCATTATTGTAATTGATATAAAAAATTATATATTTAAATCTATATTTACTATTTTATTTTTTGCTCTTCTAAATTTCGAAACTCGTGAAATCTAAATTTCCTATTGAAATGTGTTTCGAGGTGTTTGTTGAATTGATTAGAGTTGAAACATTTGACAATCGAAGACATGCAAAATTCACCAAAGTGAGTTGAATTTAAATATGAGACATGTTTTTAATCAACAAAATGAAAAATAAAACTCTCATTGACATTTCACGGAATAGATTACATGCGATTAGTTAGAGAATTAGATGTGGCTATCTCAAACTCATATGTAACAGAACTCAATCCTAGCAAAACACACAATTCCCCGGCTTATTTTTCTCAAGACATAGTTGTACGTGAGATTCGATCTTACTTGATTAATGAGCAAATCCGAGGTTATGAACGGCAAGTGTTCTGGAAATTGAAGACACGAGCTGAAATGACAAAATTTCGTGGATTGATGAAGCTCAAACTCGCTAGAGATGGAGCTTGAATTCGTCGGATTAGACCTACAGAGTAGCCAACGCTTTGATTCTCATTACTTTTGTAATCTATTTTCATCAATGAAAAAGAAAGCAATGAGTTGCGCCGTGAGCAAAATGAAGAATCTGTTCAGAAGAGAGTATGAGTTTACATTATAGACAAGAGAAATACTATCCGAATATATTTCACCCCTCTCTTTAGGATTTTTTTATCCGAACTATATTCCATTTATATCCGACTTTATTCTATCATAAATGGCTACCAAACAAAGCATATGATGAAACATATTTTATCCTGATTTTTATGCAACTGCCAAATGCGACCTTAAAATTAATTGACACTAGGGTTACTCATGCCTGCTCGAGGTGCTAGTGGAAAAGTGTACTCGCATCAAATAATTGTATTAGCATTTGCGTTGCTTGTTCTATGCATGTATCTGCTGGGATTTTGCTTTATATATATATATAGCTCTATTTATTTGGTGAAATATAAATAATTAGAAAAATATTTTCCTCAAAATAATTAATTGTATTATTGAAATAATTAGTTCATGATAAATATTTTTCTTATAAAAAATAATTTTATTATAATTTTTTTATTAAATATCTTCATGGACGATGAAAATATTTTTCGCTTATTTATTTTTCTAAGTGAGATTAAATCTAGAAAAAAAATTATTAAATTATTCATTTTTCGCTAAACAAACGGAGCTTTAATTAGTTCTTAAGAGCGATAAAATTTCCCAAGGATAGTTGCTGAAATTCAATGGCCATTTTTATTTCCAAGCTACGATTGTATGCCGTCCAATCACATGCCTTACAACTCTTTTACCCTTTCCTAAATTTATTGTAAAATGGCCAATTCAATGCTAAATCTTTTGACGATTAATTGTTTTAGTCATCCTGATTAATTTTACATGGAAATCATTGATGTGGACTCCCACCACTATACGTGACATGACCAATGTTAACATGGATAACTTTAATTTTTTTTTTGTAATGTTCTTTTTTTTTAATCTCTTTTTTGCCTTTTCTTTTCTCCAATGTGTGGTCACTGGCAACAAGAAACAAGAAAAAATAATAAAGAAAAGAAAAAAAATAAATTCAAAAAAATATTTCAGATATCATCTAGGTCAGTCTCGACCATGCCACGCTCTAGCGCCATTGATTTTCGGCTAAAATTGATTGAAAGTAGTAAATTGACAAATTATTGAAAAATTTATGACTAAATTGGCATAAATAAAAAATTTAAGACTTAATATGCTGCTTTATAATAGTTTTATGACTTTTTTCGAAAGTTACATCCACCCCAACATGCCACACAACAATTACAGATACTCAATCACAAGCAATGGGGTCGCCAAAATGACCGGACCATAAAAGTGCCTGCGTTATGACTACTTATAAGCTTGTACTTTTTTCGACCAAAAAAAAGTTGTACTTTCATGATCTACATCTCCACAATAATTTTAAAAGTTTTATATGATTAAAACTTGAGAAATTACCATAAAAATCTAAAATTATTATAATTATACCAATTCAATTATAAATATTTTTATATCAATTTAGTTTTAAACTTTTCGTATTTATGTTAATTAAACAATTTCAGCCAATTTTGTCAAAAATTGCTGACATAATACAATGAGAGTTGGCACGACAATTTTAATGATATTTTAATTTTTTCAAATTATTTATTTATTAACTTGTTTTTGTCCTTCTCTCTCTTTTCTTTAATTTTCCCTTCTTTGGCAACCAACCAAAAGTGTGGGCCAACGAGGTCTAGCCTCGCTGTGCCTAGGCAAGGTCAACCTCACTGCCCCTTGCAAGGCCGACCTTGTCGTCAAAGTGGCTGCTAAGGTCAACACCACCGGCCCACACCTCAAGCCAATCATCAAGATCCGACGATGGGAAAGAAGGAAGAAAAATAAAGAAACAAATAAAAAAAATAAAGAATACTAAAATATTATTTAAAATTGCTATGTCTATCCTGTCAAATGAGCTATTTGAATCGGCATAAATTCAATTCAAAAAATTTAAATCTAAATTGATACAACTTCAAAAAAATTTAAAATTACAATATATTTTAGACTTTTCTTGGGTACTTTTGCCGTTAAAACGAATGAAGTCATCAAGTGAAAATTGCATTATTTAATACTTGAACAGCTTAGCTTGTGAACACGTGCGACATGCGCATGAAATGCAGTGGGCTGTATGGTGAGCTCCGCTGCGTTACGCAAAGGAAAATTATCTGGAAAATCAACAACCAAGCTGCTCGTAATCTGCTCCTCTCCTCCGCGCCGACCCCCGCCCCAGACAGAAACATCCCCGCAACTTATCATGGCGAGAACAGAAAAGCACATAATGACAGAGAGGAAAAAGATCTGCAATCCAATTTTTCAAACAGCCCAAAAACTACAGTACTGATGATCCAAAACTATATGTTCCATCAAGCAACTTAACTGATAAATTTAGAAAATGTGAATAATGCAGCGTCCTTGGAAACTGCCATCAAGTGTCTACGCCACAAGAGTGCTTGCTGTTGTAGATTCGCTGCAAAAAAAAAAAAAAAAAAGGTGGTTCGACTTGAGTACGTAGTACTAGAGGAGGGAATAACACGATGACAAACACTACTGCCGCTCACTTTTTGCAACATATGATTCATCCGCTTATACAACTAGTCATCACAACATGGCCACAAGGAAAAAGTATCAGGCAATTTCCATAGAAGAACAGAAACTTAAACTGCCCGTCGTAACCTGTAACAATCTAGTCCAGAAGAAAGAATAAACATGTCCAATTGATGCTCACTATAACATTCTAAATGAGTCGATGGAGTAGTAGCAGCTGGAAACAAAAGGTATCATCTTTGACTAACAAAGGTCCCATATTTCTACTTTGCAGCCATGCCAAAAGGCCATTTTCAGCCCTAGCATGATTTATCCAAATCAGCAGCTCAGCAAATATTCATCCTCTTACCAATTTATATGACATAATTTGCTTTCAATGCTTTGGCAAGCATCAAATTAATTTCATACTCTGTTCAACTGCAGCTGGACAAGAAAGTACAGTCCTCCCTCTCGAGGAAAATTCTCAGTAGTTTGAACCATAGAATTTTTCTCCACGTTATCCAGAATGAACCCATTCTGGGAGGTGCTGTTGGTAAAATCAATTGCTGATGAAGAAAGAACTGTAAAACAACCCCCCCCCCCCCCCACAAAAAAAAAAAGGAAGAAAAGAACTTTTTCCTAACATAGTGAAACATCAGGAGCCAGATGCAGATGCTTCTGAAAAAGGGGAACGCAGAGCACATTGACATTTTCATAGACAAGGATACAATAACCAATTTGAAACATCTTATATATGAATGCTTCTTTCCCAGCACCACCCCACATAAACGACGTTAACCAGAAAAAGCCAGAAATAACTTTATTCATCTACAAATCACCAAGCAATAAACAAAAACTAGCATACTAAATCAATAACGAGAGGGCTCCCCATGAAACAAACAGACATTAGTCCAGAGCCAACCTTCTCTAAGGAAGAATAGAATCGAAAAGGATGATTAAATCTAGTTCCTCTACCCAATAGGGTACCACTAAAATAAGCAAAGCTAGAACGACAATCACATGACATCTCATTTTTCTTAAAATGTCAATACACGGGGCATGGGCAACATTCATATAATCTCAACCTGTTACTTATACATCTATTGGAATACCTATATTCTTAGGTGACTAAGCCATGGATGCTCTGATTCAGAGATTTGTTTCCAAGGCCCAACCAATGCACCATAAAAGGAGAGTCAGCACTCATATGGCAAACAACACTTGGAGAAATGAGAGGAAAGAACATTACTATTTCCAAACAGGTGGTAGCTTCTTGGTCTTCTTATAGTAACGAGCAAGACGGTGGATCCTGCTCTCAACCAGGATGAGCCTAAATTTGGAATCTTTATCCTTTCGGTTCCTCTCCAAATGCTTCCGAATGGAAACTGCTTTCTTGATAAGGTGGTACAAATCCTCGGGTATTTCAGGAGCCAGCCCTGACCCAAAAACATCAGTAATATTCAGAAAGAGAAAGCAAAGCATCACCTAAGTATCTCTTGACTTGTGGGTTCAAGGGGGTAGAGAGAGACAGATAGAAAGACATAAAGATTGAAATGGCAGGGAGGGAGTAGTAAAAACTCTCACCGTGGGCCTTCAGTATACGCAGGATCTTGCTCCCAGTAACACTCTTGACCTGAGAGATACCATGAGAATCCCTAAGGATGACACCAATTTGAGATGGAGTCATACCCTTCTTGGCGAACTTGCAAATGTTCTCCTCGACCTAAAATTTCAATACACATAATCGTTACAATCAGTTTTAAGTGTTCTGTCATCGAGGCTCTATAACTTATGCAGAAGCGAACCATCAAAAATCAGATCATGCTCAACGTCAGAACTCAAAACTGAGGCCATCACTTGATAGTCACAGATAACTATCTGAATCAAATCATGATCAAATGCATAC
This sequence comes from Psidium guajava, assembly GCA_016432845.1. Classification (NCBI taxonomy): domain Eukaryota; kingdom Viridiplantae; phylum Streptophyta; class Magnoliopsida; order Myrtales; family Myrtaceae; genus Psidium; species Psidium guajava. The sequence continues at coordinate 1,495,517 of CM028232.1, forward strand.
CGCCACGCCATTATGCATGGAAGAGTACCATCATGTTAATGCCCTTTCTATTGGAAGCCCACCCACTACCATCCACATGCACGCCTTGTTTCATCAAAGAGTTGACAGGAATTTAAACATTACAACAGGCACCAAACTGCGCACAATCCAACACCACGCAATTAGTCAGATAAACCCATAGTCGGGTAGGACGTCATGCATGGGTATAGGCCCCATTTCCTCCTAACGATTTCGCTACGGACTACCAAGAACGAATTTCATAACTACAGCAGAATTAAGCATCCCACGTCTTATACCAAATCCCGAGAGGGAGGCGACAGCTGCAAACCACACAATATCCCACAAAGCCAAACAAGCGCAGTCGAAAACGTACTTACATCCTGAGAAGAAATCTTGAGCCAGCTCGGAGGAGTCCTCTTGTAGGGCAAAGCAGAAGCTGAAATACCCTTACTGTCGAGCATCAACAAAACCCAAAAACGAGGGACAACCAGAAACCAAAAAGCAAAGTGAGTTAACACTCGCAATGAGACGGGACATGGGTGACAAGAAGTAGACGCGATTCGAGGCGTACCCTCGGCTGTGCATGCGACCCATGGCGGCGGGCGAAGGGGGAGCGGTGGTCTGCCTCTGCTTCTTCGGTCGGCGTCGGCGGGTGGTCTAGCTGCCCTCAGGGAAGCCGAAGCCGAGGCTGGTTCTAGGGTTTTCAATCCGACTGATGGGGATGAGTAGTGGGCTATTTTGTATGCGGTTGGCGTTCCCTTCAGCTTGATGCAAACGAGAGCCCATTGGGCCAGCAATGGCAAAGGCCTAAGCCCAAAAAACAATGGAAAAAAAAATCACCAAAAAATTGAGAATGAAATCAATACTTTCCAAGATATTCTGAAAATGAAAGAATTACACGTTATAGCAAAGTCTTTTACTCATTTAAATTCTATTTAATAAGACTTACAAATGCCCCGAGCGCACTCCTTAATAGTTCTCCTTGTTTGCCAAAGTTTCGTTCTTGATAATATGTGGTCAATTCCAAATAGTAATAATTTTTCATAAATATTGTGTCTCCCTTACGACGAACCTGACAAAATCAAATTGATCGATCGTCAATATCAATATAAGTGAAGAAGGAAAACATTAAAAAGGCATGCCTTAAGTTTTCACAATCAATAGCCTTTTACATCCTTTATTTTCAAAAACACGTCTTTGCATCCTTACTTTTTCACTTAGACATCGAACTTCACCTCACAACAAATATTATTTAGCAAATCGGCACCGTTCTCCCCCCGCAATATCCCCATCACTTTTTCTCGTCCAACCCTATACTGGAAATTGCCATGCACCTCTACCTTAGGTTGAGGTTGTATCTATGGTCTCGGATGACCATGTTGTGGTCATCTGAACAATATTGAATTATAATATTACTCTAAATTGATTTATTTCTAAAAGCACAACCAATACGGTTCGAAAGGGGTAACAAATGCCCCGCATCCACATCAATCTCTTTGTAGTTCTCTTGTCACCCTCTTGCAATTTGTTGGAGATCCTGATATGCTGTCAAGATTTAAACTGATTAAAGATTTTGAGATCACAATTGATCTTAATTGATTTTCTATTTCTGATAAACTATCATGTACGATCTTTTCCTTTTATTCTTTCTATCGTCTCTACTTATACAGAAGATATATAGAATGCAGAAATTAATACAGAATACAAGTTCTTTCACAATGCTCTTTCCCGGGGTCACAAGCATTCCGAAGGATGTTCAGAATCAATGGGCTTGCTTGCCAAATCCTTCTTCTTGCATCCACTTTTCAACATCCCAGGTGTCTCGCCAGTTTTCATCAGAAGATTGCAGGAATTTGATGACAGCAAAACCCATCTTTTCTCTCCATTGCTCGAATGGTGGCAGTCCCAATTGACCCACAAGCCACTTCTCATACTCAAACTATCAAGCATATGAAACAACATCAACTTCTTCGTATGGGAAACAAAAAAAAAATGTTGAAGTACCCTCATTTCATAGTTCAAAAGAATTTCTGGGGATCGAACTATTTTTGTGCTCTAATGTGGATTTTGCCAATTATTAGGCGAAATTGTTATATGAGTGCGACATATATACTAGACTGAACCTGGGTCATTGAATGGACGGTCCCATGGTTCATGTCAAGTTAGGTCAAGTGACAGCTTGAGAAGTACTTTGCACAATTACTGTTGGGTAATCGACATATGAAAGAATTCGATTACAAAACCAACTCTAAACACGCATGTCATTCATCCAACGGCAAATGTGCAAGTCTTTTGTCACGCTAGCAATGAAACCGATGTTCATCGAAAGAGTATTTTTTTTTCTTTCTAAGTTTTTAAGGAGTCCAATTTATTGAAAAATGCTAGCACTATGAATAGAGGAATGACGGGTTAAACCTTTTCCATGTCTAGCTTGTGAGCGTGATGCTTTGGCCATCCAAGTTCTTCGATGCGCTGGTAATGTTCTTGAACAGAAGACATCATCTCTTCTTCACTTGGCAACGCCAATTCTCCGGATAGAACCTTGGCCACCCACTTGGACTGTAACTCGCTAAGGTATGTATGAACAGTCTAATCTCGGTCGAGACCGACGGAGAGAATGCGAGAACGAGGAATTAAACCAAAGAATCAGCGATCCGAAACGCAAGCGAACACATTTAATTGCTTCCACAATCCCAAAATCATGTGTCTGATAGAATGTCTAGACCATAACCATGGCATACAACAGCCAAACTAGAAGTGCTTCCTTTCCCATTTTCTTTCTTTACATTTTCATCTATTGTGAAAGATTAATTCCCACATCATTGAACATAGACACTGAGTAACCGGCGACCGGTTTTCCAATTACTGGAGAAAAAAGTTGTTCTTTTGTCTCAAAACAAGTACTAAGTGAAAACAAGTACGAAGTGTGACCTTTTACTATCCGACTTTCTTCTGGCAAAACCCTTAGTCTTTTAGTTAGTCGAAATGATGGAAGAGAAAATAATTCATGTATAAATAAATTTGTACCAGAAAGGGTATGTCAATGAAAGAGAGCCAAGGAGCTAGGCCTGGTGGGAAAACATGTTTATATAAAGGCCCCACGCAGTTGTTATCCACACTCACAAGTCCCTTTGTCTTCAGAAATGGAAAATGATAAGTGTATCTGCAACATGAAAATCATATATATCGGCCGACATACAACCCCATGCATGCATAATTATTATCAAGCGTTTGTGAAATTACTTGTGGAATTTGCTATAAATAAACGAATAACTAGCAGTGGAAAACTGCATGATTTTTCTGTACCCAGTGCAATGGATAATAACATCTGCATGTATAGAAGATCCGTCTTTGAACACTAATTTACCATCTTCTTCCGCAGATGCAATCTGCCAAAAGAGAAAACCAGATAAATGAGATTGAGATCACATTGGAAATAATCACAACACTTAGTATTTGAGGATGAAAATTATTACTTTTTAAGGCTGCACTTGGATTTTCAGCTTAACTTAGTTGCAATTAGGTAAGAAAATAAATAAAAAAAGTTATAATCTAATGTAAGTTACCATTGTATGTGGGAAGACCCCATCGAGTTTTCTCGATTTCACAACTTGAGCGTTCGTTTCTCTTGAGGCTTGATGAACTTCTCTCGCAAAAGGTAAGAGGTCCTTGGCTATTTCGATTGCGCTAATCCCTTTTCCTATTATCATCACAATCTGTCATGCAAAATAGTGAAGAATATATATTCATAAGAAAAGTGAAGAGAGCCAAAATGAACCAAATCATACATTCTTGATGAATGAATAATTGGACAACAGATACTGATACCGACGAGGATGTCAATATTTTATGTGGAGGAATTCGTAAGGCCTCTCTAGTCATGAGAGTGCTCGTGATATTGTTGCATGTAATATAGGAAATTTCATAAGTTAATTCGAGATTATGTTTGAGAAAAACAAAGGAGGCTTGCCAGCCATACCTTATCTTTATATGGCTCGGGAACTCGATAATTATGACTGTGTAGTTGTTCTCCTGGCCATGTTGATCTCCCTGTGAAAAGGATTTTTCGAACGATAAAGTCAATGAACTCTACCGAGAAGACTTCACAAACGTAGATGAGAAAGCTATTCCAAAGAAGCATATGCGTCAAGCTATGTAATTCATTTTTCATAACGAAATCCAATGGTTTTGACTTGATTACTAACTCAATTTTTAGTTAGGCAAATTAGTTAAACTCTTGTAATTCTATTTTTGTGTTTGACAAACTCTTTTTCCATTTTGACTCGTATGTAATTTGAAAGTGTATAATGCTTCCACTTTCTAAAACAATCTAAATATTAATAACATAGTCATTGTTGATGATTCCCTTTTCCCGAGAAAATTGTCGAAAAAGTCCTAAACCTATTGCACTTTTGTCGATTCAGTCCTAAACCTTTCGATTTTGCCGATTCAGTCCTAAACCTTTTCATATTTTGCCGATTTAGTCCTAAATTTTTTAATTTTGTTGATTTAATCCTAATTTTATCAATTTGGGTTAAAAAAAGTTTAAATTTAGAAAATGAAAATTTTATTACATTTTTTATTTAAAATAATTTTAAAAAGCTTATTTTTAAAAAAATCTGAAAAAAAAAGAAAAGCCGGCGGCAAAATTAAACTTTTTCAGTTTAAAAAAAATTATTTTTTTAGATTGTTTTTAAAAATAAGCTTTTTAAAATTATTTTAAATAAAAAATGTAATAAAATTTTCATTTTTTAAATTTAAACTTTTTTTAACCCAAATTGATAAAATTAGGATTAAATCAACAAAATTTAAAAAATTTAGGACTAAATCGGCAAAATATGAAAAGGTTTAGGACTGAATCGGCAAAATCGAAAGGTTTAGGACTGAATCGACAAAAGTGTAATAGGTTTAGGACTTTTTCGATAATTTTGCCCCATTTTCCCTATTATACATAGTACTATAAAATTCTCACAGGCTCTTTTAAAGAAAAGAGGCAACCACGTTACATGTTATAGTAACTAGTAGAACAACGTTGTTAATACATTTGATCTAGACTTTTATTAAGATAACTACACAACATCTATAGTGATACTCAATTAATCACTAATTAATTTATTTGCGTAATTATATCATCTTAATCTGTGCATGGAAACTTAATGCTGGTGATTTCATGGTCTAAGCCGTCATTACACAAATATCGAAAATAAGCTCACTTCAACTGCAGATCTACGTGACTGGTCTTGCTCGTATCGAGAACAGTGCGTTCTGGCAAAAAATTTAAGCAGAAGAGGAATCTCATTTTCGTCCGTATCGTAGCATATCTCGAAAGCTCGTTACAGCTTCGTCTTCTCCACCAGTAAACGGACACTAGAGATGATGTCTTGGGCCCAATAACTCTGCAACTTCGCCGATGCATCTGATAAAAAATTAACCTAGTTCCTCTCGAGGGCAGCACGATGATGGATGTTCTCCAGGAGGTGCCATGATAAAGGTAATTAAGGCGAACATCGATGCAGCTTTTAGGGAAGAAATTCCTCAAGGAGCTATGGCGTGGTTTGTAGAGATTACAGAGGATCTAATCCTAGCTAAGAGTGTTGCGAAAAATAGCTCGTCTCGTTGGGAAGTTCATGATCGGGGTGGGCATAGTTTTAGGATAGCATTGAGGTGCGAAGAACCGAACCGGTGGAAATTAGATAGGTTCCAAAATATGCAAGGTAGATTCTAGATTCCAAAAATTGGTGAACCGATTTCGATGGATGGATTTTAGAAGGTGGAACCTACAACTTAAAATAAGCTCTTATGTTTTTCTTATTTTTTGTCTTCGCATAATCCTGTAGTATTTCATGTGTTTGATTACGAGTGTATAATCTGGAATCATTAATTTGAGTGTCCATTTTCAGCGATATCCATGATTGAGACTTTTAGTTGGTTAACATTTCATATTTTTCGTGTTTTTTAAAAATGAGTTATGGTCGTTGGATTGTAGCAGCAACTGATAATGATAATTCACTATAGTCATTCAATTAAGAATAAAGGTGAAGCCTAGGCACACCCCGAAACCTATGACATGGATAAGTTCTAAGTTATAAGGTATATAGGACAGGTTTTAAGTTCCAAGACGTGGAAAATCGATTCTGCTTGGTATGTTTTGGGCTAGCTTTTCACTGTCGAGACCCTGATGAACTCCTACCAAAGTCTATCGCTTGATAGTAAACCCATGCCTGAATGGGTTGCTAAGCAGCATAGTCCGGATCTTCTTTCCCCTAATTGGTGTTTTCTCGACTACTAAAAACTGATGACAACAAATTGAGACAAAAAAAAAAAAAGAAATAAATTGTTACCGACGAAGAGAAACAATTCGACAATGATACTTCACGTACCTGGAAATTCAGCAATCTTTGGTTGGGTGTGCTTGCCGTTACAAACCACCACAGCCTCAAAAACATCCACGCCGGCCGCCTCCTCCCCATTGCGCGCCTGCCACTCCACGGCCCACTCGTCCCACCTCCCCTCGACCGCATGCTCGACCCGAACCACTTCGTGCTCGAACCTAATCAACTCAAGCAGCCCGTAATCCTCTGCAAAGCTACGCAAGAACCGGAGCACCTCCTGGTGACCCGGGAAGGTCCTTGGGTCCCCACATCCCTTCACGAGAAATGGGTAGTCCGAGAAACCCATGAGATGTCTCGGGAGGTTCACCCGGAGGGACCGGTACATGCTGGCATAGACGACCTTGCGGCCCGGATCAGACCCCAGTGGGTCCGATTCAACCCGAGAGTCGTACAGCCAAGTGCCACCGACATCATTGCTACTCTCGAACACCACCACTTGGTGCCCCTTGCGGCGGAGCTCCCTGGCAGCAACAAGACCCGACATGCCGGCTCCGATCACAGCCACCTTTACGTGCACTTCTGCCATGGTGTTGAAACCCGTATTCGGATCGTGTGCTGGGTCTATTCTTCAATTTTCGCTTACTTTTATAGGAGATTCTTTCTACTTCTATAGCTACTCAAACTCGCCTTTTTAAGTGTTCAATCTAAGCTAAATTGTTCTCGAGCTTGAATGTTTATTACTTAATCATGCCTACATTTAAAAACATTTATGTCACATGTGAAATACATCCGGAATTTGCTGTACCGGTTGCTTCGGCGACAAAATAACTGTTTCTTCCTCCATGTGCTTTTACATTAATTTTATAGGTGGCTCGATCAATACAAGGTCAATTATATTTGCCCCTACTTTAGGATCAATATTTTTACTCTACTTTAATGTTACTTATTCTTTGGGACAGATATTACAACCGCCATAGTTGAGTCTATACAACGGTCGGTCCGTCTTTGTCCCGTTCCATAACCCCAACTGCCGATCGAATTCCTAGAGGACCATGGCCGTCACCCTCGATCATTGAGGCCATTGCGACAGCCTTGCCCGTGGCCGTGATGGCCTCATCCAGAATTGGGCAAGCCCGAGCGCAAGCCACAACCCTTGTCGGTCACAATAAGAAAAAGAAAAGATTAAGGAAAAAAAAAGAAAAAATGATCAAAAATCGAATATATATACGCAAACTAAAATATTATTAAAAACTATCAATGTCAAAGCCGATCGTGTAACGTAGAACGGTCGATATCCACGTCAGCGATTTTTTATCACAATTAGTCAGATGGACTGAATTGGAAAAATGTGAAAAAGTTTATGGCTCAATTGGCAAAATTAAAAGATTTATGACTAAATTGTCCAAAATCCAATAGATTAAGGACTTATTGGATTCGACCAAAAAAAAAAAGGAAACTTTTTGGATAATTTTCCCTGACCACCAATTGTACTCGTGGAAAACTATGACCATCACCTCACATTCTCTATTAACCAGAATAGAAATTTATCTTTCGAGAATCCAATTTGACAAAAAGAGATTTGCACTATGTCTTTTCTCTTTTCAGCAAAGATTTCTTTAAGTTAGATGACGTGTTTATGTGTGAATTTGATGGTATCTAGAACAAAAGAGACTATCTTATGACTTTGTTACCCCTCGCCAGTCTCATAACATACTAACTTTATTATGAACTAATCGAGTAATGTACTGTCGATATATTTATCGTACATATCGTTTTTACATAAACCAAGATGGGAAAAAAAAAAGAACATTAAAGTTGAAGTGATTTTGTACTTTATAATCTTCTTTCCCAAAAAAAGGACAATTTAAATCTTATTTATCTATCGATCTTCAATATCTCAATCAATTAGGAGAAATTCAAACAGCTTCCCTTTTTTATAGCACAAAAGAGATTTTTAGCAAAGTTTAGTCTTGAAAAATCAAATAATTTTCTTAATCCACAAGACAATTGACTATTACAATTAACAAGTGTATTATGCTGCGACATTTTCAATTGGTTTATATCTCAAAAACAACAATTAAACGGATTTCTAATTATGTAACTCTTTATTATACCGTGGAATAACAAATTCTCATAGAACTGTCTTTACACAGAGGAGACCAATTTCATAAACTCATAGTCGAGATGGACTCCAAAATTATCATCAAACTTGTTGATTAGCAGAGTATAGCGAATACCGCAGGACTGGTACTACTTAAAGATATTAGAAGACTCATGGGATAACTTTTCCAGTTCGAAATTTATCATATCTCTCAAAAAGGCATTCGATCGGCATATATGCTTGCAAAGATTAGTTTAGTGAAGCGATTATATACCATGTTCTACTTGCAGCCTCATAAGAAATTATCCCATGTTTTATTTGGTGATAAAGTTGGGACCGTTGATTTTAGACTATAGTTTTTTTTTTCAGGTAAGGAGCTTAGACTATAGTTTGGGATTGCTGATTTTAGACTATAGTATTTTTTTTGGATGAGCAAAGTGTCCGCACGATCAGCGAGTTTGCGCTCAAACCAACGGTGAAGCACGACTAATTTTCGAGAGGACCCGTAGACTATAGTTTGTACCTTCTGTTTACCAAAAAAAAAAAAAAGCCTTTGACTGGTCCTCTATACTATCGTCAGAAAGGTTTCGTCAGCACAAGTTCGTCATGTCACGAATCTTTTCGACTATTGTTAACATTTAAGCTTATTTTACTATATAAGGTAGACTTTCATGCGTTGCTTAAATTCCAAAGCCAGTGGCATTATACTCTTTCTATATAAATCTGATTTGATTCCTTAAATGTCTACAAGCAAGCTACTTTGCTCAATTGGTGGAAACCCTTGGTGTGTTCAACTACTTCTAATTAATGCAGCTAAACGACCTTTTTCCTTTCTAGATTGACCTCCGCAGCGCCCGGGTCAATGATTGATTTTATATGTATATGACAATATGCATTTACTTGTCCATATCTAGGGTTTGACTTTTCAATACGACAAACCCAATTCCCATGCCAAGCAGCACGGGCTGCAAGTTGATACATTCTTAGGATAATCTTATTAGCATTCACTTCTTATGACTTTCATTCTAACTTGCTATAGCTCTCCTATAGTAGATCATGCAAGCGAAAGCTGAAGACTAAAAAGCCAAGTTTATGAAGTCGTAATGCACATGTTTTTTTGCACAAGATATGCTACGGATCAAAGAGGTGAACGAATCTCATGCAAAGTCTATAATCAATTTTTATTTAGTTATATCACGACTACTTGAAGTTAGATTAGATTACCATCTAGCTAACTATGATATGAAAATACTGATGTGGATGTCTAGTCAGTGCCGGCCATCCTACATGATATTAATGGCGCCTGACATGGACGACCTTAAGTGAAACCACGTAGATTTGAGTTTATTTCTATTTTTTTTTTCCGATTTTTGTTTATTTTATTGTCTTTCTTTTTTCTTTTGTCATCTATTCTTTCCTTCTCCTCGGCTGTTCATATTCTTCCCTCCACTGTTTCTTCACTTGAGCTGCCCTCAGATCCGCCAGCTTCAATGGCGGAGGAAGTAGAAGAGATGGACGGTGCTTCCATCTAGTGGCCCTTCTATTATGGGATCAACAATTTCCATATGTACTTATTCTCTTAGTTGTATATTTGTAACGTTTCTATAGATTTTGGTAGGTTTTTATTCTTTTCTTTCTTTAGTTGCTCATGCCTAAATTAAGCGATTGTAATATCCCTATTTATGTAACCTCTTTCATCAGAATAAGTAATCCTTTTGAGCTTCGTTCATATCGTTCTTATCACCTTCTGTCGTGATTGCCCAGCATCACCCGGCCCCCACAAATCCGTGGCTCGATAGACTCCTCGATGGCCCCCCAAATTTGGGTCTGACCAACTCTTTGCACTAAAAATTTCTCAAGCTAGGAAAAGTAGAGAGGATTGATTGGGTATGTCTATGCCACCTAGAAAGGAAGAAACGGGGTCCATATTCGGACATCGCCACCCAAAACCAGAAACAGTAATCGGAGAAGCATAATCTATCAGAGCAACTTCAAAGCTTGGACTTCAATGGAAGAAACAGATCAGAAGCAAAAGAAATAGAGAAGTGCCGAAGCATTGGTCCACCCCCCAAGCCCGGATGCGTGAAGGTAAAATGTTGATGGATCTTGGATCGAGGGCAAATTGGAAGGGCCGATGGCCAGCGTGAGTTGTGGTCAAGCTGGCATCATCGTTGATGGCTTCGCAAGCTCGGTTCGTGCCCTCTTAGCTATGGAATGTGAAACCACAACTTTGAAGATGGCTTTCTTGCGTCTATTGGAGGAGAGAGAGAGAGAGAGAGGAGGTTTCAAAGTAAAAGTAGCTCCTGAAGTTTGTCGTGTCTGTTGGTCGTCTAATGAAGTATAAAGTAGCAACGACCTTTTGAGTGTCGTCGCTAAAAGTAGCTCCCCAAGTCTATCGCATCTACTGGTGGTCTGATCAAGTATAAAGTAGCAACGAATTGTTTTTGTCGCTAATTAGCAACGAACTATTTTCATCACTAATTAGTAATGAACCGTTAGGGACAAATTTAGCGACGAATAGATGATTTGCAACAAATATTTTTCATCACCAATTAGCGACGAGGAAAGTTGTTGTTACTAATTTTGCCACAAATTTTTTTGTCGCTAATTAGCGATGAATTTAGCGACGAATAGTTTTGCAACGAACATTTTTCGTCGCCAATTAGCAACAATGGAAGCGGTTGTCGCTAATTTTGCGACGAATTGTTTTTGTCACTAATTAGCGACGAATAGGTTTGCAACGAATACGTCGCCAATTGGCGACGACGGAAGTTGTCGTCGCTAATTTTGCAACGAATTTTTTTTTGTCACTAATTAGCGACGAATAGGTTTGTGACGAACGTTTTTCGATGCCAATTAGCGATGATGGAAGTTGTAATTCGTCGCTAATTAGTGACGAATTTAGCGACGAACACATTGTCACAAAAATTGGCCCCATGCCGCACCAATATTAGCGATGACTTTTGTGATGAATGTATCATCGCAAATGTGCCCTATGTATTTAGCGATGAAATTAGCAATGAATTTTTTTCATCGCTATTTTCATCGCATATTAGCAATGAATCCTCTTTCATCGTTATTTCCGTCATAAATTAGCGACGAATTTGCTTTCATCGCTAATTTTCCGTGGCTAAATCCTTTTTTTTTTTAGTGACACTTGTCCATAAATTAAAGCTACCAATAATTTGCTTCGCTTAAGATGCCCCAGTGAACTTTGGCCATCACATCTATCACCATTGTCATTACATATAACTAAAATACTCTTTTTTATTATCATAGCTACGCTGTCATTCACTCAAATGTAATCTTTGTTAAATAGTCTTTTACTTTTTATTGTCCGGTTTTTATTTGCACATATAAGATAAATGACATCAATACTACGTCTTTTTCTTATGACTTACTTCTTTTTCAATTCAATTCATGTCTTTTGCCCTCTCTCCTGCTCTTGCTAGGCGTTGCAAATTTTAGAAGGTAATTTTAACCCAATTCCTCAAATCAGGTTAGTTTTGAGTAACACCCCCATTTTCCCCCTAATTCAATAATTTTGGCCGAACTGACGAGCAAAATGATGTCATTTACATACTCGCTCGCTGAAATATTTTGTCTGCGAGTCATGTTAGGTTTATTGTAAATCAATGTCATGCCAGATTTTCCAATGAAACAAATCACTCCACAATTTTTAATTAATGTGGCACTCAAGTAACTGAACATATATATATATATATATATGGCCTCAAGTGGTTACCGTCCAAAATTTATGATATTTATACCGTCTTTGTCGTAAAAATGTCTTTTCGTATTTTGAAGGCCTGTGACGATTTATAGCATCATGTGAATACATAGTGCAATGTAACATCAAGGGACTTCTCATTTCTCTTCTTGAACAAAACCATGGCCCCTTCTTCTACCTGCTTTAAAGATATTCATGCCTTTTTCAACTACTATTTCTCTATGGAAAAATTACCAAAAAATTCATAAACCTATTGTATTTGTATCAATTCAAACCTAAATTCTTTTTTTGTCAATTTGGCCGACTGGCACTGACATGAATTATTTTATACTTTAATACGTTTCGAAATTTTAATTTTTTTTCCTGTCTTTTCTTTTCTTTTTGTTAGGTGAGGGCTCGCATAGTGGCTGGCGGCCTCCTACCAGCCTTAAACCCCCCCCCCCACCCAAAAAAAAAGATAAGATAAAAAATCAGAAAAAAAAATATTTATAAATAAATAATATCCAAAATTATTAAAAATTATCCATGTCATCGTCAACAGTGCCACATTAATGCCAACTGGCAAAATGGACTAAATTGGCACAATTGAAAAAAATTTAAAACTTAATTGGCAAAAAAAAATTAAGACTAAATTGACACGATTACAATATATCTAGAATTTTTTGGTAATTTTCTCATTCCTCTATTGTTTCTTTCTATTAGATTGTCATTGTCAAACAAGTTGCACGATCAAACTTGTTTCCATCCGCGGTTCTCTATCTTGAAGGAAGGGAGACTTCTTTCTTTATTAGTTCCATTTATTGTTTAAATTCCAAAGCCAGTAGCACTATATTGTAGTTACGTATGATCGCATAAACTAATATATCAGTGCAACAATTCTTTCCCTGTTGTGCTTTTCCGAGGATTATGTGGACCAGATCTTTAAGAAAGCCCCAAGCAACTACACCTATTCAATTGGTTTAATGTCACGGTGTCTTCAGCTACTTCCAATTAAATTCAGTTGAACAGACTGTTATTAATATACTTTATTCATTCTTAATTGACCTAATAAATGTAATATTCTATGTGGCATCCGGTCAATGGCTAACTAAATATAGCTTTCCAATTCGAAAAGCCCAATTCCAAGTGCCAGGCGCGCAATGTGATAATATCTATGATGACATCTTTGCAATTATTTATATATATATATATATATATATAACGTTAGAGGAAATAACTTCGCAATTTCAAATGACCTCCATATCATCCGTCAAGAAGAAAAACGATCATATCTATTATCTACTCATTGTCAAAAGCTAAAAGACAGTCCACAATGCTAAAAACCACATTACCTCAACGCTAACATCTCCCACAGGAACACATAATCTTAATTAGTATAAACTACCAACAGGTCCAACACAATGTATTAAGCAAACCAAATCGGTTACCTTCATCGCCAAAAATACTTCGATTGGATCACTTCAACGGGCAACTTAGGAGGGCCGATCGAGAATAGTAGATAGATAATCCGAGTCACCTAGAAGGGAGCACGATTTATGGGTAACTACGTGATGTTTGTTTGACTTTTTTTTTTAGTCAACTAATACCAGCATTGCTCACGTTTTACTTTTTCTAGTTAAGTTTCTTGGTCATTACGTTTATCATATATTTGTAAGTGTATACAATGCACAAACTTGTTAAGAAAAGACATTGCAAAGCTAATGAAATCCTCTCGTTGATTATGATGCTTGCTTTGACTTTTCTCATAAATAAGATAGAGATATACCTAAAGACTTTGAAAATTGCATATAGTAATTATTTTGTTTATGAAGACACTTGGGCATGTGGCTAGAATTTGATTTTTCTACTTCTAGAGAGATTTTTTTTTTTAATTTCTTCAAGTGGCTCCAAAATTACTTCTGAAAAAAATGCTTTAGAAGTAGAAAAAAGAAGTTTCATAACCAAATAGAAAAAAAAATAAAGGAATAAAAAAGAAAAGAAAGGGGGGAAAGAAAGGGAAAATGGAAAATGATAAAAATACCTACAATGAGGGCATTTCATGTCATTATTTGAAACAAGGTCAAAATAAGGACAATTCATGCTCTTATTTGAAATTTTCTCTATACTTTATTCATTCTTCGTTGACCTAAAGAATATAATATTCTACATCGCATCCGGTCAATGACTAATTAAATATATAACATAAACATTCCCCGAAAATCTCCCGTGATTATTTTTTTTTTATCGAAACCGATGACTGAAAATTGTGCATTAGTCAAATCCTTATGTTCTTCATTCTAGATAGATGTAATGAACCGAACAACAAATCTATCATGCATGTTCCAAAAGTAACATTATAAAGTAAATCTTTTCCCACAAAAAAGAGGTACAATCTTTCACAACTAAACTTATGCTTAACTTATTCATCATAATTCATTTATGTCAATAGTGCTAAACTGAGAAAAAGTCATGACGAAAAATTCATTTGTGATATCAAAAGGGTGAACGAATCTAACGAATAGTAATCATTATCATTTTTAATAATATCGTGATGTCTTGAAGTTGGGTTAGGTAAGATTTAAAAGTTTAAAAAGGTAAGTTGAGTGCAATTTTTTCTATTCATGTTCAAGATAAGAGAGAGCCATCGATAAATGGCTTGTTCTACTGTCAATGTTGAGGGGGGAATAGCAAAACATAGAAAGATCTCGCTCTCGAGAGCATGTCACGGGAATACAAGCATATGGATGGCTGTGTTGAAGTTATTGTTGTTGTTGTCGTCGTCATACATTGCTTGATATATGAATTCTATATGCTCTTTATAGTTTAAGCTTTTGAGTTAGACTTTCTAATATGGTATCAGAGTCAGTATTATCTTTTTTCGCAATTATGCCTCTGCCCTCCATTTATCAAATTTCATGTGCTGCTCATAATTCAGATTGTACATGAGAGGGTGTTGAAGTTGTTATTGTTATCCTACGTCGCTCGATAATGGATCCTCTATACTTTTTAAATTTATGTGATTTTCTTCCACCTATCAATTTAAGCTTTTTGGTTGGACTTCCTAACATATTATTTTCTGAAGTTTTACTATGCTTCAATGAAGTCTAGCAATAATTTGTTTCGATTAGTCCATGATGCTAAGAACCATATCACCGCAACACTAATATCTCCCACAGGAGAACGTAATCTTAATTAATATAAAGTACCGACAAAACAAATTAAGCAAACCAAAACGGTTACCTTCATCGCCAGAAGTACTTCAACTGGATCACTTCGATCGGCGACTTATGAGGGTCCATCGATATTGGTTGATAGATAATCTAAGTGACCTAGAAGCAAGCACAATTTATGAGTAACCATGTGAGGTTTGTTTGACTTTTCTAATTAAATAATACTAGCATTGCTCACATTTTACTTTTTTAGTTAAGTTTCTCAGTCATTACGTTTATCATATTTTTGTTAGTGTGTAAAATACTCATAAACTCGCTAAGAAAAGACATCGCAAAGCTAATGAAATCCTCTAGTTGATTGTGATGCTTGCTTTGACTTCTCTCATAAATAAGATAGAGATATACTCGAAGAATTTAAAAACTGCATATCGTAATTATATTATTTATGAAGACACATGATGCGCATGGCAACACTTTTGCTTTTAAAATCAACTTCTAGCCATAAGTTGATTTTTTTACTTATGGAGAGAAGTAGATTTTTTTTTTTTACTTTTACAAGTGGCTCCAAAACTAATTCTAGAACAAAAAAAAAGCTCCAAAAATAGAAAAAAAAGAAGTCGCATAGCCAAACGGACTTCTGTTTTGGAAGTTAAAGTTTACCGAATGGATTTCTATTTCAAAAGTATTTCTAAAGCAGAAATTCTACTCCATAAGTACTCTCAGGCGCGCCCTTAACATAAATCTGATCATGAATTCGACAGATTATTGGGCCCATCAAAGCCTACCAGGCTCGGAGGACATTCTGGTTGGGCCTAGACGAGATTAGTCCCTCTTGGGTTTGGGCCTTGCTTTCTTAGACTCGATCATGCCCCACCATTCTATGAAGAGAGGTGATTATCTTTATCATCATGGGCGGACATGGATAATGACTTTTAGATATGATACCAAGCCCAGTTGGCCCTTTGATAAGGTCTGGCTAGAGAAACTTGTTTATTAGGAATGAATTAGAGAAACTTTGTAGTTTTAGGCTCCGTTTGTTTCACGGAAAATAAAGTATTTCTGGAAAATATTTTCCAAGAAATCATTTTCCAGGAAAATGACTTCCTTTTCCGGTGTTTGGCTGAAATTGAAATGGCGATGGACAAGGTTGTGGAGTGCGAGCGACAAACGAAAAGAGGAAGGGAAAAAGCAAAAGAGGAAAATGATTTCCGTTTCTCAAAAAGAGGAAATCATTTTCCTTAGTTTTAGAATGTTTTTTTTGTTGACCGGAAAACATTTTCCGTTGACCATTCATTTTCCGCCCCCCAAATACCGGAAATTGAGGAAAATATTTTCCCGAAAAATATTTTCCGTGAAACAAACGGAGCGACATGCACCGACTTTTCTCGTACTAGGCAGAACCAGTGCTTTGAAAATTGAGTGATTTCGTACTAGATATACTTTGCACTCATTTAACTTGTAAACAATATAATCTTTTCAACCGTTTCTCCCATTTTAAGAATAGCACTTTAACAATAAATATCAATACTATCATATCTGGTTCTGTTAATCGAGTTAGTATTCGAGCCCTTTCGAGCGGTATAGGTAACCCTAGTTCATTAGTTGAGGATAGAGTTATCCGTTCCGCTTCTGAAAAGGGGATGTTTTCTTCGGTTGTGGCAAGGGAAACGTTGAGAAATGGAAATACTGAGGTCAATTGGCGTCGTCTCATTCATTTTTCACCTAATCTGCTTGAATTTGCCTTGATTTCCTGGATGACTTTATGTTGAATATAAGCTGCCTACATTGAGTAGAATTAGTCGCCGGTTTACACCCTCACTTCCTACTCTATGTTTGTCATGGAAGCAGCCTGTGCAATGTTGAGATTATCGCCTTTTTCTGGTGTTCTTCAGCCTCCCCCATGCTTGAAAAACAAACCTTCTGCTCTTTATAGGGGATGGATTTCCCGGTTTGTGGATTTCTAACTTGAGCTAGTTGACGCAAAATGCTGAGGGAGCTTCTTTTAGATCCACTGTGTTAAGATTGGCATGGAAGGAACGCATCCACTATAATCGGAGAGCTCGCTATTGGAGATAGTGTAGATCTCTTAATCTCCCCTAATAGCAACAATAAATATGTTAGCTAAACCTGTCAAAATGATCCAAAACCCATTTAATAACCCACATGCATTTAAATGCATAAAAAAAAAAAGAAGTTAACATGCCAGCATAATAGACTTACAAAATAAGTGCGTTATAAATGAGTCCACTGTGAACCCATTTATAACCTGCTTAAGACAACCCTCGCCAGATCTGGGCAATGACTAGGCCCACGGACTTCGTAACAAAATAAAAAAGAAAAGGAAATAAAGAAAGAGGAAATAAAAAGGAAACCCAACATAAAAAATAAGAAATCCTTTTTTTAAAACAAATTATAAAAGTTGTCCACACTAAATATGTATTCCATTGAATTGTTTTAACAATGTAAATATTTATCAAATTAATAAGCATGTTTTCTTAGATTGGGATAATTATTGAAGTGTATTAGCAGTATGGATTGGGCATGAGTTGGGCATGGATCAAGTCGGGTATGAGTAAAAAATTTGCATTATGAGTAAATGGATTATAAATTGGTTAATAAGTCAATGTCACTAGACTATTTACGACCTAACCCAAACCTAAACTGACTCAAGGTCTAGATTTTTAAGTATGGAGCACCAAGGGTAATAAGAGAGTGATTTCTTCTTAGCGGCATCATCCAACATCTTGCGTAGAACATTCATAACCAAAACGAAAAGATTAAGTTGACAAAAGGGTCTCACTTCTCATAAACTTTTCTCTCTTTTAAACACCCTTCAAGTCCATTGTTAATCATAATTAAGAATAATGGTTATGCCATGCATGAATTTGTCCACTTAAAAAACAACCGAAGAAAACTAAGAGCCTCGAGCACATTTAGCAAAATGTTTCAATTTGCTGAATCAAAAATCTTATGACAGAGAGAAGTTATTTCTTGATCTATAAATCACATGGATTAAAATCATCATAATCATTAATCATATGGGTTTAACATGATCAGTTATTAAGATAGATTCCATCGGCATGATTTGTCAACCATACCACATTTCTTTGACCTTCAGAAGCAAGTGATTTGAAACAGCTAAGAAGAGAAGTGTCGAATTATGTGTTTTTGCAACTGTTCTTTCGGTAGATCTTGCAAATTACAGTGAATGAGGTACATTGTGCTCGACTTTTCACGCATAAAAAGACAAGTCCCTAGGGTTGCCTTACTAATCTTGTTTAAAGAAAAGAAAAGAAAAGTAATTTCCCACCTAGCCTAGGGCTCAACCCAAGCTGCCGCCTTTTGACCTTTTATGATTGTAGTCTTTCGCTTGGAGCCTTGGACAACAGAAGCCATGTTCTGTCCTCCAAAACCCTCCAAGAACGACAGCCTCGAGAACCAAACACGATCACACGAAAACCAATTTGGCGGTATATGCCCATTTCTTTTTCGTGGATAAGAGAGACAGCGTGTTCAGAACAAATAGCGACTTTAAAATCCCTCGTTTGTCGGGTAATTTGCGTGCTTCACGAGCTTTTGCGCAATGGAAGAAGAACCAGGTAGGTTTCCACAATAATCGCCACCGGTTCTGGCGGTGTAGAGATGTTCCCTTCCTTGAAGAGACGGGATTTCACAGGTACCTATTTCTGGGCGCTCTCTTTTTTGTAAACAACAAAAGTTGGCCTCTTCACAAGTCATAAACCTCAAGCCTAATGAAGTAATTCATAACATCTTATGAACCATGCAAGACAGGATCCGACCCGAGTGGTTTGTCTAACGCATGAAATTATTTGCATTTTTTAACAATATGTGATTCATTTTATTTGTCTGTCAATTTTTTTCCTTTCGTCTTTTTTCATCTACATCACAGAAGAAAAAAATTGCTGGGTTTGTTCTAGAGGACTCCTAGCGCTAATTGACTGATTGATAGTTGCAGCCAAAGGAAAGTATTTAGCAAATTTCTCAACGGAAGGCATGCGTCCCGAGATGATGGAAAGAGAAAAAAAAATATGAAGGATTAAAAGCAACTCGACAGATTCTCTGCAGCAAGAATTCTCGAAATGATAATGGAAGAGTTGTAAGTGTTGCCTTGAGTGTCGCACGTAGACATCATTGTTTCTTTATTTCAGTCAACAATCTAATCATGTCCATGTGCTCAATTTCTAAATTACCATAATGCTACTTTTCGATGGGGCTATGGTTTTATCTTCTTCTTCTTTTTTTAGCGTACTTGGACCAGAGAAAAAAAACGGAAGGAATCATTGACATACTTGAAATATACACTCGTCTAGAAGATGGGATTAGGAGAGGATAGAAATGATTAGGATAATGATCTCGGGAATTAAAAGGAAAACGGGGTGAATGATTGGATCTAACCGTTGTTTTGATGCTTACGAAAGAAAAAGGAAGGAATGGAATCTAGACCGTTAATGTTCGGTTGAATAAGAGAAAAAAGAAGGGAAAGGAACATAACTACACCTCTATAACCATTTTGCCCCTGTACTTCTCGATAAATGAAATAAATGAAAAGTAAACAACAAAAATGGTCCCCCAAATTTTAACCCAACATGCAATATGATCCATGAACTTTAAATTTGTTCAATACGGTTCATGTGTATATTCGGTTTAATCCATGAGCTGTATGAGAATGTTTAATGTCGTCTATGAACTTGAATTAATAGAAGGACCACGTTGAACATTTTCATACTTTCAATAATTAAATTGAACATGTATTGAAAGTCTAGAGAGTACATTGAACAAATTAAAAGTCGAGAAATGACACCATACATTGATATAAAGTTCAAGGATCATATTAAACAAATTTGAAGTTTAGAGACAGCATTACACATTGGACTAAAGTTCATAGATCACTCGTGTCATTATCCCATAATTGAATTAACTTCAATAATGAGACCTACGGCTTGTTAAAGGTTCATCTATAATTAACTCGCGTCATTTTTATTTGGAAAGAAGGTACAAATGTCATCCAGACCCCATGGTATGCAATTTGAATGAAAAAACTATGCGTTGCCTACACGCGACTAGAAATAAACATCAAAACAGAAGTTCAAAAATCATGTCGTATTTACAAATTAAAAAACCATAGAAGAAATAACTTTTGTTTAATCAAAATAGAAAAAAATACTTCAAAAATCTCCATCGAGTAATTGAGGTCTTTCACTTTCAACGGAGTGGTAAAGTTCATTTGGAGACTAAACCCAAGTTTTGCCGAGGTTGAATCTTTTTTTTTTTTTTTTCTGTTTCCTTCTTTCTTTATCATACTTCTACTCATTATATTGTATCAAATGAGAATCTGTCACTCGCTTCCCTACTTACCTTATTAATAATTAAACTTACTTCTTCGAAATCCATATTAACACAAATGAAAAAGGAGAAGAAGTGGCAGAGAAGCACTCTTCACGGCAAATAATATACATTGCAAACATGAAATATGAAAAGAAGCAAATCCGTATAAAAAAAAATCAATAAGAAAATGTGTGTTTTGCCCGTTAAAAGAAAACAAAAATTCACATGACAAGCTTTCTTCGGATGGGACCGGCGGAGGGCAACGAAGGTTGCTTGGGGTCGCGCGACCTCAGGCAACCTCTACCGCCAGCCAAGAGTTTTGACTTTTTTCTCAAAAGGCAAAAAAAAATTGTAGCCAAAAGCCTTTTTGCAAAATTTTTCTTTTCAAACATTACTTAACCCAAACTTACATTTCAAAGTATTATTGTTTTAACCAAATATCATTTACATTTTTTCAAAGCCATTCAAGCTAAAGATATTTATATTTGCTCGAAGCTCATTTTCAAAGCTAGATCAAATCGCATCCTAGACACGTGTCGGGGCTCCGAAACTCGTCATGCGAAACAAAAACACGAGCATAATTCCTGTTTATCTTACGTTTGGGCAGCAGGGGCGGTACTTGGAGACGTGGGCTTGTCCGAAATTCAAATTCGGATGCTGGAGTCGAGTCTGTTTTCGAAAGATGCTCGGGATCTGCTGACACCGTCCAATCATCCATCCCCTCCCCCGACAGCGCTGCAGACCCAAATTCAGTGAAGAGAGAGGAAGAGATGTTTATTACAGGTTTGGGGGGGCAAAGTGCGTTGCGTGCCCGATCCGTCGTTTCATTTCTAATTAATCATGTGCTGAAATTTTCAGAACCAACCCCCCGCCCCCCAAAAAAAAAAAAAAATCATGTGTGAATCACGACGCAGGTTAAATATCTGAAACAGTTGATGGTAAAATTAAAAAAAAGAAGAAGAAGATGATAACGTTTCCATCACTGATTGTATATAACACGAAAGTAACCTGTGCACGAGAAATTGAAAAAATTTCTCTAGTTTTGTTGCTTAACGAGTGCTCCCGAAATCGAATCTACATGGTGAAGAGACAAGGCTCTATTTTGGCCCTTATCCGGTAAAATGTCCAATAAAAGAAACGTAAAATTTAGAAGTCGGTACAGATTGCACCTATATAAGGTTCGCTCAAATGTTATGCTCGTGCGAACGCGAATTGCCTCCCTTACTCACGACTCCATGAGCTGAGCTTGTCGTGTGAAGCTCGATGAATAGGAACAACGATCATTTTCAGAACCTCTTGCCTGGAGTTCCCGCACGTTTGGGTCACGTAAAATGGAACTCTCTATCAAAATTCCCACCATATAACACGTCAACTAATTTTGAGCATCGGAGGGTCTCCGATGGAGCCAACCTCGGAGGGCGACTTCTTTTTGTTTGCGTCGCGCAAGATGATGGGCAAGTCGGAAAGGCTTAGGGCCTGTTTGGTCCAGCATTTGGCTAAGGGATTTTAGGAAAAAAAAATGCAAATACTTTTGAGCTAAATGGGTTTAGTGAAATGTAAATATTATTTGGTAATTATAATTAAAAAGTACATTTGAATGCAACGTTGACGTAAATGCTATCCGGTAACAAATACCCTTTGTAAATGATTCGATTTTTTAATTATATTTTATTATTTTGAATTTTATTATTTTTAATTAATTAATTAGATTAGATTATATTTTTATTTTTGCCTTTTCAATTTTATATTTTTATTTTTAATTAGTTATTTAATTATTTTATTTTTTTTAATTAATTCGTTTTTTAATTTTATTTTTTAGATTTTTTTTATTTTCGTTCTTTTTTAAATTACTTACTTTAATTATTTTTTAATTTAAATTACTTTCTTTAATTTTTTAAAATTAAATTATTTTTTATTTTTTTTTTATTTTAAATTACTTTCTTTAATTATTTTTTACTTTAATTTAATTTAATTTAATTATTTTTTATTTTAAATTACATTCTTTAATTATTTTTATTTTTAAATTAATTTATTTAATTATTTTTTATTTACTTTATTTAATTATTTCGATTTTTTAAAATTAAATTATTTTTTTTTATTTTTTCAAATAATTATTTTATAATCACTTTCTTAAAATAAAAAAGAAAATAAAAATAAAAAAAATTGTAGTTGCATTTCGAAAATGCAACTTTTCAAAGTACCTCTTGAGGTACTTTAGCCTAAAGGCCCTTAAAGAGTATTGAGAATGCAATTGTATTAGCCCAAAGTCTTCCAAAAATGGAACCAAAATGCTATTTGCACTTAGCCAAACCCCTTTAGGGATCTAAAGCTCATTTCAAATGATGAACCAAACATGGCTTTAATCTCAAGTCCAAGAGACTGCAACAAAACCACGGAGCTTTAAGGTTGAACTAGAAAATATGAATCTGAACAAGGTCTGAGTTATAGTAGATATTGCTCCTATGCAGATTGATTAAGAGTTTTTTTTTTTCTCATCTTCATACCTTCTCAAGATAGCACAATCGATCAAAAGAGTCATAGCTAAGCTTGACCAATGGGCTGGATGTTCATTTCCTCAAACGGAGATTGGATGAAGTCAAAGACATCTTTCATTCATGGGTGTCTACCCTCTCATAGGGGCAAATAGGCACTTGCGATTAGGTTAGGGTCAACTTGTCAATGCTAGCGTCAATTACGCTACGTAGGATAATTGGCGTTTATGTCAATAGTCTCTAGCCAAAATTGTAATCTTAATCTGTGTGCTTTGAGCCGAAAAGAATGCAGTGTGGGGCCAAAGGGATTACATGGGCCTTTGGGCAAAACATCAAGGTCCGCGGGGTAGGTTGACTTAGCTCACTTTCGGCCATAGCCTCGCATAGCCTCGATAGGGGAAAGCCAGCCCAACATGACACATTTCTTTAGTAGGTTGCTCGGCATGATATATTATTTTGTTATGTCGTGTCGTGTCGTGTTTGCGTGACTTGATGTATTAATCGGGCTTTGTCATTTAAGATGGACTTTGAACTTTGAAAAAGTTGAAATAGTGGGGCAAGAGTCTCCCACACACTACGGTCTGTTCAAATAACACTGACAAAGATCCACTTTTCCTAAATGCACTGCCTGACAAAGATCCCCTTGATTATTGCAAGGGTGTCAGTCAAATCAAAATGGTATAATGCATATCGACAATCTCGTTCAACGACAGTAATTGGTTGGTGATAATGTAAAAGACTCTTATCCCATAATTATCTAATCTATCCTCAGGTTGCCCACATGCTCACATTCCCCGCAACCTTCGCTTTTCTCGAGTTCGAGCTTTTCAAAAACTTTCCCTGCAACTTTTTCTCGACCATTTTCTCGCACTTTCCCTCCAACCAAACACGCCCAAAGATACTCTCTCTGTCTCTCTGTCTCTGTCTCTCTCTCTCTCTGTCTCTCTCTCTCTCTCTCGCTTGCTTCACACTAGCAAGTCCTCCACTTCAGACAAAGAAAGCTCACATTTTTCTTCTTCACTCTCTCTGGCCATTCCTGAGAAAGTTCCTTGCTTTCTCGGCCATTTTTCCTCCGCTTTGCCTTCAACACGACGACCCCAGACATCAGAAACTTCGCATTTTCCCACATTTTCCCTTCACTTTCCTTCGGTTTCTTCCGTTCCCACAAAGCATGCCTCTCCTTCTTCTCTTGACTCTCCTCCACGCCCTCCTCCTCCCGCATTCTCTCGCCGTACCCACTTCCGAGCTCGCCGCTCTCATGGCCATGAAGTCGTCCCTCGACCCGGATGACCGGGTCTTGGCCTCGTGGGCTCTCGGCTCGGACCCGTGCGGCGACGGGTCCTTCGAGGGCGTGGCGTGCGACGACCGAGGCCGCGTGGCAAACATCTCGCTGCAGGGGAAGGGGCTGACCGGGAGGTTACCGGCTGCAGTCGGTGGGCTCCGGAGCTTGACGGGCCTGTACTTGCATTTTAACGGGTTGAGTGGTGAGATACCGAAGGAGATTGGGCTGTTGAGCTCGCTCAGCGACCTGTATCTCGACGTCAACAACCTTTCTGGGGAGATTCCTCACGAGATTGGCAACTTGACAAATCTTCAAGGTTTGTTCTTGTTTTCCTTCATTGTTATTATTTTTTTTTATCTCAAATGCTTTGTATCAGGAACGCGAAAGTCGTTTATTCGATGTGACTGTTAATTTGCATTTATGATTTGCCTTTCTCTTCTTCTTCTTCTTCTTCTTTTTTTTTTTTTTGGGGAAATTTTCTTCTTCTTTTTTTGAGTATTGTGGGGTCTCATTCGAGAAGAATTTTTTTCCCCTGGCCGGAGAAGACTTAAGATTGTTTGAGCACCCTTCAGATTTTTAATTCTTTTTAGTTGAAAGTTTGAACCCCTGTGCGTGAGTGCGTGTTCCCCAGTTTACAAGTTGAAAGCTTTCGATGACTGTATGTCAATGTGCTTATGATCCTTAGAATCTGGCCTAAAATGCCATGACCTTGGTGATTCATGGGCTGGCTCAGAGATTTCGCCTCAATTTAGTAGCATAATCAATCTTAATGACTGATCTAGTTACTCATTGGAATTTTCAGTTTTGGAGATAGCGCAAAGATAGTTTTTTTTTTAACCTAGAAAAAGGGAGAGAAGGAATGCTGATCATACAGCAGTATTTATGCAGTTGTTGCTTGAGATGTAATCTGACAAGTCATATGTTTTTTGGGTTACAAGTTATTCGCTTATTTTGATTCGGAAGAAGTGATGAGAGATAAAAAGAATTACTTCTAGAAGGATGACCTGACTGAGGGAACATCTGTTTTCTTCTGTGCAGTTCTGCAGCTGTGTTACAACAAATTGGCAGGGAGTCTACCTACACAGCTGGGATCTCTGAAGAAGCTTAGTGCACTCGCATTGCAATATAACCAACTAACTGGTGCGATCCCTGCGACCCTGGGGGATTTGCAGAATTTAACGAGGTTGGACATGAGCTTCAACAATCTTTTCGGTTCCATTCCCACTAGATTGGCTGATGTTCCCCTGCTCGAGTTTTTGGACATCAGAAACAATAGCCTTTCGGGCAATGTCCCTCCAGGTAATTTTCTATCGCCTCTCTGGCTGACTGCAGTTTAGTGCTGGTTATTTGGCCTTTGTTTTGTTGGAAACGCACAAACGGAATTTTCCTTTGACTTCTTTTTCATTGTGAAATGGCAGCTTTGAAGAGGCTCAATGGTGGCTTCCAATATGAGAACAACGATGGACTGTGCGGAAATGGTTTTACTGACTTGGAAATCTGTGGTTCGCCCGACCTTATAAATCCAAACAGACCTGAAGCGTTCGGACCAAAAAATATTTCTAGTAAAGACATTCCGGAGTCTGCGAAAGTACCGTCAAATTGCAGTGAAGCTCACTGTTCTAATCCTTCCAAAAGCCCACAAGCCGGTTTGGTTGTTGGGGTGATGGGGACTCTTGTTGCGTCCACAGTCATTGGAATTTTTTCTTTCTGTACTTATCGTCGGCGGAAGCAGAAAATTGGAAGTACTTTCGACACATCGGATAGCCGTCTTAGTACTGATCAGGTGAAGGAGGTTTACAGAAGAAGTGCCTCTCCTCTCATTAGCTTGGAGTATTCAAGCGGATGGGACCCGCTGTCTAAAGGGGGAACTGGTTTCTCACAAGAAGTATTTGAGAGCTTTATGTTCAACTTGGAAGATGTGGAACGTGCGACTCACTGCTTCGCCGAGACGAACTTACTGGGGAAGAGTAATTTCTCTGCCACTTATAAAGGGATACTGAGAGATGGGTCGGCTGTTGCTGTGAAGTGCATTGCCAAGACAAGTTGCCGGACTGATGACGCCGAGTTTCTCAGGGGTCTGAAGCTACTGACGTCGCTGAAGCACACAAATCTAGTTAGGTTGAGGGGCTTTTGCTGTTCGAAAGGAAGAGGTGAATGTTTTCTGATCTATGAATTTGTTGCAAATGGAAACTTACTTCAATATCTTGATGTGAACAAAGGAAGCGACAAAGTGCTTGAATGGTCCACGAGGGTTTCCATCATCAATGGCATTGCTGAAGGTAGGATCCATGCCTCTTTTTGCCATCTAATTGCCATCCTCGATAATTAATCATGTGTGCACATGTGTTTTATGTGTTTGACGTTCACATTGCTAGGCATGATCTGTTCTCTAAGACATAGCATTTTGAAAGATTTGTTTGATCAAAACATTTCTGCAATGAATTTGATTCAGTCACGGGTGGACAGTTCTCTGGTGAGAGGTGTATCTTCATTATCTTCTGCATTGGATCTTTTATCTATTCTCCGCTAAATGATGCCCTTTCCTTCTAAATGAATTTACCTGAAATGGTGACCTCTTTTATTTTTAGCTCAAGTACTTGTGGATAGTTCTAAAACGACTCGGCTTCATGGCTTTGCTTACTTCAGCAATGCTTAAACGTTGTGTTCCCCATTTCAGGCATCAGATACATACATGCAAATAAGGGGAAAAAGCTTGCTCTTGTGCACCAGAACATATCTGCAGAGAAAGTCCTTATCGACCACTGGAACAATCCCTTGCTGGCTGATTCTGGCCTTCATAAACTTCTTGCGGATGATATCGTGTTCTGCACGCTAAAGGCCAGTGCTGCCATGGGATATCTTGCCCCTGAGTACACCACCACTGGCCGCTTCACTGAAAAGAGTGATGTGTACGCGTTTGGCAAACTCATCTTCCAAATCATCACGGGTAAGCGGAACATCACCCCTAGCATGTGGCAAGGAGCAGAAAACTGTAAATTCAAAGACTTTGTGGATCCGACTCTTGAGGGCAATTATTCAGAGCAGGAGGCAGCCAAACTAGCGGCCTTTGCTTTGTGTTGCATCCAGGAATCTCCATACTGCAGACCATCCATGGAGAATGTTGTTCAAGAGTTGAGTAGATTGAGTGGAAGATCTTGACTCCTAGATGGAATTAATTCTTGCCTCAATTTTTCTGATGATTAGAGGCAAGCTGAGATCCATTTCTATCTTCTCTCGTGGAAATGGCGAAGCTTTAGGCGACTTGTATTTATGCCATTTGGCACTGTCCTTTAATTGGTCATCTCTTTGACTGTGGCTTGTGTACTACTGTGTTGTATTGTAGATGAAGGACCTTAAGATGCACTTAATGGGGAATTAGGCCTTTGTTAGTTGTATTTTGTTTAAGTTGACTGGATTCATGTTGGCTTTGAGTCCATATTTAGAGTTGTAGCTAGTATCTAGTGCCTATTTAGATCCTGGAGAGCCCTGGAAGGGGATTGAATTCTCACCTTGGTTGCTTTCAGTCTTCATCCATTGCTTGGCCCTTCTGCGGGGGCAAAGAAACTTGAATCCTATCTGGGATGCTGGAGATTGACGTTGCAACGACCTTTTCTGGCAATGTTGCTGAGAATGGTGCTGGTCGGAGCGCTGGTAAAACATGTTGCACGGTCATTGTTTAAAGTACATTCAGATTCAGGTCTTTCCTTCTTCACAGATCAGGAATGTTTACCATCGAGGGCAATCGTGTATTACAGTGTGATTGCACAGCGACAATGAGAACAATCTCATGCGTGGTGTATAGGAGCGAGCTTGCTGTTTCCTTGATTATGATCACATCTTAGGAGCTGCTCGACGGTACGATTTGCGTTTCTAGACCTTTACCATGACCTCTTCCTCTCCTGCAACGCCATCAATTTACACCCCAGCATATTTGCAGACTTTCACCTTGTTCTTGGAATCCATCATCAAGAACTAATCTTCATGAACCTTTTTTCCGCACCACCATTGTATCATCTCTGCACTGCTCGCCTCTCCAAAAGTAAAAGTAGACTCCACTGAGAGCCATTTACGAAAAGGGGTCTCAATATATATATTTTTTTACAAAAAGGGGTCTCATTTGAAAAGATATATTGATTTGGGGTCCGTCCGACGAGGGAGGTGCTGGACGAACCCACGTTCGGCACCTGAGGTGCCGAACCGGGTGATTGGGTTCGCCTAAGTCTTCTCCATCTCCGCCGCAGACCTCAAGCCTAAGGCTTGTGGCCGCCATAGCCGCGAAGCTCGAGCTCGAACACTGTGGCCATGGCGGCCAAGAGCCCTGCCAACGTCTTCTCTGTCCTTGGTCACAAAGCTTGAGCTCTCGGCCCCCATGGCTGTCGAGCTCGAGTAGTCGAGGTTCGTGGCCATGGCGGCCGCAAGCCGTGGGCTTGAGCTCCGCGACCGTGGTGGCGCAAGCTCGTCAAATTGGCCGTGATGGCGCGAGCTCATCAAATCGGTGTCTCGGCGGCGAAGGTCGCAGCCGCCATGGCTGTGGAGCTCGAG
The DNA here is from genome assembly GCA_016432845.1 of Psidium guajava. NCBI lineage: Eukaryota > Viridiplantae > Streptophyta > Magnoliopsida > Myrtales > Myrtaceae > Psidium > Psidium guajava. The sequence continues at coordinate 1,524,491 of CM028232.1, forward strand.
CTCTATGGCCATGGCAGAGGCGTCTTTTGGATTTCCCGTGAAGCAACGCCACAAGGAGGGAAACGGTAGAGAGAGAGAGTGGATAGAGAAAATTTTCTGCTTTCTGATTGGTGGGCTTTGTGAGGGGGTCCCGAACTGGAGGAACCCCCTAAGTTCGGCACCGTCAGTGCCGAACAGGGGTCCGTCCGGCGAGAAGGGTGTCCGACGGATCCCTCATCGGTAATTTCCTTTAAAAGAGACCCAAATCAGTATAAAAAAAAATTTTGTGACCCTTTTTTTGTGTGCAAAAAGCCCCCACTATGAACAGCTTCACACTGAAACCACCGGACCATGATGATTATCATTTGCCTTCTTGACATATCACCGGCAGACACGTGCAGCTCGCCAATTACTTACGGTATTGATCGTGGCCTTCCAATGTGCTGGGTCTGATACTGCGCATTGCACAACCCTTATTGAATGGCCATTCCTCAGGCCACAGTTATCTCGAAATTCCAGCAGAAGGCTGCATCTGGCTGCAGCTCACCCTGCCTAACCAGAACGAACATATGAAGAAGCACATCATAAATGCTCGGCCCTTTTCATATTGGACACCAGAGAAAGAAACCCAAGACAAAGTGTACGCTATTTAGATTCAAAAGAGATGCTAATTACAGCGTGCTTTTCATAGCTAGAGTTAATAACACGTATGTACAATTGAATTGAAGAGACTCCCCAAAAACAAGGATACCAAGGTGCTGTCGCAAATTGGGGTGCTTTCCCTTTCCCACAAATCAGGAAGATGAATTGATCCATTAGTTTTGCAGGTGGAAGAAAGTCTGACTACACAACTAATTCCTAGCAAGTTACTTCTGAATTGGAAATCAATGGACTGCCCAGCATCGAATAAATCTCCGCAATTTGGGAATGGGACCTATCATCCACAGAAAACTCATGAACGATTCCGTTGAGTTCAATCCAACTGCATCCCCGAAGTTTCGGGATTCTCCTCTCTTTCATTACTTCTCTAACACTTCTAGCCTGCTTCCACAGGCCAAGACCCGCATACATGTGAGAGAGAAGAATATAAGAAGTTGAATTACATGAAGCCTGCCTAAATAGAGAATTAACAACCGGCAGCCCAACATTGTAGTTCTCTTGAACCTTACAAGCACTAAGCAGGGTCCTACAAATAACGTCATTCGGCTCGATAGGCATTTCTTCGATGAATTTCTTTGCCTCATTTAAATAACCAGCCCGACAGAGGATGTCAACCATGCAACCATAGTGTTGAATTCTTGGATTGATCTTGTAAACTCTTCTCATAAGCTCAAAACAAATGAGACCTTCCTTCACCAAGCCGGAATGGCCACACGCGTGCAAAACTCCGATGAATGTGATATCATCTGGTTTCATGGAGAGTCTATCCATCTCCATCAACATATCAAAAGCACATTCTCCTAGACCATGAATAGCTAACCCACCTATAATTGCATTCCAGTGATCCACATTTTTTTCGGGCAATACATCAAACACTGACTTGGCATTCTGTATGCATCCACATTTTGAGTACATACCTATTAGAGCAACACCAAGTTTTCCACGTAACGAGAAACCAATATCTTTTATATAGCGATGCACTGCAATTCCTTCTTTAAGCTGTCCTAATTGAGCAATAGCAGAAAGCACAATTAATAAAGTGGTAATATCAGGCGACAAATTCCTCTCCCTCTTCATAGAATAGAAAATCTCCAAAGCTTCTGCATGGAGACCATTTTCAACGTATCCAGCCATCATAGCATTGCAAGCGACAACATCTCTTTCGGGTATTTCAGAAAAGAAATCTCTCGCAATATCCACATATCCTATCTTGGCATAGCCATCTATCATATTAGCCCAAGTGACCACATCCCTTTCAGGCATCGCATTAAACAGTCCATGAGCATCTTCCATTTTCCCACACCTGACATACGCATGAATCATAGTGTTCCACGAAATCAAGTCCCTCTCAGGCATTTCCTCAAAAAGCTTCCGAGCAGGGATAAGTCCATCTCCTAATTGTGCATAACCACTCAGCATGGAGTTCCAAGAAATTAAATTCTTCTCCTCGACTGGCATCGAGTCGAACAATTCACGCGCCGAATCGATCATCCCACATTTGACATAACCATCTATCATGCAATTGTAAGACACAGAATCTCGGGCAGCCATTCTATCAAACACAAGGCGCGCATCGTCAAGACATCCACACCGCAAGTACCACCCCATCACGCAATTCTGCAAGTACAAATCCGACGCCATTTGCAGTTTCCTCAACAGCCCGTGAACCTGCAGCCCTTCCTTCAACGAACCCAACCGCGAACACGCTTTCAGGACCAAAGAGAACGAGAACTTGTCCCCCAAAATCCCGTTCTCGGCCATCAGACGAAACATGGGCAATGCTCTCTCGGGCTCAACTCCATGGGAGTAGGACTTGAGAATCGCGTTCCAAAGAAAAGGGTCTTCCCCGTTCCCACGACCCGAGGAGGCGCGGCGGGCGAAGAAGACGCGGCGAGCGAACTCGGCCACAGGAGGGTCCGGGGAAGAGCACAGGGCGAGTATGAGCTTGGAGGTGAGAGCAGCGTTGCGGATGAGACCGGTCGTGATCAGCCTCGCATGGATTTGGTTCACGTCGCGGGGGGTCTTGCAGTTCCGGAGGTGAGCGAGCGTGGGCTGTATCGAGTTCCATGGCTGGTTCGGGTTTGAGAAGAGGAACATTGCGGTCGCCAACCGCGCAGAAGCTTCCAATGAGACTCCGTTCTTCCGAAGACGAAACTGCCGTGGTTTGTATGATTTCACATAATTATCCAATTAATTTATGATTAAACAATTTCGTGAACAATAATTTTTTTAAAAATAAAAATACATATATTTTTTTAAAATTTATTTAATTTTTCGTCAAACAAATACAACCGTGGCGACACGCATATTTCTTCTTAAATTTCAATATCTGTGCAACATGAAAAGTTTTTTTTTTTTTGGTAAAGAATGTGCAACATGAAAAGTTGAACCACATCAAATAAAAAACATAAATTGTCACTTTAAGTCGTGAAATATAGGAGTTGAGGAGATCACATCATGCCATAAGTAGAAGTCCAAAAAAATCTATTATATTCGTTTGTGCTCCATTTCTCCAAAATTAATTTCTATGTCACCAAGAGCCTTAAACTGGTATTTTGAGATAAATCTATCAAAAAGCCCCAAATCGACACGTTTACAACAAATCTATTGAAACCTCATAACAAATTTAAGAGAAAATTATCATGGATGTGTATCTATCCGGGATTTCTTGTTATGCAAAAATTTATTCGGATTAAATGTGACCCTAGACATGCTTGTTTTGGAATTCTAATTCGAGGTAAAATGTGATATCCCTTTAGAAATCTTCTATGATCTTAACTCATTATCTTAATGCAGTACTTCCTACATATCGACTATCACGCTAACATAATGTGATCCATCCATTAAGGCTGCGTATGGTAACAATTCTGATCCTAAAAACTAATTTTGATTAAAATGATTTTTTTTATTCTGTTCCTGGATGAGTTTTGGAGAATCAGAAACACGTTTGATAGCTGCACTAAATTTATTTCAAAAAACTGTTTTTCTTTCTAATTTTTTTTTTCATTTAAGTCAAATAACTATGTAGTTACTTTGTAAATTTTCATCCTAAATGAAGGCTAATTTCTAATGAACACAAAAATAATTTAAAATACATTAATTTTTTTAGCATATCATAAATGAAACACAAATTTGAATACATGATGTTTGAAGTTTGATTGAAGCATGAGACACGTTTCAATATTAAGGAGTCATTTTTTCTTTAAATGTTGCGTTGTCCAAATACATACAAATATAATAACCAAATAACAAATTGTCTACTGAAAAAAAGACCAAATTGTCCTTTTTCTTATGAAGTATGAGTCATTCACTATCATTTTGCAATTTCTGTCCTAAATCCGAATAGGTGTTTGGCTCCAATTCCATGTGTAGATTGCCACATTTTGTGACTCACGGCTACGATTATATATGTCACTATCTGCACGTTGGATGCCCTCATCTTTTGCAATATTTTTTTTTTGTAGAAGAGTGAAATTTAGAAAATCTAGGAAATTTAGGCCTCAATTTATAAAAATGAGGTCAAACTAGCATAATTTAAGCTTTTTCTATTTTTAGGAAATTTCTAAATTTTTTGTGATTTTTAAAAAAATTTCTAATTTTTTTAAATTTTTTTTATTAGGCTGAGAGAAAAATGATAAGAAAACTGAAAGGGAAAAGTGAAAAATGTAAGATTTCATTATGTTTTGTCATTGTCAAAAGTGATTCTTTTTTCAGAACCAACTTTTTTTTTGTTCTGGATTTTACTCTAAAACTGATTATGGGAACAGAATCAAAATCAGAATTATTTGGATTACCAAACATGATTCTCATTCTTTACTGTTCCAGGGAACAGAATCAGAGAATGAGAATGGTTACTATACGTAGCCTAAATCTCTTCATGTTGATTTCAAGGTCCGTTCAAATGGATTTTTTACTTCTCACATTCTATTTAGACAAAATTCTAACTTTTATTTTAAGACACTTTGGAACTTTTCTAAGAATACAAATGCTGATGCGTAATTAAATATATTGTAAATCAAATGTTCAAATTTTATATTTTAATGGAACAAAGAAAAATGAAAGAAAAGTAAATAACTTCCCCGCTGGCATAGTCATTTCCACACCGAAAAGAAATTTCATAATGAACATGGTTGAAGTCAAGAGATAATTTTGTGCGGTTCCGAAACAACTCGGCCATCACTCAACAGCCCTCTAATCCACCAGAACGGAACATCTTGACATCGACCAAATTGTGCACTGGATTCCTTACCTTGCGACCTTCCGAATCTACACAACCTTATGTACAAATCAAACGCTCGATCCATCTTCTTGGGCTCGGCATGACTCCTCGATTCACGCGAGGCAAGCCCCCTCCTTTCCTGCTTGCTCTCTTCTTCTAAATTAATTTATCCAGGAAACACACCATGGAGCCAAATTTAGCAGCAGCCTCCTCTAGTGATGGAATGGACGCAGTTGCCCAAGAGACCCATCTCCCAAGATTTATGAGGCAAATTTCTGGATCCTCCTGGGAAATGGACAGTGAGATGGTTCCTAGAATGCTTCTGACTCGAATTCGGGTCTCACTGGGTAGTCCAGACCATGCAGAGATGGAATTCTCTTCTTATCTTCCTCCAGATAAGCTGGAATGAACCAGTAAAATTTATCTGTTCCAAACACCTAGCGGACAAAAGAAAGATCGATTATTAATAGTCTCAAGCAAAATGTTACAAAACTGAGGAGATCGCATATGTATGAAACCAGTATGGGAAAGTTAAGAAAATTAGAATCCAACTTCAGCAATCTTCACTTTTTGTTTTATTGGGCAGTCATCGGTCAACACCAACTGCAGACAATGAAAATTGTGAACCGATGCAGAATCAGAGAAAACAGAATAGGGTGCTGTCCACTCATGACACTGGTGAAAATTGTTTCCCCCGTACTAAAAGTGAACTCATTAAATAAAACTTCAACTAGTTCACAGGACTTATTTATATCGTACCACAACTTGTACTTTGTACTCTTTCCTTTTCCTTTTTCTTGACAAGTAATGTAGACTCTTGAAGATGAACAGCAATTTAACCAACAGTCTAGCAGGGGAGTCAACCACATGCACTTACAAAAATGTCTTTGGTTCTGGTGTAGATGTAATGGAATCTTCGAACTTCAATCTTTTTGCTACACACATGATTCTAAGTTAACCACCTTTCAGATCAACCAACAACTAGCACATATATGACAATCGTAATGCTACTCTCCCTCAATTGCCATCCTCAATCACGTTACTGTTCTTGGCGCTCCTGATTATTGCAGAAATCCAATAAACATATGAAATACTTTTGGCATATCAAGACTAGGACAAAGGAAACAAGAGTAACTGTGAAAAAGCATTTTGAACTTCACATTACAGAAGGTTTCCTTGCATTTTGTTAAAAGAAAGCTTATTTCCAGACTTCCCAAGAAGATAAGTGAATATGATCAATGAAATTACAAAAGATGCTACCTGCTCGAAATTTCTTTTCCGTCCAAGGTCATAACGCCATTTCGGCGTGGTCTTCTTCTCATAGGCCTGATCACAAGAGCAGAAACCACCGGAAACAATGACGAACAGGAAGAAACTTCTACAACTTTGGCATCAATTCATCTGTGCAGATATGCAGAGTTCTTTCGGCAAATAATGTCTAGCATGAAAGGGATACTTCTTTTCTCAATTTCACATCAAGCTATGGAAGCTTGCTCAGGAATACTTTTTAGGTCATATAGGAGGTGTTTTGCTAAAACCAAATAAGCACTGACTGTCTAAGATTGCCATAAAAAAGTTTGTTGTTTTGAAGTATAATCAGCAGATAATGCACATAAAGTATCTCCAAGATTCCTAAAGCAAAATAATATCACTCCACATGCAAAATTTACCAAATAGGAAGGGAAAAGTTGTGAGCAAACCACTTGACATTCAAACAACAATCTTAGATTCAGAAGTGAAGGTAATACCTCGATTGTTGTGGTGTTAGCAGCAACCAAAGATATATGCAAGATCAGGAAGCCCAATACGCTCAATGCGAATGCCAAATTCAAAACTAATGACCAACATAAAAGTATTATTAACTCAAGGAAAACAAGATGCAAGCGAAGGTCACGAATGGTTATGTTGACCTTACCAAAAGATAGAAAAGTCGTCGCAAGAGTGCCAGGGGTTCCAGGTATCTCTCCCTCAGTAAAGAATGCTATGAAGTATGGAAGTAAGGCTAAAGTAACCACACTTGTCTCAAGGAAGGTATAGAACTGCATACAAATTCAGAAAAGGACCATCTAAAACCTTAGCTGTTGTCCAGTCAAAAAATTTGAAAAACATCTTTGTGAGTAAAACAGGGATAACCAGAGATATTCACACGGTCAATTACCAACCATAATTGCAAATGTCAAACATGCTCAAATTGTGAGCATATGTGTGAGATGGAGAGAAAAATAGACAATGTCGCATATGAGCAAGAGCACATGTTTAAAGCAGAAAAAATGGCCGCTGAACCATGATTGATTGTATAATGTGGAAAAGGATCTTCAACAGCACCAGTTAAACACAAAGTTGACTGCGTAAGTCTATGAACTGAAATTACATAATCATCATAGACAACTAAACCAAAAAGTAATTGTTTTTTTTTTTTTATGACCGAGCTTATGCTCAAACCGGCGAGCTTACACTCAAACCAAAAAGTAATTGTTCATAGAACAGAACTGCCCAATCACAGATTCCACTTTTTTCTACTATAATAAACATGATACCGTCATTATTTTCACCATACAATTTCTGTGTTCCTTTGCCTTTTTTGTCATCATTTTTTCTTCTTGCTTTTCATTTCTTTTGGGAGAAGGGAAAGCGGGAGGCAGAAGGGCTTAGATATTTATACAGGTATGCAAAACCTGGGGAGGAAAAACATGCACACTGCCTAACAAACTTGGTGTGCTACACTGAAATGCAATTACCCCTGGACCATGATGGCAAGTGCAGAATAACAAATTTCTTCTCGCCCAGGATGCTATGTGATATCACTCATTTGCAACACACATGAAAAAGAGAAGCCAGTTTATCAGAATCTGAAGAAGACACGATTTCTAGAAGCTACAGTGAAGCTAAACAGACGAGGGACAATTAAATTTTAAAGTCACGCTTCAAGTTTTAAGGGAACTAAGATGAATCGCTCTTGGAACAAAACAGAATGGTGGCTCTTGCTGCTAATCTCTCTCTCTCTCTCTCTCTCTCTCAATATATGCAGATCATTTCATACTAAAACCTCAAAGTGCACTTCCAGAATGTCAAGATAAAGCAGCAAAACACACTAGGGAAAGGCCCAATCAGAGGTCGAAAATGAATGCTTCGGGCAAGAGAAGATAACAATAATCCAACAGGCCTGAACTTGAAAAGGCATAGAAATTAAACTAATATTTTTTGGGTAAGGGAAATTAAACTAATATTCTCAGTTCTTTTAGAACACCTTAAGGTTTTTGTAATACTTTTTCCATCATTTCAAAAGCAATGTCGGACCTAGAAAATCTACAGCAAGAATAAAATAAGTTATTCTAGACACACCAAAAGCATAAGTGAGAAGACTACGTGATTTTAGAATTTCAGAATAGATATTCATGGAAAGTAAGGCTAAGGCAGATAGTACATAAGTAGTGACACATCATCATAATTTAAAGACCTAAAACCTGACATACCACAATGCAACTTGACATCTTAGGCAATGGTGTAAACTTACCAAAAAAAGAAGGAAATATTTGTAATTCAATGCTCCAACACAGTTGACAACCCAAACACAATGATGATCCATTTTGAGTACACACCTTCCACCTAAAACATGGAAGTACAGGCCACCTCTCAGCAACCTAGAATGGAAAAAGGTAGATATACAATAATAGAAATGACAAACAGTATATCTACTTACAAACAGAACAATGATGACAACGAGGGGGCTTGAAATGGTTGCACTTTCGACAATAACGGATTCTTTGATTGGATGGATCAGATTGCAAACCACTCAAATCAGGCAAAGTAAGCGGATCAGACTCCCCGCTTTCTTCATCAATACTAGGCCTCCAATTAGGTGGAACACTACCCGGGTCAGTGAACACAACCGAGAAGTAACTCCACAACAGCATCACCAACTGCATCATGTCAAATTTCCATTATTTCCGCTTCTTTCAACCAAAAAAAAAAAAGCAATAGCCAACAAGCTCTAGTAAATTTGGGTAATCGTTGGCAAGAAAATGGCACACAGGATCAACAAAAGGAAATTAGCCTCCTAAAAGTACTCATTTTTCGAGAATCCAGGACTAAGAACTTCAAAAGGAACTTCTGATTGCCTTGCAGGCACAACAATTGCGTGCACACATTGAAATGATACTCTATATACACATCCAAGAATTTCATCCAGGAAACAATAAACCAATGCAAACTCTAAAAAAATCCTAGGGAAGACCCAAATAAACAAATCATTTAAAGAAACCAAACATTGAACCTTCGGCATTCATATTTTAAAGCACACTACAGTCGGACTTTTTTTTTTTTTTCTACATTTAGATTAAGAGGGAATTCAACAACCAGCCTCAAATCACTATGCAAAGAATTGACGAAGCTCACGAGGCCGTGGAACAAAGCCAAGATGGCCAGGGCGGTCAACGACTCGACGCCACCGTCGAGCAGAGCAGGACCGTAGTTGGCCACGACGACGGTGTAGTAGGTGACGCCGACGACGCCGAGCACCAGCAGGATCATGATGGAGCCCAGGCCTCGGAGGGCCGTGCAGAACTTAAACACGTTCCACGCCATCGCAGCTCCAGATCTGTGCATATTAAAGCCGGCGCGCCGGCCGCGAAGGGTTCGGTTCGGGAGCTCGATTACGCCGTTTCGGTCTCCGCCGCTCTCGGTTACGGAGTTGTTGCCGATCGGGACGAAATTCTGGCCGGAGAATGTGAGATTGGGTGGATTTCTTATTAGAGGGGATTCGTGGAAACAAAGGGTTTTGGAATTTCAGAGGGGCAGGTGAGGCAGAGCTTTGGATTCCGTGTGGGGTTCTGAATCCATGGAGCTACAGAGGGGGAGAGAGAGATTTTATACAAGCATAGAAAAATACGATGAAGGGTCAATTGCAAAAGAATCGAAACGATAGGGGCTGGATTGTAATTGATACTGTAATACAGGGGCTAGTGTGCAATTATCCCTGAATGATGCAAAATTCATAAACCCCTTGAACTTTCGCACTTCTTTTCTTGGTTCGGAGTAAACCTCTTGAGCTTGAAGCTGCTTCAAAATCTCTCAGTGCCGAGGAAGTTTTCCGATCGACCATCTCCGCTCAGAAGCGCATGGATTCCGCCGTCGCGATCGCGGTTTTGTCGCTCGTGGTCGGAGCTGCGATCGCTCTCATTTTCTTCGGCAATTACTTCCGCAAGCGAAGATCCGAGGTTGTGTCCCTTGCCAACGCGGACCCACAACCCGAGCCCAAGAACCCGTCGAAGCCTCATCAGCCCGCCTCCAAGAAGATTCACGCCAAGTCCCACGCTCATGGCACTGATAAGGTACCGATTCTTTGTTAACTCTAGTTAATTTGTTTGATTTGGGAGCTTTGGGTGACGAAATGTCTGGCAAGCAGTATGACTGAATTGTTCTGGATCTTCATTGGCTGGCTCTTCTCTGCTTATGGTAATGCTAGTGATAAAAGAGATACGAGTGTCAAAAAAGTGAGCTTGTCAATGATGGACCGACTCTGATGCAGCAGGTTCTGAGTGTCCAAGCAATGTTCAGACATAATAATTCTTAATATTCATGGAGATTCGTTTGAGTTTGCTCTCTTTTTGTAAATTTTTTGTCCGTCTTTCTTAAGATAAGTTGCTAAGCTTTTATCGTCAATGCGATATTAGCTCGAATAATTTACTTGCTGGATAATTCTGGAATGTAGGATAAAAACAAGAGGCATCATCCTTTGGATCTGAATACTTTAAAAGGTCATGGCGATTCAGTCACAGGGCTATGTTTTGCTTCTGATGGACAAAGTTTGGCAACAGGTAACATGGTTCCTTACACTGGAAGATAAACATCAAAAATTATTCAGCAGTATGTGACCTCAAGGTTGCAGCATCATACTATGGGTTGGTTTTCTTTTGAAAATTTAAGTTTCTTTGCTCATCATGGAAAGTAGCATCTATATTCCATGTGTTGCACCTTACTAAATGAAAGCTAATTAATGACTTTGATGTCATCTTCAGTGATTTTTATTGTTTCTTTATGCAAGAAAAATTGACTTTTCTATAAGTGTATGTAAGTGGATCTTAGTAGATGAAAGCTATTCGAAAATTGGTCATAGAAAATGAAACCGAGGTTTGAATCTCATCATCTCCCTGTGACCCAAGGAAACAAGTGGTCATAAGTAGTAGTAAAAAGCGGGGTCAATTGGAAGAACTGGAATGCTACTAAAAAGTTGTTTTGGTTGTTCAATATGGAGGATGGGAGAACTCTTTTGTATGCCATTCACCACACATGTATTTTGATGTTGAGGAAGCGCAACTAGCTAGGTAGATCATAGACCATGAGTTAACCCTCTAAGCTCATTCCATGAGTTAACCCTCTAAGCTCATTCACCTAACCATCATTCTTTAAAGAAGGGAAATATATATATATATATATATAGAGGCTTCGCATTGCCTCGTTTCAGTTGACAGGTTAGAAGAGCTCTCTGCCAGGGCATTGCTATGAAGAGAAAAGTGAGAGAAACACTATTCTTATTTATTTGCCCGTATACCATCAAATCATTTGGGCATAAAATGTAAAATTGTGTTCTGTGTGCTTTTCTGAAATTGCTTCTTTCAATTAGGCTAAATAATTGCATTTGATACAAGTCAATTTGGTGGAAGTTCATTGCTTTACATGTGCGTAGGATGCTCTTTTTTGTTATAAAGTTTTGTGTCAACTGGACAGAAAATGAAAGTGCCAGCTCTTGAACTTTGAGATTTATCCAATTGTTGCTTCGCTAAGGTGTAAGAGCGCATCTAAATTTGTCAAGGAAAATACAGAAGAATGACTTGGATCCTTAGTACTCAATTTGCTATAAATTAAAAAAAAAATCTGCTTTGCTGGAAAGAGGATGCGTCATCCATTCTCAATTCATGCGGTTTTCGTGTTAGGATATTGTGGGTGGTTTAAACAGAATACTATTGAGTGGCTTTATTAATGTGAGATCTGATTCATACATCGCTTCTTTCTACATGCAGCTTGTGCTGATGGTGTTGTAAGGGTGTTCAAGTTGGATGATGCGTCAAACAAAAGTTTTAAGTATGTCTCTCTCACAAGCTTGGCAATTCATTGGGCTGTTTAGTTTTTCACTTGACAACTCTCATCTGCAGATTTCTGAGGATTAACTTGCCTGCTGGAGGCCATCCAACTGCTGTTGCATTTGGTGATGATGTATCATCGGTAATCGTGGCATCTCAAAATTTGTCTGGTTGTTCTCTGTATATGTATGGAGAAGAGAAGCCTAAAAATTCCAACAGCGATAAGCAGCAGACTAAGCTACCTATGCCTGAAATCAAGTGGGAGCATCACAAAGTTCACGAGCAGCGAGCAATATTGACCCTTTCTGCAGCTACTGCAAATTATGACAACGGCGATAGGAGTACAATAATTGTATCTTGTTCAGAAGGTGCGGAGTTTATCTCCAAAATGTGTCCTAAGCTAACTCAATCTTATGTTTGTTTTAACACAAATTCTTTTGGAATAGCGAATGTTCCTGCATCTAGTAAACATAGTTGAGGTAGAACATTGAGATTGAGATTTCATAAGTTAAGGTGATTGGTGTTAGTTCGTTTAGTTGATGTACTTTAGTTGGCTGTGCAGAGAAACCCTCATCGACCTTGCCTTAGTGTTTTTGTTTTTTGGTAAAGGACCTTGCCCTAGTGTTGTTGCCTGTGTGGGAAGAAAATTGAAAACGCCAAACTTTCTGGGCTTTGAATTAAAAATTTTGTGCGAGCTAGTGTATTTATTAATGTCTCAATGCAAAGTTTCTAGATGTCGCTCATATTTTTGTAGTTTGAATCAGTGATATGACAATAGTTACAACTTGGTTACACGAAGGAATCAATATTGGGAATATGAAACATTGTGCCTTAATCGTGGTCTCTATAGCATCCTTTGTGTCATAATATATTTGTACACGGGATGAGTGCAACTTAATTCCTTTCAATGAATTGTTATGTGTAGAGAAGTTTTCAGACTTACTCTTGGAGGGATCTAAAGCTGCATAGAAGTAGTCTTTGGGATAAATTGCCAGAGCTTGAATTTTTTTTTCCTGGCTACTTTTTCGACTGGTTTCATGGTGCCTCTTTTCTGCTTTATTTATGTGGTCCTCTCTCCTCCTCCTCTCTTTTTCAACTTACTATTCCAAAGAGGCTGTCTGTGTTTCTATCTCTGAATTGTTTAGTGGGAGCTTCAAAATTCATACAACTATTAACTAGGTGTGGCAGAGTAATGTATTTAAGGTATCAGATGATGGCTATTTTCAGACATTACTACTAGCAGAATAATATGGATGGCCAGCAAATGGAGTTCCTCGTCTTTGCAGTTACTGTCTTGATGGAACATCCCAATGGCCATTTAGCATATTGTGTTAAAGCTGTAAAAACTTTTGTATTTTCCAGTAATCTTTTGCATCCTGTCCAGGAACTGACATCATAATTTGGCATGCAAAAACTGGGAAGATATTGGGGAATGTCGATACAAATCAATTGAAAAACACCATGTCTGCTATCTCACCCAATGGGCGTTTTATTGCTGCTGCAGCTTTTACCGCTGATGTTAAGGTAAATCATCCTTGATTAATTGTTCAGCTGAAATAGTGCTTCTTTTGGATAGTGTATGTGGGTTATGTCTGATAGCGGCTGCAATCTATCAAATCGTCATTAGTTTGGTGTCTGATAAGCATATTAACCATGCAATGGATGATGTGCAATTATACTATCTTCTACGCTGTCTGATGGGAGTAGGTCTTATATAGAGATTAGACCTACATTTGTTTGACATAATTGAATTGAAATATCGTGAAACATTGTCTTTTGTGACTAAATGTTGAAAGTAGAAATCTCAGACATGTCTTGTTGATCTTAAATTATAAGTATCAAGAAAACTAAAGAGCCACAATTTTGCAAATCCAAACCAATTTACAAGCATCTTTATCAAAAAATCAAACCATGTTCATATTGAAAACTTTTTGAGAATATTCATTAAAAATGCAACGTCTAAGTGTTGAGTCAAATTTGTTTGGAACAAAACGGATCATTGGGTTCAGCCATCAAAAGGTAGCCCTCAACCAAAAGACTCTTCACTCAATCGAAGGAACTTGAATATGGAGCTTAATTGCAAATAAGAACTTTGTGCTCACTCCACCTCTATTTACACTATTCTAAAAGTTTGATTCCCTCGGTCGCTACTGGGATCTAGACAACGTAGTATCTTCATTATCTCAACAGAATTCCTAGTGCTTTTGCTTTTGGTGACCATGTGACTCGGATTGAGACTTAGCCCTTCACAGGCCTCTGTTTACAAGCACCATTCCCCCTTCTTTTGTTGGAAAAACTTGGATGTTGTTTTTAATTTAGGCAGATGATCTGTCGCTTTGCTGTGGTACATGTTGCCATGCATGTGACAGTCTTATGCTTCTTGTTATGTTTACCCAGTGCATATGTTTTGGCAGGTCTGGGAGATAGTTTATTCAAAAGATGGTTCTGTGAAGGGAGTTACAAAAGTCATGCAGCTTAAGGGACACAAGGTGATAAGTTCATGAATGTTCTCCGATTTTGGTTATATTTGGCCAAGTGTCTTCTCCTTTCAATTATCTGTTTTATTCAAGCTACCATGAATTGTGATGCATTACTTTTGCTTGTAATCTTTGTGGAGAAAACCAAATTAAGCATATCTTGAGTACGGGAATGACAATTTCATTAGTGTCATGTTTTTTACTATGGAGTAACAATGCTCTGCATGTGTAGGGGGGTGTAAATATTTACATCGCGTATTTTAAAACTGGACCCGATTGGCTGGCTACCTGTTTCAATGCCAATCATTTTGTTTGGGCCATGAATTGGTCAATAACAGGTTTTGATTTGGTTTAAGCAGTGAACCCAGCTTAACTGGATTTGGCATCAAAAGAAATTTTGTTGACCAGGCAGAGTTGGGTTCAGCCTTTTTACCGAAGCATATAATTTGCCATCCATATTGCCAAGGAGCAAGTGAAACCACCTTGCCTGATCTATGTTGGTGGCTTAGATATCTGATCGCATTACGCACGACCATTGACCCTAAATAAGTTCTACTTCCAGATTTCTCCTTGCCTCTCAGATTGAGTTATCCATAGGATTTAACAAGCACAACATTCACATATGCCACCCTGGCTTGATGCTTAACAATTTCTCGAGCCATCCTCCTATCATGTTGGAGTTTACACTTGATTTAAACTCCCACAAAATGCTAGCGATATCCATCTATAATTGGCTTGCACTTTTCCCTCTATTTTTGACAATGTAGAGTTGGTTTTGTTATCGTCACACATCAGCCAATTTCCGTGGAAGTCCTTGAAGTTGTAGCATAGCAACAACTCGTGAAGCGTCATTCCCTTCATAAAGCAGAACCTAACATTCAGTGAGGTTGAAAGAAAACCCACATTTAGAAGGATAGATTCATGTCAAAAGTCAAAAGAATTCATTTGGGTCCGGTTTAAGGTTTTTGACGGAAAGGTTTGGCAAGGTATAAGAATTCTTTGAAAGAGGTATTGGACTTCCCATTGTTTCTTAGTTTTCTTCGATTCAGATGATATTATAGTTTTGCAGATAGCTATATTTTCTTGTTAAGACTCCTAATTTCCTGTGGTAATTGTGCTTTGTTATGATAATGAATTAATACCTAGAGGCCGTACCTTCATTTCTTAAATTCCTTTTTTCATATTTAGAGTGCAGTGACTTGGTTATGCTTCTCTCCAAACTCAGAACAAATAGTTACAGCATCAAAGGATGGCTCTATAAGAATTTGGAATATCAATGGTACGTGCTATCCCAGTCTGTTTAACTGTGCATTTCTGAGGCTAGGTCAAATACATCCCCTGCTTTTTGGTGGGGATGGTACTGGGCAAGGCTAAAAATGCACAAGGAAACGGAGATATCAAAGTTGCCTACATGCTGTTTACTCCTTGTTGCATTAATTGCATTTTTTTATTCAATTAGTATGTTGAAGGGGGCCAGAAGTGGCTCCTTCAAGTCTCTTATGCATCCTGAACGGTATAATGAGTTGGTTCAATATCGAAGTATGGGCTGCATGCTTACGTGTACTGCACAAAAAAGAAGATATGTAGGTATATTCAAAAGATAAACTAGCTACAGTTTATTAACTACTCTGGAAGGGCATTTATACTGTATAGTCTGTGTTAGTCTTTCATTTGATTGAACTCACCTGTCACCAATTTCAATAGAAATTGAGTGTTTCAGTTCGGTTTATGGCCTCATGGAATGAAAAGGAGGGAAGAAATGGGCAGATTTTTGTCTCTACTCTTTTTGGTAGTCTGAGCCTTTACAAGTGCAAATTACTAACTTATCCATATGTTAAACAAGCCTCTGGGGGAAAAAAAACACTTCTTATCTGCTGAAGACGGCATTTGTTGATTGAGAAATATCATACACGAGATATTGAGTTTCTTAGATATCTTTATTTCCTATTTCCAACTGACATGCTAATAATATCTTGCAGGCTTTATCACATTTCTTTGTTTTAGTATTTTTCAACTTCCTACTTCTTAGTTCTAAAGTTTCTTTCTTTGTTCCTTGAAGTTCGATATCACCTTGACGAGGATCCAAAGACTTTAAAGGTGTTTCCAATCCCATTGCACGATTCAAGTGGTGCTACTTTACACTATGACCGCCTCAGTCTATCCCCTGATGGAAAGATACTGGCAGCAACCCATGGTTCAATGTTGCAGTGGCTGTGCATTGAAAATGGAAACGTTTTGGACACAGCTGAAAAAGCTCATGACGGTACGCCCCAGCCAGTAATATTTTCATGAAGCATTTCCTCATTTTTTATCTTAAATAAGTAACACATGAATTTTAATGGTCCAGTTAAGTAACTTATGTTGGTCCTCTAGATGGCAGAACTCTTTTATCTATGGTTTCACAGTGTTGATGTACTTGTGAAGCGATGGTAAAATGTGGATGCAATAACAAGACTGGTCAATGGGATAAATTGGAGGTCACCACTATATGCTCACAGTGACCTACTCCATCCCCCCAAACTCCCAACATCAACATCACCTTTATCCCAAACCCCAAACTCCCAACAGAAAAAGGAAAAACTTTAGGCCATATAGTGTATTTTCTTGTTTACATAAATGATTAAGCATAAAAATCCTGTAATGTGAATTGATGATGTGAGGCATTATATTTTCTATTGAGATTTGAATTGGAACATAAAAATATTGCAAAACTGCATGGGCAATGGGCAGTGTGATGGAAAATGAGATAGTTACCTTGGGCTTTAGCTTGCCCCTGTGCATTCTCCTTGTCCACTTTTTCCTTTGTTTATTAACATCAACATCACCTTTATCCCAAACTAGTTGGGGTTGGCGGTCGATGAACCCGAAGTGAAAAGCTTAAAATATACTTAAAAAAGCAGAAATATGGGTACCAAAAACAAATTAATAATAATAGTGAAAAATAAAATAAAATAAATAAAATAAAATAAAATAAAAAATAAAATAAAATAATAAACAAAAATGGAAAAATTAAAGAAATGAGAACTGTCACTTTACCCATGCCCATAACACTATAAATTGGTAATGACTATCCTTCCTTTAAATCATAAGACTAGTCGATCGATGATTATATCCCGTTCTAAGATTTTATTCTCTGTTCTCTTCAGGGTCAGCTAATGGACTTAAAAAACCTTTTTCAGCATTCCTAGTTGAGTTTTACAGTTCTTCATTTTGGCCAATGTTGTGTAATTTCACTCATAACTATTCCTAAATGCAGGTGACATCACATGCATGTCCTGGGCACTGCAGAGTATTCAAACAGGTAAAATTATATAGACTTGTTAATGAATCTGTGGATCCTGAAGAGCCTGCTTTTCACCTGATGCATTCAAGCATTTCTATGAATATGTGGGGTGTATAAGATTTTTCACTCGTTAGAAAAACACATTGATCCCCTGTACTGGGGCCTGCATTAGTTAGATAACTTTCGACAGAGAACTGGAGGAATACATCGTTATCTTGACCAGAGCATAGAATTGCTTCAACTTTTCCGCTATTCTCTATCCTTGCACTACCATATGCATAGATGGAGATGCTTATGGTTACCTGTTTCTTTTTATTCCCTCTCCCTCCCTCCCTCCCTCCCTCCCTCCCTCTCTCTCTCTCTCTCTCTCTCTCTCTCTCTCTCTCTCTCAGGTGATAGAAGGGTTGATGTTTTGGCAACCGCTGGTGTCGATAAAAAAGTGAAGCTTTGGGCAGCCCCACCACTCCAAACCTCATAGATAAGTTATAATACGGTAAACTGATCAGCATCAGAACAAAGTGAATCTTGCTCCAACGAATATGCTTTGCCATTTGAGATGCAGTGTGGGGTTCTAGGTTATCTCCGAGCTGGTGGACAACCGAAAATTGTCGCTCTCACTCTCCACAAGAGCCTCAGGGTGTCATATGGAACGTTTGGACAGCATCCAGACATATAGATCATACTTTGACATCGTTTGTCTTTATTTAAAAAATTTTCCAATAAATTAAGCCTAATACAGAATCTAACAAGAAGACTCTGTTGCATTTCTTCTGTCTATTTGTCTTTTCTTTTGTGGGGGTGGGTTGTGGGTGGGTGGGTGGGTGGGGATCATGAGAAAGCTGTGCTTGCGATGGTGGCTGAACTGCGAGGTGACGACAGTCTGATCTCTCTGAACTGCACTGGTCTGGTTGGCTGAATGAAGTGCTTTCCGTTTAATTTGCTTGCTATTTGGTACAGGATTATTTCACTTTCAAATTGGCATTGGCAATTCTGAACACAATTTCTGCAGGATGCTAGAATATGTATGCTCGACTGCACATTGGTTAATTTAAGCTGATCCCGATATGTTGCGTTAAACGTGTGGCCTTCAAAATTTGTCGTTCTTCATGATGAGCCTAGTCTTGTAGAGAAGCGACTTAATTCCAGAAAGAAAGAAGTTTAGCAACTTCATGATTCCTAAGAGATTTGAGTATAGACGTGCATTTTCGTTTCCCATGAGGAAAATTTTGAATGTGGTGAACAGGTTGGAGAGACATTGGACCAGTGATCATGGAATTGGGCACTTACTAGAGAATGTTTCTGAGGAAAGGCCAGGGAGTCGAAGTGGACGAGAGAATAGATTGGAGTCCGAGCCCATCTTTTAACATGTAATGCGGATTGCAAGATTCTGAGCGCTATGGAAAGAAACGCTGCTCTGAAAGTACACAGTAATTTCTCCCAATCAAGGCACTGATCTAGCGCTTGACAGCAACTCTCCAAAGAAACAATACAACCCTGTATTATTTACAGTGACAACCTTGATGAGAAATCGAAAAAAAAAAAAAACTTTAACTATCGGCTCACGACCGACTGAAAACTTAAGGACAAAGCACCTCATACAGAATGTGTAATGACAAGTGAGAGAATGAGCGTCATCACAAAGATGAGGCCGGCAATTTGAGAGCTTTTGACCAAGAGAATCATCAGACTTTCAGGCTTCCAACTTTGAGATTGGGAAGGAGATACCCAGATCAGATGGTGGCATCAGGTTGACTTTCTGGCAATGATGCTTCGTATTCAGGCAAAGTCTTGTATGATTCATGTAGCCTCCTCAAAGTAGGGAACTTGGCCTGCAACAAAGAATGTGGATGTTCGATCCACAAGTCAACATGAATGGATGTTTGATCCACGAATCCAGCACTGATGGGTTTCGAGAATTGCGGAGCTCTGACATTAACTATTCCAATACAGAATGTGCATCATGAGAAGACCATCACGCGGTACCATACTATAAAGATGTCTTGGTCTCGAGGTGCGTCATGAACGTATTTTCGGATGTTTTTCCTTGCAAGACATGTCTATAGTTGCGATGCATGGCGGTAGGTTAAAAAACAATGAACTGTGAATTGAGAAGCAAAGGCCCTCTCGTCTGAAGATCTTTATAGCCCTATTTGAAATGTGAAAGTTCTCCCAGCGAGACAGCTAAACCCGAAAATGAGATCCTCTAGAGGGGTGAAACCCACATACTTGTCCAACATTAAGCAGAAGATCTGCATTGCTCTCTTCATAAAAGATAAGCATATATAACATGTCCTAAAGGGGTGTTCGCTTAGCTTTTGAAAACCAAGGAATAGTCTATGTAAATTGTGCCGTAATTGAGGTGGTGTAGCATACAATCAGTCTCATTAAGTTCTCGAAGAAAAATCTTTCGTGCAAGAGAATGCTTTCACCGATTCTTCCGAGATGCTTCGCTATATGCAGGAAAGAATGTGCACATACAAATGACCACAAGGAAGAAACAGGAACCATAATAGCAAACTCAAAGTGAATTGACCATGGACAAAGAGACGGAAAGAACTTCACCATGTCAATTTGAAATCTCGGGGTAGAAGCAGCTATTTGTGGGGCCAAAAACACATCAGCCTGCACAACATACATTCTTAGGTTTTTAATACTGCATTCACCAAAATTTGATGAAGGAAAATTAGCAACAGGGGATTCGTGACATTTACATCAGTCAAGTCCAGTCACTGGTTAAAAAAGAAGAGCATCAGCAGAAGGATATCCGTAAAAATTATTCTAATCTTCTCATGCGGTCATTTTGTTGAGTTTACCCTGCTCACATTTCATATGGGAATCTAACTCCCAAACAAAAACATGACAAATGAATCAATTGTTGAGTTGAAGTGGGAAGAGGGAAATCAAGTTGCAGTTCATCTTTGGCTCCCAGCACGAATGGCAAAGTAAGAGTAACAATATCAAGTAATGAATCATACTTCTTGGTGGACAAACAAGAGCAAATAGCATGGCAGGGCAGCAATTGCCAGCCACCTTGCCTCATTAGCACATTTCAACAATTGACAATTATTTTTACAAGTCCAAAATACTTGTTAGGATGTGTATATATATATCTAAGTCTACATGTTCTTTCATTTAGATACTTTTGAGCCATAGCGTCAGTGCAGAGATTAAGAGACACAAAAAACAACAAGACAAGAGGAAAGATAGCATGAGAAGATTCAGAAGCAAACCAAGAACACTTCATCCCCGGTGGCATATTGGGTCACAACATTTTCGAGCAACTTCTCGAGAGCTATGTGGAGGAAACTGGTCTTATTCACAGCTAAGAAATATCAGCAGCTTGGTATACAGGCATATGTTGCTAATAGCCATTCAGTTTTTCTTCTCTTCCAGGAGTTGTACCAAATTAGATAGTTCTGCATTTTCTTATTTCTCTTTCAGTTTGGATTTCCAAATTTCTGACCTGATAAATATGCCTTGCCAATGTGAAAATCTCATTGCAATTTCGTATGTTAAAATATGCCTCGACCTGTTTTCCTCATGATCCTCTGATTGTTAAGCCTCAAGAGAGTGCCTGGCCTTCACTTTAGTTGGTGTTTCAAAAATGATGGTTAGAGTAGCGTTGTTTCTATATTGAAAAAGTACAAGGCTCCCAATATGGAAGGAGGGTATGTTACAGAATTAAACAATGCCATCAGTTAAACCATGCTATGTTAATTTGTCAAAGGCTTGCTTTAACCATAGTGAACAAAAGCAAAGAGACTGACAAGATTACTGCAAGGAGAAGACAAGCCAAAGAAGGGTGGAGCCTCTACTGCTAATGTTGATGAACCATAGGTATCTGTTAGCATTGCTGTAGCTTATTCAATCAAGCGTCAAAAAAGTAATTTCTATGTTTCGTGAGCAACTCGAAAATCATGTTTTCCGCTGTGTGCTGAAAATGTGCTTCATTCCTAACTGAAGGTGGACTCTGATAACACCCCAAGTGATTACTGATGCTTTGGTATGGGGGGACTGCGAGCATAGCCCAGGGTTCCTCAAGTTAAGAACAAATAGTCCTTGTACTTAACATATGTTTTGAATCAAATGCATCGTCCATCAACTTTACTTTCGGAGAGAAAATTCGAGGTCCATTCTTATGCTTTCCTAGTTAGTTCCAGAGATCACTTTGTACAGTCTTAATGAGACCTTTACCTTGGAAACCTCTCTCTATTACATATCGAGCCCATGATAGACCCTCTTCAGGGCCAGCTTTCTTTTCAATGTACTTCTGCAGAAAAGAAAGTACGCATCTCACAGACTTCTTTGGTCCTAAGAGAAAGCATTGCAACAGAACTATACCAGCAGATTCAGCATATGAAGAGGTTGTATGCTTGAGCTGATTATACTTGCAGCCTGCCAAAACAAATAACGATGCTAGTCGTTATTCTACTGAGAACACCCATTAAATTGAATCTGCAAGTCTTTTGTGAAGTGACGAAGCGGAAAGGATAAGGAATGAAGAGCACAACGATGGAAGATATCATCGAATTAATTATGATCATGCGTAATCCAGCAAAAAGGCTGAAGTTCCGTGTAACTGATCCTCTTTTCAAAATCTGCGAGAAACTTCAGCTTTAAAGGAATGGAAAGCGCAAAAAAAAAAAAGGACCTGGAGGTTAAGAGCTTTCAACTGAAGATCACGAGGTAACAAAGCCTTCCGAGGATACTTTTCTTCCAAATACTGAACAAAGACAACACATGCTTTAGCAAAATTCAAAATCGAAATGCACTCAATCCAATCAAACTGATCAGAGCAAAAGGGCCACGAAACTATGCATCAAGTTGAAAAAGGAGCTATGAAAGCTTCTTTCAAGGCTCCTAAATGATGATCTCATGCATATTGGTACTCCTAAGTTACGCATCCATCCAACTCTTATTTATTGCAGACTCTACTGCATAGCCTAAATAATACCCACCAGCAAAATTGCAAAAGAATCTGAAACCACGATATCTCCATCGACCAATACCGGAACAAAGTGCATAGGATTTAACTTCTCGAATTCTGCAAAATCAAGCACACAACTTCGATCAGAGCTAGAGAATACTCCACTAGATTTCACAGACTCGAGGTGATCGTCCCAGCAGGTATTATGAATACAAAATCTTTCCATTGTCACTCCGTGGCCTACCTACATAAAGCTCGCGAACAATTGGATCTATAACTACAAAGAAGGATCTGAAATTACCAGCAGTATATTGCTCTTCTTTCCTGAGCTCTACCGCTTTATACTCATATGAGATCCCTACACACCAACAGAGAATAAAGTTGTAAAACATCATCAAAAGAAAGGTCTTTTTTAACATTATTTCAGCTGCAAATTTCCAGGGTTACTTTCGGATTATAAGCTCAACAACTGGCTGATCATAATGCCAGAAACAACAAGAAGCTCACACCCCAAAAGAAGAACAGACAAAGAACTGGACCTTTAAGTTTCAGCGCGAAGCGCACTCGCCAAGAACAAGAACTCTGCCAATTCGAATACAAAACGAGCTTTGGGGGTTCAAACAACTCAGCAGCCCTCCCCTAAAACGAACAGAGAAAAGAAAACCCACAATCCAAGGTCATTTGCATTTCCAAACGGGGAGTGTTCTCACAGGAACATTTCGAACGCAGAGGCGAGACCTGATTGTGGGTGTCCATGAGATCGAGAGTGATAATCAAGGTGATGGTGAAGCAGAGAGTTCTTGGTTTCAGGGTTTCGTCTTGTAGCTTCACACAATCACATGCAGGAGGTCTAGTAATGGAGGATGGAGCTTTGAATGGATTAATCCACGTCAAGCAATGGTCCATGCAGAGGACGGCGAGCTCGAGCTCAACCAGAGACAGAACAGAGGTGGCTCATTTTCAGTTCGATTTGCCAGAGCTCGTGTTTATTTTGATCTTTGAAGTTTGAACTCGAGCTTGAGCACAATACAGAGCTTCGAAACAAATAAGATTTAGATGCCACTTCTGTCGTCAAACTAATGGACAAACATCCAAAACACATATCAAAATGTATATATATATTTTTTTTTTACTTTTTTCACCTCTGGATGGAGAGAGAATAAGATAATGGGGGAATTTCAACCACGCAATCTCTTTTCCTCAGTTTGTTTTCCTCAACATGATTAGCGATGAACGAAAATAATGATGTCTGACCGCCATGTCAATAATCGTCGTACCAATTAATTAAAGTTACCGCTTGCTTACGTGAACCTACTATCAATACTAATTGAATCATGAGAATGAATAAATGCTAATAGCCATTCTTTCTTATAATGTATGACATGAACACGAAGGTCAGATTAGCTGACTCTGAAATATCGTGCACCTTTCATAATTCGATTAATTCCGAATCAAGTATCCATGAAAAGAATTAACTTTGTAAATAAATATGGCATTAAGTTCGTATATGAAACATTTTTTTTTGGGATTTATAGGTAATCAACCAACATAAATAGATACCATCCGAAAATAGGAGTCCTAGTCCTCTCATCATCAATGCTTTTCTTGTTTTCTACTTCTGGTCAGAATCCAGTCACCAGTAATTAGTATTCCCAAATTCAGCTATCTTCAAAATTTCATCCTAGAATAGAAACTTATCTACTTCAAAATGTAGAGCCGTGGTCAACAAGGGAAAGAAACATTTGCAGAGAAAAATAGAACCAAAAAGAGGGGGGAAGGGACTTTGAAGCCATGGATCAACTGCTTTCATGGTTCTTTGCCTTTCTTCTTCTTTTTTTGGTTCTCTGCTTGGTCGGCTATCAGGTAATGTTGATTTTGGAAATGGGGGATGTATTCTGTATTATGAACATGCCATTGGGTTACGAGCATTGGAAAGTGCACAGAGAACAACTTAGCTTCAAAAGTCTCGTGGTTTGATCTTTGAGAGCGTGCTTTTGCTGCAGATCATTTGCTTGACGGACTTGGAAATCGATTACATCAACCAATATGACGCGGTGACTCGGATCAACAAGGTCGTCTTGCCTGAGTTCGTGTCCCAAGGAGTCTTATGTTTCGTTTATCTCGTGATGGGCCGCTGGTTTATGTTCTTGCTGTCCCTTCCATACCTATTTTACGACATCAGATTGTGAGTCTCCCTTGATCTTTGTCTCTGTTTCATTTGGCATGGAAAGTTCTCCACACGATTCCATCTGATCAGAGAACATAGCTCCAAAGATGGTTTTTACAGATCCTTCCTTAAAGGGCAAAATCAATGTCATTGTCCAAATTGTGCATCTTCCTTAGGTTTTGGTTCATAAGGTGCAATCCTCGTAGCTTATATTCTCTCTTTACGAGAGAGCCAGTTCATTAGACTAGCCCGTTTTGCAGGTGGAAGCGGAACCGGTATCTGATCGACGTGACGGAGATATATAACGACCTAAGACGGGAAAAGAATCTACGGCTTTTCAAGCTCTACTATCTCATCCTACTGGTGGTCATTGCCATATTCTGGTATCACGAGCAGCATTTTGTTCGCCAAAAGAAAACTTGGCAACTTATTTGCGCTTTCGAGATGATCCGATCGAATTCATTCTCTTTCGTATGTGCATTAGGATGATCTGGAGCCACGCAGAGAGTATGCATTGATCCGGAGCGACGAGACATGCCCGTGTAAGTCACTGATGCTCTTGTTTTCTCCTAAGCTGAAGAAAGACGTACACTTTTGCCGTGTGAAATAGCAAATACAGATGATTCTGGGTAACCATTCTCGAGTATGTTGTCCAGATGATCACCTGCTGTTATGACAGTAGTCTCCTGATGGCAATGCCCATCGAGCGTCGGCTTTGGCCTCGATCAAAGGGAAAGGGACGGCGTTTCTAGGGAGATGCTCGTGGCTCCGGGGATTACCGGCAATGTTCGATCCATATCGCCAGTGGCTTCTCGAGTTCTTCGAGTTTCGACTAAGGGAAGCAGATTGGCGGGCAAAAAGAGACGCTTCTCAGCTTCAGCAATCTGTTTTCAAGATGCTACCGCGATCCGTTCCTTGCAAATGTACAGCTTTGTGTGGTTTGTTTTGGATTTATTTATTTTTATTTTTTGGTTCTTTTTGGCTTCCAAAGTAGTTCGTTTAATTGGTTTGAACGCATCAATATCTCAAAGCCTTAGAGCTAATTAAACGTCTAGCTAAGCAGCGTCACAACTTAGGGGCCCAATTATATTTTGGCCCCAGGATTTCTCAGGTTGTTACAAAATGCCCTCTGATGTTCCCGTTTTGCAGTCTGCCCCTTGATACTTTCAAGTTCGTGTCGATTTACCCCCTCAATTCTGACTGAATATCTGTAGTTGTGCATAAAGCCATGTTTGACGACGATACTTCGTAAAACGTCGATATAACAACCTACACCTCTCAACTGTGGGCAATCTAAGTCTTTCAAGCAATTTGAAAAAAAAAGAAAAAGAAAGAAGTCTTTCAAATAATTATTCGATGTAGAATCATTGAAGGCTGCCACGTAATTGAGAAATTGTGACTATAATATTGTGATCGCTCGTTTTTTTTAAAAGACTTAACTAGAGAGGTACATAATTCTAGTCATTTCGGGCAACATGTACTTACATAGAACTCCCATCGGAATTTCCCATCACAGCCATTCTCTTTTTAAAAGTCATTTACCTTGTACTTCATGTTCCAAAAAGGCCTACTTCCCTTAAAAATCCCGACTTTTAAGTCGAGTCTCAAATATACCATAAACTTTTTTTCTTGAAAAAAATCTCCAATTTTAAGTTCAGTTGCAAAAATATGCCTCAAACTTTTTTTTGTCTTAAAAAGAAGTTTTAAAATTTTAGGTCTAGTCCCAAATCTATCCCAAACACTCTTTTTTTTTGCTAAGACAAAATTATCAATTTTTAATCTAATCTCAAATTTGCCCCATTGGCCCTCTCTTCAAAAATCGTTGTTAGTCGTTCCTAATTTTTATACCCTAGGACGGTTTCATTTTGAAGAATTTCTTTATTGAGATGGATTTTTTATCCACGTGGAATGCCTAAGTCGTTTGTATCTCTATTGCCCCCATTACTTTGCTAATGTGGATTTTTTTTAATTGACTTGGAAATACCATACTGTTGACACCTGATTTTTAATCATATTTTCTCTTTTAAAATTAATAAAAAAAAATACATAAAAATTCATAAAATTAAAAAATCAACTTTGGGGAACTTGGCCAAGCTTAGAGAACCAATTTTGATCAAAAAATAATTTTTTATATTTTCAGTATTTTTCGATATTTTTATTTTCGAAAATTCATAACGAAAAATAAAAAAATGAGAAAATTGCAAAATCAACTTTGGAAGCCTTGGCCAAGCTTAGTCAACTATTTTTGTGCAAAAAAATAATTTTTCGTATTTTTTGTTTTTTTAAATATATTTTTTAGAAATTAGGAAAATATTTAATAAATAATAGCATTTGAGGCCACAAAAATACATAAAAATAGTCAATATTTTTCTTTTAAATCCCTTTTCATGTTGACCATCGCAAATTTAAAAAATCCAATTCGGGGTCGTGTATTCCTTCACGAGCATAATCTCAAATCGGGCCTAAAAAAATTCAATTTGAGTCAATTTATTTTTATTTTTCACTTTTAGGAGTTGTGACATTGTTCTCTAATATTTTAAATTTTCATCTTGGCTCAATTATACCCAGAATGACTCAATTTTACAAAAAGAGCTTTAATTAAATTTTGCATTATTTTCAATAGCAAGAAATGAGCTTAAATTCAACATGCGGTAGGTGTGTCAAAAATTGTGAGGAGATTTGGACTTAAAGAAATATTTCTCCAAGGACTGAATTGCAAATACTTAAAATCTCATGGACTAGAGTACAAATACCTAACGCTTAAGGGATTATTTTGTAAATAACAAAAAGAAGAGCTAGTGGAGAAATTAGAATAGAGAATGGAAGATGGGGAAGAGAAGATGAAGATGGGAAGATAGAGAAAAGGAGATGGAAAAGAGATGATAAAGAAAATAAGATGAGAATATAGAAGGGAGGATGGAGATGAATAAGAGTTAGTAGAATGGGAGATGATTATAGAGAAGGGAAGATGAAAATGAAGAAGAGTTAGTGGATAAATTAAAATGTGAGATAGAAATAGAGAAAGGAAGATAAAGATGAAAAAGAGTTAGTGGGGGAATTAGAATGGGAGATAGAGTTAGTGGAAAAATTAGAATGAGAGATGGATTAATAGGCTATAAAAGGAGGAAGAAGTGAGTTTGGGAGGAGGAATTTTTTTTTTGAGAAAATTTTGGAGGTTTGAGAGGGTTTTGGGAGATTGAAAAAAAATTAGAGAGAAAGAAAATATCAAAAAGAGAGAAAATTTTGAAGATGGTGGGAGTTTAAAGTTATGCGTTATCATCACCAATTTCTTCATCGATAAATATAAATCAAGAGTTCATCCTCGTCAACGAGCAAGCAAATTTGAGCTAAGTGTTTTTATTTATTCATTTATTTATGATTTTAATCTCAAATTAGCACAAATTGTATACACTTTATCTATCTCCATTTTTCCCATATTTTATGGTAGGTAAAAAAAAGGGGCAACTTCATATCAACGATAAATTCCATGGTGGTGCAAAGTGAGCCCAAACAAATTTCAAGGTGCCCATCAAATTTGCAGTCGACCCCTCAACGGATTTTAGTTCAAATTATTGAAACAATTTGTTATATTTTATTTTAAAGAACTAAAACCCTAGAATGGAGAGGCAAAGCGCATCCACTGGAGGCCTGCAATTTAAATTCTTGCACCATTAAACCCCAAAGGGAAGAGCAAAGCCAATGTTAGGTCGCCCATTGGAGGTTTTTACTTACCGTTATTTAAATTCCCACAATTTAATTCTTGCACCATTAAACCACAAAGGGGAGAGCCAAGCGAAAGCTGGGTCATCCATTGAAAGTCTTTATTTACCGTCATTGACTTCCTGCCGTTTAATTTTTGAATCACCAGACCCTAAAGTGAGTAGACTGTAACACTGCACAGAAGTCGTTAACACACTCCCTTTTTCGGCTTTAGGGAATTTTTAATACTTTGAAAATAAAAAAAATACCACCTATGCGTTCTATCTAAAAAGTGAAAATACAAAAAAGAGAACACCTCACTAGAGTCTTAGGAATAAACCAAGCTTGAGTTGCCAAATTAGGATATTCATGAAATTAAGGTACTGAAAGGGTATTACTTTTAATTAACTAGTGTAACCAAGTCCCCGAACTCATAATCTTTGGTTCGTAGAAGTAATTTAGTCCTCCCGCTAATTTACTTAGGTATCTAATCAACCTACTAAAAATGATTAGTGGCCACTCCAAATTTTAAAATCGTTTGAATAAAAACCAAAGTTGTGATTTGGTAGGACTTGGGAGGATCCATATTAGGTTAATTCATCTAATAAACCTAATAATCCGTTAACCCGATCGAGAAAAAAAAATTCTTGTGGTCGCAACACATACCAAGTTAGGATTAGACTACAAGGTAGATTTTAGAGAGAATACATTGAAAATTTATGATCTTTTTAGTCAAAATAAAATTCGGGGCAAATGTAGGATTGTAACTAAGCTTAAGGCTTTTTTGAAGAAAAAAAATTTGGGAGCAAATTTGAAATTGGACCTAAAGTTGTAGTTTTTTCCGAGAGAAAAAAATTTCGGGGTGAATTTTGACCTAAACCTAAAATTTGAGCTTTTTTTTATAAGGAATTATGCCTACTCTATAAGGACTGAAATTACTAATATTTGTAGCGGGCGTGCAGTTAACTGCTTAGTATAAGACACAAAATCGTCAAATTTAGAGTATAAAGAATTACTACCAAAATACAAGTATCTAAAAGATGTTTTATAAGGACTAAATGATGTGTCTAGGGGTAAGTGGTTCTAGGTTTCGTACAGGTTCTACCTGGAACCTACCCGTCTACACAGGTTCCTCATTTGTGGAACCTGGAACCTACCCTGCTGTCGCGACCTAAAAAAAATCAGTTTCCCGATTTTTAAAGTTAATGGATTACCAGGTTAATTAAATTGAATTAACTAGCCTAGCTCGAACTCTCCCAAGTTCTACCAAATCATGACTTAGGTTCAATTTCATCAAAAGAAGGATTTATCTTGGAGTCGCCACTAATCATTTTGGGTAGGTTGATTAGACACCTAAATAAAGCATCAGGAGAAATACTTTATTCCTACGAACCAGAGAATAATGAGTTCGGAGACTTGGTTACACTAATATTTCTACTAGCGCCTTTTCGGTACCAATTTCATGAAAATGTTCAACTTGGCAATTTTGATGAATTTTCACTTGAGATTCAAAGGTGCAATTTTTTTATTTTCTTTTTATGACAAGGTAAGGAACTAAATTATATGCAATGCGTGCGGTTTAATCTAAATATTTACAAGATAAATTACGCGTGCAATTATCTACATGATGTGAAAATGTGCAACAAAAGCAAACACCTTTTTTATTTTTTAAAGAAAATATTACAACGTGCAATAAAAATCTCAAAAATTGGATATGCAATTTATTCCAAAGAAATGCAATATGTCCAACAAGGTATAATCGAAATTCAAATCAATCCATTTAGGCAACACAATTTCGAATATTCTAAATG
Organism: Psidium guajava; assembly: GCA_016432845.1. Classification (NCBI taxonomy): domain Eukaryota; kingdom Viridiplantae; phylum Streptophyta; class Magnoliopsida; order Myrtales; family Myrtaceae; genus Psidium; species Psidium guajava. Next base: position 1,554,792 of record CM028232.1, read on the forward strand.
ATTAGAATCGTTACCTAACTTGGCGGATTTGATTATCGAACTCGGACCTCGGATTACCTCGTGGATCAAGATTGTGGATCGCGGCTCGAACGATGGGGATGGACTCGCGGATTGTATTGGTCGATGAAGATGGTAACTCCGAGCTTCGAACTCTTGTTCCCCTCAATTTTCTCTTCTAAAATAATTCTCTTTTTTTTTGTTTTCTTTTTCTCTCTAAATTTTCTTCTCTCCCAAAATCTCTCATCAAGTTTTCTCCAATCTCCAAAGTCTTCCCAATTTCTCTCTAATCTCTCCAAAAATCCCCCTTTTCAAGGCTCTCATTCTTCATCCTTTTATAGTCTACTCCCCCATCTTCCTTTCTCTATCTTCATCTATCATTCTAATTTTTCCACTAACTTCATCTTCCCTTCTTTATCTCCATCTTCCCTTCTAATTCCACCATCCTCCATTCTTTATCTCCATCTTCCCTTCTAATTCACCATCTTCCATTCTAATCTTTCCATCTCCCATTCTAATTTTTCATCTTCCCTTCTAATTCTACCATCTTCCATTCTCCATCTTTCCTTCTAATTTCTCCATCTTCCCTTCTATATCTCCCCTTCTCCATCTTCCTTTCTAATTTCTCCACTAACTCTTCTTTGCAAAACAATCCCTAAAATTTTATGTATTTGCAATTCAGCCCCTGAAGTTTTATGTATTTGCAATTCAGTCCCTGAAGTTTTATGTATTTGCAATTCAGTCCCTGTGGAAAAATTTCTTTTAAGTTCAAAACTTCATAAGCCTTTCGGCACACCTCCCTCATGCTCAGTCCAATCGTTTGTCAATTTAAACTCAAATCCTCCATCGTTAACCATAATAAAATGCATGACCGACAAAAAATTAAATATGCAATGCATGAAAAAATTAATTTTTGGTGAGAACAAATTCTCATTTTTTTATGTACTTAAGTGAATGAATTTTAAAAAGTCAAAATTTAGGTGTCAACAACTGCCCCTCTTTGAGCGGAGACTCGTAGAGGTTTCGCTCAAAGACAAAATTGAACCTAAATTTTGACAATGCAAATGAATGATGATGATTTTTTTTTGTGGGGGAGTTTTAATCCCATTTTTTATGCAAGAGAATATGATGCATGACATGCAGGACTGAAAATAACATGTGTCAAGACTTCATTCGTCCATGGAATGGATTAAAGAAATATGCACATGGATCGCATATAGAGATACCCGTTTTACTAAATACCTCATAATGCTGATGATTCCCTTAAGCTTCAAGCATTTTGTGGATGCAAGAATTTTAAGGTACTGGTGCCTATCCGTTACCAGAGGTTTCCCCATAATGCGAGAAAGCGCAAAATCTGTAAGGGGATGTGTCCATTATATCTCTTCGAGTGGAGTCACATAGTTTCTTTCAAGATCATTAGAGCTGGTCCTTGATGATCTGAAAGGGTATCAAAACCATAAGAGCATGTCGATTATGGTTTTTGATAAAATTTGTCGAGACCACGAGAGCATGTCGATCATGGTTCGCACAAGCATCCAGACACAAGAGCATGTCGATTATGAACTGGATGGATAAGATCAAGAACATGAGAGCATGTCGATCATGAACTTGATAGGGTACCAAAATCACAAGAGCATGTCGATTATGATTTTGATAAAATTTGTCGAGACCACGAGAGTATGTCGATCATGGTTCGAACAAATGTTTCATGCAGATCACAAGGGCATGTCGATTATGAACTGGATGAAATTAAGGAGTGTGCTTTCTCATTGGTGCAAACTCAAAGCTTGCGATTTTGAAAAGGGTTCAGAAAACTTACTTGGGTTTTTTGGGTAGTTGAGAGATAGATTTCTTTCAAGATCATTAGAACTGGTCTTTGATGATCTGAAAGGGAGATGTGCCGCCAATCTCACAGAGCGGTGACCATATCGAGAGGGTGTGCTACACAAGCTATGTCAGTGTAAACACAAGATATTCAAAAATGGGTTCAGAAAACTTACCTGGGTCTTCTGAACGAATGGTCAAGGAGTAGACAGGCTGACTGCATCATACCTACTTATTCTCTTGAAGCAAAATTATGCACATAGACCAAATCAATGCTAATGCGACATGTATTTCATGAAAATCATGCTTCACTGAAGAAGGTGAATATTTGAATGACTGTATGTGTCGCAACAGATTTGAGTGCCTTAACAATCATCAGAAGGCTCAGGTTGAAGATATACTTACCTAGGAGCTTGGAAGCTTGCCAGGTGGGCACTTGCCAACACGGCTTGTTCATTCAATCATCCTTGGATGAATTTCAAGACCTCATGAGGTAGCTTGAATATCAGGAATGCATGTGCACAGACAATGTTAGATGTAACATGTACAGGCATGTATGCTGAAATTCACTTGGTGGATTTATGCAAAACTATTCTGTCAAGTTTGCATCACCAATTCTGTTCAAGGAGGTTATTACATTGTGAATACCTCGAATGTACTTTGAATGGGGGACTTCAGTCTGAAAGGGCTTTCTCCTACTCTCGAGAAAAGCTGTTTCTCCTGATTTGCAGGATTCAAGAGAAATCACTCAATCTTACCATCATCGCATTCAACAAGGGTTTGAGTAATCTCGCAATTGGTACGACCAAGCCGATCTGGAGGTCTTGATTGGGACCGTAATATAGGCTAGGTCAACGGTTTACCAAATGGGACTCCTATGGAGTCAAGGCTTTTTTGAAAGACATCTTTATCATCTGCTCCAGGTTTACAAGTCAAGAACCCTGCAAAAATGAGAGAGAAATAATTTTGCTCGAACTTCTTCGAGTGATGCTTAAAATCATTCAACTCTATGTTAATTCATATGCCATAATCAGAAGAGGCTTTGAAGGGTTGTAACGTAGGTTAGGATTTGGGAACTGAGAAACGAAAAGGCTCGTTTTGGCTCAGAAAAATATATGAGAAGAGCTTGGTGCCGGTGATCATTGCAGTCTTGTCACCGATCTTTGACCTTCCTGAATTTGTCTTCAATGAATACCACCATTGGCTGAGGGGTGGTAGTTCTTTTACACTTTGCAAACTAACTTCTTTGGGGATCTTTTTTCGGGAATTCTCAAAATGCATGTTCGAAGTCAGAAATTCATTACAGATGTATGGGCATTGGCCTTGCTTTTGATAGGCACTTTGCTTTTTCTGCCCGAGATTCTTTGGAGTAGCTTTTGCTTTTCTTATTCTCAACTCCTTTTGTTTGGGAGCAGGCCCATTTTCTTTAGGCTACATTTTTTTTCTTTTTCTCTTTGACAATCTTGTGGCTTTGAATTTTAGCAACAAGATGATTTTCAAAAGATGATACTAGACATTACATGAAAAGTCTAGCATATGAAATGGGCTCATTCGAGAATTCTATATTGGCCCAATTATCTTCAGTTCTGCTCCTTGGGGGGAATGCGTTATCTTTGCTTTGAAATGAGCAATGATCACCAATATGGGCTTGAGAAATGAATATACAGGCTCAATTGGGCTGTACGATGGATGTAGTATATAGGATAGAGAAATGAATGCTCTTCATCATCCTAAGGCACTTGAATTAAAGTTCGAGTAAAATGCAAAGCAAGACCCGAAGATTGATGCTAGTCTGAGCAAGAGAATTTCTAACTATTTACCTCATGTCGCTGCTGGAATTACCTCGTCTCGCCCCAATGTGGGGTGGTTCTTAACAGGGGTAAGAAAATGAAACTGCCGCTCAAGGGGTTTGCAATGGACACCTGTAGTGTTTAGATAGAGAAATAGATGCCTCTGTCACTTCAACTATCGTACCTTTTGCGAGAAAACCCATCGCCTCGAGGAATGCGGATCCTGACTACCGCTCATCTCACTGGGGATTAGATTACAGGACGTGTATGGGAATGACTTGCCTTTCATCATCCTGTCATGCCCCATTCTGTACATTCGATGCATCATATGCAATTCATGCTCCCTATTCAAAGTTGGTAAATTAAACATGAAGAACAATCATATATAAATCACACAATTTGCAAGCATTTTTTTTTCAATCAGGCAGATGTAGCAATTAATCAGAATTGCCATGCTTCTCAAAAACAGATGAAGGGGAATCTAAGTTGTCCCAAGACATGCGAGCGGATCAAACGAGTTTGAGTCGAGGACGAGCTCATTCTCATGTTTGCCCCAGAATATGTTCGCTCTAGTTGTGATATGGCGAAGACCAACATGGTTGGTTGAATGCCCTTGTTTGCCTCATTTCCATCAGGATGGATCGCATCAGGCGATCATGGCTTTTGCCAAAATTGGGAATTGCCCCAGACATAGTCACTGCTGGTTGATTACTCATTCCCACAATTAACCCTGCATAAAAAGAATGTGCATGAATAGGGTCTTAAAATGATGGAGTGAACAAATATTGGGAAGCTCTGGTTTTGACTTGCTTCAACAGTAGCAATCAAAGGCATGTCCTCTAGCTTGGCACCTGCAAGAAGAAAATTGGGTGTCATTTTGAAAGACATATGATAAAGAGATAGGACACTTCCCTTTTTTTTTTAAAGTTGGAGCTCGCCATCAGTTTGCCCTGTTCTCAATCAGGCTAGGCTTTGGCAGAATCCAAAATTGCCCCCGTACATACCCCAGCTGGGAATTTGACTTTGGGAATTTGGTGGACAAGGACTTTTCAATTTGCCCGGTGTTCCTTTAGCTGACGTCGCATGGTCAAAGGGTCGGTGAAGCAAAGATTTGCTTTGATCGATCGATATCAAATAACTCATGAGATTTTTTGTGAAAATCTTGATGAACAAGTCATGTAAGCATGCAAGAAGACTCTAGGGATCGTGAGTTGTCTTTGTCCATGTGAATGAGTTGTAGAAACTTTGGCGCCTGCTTTGAGAATTCCAAGATTTTTTTGGATTTTATTGAGTTTTAAGGGGAAGGGATTCTTACCTATCCGGCACAGTGATGACCCCTGCAAAAATGAAAGGGAATGTGTTAGTATACGTTCTCATATTCTGAAAAAATTGGAACGATACTGCTTTACCCTTGTATGTACTTCTTGTGGACTTGGATTGAAGAAGTTCCTTCATTTGGATAGGATTGTATGTCCTTACAAGAAATTGGAAGGGAATGCGTTAATGTATGTTCTCACGTTCTAGAGAAATTGGAATGATACCACTTTACCCTTGCATGTACTTTTTGTGAATTTGAATTGAAGAAGTTTCTCCATTTAGATCGAATTGTATGTCCCCTTGCATGTACTTCTTGTGAATTTGAATTGAAGAAGTTTCTCCATTTAGATCGAATTATATGTCCCTTTGAATTGAGGAAGTTCTTTGTCTGGACTGGGCTGGATTGTATGTCTGCTAAGTGAGCGACATCTGGAATTGCCCCTTGATTTGGCATAAGTCGAAAGTTGGACTTTATGGCCTTTGGGTAGGTAAATCATTTTTGTGCTTGACTAACTCGTGCATGGAGTAGGCAAGGCCATTTAATGATCGGTTGTGCCTTGATTCATCACCTGAGCTCATCGGAAATTTTTTTAATTTTAATTTTATTTTTATTTTTATTTTTATTTCATTTTTTTAATCTCCTGTCAAAATGGAAAGAAGAAATGTCAAACATGAGATTAAAAAGGGTAAAGTGGAATCGATACTGAGTTACCCTTCACTTTAAGCTCGTCACATAAGCACTTCGCTTGGCTGGGCCTTGTTCTCTTTTGGGTTGCCTTGGACCATCGTCGTTTCCCATGCCATCGGGCCCGTGAACTGTAGGCGTCCATGGAGGACTCCTTTTAATTTAAGGGTTAGCTTTATGGCAACAAGTCCTATCGCGTCCCATTGGGCCATTTCATTTTGCGACGCTCTCGGGATAGTTTACGATCTCTTGGGCTTTTCACTTGAAATTTCCCTCGTGAGGCCATTCAACATTTCTCATTATGGTAGTCAGCGACGTTGCCACAAATTGATCCGCCCTAAGTCTAGCATAGCGCCCAAGGACTCGTCATGAATTGTAAGATACAAGATCAGAGGGCGTCCTGGAGTAGGCGGAACAAGCACGGGCGGATTCATGAGGTGTTGCTTCAACTTCTCAAAAGCTTCTTCACATTCGCCATCCTACTTAACTAGTGCATTCTTCTTGAGTAGTTTTAAAAATGGCTTTGCAGTCTCGAATAGCTGAGAAATGAACCGGGCGATATAATTCAATCTACCCATGAGACTCCGAACTTCCTTGACGGTCGTTGGCGGCTTAAGCTCACAAATAGCTTTAACCTTGGACGGGTCGATCTCAATACCCTTATTACTAACAATGAACCCAAGTAATTTACCCGTGCTAGTACCAAAGATACATGTGGCGGGGTTTGTCGCGACCTAAAAAAATCAGTTTCTCAATTTTTAAAGTTAATGGATTACCAGGTTAATTAAATTGAATTAACTAGCCTAGCTCGAACTCTCCCAAGTTCTACCAAATCGTGACTTAGGTTCAATTTCATCAAAAGAAGGATTTATCTTGAAGTCGCTACTAATCATTTTGGATAGGTTGATTAGACGCCTAAATAAAATATCGGAAGAAATACTTTATTCCTACGAACCAGAGATTAATGAGTTCGGAGACTTGGTTACACTAATATTTCTACTAGCGCCATTTCGGTACCAATTTCATGAAAATGTTCAACTTGGCAATTTTGATGAATTTTCACTTGAGATTTAAAGGTGCAATTTTTTTTTTATTTTCTTTTTATGACAAGGTAAGGAACTAAATTATATGCAATGCATGCGGTTTAATCTAAATATTTACAAGATAAATTACGTGTGCAATTATCTACATGATGTGAAAATGTGCAACAAAAGCAAACCCTTTTTTTTATTTTTTTAAAAAAATATTACAACGTGCAATAAAAATCTCAAAAATTGGATATGCAATTTATTCCAAAAAAATGCAATATGTCCAACAAGGTATAATCGAAATTCAAATCAATCCATTTAGGCAACACAATTTCGAATATTCTAAATGATTAGAATCGTTACCTAACTTGACGGATTTGATTATCGAACTCGAACCTCGGATTTCCTCGTGGATCAAGATTGCGGATCGTGGCTCGAACGACGGGGATGGACTCGCGGATTGTATTGGTCGATGAAGATGGTAACTCCAAGCTTCAAACTCTCATTCCCCTCAATTCTCTCTTCTAAAAGAATTCTCTCTTTTTTTGTTTTCTTTTTCTCTCTAAATTTTCTTCTCTCCCAAAATCTCTCCTCAAGTTTTCTTCAATCTCCAAAGTCTTCCTAACTTCTCTCTAATCTCTCCAAAAGTCCCCCTTCAAGGCTCTCATTCTTCCTCCTTTTATAGCCTACTTCCCCATCTTCCTTTCTCTATCTTCATCTATCATTCTAATTTTTCCACTAACTTGATCTTCCCTTCTAATTCCACCATCTTCCCTTTTTTATCTCCATCTTCCCTTCTAATTCACCATCTTCCATTCTAATCTTTCTATCTCCCATTCTAATTCTTCATCTTCCCTTCTAATTCTACCATCTTTCATTCTCCATCTTTCCTTCTAATTTCTCTATCTTCCCTTCTATATCTCCCCTTCTCCATCTTCCCTTCTATATCTCCCCTTCTCCATCTTCCTTTTTAATTTCTCCACTATCCCTAAAATTTTATGTATTTGCAATTCAGCCCCTGAAGTTTTATGTATTTGCAATTCAGTCCCTGAAGTTTTATGTATTTGCAATTCAGTCCATGTGGAAAAATTTCTTTTAAGTTCAAAGCTTCATAAGCCTTTCGACACACCTCCCTCACGCTCAATCCAATCGTTTGTCAATTTAAGCTCAAATCCTTCGTCGTTAGCCACAATAAAATGCATGACCGACAAAAAATTAAATATGCAATGCATGAAAAAATTAATTTTTGGTGAGAACAAATTGTCATTTTTTTATGTACTTAAGTGAATGAATTTAAAAAAAGTCAAAATTTAGGTGTCAACAGGGTTAAGGCGCAACTTGAATTTTCGCAGCCTTTCAAACAATTTTGCAAATGTCCCAATGTGATCCTCTCCACGCTGAGTCTTGGCGATCATGTCATCGACATAGACCTCGATCTTGTTATGCATCATGTCATGAAAGAGCGCGACCATTACTCGCTGGTATGTTGCCCCGGCATTCTTGAGGCAAAAGGGCATAACTTTGTAATGGAACACCCCCCATGGGGTTGTGAATGCCGTCTTTTCTTTATCCCCTTCGTTCATTAGGATTTGATTATAACTGGAGAAACCATCCATGAATGAGAATAATTCGAAACCTGATGTACTATCGACGAGCACATCAATATGTGGGAGAGGAAAATCATCCTTCGGGCTAGCTTTGCTCAAATCACGATAATCCACACAAACCCGTACACGACCATCCTTCTTTAACATCGGGACTATATTGGCCACCCAACTTGGGTATTGGGTAACTTCAATGAACCCAACATCGATACGCTTCATGATTTCTTCTTCAATTTTCTTTGCAAGCCCTGGTTTAGCTTTTCGCTGCCACTGCTTCTTAGGCTCAATTAAAGGATCAGTCGGTAGACAATGTTCGACGATTGATCGATCAAGACCAGGCATATCTGCATAAGATCAGGCAAAGATATCCTGGTAGTCCCTTAAAAGGTTTGTCAGACGTTCTGCCATGCTCTTAGGAAGATTTGCCCCGATTTTAACTTCCTTGGGGCTTTCTGCACTGCCAAGGCTTATTGCTACAGTTTCCTCGCCGGTTAGAGCTTTAACTTTCCCATGGTGTTCAAGGTTCCATTGTATTTCTTCGATGTCAGAACCCGATTCATCCGAACTATCCAGGTCATCGGCATGGCATATGGTAGGATCCACCGTATCTCTTTCCTCGCATTTGCCCCTGAAACATAAAGTAGCAAAATCAGAAAAACAAACAAGGTTTAAACAGATGATATTCTTCATTCTTTTTTTTTTGAAATTTTTTTCTTTTGAAGACCGCGGGACGAGAATTGCTTGAAGAAGCCCAACCCTCAGTTCTTACCAGGAATGACAATATTGTTCGATCGTTGGTTATCGTCATTGGGTTGGTTTGGAATACTTCAACAAGATTCAAAATTTTAATAAAAAAGACATATGTAATTTTATTGATATTAAATCAATTAATTACACTTTATTGAAAGGGAAATCCTAAAATGCGGCATGAAATGAAAGGAAATCCTAAGGCATAACATGAAAATGAAATCTTAGAAAGGCAATGATAGTTCCTGTGCAGGGGAATGCAAGAAATTAAAATGGGCTACTGATTTGGATCTACGCCTGCTTCCTCAAAGAGCTTCCTTATTCCTGGTCTGGCTAATCATCCCATGTGTTCCAGGTGACACCTCTAGAACGACGGAGCGGAGGCAACTCATTCTCGAACATATGGGGGTACTCTAACCGCATGCTCGGGACTACCATCATGTCCAGATTCCCATCGCAGTATTTCCACCCGCGAAACATAAGATCGCCGGTGTCGCGACCTAAAATTCATTTTTTAGGTTAATGGATTACCAGATTAATTAGATCAAATTAACTAACCTAGTTCGAGCTCTCCCAAGCTCTACCAAATCGCGACTTTGGTTTTTTTTGTTCAAATGGTTTTAAAATTTGGAGTCGCCACTAATCATTTTTTGGTAGGTCGATTAGAAACCTAAATAAATTAGCGGGAGAACTAACTTATTTCTGCGAACCAGAAAAAATGAGATCGGGGACTTGATTACGCTAGATCATTCTAACGCCCTTTCGGTACCATTTTATTTCATAAAAGCTCATTTGGAATGATTGGGAAGAAGTTTGGAATAAACTAACCAAAAGAGTGAAATGGCCATTTTTAAGGATCGAGAGGTGGAAACATCAGAGATATGATTTGCCAGTCGAAAAAAAAAATTTAGGTGGATACGCGTGAATTAATGACAATACAAATACGAATGCGACATGTGGATATGGAGACAAACGAGTATGACATGAGATAATCGAAATTTAAATCAATTCATTTGGGCAAGGAAATTCTTGAAGATTTAATGGTTAGGATTGTTACCTGATTTGACAAATTTGATTATCAAATTCGGACCTCGTGTCACCTTATGGATCAAGATTGCGGATCGAACGATGGGGATGAACTCGTGACTTGTGTTGATCGGTAGAGAAATAGGTGATGGTAACACCTATATTTAAATTCCCACCATTTTCAAGACTCTCTTTTGGAAAAAAGATTCTCTCTCTCCTTTTTTTTTATTTTTTCTTTCTCTCTAATCTCTTTCAATCTCTCAAAACTCTCTCAAACATTCAAAATTTTCTCACCCTCCCAAAAAACTCCCCCCTTTCAAGCTCTCTTCTTCCTCCTTTTATAGCCCACTCATTTACCTCCCATTCTAATTTCTCCATTAACTCCATCTCTCATTCTAATTTTTCCACTAACTCTTCTTCATCTTCATCTTCCCTTCTTCATCTCTATCTCACATTCTAATTTTTCCACCTATTCTTCTCCATCTCCATCTTCCATTCTCCATATATATCTCCCATTCTAATTTCTCCACCAACTCTTCTTTTTCTCCATCTTCCCTTCTCTTATCTTATTTTCTCCATCCATTCTTCTCCATCTCCTCTTCTCTATCTTCCCTTCTCTTATCTTATTTTCTCCATCTATTCTTCTTCATCTCCTATTCTCCATCTTCTCTTCTCCATCTCCTCTTCTCCATCTTCCTTTCTCCATTCTAATTTCTCCACTAACTCTTTTTTTTGTTATTTGCAAAATAATCCCTTAAGAGTTAGGTATTTACACTCTAGTCCTTGAGATTTTGAGTATTTGCAATTTAGTCCCTGAAAAAATATTTCTTTAAGTCCAAATCTTCTCAAAATTTTCAACACACCTCTCCTATGCTTAGTCGAAATTCATCGCATATCAAATTTAAACTCATTTCTTGCCGCAAAATTTAATTAAAGCCCTTTTACAAAATTGAGTCATTCTAAGTATAATTGGGCCAAGATGAAAATTTAGAATATTAGAGAATAATGTCACAACTCCTAAAAGTGAAAAATGAAAATAAATTGACTCAAATTGAATTTTTTAGGCCCGATTCGAGATTATGCTCGTGAAGAAATACGCGACCCCGAATTGGATTTTTTTTTAAAACATTTGTGATGGTCAACATGAAAAGGGATTTAAGAGAAAAATATTGACTATTTTTACGTATTTTTGTGGCCTCAAATGCTATTATTTATAAAATATTTTCTTAATTTTTAAAATATATACATAAAAAATACAAAAAAATGAAAAATTATTTTTTGTTCAAAAATGGTTACCTAAACTTGGCCAAAGTCTCCAAATTTGATTTTTCAATTTTATGAATTTTTATGGATTTTCTATTAATTTCCGAAAATAAAAAAATAACGAAAAATGCTGAAAATACGAAAAACCATTTTTTGGTCAAAATTGGTTCCCTAGGCTTGGGCAAGATCTCCAAAGTTGATTTTTCAATTTTATGAATTTTATGGATTTTTATAAATAGAAACGATGATTAAAAATCAGGTGTCAACAGCCGGTATCAATTATATTTTGGACCTGAAATCTCAGAGTGATGCATTCCTCGATGGAGTGACCTTTTGATCGCGGTGAAAATCACAGAACTTGCCCCGGGTGAAATGGTGAATGTCCTCAAACCATGAGAAGCCTTGTTCTCGCTAAATCACCCCCTTGTTGAGGAGTATTGGCCATATGACAGACATTGACGCCGGGAGTAGAGTAAATTCCCACTCTTTCAGCATTGGAGGCTCGTCTCGGGAAAGTTGGTCCTGCGTGTCAGGGTCTTGAATTATACCACCCTCCAGCTGGCACTCTTGAAAATGGACATCATGTTTCACGATATTAATCATCTCATTCATCGACGCGACGAAGACTTGCATCTTGTCCTGTTCAATTGTCCCTTTGATAGTGGCTACAATCTCAGTCTTGTTAGTCATTTTCTCAATCTGGTTTAAGTACGCAGAATTCATCTGAAGGACTATGGCAAGTTACCTGTAAAAGGCAATGACGAAGAAGAGAGTATGAGTATCAAGAATAGTGAGCCGATCCATGACATCCTCTAGACTCGAAAAACGAAGGCAACTATAACAAAAGGGTTGATTTCTGCAAATTCCAGTTTCGTCGACCTTTATGAGAAAAATCATATTAATTCGTACAGAGGTCAAAATGGTATGAAAATTTGGGAACCGATACCCAAGATGATGATTAACAACTTTCATGTTTTAGTCACAGGTAAATTCTTTGTGGATTAATACAGTTTAATACTTCTTTGTAAAAATTCTGCCCAGAAAATTGATCTGTCCGGTTTTTACTTTGAGGATAAATGGGTCATCAAAAATGTGAATTGATATCCACAAATTTCCAGTTCACTAATTAAAAGCCCAATCTATAACTTTCATGTTTTAATTTTTCTCAAAAGAGCATGTTTTCTAGTGATAAATGGAGAAACAAAAGTGAAGTCGAGAAAATTCCAGAATCCAGACAGTTTTTCTTTCACATTAAATTCAATAATAAATGGAAAATACATTGAATTGATTCAAAAAAAATTTTGAGTGATGAATTAGGGTCTTGTGAATGTTTTCTGTGAAGACTCTATGGATCAATTAAAATTATAAAATTCAATAAAAATTATGTAATACCAGAAAGTCATATCTAAACAGTAACCTTTATTACAAGAAAAGCTCATAAAGTCATGAAAATGCAATTAAACATGGAACAAGAATCCTAAACATGGCAAATCAAGCTGTTTTTGTTTTCTTTGTAGCGACGCAATCTATAGACAAATGGGCCTCCAACTCTTTCCGAAGTCGTGCATTTTCCTTAGCCAAAGTCTTCATTTGTCTTTTTGCCTTTTGCGCCTTCTTTGCATAAGCCTCGATCTCGGCTTGACGGGTGGGCTTCATAATCACCAACGGGAACTTTGGAAGCATGTGAGTTGGTATCAAATGATACTTAATATACCGGACCTTCGCATAATAACATTTTTCCTTTCCCTCGAGCTCCTCCTTGGGTAGTGATAGTGAGCGAGTCTTGAACTTGAACCAAGTTTGGTCAAGATGCTTGATCTTGGTTCTATAATTCTCGCCTGCAACGAATTCAACTTGAAAAGTGTTTGGCCCCAAAGGTGGTGGAATATCCTGTAAAACTCCATATTGCCGTACCACACGGAGAGGATGATACTGCGTCATACCGGTAATACCCAAAAGAAGTATAGGCTCTCGCTCACCATGGTACAAACGAGCCTTAGAGACTTGAAACCATATAGCTTGCCATAGAAAAACCTTGGGACTCGGATCTTTAAATAAATCAATCCACTCGGAATAAGACAATCTAGCAATATTTTTTTGCAACTCTTGAAATTTTGCAATTGGGTTTTCCTCTTGACTTACCCGTGGAATGGTCATTTTTGAGCCGAACTTAGCATAATGAGAGAAAAACCACATTTGCAAAAGTCCAACCGGAGCGTGAAATGTTTTTTCCTTGTTTTGCTTAAAACGAGTCAAAGATATAAAAGTCTCGGCCATGATAGCATTAGTAAAGTTCATTCCACTGCAAACTTGCCTAGCTATCCAAGCCATGGATGGACTAATAAAATCCTTTTGGAGTGGAAAGATCACAAGTCCGAAGAAAGCTAGAATAAAGATCCTGCTTTGCAAGTATGAATTGTTCTCATAAAAAAGTTCAACGAGGAATGAGAAAGGGCACATATGACAATTTCCTTTTAAAATTTTCCTCATTTTATTTTCGCTAATTTTCAAAAACTCAGAAAAAATGAAAATTGGATCCATTTCCACACAAGGGAGAATTAAATCAATGGTCAAAGGTTTTCCAATGGCAAGGCTATACTCTTCTAAAGTCGGAGTGAGCTCGTGCTTACCTAAAATGAAAGTAGCAGTATATGGGCACCAGAAATGTGCAAGCGCCTGCATGACCCCAGTCTATAATTCAATATCCAAAAGTGGCAATACGTGACCCATACGACTAAGGGCATAGGTCTGTGCATCAATGCTCAAGTGCCTCCACATCTGTTTCAACTCGGCCTTTGGAATGTACACGAAACGGATATCAATGTGTTCATTGTCTATAAATCACGCGCTACAATCCTAAGTGTCATGGACCGACCCAAACAATAACATAAGACAAGATGAAGTTCAGAAGCGTACTTTACCGTGGGATAGAAGAATAAACAATCACATGAACATGCACATGACTCGTGGGTTAACCTTATTCTAACTATCCTAAAGGCTCACAAATTGAAGTGAAAGACTTACGGCAAGGCGACAATCTCGCGCACATAATCAAGATTAGTCGCTATCCCGCGACGTAACCAAGATTAGCCGGGCCTTTCCACTTCGGCTACTCGAGTCAAAAATTAAAACCACCGCTTTGGTAATCTTACCAAGCCTGAGGCATAACTTTTAAAACTCATTTTTGAAAAGAAGTTCGGGAGTGAATCTGGACTAACTTTCGACGTGATCTCACGGCGAACGCTAGAACCAAATCACGATACCATCCTAAAACTAGTGGCCCAGGTCCGACCACGGGATGTGTGTGATGTAGTGCTAAAGCGATTAATCATGCATAACAATTAAATGCAAACACCGCTTCAATAATTCAAAAATTAAATGACAAGTTTCACACACCAAACCTGCAAAACAAAGGGTTAGCCAAACACTCCACCCCTTATAACTCCCGTTCTACAAAACCATTTAACACATAAGGATTAAAATTCAACCAATTGCCAAACCAAGTGAATTTTCATGAAATTTTTTTGGCCTAAGTCCTCCTTAAATTTCAAAAAATTCAAGTTAGTCCCTAGCGGAGTCGCCAAACTATCGCGACCTAAAAAAAATCAGTTTCCCGATTTTTAAAGTTAATGGATTACAAGGTTAATTAAATTGAATTAACTAGCTTAGCTCGAACTCTCCCAAGTTCTACCAAATCATGACTTAGGTTCAATTTCATCAAAAGAAGGATTTATCTTGGAGTCGCCACTAATCATTTTGGGTAGGTTGATTAGACACATAAATAAAGCATCGGGAAAAATACTTTATTCCTACGAACCAGAGATTAATGAGTTCGGGGACTTGATTACACTAATATTTCTACTAGCGCCCTTTCGGTACCAATTTCATGAAAATATTCAACTTGGCAATTTTGATGAATTTTCACTTGAGATTCAAAGGTGCAATTTTTTTTATTTTCTTTTTATGACAAAGTAAGGAACTAAATTATATGCAATACGTGCGGTTTAATCTAAATATTTACAAGATAAATTACGCGTGCAATTATCTACATGATGTGAAAATGCGCAACAAAAGCAAACCCCCTTTTTTTTATTTTTTAAAGAAAATATTACAACGTGCAATAAAAATCTCAAAAATTGGATATGCAATTTATTCCAAAGAAATGCAATATGTCCAACAAGGTATAATCGAAATTCAAATCAATCCATTTAGGCAACACAATTTCGAATATTCTAAATGATTATAATCGTTACCTAACTTGGCAGATTTGATTATCGAACTCGGACCTCGGATTACCTCGTGGATGAAGATTGCGGATCTCGGCTCGAACGACGGGGATGGACTCGCGGGTTGTATTGGTCGATGAAGATGGTAACTCCGAGTTTCGAACTCTCGTTCCCCTCAATTCTCTCTTCTAAAAGAATTCTCTTTTTTTTGTTTTCTTTTTCTTTCTAAATTTTCTTTTCTCCCAAAATCTCTCATCAAGTTTTCTCCAATCTCCAAAGTCTTCCCAATTTCTCTCTAATCTCTCCAAAAATCCCCCTTTCTCAAGGCTCTCATTCTTCCTCCTTTTATAGCCTACTCCCCCATCTTCCTTTCTCTATCTTCATCTATCATTCTAATTTTTCCACTAATTTCATCTTCCCCTCTTTATCTCCATCTTCCCTTCTAATTCCACCATCCTCCATTCTTTATCTCCATCTTCCCTTCTAATTCACCATCTTCCATTCTAATCTTTCCATCTCCCATTCTAATTCTTCATCTTCCCTTCTAATTCTACCATCTTCCATTCTCCATCTTTCCTTCTAATTTCTCCATCTTCCCTTCTATATCTCCCATTCTCCATCTTCCTTTCTAATTTCTCCACTAACTCTTCTTTGCAAAACAATCCCTAAAATTTTATGTATTTGCAATTCAGTCCCTGAAGTTTTATGTATTTGCAATTCAGTCCCTGTAGAAAAATTTCTTTTAACTTCAAAACTTCATAAGCCTTTCGGCACACCTCCCTCATGCTCAGTCCAATCGTTTGTCAATTTAAACTCAAATCCTCCGTCGTTAACCATAATAAAATGCATGACCGACAAAAAATTAAATATGCAATGCATGAAAAAATTAATTTTTGGTGAGAACAAATTCTCATTTTTTTATGTACTTAAGTGAATGAATTTTAAAAAGTCAAAATTTAGGTGTTAACACCTGCATATCTTAGAACCTAGAACCTACACTGTCACAGGTTCCAGGGTCGATTTCAGTTTCCACCTAGGTTCCACATGTATTCTTATTTAAACGATTACAGTGAATAATTATATTTAATGACCATCACCAACTATTAAAATTCACTGACTACAACTCATATTTAGAGACGAAAAATATGAAACATTAACAAAGTAAAAGTCTTAATGATAAAGTGATTATGTATTACACACTTAGCATTGAATATTATGGAATACCGTAAGATGACGCAAATACATATATCAAGAAAAAATATAAAAACTTGCTCCAGGGTCCAGGTTCCGGTTCTAGGTTCCACCTATCTAGAACGTGGAACCTACCTGTCAGAATATGTTCCCAACTTTTTGGAACCTGAAACCTACCCTCCATATCTTGGAACATTGAACCGACCGGTTCCATCGGTTTGATTCTTCAGGTTTCAAGTTCTACTATGGAACCATGCTCACCCTTAGATGTGCCGTAGAGAAAGAGCGAGATATTCAATTTGGTCTCATAAATTCTTTCTGATTTTTCAGTTGAAATGTTTTTTACATAAATTCGTCCGAAGTGAAGTCATGTGACCCGATATGACTTAATTGACGAGGAAAATTGCCATAAAATAGTCAATAGGCACATAAAAAAAATAAAAGCACGCAATCAATTGTTGACGGAAGAAATTTATGGTATTTTAGCCAACAACCGACACGTGTGTTTATCTCAAGAGACCGATAATGAAGATATCTTGGACATTTTAAAGATCTCTAGACAATTTCCCGTTGTCAAAGCTTCTTTAGTATGTTCGTCTAAAATCTAAATGGGCGGTTTCTTCTTCTTCTTCTTTTCTTTTCTTTTTTGGTCATAAACTAGTTAAAATCTAAAACTCCATTAAAATGCGTTTTCAAGGACAGAACTTGTACGGAGGACATAAGATTTTCACGAATCCATTATCTCGCTCGTTCGGTGGTGTAACTCTGTGGCTTCCGACCTATCGGGTTTAGCTCTCTAGCCGGTCAATTTGGGGGGGGGGGCCGTGTTGTCTCTCATGGTGATGAAATTTGTTGAGACGGATTTCCAAAAGCACCATCGGGCTTTTCAGCCGATGGAGATGAGTTCAATTTGGATTTTGGGGTTGAAATCATAAAGCGCAAAATTGAAGTTTTCTTAGAGAGAGAGAGAGAGAGAGAGAGGGAGAGAGAGAGGGGGAAGAGTACAAACAGAGAAAAGAAATACTAGAGAGAGAGAGAGACAGAGAAGACTTTTGTAGTACTGGGAGAGCACTGGTCTCTCTGTAGAAAGAGGAGCAGGAGAGCAAACCCTCGACTCTGTCAGACCTGCAGGAGAAGAAGGAACTGAAGACCCTCCAACGCTCTGCTTCGCCACTCTCGGATCCTCGCTCTCTCTCTGCAATTCACTGAGCAAAAACCAATCTTTCTCTCTCTCTCAAGATCTTTCTTTGTTGTCTTCCGCTTTCTTGAAATGAATCCGAACAAAGTAGAAGACGACCTTTTGCACCACCACCACCACCACCACCACCAGCACCACCACCACCATCTGGGCCCCCCTCCTCTGTTGCCCCAATCTCCGCCGTCCATCCCCCACCCCGATCCCCCCGACGAACCCACCTTCTCTCTCCCCGAGATCGTCCTCTTCCGCACCTCCGACTCCGACTCCCCCTCCCCTTCTTCAGACAACGAGGACTCCGTCTCCCAACCCTCCTCCTCCGCCGCCGTCCCCGCCCAAGGCGGCGACAAGAATTCCCGCCATGCCCTCGCGTGCATTAGCCCCGAGCCCCACATCTCCTCCCAATTCTACACCTTCAACGCCGAGTCCCACTCCCTCATGATCCAGTGCATCCTCGACAAACGCCTGGCGACCCCCGCCGAGATTCGTGCCGCCACGCCCTGTGCCGTTCTCAAGTCCTGGCGCGCTGTGTGGAAGGACCGCAACGAGGATACCGCCTACCTCACCGCGTGGAAGCGCATCCAGGAGAAGCTCGCTGCTCACGTCGACCTCGCCTCCGGTAATAAGTTCTTGTACTTCAAGAATAATTCCCAGCAGTTCGTTTCACATATCAATCAGTGGCAGGATATTGTTATGAGTTTCCATGGGGATGCTGATTTGAAACATTTCGGGCTGAAGGAGACCATAGAGAGGATTAAGCAGCTGTGGACCGTGGGTGCCAAATTTTATGGGATCCCCGAGAGTTTCATTAGGGTTTGTGTTGCAGCATGCCAGGTGTGTAATAGCTCGTTGCCTGGGTCCGCGATTAGGAGCAAGCGTCGTAGGTTTGAGTATACAGAGTCGTTTGATGTGCCTGCCAAGGAAGTGCCCAGTAGGTTGCAGCAGCTGGCCAAGAAGCATAAGGTTGTGCTTTGCATTAGGCAGAAGTATATTAGGTATAAGCCATTCATGGCTGAAGTAAAGGATTATGCTTGTCACCGGGCAGGGGAGCCCGTGACGAAGAGGTCGAGGATGTTGAAGAGGGAGCCTTACGTGTCAAAAAGATGTGGTTGTGGTTTTCGTATTAGGGCAATTGTTCCCATTACGAATTATAATGAGAAGGATAAGACTTT
Source organism: Psidium guajava (assembly GCA_016432845.1). Classification (NCBI taxonomy): domain Eukaryota; kingdom Viridiplantae; phylum Streptophyta; class Magnoliopsida; order Myrtales; family Myrtaceae; genus Psidium; species Psidium guajava. The sequence goes on from CM028232.1 coordinate 1,573,860, forward strand.
CGTGTATCAGGAGGAGGGTATGGCGGTGTTTAAGTTGTATGCAGTGCATTCGGGCCATGAACCAGGACCGTTGGATGGAAATGCAAGGATCATGCACCGTGTTGTTGGGCACAAGAACGGGCTTTTAATGGATCAGGACACTGTTTATGGGGTGAATGAGGAGATGGAGAATGATGGGTATGGGTTGACTGGGAAGGATGATGGAGATTTGCAGCTTTCAGTTTTGCAGCAGTTACAGGAACTCAAGAACGAGCTTGGGTTATTGGAAGGAAGAATTTATAAACTGCCTCGAGAGCTATTGGGTTCGGTATCTCACGAACTGTTTGATGTTGCTGATAGAGTTAGAAGAATAGGTGAAGAAAGACCAAAGTCTATTGGGTTAATTTCAGACAAGCCACGTTCAGATGATGTGCTGGTGTGTGACAATGACATGGCTCACTGGGGTGATCCCCACTCTGAACAATTATATGGGGGTGGAAAGGACACAGAATTGATGGATGATGATGAAGACAGTTTTGGGCGAGCTCTTGGGGATGTTGTCTCTTGGGAGCAGATGAGGACAGACTGTACTAGTCAAAAGGATCTGATGGCCGAGCCTTGTAAGCCTGAGAAGTGGTTGAAGTGCAGTGACTTTGATGATAAGAGCATACTGGATTGCGAAGATACCAAACTAAGTAAGCCCATAAGACATGATGAAGGTATTGTTGGAGATGAAAGCCTTGTTGGTATACATGTTGATAGCTTTTACCAAGAAAATGCTAAATGGTATGATTCTCCTTGTGGGTTGGACTCTGGCGCAGATTGTGGGGATAGTGGATTTAGGCATGAAGAGATTGTGTAGCAACCTGGACTGCTGCTTGAATCCTGTCTAACTTAGCTTTGGGACAATTGTTTGCCTATTCATCCCTTCTCAAAGTTGGAAGTGGGTTGTAAATTTCTGTATACACAACATTGGGGCCTCTCACATGCTTTTAGGTGACTTGCTACTTGTGTCTCTAATTAGTCCTGTAAAGTAGAGCCAAATTGGGTTCCTATGCACATACCTTTCTGTAACTATTTATTGACTCTGTCGCTTTCTTTCTTCTAGTCGGTTTCTTCAATAATTAATTATGAGTGTCTCTATCTAGTCAATTGGCATTATAACTGTTGTACCTGTTATATGTGTCAGGACTGCTTTCAAGCTCTTCTCGTATTCTGTCAATCTCTCTTCTTTTGCCTGTTATACATTTCCCTTTCTGTTGCCAATGTCCTATGACCATGAAGGGAACATTTGTCTCATCCACTGGTCATCTAGCTATCGTTGGACAGTGACATGTGATTCTGGATCCTAAACCATTACATGTTTGGTCGTGTTGCAACTTTGTTGGTACCTTTTTTTGGGCATTTTGCAAAAGAAGGTTATGTGACAAGATTCTTTGTTCTTGGTATGGATTATTAACTTGATGTTACTTTGCGGACATATAACAATCTGTAGCAGGGATTGGTTGGCACTGTTCTCAGGATGTGTCTAGCGCTGTTTCTGTGTGCGTGTTTTTTTCTTCTATATGTAGCCCTATTAACAATGGAGCTTGTGCTTTCTATCCTTACGAAAATGCCAGTTTATATCTAGATTTCCAATCTTATCCCAGAGGTTACATCAGCAATACTAATGTTCACTACATTATAGAGGCTTATCTTGGAAGCGCGGGTTGATATTTTTGGGGCACTGAGGTTAATGTACAGGTCAGAAGAAAAGAGATACCTATAGCTGAGTGCAATGCATTCAATAATATTTCACTATATTGTCGTCATATAGAGACAGTATATCAGTTCTTTGTGTTAATGCTTCTTGGCTCTCTGTTTTCTTAAGAATATTAAATGCCCAGCTTATGTTGGCAATGTTGCCAGTAGTCATTTGCCTTCTATTGTAATTCTATTAACGAAACTTTATTTCCAATGGACTGTTATGCTTGTGAGACCTAGAAAATTATTTGTCAGATGCATGTGGATTTTGATGATGGCATTTTTGTCCTGATGTTGGGGCCCATGTGGTACATTTGCTTTTCCCATGAATCGTCCTACCAGTTATTCATGGTTTGCACCTCTTGGTGGTTTTCGATGCTACTTCCTTACACTCTGAATTTAGCATTAGAGAAAAAGAAGAATACGCAGCATGTGACATTATGATTCTATTGCTGAGTAATTTCAAATCACATTTAACATGTCAATGTCCAGAGTATTGTACGAAAGAACTTTTTTGAGCCATGTTTATGTAACATAAAACCATTTTATCTGGGTTTCTTTTGAGAATCAATGCTTGTGAAAAGTACAGGATTTTTGCACATAGTGATATTGTTAATGCTCTTTTCAGAAAGAGGAAAAGGAGGAAGATTATTCTTCCTTGCTGATCAAAGATTCTGTGTACACACATTGAGCACAGATCTATTTTTCAAAAAACCGCTTCCTAAGCCTGGATATTTAGCGCTTTTTATTTGTAGGAAATAGGTTAAAGAGAGGAGATCATTTAATGGTTCAAGTATATATCATAGGGTGTGTAATCTGAGGAAAGCCCTTATTCTCGCCCGAGGCTTCATTTGATTCATGCAAACCTAATTTGATTTCATCTCTTCTATCTACTTTTTTACATGTGCATTACCCCCTTGTGTACTCATGCGCTACATTCCTCAGAAATTTTGAGGGCAATATTATCATGCCTTCCTCATATAAATAGGGTTTCTGTGATGGTGGTCAGCAACCCCATTGAAAGAAGTGATGTCATGTTCTTTGTTGTGGAATATGCAGGGAGGAAGAACTTCAAGGCTAATGAATTATTGTGATTCTACCATTTATCTTGGAAACACGTTTGCTCTTAGTTTTACTTCTTAATAATTGGCCATATCTTGTTACTGAATTTTACGTGCCCTTGAGATTACACTGCATTTTAAGTGTTGGCAAATTGTTAGGAAATTGTTGTTGACGTCTCCTTTTCCTTCTTAGAGGAGGTTAGTGTTGGTGCTTCATCTGCAGGTTTGGGTTTGAAAATTCCCTTAAGTTTGGTTCAGATGTCACTACGATGCCCTTTAGTCCATTAGTAGACTTTGGATTATTTCTGCAGATCTATATCCAAAGCGACATAGTAGATATACTGCTATTAGAATGAGTATTTGCTATTGCAGGTTGAACTTTTCATGACTATCAGTCGTATTTATCTTGTATTCGAGATTGACAGTCACATAAGCCAGAGTACGGTTTTACCACCACAGCAGAACAACTGTACATTTGTTTTCATTATGAGATCTTCACCAGGAAAATTCCTGCAAGCTAGTGACAGCTTTATATTGGTTCAGGATCATGTTTTCCGGTATGTGTCACCCTGTCTTTTTTGGTTTCAATCAGGTAACTACTGATGTGTCTCTTCTATATTTCCATCTCTTGGACATAGAGAGCAATATGCTTTTTTGATGTTTCTGGTGTTGTGTTTATCCTGGAACATTGGTTTGCCATGTATTAGTCTGATTATATTTGTTTGGAGTCTGGAACTGTACAGATTTATCCACACCCTCTGCGCATTTTCTTCTATCTCAATTATCATCGTATTCTCTTGACACTTAGGTGAATTGCATTTCAAGGCACCTCCATCATGCTTAATTTGTTGCTGCATATATATATGTGGTATATTTCGCTTGTCTCACAAAGTTGAGGCAGTTCTTCTTGGATGTGGGACTCTTTGTGCTAATGGTGAGTTATGTGCAGTCATTAAGATCAGTGGTAACGTTTATGTCGGCTGAGTGATGGTACTCTTGACGGTGTACATTATGGGACAAGGTGAGTGGGAATATTTTTTTAGGATTTCCCCGAGTGTCGGACATCCTTTTAGCCGGCAATTGTGCGAGACTTAAAACAAATATATGCGACTTTTGAAGGTCACGTTAATGTCCATATATGGTTAGCCTTCTGGGGTAAATATAGTCATGCATCCTTTCGGTTGGAATATGAATGACCTTTGTTCCTTTGGCTAGGCATGCGTTCTTCTTGTTTCCTTTCAAATAGAACATAGTATTTCTCTAGGGTGACCTCATAAATGGTGCAACAGATGGGTCTTGGCTTGAAGTCATGCCGGATTTCTCTTTCTTGATTTTGAGATTCAGAGTAACTGGTAAGTCCAAGCTTGTATAACCAACCAAACCTGCGCGGCCCCCCCCTTTTCTTACCCTCCCTCTCCTCTCTCCTCTCTATAAGTTGCGTGGTCATTTGGCTGAGTACAATGTTATTTTCCACAGAGAATTTGCCCTCGCACTTTGTTTTCCTTGTTTTAATTGCTATTAGTTAATTGTGGGATTTCTTCTCATTAGTTATGGCAAAGCTAATGGGGTCGCATGTGCAGCGGGACTTAGAAGACTCGGATTCCGGGCAGCACGGCCGTACGTTGCTGCAGTAATTTCCAGCCTTTGTGTTGATTTCACAGGGTCGACGTGATTTGACACAGAATAAGCATATCAGGTAGACAAGAAAGTGCAAGAAAAAAAGGGGGTTGAAGATTTGATCTTTTTGAATGAATGAATTGGCGAAACAAGAAAGATTCAGGTCCAGATTTGGAAGGTGTTATTGAAGGAAACATACCCGTAAGTTGCCTAGCCACGTATCGCGATTTGGTCACTTTTATGTGAGAATCTAAAGGACATGATTCGAATCAGATTAATACAAATGGATTTCTGATGGAATGTTTCGATAGCAGCGGCGAGATTCTATGATTGATCAGAGTCGTTTTTCGCGTTCTCTCTCTTTCTTGCTCTTTCTCCCCTCCGCGGTCGGACTCAATAGCCATCGTTCCCCTGAACGATCGGGTTACCTTATCTGGTGAATCGCTTGGAATGGACGTCCCTACTTTAGCCCTTGAATTGCCTCGTCTGAGTTGTGCGATTTGAGTGCGAAAATTCGGTCCCATTGCTGCATTCACCGTGCATACAAGTGCCAGATGGGCTTTTTGCAAATTCGCCACACGCAGGTTACCCATGTGGATAATTTTTGCAATTTTAAAATTTTTTTTTTAAATATTTTATAATTTTTTTCTTTTGTTTCTTTTTTTTTTTTTGCCGTTCGTTGGCCTCACCGTGAGCCTTGGGCAACCTGACCCCGACGAGGTGGAGTCTCGCCAGCTTTGGGCAAGACTCGACCTTGCTTGCCCCTACAAGGGCAAACCTTGCTCGGCCAGCGATGGAGGAGTCAAAATTGAACCGGAAATCGAAAATTTCATGCATTTCAATTCGGTTCGATTTAGGTAATTAAAAAATAAGCATTTTTTTTTCTAGTTCAGTTATTTTGATTTGGTTCCGTTCGATTAACTGAAAATCTGCAAAATAATCAATTTTTTTTAGTTCTGATTTTATATATATATATTTATATTTTTTTAAATATTTTTTTTGCATTGTCTTCCTCCCACCTCCATCTTACTCTGGAAATCTACTCCTCCTCCAAACTCCCTTAATCTGTCCCCGCCGACGTCACCATAAATCCCCTCAAACCTCGTCCGCCACCACCCTCGACGGCAAATCTAGCCCCTTCGTCGTCAGATGGAGGTCCATCCGAGCCCTAGATGGAGCACAAGTGAGCCGACATCTGACGCTCGTCCAAGATTTAAGACCCAGATCTTGTCCGCGTGGTTGAGCATGACGATTGCGGAAGACGAAGCTCGGAGGTGTAAAACCACTAGCTAGCTCAACGTCCTTCTCGCCGTCGTCCTTAATGCTAGAACTCGAGTCGTGAGATCATGGCGGCCCTCACCGGCCACAGCGAGCCAGCGGCCTCGCCTGCCCTTTGCACCAAAAAAGGGAAAAGAAATAAAAATCAGAAAAAGAAAAACCGAACATCGAACTGAATTTTTAATTCGATTCATATTCAATTCAGGACGAAATTAGGTTGGATTCAAGCTTCTACTCTAATGATTTAATTCGGTTAAAGTCAACTAAATTGAACTAAACTAAATCATTGACATCCAGAACTGATGAGGTTCCTCTACAAGGGCGAGCCTTTCCAGCCCTCGCCTCTGGCCTATTGCTCATCATCGAGGAGGTCCGTGACTCTTGGAGGAAGAAGGGAAAAGAAAAAAAAGAAAAAGAAAGAAAAGATAAGAAATCGAGAAATAATTTCTTTTAAATTATAAAAATTGTCAACATTGATGCCGATCGCGTCATGTCGGTCATTCCGCATCGGCGTCATCGATTTTTGGCCAATATTAAGCAGATTGATTCGATTGACAAAACGTGAAAATACCTATAATTGAATTGACACAATTAAAAATTTAAATTGAATCGGCTCGAACGCAATGCATTGAAGACTTTTTTTAAAGTAAAATTTCCCCTAAACTCAAGGTGGTTTCGAACTCCTCCTCACCTCCCACGTTCCACACTGTCAACACAATCGCTCGGGGGATCAGTTGACAAAAATCACCATGTTAGAGAGATTGCTAATAAATTAATGAATCAATCGATTAACAAAATTAATTAATGCCATTCCTTAGCATCTCCCCAATATTTGTAGCCTGGTCTTCTTCTTACTTTCCCTTTTTTGACCCCTTTTTTCGCTGCGTTTCTTCTATCATTGACGAGACCTTCTTCGCCTCAAGCTTTTTGAAACTTTTGATCGATCCAACAGAGCTGTCTCCCCCACCACCACTTTCGTGAATTGACATCTCACGAATTCGAGATGACATGTCATTTCGACAAAGCCCTTTTGGTCCTTAAACTTGGACACAAGTGACTACTGATTAAGGTACGCAGGTCTTTGTCTGGAGCCTTGGGCGTGCGTGTTTGACCCGGGGGGGAGAAAGTGGGGTCCTAATTACAGATAGGGTTCTCGACAAAGTCATGCAAGGGGGGGCAATCCCAAAACTTTAATTAGGAAGGAAAAAAAGCACAACTTAATCATATTTTTTTTTTTATTGTGATTATGTGCCTCGTCTGGGTAGGCATTCCCCTGGATTTCAGGGAGATTGTTTCTTGAACTTCCGACGTGCAAGAGTATTGAATTATGCATTTGGCATTTGTGATTTTTTTTTACCTCACATCTTTATAGAAAGATGACTTACTTTGTTGGTTTTCTTCTTAGGTGTTCGCGTAGATTAACTCGTTTTTGTGGGTAGAATCACCAAATTTTTTTTTTGAAGCTATTGTACTTATCTCAATTTAATTCTAGATATTATAATTATGCCAATTCAATCATAAATCTTTTTGCATTTTGCTAATTGAGTCCACCGGATTAATTTTGACCGAAAATCGCTCGCGTGGATAATTTTCAATAATATTTTGAAAATTTTTTATAATTTTTTTTATTTATTTTTTTTTCCCTAGACTTAGGGCTGGCGAGGGCCAAGACGCCCTCGCCCTCAACAAGTGGTATGTAATGCGTAATTTTAATATTGATGCTAATGAGATATGATTAATAGCTGTTGGGCGTGTGTCATACGGCAGCAAGTGGTACATGCTTACTAAAAACCAAAGCTAAATCTAGAACCAATCGCTTTATTGGGGAGGATTTATCCAAATAGTCATAAACTTATTGTATAATAGTCATTCCGTCTTAAATTTTCTATTTTGACCGATTTAGTTCTAAACTTTTTGACGATTTCATAATGTAATTATTCCGGCCAATTTTGATCGGAAAATCATTTGAGGGGGAAGTCGAATCATCTTTAGAGAATCCTACGGGTAGGATTGAAGGATGATTTGCGAGGTGACTGCAAAGGTGACTGCACCAAATTTTCTTTATGTATTAGGCACGGGTTTTTCTTAACTCAAGCCGAAATTTAGTTTGAATAATAGTTTAGTTAGTTCTAACTAATCTAAACGCATACGTGCCGGTAGATCATCAATAAGTGATCGGTTCGAATTAGGACGTCTCTTTTCCTCCGGTACGTTGCTCCATCATCTTCTATCCTTAGCCTAAGTAGTTGAAGGGGGGCCAATTTGCATAATCATTTTGGCTTATTATACTTCGCTTGCTTGGGTGACCGCCACTCCGAATGAACACACCACGCAGAATGGGTCTACTTGGGTTCGGATACCACTTCTCCTCTGACCAAGGAGAAATCCGTTCATTCAAAAATGCAGGCCAGGAACCGAACTCGATAAGGGAAAGCTAATTTATTGATCTAGGGTTGTCCAAATACTAACCGAGACCAAGGGAGGGATGAAGGAGGAATTGCATGAATTAAGGAAGCAAACCAATCAACCCAGAGTTCGAAGATATTGCAACTCGCTTGAAAACATGACTAATGATTACGAAAACCCTAATTTACAAATCCAATATCTAAGACCTTTTTTGGTAAATAAATGAAAGAGCAATATAAGTTACACGAATGTATAAAAGAAATCCATATGGACGTAGTCTTTTTGATCCTGATAATCGCTGACGTGGCTATTATCGACTGTCCTACATGATACGTTGATGCGTATAACTTGTGAATTGCCGTGCCAGAGATTTTCGGCGATAGCCATTTGGAAGGGTTACACTGAATCTTTGCGCAAAGGTTTAGGGCTACCGAAAAGCTCAAACTAGCCACTTCAAAAGAATGGTCGCTCAATTTAAACTGGTTGCTCCCTAAAGTCGCATGAGGACGTCATTTCGAAGACGCGCACGGGTTGGTTCGTCTGGCTTGAGTGAAGCTCGTGTCTGTGCTCCCTTGACGCGATACAAAGACCGGACAATCTCCGGACGGCGCGGTGGAAGCTGCGTTACGAACTATTAAACAATCTTCCACCCTCACCCCTCGTCCTTTTGACTCAACTTCGTTGAAAATTAGAGAAGACGATTTCTAGAAACTGTTGCGCGGTTCGCTCTGTTACTTCTTTTTGACGTCACCTTTTATCGTTTTGTCTGCTACAACTACAACTTCTGTTTCGAGAAATTCAGAAAAGAGAGAGTCTGCATTGTAGAAACGTGAACACATCCCACGACATGGCCGCGTAATGTCGCGAAGTAGACATATTTTCGTAACGTCTATGTTAGCGTTTTGATTGTATCTTGTCGGCCTATCGCGTTGTGTCAGTGCTAGATGGAAGAAGTCTTGTTTCGGATTTAAGATTCATCACCAAGCAGCACCGACTGACGGCGTGCGATATGGGGGATAGATTGCTAATGCCATGCTATGGACGCGGGATCTGATATGCTCATCGGTGATAGGAAATCGGGGCGTAATCGACATCCTCATCCTATCACCGATGCGTGGAATCGAGGTCATATGAACGAGTGGAAGATGAACAAAAGATTATTGATTGCTTTGACATAGAGATTATGATCTTCAGTTGAGGTAATTTTGTGAAGAAAACATTTTTGTCCTATAATATCTGGGCTGCGGTGGTTTTAAAGTTTTATTCACAACAAAAATCCGATATCACAAACAAGAAAGATTCCCAAAGAAAAGTCTAGTCAAAACACGTTAACATATTTAGTTAGACAACCTTCCTTCGAAAAATTTAAACCAAAAAGTTATGTTCCAAACAGACAAATAACCAAAAAAAGTCATAAATCTATTGTAATTGGGTCAATTCAGTCATAAACTTTTTTTTTTACCAATTCAGTCCTAAACCTTTTACAATTATGCTATGTCAATCTGTCCGGTGAATTTGGGCCTACCGGTGCTAATGCAGATGCCATTCGGCTAGGGATCGAATGTTTTAAAATTTTATAATTTTTTATAATTTTGATTTTGATTTTTTTTCTTCCCCAACCCCTCCCCTTCCTCTGCCGATCGTCGAGGTCCATCAACAGTGAGGCTGAGCACTTACCAGCCATGCTTATGGTCGGTTGGTAAAGAGGGGAGGGGAGGGGGAAAAGAGAAAAAGAAAGAAAAAATAAAAATAATAAAAAAGTCGTAAAAATATTCAAAAAATATTAAAATATTCGATCACTGGTCAATCGACATCTACGTCAGCTTTGATTCGCAAAAATTCACTACATGGACTGAAATAGTATAATTGAGAAAGGTCTAGGACTGAATCAGCAAAAAAAATAAACATTTAAGACTGAATTGACACTGGGGGTGTGCAAACTAGATCAGACTGGCCTGGGATTGGGCTAGACCAGTTGGGATATGGTCCGTTCTCAAGGGGGCAATCCGGTCCCTGGTCCAATAGTGGATGGGCTCGGACTAGACTACTCAATATATATAATTGTATGTATTGAAAAAAAAAGAATTAGAAATACTTGACTTCAAACAAAACAATACAATGATTTAAAAAAAAAAGAACCAATTAACTATCGAACTAGTTAACTTAATTTTTAATTACCCCAAAATCCCAAGATATTATGAGTCCTCTCCTCTCGGTCTCCTCTTGCATCTCGCTTTCACCTCTTTGCTCATGTCTTGACTTCGCCTCTTCGCTCGCTCCTCTTGTAGTCCCGCCTCTCGCTTGTCTGCATTGTCGCTCATGTTGTGTTTTGCAGCCACTAGCGTCGTTCCTTTCGCCGCTTCCTCTCCTCATGTCCATCCTCACTTGGTCGGTTTGATCTCAAATAAAAACCTCAAGTGGTCAATCCGTTAGTTTCTCTACTCTGATTATTCACATGTTTTCTTAATTGAGAACTCTTGATCATGTGATCCCAACATGGTTACTTCCTCTCCTATCAAAATTTTTTCTTTTTTGGGTCCAAATCCCTCTCAAGCTTGAATACCATTAAAATGGTTGAGTTTTAATGGAGGTATCTTCTTGTGCTTTGATGTGACAGTTTGTCTAAAAGAAAAGTTTTTCATTAGCACAATTAGTCATGAATCATCCGACTTATTGGTCATGCATGTATTCCAAGGGTTAGATTTCTATAAGCAGTCGCTATTAGCGGTTTCATTGGGATTGGATTGAGACTGAAGCGAACTGCTTGTCCCGATTTGGTCCAGTTTGTGGTCCTGAAAATTTGGGGACTAGGACCATCGGTCCGATCCTCTATTCCATGCCAGGATCAAGCTAGTCCGGACCATGCACACCTTTAATAGGCATAACTATGATAGGTTTAGGACTTTTTTGGTAATTTTCCTGTCGCAACATAATACATATTAATTGACTCTCTTGTTCGACATATGACCTCGCCTATACCTTCTCACACATATACCTCAACGGTAAAATATAGAGGTATCAAAATATATCAAATGTGATATACTTTTTTTTTCTACTTTTTATATGGTCATTTATTGTATTGTGCTTAACCGATGTAATTGGAACTTTAGACTTTGTGGGTCTTTAGACTATCTGGGTCTCACGAGAAGCACAAAGATTTGAATGCTAGCATGGACTTGGATTCGTGGTAAATTTGTTTGAGACGAGTTACTACTTCTTAATTTGAAAAATGTCCATTTTATTAGAAAAATATCCACTTTGCTTTGGGTACGATAGGCGGCTTGTCTGTAAAGTTGGAACTTTTACCTATTTTCTGACTTGGCGTGTCCATGGACACTCCAAAGTTCTGATTCCATCAATCCTAAGCACCCCCCATTCCCAACATGGACTTACAAACCGTGGGATCCACTCTCCCAAAAAGAAGCAATTCAAGAATAATGATAACTCTGATTATGGACGCCATTACTGGGTTGGCAAACCTCGAGTGCACTAAAAAATGTTTTGTATATTTCTTCGTTAGGACAGTACTTATGCCGATTCATCATAATTTCAGGCTCCATTTGTTTTGCGAAATATAAACGATTAAGAAAATATTTTCATAAAAATGATCACTTATATTGTTTATAAAATAATGAATTAACAAAGTATATATTCATCGTCTATGTTTAGATAAAAGTAACGCTGACAATGAAAGTATTTTTGATTGGCTAATTATCTCAAGCAATACAAGCAATCTTTTCTAAAAAAATATTTTTTAAATTATTCATTTTTCGCTAAATAAGCGGAGCATTGAAGGTCCTATCATTATGTAAAAATGCATTTCATGCTGTTCAAATTGATGTCTAATATTATAGTAAACAAACTGCTGGACAAATAAAGTTAAGGTATAATAACATAATGTCCGATGGGGGGGGGAGAGAGAGAGAGAGAGAGAGAGAGAGAGAGAGAGAGAGAGAGAGAGAGAGAGAGAGAGAGAGAGTTGTCTCAATTCTGTCACTTAAAGTTCAGCTAGTTGGGAATCCTTCGCATTAATATTAAGAATCTGTCTTCTAAAGGGGACATGAGTGGGTCATGCACTGCCAAATATTAATATTAAGCATACCAAAATCCTAGAGCAATGGCAGGGAATTCAGGGCAAGACACGATTTTGCTTAATCTATACTGTACAACTTGAGAAAAAGATGGAACATGAGGAAAGCTAGATTGGTCCGTAATTAATTTTCCTGAATCTTACAGATGAATTATTGTATTTGGGGACACTATGACTTGCATTTTATGTCAAAGTAAAAAAGAATAAGAAGAATTTGTTAAGGGATGCACGTGTAAGTTATATTAGAGAAGTCCCATATTGAAAAATGATGTGGTGTTGAGTAGTTAATATATTTTAGTTAGCTTATAACTCATTAGCTTAAGCTTTTGAGTGAAAGTGAGTCCAGCTGGATATATTAATAGGCTTGAACTTGGACTCTTACTTAGCGATCCTCCCCAATAAAGGTATCACGCTTGGATATATTCCAAAATGGATACCCAATTTATATGGTACTTGTTTCATTTCTCAACTTAACTCTTTTTCAATAAACGACACTCGCATGACATAAGTATTTTTTTAATTTCTTTTTTCACTTATGGCTTTTCATGCGGAAGAGAAACTGTGCCAATAATATCACTTAAACACAAACCTTTAAATATGTCATCTTCATTAACATGACATCCCCTTCATAACTTCCGAAACTTCTTCATAGTGACTTCGTTCCATGTCTCGTTTCTTGAACAAGCGGCTATTAGTTATTAACCTTATTTTTTCAAATCTTAGTTATGAGATAGAAGAAGTGGATAATTCTAGCTAGAAGTGTGTTGATCCGATCTCTCCATGTATGTGGGAGTCTAAGTATTTATAGGGGTTAGAAAAAATAACCAACTGGACCAAACCAAATTGGGCAGTTTGGTCTGTATCCAAGGGCATTGATTAGGTTCCTAGCTCCATAAAATTGGAACAGATTCTGGTTCCTAGTCCCAAGTGTGGAACCGGCCACCGAATCGGATTGACCAATTTTTTTTAACTTAAATTTATTTCTTGAAAGTCTTTAAAGGAATCATTTAAACTCTTAATCAATAGGGATACTTCAACATATTTAAAATGTGAATATGGGTTTCAAGTATATGGAATCGGTTCTACTGGACAGCCCATAAATCGAACAAGACCGATTTCGTTCTAGGCACCTCTGGTCCGATCCCCAATTCTCAGTTTAGGGATGGGATTGGACTAGATTGGAAATCCATCATTCCCAAGCATTTGAAGTACAGATATTTTATTGAGATGATACATTTCGACGTATCTGATATAAATGTCTCCTCTCCAAATCACCATTGGAGCGTTTGGAAGCCTTTCACAATAATCACGTTGAAAAAACAAGCATGTGTGACAGCTGAGAAAGTTAAGGACGCGTGTCTTTCATTGGGGAGAGTTTTGCTTGAGTGGAAAGTAGACTGGAAAGACTTTCTTAAAAACAAAAGTAGTTGAAAATGGCTATGTACATCGCATGTTTGCTTCACGCAAACAGCTTTATCGCGGGGCTTTAAAGACTCCCCCTTCTCTTATTTTAATTACAACCCTCCATCGTCATCTTCATGACCCCCTAAAACAACATGGAAACCAACCAAACCAAACCCTAGAAACCCGGTTCTTTGCTCTCTCATCGAACTCTCTCATATCCTCCAAATGACCCCACAAACCCCCACCATCCGATCATAAATCCCCTCGGAGAGATGAGCTCAAACGCCGGCTCTAGCGCCTCCGGCGGCGGCGGGATCGCCAGCACCGTCGCCGGTGGTGGACCGTGCGGGGCATGCAAGTTCTTGAGGAGGAGGTGCATCCCCGGATGCGTTTTCGCACCCTACTTTGATTCCGAGCAAGGAGCGGCTCACTTCGCGGCGGTTCACAAAGTTTTTGGGGCGAGCAACGCTTCGAAGCTGCTGCTGAACATCCCAGCCCACAGGCGGCCCGACGCGGTCGTGGCGATCTGCTATGAGGCGCAAGCTCGCCTTCGAGACCCTGTCTATGGATGCGTTGCCCACATCTTCGCTCTCCAGCAACAGGTAATAATTCTACTTGCAGACGATCAATCCAATCTTTCACCTGGAGTAAATCACAGATTTTGTTCGAAGTGGTTGTCGTTTTTTTTCCTTTCTGGAATGAAGAGATGATCAAGTCTAACAACATGTAGACTGACTAGTTCCTGATACGATCAGAATCATTAGCTTTCTAGGGTTGCAGAAACTGAAACTCGAGAAGAAGAATCATTGGGAAACAGCGAACATGCTTCACAGAAACCCAGAAAAATTTTCTGATTATTTGAGTTCTACAGTTCAAATGGTCGGCGGTTACTACGAACGAGCGAGTGTCTATGTGCTTCGTCGGTGCTTATTAACTTTCAGTGTTCACGTATCTCGTCTTTTCGCGTTTATTAAGGAAATGGTCGGTTCAAGTCCCGATAGGTTCGCCAAAAAACCAGTATGCGATCATTAAATGTCTCATTTTCTTTCCTTTTGGTCACCTTTCTTGTCAACATTATCCACCAATTCAGAGTCAACGCTTTCGAGGTTCAAGTGCAACATCGTACTTGATGTATATCTGCCATCATTTTTCTTACCCTATTTCACTTATGCGCGTAAAATGATTTGCAAAGAGCTGTCTTTAATGCTCGGTCTTTCTCTAATATCGCGCATTTTAAATCGTTCGGAGTCTGTGAAATGAACACAGTTGCAGATCATGGCGCATACGAAATCCTTCATTAATGACTTCAAATGACATCTTTCTTACAATTCATTGGTTCATTTGTTGGTTCAAGATTCAGACAGACTCCTAAGCATGAGCTTTATAAAGTTTTTCGCTAACATATCCGATGGTACGGAGCACAGACTTGCGCGAGAGCTAGCAGAAGCACTGTTTGACTGTGATTAGGAATTATGTCCTTATGTTACAGGGAAAAATAAAGACTAGAGTTAGCTTTTAAGCCTAAGAGAATGCCTTGGAGAAGGCCCGGAAGCAGCTACGGTAAACTCTGTCATGGTTTAAGATTTATCTAATAACTGAAGTTGGGTACATTATGCTGCTTTTGAATTTAGACAAAGCATCTATTATACACAGTGAAAAGAAGAAAATAGTCGCCAAGAGAGATAATGAGTAATGACCGTATTTGGGGGTGACAGCATGCATTAATCCAAAAGTTTATAAAGGTCGATGTATAATACCCGGTTTTCATTTTATATTTCTTTTTTCAAATTTGAGACAAGTCAACTAAACAAATAAATAATTTTTTTGTGTTGCATTTGATTTATCGTCTAATTTGGAAAAAAAAAAGGTGTTTTTTTTTTGGGTCGAAAAAAAAGGTGGTTTGTTAACTAATTGTTTGCTGAGCAAGTACCGCCTAGATTGAGTCCACTTGATCAAGCCAAACAATGCGATTTCAAGAATTTGTGAGATTCAAAATTTATACTACATTTTCTCTTGTAAGCATATGATCTTTCTATGTACCCAGGTGGTAAATCTACAAGCCGAGCTTTCATACCTACAAGCCCATCTCGGACCACTAGAGCTACCGACGCAACCGCCACCACCCCTTCTTCCAACGCAGTTGCCGGTGACGCCTCATTCTCTGTCTATAACTGACCTTCCAATCCCGTCAGCCTCACTGTCCATGCCCACTCCATACGATGTATCGTCACTTTTTGATCCGACGGCACATCCATCTTCATGGGCCGCTAGCACGCTGTTGCGGAGGACAGTTGATCCACGTCACTTCAGTGTCGGCAGCTCATTACCGAGCACAATGGGCGAAGGAGATGGCGATCTCAGAGCATTGACAAGCGAACTTCTCGGCACACAATGCCCTCCCCGACTGCCTGATGGTTCACCACCGCCGTGCACCTCTGAAAAAGACTAACATTGATGATGGATCCGACGTTCGTTCGAAGCATTGCATAGCTCATACAAGCAACAGCGGCTTTTTTCCCATCTTGTTTCTTGTAGTAGCAAACCCTTCAGCAAGTGATTATACTAGTTTTTGTAACTTTTTGGTATTTGGCTTAATTCTGTTCCTATTCTTTTTGAAGAGTTAAATAGGAGTGCATGAATTCGAAATTGGATGTGTTGCATTAACCCCAAATTGCACCAATCAAGCAAGAAACTGTTTTGGATGATGCTAAATATAGTAACACAGGTTTATGAAACTAGCATACTAAAAAACGCGGTAAACTCTAGTTGAGAGCTGAATATGATCCACTTAGGTAAATTCCCGCTTCTAATTATACATCACATAGTATATTAGTTTAATAAGTTTAGTGAACATAGCATCATTCAAAAGTTTTCTTTCTCAGCGTTGAGAAAGTTTAGTGAACAGAGCATGAATTGTCATGCTAACTGGAGGCCGATTAGCCTTCACTTGAACTTTTTTCTCTCTCAGCGTTGAGAGTCCCCCCGTCTCCCAGGTGAGAGTTCTCCCTATCTTCTATGATAGCTTTTCCCTAAAATCACTCGAAATCCTCTCTCAGCTATGAGAGTTCCTCCCCTTTTCTTTCAGAAAACGAGCTTGCCATAGCTCGCATCTTCAACCACAATTCTATCCCCATTCAGACCTTTCATACAAACCTTATAACCTCCCCCGCACCACACAATCAAACCCTCTAGTGATTCCCCAACCAAACCCCCATCATCCCACACAAAAAAACCCTTTTCAAAACCGTAGTTGCCCGTTACGTCAGAGCTCCCTTCATCCTCCGAATCTGGTGAAATTCTGGCGGCATCATCTCTCATCATTTCCCAGGTCAGGCTCGCGAATTGGTATCAGTAACAGGTAATCCAGTTCTCTTGACTCATCTGCTCGGTTCCTAAGCTGATTCTTTGTTTTCACCACCAAAGTTAGTATCATGGAAAAGCCACCGGAGTACATATGAAGGTTGCGAGCGGGAATTGTCAGGGTCTAGCTTCTACCCTGACATTCCAACATCTAATAGCCATTGTGGCTCAAGAAAAACCCAATTTGATTTTCTTAATGAAAAAAAAAAAAGGAGATGTAGTGGACAGAAAAAAGAAGAGACTGAATTACCAGCGCTCGGTCACGGTAGACCTAGTAGGCTTGGCAGGAGGCTTAGTGGCCATGCGGGGTGAGGAGATTGTGGTGGGACTAGAGATGTCCGGAGAGAATTTTATAGATCTAAACTGTAAAGAGAACACCACTGGTCCGACCATGCGGTTGACCCTGCTTCACGCCCCCACAAACTTTCAGGAGAGGCTTATTCTCTGGCATAGGCTACGATCTATACACTTTGAAAACTTGCTTCCTTGGGTCTGCATTGGAAATTTCAATGAAATAATGTGCAATTGGGAAAAAAAAAAGGGAAAAAGGGACGCAATATACCATAGAATGAATGCTTTCTGTGAAATGTGAAATGACTGTGCTCTCATAGATATTGAAAGTAAAGGATGTGCGTACTTGTAGGCTAACAAAAAGAATAGACCAGATTTGGTGGAAGAAAGGTTCGATAGAGCTGTTTATAGTATGGAATGAAGAGTACTTTTTCCAAAGGTGGAAGCATTCACTTAACCAGCAGTTGGCTCGGACCACAGCCCCTTATTGTTTTCTCTAAGGGCTCCTCCAGCTAAAAGAAAGAAAGAATTCCTCTTTGAGGCCTACTGGTTGGACGATCTTGAATGCAAGGAAATTGTAAGAGATGCCTGGATAGATCAGGGCAGTACCCAAGTAGATTTCACGAGTAAGACGAGAAGAGCTACCGGTGCCTTAACAAAATGGAGCAAAAGAAAATGCTCTAATGCTCATAAACAGATTGATATCCTAATGAGGAACTCACTGGATTGACAAACAAGCAAGAAGAAAAGGAATATAAGGAAACTAACTAGGTTGTTATAGAACAACTAGAAAGATTATGGAGGCAAGAGGAAATGTTATGGAGTATGAGATCAAGAATCGTCTGGCTGAAATGGGGAGATAGAAACACCAAATATTTTCATGCCACTACAATCTAAAGGAGATAAAGAAATAGGATTTCTATGTTGAGAATGGATGACGGTAGTTGGAGCTGTGACCCCATGGCCCTGAAGACACATATCGACTCTTTCTTCCAATCTTTATACGAGTTATCGGGGTCTAGAAACCTGCAACTAGTCTTGGAACAATGCCCACACCTCGTAACGAAGAGATGAATGAAGCTGCTTTAACGTGCAAAGTGACAATGGAAAGAAAGTCCAGAATTCACATGCCTTTTCCAAATGACTTTATCCTCTTCATGGGTGCGCTCATAGGAAGGTGATTGGGTGGGCTTGTAGAGACAAGTTGCAGGGGACGAGTCCACACATAAATGGCACGGAAACACATGTCAGTATACATGGCCCGTCCACAAGACCGTAAACTCCAATCTCATGATTATGATTCACATGCATTCAACGGAAAACTTGGTCAAATTTAATCGACGATGCGACACACAGGATAAAGAAACACGCCATAATTTAATTGATGATGCGAGAAGGAGAAAATAAAAGTACAGTGCAGGAAAGTAAAATGTTGAAAGATAGCAAAATTTGTTTGATTTGTGCAAGAAGGGTTTTTAGCTTACTAATGGTATTTACAATGATAACCGCTTCCCAATGGTTTCTAGTGGTTGCATTCTTCTTAAACGGTTCCTAACAATTGTTTTTGTATTTCTCCACTTCTGAAAGTCTCGTGTCCATCTTAATTGTGCCAACAATCTCGAGAAGATAATTCTCTGCACTCTAGATATTTCGGTCATGGTACCCACAAAAAGGATAAAGAACTTATGATCGGCAACAATTGATGATCATGTGCTTGTGCCCTTTGTTGTTTATTATTATTATTATTATTATTATTATTATTTGAAAAAAGAGTACACAATCAGCATGTGTGCATTTTGAGCACATTAATATGTCTCCATTTTGGGCATGCATGTGCATCATATGCACCCATGCCAATGAAAAAAATAAAATAAAAATATAATTAATTTAATTTTGACCCGACTTAATCCGTAATTGCAAATATAACGTATAAGCTAATGTTCAGAAGCTCGGGGACCGAAAAACTCTCTCCCTGTCTCTCTCTCTCTCTCAGTGTATAAATCTTTTTTTTTTTTAATTCAAACCCTAGAAGACTACGGCAAGACAATATATATACATATATATATATCTTCTTTTCTTTTCTTTTTTCTTTATGAAAGAAACTCATATATTAAGTGATGTCACAGACTAAAAGCAATTCTTTAAATAAGTTACGCCCAATAAATTTTTATTTACTTTATCAATACACGAAGCAAAGTGAAAGTGCGGCGTTAATTTAACCAGTGGGAGATATTCGATGTTTAAGAATGTCTGTCATGTCACATAGATTACAAATGGAGTGGATTGATATTTGTATATTACAATAATTCGACAAAAGTTAATGCACCATAAATCGAGAAGGACTGTGATTGAGTTTCAAAACACCATAAACCGATTATGTGAAATCGCGAAAATCAAGCCGAGGTTCTCTCTCCCAACAACCGTGAAAATAAGTCAAAAGAGAAAAATATATCATGAACAAGTCAACAACTCTCCTCAACTTCAGCCAGGCTCGTGCAAATAAGCCGGATTCGGTTCCGCAAAATTGATTTGAATTTTTCTTAAAGTTAACCGGATTTAAACGTGATAGAACGCTTTCTACAAAATTGGGTCTGTCATTCCTTGAGAAGTTTCATGCAACATAGACATGTTCGGGTCGGCTAAATATCAATAAAAAAAAATTTAGTCTCGGAAAACTATAATTCTTTCTAGCGTAGATGCAAATAAAATGTGAAATCCTATCTTAAATTCAGAGGTATGCAAAATCAATAATATGCTCAAAGATGCAAAGATGAACACAACAGGACATGCAAATAACAAAATTTCAGAGAAAGCAAATATTCAAAGATGCGATTTCCTAAAATCTAGAACAACCAAATAATATTCAAAAAAATAAATCGACTGATTCTCTAATTTCTCTCTCTGCGAATCGTTCAGTTCAGCTGTAGAATCGTCCATCTTCGCTCTCCCTGAAACCGCCTCGTGACTCCATAAAAGCTGGCCAGTCTCCAAGCTTCCACAGCCATGGAAAATCTCTCCTCCTCCTCCTCGGACCTCCAGTCCGTCTCACCACTGTCCTCCCTTTTTTTCCTCCCCAGGGTGACGATCTCCGCCGTCGGTTCCGAGCTTCGATTGTTCTCGAATTCTTCGATTGTTTTCCGTTTGCAGTTGACTCAGAGCTAAGTCCCTCCTCCTTCGGTTTTCGTTCTCGGTTTCTGATCCAGTCAATATCGCTGAGCCCTCTTTGGTCCTTCCCAAAAATTTTCAGAGATCGCTGTTCCTATCCCTGCGCCTCGAACGCTCGGTTCAGCTCTGTTTCCCGTCCGAGAGTTCGAAGCCTTTTTAACTCATGCCTTGATTCTCCATTATTGTGCTCTGATCTTCACTGAGCATATTTCTGGAATCCGTTCGCTGCTTGTCTCCGAGCGTCGTCAACCGAGAACCGCAAAAACAAAAACAAAGCATAATGGGTGGATTGTACAAAGGTTTGTATAGACTATCGTGACAGATTTCTCTCTCTTTTTGCAGATTATCTCCGTGATCTAGGGCTTCTAATGGCTATTACCACCGTCCCCTTTGGTTGCCTTCAACTTCTCTGGCCTCTCTGGTATTTATTTTCATTATCCCCTGTTCTGTTCCGCTTCGTCTTCACCAGATGCAAGATCGAGTTGCATTCGTGTCAGTGTCGCTCGATGGCCCATGACGATATTGTCGTGCTAGTGTCGGTTGTGGGTGAAAAGCCACTTTGAATTCGTGTCAACATTTAATGTTCTCAATGCACACAAACTATTTGTTAAAATCTGTAAGAAAAGATAGTGAAGGAAGGCTACGGAGGAATTGTATTCTGTATATCTTTCACACCAGGAACTGTATAATTACAGACCTAAATATAATACATAGAGGGCAGACTAAAGAGGAAAAAAAGATGAACAGAATAAAGGAAAATCAAATCCTAACACATAAAACAATCAAATCAATTAGCGTCAAATGAGATCACTATTGATATTGAGATTCCTCATTCCAAAAGGCAACTGAATCTTCAACACTCCCCCTCAAGCTGGTGGTCGGTACACATCAAGGACGCCAAGCTTGCTTAATAGATACGCGTGTTGCCTTTGACATAAGGGTTTAGTGAAGATGTCCGCAGGTTGCTCTGTTGTTCTTATCCCTCTTGTCTTGATTACTCCATTCTGAATTTTATCCCTGATGAAATGACAATCAACTTCTATGTGTTTTGTCCTTTCATGAAAGACTGGATTCATTGCGAGTTTAAGTGCAGCGTCATTGTCGCAAAATAGAATGGTAGGTTCTTTAACCCATATACCGAGATCTTGAAGTAATCCTCTTATCCAAACTATCTCACAGCTGGTTCTCGCCATTGCTCGATATTCTGCTTCAGCAGATGACAAAGAAACAGTTGACTGTTTCTTTGTTTTCCAAGATAGTAATGAATCCCCCATTTTGATGCAAAAGCCTGTGACGGATTTTCTACTCATGGGACACGTAGCGTAGTCTGTGTCACTATACGCTGTCATTTCCATGTTGTTATCCCGAGACAGTAGAATTCCCAAACCTGGACAACCCTTCAAGTACTTCACGACTTTAAGTGTTGCATTCATGTGAGACTGTTTTGGGTTATGCATGAATTGGCTGAGAATTTGCACGGCATAACATATGTCGGGTCTAGTCATGGTCAAATATATAAGTTTCCCGACAAGTCTTTGATAAACAAATGGATCACTAAGTAGGGCATCTTCTTTCATGGGAGATGATTCTTTATCATACTCAGCTGTCGTTAGATTGATATTTTGTTCAATTGGAATAGCAGCTGGTTTGGATCCTGATAGCCCTGTTTCTGATATAATCTCCAAGACAAACTTGCGTTGACTCAGGCAAATTCCTTTGTCTGACCGTGCAATTTCTATTCCCAGGAAAAATTTGGGGGGTCCCAAATCCTTAATGTGGAAGGTAGAGTGCAGGTAGCTTTTAAACTTCTCAATGGCAGTACCATCATTCCCCATGATAAGTATATCATCAACATATATAAGTAAATAAATTGATGATGTACCTTGGTTCCATGTGAACAAGGCGTAATCATGTTTGGATTGTCGAAAGTTGGCAGCTATCAGTGCCGCAGTAAATTTGGCATACCATTGACGAGAGGCCTGTTTGAGCCCGTATAGGGATTTACGGAGACGACACACTCTATTCTCCCCCTGTCTGCGTAAACCCAACGGAAGATCCATGTAAATTTCCTCATCGAGATCTCCATGAAGGAAAGCATTATGAACATCCATCTGATGAAGGGACCAATCATGAAGCGCTGCAACAGAGAGGAAAGAACGAACAGTGACTTCCTTTGCTACTGGAGAGAAAGTTTCAGTGTAATCAAAACCTTCTCGTTGTGTAAATCCTTTAGCCACTAGTCGTGCTTTATAGCGTTCAATGGAGCCATCTGCCCTATATTTGATTTTGTAAACCCACTTGCAACCAATGGACTTTCGATTGGGAGGTAGAGGAACAACATCCCAAGTTTTGTTGTCCATTAGAGCTTGTAATTCATCATCCATTGCTTGCTGCCAACGAGGGTCCTTAACAGCCTCATGATAAGAGGGTGGTTCCTGTCCTTCAGATATTCTACTAATGCAGCACATATGTTCATATGAAAGACCTGCAAAGCTTACATATGAAGAGATAGGATATCGTGTACCAGATGATTCCAAAGTAGGGCAAATATAATCTGCTGTCCACGTAGGAGGTCGTGTAGTACGAGTAGAACGTCGTGGAGGGGCTGGTGGAGTAATTCCAAGTGTTTCCGAGGCAGTATCACCCAAAGAGTTTGGTGATGGAGATGGTAATGGAATGTCTTGTAAAACATGAGGAGTCATATTTTCTGAGATTGGTGATGGTGCTACATCAAAATCAAGAGCCGAAGATGCCGCAGGAGATGTCGAGTATGGGATCATTACTTGTGGTTCTGATGAAAACATTTCTTCAACCAAAAATGGGCGTTGACGAGTGGTCACACCAACCTGTTGATGAGAAGATAATTCTTCCTGGAAAGGGAAAACATCTTCATGAAAAACAACATTTCTACTGACAAGGAAACTCCTGGTGGATGTATCATATACCAAATATCCCTTCTGAAGAGTAGGATATCCCATGAAGACACATTTAATGGCACGAGGATCCAGTTTAGTCCGAGGCCCAACAGTAGATACATAACAGAGACAACCAAATACACGAAGGTGACCAATATCTGGTTTCTTTCCAAAGAGCAATTCGAAGGGGGTTTGTCCATTGAGAACACGAGATGGCATCCGATTGATTAAGTATGCCGCCGTGACCACACAGTCTCCCCAGAATATTTCTGGAATAGAAGCTTGATATTTAAGTGCACGAGCAACCTCAAGGAGGTGACGATGTTTTCTTTCGACAACACCATTCTGTTGAGGAGTATATGTGCAGGAACTTTCATGAAGGATGCCATTGGTAATGAAGAAAGAAGAACATTCATGATTAAAAAATTCCCGTGCATTATCAGTACGCACCCGCTGTATGGATTTGTGGAATTGATTTTTGATGAGGGTGAGAAAGTTTCGAAGAATGGAAAGGACTTGGGCCTTGGATTGCATCAAAAAAACCCAAGTTGCTCGTGTATGATCATCCACAATTGTAAGAAAAAAACGAGACCCATCACGGTGTGGGGTGTGATATGGTCCCCAAATGTCCATATGTAATAGAGAAAAAGATGCAGTTGCTCGTGATGCACTATGTGGAAAGGGTAAACGCGATTGCTTAGCGAGAGGACAAATTAGACACTTTGGATGAGGAAAAGAGGCACCGTGACCCAAACGTTGATGAGACAAAAGGGTTTTTTTTATTAATGCTGGCATTACATAAGATGCCCTTACTGAAGGAAAGATGTGAAACATCAAAACCAGTTGGAAAAGCAGTCCAAAAATAGAGTCCCTCGTGATTGTTACCCAAGCCCATCAGTTTCCCAGTCGAAAGGGCCTGAAAGAAGCAAATGTCAGAGTTGAAGATAACTCGACAGGAGTTGTCTTCACAGAGTTTGGAAACTGATATGAGGTTAAACTGAAAATTGGGAATGAGTAATACATTTTTTAGAGTGATGGAGGGATTAAGTTGAACGGTCCCAACTTTGGTAACAGTAGTATTATCTCCATTGGGGAGACGTACCGATGTATGTTGAGTGGATTTGTGAATATCAGAGAGGAAATATTCATTGCAGACTATGTGATCACTAGCACCAGAATCAATAATCCATGCTTTGCTTGAAATTGAGCTTAAGCAATGAGAAGTACCTGCATAGCTAGTGGCTTTATCTTGAGTTCCCATCTGATTTAAGGCTCTCATAATCTGCTGAAGTTGATCTTTACTAACCAGTTGATCTGCCTTAGCGTGTGCAGCAATAGAAATGTCTCGCTCCTTTTTCTCCTTATCTACTGGTTTGCCATGTAATTTCCAACAATTTTCACGGGTGTGGTAAGGACGCTTGCAATAATCACAAAACTTACCTTTCCCTCTATTGGCGTGAGATTTGTTGGAAAATTTATGGCCATTTGATCCCTTCCAAGCTGTGGAGGACATGAAGTGATGCTGTCCACTGTTTGACCCACCTGCTGCGAGGACAAATCCCTCACCATTGGACATGAAGTGATGTCCACTATTTGAACCACCTGCTGCAAATCCCTCACCATTGGATCTCATAGGGCAATATGCACCGTCCGTTGACATGAAAGAGAGGTCTTCTTCCTTCTCTAGTAACGCTAGACGCTGCGAGCTCTCTCCTCCCGAGCCTTTATAGGTGCCATGGCCGACCTTTGCTGCGAGCAAGCGTTGGTCCGATGTCACCTTAGTCGCGAGGACGACTCGGTCACCCACCTTGATATACTCCGATGAGGCCAGACGTTGCGACTCTTCTTGGACTGCGAGTTGGTAGATTCGGCCGAGCGAAGGAACCGGTTCCATGGCGAGGATTTGGCTGCGAAAATGTAAGTAACTCTCATTCAATATCAATAGAAACCTTGTCGCCTTCTCCCTTTCCCTAATTGCTCGATACTGAGCTAAGGTTTCCTCTGGTCCACGAAGCTTTTCTTCAGCTTCCTCCAATTCATTCCATAATGCGGAGAGCCGATTGAAAACTGCTGAAATTGAGGAATTGCCTTGCTTAAGCTCCGATAGGGTTTGGATTATTGAGAAAATCTTAGCCCTATCGAGCTTCCCGTACATTTCCCGGATGTTTTCCCAAAATTTTTGGGCGTCTTCGGTTGGAGGAAGTCCGGCGGCGACCTCTGGGGTGAGACAATTGCCGATCCATGTCCGAACGAGTTGGTTGCACTTTCTCCAATGACGTGAGAGCCGCTCATCGGTCGGAATAGGGACAGAACCATCAAGAAACCCTTCTTTGTCCTTCGTCGTGAGTGCCCGTCGGAGTAGTTCTCCGGCCCCGAGAGTTGTGTAGAGATTAGGCGAAGCTCGGGTCCATCGGCGGCAGTCGTGTACAAGGGATCTCCTGATTCCGGCCGACCACCAATGGTTCCTGCGAAAGGAAAAAAACCAGGTCCGAAACCCTGGTAAGGAGAACCCGTCGATCCCGAAACGTTCGGACTCGAATATGCCCAACCGGGTCCGGGCGCTAGATACTGACTTGGGTGGGTAGGCCCTCCTTCTGGCCCACTACTCCCAAGGTGGGTCCTCTCTGTAGGTCCCATACTACTCTGGGGAGGCTGAACAGGAACGGGAATCCATTGAACATATGGTCCTCCAAAAAACTGATTTGCGTTAGGCTGAATGGGACCACTGTTATGCTGCGTTGCACTCAAAGGCTCCTCATGACCTTCTCCAGTGGTCTGGTTATCATTTACCAGAGTTGATTCAGGCTCCAAGGGTGGTAGACTTTCAAATCCTTGATCGTTGGAAAAGGTGTCCGAACCCTTGGGGCTTCCTGACTTTGAACCTTGGTTTCTAGGCATGGTTTCTGGCTTTAAAAAAAAATTCTTCACAGGTTTTGTGTGAAGAAGGCAAAGTGGATGGCTGGCAGAAAATATGCAGAAGCTAGGTTAAAACCTGGCTCTGATACCATGTAAGAAAAGATAGTGAAGGAAGGCTACGGAGGAATTGTATTCTGTATATCTTTCACACCAGGAACTGTACAATTACAGACCTAAATATAATACATAGAGGGCAGACTAAAGAGGAAAAAAAGATGAACAGAATAAAGGAAAATCAAATCCTAACACATAAAACAATCAAATCAATTAGCGTCAAATGAGATCACTATTGATATTGAGATTCCTCATTCCAAAAGGCAACTGAATCTTCAACAAAATCAAGCTGAATCAGTCAGAGGTTCTCCCTCCCTAGAACAGTTTGCTCCTTACTGCTCGCTTGACATTGAATCATAGTATTTCGTCGTTCATGAATTTTGCAAACTCCCGAAATTCCAAACACAATTTTTTGGAAATGAAGCTAAGTAGAAAGTCAGTGGTGTCGAGAGCTTACGTTCAGATCTGAAAATACCATGCCAGAGCCAACTCGTTCACGTGTCCGTTTGAGAACAATCCTGGCTCTTCTCTCTTGCATGCTCCCTCTGACCCCCCGATGCTTCCCTCTCCTCCCTTCGCGGCGACAACCCGGACCCTTGCTGACAGTACACACACACTTTCTCTCTCTCTCTCACTCTTAGGTCTCCGTTTCAGGAAGAAATTCGAGAATTGATCTTCAGGTTAGTTTTTATGGTGGTTTTAGTGGGAGTTACTCAAATCCGATGGTGCGCAGCCTCATTTGGTGATTCCAAAACAAAGTGAAGCTCCAGGTTTGATTCTTCATCAACTCATGATTTTTATTTACCGAAATTTTCTGCCCTTTGTCATTGGTGATACGATGCTTTTGAAAGTTTTAAGTGTAAATTGTGCCCTTTGGGACTTGATTTGGTCGAAGATGGTGGCTCTCTCCATGGATTTTGAGAGCTAGTAAGATCTCAATTCGCGCCGGTGACAGAGTCCACAATCTGAAGTCTTTTTTATTTTTTTATTTTATTTTTTTGTGTATGTGGTCCAGAGGAGATTTTGAGCTTGTCATAATTGATTATGGGTAGTTACTTCGATGAGATTTTATTTTGATTGTGATTTTGCTTTGTTGGTAAATGTCTCTATCTAGAAAGGATCCTCGGTGAGTTCCGAAAGCATGTGTCATGTTCCTGTCGTTGTGCAATGCTAGTAAATAATTCACTGCTTTCTATGTATGATTTGACATTAATACGACATCATGCAGAATCATTTTCAGAGAAATTTTAGCTTGGAAGATAGGGTGTCATGTCCTGGAACCCCTTTATGCTGGTGGACATATTTAGACTGAATTCGAACTCCTCACTTTATTGCCATATCTATTATATTTGAATTTGGCAATTTTCGATGTCTGTTATCTTCTCATTGAATTTCAAATTTTTCATGCCATTCTCTCATTATGTGTGCATTCTTGCCATGCCATTTTAATGCCATGTTTTTTTTTTCCTTATCATATTGAATCCAAGTCATTGCCACATTTGGACATATTTAGATTAAATTTCTATGCTGTGGTTGGAGTTGGCATTTTGGTTTTCATCCATAGCCTCTCACACACAATCCAACACCACAAAAGAGAAAATGGCCTTGTGATCGATAACGATGTTGAATGAGTGTTTTGGCAACGTCTAAAAATTTGGAACAAAAATGATGCCTGCTTGCGAACTTAGATCATGAATAAATTTAGCACTTCAGAGAAAATAGAGCTTCGATAATTGAAAGAACGTTGTGAAATATCAGCCACATTAATTTCCCATAGCGAATGAAGCATGGCATCTTTCTTCTCTTCAATAGCTTTTTAAAAAATCTCTTCTTTGTTTGCTCTTCCTTTCAACTATCCTGTATTTGAATCAAAGTAACAGCAGCTACACATTCAATCAGTCATGTGCCTATTCACTATAGTAGAAGCTCTATAAGAAATAAAGGACCTTAAGGCCCCGATATCATATTAGCATGCATTATTTCCTAGGATTGAGAGAGAAAATACCAGCAGCTACTTCACTTGTGATTTTAACTGGTGCCCCTTATCTCACACCCACTCTCCTAGAAAGGGGATTCATAAATAGTTTTCCAAGTTCTTTTGCAGCTTTTCGCTTGTAAACATAGCCGGAGTATTTGCTTAGTTGATAGGTTAAGTTGGTTTTGGTTGTGCTATGTGTGTTGGTGTTAACTTTTTGGCATAATGTGTTTAGATGCAAAACTATTGTTTTCAGCTACTCTCAAACTATGGGCGTTTGGGGTATTGGTATATTTACAAGCTTTATCTCACTAAATGCTGGGTTTGCGGTATTGAGTTGGTAATGAGTTGCCCAAATGCAAGTTCTCTGCATTAGCTAATGAGCTAACCAAGGAAGGCTCTTTTGTTGTTGTTTGATGTTTTTATTCAAGAAAGTCTAGGTGATGACCCATAGAGAGTATCCAATCAATCAAGTGAAGTTCAAATGAGCTGCTATTTGAGGTGGCATTATGCCATGTCACATAAGCGTTTCTTCCATGCTTCTTTCACAGACCGATCAAATCAGAACTCAATCGCTCATGCAACCTTAGGAAAACCTTTCCAAGTCAGCCTTTCCCCACTCACCGTATGAAGCATGGCTTAATAATAGTTAATGTGATCAGTAAATAAAAAATAAAAGGAGCCTGAACCCTATCACTTTATATACTGAGAGAGATAGAAGTGATTTGCCCCAATTGAAGGCTCGCTTTATTTGTTATTTACTGATACATTAACTATTGTTATCCGTAGCTTTTGGAGAAGCCATGCTTCATACCATCGGCTATGTTTACAAGCGAGCGAAAAGCTGCAAAAGAGCTTGGAAAACTATTTATGAAGGTCCCTTTTCTAGCAAAGTTGGTGCAAGATAGGGGCCAAAAGATAAAATCACAAGTGTGGGCAGCTATGGATATTTTCTCTCTCGATGCTAGGAAATGATGCATGCTAATATGATATCGGGGCCTTTAAGGTATTTCTTGTAGAGCTTCCAACGGGCTCTTGACTACTTGAATGTTCGGCTACTGTTACTTTGATTCAATGCAGGATGACCTGAAATAGTTGAAAGGAGGCGAAAAAAAAGAAGAGATTGATTCAATAAAAAGAAGAGATTGATTGAAAGCTATTGAAGAGAAGAAAGATGCCATGCTTCATTCGCTATGGGAAATTAATGTGGCTGATATAGTGTCAACTTTACCGCAAGTTTGCCAAGCAGTAAGAGTGATCTTTAGCAGGTCCAAAACAATATAACCTTGTGACACCAACTTTGGCCAGTCAATTGCGATTTATGACATGTGAAGAGCTGGAACTTTTTTACCTTCAATCTTGCATTGCTTAAGAAGTCAACTAAATGTGAAGAATCCGAAGTCGATAGATGGAGAAAAAGGCAGTAGTATGCTCTGCAGCTCGGTGACTGCTGAAATTTCAAATTTGTTTGTTCCTATATTTTTTATATGTTTGACCGGAGCTAGACGTCTTCAGTTGCGAATTTATTTTAAAATTTATGGTTGTGACTCAGACAGAATGCTTGCATGGTGATGGTGGAATGAGGGGTGTGTTATTGCGTGTCATGCTTTCTCTAGGGCGTAATTTGCCAAAATCACACTTGAAATTTACCGACTTTCCAGCGGATAACAGAAGCTAACCCAAACAAGTGTCGTTTTAAGTGAATATAGTCTAACCGTTCGTTGTTTCGGGTTCTTAAACACCCTGGTGCTTCCAAGAATGTTCTCAAGCTTCGCGCTAAAGCTTTGATAAAGCTCGGGACAATTTTCAAAGTGAGTATCATCTAAACGTTGTGCACTTGAATAACTAGATATTATCAGTCTTGATATATGTTAAATTTGTCCCTTACTTCTCCGGGTGCCAAGTTTACTTACGCCAGAGAGAACGGCCTTCGACATGAGGGTGGCGTTAAGCTTCAACGTCATAAGATATGTTGGATCTTATTCTTAGGTTGTTGGCAACAGAATCCATTATATATCTTTACTTCGTCAAAGCAATCGAAAGATTTGGACTTTTGTTGTGTTGTTGGAGCTGCTTATAAGATATGTTGTAGGCTCAGAATCTTGTCGTCAAGGTGGTGCCTGTTTGGTCTTCTATCCCGAAAGTCTTGTGCTTTACGACCCCATGATCTTGCTTTTGGTAGTAACTGTTCCTCAAAGAACCTTTGCTAGTCGTTTGGTCATCTCAACTAATTTGGCGGTTTTAAACTTGTCGGCCGTTCGCTTTTACCTATGACTCCTTAGGATCGCCATAGTCAGGTTCTAACAACTAAATAGCCAAGGAATCGAATTTACGTATCTGATTTCGAATTCATCGTCGTTTTTGGCAGAATTCTACCGACGCGGCTGGTGGATGCTTCCCCCTTATCACCCTCGGGTTGCCTAGCATTGATGAGACCGCCTCTTGTTGCCTCTCTCTCTCTCTCTCTCTCTCTCTCTCTCTCTCTCTAGCCTTATGGAAAAGATGGAGGGTGGAAATGGCAAAAGAGTAGGGTTAAGGGGCGGTTCTAGCCTATTTATAGAGTTTTGGCTAGACCCTCCTATCACGAGGCAGGCCGAACTTGACCAACATTAGCCAGGTTCATATTCGGTTCACTAAAAAACTTTAAATTCATTTTTTTATTAAATCAATTTCGAAAATAGTGAATAATACTATATAATAGTGAATTACAATTTCAATTAAGACGAACCACAATTTCAAAGAGAGAGATACCCAAAGTTACTTTGCTTGGGGCACTGGCATTTGTCGGACACACAGTATTACTTAGGGATTAGTTATTTAGGGATTAGTTAACATATCTCTCTCATTGAACGAATGGTTTGTGATGATGTATGTGTCGTGTTCCATCCGTGACCAAAGTACTATTACGCTTATTATAATCAGGCCGGCCCATGGTCACTATCCTTACTATTTGTATCATAACGTCATGTGATTCGTAGAGCTTTTTCCCAGGGAAGCACATGATTACTTCATGTGCAAATAGATAACAAGACACGACCTGAGCAAAGCATTTACATTACAAATCTCCGAAGCAGGAGAGATATTTCTATCAGGGAGAGGACAACTTGTATTGTTTTTCACTTCACCCTCTACTCTCCATCTCCATTACCGCTGGTCTTCTTAGAGAGACAGGCAATGTGGATGATCGGAACGTGTGCGCCCGGATTGATCGTCGCATGACTCGCTCAATGGAGTTACAGGTGGAAGAACCCTAAGTGCAACGGCGTTTTTCCTCCTGGTTCTTTGGGGCTCCCTCTCATCTGTGAGACCCTTCAGTTGATGGTTCCTAGTTACTCTCTGGACCGCATTCCATTCCTCAAGAAGAGAATTCAAAGGTACTCATACCATCTCACTGGCCACTTCACAATAAGAAAAATGCTGACTTCGTTTTTGAAATTCTCGACCGTATCTAGAAATGCCCCTCTTGTTTGTTCTTTCGACGTAGGTATGGGAAGACATTCCGGATGAGTGTGGCTGGTCGTGCAATAGTGGTGTCGGCTGATCCGGGATTCTGTCGTTTCTTCGTTGAGCAAGACGGGAAGCTGTTTGACTTATGGACTCTAAACTCATTTGCAAAGTTTTTCGAACAAGAGAGCGAGGCCACCGTCAACATCCCGAACTTCCACAAGCATGCCTGAAGCACGGTTCTAAAGCACATTGGCATGGAGGCCCTTAGGAAGACGTTGATTCCCTTGATGGAAGAAGCATCTCGAGTGACTATAAAGAGTTGACTAGGCCAAGAATCCGTCAATGTAAAATGTGCCACCGGAACTGCAAAGACCAAATCTTTGGATCACATCACTTTTGAGTGTTTGTTTCCTTTTCTCTAAGTAGGATTGTATGGCATATCCAACACCCATTTGCGTCTGAAGTTCTTGCTAGATGACAGTTAAATTCTTCGCAAGGCAAACGTGGAGTTATGACCTTACACAGTCATCGGAGAAATTGGGTGATTTATTTTTATTCGTTTATCCAAGGTCTTAAGTCGTTTCCTTTGAACGTACCTAGCACGATATTCTACAAATGCATTAAGGTGAAGTGAGCAAGTTTCTTTTATCAGAACTTGACTTTTAGTATTCAAAAAAGATTAGTACTGAATCTAGACCTGTGCAGGACCGGAATAAGGCGTTCAGTCATTCGGAAGATGGTAAAAGATCCGGTTTCTTCGCCGGAGACACCTTACAAGGATTTCCTCTCTCGCATCATGGCAGATATAGGCAAAGAGGAATTCTTAATGGAGGATTCCGTGGTTCTTCTTTTATTTGCACTTCTTTTTACCAGCTCCAAGCCGATTCCGGCGACAATGACATTAGATCTAATGTTCCTAGAAGTGAATCCTAAAGCATTGCAAGAAATCACTGTATGCTTTTCCGACATCACATTAAATCATGTGTAAAGAAAACCCTTTCATCATCTTTTTAGTGGGTTTTCACCTTCTTCTTCTTCTTTTTTCTCCAGGATGAGCATGAGGCCATACTAAAGCTAAGAGAATCTCCGGACTCCTCCATAATGGGAAGAATCCAAATCGATGCCTTTCACTCTTCATGTAGGAAAACTAGCCAAAGGGACTAATTCTTTCGCACAATCAGCATAATTATCAAAATCTTTTCTACCGTTGGTATTTCGAAAAGCTAGGTAGTAGATGGAACTTTGAGGTTGGGTGACTCTGCACCTGAATTGTTGGGGACAAAAGAGGAGGTGAAATGGAACGGTAAGTCACTTCCATAATAGTTGATTCACGTGCTTTCTATCTGCATAGGGAAAAATTATCCAAAAAGTCATAGACATATTGTACAGAGATCAATTCAGTCACAAACCTTTCAGTTGTGTCAATTTGGTCCAAAACCTTTTGATAATTGGACAATTGAGTCCTAAATCTTTCAATTGTATCAATCTAATCCTATACCTTTGACAATTCGTTAATGTAGTCTTTCCATCCAAATATCCAAATAATAGATCCTGTCTGTTGGAGTGAGTCGCATGATTGGGCCGACTCCCTCCCCCTTTGTGAGGGCACGGACCCTACACGACTTGTGAATTGATTGTAGTTCTAAAGGTTTCCAACCTTTTCAAAGGGACTTGGGAGGGCAACCACCACCGGTGCTATCAAGCACTAAATCGACACACACACCCAAAAAAAATTTAGGACTAAATTGACAAATCGTCAAAATGTTTAAGATTAAATTGGCATAATTGAAAGGTTAAGGACTGAATTGGTCTTTGCATAATAGATTTAGGGCTTTTTAGACAATTACCCCATTTGCTTAGAAAACATCGATAACTAGTTTCATTACCAAATCATATTTAGAACTTTGATGATGGTTGGAATTCTTTGCAGGATACACGATTCCCTCGAGCTAGCCAGTTTTGATAGCCAGTTCGGCTTTTCACTTGGATCCCGAGAGCCACAAAGATCCTACTACGTTTAATCCCTGGCGCTGGAAGGTTGAACTTAAGAGGGGAATCCAAAAGTTTAGGTTTAATGAACAAGATTAGAGAGGTCTTACACATGAACTTTTGTCCTCGCCGGCAGTTTCGATTTCGAATTTCCGATAACATGCCTAAGTGTGATTGAATTGTTTACGGTTTTCGCATTCCGGGACCGCAAAATCGGATGCGATGATGAAGAATTTCATGCCATTTGGGTTAGGAATGAGACAATGTGCCGGAGAGGAGTGCAAGAGAGTTTTCTTGGCGACTTTCGTGCACGTCTCGGTCACGAAATACAGGTACTCGTCTCCCTTTCTCGACCCCGACACCCAGGGAACGCATCATCGCGTTCACAGCTTCGACGGAATAAAGCGACGCGGTTCCTAACATCTTCCATCTGTTGGAATTTGATGGTCAAGAGAGGTGAGATTCGCCGAAATCCGATTCTAAGCTTTGGGGGGAAGGCTTGCACATCAAGGTCGTGGAAAAATAGGAATGACAAAGCTGCTCCCGCCCTCTCAGGAGATCTCAACTTTCTTTTTACATAATGAAATGAAGACTCCTTCAGCCGAGTCTCGAATGGACTGAAATCGAGTGAAGTTCACCACACATGGCTATGATGATTAGCTCGAAGCATGGAAGGGAGTTGACGTCTCAACCCAAAAAGGATCCACTGGCCAAAGTGAATGGTATCTAAGGACGAGAAGATAATCATTGTGTTTTTGAGCTTTTTTTTTTTTTTTGGAACAGGTTTGCAAACAAAAATCCGTATGGTAAAATTATTTCATTTTTCTATTTTTGAGATAAATATTTAATCGAAAATACTGAGAAGTAGAAATTTTCTACTTTTCTATTTTTAGAATATAAATAGAAATAAGAATTTTTCTCGTTACTTACTTCATCTCTCTCGTGTCAATCCTCTCATTAGTCACTGCCTGGCATTCTCTAGCCACTGGCCATCTTCCGCCAAACAAATTTTATGTTGTCACCAAAAGAATTTTTGTTTCAAGAACAAAAATTTTGTACCGTTGTCGGACGGGTTTTTCTGCTTAGAAAATAATCTAGGAAATAGAGATAGAAAAATCTATTTTTTGGCCAAAATAGCTCCCGAGAACATAATGATTATCATATGTGTTTGGGAGTTATTACAAGTCATTCTTGAAGGTGTGCGAGCAAGTCAAGAGGTGGTTGACGATAATTGGGGAGAAAGATAAGGATACACAATGGAATGACCCATTAAAAATAAATAAGGGACCGAATCAGTCCCAACTTATTTATATGGATGTAAATTCACTTTTAAACCTTTAAATTTTGTAAACATAGTTTCAAACATTTGTGTGTGATTCCAATATTATCATTTTGGCCAAATTTTAGCTGAAATTGCTAATGTGACCACCGAGTCATCAACAATCGTCCTACGTGGCGTGTCGGTGATGTAACGTTAACAGCTCACTTGAAAAACGACGTCTTTTGCTAAGAGTTGTGGTAAGTGACCTGACAAGTGAATTTCAAGCATTCTAGTTATCTGTAGCCGTCTAGCCATTTATCAGTCATTTAGTAATGCCACGCCGACTCCAGAAAAAAAAAGTATAAATTAAGAGTTGCGGTAAATGATCCGGACCCTTTTGCTGAGTTTGCACCACATTATGCCCATTCTCTTGTCATTCAATGCGAATTCGATGCCTCTCGACTTATCCCAAGTTTGTTTTGGTAAAAACTAGAGATGAAAAGGAAGAATTGAATTGAACACCTAGACTATAATGCTTATGATCTTCACGAAAAGGAAGAATTGAACTGAACGATTGCACAACTTGCGTTACACATTTAGGACTATACCACCATTTTAGGGCTGGTATAGGAGAAGGAGAGGAGCCATGAACCACCCAAACAAAACATGTTCATCTCAATTCTCCAAGTGTGTAAGATCTGGGCCTAACCCAATGGGCCTTATCCTATTGTATCTCACGTGAATTTTATTCATGAACACCATTAAGACGATTTTTTTTTTCAATTTATATGAACAAAAAGGCTACGTAGATTATATGCTTCGAAAGCTTATTTTATATATATATATATATATATCCATCTAACTTCTCACATCCCAAGTTGCCTGAGTGTTGGTAGATTATTTTGCAATATACAAAAATATCGTACTTCCTACAAAAAAAAAAGTACCAAAGAAAGACATGGTAGGTAAGTAATCATTATGTTTGCTTGCTCTTGCCGAACCCCATTTCTTTACTTAAGTGCAAATTCGTTATAAAATCACGCAAGTCAAAAGGTTATATTTGGTAGAAACTGGAAACCATGTGGGAGAACGAAGCATTGTTTAAACCTCGATGACTTTTGGAATGTTTAAGGAACAAGAATCCAGAGAGTTATGCCTAGAAACGTATTTAAAAAACGAACGTCATACAAAACCTAGAAGACCATTCCTCCAGAGAAAGTTAGCATCCCATTGGTATGATAAGCCGTGAAAAAAAAGAAAAGAAAAGAAAAGAGTTCCCCACTCATGGCCGAATTATTTTTAAATTGTTAGCAGCAATATCTTGTTATTGAAGTTTTATCCGTTTGATTATTGGCACTTCCACAGAGGCAGGAACCACTGCATGGATGCTAAATAAAAGAGATCGTACTAAAATGTGTCGAGTATAAAATAGAGGAACATGGAGAATCGAACTCGAGACCTTTTGACTCCGGCATCAATCTGTAATCCCCCGGTTCAAGGCTTCATCAAAAGGAGTACTAAAATGGTGATTTTAAGGGTGGATTTTTTTCATTCGTGCATCGCTATGTCTCTCCACTTCAAGTGAGATATGCTGTTAACAAAGGCACCATCCATTGTCCTAGGCCTAACAAGCGAGGGCTCGCAGGCATTGCCCGCACGATGCGAGGAGCCAAGAGCCAACCATGCTAATTATCGGGAAAAGTATCCGTAAAGTCAATAAACTAATTGTATTGGTAACAATTTAGTCATAAACATTTCAATTAGACTAATTTAGTCCTAAATCTTTTCAAATCGGTACCAATTTAGTCCATCCGGAATTTAAGTCGGAAATCACCAACCTGGACACCGCCTACATGGCACGATCTGCGCTAACATGGACATTTTTTAGAATTGTTTTTTTTGTTTTTTAGTTTCCCCTTTCTTTTGTTAGCGGCCAACGAGAATTGGCCTCGATTGGGCGAGGGTGTGCGTCCACAAGGCCCCCTCACAAAATCTGGCGAGGGTCGCCTACAACAATGCTCACCCTCGCTGGCCATGACATGTGGCCAGTGGCTAGCCAACCATTGGCAAAAGAAAATGGAAACACAAAAAAGAAAGAAAGAAAATAAATAAAACATCAAATTTATTAAAAATATATATATATCTACATCAACGTTAGATGTGTCACATAGGACGGCCAGTATTCATATCAAAAAGTTACAACCTGAATTGGTCATGAGGATTAAACTGGTATCAATGTGAAAGATTTAGTATTAAATTGATCTAATTGAAAGATTTAAGACTGAATTAGTATAAATACAATATGTTTAGGACTTTTTCGTTACTTTTCTCCTAATTATAATATCGCGCGCCTTCACTTCACCAAACCCTAGCTTTTTACACCTCGGGCTGCTTCCACATTGCGATAACCACGCAAATACCATTTTAAAGTCAAGTGCAACCGATTACTATAAAGTACTTGAGCCGTCATTGCAAACATCAAAGACGACCTCAAGTTCAATTTCATGGAGTCGCACCAACATTGGATGAAGCATGACTGGTAGAAACATATTCTCAAAGCATGTATATCACCAATACAAATCCAAGAACCTTTTAGGTCGTTGCTAATCAGGGAAAATAAAGCACTGTTTCTTTCGAATTCCTGTACATCACTTCGATGAAAATCATTTGAAACATCAAATTTCCATCTTGAAGTTTTCCTAGACAATGAGACTAGGACGATTGAAGTTGCACCGAGCAAAAGACGCCACCATTTGATAGGGCACAACCAATGAAAATAATTTAGCATAAAATTAGGTTCTTGATAAGACGCATCAACAGATTCCAACCTAAGTAAGTCGTTGACATCTGAGAAACGCGTAAGGGCGCGATCGAGGCTGATGAGGACGACCAAGAGTGATTCCAAAACAATCACTATCCATCACATGACAACCTCAGTTCGGTCGGCTAGATTTAGGCCCCTCTAATAAAATAATCCTCCCCCTAAGCCTCGATGCTTTAACCTTTATTTTATTTTTTTCCCTCATTAATTAACTCGAGTTTGAAAGCTTCCGATTGGCCGGTCATCGAGCATGGCAATCTCGAAAACCGACTTCAACTCAAAAGCAGCTAGTGAGAAAGCGAGAACATGCAGCATCATTGTTTGCCAGATTCGAAGTCACGAGTGCTCTTCACATGAACAACTTGTGGTCCATGGCCTCTAGGATTTAGCTTTAGTGGTGTTTTGCTTTGTTTAATGGGAAAAGATTAAAGGGTTTTACATTATTTTGTAACGATGCTAATTGACCAAGACAAGGGTTTCGCACACTGTCCTCTAGGGTTTTGGTTATCTGTGCTACATATCTTCCTTCTTCTCAAGGGAAGAAAGGGAAGGCTATGTCTTTCTTGGGTTCCTGAATTTCTTCATACTCGGAAGAGAAGAACTGACATTTTTACAAGGGAACAACGTGAAGAATACGATGTTTAGAGGTCGATTGGTGAGCTGGAATTTGGTGAAACCCATAATCTTTTTCTCGGATCGATGTCTGTATAATTACGATGTCCTTAATATGCTGATATTTATGCAGAATAACCAACTTGACGAGGATGACGCATTTAATAGTGGTGAGGATAAAGTAAATCTATATTGTTGATCAGGTTCCTCAAGATACTATGAACTGTTCACTCTAGCTACGAGGCATCTAAAGAACATGGCTGAATCTGCCATGGTTGTGATTTATGTTACCTTGCTATGCGAAGACTTTTTTTTTAAGGAACCTGAAAGCATTTTTAAAATTGTGATGAAGAGCAGATATTGGTTGATTTTGCTTTAATATAACTTTGGAAGCTCCAGCAATTTTATCAGACATGAATTGTTAGAATAGGTCTTACTATTCAGAAAGGTTTACGTGCATATTTTGGCAGCACCATCAACGATGCCACTGTGCGACGCTACTAAGTACTGCCCTAACACGTGACAGTTTTCACCACCTCACTGGTTACCCACATGTGAGTTTAAGCCAAAAAAATTGCACCGTGAAGGGGGGAAAAAACACGAACCCTAAACCCCGGAAAGGGGGCACAACGGTGACAGCGGCAACGCTTCTCCATGGAGCTATGCATATGACCGAATGGAACTTGGACGGCGGAAGATGATAGAACTTGACAGGCGTGCGTGTAATGTAGAGGGCCGAGCAAAGGGAGAAGAAAGAGAGATTAGACTGGCAGTGGCATTGATGCTGTAGATTGGCAACAGCTAAAGTTTTTTTTTTCTCTCTTTGGGACAACACCAGCTAAACCGAACTCTTTTTTTTTACCTCACCATAGATCATTGAGCAAGCTCTACACGCAAATGCAGAACTCTATATTGTTCGATGCCCGAAATAAGAGATTTTTTTTACCGTACTGGCAAATATTAAAAAGGGTTAGTAAGTGAAAAAAAAATCTTTTAGTGAAAAATGACCTGTGCTTTTTTCTTCAGGGAATTATTGGTAATTTTTCGATATTTTTTTGAGATTACCAACATTTTATAGTTTGCCAAATACAAGTTTTTGTACTGGCTTAACAACTTTTATTTGCATAACATGCAAACACTTTGTACTTAAAACTCTTACGTTCAATTAAGTTACTAACTAGGTTTAGGTTACTAACTTTTATTTGAGTTGCTTACTAATTTTAAATTTTTTTAATTGACCAACTTTTCTATTAACTCAACAACTTCTATTAGCACTGGTATTTAACATTTACAAACTTCTTTAGAGATTGTCAATATAAATTAGCATGACTCACCAACTTCTTTCTTATTAGAGTAACAAGTTATATTTGGATTACCAACTCTCATTTGAAACTCCAAACGATATTTTTTTCATCATTTTTCAACTTTTTCTACTACTTTCAAAATTTTATTTGCATATCTTGCAATGCCTTAAATTTACCAACTTATTTTAGATATTACTAACCTTAATTAGAGTGACTTATAGACTTTTCTCTAGTTAAATTGCCCACCAATTTTGGTTATGATCTTTCATTTAAGTTACATACATACCAAGTTTATTGCTTTTCTCTCTATCAAATCTAGTTATATTTTGTCAACTTTTATTCACCTTTCCTAACCACGCCTTAATATTATTCACTCGTACATTTTGAGTTATCAAGTAGTTCTACATGGCTAAAGCTTTAATTTACCGGCTATTACATGAAATAACCGATCGTTCTTACAATATTCGAAATATGATCCATCTGATCGAAGAGTCGAGTTGAATGAGGTATATAAAGCTCAATGCCCCCGAAGGATAGCTACCTCCTCCGACAAAGGGCATCAAAGGGTTCGTGGGATTCAGCGAAGCGTAGGGAAGGAACAGGTAAGGAGGCTTTTAAGGGGTTGGTGTGAAGTGAATCAGCTTGTCAGTCACTCCCACTTACCTCCCCAGTTCATCTTCTTGGTCATTCGAATTTTGTATTCATAGAACTCATTGGACCCTCCTTTGGCTCACCCTTTGTCTGCATATATTCATCTCAAGCACCCTCTCGTGCCCTTCCTCTGTGGAAGCCAGCCTTTTGTCAGCGCCTCCCACGCCTCTCTCTCTCTCTGTCTCTCTCTCTCTCTCTCTCTCGCCCACACAGCCACGGCCACAGAGTGCGGAATATTATGGTTCAAACAAGGCACGAAGGCACAGGCACTCTTCACGACGCGGTCAAACCAGGCAATGTCTTCGTTTGGTGGGAGACGACGCCAGCTTGTGGCTTCGACCAGACATCCAGCGCACAGCAACAACGCCCATGCACGCACGACACGAACAGAGAGAGAGAGAGAGAGTTATTGGAGCTGTTACTCTGCAGAAAGGGTGCAAAAACTTAGGTGCAATTAAATTGGGCATTATTGGGGCAAAAAAAGATGGGCATTGACAATCACTTGTGCCAAAAAATCCAAAATCATTAGATGAACCGGTCCTTGGCAAATTTTACATGCTTCCATGGTGGAGTTGGAGGCGTTCTTTGGTGCCACCAATTTGAATATGGTTTTCATTGGGTAAAAATTATTCGCCATGTTTTTAGAAAAGCAAAAAGATTCTGATTATGTAAAGAATATAATCAAACCCTAAACCTTTTTTATGGCCTAATTGGCTAAAAAAATCCCAACCTTACGTCCAGTCAAAATCTGCCCTGAACTTGTTTTGTCCAAAAAAGAAACCTCAAACTTTACATCCAATATAAATTTTTCATCAACTTTCCTCTGTCTAAAAAAGAAACCCCAAGCTTTAGGTGTAATCCCAAATCTATCACAAAATTTTTTGTCTAAAAAAAATCATCAGTTTTTATTACTATTCCCAACTCTGCCCCCATCAGCCCCCTATTCAAAAATCACCTTTAGTCATCTCTAATTTTCATATCCTAGAATGGTTTTATTTTGGAAATAATTTTTCATGTCATTTTGCTAACGTGGATTTGTAATCAACGTGAAATTTCACGTCAAAGTTGAGACTAGACCATAGGGTAGATTTAGGAATAGGTTGAAAATTTGCATTTTTTTTAAGGGGTAGAATCGGACAAGACCTAAAATTTAGATTCTTTTCAGAAAAATAGAAGTTCACGGTAGATTTAGGATTGGACCCTAAAGTTTTGGGTTTTCTCTAAAATAAAACAAAAAGTTTCGAGACAAATTTAAGACTAAACCTAAAGTTTGAGACTCTTTAGGGAATTAGGCCCCTTTTTTTTTAATTATATATTGTAACAAAGTTTTGATCTATTTTCAAAGAGTCCATCTCTTTCACGGTTCTTGCATCTTGCCTTCTCCTTCCTTATCTTGAATAGACACGGATAAACATGCACGGCGATGAACACTTCGTTTGACTAATCGGGTTTGGAGGGAAAAGGAGAGAAAGCAAAAATAAGTGAAAAGGAAAGAAACAAGAGGAATTTGTTAATCTCCCTGTTCTTTGGATATTCATGATAAGAGTGCTGACGTAGATTGTATAAGGAAATGATTATTTAACAGACCCAAGTAGCCTTTGTCCTAGTTTTGGGGCGGTCACCTTTTGCTAAAGGTGGCTTCTCGAACTGTGAAAGGAGACATGATTTCCATCATTTTCTCTCCATGGTTATGGAGAGGAAATTTTCGTGCTCCGGATGAGCCATGTTTCACTTGTCTCTGTGTCGATTCGGGGTGCTTTTGAGTAAGTCATTAG
Organism: Psidium guajava; assembly: GCA_016432845.1. Taxonomy (NCBI): domain Eukaryota; kingdom Viridiplantae; phylum Streptophyta; class Magnoliopsida; order Myrtales; family Myrtaceae; genus Psidium; species Psidium guajava. The sequence continues at coordinate 1,615,974 of CM028232.1, forward strand.
CCTTGTTGGTAAAAAGTGTAAAAAAATTCATAAATCTATTGCAATAGTGTCAATTTAGTCCTAAATATTTCAATTCTGCTGATTTAATCTTATCCTTTTACATTTGTGCTAATTGAATCCATCCGGCCAATTTCTAAAAATTTGCTTAAGAAGTAGAAATATAATGTTGCATAACCAAATGAACTTCTACTTTAGAAGTTATATTACCAAACCGATTTCTACTCTAGAAGTGTTACCATGCGTGCATTAGATGTCCCCAAGCACCTTGCAAAGCACTCCATGGGAGCACTTGCCCTGCATTCCACGAGCATGTAGGTTGAGAAACTGAACATCAAGTAACCACAACAGTTTGGGCACCCAACCATTGGATATTTAAGGAGCCAAAAATGGGACCTAATTAATGCTTCTCGTAAAACGAATACTTAGGGTACTCGTGGTCAGTCCAAAGAAAAACTTTTTTTTTTGTAACCGAGGTGTCCGGAGCTGGCGAGCAGGGCTCAAATTGGGGCCGTGAACCCGACTAGTCCTCGAGGAAAGCTAGCGCACCATCCCACTGCCACGACCTTTCACTTAAATCTCCCGGTGTTAGCGTGAACGCCACCAAGTCCTCCTGTGAGAAACCCGCAACGGAGGACCCTCCTGCGAGAAACCCGCAACGGAGGGGATTTGAACCTTCAACCACACGAGTACTACTCATCAGCGGTCAAACGCAAAGAAAGAAAAACGTTTTTGTTCATATGTTATACGTAACAAGCCGTGTGATCTTTTGATCAAACAGATCTATTTTTATCACTGATTTACGTAGCTACCTAACTTCAAAAGGTGTAGCCATTTTTGTTGAGAGTTAAGGATGACTTGTTTAAATAAAAAGTTACCAAGACTTTCTAACCAGAAATAAATAAATAAATGAAGGAAATGGGTGCAACGAGTTTCAGCTCTAGAAATGTTCCCCTAAACCAAAAGAGGAAAAAAAAAAGATAAGAAAAACGTTCACAAAATCAGTATTGACGGCTCTATATAATCTGTATAATTGGTGGCAAAGTAGATAATGTGACTACAACTTAAATATTTGCATTTACATATTGTAGTAACACAATTGATTCGGGCAAAAGAAACGACTTAAATCGAGATGACTCATGTTAGGTAGGACTGTCGCACGTGGGAATCACGTGTGTTATCATGCGTCGATTAGATTCAAATTGGGCAATCCATAGTTAAGTTGGATAATTTTCTTTATTTGAAGGGGGAAAAATAATCTCTTGTAATGGTTTTAATTGTCCCCATACATTAAGTTTTTGGTAATAAATATCCGACAAGGACAAACGAAGTTTCATGTTCTTGTCTGTTGCAATAGGAGGGTAGTATTAAAGTCATAGGATTCTCCATACAATTGGCTTTAGGAAAATCATCAAGTGGGCTCTCTAATCGCTTTCGCTGAATATCGGTTTGTTCAATCTTGCGGCAGGAAGTCAACGCAGCGTTTTGGGTCCGGCTCTATGATTAGTGCTCCACATATTAGGAACTCGACCGCTTCAACGAGAATAATAATTCAGTGGCCGGCCATTGAAAAAAGAGGAGGGAAAATTGAAGTATTGCCTTCCTTTAATGAAAAACGAAGTTGGTATTTCTTGATTTTATGTATTTCTTTATTTTCTGAGAAAAAGATCGTTTGATCAGTGAAAATAGAAGGTCTCTTTATGAATTAGATTTTTTCTTGTATTTCACGCAAATTATAAGAATAAGAGTTTTACACCGATTATCTTAAACCCTCTTGTTTTCATTTAGAGGATGAGATCAGATTTATTTTCCTGTGTATCCGGATTGATTAACGTAACACGTTTTCTTTCGGTCGCGTCCCCCTTTCTCTAATTAGTGCGACCCCAATGAAAGATCACTTGGTAAGAAGTTCTTAAATGTTTCAATATCGGCACGCACAATACTGTTACCTGCACAGCCCACCAACACCTGCTATATTTATACCACTAGATTAGTGATCTCTCAAATTTATCAATTCATTTCAAAGAAGATAAGAAGATTCATAACACTTGTCACTCGATGATTAAACTCAGTGAACAGCATACACTGGCTCGACGCTCTTGGAAAACCCTAAATGCAATGCCTTTTTGCTAGAGGGTCATGTTGGAAACACTGTGGTGATACAACCAAAGCCAACTCTCTTGAACCAACACCCAATCTAGTAGATCAATAAAAATCGAGTCAATGTCAAACCCTAGTACTTTGATCGAGATAGAGTTATCTATCAAGTGTGCAGTTTTTACTTTTTTTTCTAGACCCTAACACATTTTGATATCCTCGAGCTACTTTGAGATGAAGCCAAGCTCGACAGGAACTGCTATAGCTCGTAGCTTACACGCTCAGCAATGATGCAGAAATCCTGGGATATTATGTCACTCAAAGTTGTCCGATCCTTAAGCCCCACCAGATTATTGAGCAATTTCAGACAGATTTGTCAAGATAAGGTTAAGAAAGAAGGGGGGGGGGCGCATAAATATAAAAATACAATAAAATAGCTAGAAAGACCTAAGCAAAATCAGGGGACCCTCGTTCATTTTCATCACCATTTTCAACGTCAATACCAAGGCCTGCACGTTATGTTAGAGAGAGAAAGAGGGATGTGAGAATTCTTGTATGGAATCAGCTTACTTGAAAAAGAGATGAACATAATTTGACAGAGTTCTTGTTTTATACATAATTTTTCGAATATAACTTAGTTCAAATCATTTATACTTAACAGTGCATCGAAAGAACGCTTTGCCGACCTCATCTTGTAGTTAAGAAGTTATTACATGATATTATAAAATGACGTCGATCGATATCATTTCATAGAAAAGTAAAATGAACAGAAAAATAAAAGGAAAAAAGAAATCTTGTGGTGTCTAGAGGTGGGGAGCCTTGGAGGCTGTTCTTTTGGAGTTTCCTAGAATCAAAGAGTCGCCCTTAAGACACGCTCTGACTCTTCTGATCCACTTTGTCTCTGAGCTATGCGTAATGCCCCCACGCCCCTCTCTCCATTTCCCCATGCCTCCCTCCCTCCCTCCCTCCCTCCCTCTCTCTCTCTCTCTCTCCAGCCACAACGTCTGTTCGAAGATAGCACGCTTTGCTTCATCCCCAACCTCCTCGAGCTCCACATATCAACGGCGCCCACATCAAACAGAAGAGGGACTCAATGACTCATGTCCTTGGGAGCTATCACTTCTCATTCCGAATCGATCCGATTTTAAGGTGTTCCAATAAAATTGGTAATTAGTGTAGGGATGAACAACACGAATTTAATTTTAATATATTAATTAAAATTAGGTTTGCATTCAAAAGATGAAAAATAACCAGTAAATTATTAGATTTACATTTAAGAAATGAAAAAAATAAAAAAGATAATTGATCGGGTCTAGGTGGTCCAGTTCCCCTTGAGACCAAGAATTGAGCCGAAAATCATCGATTCTGATCTTATGGAATCGGGAATTGGACCAACATCGCGGGGAGCCGAACCAATTCGATCCGATTCGATCAATCTCTCTTTCTCATCCTTACATGTCCTAATGTGTATATAGAGCAAACTTACACATTGGATCGCCAAATTCATCATCTTTCTCTCAACAAGGTCCGTGATCTTGACCTCTCTGTAAAAATAATTATCTAAAGATGTGATTAAAGATGTTTTCCGCTGATTTTTCAACATCAAAGTTTTGATAGAGTTTTCGTGATTCCATCCGTACATCAGTTTTAATTTGGTTAAATAACAATAGAAAGAGCTAGTTGCAAAGTTTCTACGAGTTTAAATGAAGATGATATTTGTGTGTGTGGGGGTGGGGGGGGGGGGGGGGGGGCCGCAACCTTAAGCTAATTGTCAAACATAGTTTTATCTGGCTCCGGTTAACTTCTGCATGGTCGTAATTTACTTGCCATGATTAGGTTTAGGACATGGAGTCCGAAGCTTGTGATAATGTAATTCTTCTTTTCCCATGCTAGTGTGGTTTAATATGATTAATGAGAGGGTAAATAAAGAAAACAAAAAAGTGATCAATCTTTCTATGTTGTCGTGAACCTCACTATTCCTATCATTGATTTGACTTTACATTGAATGGAACGAACTTGCTAACCCTCGATTTCTTCAAAGCTTTTACAAGCCACTTGGGCTGGAGCTTCGAACTCCATTCGCCCAAAATTCACGTCCAACTCATATTTGAAAGCTTAATCTGTAAAGAAGATTATTAAACATTGATTTTGTTATTCTATATGGAAAAATATAATTATATTGACAAGTTTCTTTACGCGCCTCCGTTACCTTTTTGATCCTACTAAATCCGTTTGATATAGTTATATATATATATATATATATTGTGCTTTTAATGTGTGGTAACTAAACTAACGATTGCCCTAAACTACGTCACCTTGAAATCAGATTATGTCGGTTCTTGAAAGGACATGGTAAGTTGCTACTACTTAGCATGTGCCACCATTCGAAGGTATTTTTAGAGAAAAGAGAGATTTAGATATATGTATTTTCTTTTCTTTTTTTAATGATTATCTCATATCGACTAATCGAATATTGAAAAATAGATAATCAGTCAAAACTACATTAAAAATGGTGGAAATCAATGAGGTTTTCTAGTTCTCTGATGGCACGTCTTTCTGCTATTGATAAATGAATGACGAGCCTTAATGTTCTTGAGATCTCTCTCAATTCGATATGAGATTTTTTTATTTTTTTCTGTCGGGCATTCGATTATGAGGTTAGAACGTCATAGATTGTGAAAATTAGAGAGCATCTCAACCTCAAAACAAATCGCCGGATCTTCCGCGTAACCCAACAGCGGTTAAGCCGAATTTGTACTACCTTAAACAAAGACCGGCGCTGAGCAAAGAGCAATAATAAGGTGGACCCCACTTACAAAATGGAGAGAGAGAAGGAAGGGGGGCGCGGGTCCCGCTCCACCGCCCATGCGCACTCTGATCTGTCCGAACCCCAACCCGAAGAGAAACTCATCAACCCCAAAAGGACTTCACAGAGACAGAGCGAGAGAGATTGACCTAACCCTAACCCAACCCAAAGCAAAGCTCGCTCTCTCTCTCTCTCTCACCCCAAACCCTTACCGGCAAGACAACCTCCTCCTCCTCCTCTCTCATCTTCACGGAAGAAACTTGAGAAACCTAAGCAGAACAACAAACCCACGATCTCACTCGAAGTCACAATTCAACTCAGCTCAAGATTTGGTGTGCGAAGCTCATCCCCACCAGCAGCTCTCAAGCAAGATTTGAAAAGATGCAAGGCAGTTCTGGGTTCTGACTTCTTGTTCTGGTGAAGGGTAATAATTCACCGACTGGTACAGAAAAGAGATACCCGCAAGCAAAGCCAGCAGAAGAAGAAATGGATCCAGTGACCGCACATGGACGTCCTCTTCCACTTCCTTTCCTCGGCCGAGACCTCCACAGCAGCTTTACTCCTCATCACCAGTTCCAGTCCCCCCACCACCACCACCACCACCAGCAGAACTCCGAGGATGAAAACCTCAGCAACGACAGCAGCTTCGACCATCGCCAGAACCGGGATCGCGACGACTACTCATCCACATCTGCCGCCACCGGTTCCCCCGCGGCCGCCGACGGGAAAGAAGCCGTTGCAGGAGGAGGCAAAGAGGTCTCGAGGAGGCCGAGGGGGCGGCCGGCGGGTTCCAAGAACAAGCCAAAGCCCCCCATCATCATAACCCGGGACAGCCCCAACGCCCTCCGTTCCCACGTCGTGGAGGTCGCGGGCGGCGCCGACATCGTGGAGAGCATGTCGGCCTTCGCGAGGCGACGGCAGCGCGGGGTCTGCATCCTGAGCGGGAGTGGGACCGTCACCAACGTCGCCCTCCGGCAGCCGGCCTCCCCGGGAGCGGTGGTGACGCTGCATGGGCGGTTCGAGATCCTGTCGCTTTCCGGGTCGTTCCTGCCACCCCCGGCCCCGCCGGCACTGTCAGGTTTGACTGTGTACCTGGCGGGCGGGCAGGGGCAGGTGGTCGGGGGGAACGTGGCGGGGCCCCTCGTGGCGTCAGGGCCGGTGGTGATAATGGCAGCTTCGTTCGGGAACGCCGCTTACGAGAGGCTCCCGCTCGAGGAAGAGGAGGCAGGGGCGGCAGCGCCGGTGCCGAGTGGCAGTCAGTTGGGATCACCTGGAATGGTCGGACAGCAGCAGCAGCAGCAGCAGCTAATGCCTGCAGACGCGAACGGAGCGTTATTGCATGGTTTTGCACCCAACCTATTGAATTCATGCAATTTGCCCGGTGAGACATACTGGGGAGCTGCTCGCCCTCCTCCTTATTGAATTAACCCAAAGAATGAAACAGATTTACCCCATTTTTCTTTTGATGTGTTGTGCGGATCTACCTTCTTTTTTCTTCTTCTTTCTTTTAATTTGACCTTATTTCCAGTGACCTTTCCTTCCTTCTACTTTTTTTCCTGTTACTTTCTAATATGTGGTGGTCGTGATGTTAGTCATATGGTGTTTCGCCTCCTATAATTGATTTGAAGAAGGATGTGTACATTCAAAAATGATTCTTTTCTGTTGGGTTTTGGTTTTGATCAAAGTAGCTCTATTTCTTCCAGATAGCTTCAAAATGAAGAAATGGCAGAATGTAGCCATAGATCTCTCTCTCTCTCTCTCTCTCTCTCTCTCTCTCTCTCCAGTCATTTTATTTTTTATGGTGGCAGTTCTGGTGATCCCTCAGGTCACAACTATGTATGCCTTCACTCTTTTCTGTCAATGAGAAGGGAGATTTTAGACCCCAGAAAAGATAATCATAGAAACTAAAACTCAAAAAAGAGAGGAGGAACCCAAAGTCGGGGATAGTTATAAGTACCAAATGTGGCCACTCATGAAAACAAACACATGACTGCACAACAAAGTACCATCTTTTTCCCCATATCATCATTTGAGCCAGACCATAACCCCGCCCCCCCCCCCCTCTCTCTCTCTCTCTCTGGACCTGTAATGATGATGTTGTTTCTGTACATGTCTTCATCATTGCTATCCAGTTTTACTTTTTGAGGGCAGGCATGTTTCTATTCAAAACAAGCGAAACTCCTGATGGGGTCTTTAAGTCCAGGATGAGCTGTGTGAAGGGTGAAAAGTTGGTCTCTCTCCTTTTCTCCCCCTCTCTTTCGTTTGCTTTCCTTCTGTTTTTTAGCAAATCTATGGAGAATGGGCGGGGGGTGTTTGATCTCAAATTTTCAGCAGAAAAGAATGGGTCACACGTGCGCTGGCTCTTTGAGAGAGAGAAACAAAAAGGGTTTCCTTTCCGAGGCTGCTTACGCTCAACTGTAGTTCCCCATTAAAGAAGAGACGATGACCAAGACACAAAACTGATCCGACCTCAAGCTCCTTAACTCCCCAATCAATCACCCCCCCTCCTCTCTCTCTCTCTCTCTAAAAGACAAGTCAAAGCGTGGTGTGGCATCGGTCAGAGAAGTGAAGTGCGGGAGTGAATCACTGGGCGAGAGAGGTGAGTTTTATCTTATGGAATTGCAACTTTTGTCTTGTTGCTTCATGTGTGACATGTTGGGGTTGTTTCTTTTCTTTCTTTTGGTTGATTTCTGCGTTAAATCTTTGACTTAATTGTTCTTGTTCTTGTTCTTCTTGTTCTTCCCATCTTCTCATCGGTTCTTTGTTTCTAAGGGTTTTTTTCTTTACGTGCATAAAACACTAGGTAGAAATTTTTCATTTGGTTTTATGGGGATATGTTGGGAATTAGCATGATTTTCTATTGAAAAATATTTAGTGTTGAGACCATCTTAATGGATTGACTCAATTATCTAGACATCAATGATTTGCCAGTGTGAAATTAATCTCAGTAACCCATCATTCTTTCATAATATCCCTTGCGTCCTAAGAGGTTTCTTTAAAATTTTCCAAAGAACTCATCGGAATTGGCGTTAAGCTGAATATGAAATCTCAAAAAGTAATGACACTATAAACGGGGCAATTGAGATAAGTACATGTAGCTCCGTTGTTTAATTGTGGAATTAATCAAGTAACAAAGAAACGGGTGCAACGATATATTTGAAATATAGAAAAGGATTCATTCATTGCATGGCTTGAAAAATATTTAATCTTGTAAAAATTAAAGCGGGGATGTACCTAACGAAGTTGTCGAGTCTAAGTATGATGATTAAGAAAAAAGACATAATATGTCCACAGTCCGTCCATATATGTGTCGTTTGCTGTTGAGCTTAGAAAGAAGTTTCATGACAATGGTCAGAGCTTGTAAGATTAGTGCAGTGATTTGAGTATCTATCGATCCAAACTCGACTTTAAATTTTTGAAATCATATCGAATTCATGTAAAAAAAAAAAAAACATGCTTTTACGCAGCTGGTCGATCTTAATAACCAATGCAAAAGTGCATTATTACCATCTAGGCTGTCGAAGTCATTTCGGTGTAATATTTTTCCTCTCGTGAATAAGGTTCTACAATCGAACTAACCAACTGCATCCAGGCAACTCAAGATTCGTCAACATAATATCGCGAGGGCGGATTTAGTTTAAAATCAAATCATTTGATAAGTTCGCATACATTTGCTCTCCCCATGAGTTGCTATTCTATTGGTCTGAAGTGTCCACATGTATATGTACATGAACATGTGGATCGATTTGGCTATTTAAATTGGATTGCGCTTTTTCCACTCCCATTATGGCTAAAAAAAACTCCTCGATCACATTATTTTGACAATATTAATATTTATGAATCCACCTTTTTAGCATCCTTTGATTACCACTCTACAAAGTATTTTCCATTTTTGTTTGTTAGTGGGTCCCATTTGTTTTATTATATCTCTTACTTCGGCGTTCCATTTTCCTCCTCCTCCTTCTTTACTTCTCTCTATTCCTTGTCAATTCTGATTGGGGTTGAATTTTGGTGGATAGAAAAAAGAACACAAAAACCCTAGAATTTCTCGGTGAACAAATGTCACAAAATCAAGCTCAGAATCATCATTCACATCATTAGTTCCAAGTGCGATTATCGCGACCGCAAGCTTGAGTGCTTCCATTGGTGTATTGATTGACCTCAATTTCGAACAGCTTCTAGACCTCACCTCTCTTCTCAACCTCTCTTATCTTCCTCTCCAAGAACGCGTCTCTCTCCTCGTCTAACTTGAAGAGGATTGGAGAGATCTCGATTCCAATCCTCTTAAGCTTTGCCTTCGGTTTCGATTTTGGCTGATTGTGGACGGGATGAGAAGTCGGAGATTTCCTCGGCTGGAGAGGCTTTCAGCCAGAGCTTGTTGTCCTCACCAGCCAAAGGTTGGAGCGCTTGCATCTTCACCTCTTAATTATGACCATGAAAAGCATGTCTTACCAAGATCGTCATCGCCATCATTCTTGTTAATGTTATTAAGATCCTTGGTCTTGTCGAAATTTTCTTCCTTCTCATCCCTCGCATCAAAGCTCTCAATAGTGAACATCGCTAGTACTGTTGCCTCGAGAATCACTAAAATAGGGGCGGGCCTCTGCTACACAAGCATGGTGTGGAAAATGTCGCTTCTCCAGCCATTATAATCAATAAAACAAGGGCCTTCACAACCTTGTTGTGGCCTTTTCCATTACTCATCTTTACTTCGCCTCTATTTTTTTCCGTCTCTTTGGATGTTTCTAGAATTGCCAGAGTTTCCAATAGGAACAAACCAAGAGCAGGAGCAAAAGCCTATGAGCCCCCAGCATCACTCCCAGGCCTTCAAACAAGTACAGCAAAGGAGTGCCACAGCAACGACGCCATTGGCAGTGTCGAAGTGGTAGATGGAAAGGGGGAGCAAAGAGGGACAACGAGAAGAAAGAAAGTGAGACTCGCGAAAAACGAGAAAAGAAAATAAACGGAACACCTCGTGCCCAAAAAGAAAATGCTTTAAAAAAGATGACACCCACAGAGGCTAATATTATCATAACACTGTGATAGGAGAGCATTTTAGCGACAAGAGTGGAAAAAAGCGCGACCCATTAAGTTTCCCATCATCATATATAACAACCAAAATCTCTCTCCCTAACCTCCAATTCACTCCATTTTACTTTCTCATACCTAATTTAGTAAGCCAAAAAGGATTTAATGCAATTAGAAGAGACTTAATCTGGCTCAACTATGACGATATACCGAAGAACAAGTCACCAGAAAATTGTACGAACAGATGCAGAATTCATGATGGACCAAGACTTAAGCCAATAGGCAAGAGCACTTTCTCTTAATAGGTGAGTTCAAAATTGGCAATGCATGCATGAACTTAATCCGACCACAATGTCTTTATCCGCGATGTATCAGAGGAAGAGATTTGTAATGCATTCGCTGTTGCTTGAACAATGGCAACAATAGAGGAAGCCGCTCTAGGGGCTGGACTAGGACGTGCTTATCACCTGCCGACGGCCGTGCCTTTACCCACAACATTGCCGATGAATAAAAGGAAAGAGCGCACATCAGATACACGTCCATACCAGATGCATCTTATCACAAAGCAGTGCCTGACACGAGTTCATCTCTTCCCTGGGTTTCTGATGATCTGCTCATCTTATCCATGCTGCTAGTGTTGCGTTCACAAGTGCAACATAGTCTCATCAAATTCGAAACTGTGTCCGTATCGACTGTCCGGTATTTGCACGCTTTCCCAATTCACAGTGATACTTCTTTCACACACACCTTGCTGAATCACTTCGATAACCTAGTTAAGTGGGGAAGGAAAAACGCATACTCAAAAGGTTCGAATTCAACCCTAACATTTGCGCTCGTTAGCAAGCTTTGATCAATGAAGACAATACGAAGGATAAATGATGTCTTAAGTACCCTTCATATGTCCCCGAAGAAATTATTAACGAGTAACACAGAAAACATAATTACAGCAAAGAATGTTATTGATGTTTGAAAGAGAATGTTATTGCAGCGCTGATAGAACAATCACCAGTTTAACAAAAACAACAAACCGAAAAAGAAGAAAAACAATCGGTAATAGATAGTGAGAAAATTAATGAAACTGATACGCATGACATCAATGAAGCTATTCTTTGATGAAAAACCATGACCCTGTTGACCCTGCTTATAAAGAGCCCTTAGATACTGAATGAACAGAGCTGTGTTGCAAGCACAAACCCTCCAGTCCTTGTTTTGGGTTCTTCCATCAGAGAAAGATCGAACATTAAAGAATGATGATGCTCATTGCTCATGACAGATACAACGAATGTTAATATATACATAGGATGACATGTCAAGTGGCTCCTCACACAAACAATGTCAAAATAAATTGACTTCTCTTCAATCCCCGAGCCCGAAAAGAATACATAGCCTCTGACCTAACAACTACATATCTGCTATAGCTCGGCACTGCTAGACAACAAGATGGCAGAACCAATGCATGATGGTATCCGTCTTTCTAAAACCAAAACTGCTAGCGCATTTAATGTCACCCAATTTCCCCTAATTTGAACAAGAACCATCTATACATCACCCGCCAAAGTGCATGTAAACGTACACGATCTCCATGACTGATCAATAAAGTTAAACATTGTATACCAGATTAGTATTCCACCCGTAGCCGCCTTAACTCTGCCCGAAAGGTCTGGCTTGAGTTCAAAGTCTTGCGGGCAAGATTCCTTATGTCTTCACGGGAACAGTCACGTGAGATACGAACTAGTTCCCACAAGGCACCACCACTAACCATATCCTTCGCATTCACTTCTGCAGTTTGTTCTAGTCATCAATTTAAAATTCTTACTTGCAACATACCAGGAGGTAGAGATTATTTCCTTACCATGTTGTGCCAAGTGGCACAGAGCAAGCTCTATGTGGCGCCTAATAGGAGCAGCTTCATCATTGGCATTGTGCACAATCCATGGAAGTGCACCATCTTCAATCAAAAATGATCTACCAGTCCTTATCCCTGTGGTTGGCAATGAAACACTGTCATCAGGTACTCTATGCAAAAGCTATATCGGATCATACCTAAATTTTTTTACAACAATAAGAAATTTAAACTATGTCACATTAACCAACATGCCCCAGCTCTCAGAAGCTACTGTTCTTCCTCTTGTGTAATCCAGGAGATACAATAGGCTACTAAAAACACGTACTTGATAAATAGCACCAAACAATAGCAAATAGTTACTACATGTACTAACTCAAGTAGCATTGAATGTCTATTAAAAGTCCTCAATATACATAACTGTACTTATTATCATGCCCCAAGATCTGTGGTGTACCTTGTGTAGCCAAACGGGACTCGCATTTTGCGAAGTTGGCAATCCCGCGAGCAACTTGAGATAATACATCAGGATGTCCACATCTGACAGTCCCCAGCAAAGCCCGTATACCACCTTCGGTCCTCAGCTTCTGCTGGAGTTTGTCTGGTCAAGGAACATATTATTCTCGACACATCCAACTAAGAACGTAATCGGGAAGATTGAAGAAACAGTATTGTGGCACAAATACCTTCTAGTGCATTCTAGATAAACTGAACTACATAGTTAACTCTACTGCAATATACTCCAACAGACAACATAAGCACCTTAAAGTCTGGTCATTGCTGCTCGTAACAAGGCCCACCACCCTTCCTCTTATTCACCAATTTAAGGGGGGATAAAAAAAGATTATGAATCTAAGGGCCTCTACTCCTGATATTCACTATTCAGCAATCAAATTTCCCTAGTTTCTTAACTTGGCCACAAGCCCGTTTCAAGAGCCCTGGCCAAAAAACAATGGCATAAATGTACATATGATAGCAATCATGCCTGCTGATTAAGGTACCATCATTTCTCTAGGAATGACCAGCGTTTGCATGTGCTTATTTCCAATACCATGATTCACCAGGGGTCTGAGTGGCTCGAGCTATTCATAGCTACTCATCAAGATTCCCTATCCTCTTGAGCTTCCATTTGTTATCGAAAATAACAGCTTGAGTCAAGTTCAAATTTAAAGTTAAGCCAAGCTAAAGCATATTCAATTCAGCCAAAACATTCACTTAATCGAGTAGTTGCTTGCTTTTACGTTTTCAGAGTACTTCCAACTATGATATTTTATGTATGAAAGATATTAAAGTTGACATTAAAAGCATTGCAACACTTAATTCATTGTCTGATTTAGACTCAGAGCCCAAAATGACCTGATTTCCTAACTGAGCACTGGTTGCCTTTGGATCATCACATCCAGTCAAGCTTTGGGCTTAAGCATGAAGCACAATCAAGCTTGAGTCAACCATTCAGCAGCACGTGTTCAGGTTGAGTTCAAGGAGTTATATACCATGACTCACGTGCTCAGGTGCTGGGACAAACACCAGGGATTTAGGTTGCTTATTACAAATCTGCTTCAACAGTGGAGGTTTTTCCCTGACTGAGGTAAAATCTGCATAGTTTTGTTTTTCTTTTGAAATAATAAAGAATCAAGGGTCTACAAGGGTCTACTATTAAGTACCTTTTGACAGGTAAAAGAAGGATAATAATAATACGAAAGAAGGTTCATACGCCTAGCAAAATAACTCCATTCATACACAAAGACGTGCTGTCGTTCTTGCATCTTTATAAGTTAAGATTAAATGCAGCCAAACTTGTTAGTGACCACACTTCTATTCAACATGTGCATATTATATTTATAAATCACTTTGAGAAGCACTATAAGCATTGTAATGCTTACTTCTAAAATACAGGGAGTAGATCATTATTTAAAAATGGATTTTGGAAACAACAATGGCAAGTGCAGGATGATTTACAAAAACGAGCTATTAGCAAGTACTCATGGAACATATCAATTATGTCTTTTCTTAACTCCTACATCTCAAAGGTAAATAAAGTGCGATATTTCTCCTTTGTCCTCAATGATGTCAAATGAAAGTAACAATTATCAGTTAACTTTGGAAGGTAGGTAATTCAATAGCATCCAAGAAGCTGAAACTAAACTCCCAATACCGATGCTATCATCATCAAATCTTTGATATGATATATCAAAGAAGAACTAGGATGACAGCGTAAGATTGCATAAAATTATGCATCCCATGTGACGTCAAGTTTCAAATGATAAGTAGGAAACCAACGCACAGAACTTAGCAAAGGTGCAGGAGCTAATAAGGGGTTCTCATATGATGTTTATAAAAAAAAAAAGGCTTCCCACATCAAGCACTGAACTTCATGTATTATCATCCTGGAGCTCCCATATTCAAAACAAAGAGTGTGAGGATTCAAAGCAAAGGGATCAGGCTAGAGAGTTGAATGTACCATTGCCACACAAATTTGCAATAGCTCCAGCAACCATGCGAAGTGTTTGTGGATCCTCTGCATTAGCTGCTGTCATAGATAACAAACTGATTCCCCCTTGAACCATTATGAGTTCTTGATTGGCTTCTGCAAAAAAGCCAAAGCAACGAAAAGGAAAAACAATGGAAGTCAAGCAGAAGCCTGAACAAATGCTCACCCCATAGAAAGTCCTCAAACAGCAAAGATTTTGAGGAGTGGGAGGAAGAAGAAGATACAGCTGTTACCATTCATAGCAAGATTGGCTATAGCACCCGCTGCTACCCTGCGGACAGTTTCATCCTCATACCGCCTCAAGAGCATGAGCAATGAAGTAAGGCCACCAGCTTCCACGATCCTTTCTTGATTTACTTCTGTAGGGTGCATACAGAAGAACATTGATTAAGTGTAAAAAGAAGGGACTTTTGAGATTCTAAACACAATGAAATAATAGAAAAGAACCGTTAAAGTTCCAACAGGACTATCCCACCCAAGAATCGGAGATAAAAGGTTTGTCACAAGCACCAAACCATCATGTTGTTGCTTATGAAAAAGAGTAGGCTTTCTCTAATATTTCATTCACATATCAACAACATGAAGATAGTCAAACATCACAGCCGTAAAAATTGTGGGCGTCCCTATCACTTTTCACCATCAGCCTTTTATTTAGGCTATGAATTTACTATCTTTATAGGCCATCCTATTGCCAAAGTAGCCTATATCTCCTTCCACGAGAAGCCAATGAGTCAACTTCTTCATAAACAGTCGGCAATTGAATCATCAGGAGAATTTGACAGGAGTGATATTACTCTAAAGCATCTGAGAGGACAACTTTTGACACCTGTTCCAACTACTCAAGAAGGTGAAATTGCAATAAATTTCTTCTCCAACATAAGAGGGACAATCTTTATATACTCAGAGAGGAAGTGGAGCAACTGATCGTTGTCCTTGAAAAGACCTTTGCAAGATTTTGGTAAGTGAAATTACATAGAAGCAGCAAGTGCTCTTCAATTAGAAACCCCAAAGAACAACCACCTGAATGATAACACTCGACTAACTAAAGATCAGTACCAGACTGTTAGAGCAGTAGCAGCACTCACAGTCAATGGACTGAAACTTGAACAACACAAAAGCAACATGAACATAAACAAACAAAGGCCACATATCCATCCCAGCCATATCGATTGATAAATTTAATTATGAAGAGACAGACATGCTCCCAGAAAATGCGATGACATTCAATTCACATCTGACAAGAAGTTTCAAGAGAAAGATGGAAATCCACCTTCAGCAGCAAGGTTGGCCACCACCTTCACGGCGTGAATGCGTACATTGGCATCATCTGACTCCAGAAGAGACAAAATCTTCTGCAACCCCACTGCAGATTTGGTCGTAGAGCTGCTGAATTAGAAATGTGCAATTCCACTTTCATAGACCAATTGTTAAACCTTCTCAAAGTTTGACCCTTACCTTGCTCAGATAGTGTGGCAGCTGATGCCTTCTGCCGATTTCCGTTGCTTCTATAATGGGGATTCTGATCTTGAGATGTGAGAGAATTTAAACCATTAAAAGAATCTCTATATGCACCTCTGTCAAGATATCTTGGCTGCAAAATGAAAAACATGTGATCAAAGGTTCCGCCGATGAAAATTCCTTTGTGACAGGGATTTCATGCTAACAAATATTATCTTTTTGAACTGACTAAACAAGGTTCTTCCTTACAATACTAAAAATATTGCAAAATGTCAAAGAGTATTTTCTCATTATTTTCTACTATAATATATATCCATATATGTAAACCTTTGAAATTGTAAATTTCTACTTCTGTAGTAGCAGGGATCTTATATATCTTCTCTAAGTTAAATCCTTTGAAATTGTAAATCTCATGAGATAAAGAATAGCAAGATGTGCTTAGTTTTCACAAAAAGAGTACCTGATCGGAGTCGAGAGTCATTTGCAGTAACTGACTTCGAAGCATTATAACTTCTTCCTCAAGTTTCTTTTTTTCGCAAACCTCATCCTCTAGATCCTTGTGAAGTCTTAGAATTTCACCACCCCCATTTTCCTAGATATATCATATCCAAGTGCAAAGCAATTATAAGTTACACCATGTGAAAAAACTGACAGGTATTCAAATATACAATCCCTAATAACAATTAATGTTTAGAAGATACCCTAGGCTGTAGACAATGTGCCAATCGACTCTTGAGATTGTTAACATCTTCCTCAAGTGCCTTTCTTCGAGAAATTTCATCTTTAAGTTGCCTTTTGATTTCAGAAGCTTCTTCAACTGACAAACCCAGGCCCTGCAAAAGAGAGTTCGTCTAAAAATTGCATTTGCCACCATGAAGACTATATGCACTCGCATATGCACAAGTATGAAACACAGTTCAGAATAAGTTTATTTTCACATTGCAATAACAAGAAGGGGTACATTAGAACTCATCTCTACTTGAAGCTTCCTTTTATGAAGACTTGATGTTACTAGATGAATTTTCATTAGAACAATTAACTTGTGCTGAATAGGAGACTAGTATAGATCTTAAAACAGAAGCAATGGAGGGTAGACACTAGTGGAAATTCAGAGTTCAAATTGTTTCAGACAACAAAACCATTTGTTATCACAGACAAGAAAGGTAACACTTCAAAATTTTAAAAATTGCATATTCACTGTGTGATGCAGCAGTGAGTGTAATATGTACTCGGAGATACCAGTGTTTATGGAGAGAAAATGGGCATGACTTGCAAGGGTCAGGAAGTGCTTGGTTAGATCACTAGACATGGGTTTCCACTACTAATGACCCAGAGTGCCAAGATGTGGGCCAGGAGAAGTACCTCTTCAACATGTTTATCATCAAAGAAGCCATCTCGGTTATGTTTGTGCTGATTTGAAACCATCTTCTCCTCCAGCTCCTTGATAGACTCCATGTATTCCATCTGGCATTTCAACCTCTCCTTCTACATGGGTGAATCATCAAATCAGAGTCAGCCTAGACCAGTCTAGGAAACCCAAAGCAAAGACTACTATTTGCAAGAACAGACCCATCTGTTGATAATTTTTGGTGAAATTTTGAAAAAGACAAAAAAAAAAAAATTACGTTCCTTGGGGATACTACCCACAGTTGAGCATTTTAGTTGTTTTTTTTTTACACCAATAAAAGAAAATGTGACATAGTCACAATGACATATAGATAAGGTGTTGGACGAACCTCTAATGCATCTGCAAAGTTCCTCTCGACTTCAGATATTCTGTTCTGAGCTTCTAGATTTAATTTCTCAACCTCGTCTTCAAAATCTTTCTGAAGTCGCTCATTTTCAGCAACAAGCTTGTCCACCTGAATCTCAAGCTTTCTTGAAAGACTTTTATAATCAAACTCTTCCTTTATTTTCAACATATTTTCCACCTTCATAGCCTATGACAGAATAAGAGAAATAAACAAACAACAGTGAAAACTGAAATGCCCACAAGTCAACTAGTCCAGGTATAGATGTCTAAATTAAGTTACCTTAAAAGGAGCACAGCAAAACAGTCGACAAAAAATGCTCAGATAGAAACAAATCCAGTCTCACAAAGTGAGGTAGTAATCACATGGTGATTTTGATACTGAAGACAATGCATTGACAACCACATTACAACTAACTGCAAAGACCAGTTGTTAACTAAGCCCAACTACGTGTTATGTGAGACCTCACCCTTTGGCCAAACAAAATGGTACTTGTAGTCTCTCCTCTATGGCGTGGAGATGGGCCAATAGTCACGACAAGTGACGTCCTTGCTGTACCTGAAACCAACATAATGCATATAACATTTCAATACTGACTTAACTCGGATGACAGAATGCATATGCATATGTCAGGACTTCCATCTCTTAGCTTCTAAGTCACACCAGTTTTTTCTTTCTTTAGGCTTACCACAGAAGGAGATTAAAACTATCAGAAGAAAACACATGAAGACGAGAATTTCCATCAGACCAGATTTATAGATTCAATTATTTGGCCCAATAGTGCTTTAAGTGGATGAACATGAATACTTCACCAAGTACACTTTATATTGTGCCTAGTCTCTTCCTCTCCTTTAAGATCTGCTTGAAGTCCAGCATATGCTTATATTCATCCAGAACATAAAACAAGAAAGCAGCTTACCTCCAAAAGAGTCTCTGAGCAACCTCGTTAGCTTGGAATCACGAACTGGAACATGGGAACTATTCTCTGCGAGGGCATTAATGCACTTTCCTAATGCACTCAGTGATAGATTAATGGACTTAGCTTCCTCTAACATGTGACCCTCACTTCCTGCAATTCATTTTTATTCAAACCAAGTAAAATTCTCGAAATATCTATATGACCATTTATCAGATAAGAGCATATGCTATACACTGCAACCATCACTAGACATGACTACAAATAGACAAAGAAAACCATAAAAGAAGCAATAGTAGCTTAGGGCGCGCATGAGAACGTTTCTGTTTCTCTATTTCTATTCCAAACTTATTCCAGAAATAGGTTTGAAACAGAAACTCGTTTGGCAACGCAAATCTGTTTTTCTATTTCTGGAACAAAAATCTGTTCCAGAAATAGATTTTGACCCAAAACTAGAAACAAAAAGTTTTTGTTTCTGGCAGAAATAGAAAAATCTATTTCTGTTCCAAAAATTATTTCTAGAACAGAATGGTTGTATGTGCGCCCTTAGAGATCACTTGATCATCATGATTCGCCCATTGTGCAGCAATAGAGTTCAAGAGTGGGCCTTCAACTGGTGTTGGGACGTCAAAAGAAAAAGATATACTCCAGAACTAATTTTACCAGACAAAATACGTCATCTAATGTCGAAGAGAGGAGTCAAGCATTGCAATCACCATCTTTTTTTGGTTTTTCTCTCAAAATCCCTTTTTTCCTTATAGGCTTCATGAACTGATATTGCAGAGTTTCAAGATGTCATCTGATTGTCAATCATAACAATCAAATTGACCATAGAGTTCTGCTGCTGTGTCAAACTCAAGCGCTGGCACACGCTCAGACACAAAATATTAGTCGCTTAACTTCTTTTCCTTGATGTGTCATGATCTTCGGGAGTGATGCAAGTTTTTTTAAAGAGTAAAGATTCCCGGTAGGCACAGAGAGATAGAGCGCAGTAATAACCTTTATGAAGATATTTAGCAATGAAAAGGCTAGAACAAATGTGTACATACCTGACTTATGAATACGCTCTGAACCTGCCAAATCCACTATAACCAGCTTACTTTTCCGCACAAGTGGTCTGGAAGGTTTAATAAAGTGAGAAGAGCTTCCATTCTCAATTGAAGGAGAATCTTCTCCTTCAGTGACCGACCTCTTGACATGTACCTAGAACAATCAGACGAGACATCACTTATTCACAAAAACTAGCTAAATGAAATTACTATTGATGCATCATCATGAAGATTGTTAGATCAAGAATCCAGCTGATAAATAGGACATCATAATTCAATCGGTAGAAGCAAACACTAAGCTGAAATAATTACCATTAGAACAGCATGGCTACGCGAAGATTCAGTATTCAACTTCGTATTAGCAGCGATGCGATGAGCCTCTCCTATTCTTAGTAACTCAAGAAAACTTTGCTGGTCATTGATTTCTACAAGGGTTGCCCCAGGTAGTGACACATCCCCAGTTTTTGGATCTTCCACAATGGGAATATTATCATTTGAAGGATCAAGAAGATCCTGTATGTACTCCATGTAGAGCTAAACACGATTTGATGACGGTTAGACAGATCGCTCAAGATTATAATTTCAAATAAAAGGATGAACAAAGAACGCTTTGGAAAATCCAGAAGGAAATTAAATAAATCGCAGAATGACACAATCAAGATTATGGCAACCTGTAAATATGAGACAGTGATAAAATCGGTATCTGGAGAAACAATTGCAAGTATATCCTCCATTGAGCGGACCATAATTCCACGATCAGCGGTATCTTCATCCCCTAATCGTCCCAGAGTAAAAGTCTTGCCTGTTCCAGTTTGCCCATAAGCCATCACAGTCCCATTGTATCCGTCTAAAACACTCTGCATAATTGCAAACATCAGAAAATAAAGAGTAGGAAAAAACAATCCATAACCTTTTCTCTTTACCAGTGAAAGATCAGTAAAAATAACCACATGCCTATGGTTATGCAAAGTAAACAGCATCAATAGTCTGCTTAAACACAATATCATGATGACAGGCAGACGAACAAATTAGCAGCTTGTTTTGTTTATTTGGACATCACCACAACAAGAACCACGGATCAAAACATACTTTTGTAAGCGCTACAGGCCATATATTTTGATATTTGACTAGTTAGCTTTCGAACATTTTTTGAAATTGTCAGAGACTGTTGGCCATATAGTTTGATATCAGGACTAGTGGCCATATATTTTGATATTTGTAAGCACTATTGGCTGTATATTTCGACTATTTTGCAAGCACTATTGGCCATATATTTTGACTATTTTGCAAGCACTATTGGCCATATAAGCAATATTGTAAGCACTATTGGCCATATATTAGCTTGTTTTGAAATTTTAACTTTTGAAAGTGTGATATGTATTCAGAGAGAACATGTCATTCTCACACTCGGAAACATTTTTAACATTAATTTTGACTTGAAAGCCGAACTCATCTCCTGTTTCTTTGTCCTGACCTGCCAAACGCACAAAGAAAATGATTTTACTTACCCCACCAATTTTTAGCCGTTTAAATTACTTGTAACCTTTCTTAGAGTGACTTTTAGAAGACATGACTTTGTAATTATTTCAGGTAAATGACTAAAAATGTAAACAAAAAGGTTGTTAAAATCGCTTTTTTCAGTAAGATCGCTATGGTCTATAAAATCAAATTGCAAAAGCCAATCCAGAGATTGTAAGGTTGTAAAATCATCAAGGAAAAGCTGGAAATCTGTCATCCCTATAGTTGTAAATGAAAAATGCATTAGATAATAACACAATAAGCATTAAAAACAGCAAACAACTATCATTCACAAATATACAGAGGGGTTCTACTAAGCATAAAAATGCAATATAATCTGAGTACCAACTACTCAACAATTCCACAGTTCAAACTTTCAAATAAACAGTGGGTAAGCTTCAAAGAAAAACAAATTCGACTAACAACATAGATAACATCAAAAGCACACAGATAATGCAGCAATATTTAAATCTAGAATAATAGTGATGAACATTTTTCTCAACATCTAGATTATGGTTGCAACTTATTCTACCATCTCCACCATCCTCTTCAACTCCGTCATGGAGTCAAAATCACCTATACTATCCTATAAAAGAGAGATCTTTGTTTTAGACTCCACTTCGATTTACAATAAGAAATTAATATATATATATATATCACATCAATAATTTCCCAAGGAAAAATTTGTAATTTTGTTGGGACAAGAAAGTGAAACTACAAATAACAATTTCAAGCCAAAACAGTACCTACAACCTACAAAATTTTTATGCAAAATGCATGCAATGGGCTCCTGCTTCTAGTTGTTTACAGAATGTCGACTTCTCCAAGTCAGATTGAATGAGTATTATTCAAATGCTAGGTCATGGAAGACCATATGTAAGACCTATATATTATGAAAATGAAAATCAATCTTCTTGTGCATTACCTAGCTCCATATTTTGTTAGATTGGACCAACTATTTTAGTTAAATAGGACACGGTAAAATAGGGCTGATTTTACGATTTTAAGAGGTTTTGACAAGATTGAGATCGTTCAATCATTTTGACATTGTAACATCATAATAACATCTAGATTTTATGATTACACCAACTTAAGATTTTCGGATGATCGATTTTATGGCGTAATGCATCAGGATTTTTGTGTGATCGCAAAATCCCTCTTAGGTTAAAGGGAAAATTTTATAGAACAGCAATAAGACCTACAATGCTATACGGAGCTGAATGTTGGCCGGTACAAAAGCAACATGAGCATAAAATTGGAGTAGCGGAAATGAGAATGTTAAGATGGATGTGTGGTCATACAAGGATGGATAAGATAAAAAATGACGATATTCGACGAAAAGTTGGAATAGCACCGGTGGCAGAGAAGATAAGAGAACATAGATTGAGATGGTTTTGACATATTCTTCGTAGACCCTTAGATGCTCCGATAAGAACAGAAGTGTGCTACCGAGAAAACGATATGAACAAAGGACGAGGTCGGCCGAAACTTACTTGGGGGAAGGTAGTAAAACAAGATTTAATAGAGTGGGAAATAGATTGGCGTATGGTCTGCCTTAGGACGGAGTGGAGGAAAGCTATCCGCATTGTAGAAGGGGGGATTTCCTATGTTCCAGAGTGCCCTGCTTAGTGCTTTCTATTTATTTATATGTTTATTTATTTATTTTTGGGTAGCCTTATTTTTACTTTTATTTTAGTATATTTTAAACTTCTCGCTTTGGGTTCATCGACCTCCGACCCCAACTGGTTTGGGATAAAGGTGATGTTGATGTTGATGTTGTTGAGATCATTCAACGAAGTTGGGATCGTAGAATTAAAAAATTTACTACATATTTCAACAACCATGGTGAGAATAAACAGAACACTTCCCACCTCTTCCTGTCAACACATTTTGTGTAGCTGGTGCTATTTTCTGAAACTTAAACAAAATTGTTGCTTCCTACCTTAAATCTTCAATGCTACCATGAAAGTGTGTTCTAGCAGAAAAAGGTACAGATTCAAATCAAGTGATACCACAACTTTTTGTATTCTATGGGACAAGGTCATCTTCTTCCAATCAATTCCTGGCTTTTGACACCTGCCATCCTTATTAACTTTTGCAGCTTACAAGCTTTCAGTTTAGAACTTGTCGCACATATGAACCAAACCAAGAGCTGGGGCAAATTCAACAAGGCAATCCTCCCACATCCCCCATGGGATTTTAATAATGAAGAGAAAGTAGAAACAACAAGATCAAAACCCCCTTAAACAGGCAATTGACTAGACTTAATATTATGGAAATTTCCTTAAATGGAGATTATGGAACAACTTGAGCAAAACATACATCATGCCAAGCACCGCATACCTCAACAACAGGCTTGGCAACTACTTCGTAGACACGCTTCTGCGAAGCATATTCAGTAAGAACCTCATCAAATTCATAAGTGTCGGCATCCCAGTTGTTTTTCCTCAGCTTCAACCTTTTAAGCTGAATCAACGCAAACACATGTCAGTTGCACTAAAACCAATGCTATAACCAAATAGAAGAATTGCAAGATGAAAAAAGAAGTACGGGAACCGAAATGCTAAAGTCAAGATTGAAACTAGGATCACCTCCGGCTGCAACTCCACGCAATCAGCAAAGTCCGCATCTGCCGACATTTCTTCGGCATTTCGTGGTCTCAACCTTATCGCTACTCGGACTCTTCCTGGAACTGGCCATTACGATGATACAGAATTTCGATTCACATTCAAGAATTTTTTCGGTCTAGAGTATTAATCATCCAGGTCAAACCCCCCACGAATTCAAGTCCTTGTCAAAGAGAATAGCACAACAACAGGGTTCATCTCCACAAGTACAGCACAACTGAAGAGAGTAGCGCGGTAATTTCCAAGCATATCTGAAAACTTAATTCAGGTCGCTACACCAATAAAAGTGCAAACTTCCAACCAATTATTGATAGACTCTGACTAAAAATTTACCATGCAATCCGAAGTTAATGCGAGTCAGTAAATTGACCGCATCAACTTATCTTCCTCCAAGAATTTAAACTTCAGTAGCATACTCAGAAGGGGAAAAAACTTTAGTAGCACACTCAGTGGGGGCACAAAAACTCTGCTCCGCATCGAGGTTATAAACCAAACTCTCAACGACATCCAATTAAAAAAAATTCCAATTCAACTCACCAAGTACAAATCAAGATAACAAGAACAGAAATTCACCGCAAAAACAACAAATCGAACGCAACTAACCTCCATTTTGATCCTTAAAAGAGCCTCCCCCGTAGCCGCCGAGAGACGCGGGGCTACTGCGGCGGACGGCGGATCCGGGAGACGAAGAGGGAGGGAGCCTGGATTTGAACGAAGACTGCCTCACGTTCGATCCCGAGTGCTGCGCCTTTAGAGCACCTCGGGGAACGCCGCCATTCCGGTGCGCGCTCGATGCCATTTGC
The DNA here is from genome assembly GCA_016432845.1 of Psidium guajava. Lineage (NCBI taxonomy): Eukaryota > Viridiplantae > Streptophyta > Magnoliopsida > Myrtales > Myrtaceae > Psidium > Psidium guajava. Next base: position 1,640,358 of record CM028232.1, read on the forward strand.
CTTGGGAGGAACGCAACTGTCGTCGGGGAATCCTCCGGAGCATTCACATTGCAGGAAGGGAGAGGTCGACGAACGCGTCGGAGCGGGCCCGGAGAGAAGCTCTGGTTACGCCGGAGGCTACTTCCGCGACGGCCGGCCGAGGCGGAGGAGGCTGACCGGAGGCGAAATGCAGCTGTGGAGGCAATCGAATTGGGGGCGAATCCTAATTGGAGCTTCAAGTCAGCTGCCGGGCGCAACTGCACTGAGCTGGGCGAGTATGCGCTGGGTGCGAGGGAACGGAGGAGAGGGGGAGAGAGAGAGTTGGGCATCGTGCGTGAGAGATTTCAAATAAAAGCAGAGAGAGAGAGAGTATGGAGGTGGGACCCGAACCGAGCACAGCAGAATCGTGAAATGACGAAACTGCCGCTCAGTCTGTGATCATTTTGGTGAGTCAAACGCGCCGTCGTTCGCGCGTGCGCGTGGGGAAACGAGAGCTCGGTGCGATAAATAAATCCAAAAAGAAAAGGAGCCTCTTGATTTTTATCACGGGTGAATTGCCGTCGGAGCCTCGGAGATATTTTTTACAAAGTATTGAATTTTGTTTTTGTGATGAATTTATTGCAGAAAAAAGAAATGCATTCTCCGGTCGTTTTTTGCCTAATAAATGCATTTTTCATTTTCTTTCAAATTTTCCACAGAAGAAACGATTAAATTTTCCAAAAAGGAAAGGAAGAAATCGACAATAAAATGATGTAAGAAACATCAAAAGGGCAACAACGGAATCAAAAGCTTAAGAGCACACATGACAACACTTTTGAAGTAGAAAAATTCTACTCCAAAAGTATTTAGTTATATAACTTTTTTTTCTACTTCTAAAGTAATTTTTTTGCTCCAAAAATAATTCCTTTTGGAGCCTCTTCAAGAAGTAAAAAAAAATTACTTCTAACTAAAAGTTGATTTCTAAAACAAAAGTGTTGCCCTGCACGCACCATAAGATGCCAAAATGAACTCAATTACAAACAAATCTCGCCACTCCTGATAGGATATTTCTTGCCATCTAAATCCAATTACATGTAAATCTGAATTTTTTTTTTTTTGCATTAAAACAAGCTTGGTTACTATCTAATTGGAAAAAAAAAATCCAATTATAATGGCCTTGTGTAATCCAAACATAGGTATGTCATATCACACTAGGTTCATTCATTCCCTCAAATAGCCAGTGCCTCAAATGGAAACACATCATTTTGGATTCTGCTTCTTAGTTTGGCTGCCCTGGATATGATTTTTTTTCCCCACTACCTTTGGATATGATTCAATCTTACCATATCCTACAAACTACAAAATTGTAAATATTATTTGGTTTCTGAATATTTATTATGCCAAGTAACTTCAATTTACGGAAAAAAAAAAACTTCAATTTACGGCAATCGTGAAAAATGAACCATTTTAAAAAATAATTTTCTAAAATTAATCACTTATGCCCCCTTGAAATAATTAATCAACTGAAAATATTTCATTATCAATAATAATTCATGTATAAATATTTCAGCGAATATTGAAAATATATTCTGTTTAATAGTTTTTATAATCGATACAAGCAATCATTTTTTTTTGTGAAACAAAGGAGCTTTAAGATTGATTCGGCCAAAAGAAGAAAAAAAATCTTTATTTTGCCACTGGCATCAAGCATGTAAAAAGCCATTACTAAAAAAAAACTGTGACGAGAGCCTGGAGGTACTTCGAGTCTACAAATTTGCAGGTGCTAGTAAGATGAAATATATATATATTGGCATCACCAACAGAAAGTTTAGATTGGTACATTTCCTTTTAAAGGAAAAGCCAGACCCTTATGGTGCATATGATAACGTTTCTGTTCTCGAAACAACTTTTAGAACAGAAATACTTTTTTATGTTTCTATTCCCGGCAATGATTTTTGGGAACAGCAACGCGTTTGGTAATTGCATAAAATTTTTGATCTTGAAATAAAAAAGGAACAGAAAACGCGTTTGGTAACTGCGTAAAGTTTTTGCACTCGGAACAAAAAAAAAAGAATAAAAACGCATTTATTAACTGCAAAAAAAATTATATTCCTAATTTTCCATTTATTCTATTCATAATTTTTTCAATATGGATGAGATCAATAATAAAAAAATAAAAGAGAAGACAAATTAGAATTGATTAATGAGAACATCAAATATGTCTTCCATAAATAGGACAAATTATAATTATGAGTCATACATAAATGATTCCAAGTAGAAAAACATATAATTACGTAATTGAATGCAAATACTGTTTGATAAACTGTAATTGAAAAGTATATTTAGATACAATTTTGATGTAAATGCCGTTTGATAAAAAAAAATACCCTTTGTAAATGATTCAATTTCTCAATTAATTTTTATTATTTAGAATATTTTTTAATTTTTTAATATTTAATTATTTATTTTTTTGGAATTTTTTTATTTTTATTTTTATTTTTTATTTCTTTTTTTAAAAAAATTAATTTTTAATTACTTTTTCGAAAAAAATTAATTTTATTATTTATTTTTTTAAAAAATTATTTTATATTTTTAATTAATTAATTAATTAAATCAGTTTTATTATTTCAAAAAAATATTTTTTTTATTTTTAATCATTTTATTTTAAAATAAATTTTTGATTATTTATTTTAATTATTTTTATTTTTAATATTTTTTTATTTTTTCAAAAAATTATTTTTTATTCTTTAATTATTTTGATTTTTATTATTTTGACAAAAATTATTTTTTTATTTTTAATCATTTTATTTTTATTATTTTGATTTTTAATATTTCTTATTTTTTTTATTTTTTAAAAAATTATTTTTATTTAATTATTTTATTCTTTAATTATTTTTATTTTTAATTACTTTCAAGAAAGTGTTTCCAAAAAATGTTCCAAATATGTTTCTAAAAAGTGTTCCTGGAACACAAAAACAAGTTTTTTTTGGAACATTTTTAGAAACACTTTTTTTTGGAAACACATTTTTTGGAAACACTTTTTTTTTAATGAGAAACGTTGTAGGCAAATGCTTGTTCGAATGCTTATAGTGGATTGTTGACACCTGATTTTTAATCATCCTTTCTGTTTTAAAATTAATAAAAAAAATTTTTTATAAAAACTCATAAAATTGAAAAATCAACTTTGGGTACCTTAGCCAAGCCTAGGGAACCAATTTTGACCAAAAAACGATTTTTCATATTTTCAGTATTTTTCGGTATTTTTATTTTCGAAAATTCATAAAACAAAAAATGAAGAAAAAATGAGAAAATTGAAAAATCAACTTTGGAAGCCTTGGCCAAGCCTAGGCAACCATTTTTGAACAAAAAATAAATTTTCATATTTTATATATGTATTTTAATTTTTTTAAAAACAATATACAAAAATACTTGAAAATTTTGGAAAAATAACATTTGAGGCCAAAAAAAATACACAAAGATAGTTAATATTTTTATTTTAAATCTATTTTCATATTGGCCATCGCAAATTCAGAAAAATCCAATTCGAGTCACGTGTTCTTTCACGAGTATAATCTCGAATCGGGCCTAAAAAAATTTAATTTGAGTCAACTTATTTTTAATTTTCACTTTTTATGAGTTGTGACATTGTCTTCTAATATTTTAAATTTTCATCTTGCCTCAATTATACCCAGAATGACTCAATTTTGCAAAAGGGCTTTAATTAAATTCTGCATTATTTTCAACGGCAAGAAATGAGCTTAAATTTGACATGTGGTAAATTTTGGTGTGTCAAAAATTGTGAGGAGATTTGGACTTAAAGAAATATATTTTTTCAGGGACTAAATTGTAAATACTTAACATTCAAGGACTAGAGTGCAAATACTTAACTCTTGAAGGATTATTTTACAAATAACAAAAAGAAGAGTTAGTGGATAAATTAGAATAGAGAAGGGAAGATGGAGAAGAGGGGATGAAGAAGAGAAGTTGGAGAAGAATGGATGGAGAAAATAAGATAAGAATAGAGAATGGAAGATGGAGAAGAGTTAGTAGAGAAATTAGAATGGAAGATAAGAATAGAGAAGGGAAGATGGAGATGAAGAAGAGTTAGTGGAGAAATTAGAATGGGAGATAAATATGGAGAAGGGAAGATGAAGATGAAGAAGAGTTAGTGAAGAGATTAGAATGTGAGATAGAGATGGAGAATGGAAGATGAAAATAAAGAAGAGTTAGTGGAGAAATTAGAATGGGAGATAGAGTTAGTGGAAAAATTAGAATGGGAGATAGATGAGTAGGTTATAAAAGGAGGAAGAAGTGAGCTTGAAAGAGCATTCTTGAGAGAGAAAATTTGAAGTGTTTGGGAGAATTTTTTGGAGAGAAAATTTTGGATGTTTGAGAGAGTTTTGGGAGATTGAAGAAAATTTTGAGAGAAAGAAAATACCAAAAGAGAGAGAATTTTGAAGATGATGGGAGTTTAAAGCTAGGGGTTATCATCACAAATTCCTTCATCGATCAATATAAATCAAGAGTTCATCCTCGTCAACGAGCAAACAAATTCAAGCTAAGTGTTTTTATTTATTCATTTATTTATGGTTTTACTCGCAAATTAGCACAAATTGTATACACTTTCTCAATCTCCTTTTTCTTCCATATTTTATGTCAGGAGAAGGATATCTCTACGTCAACAGCAAAAATCTCGTAGAGATGCAAAAATCGGCCCAGACAAGCTCCTAAGCTGTCCACCGATTTCTCAACTGATCTGTGACTAAAAGTCCTTCTTAATTCAAAAGAAACTCTCTATATTGGGAACATAGAGAGCGAAAATCAATTATAGAAATCCCTCCAAAAAAAATGGGAGATAAGTACTCTTTCCACTCTTCTGGTTTTAGGTGCAGATTAGCACATATTTTGTATACTAACACTTCACTCTATTTTATGTCAGGAAGCCGCAGCTCTATATCAATGGTCAACCTTATAGAAGCACAAAATCGGCTTGGAGGAGTCCTCAAGCGCGCACAAATTTCAAATTGTTGAATCAATTCGTTGTATTTCATTTTAAAGAATTCATACCCCAGAATGGAGAGGACAAAGTCCATCCGCAATTTAAATATCTGCACCATAAATCCCAAAGGGAAGAGCCAAGCCAATGCTTAGCCTCCCATTGGAGGTTTTTACTTACAGTAGCTAAATACCTGCAACTTAAATACCTGTACTTTAAATCCCAAAGGAAAGAGCCAAGCCAATGCTTAGCCTCCCATTGGAGGTTTTTACTTACAGTAGCTAAATACCTGCAACTTAAATACCTGTACTTTAAATCCCAAAGGGAAGAGCCAAGCCAATGCTTAGCCTCCCATTGGAGGTTTTTACTTACAGTAGTTAAATACCTGCAACTTAAATACATGTATCTCAAATCCCAAAGGGAAGAGCCAAGCTAATGCTTAGCCTCCCATTGGAGGTTTTTACTTACAGTAGTTAAATACCTGCAACTTAAATACCTGTACCTTAAATCCCAAAGGGAAGAGCCAAGCCAATGCTTAGCCTCCCATTGGAGGTTTTTACTTACAGTAGTTTAAATACTTGTACCTTAAATCCCAAAGGGAAGAGTCAAGCCAATGCTAGGCTTCCCATTGGAGGTGTTTATTCACTGTCATGTACTTCCTATAATTTAATTTTTGAATCATGAGACCCAAAAGATGAGTAGGTCGTAATACTGCACAGAAGTCGTTAACACACTCCCTCTTTCGGCTTTAGGGAATCTTTAACACTTAAAAAAATATAACAAATAAAAATATATACCATCCATGCATCCTATTTAAAAATTGAAAACACAAAAGAGAATACCCTACTAGAGCCTTAGGAATAAACCAAGCCTGAGTTGCCGAATTAGGATATCCATGAAATTAAGGTACCGAAAGGGCATTAGTTTTAATTAACTAGTGTAACCAAGTCCCCGAGCTCATAATCTCTGGTTCGCAGGAATAAATTAGTTCTCCCGCTAATTTATTTAGGTTTCTAATCGACCTACCAAGAACGATTAGTGGCGACTCCAAATTTTAAAATCATTTAAACAAAAACCAAAGTTGCGATTCGGTAGGGCTTGGGAGGGTCCGCGTTAGGTTAGTCAAATCTAATTAACCTAATAATCCGTTAACCCCTTTTAAAATTTAAAATTTTTTTTAGAGGGTCGCGACAGAAGGGAAGATGGAGATTAAGAAGAGTTAGTGGAGAAATTAGAATGGGAGATAAATATGGAGAAGGGAAGATGAAGATGAAGAAGAGTTAGTGGAGAGATTAGAATGTGAGATAGAGATGGAGAATGGAAGATGAAAATGAAGAAGAGTTAGTGGAGAAATTAGAATGGGAGATAGAGTTAGTGGAAAAATTAGAATGGGAGATAGATGAGTAGGTTATAAAAGGAGGAAGAAGTGAGCTTGAGAGAGGATTCTTGGGAGAGAAAATTTGAAGTGTTTGGGAGGATTTTTTTTGGAGAGAAAATTTTGGATGTTTGAGAGAGTTTTGGGAGATTGAAGAAAAATTTGAGAGAAAGAAAATACCAAAAGAGAGAGAATTTTGAAGATGATGGGAGTTCAAAGCTAGGGATTATCATAACAAATTCCTTCATCGATCAATATAAATCAAGAGTTCATCCTCGTCAACGAGCAAGCAAATTCGAGCTAAGTGTTTTATTTATTCATTTGTTTATGGTTTTACTTGCAAATTAGCACAAATTGTATACACTTTCTCCATCTCCTTTTTTTTTTCCATATTTTATGTCAGGAGAAGGATATCTCTACGTCAACAGCAAAAATCTCGTAGATATGCAAAAATCGGCCCAGACAAGCTCCTGAGCTGTCCACCGATTTCTCAACTGATCTGTGACTAAAAGTCCCTCTTAATTCAAAAGAAACTCTCTATATTGGGAACATAGAGAGCGAAAATCAATTATATAAATCCCTCCCAAAAAAATGGGAGATAAGTACTCTTTCCACTCTTCTGGTTTTAGGTGCAGATTAGCACATATTTTGTATACTGACATTTCACTCTATTTTATGTCAGGAAGCCGCAGCTTTATATCAATGGTCAACCCTATGGAAGCACAAAATCGGCTTGGAGGAGTCCTCAAGCGCGCACAAATTTCAAATTGTTGAATCAATTCGTTGTATTTTATTTTAAAGAATTCATACCCCAGAATGGAGAGGACAAAGTCCATCCGCAATTTAAATACCTGCACCATAAATCCCAAAGGGAAGAGCCAAGCCAATGCTTAGCCTCCCATTGGAGGTTTTTACTTACAGTAGTTAAATACCTGCAACTTAAATACCTGTACCTTAAATCCCAAAGGGAAGAGCCAAGCCAATGCTTAGCCTCCCATTGGAGGTTTTTACTTACAGTAGTTAAATACCTGCAACTTAAATACCTATACCTTAAATCCCAAAGGGAAGAGCCAAGCCAATGCTTAGCCTCCCATTGGAGGTTTTTACTTACAGTAGTTAAATACTTGCAACTTAAATACATGTACCTTAAATCCCAAAGGGAAGAGCCAAGCCAATGCTTAGCCTCCCATTGGAGGTTTTTACTTACAGTAGTTAAATACCTGCAACTTAAATACATGTACCTTAAATCCCAAAGGGAAGAGCCAAGCCAATGCTTAGCCTCCCATTTGAGGTTTTTACTTACAGTAGTTTAAATACTTGCAACTTAAATACCTGTACCTTAAATCCCAAAGGGAAGAGCCAAGCCAATGCTAGGCCTCCCATTGGAGGTGTTTATTCACTGTCATGTACTTCCTATAATTTAATTTTTGAATCATCAGACCCAAAAGATAAGTAGGTTGTAATACTGCACAGAAGTCGTTAACACACTCCTTCTTTCGGCTTCAGGGAATCTTTAACACTTAAAAAAATATAACAAATAAAAATATATACCATCCATGCATCCTATTTAAAAAGTGAAAACACAAAAGAGAATACCCTACTATAGCCTTAGGAATAAACCAAGCCTGAGTTGCCGAATTAGGATATCCATGAAATTAAGGTACCGAAAGGGCATTAGTTTTAATTAACTAGTGTAACCAAGTCCCCGAGCTCCTAATCTCTGGTTCGCAGGAATAAATTAGTTCTCCCGCTAATTTATTTAGGTTTCTAATCGACCTACCAAGAACGATTAGTGGCGACTCCAAATTTTAAAATCATTTAAACAAAAACCAAAGTTGCGATTCGGTAGGGCTTGGGAGGGTCCGCGTTAGGTTAGTCAAATCTAATTAACCTAATAATCCGTTAACCCCCTTTAAAATTTTAAATTTTTTTTAGAGGGTCGCGACAGACTGGCGACTCCACTGGGGAAGGGATTTTTAAATTTTCGAAAAAAGATACCAATTGGAATACTTGAATTTTTTCGAAATTTTAAAAGTCTTAGTGGACTTAGGCCAATGAAAATTTCATGGATATCTCGCTTCTGGCGATCTTGTTTGGGACTCATTCTATAGGTGTTATATGTTTTTGCAGGATGGGAGTTATAAGGGGCGGAGTGTTTGGCTAACCCCTTTGTTTTGCAGGCTCGGTGTTGGGTTTATTTATTTAATTTCGCACATTTTTAGAAGCGCTGTTTTGATATCAATTGTTGTGCATGTCTTGCATACTCTGAGGATCACGACACCTGCACACACAAGCGTCTAAACCCAAGTCGCGAAATTCTTCCTAGAAAACCATAGATAGGGATCGAATATGCAAAGCTCTTGCGTCGATTGCGCTTGGGTTGACCATATTTTATCCCGCTCATTATCTGAATTGACAATTCTTCCCATTGTGATTTGATTGCGCGGAGGGTAAGGTTGTCAATTCAGATAGTGGGGGCCTTTTAGGTCCATACCCTGTCTCTCCTTCTTTTATTTTCTAGAGTTCACTCCTCACTTGAGTCATGCGCATGACTATGTGATTTGCATTTCTCCAAGGTAAAAGTAAGTTCTCTAATTTTATCTTGTATTTATTTTCGGTCGGTTCATGCTAGGTGTTAGTCAGTTTTTGAGCTTGATATTACGACCATTCTTTTAAAAGAAAATAAAAATTAAATTTGTCCCTCATTTCTTTTAAAAAAAATTTTGAAAAAATGATGTGAAAAATCCCTTCATGGGAATTTTATTAACCAATAAGGGATTTTTGTCATGTTTTTATTGCTTCAATAAAAATGAAATTTTCCTGAAAAAATTTTTCTCTGAAAATTTATTTCAATAAAAAGAAAAATTCCCTAAAAAAAAAACTCTAGTAGACATCAAGTGATTTTATCACATTTTTCAAATTATAAAAACTTGCAAGAAAATTCTTCTCGAGAAATTCGCTCATGTTTTTCTAAAAAAAAATTTCTCTAAATAAAATTAGACTAATGTCTAGGGGGAATTGTATTGACCAATAAGAGATTTTTGTCATGTTTTTCTTGCTTCAATAAAAATGAAATTTTCCTGACAAATTTTCCTCTAAAATTTTATTTCGATAAAAGAAAAATTCCTTAAAAAAAAAACTTTGGTAAACATCAAGTGATTTTATCACATTCTTTCAAATTATAAAAACTTGCAACAAAAATTTTTTTCGAGAAATTTGCTCATGTTTTTCTAAGAAAATTTTCTCTAAATAAAATTAGATTAATGTCTCGGGGGAATTTTGTTAACCAATAAAGGATTTCTGTCATGTCTTTCCTGCTTCAATAAAAATAAAATTTTCCTGACAAATTTACCTTTGAAAATTTATTCTGATAAAAAGGAAATTCCTTCAAAAATTTTAGTAAACGTCAAGAGATTTTGTCACATTCCTTAAAAAAAATAATAAAAAAGAGTAATAAATCTGCAAAAAAATTCTGTATTAACCCATTTCTTCCTAAGGGAATTTTTTTTTTCTGATTTCTCTATAAAATAGAAAAAATCAAATTGGACTAATATAGGAGTCATGGACCGACATTCCTTGTGTCGCATACTAATTATATCATTTTCTTTTGCAGGGAGATCCTAGATATCCTAGACGGGTGTAAAAATTAAGTTCAAAATATATCAAGAATCATCTTCAGAAATACCAAAAGACGAAAAACACCGAGGCTTCAACCGTTAATTCCGAGGGGCAAACGAACACTGTCCATCTTTGACAGACAGAGTTATGTCAATCCGTAAACTTGCATGGGCAGTGTATTCTGATATGACGGTGGATTTATACTGATTAAACACGGGGGCATATTTAATGTATTGCAGAGGATCCCGCGTCTTTTGAAAGACAATATGGATTATATAATCAGAACCCATGAAACAAATACCTTTACCTGATTAAATCAACCAGAGACCGATCTTAAAATTTCCTCTTATCCGAAACATGCGGAGGGCTTTAGAGGACCGAGGTTCTATTAATGAACGTGGCCCACAGGAATTTCTCCCGACGCTACAGGCGACCGACACGAGCAAGTGGACGCCGAAAGAAATAAAATATGGATAAAAGTGGGCACACAACAGGTGGCCGGATTTATTACCAGCGCACTGATCGAGTTGTCATAGCGTTATTGTTTGTGATCTCAAGATGGATAGTGGGGGCCACCGCCGAACCCTTCATCAATGTTCTCGATATCATCGTCTGGAGCAATTAAACAAGAACATCAAGAAAAACATTAAGCCTCGACATCTTCGGTACCTCAAATCGTTCTGTTATGCTATGCGGAAGAAACAATAGCAGGAAAATTAAACAAAAAAAAAACACGTGAAGCTTTTCTTTCATTCCATTCATCAAAGAGCATTACAACAGCTCACTGGGGAGGAAAAGTAAAGCCAAACTGAGCCCTGATAACCATTACGAAGGAGCTCAACTGACTCTCCAAACAGTTGATACTCCGGGTGCACCGGGCGTTCTCAGGATCAAGCTCCGCGAGCCTAAAGAAGAGGCGATCGCGCTTCTCCTTAGCCTGGGCCATACTGGCCTCGTAATGCTCGACAGCAAACTCCAAGTCCGAAATCGCCGCCCTCTCGAAAGCAATATCTGCCGTAATGTCATCAAGTCTCTCCTACAGCCAACCGCATTTGCACCTCATCATAATATTGCTCGGCTCCTGTTCGGCGTAAGTTCGGACCAAGGCCAGACGGTCCACCAACTTTCCCCTCTCACGAACCAGCCACGAAAGCTGATCGTTGGCAAACTTGAGGGCCTTTTTGTGATTATCAGCCACAAACGTAACTGTTGCCAGACGCTCGTGCCGGTCTCGGTAACGGGCTTTCACGACGGCGGTCACAAGGACCGTCTCATAAGCACGTTTATAGGCAGCCAGAAAATTGATGAAGAGGGTCGAGAAGTTCCGGTACTCCTTCCCTAGTTGGGTACCCTCAACAGAAGCAGCGTCCACGGTCCTAAATAAACCGAGGATTTCAGCCTCAACGGTAGAGTTTTTGGCTATATGAGCGTAACCTCTACCAAGAAGATTGTAGAGTCTCTCCCACCCAGCTAGGACTTCGGCGGATAAGGTATGGTTAGGAGAATTGGCCATTTTTGAAAGCAGAATACGAAAGAAATGGGGAGAGAGGTGAGGCAGATGAGCGGAATGCGAAGATGGTAATCTGCTTTGAAGTAAATATTGATTTCATAGTGACGGTATCAACCAGTCAAGATTTCTCTTATCTACCATTCTCTATTGGCACCACCCTCGTTGGCTCGAATTCCCATCAGATGGCGACTGCGAGCTAAGCGAGTCCGAAATCTCCGCAGAAAGTTTGACGAGACACCGCCACTTTGAAAAAGAAGACGGAAAGATGAGCTGAGTGGAAGACACGGCAAACGTTAGCGAAAAGGAGACACGACTTGTCTTCATTGGAGGACCCGCCAGTAAATCGACGGTGGAGATCTTGACAGGGGCCCTCTATCACGAAAAGAAAAAAGAAGACAAACTGAGCGAGAAACAAGGATTTCCCCTTTGATCAAAAGCTGAATATCAGATTTTCTCCCTCAGAAAATCTAATAGCGCTGCCCGTGAAGAGGGAAGTCGTTGCTATTGCCAGAGAGAGAACTTGTCCCCATTTGATAGTCAGAGTTCATTCACAAGAACTCGTAGGAGAAAGATAGAGAGGAAGGAGTTCTCGTGGGAGAGGAATTCAAAACCTTCACCATCAAAGCATCGGCTTTTAAAGCCTGTTACGAGAAGCCATCAACGATCTCGTGATCCCTCAAGTCCGAGAAGACATCCCGAGGCGGTCTCGAATCGGCAGTCCTAGATCCAGAAATATGTCGAGTATTAGGGGAACGGGTGCATGTTCAACCCTGGTCAAAGCTGATGAAGTTCCTTACCCTGAGGGTCTACTGGTCATGGCCATTGACGGTAATCCAGTCTCTCTGTCAATCCTTGTTACCGTATTAAGAAAATGCCGGTATAAGGTTGTAGCTCAAGCAAAGGCGACAGAGGCTTTAGAGATATTAAGGAGAAGTAGTGACCCGTTTGATATCGTCCTCACCGTTATGGTAGGGATTGACATGGATGTTTTCACTCTCTTGGAAGTCATCAATTCTAAATTAAACATGCCAGTCCTTGTAATATCGGCAAGCGATGATCAGCAAGCCATAATGAAGGCTGTCTTAAATGGGGCCCAAGACGTCGTCACGAAACCAGTTAGGGTTCAGATGCTTCAAAACATATGGCAGCACGTAGTAAGGAAGCAATTGCACGACCATGAGAACAAGCATCAAGCCTTCAATTTTGTTCCAAGCAACTGGAGAAAGAAGATGAGTTGGTCTCCCGAGCTGCATCGTATGTTTGTTAATGCAGTTCAGCAGCTAGGAATCGATTCGGCACGGCCGCAACATATACTGGAAATTATGAAGGTAGAGGGACTCACTAAAGCAAATGTTTCGAGTCATCTTCAGAAGTACAGAAAAAGGGTGAGAGAACACAATGCAGCTCAGAATCAAGAAAACCAAGGCGGGACTGATCCAAGCCTGAACGTCGAGTCTCCTCGCCACCATAAGTTCCCCAGGTTAGCATGGGGCGAGCCACTTCCCATCATCAACCAAGCTAGTAGCCGTGCCATCAATCCCCCAGGCGTTAATCAAAGTATCCCCCAGAATCACCCTAATGCTCTTCAAGAGTATAGACCGCAGGAGCAGTGTATTCAGATTCCTTGGTTTGAGCACCAACCTGTGGCTAGAATTCATCCCATGATCAGCGCGCTTGCGTAGCCAGAGAATCAGACAAGAAGTTATCCTGAGCACTTCCACTTCTCTAATCCTCGAATGGAAGGAGTTTTTGGCAGCAGGACAGTTGGTGATCCCCACACTTTCTCGAGTAATGATGAAGGCTCCAGCACGAGAAGTCAAATTGCTCATGGCGAGGACAGAATGAGAAATCTACCGCCAGCATTTGCCAACAACAATGCCCAATTCGAGCATCAGTTGCTGGAAGGTTCAAGAGATTACCCAGATGATAAGCTTACTGCCCTGGTTAACCAGTTTAGGGTTGACAGACGTCCCAAGTCGCGATCAGGAGCCAGTGAGTAGGGACTCTCAAACATCGGTCATCCACACCCGAACCAACACGAGACTAGCTAATTATCGAAGAGCCACAGGAGAGGCAGAATTGACCTTGAATAAGTGCACCTTTCATTTCATACTTAATTCCCCTGCGTATGATATTTTCCAGCTTTCTAGGTGTCTAGATTTAATTCAGGGACAAGGGGGCAATTTTTTTTATCCCGTCGAATGCGTGAATCCCTTTTTATGCTAGATTTAGAGCGGATCAATTTGTGGCAACGTCGCTGACTGCCATAATGAGAAATGTTGAATGGCCTCACGTAGGGAAATTTCAAGTGAAAAGCCCAGGCGAGCTCGAAGACGGGTAATTGTGTGTCGTTCCAATTTACCCTCAATCGTTGCAAAATGCTAAATTGGATTTGTTCCATTCTCACCCAGGGAATCGCAAAGCGCCTCAAGAGTGTCGCAAAATGAAATGACCCAATGGAACGCGATAGGACTCATTTGCCTCGAAGGTAACCTTCAAATTAAAGGAGCCCTCCGGTCCACGGACCCGATGGCATAGAAAATGATGATGATCCAAGGCAACCCGAAAGCAAATAAGGCCCAACTCAGCAAAACACTTACGTGGCAAGCTCAAAGTGAAGGGCAACTTGGGACATACAATTCAATCCAGTCCAAATGAAGGAACTTCCTCAATTCAAATTCAATGGAAGTACACACAAGGGTAAAACAGTATCGCTCCAATTTTTCTAGAATATGAAGAACATATACTGCCGCATTCTCTTTCATTTTTGCAGGGGAAGTCTCTACTGGCCAGATTTTCCTGTCTACCATTCCCTATCAGTATCACCTCCGCTACTCGTCTCCAATCTCGAGCCAAGCAAATCTGACGTCTCTACGGAAAAGTTGGACGGGACGCCACTACTTTGAAAAAGAAAGGATAAAAAATAAGCTGAGTGGGAGACAAAGACATTTTCGGCAGAAAAGAGATACGACTCGTCTTTATTGAAGAACTCGCCAACAAATTGACGGTGGAGACAGCAACAAGGGGCCCCCTTCCATGGAAAGATGGAAGGAGACAAGCTGGGCAAGAGATACGATGAAAAGAAAATCGAGAAAGCCAGAACACTCGAGAGAGGTAATACAGTTGCTAAACCCACGTCTAATTTTAAAGGAGGCATCTTCTTGATAATTCTCATTCGTGCTCGAAAGAGAGACTCTTAAAGCATACGCAGTCTCCCAGAAAAATCCAGAGAGTGAAAATACAAGAAGAGATATCAAATTTTGAGAAATCGTTAACCAAATCGAAGATGTCTCAACCCAACACACTTGAAAGTTATCGTTACTTGCTGAATATGGGAGAGGAAGAGTTCGGAGCCATATTTGGGATCGAGCCTATGGAGCCCGGCCCTTCCACCGACGACGTCCAAGAGCCCGGTAAGGACAATGACAACAACGGTAAAGGTCAAAAGAAGCGTTACCGTCGCCATACTGAGGAGCAAGTACGAAAGCTTGAAGCTTTCTTCAGAACGTGCCCTATGCCAGACGGCAAACAAAAAAATGGAACTGAGTCAAGAGCTAGGACTTGAACCTTCGCAAATCAAGTTCTGGTTTCAAAATAGACGAACCCGAATGAAGACTCGTCATGAGCACAACGAAGCCGAGTTTCTAAGAGTTGAAAATGAAAACCTCCGAGCGGAAAACAAGATGTATAAAGAGACTTTTGACTCCGCCACCTGCCCCAACTGCAATAGCCTCCTCCTCACCCTCGATGAAATGTATGATCTGAGGATCGAAAATGCAAGTTTAAGAGGTGAGTTAGACCAATTTATAACAGGATCGAGTTCTGTTGGAGCAGGGTACAAAAGGACCAATGATACTGGATCAGTATCAATACCTCCCGAGGAAGAAGGGACAGATCACCACCAAGCGGACATTGACGATGATCTTTTCGCCATAATCAACCAGTTTGATATCGGTAAAGCATCGGGACTGTGATGCACTTGTTCAGCCAGTGACCACCAGACCTTTGATATGGCCGAGGCATACCTAATTTGGGATGAAGCCAGCTGATCATGGGAGAGCCTGTAGAGGAAGCAGAACTAATCCTGAATGAGTGAATGTGTTTTATTTCCTTGCGTGATATGTTTTTCTGCTTTTGTGAATGTGTAAAAGCAAGGAGTAATAATCCGACTTTCCCCAATTAAATGCTCGAATCCGCCACCTCACCAACCTCGCGACGAATTGATGGCGAGTAAAAATCTAGATAAACCTGAAGGGTAACTCCGTATCGTTTCAATTTACCCTCAGTTGCTCCAAGTTTTAAAATTAAGCCCCTTCTATTCTCAGGAAATTGCAAATCGACCCGAGAACGCAATCATATCCGAATACAAGTTGAACAAAATTTGGGGGCAAATCGACTCATGGGCATTACCACGGGATGGACAGCTTCGGACAGAGGAAAGTACAAGCGAAAGACGCGAACAATCTCAGAAATGGGTAATTCTGTATCGTTCTAATGTGCACATAATCATCTCAAGTCTTGAATTGTCTTATTCCATTCTTAACAGGGATTGTAAATTACCTCAAGAAATACCGTAACATGGCCCAAGGTGATACAACAAGGCTGCTTTATCCCCAAAGATTAACCTTTGAAAGGATAGCCCCATGGACACCTATGGTCCAATGGATCGAATGGTATGGGGGATGACAGTAGGTCCGAAATATCCCGAGTTCGATCCCCGAGGGTGGGGAATGTTGTATGTATTATAAATAAATGAAACAACTTTTTGTGCATTTCTTTTTGCAAGCAGGAATACTCGACGAGTAATACCGAAGTCAATATTTTGCTACATTCTCGGCTTAATAGTGAAGCATCCAACAAAAGTCGAAGAAAACTCAATCCAGCAAAATTGGTAAAAGACTTGTCCAAGGCATTCAAGATGAAGGGTAAATCAGTATCGTTTCCAATTTATCCCTTTTAATACTGTTTGACATGTCTCCTTTTCTTTTCACAGGAAATATTTATACTAACATTTAACATGTTGAAGGAGACAAATCCAAAAGAAAAGTATGATCACCTGACAAGATCTATTCTGGTGAAAAATGGGGCAAATTGATCGCAAGTTCTGAAACGAAAAAGCAAATATGTCTTCCTTATCTCGTTTGGTTTCAAGAATAATTTCTCTGCTTCTTGCAGGGGCATTAAACAAACCAAAATGCTCCCTTGCCCATATGCTTCATCGCGCAGGGGTAAAGTTTGAGACAAACCACCCCTCGACATAAGGAGTAGGCTTCCCAATTTGTTCGGTCCGCCCACATACCAGGGGCAATTTAAATTCGCCCATATTTGCACATTATAAACACACGTGATGCTAAAAAATTGTCACATCTGCATTGTGCTTACACAGTTCATGAATTATGTATGACTATTCCGTGTGTTTAACTTACCAACTCCAACTTAGAGCATAAACTGCACAAGAGATATCAAATGTACAGAATGGGGCATGACAGGATGAGAAAAGGCAAACCATTTCCACACAGGTCTAACATTTTGATCTACAGATAAACAGCCTTTCTCCAGAGTGAGAAAAAGCCATTTCGGAATGAAGTCCCCCATTCAGATTACATTCGAGGTGTTCATACTATAAGAACCTCCTTAAACAGAAGTGGTAATGCAATACATGATCTATATGTTGATCGATTGCATCATGAGTTATTACATAGACTGCCTTTAATCATGGCAAACTTACCTGAACAATTTTGTATGAACCAATGAACGCATTGATGAAAATGCTTGCACATGTTAGCTCTGACATTGCCCGACAGGCAACACATTCCCGGTGTTTGAGTTACCTTCCAAAGTCTTGAAATTCATTCGGCGATTATTGAATGAACAAGCCTGGTTGTCCAGAAGCCACCAAGCATTTCTTCCAAATTCTCAGGTAAGTATATCTTCAACCAGAACCTTTCAAGAGAATGAATTCTGACGGTTGTTGGGATACTCGAATCCATTGCGGTATATACAGGTATCCACATTCTTCAATAAAGCATGATTTGTCTCAAGGACAGAAATGTTCGAGACCTTTTGATCTCTGCCTCTTTGGTTTATTCCTAAAACGACAGGAGAATATAATTTGGGTTTGAGCTTCTGCAGGATTCCTGGTCTCCCCAGATTTCAGAATGGCACCCTTTGAGGTACATAAAGTCCTTCTTACAGGCAAATCAAGTCCTTCTTACAGGCATAAAGTCCTTCTTACAGGCAAACCAAGTCCTTCTTATAGGCAAATCAAGTCCTTCTTACAGGCAAACCAAGTCCTTCTTACAGGCACCAAGTCCTTCTTACAGGCAAAGTAAGTCCTTTTTACAGGCAAATCAAGTCCTTCTTACAGGCACAAAGTCTTTCTTACAGGCAAATCAAGTCCTTCTTACAGGCAAACTAAGTCCTTCTTACAGGCAAACAAAGTCCTTCTTACAGGCACAAAGTCCTTCTTACAGGCAAACCAAGTCCTTCTTACAGGCAAATAAAGTCCTGCTTACAGGCAAATAAAGTCCTTCTTACAGGCAAAGCAAGTCCTTCTTACAGGCAAAGCAAGTCCTTCTTACAGGCAAATCAAGTCCTTCTTACAGGCACAAAGTCCTTCTTACAGGCAAACAAAGTCCTTCTTACAGGCAAAGCAAGTCCTTCTTACAGGCAAATCAAGTCCTTCTTACAGGCAAAGCAAGTCCTTCTTACAGGCACAAAGTCCTTCTTACAGGCAAAGTAAGTCCTTCTCACAGGCAAATTAAGTCCTTTTTACAAGCAAATCAAGTCCTTCTTACAGGCAAATTAAGTCATTTTACATGGCATAAAGTCCTTTTTACAGGCACCAAGTCCTTTTTACATGCACCAAAGTCCTTTTTAGAGGCACCAAGTCCTTTCTACAAGCGCAAAGTCCTTCTTACAGGCAGTTTCATGGGATAACCTACCATACAGGTCAAATTTCAATCAAATTTTAATCAGTAGAATCCTTTCATTAGGAATCTACCATGGGGTGACCTACCATACGGGTCAAAATTTAAATCAGTAGAATCCTTTTATTAGGAATCTACCATGGTACGACCCACCATATGGGTCAAATTTTAATTCAATTTTTAATCAGTAGAATCCTTTTATTAGGAATATACCATGGGTTAACCTACCATACGGGTTCAAGTTCAACTACTCTAAGGTTTTCTTATAACGAATCTTTAGGTTCTCATTTCATTTTTAGTGGAACATTCATGTCACGACTCTTTTTATTTTATTGTGTTGAGTTTATTAGAACTTAGGTGTCATCTCGTCTTTGAAATGAACCTCTACCGAGCTTCCTTTCAAAGAGGGGCAGCTGTTGACACCTGATTTTTAATCATCCTTTCTGTTTTAAAATTAATAAATTTTTTTTTTATAAAAACTCATAAAATTGAAAAATCAACTTTGGGGACCTTGGCTAAGCCTAAAGAACCAATTTTGATCAAAAAATGATTTTCCATATTTTTCGTATTTTTCGGTATTTTTTATTTATTTATTTTCGAAAATTAATAGAAAATTCATAAAAATTCATAAAATTGAAAAATCAACTTTGGAAGCCTTGGCCAAGCCTAGGCAACCATTTTTGAACAAAAAATAAAATTTCATATTATATATATTTTTAATTTTTTTAAAAAAAATATACAAAAATACTTGAAAATTTTGGAAAAATAACATTTGAGGCCAAAAAAATACACAAAGATAGTTAATATTTTTATTTTAAATCTATTTTCATATTGGCCATCGCAAATTCAGAAAAATCCAATTCGAGTCACGTGTTCCTTCACGAGTATAATCTCGAATCGGGCCTAAAAAAATTTAATTTGAGTCAACTTATTTTTAACTTTCACTTTTTATGAGTTGTGACATTGTCTTCTAATATTTTAAATTTTCATCTTGGCCCAATTATACCCAGAATGACTTAATTTTGCAAAAGGGCTTTAATTAAATTATGCATTATTTTCAGCGACAAGAAATGAGCTTAAATTTGACATGTGGTAAATTTTGGTGTGTCAAAAATTGTGAGGAGATTTGGACTTAAAGAAATATATTTTTTCAGGGACTGAATTGTAAATACTTAAAATTCAAGGACTAGAGTGCAAATACCTAACTCTTGAAGGATTATTTTACAAATAATAAAAAGAAGAGTTAGTGGATAAATTAGAATAGAGAAGGGAAGATGAAGAAGAGGAGATGAAGAAGAGAAGTTGCAGAAGAATGGATGGAGAAAATAAGATAAGAATAGAGAAGGGAAGATGGAGATGAAGAAGAGTTAGTAGAGAAATTAGAATGGAAGATAAGAATAGAGAAGGGAAGATGGAGATTAAGAAGAGTTAGTGGAGAAATTAGAATGGGAGATAAATATGGAGAAGGGAAGATGAAGATGAAGAAGAGTTAGTGGAGAGATTAGAATGTGAGATAGAGATGGAGAATGGAAGATGAAAATGAAGAAGAGTTAGTGGAGAAATTAGAATGGGAGATAGAGTTAGTGGAAAAATTAGAATGGGAGATAGATGAGTAGGTTATAAAAGGAGGAAGAAGTGAGCTTGAGAGAGGATTCTTGGGAGAGAAAATTTGAAGTGTTTGGGAGGATTTTTTTTTGAGAGAAAATTTTGGATGTTTGAGAGAGTTTTGGGAGATTGAAGAAAAATTTGAGAGAAAGAAAATACCAAAAGAGAGAGAATTTTGAAGATGATGGGAGTTCAAAGCTAGGGATTATCATTACAAATTCCTTCATCGATCAATATAAATCAAGAGTTCATCCTCGTCAACGAGCAAGCAAATTTGAGCTAAGTGTTTTTATTTATTTATTTGTTTATGGTTTTACTTGCAAATTAGCACAAATTGTATACACTTTCTCCATCTCCTTTTTTTTCCCATATTTTATGTCAGGAGAAGGATATCTCTACGTCAACAGCAAAAATCTCGTAGAGATGCAAAAATCGGCCCAGACAAGCTCCTAAGCTGTCCACCGATTTCTCAACTGATCTGTGACTAAAAGTCCCTCTTAATTCAAAAGAAACTCTCTATATTGGGAACATAGAGAGCGAAAATCAATTATAAAAATCCCTCCCAAAAAAATGGGAGATAAGTACTCTTTCCACTCTTCTGGTTTTAGGTGCAGATTAGCACATACTTTGTATACTGACATTTCACTCTATTTTATGTCAGGAAGCCGCAGCTTTATATCAATGGTCAACCCTATGGAAGCACAAAATCGGCTTGGAGGAGTCCTCAAGCGCGCACAAATTTCAAATTGTTGAATCAATTCGTTGTATTTTATTTTAAAGAATTCATACCCCAGAATGGAGAGGACAAAGTCCATCCGCAATTTAAATACCTGCACCATAAATCCCAAAGGGAAGAGCCAAGCCAATGCTTAGCCTCCCATTGGAGGTTTTTACTTACAGTAGTTAAATACCTGCAACTTAAATACCTGTACCTTAAATCCCAAAGGGAAGAGCCAAGCCAATGCTTAGCCTCCCATTGGAGGTTTTTACTTACAGTAGTTAAATACCTGCAACTTAAATACCTATACCTTAAATCCCAAAGGGAAGAGCCAAGCCAATGCTTAGCCTCCCATTGGAGGTTTTTACTTACAGTAGTTAAATACTTGCAACTTAAATACATGTACCTTAAATCCCAAAGGGAAGAGCCAAGCCAATGCTTAGCCTCCCATTGGAGGTTTTTACTTACAGTAGTTAAATACCTGCAACTTAAATACATGTACCTTAAATCCCAAAGGGAAGAGCCAAGCCAATGCTTAGCCTCCCATTTGAGGTTTTTACTTACAGTAGTTTAAATACTTGCAACTTAAATACCTGTACCTTAAATCCCAAAGGGAAGAGCCAAGCCAATGCTAGGCCTCCCATTGGAGGTGTTTATTCACTGTCATGTACTTCCTATAATTTAATTTTTGAATCATCAGACCCAAAAGATAAGTAGGTTGTAATACTGCACAGAAGTCGTTAACACACTCCTTCTTTCGGCTTCAGGGAATCTTTAACACTTAAAAAAATATAACAAATAAAAATATATACCATCCATGCATCCTATTTAAAAAGTGAAAACACAAAAGAGAATACCCTACTATAGCCTTAGGAATAAACCAAGCCTGAGTTGCCGAATTAGGATATCCATGAAATTAAGGTACCGAAAGGGCATTAGTTTTAATTAACTAGTGTAACCAAGTCCCCGAGCTCCTAATCTCTGGTTCGCAGGAATAAATTAGTTCTCCCGCTAATTTATTTAGGTTTCTAATCGACCTACCAAGAACGATTAGTGGCGACTCCAAATTTTAAAATCATTTAAACAAAAACCAAAGTTGCGATTCGGTAGGGCTTGGGAGGGTCCGCGTTAGGTTAGTCAAATCTAATTAACCTAATAATCCGTTAACCCCCTTTAAAATTTAAAATTTTTTTTAGAGGGTCGCGACATGGATGAACAGCCTTTTTCGCTGGTTGAGCGTGTGGGATTCCGTGATTTTATCAGCGTGCTACAACCTCTTTTTAATCCCATCTCAAGATTTACAGTGGCTAGAGATTGCATGAAGTTGTATCTTGCTGAAAGATTAAGTTTGAAGACTTTTTTTCGCAAGCTTAAGTCTAGGGTCACACTCACAACCGATACATGGAGCTCCATTCAAAACTTAAACTATTTATGTCTTACTGCACATTTTATTAGTGATGATTGGAGATTGCATAAAAGGATTATCAATTTTGTGGTAATGTCTAGTCACAAAGGCAAGGACATTGGGAAAATGGTTGAAAAATGCATCTACGAGTGGGGGATAGAGAAACATGTGTCCACAATCACTGTGGATAATGCTAGTTCGAATGATGTAGCAATTAAATTTTTGAAAGCTAAATTTCAAAAAGATAAGCTGTTGATCTTACATGGTGAAGTTTTACACATGAGGTGTACGGCTCATATTTTAAACTTGATTGTGATGGATGGTTTGCTCGAGATACGTGATTCTGTTACACGTATTCGAAATGTTGTTAGGTATGTGAGGGGTTCTCCCATGAGAGCTAAATCATTCAAAGCTTGCATTGAAAGTGCAAGAATCACGTATAAGGGTTCAGTTTGTCTTGATGTTTCCACTAGGTGGAACTCCACTTACCTCATGTTAGATACCGCCTTAAAGCTAAGAAAAGCTTTTGAAAGGTTAGAAGAAGAAGATCCTTTTTTCTCAGCTGAGCTTGAAGATGAAACTCCTAGACATGAAGATTGGGAAAATGCAAGGGTTCTTGTCATATTTTTGAAGAAGTTTTATGATTCCACCAACAAAATGTCTGGGACTTTGTATATCACTTCAAATGATTATTTTGACGAGATAGCTGGTTTATATAAAACTCTGAAACAAGCAGAGAATGCTTTAGATCCTAGAGTGAGAGCTATGGGGATGAAGATGAAGGAAAAATTTGACAAATATTATGGGAGTTTCGAAAAAGTGAACATGATGGTTTTGATTGCGGTCATCTTAGATCCAAGAAAAAAGATGAAATATGTGCGATATTGTTATAAACTAATCTATGATGATGATGAGATAGTGAATGAGAGGTGTGATTATGTGAGGACTTACTTTGAACGTTTATTTGATTTTTATGAGAAGTCTTATGGTTATGGACCTTCTGGTGGAAAAAATTCGGATGATCAACTTCTCATTGATGCCGGTGCTAGTTTGAATCTTGATAGCCATGAGGAAGGTCACAAAGATGAGGTTGGTTTCATTGAGGGTTTTGATGTGACTTTCGATGGGGACAAGGCATTCGAATACTTTCTAGATGAGGAGAAAAAAGTGGCCGAGGGAAATTTATCTGAGATAGAAAAGTATCTTCAAGCTGCACGTGAAGAAGGTCGTAACCTTGACATTTTGATGTGGTGGAATACTTCTGGTCAAAAGTATAAAATCATCTCTTTGATGGCTCGGGATATCTTAGCTATTCCAGTAACAACCGTTGCTTCGGAGTCCACTTTCAACACATCTGGTCGTGTGCTTGATAGCTATCGAAGTTCTTTGACTCCTAGAGTGGTGGAAGCTTTGATTTGTACTCAAGATTGGTTGAGAGTGGTTAACAAGCCAATTAATGTTGAAGAATGCATCGAGAATGCTGAAAAGTTCGAGTCGGGTAAGTCATGGATATATCTTTTCTTTTTTATCTTGTAATTCTTTCGTATATCTAACAAATGAATGATTTAATTAATATGTTGTTTTTGTTAGCTATGGATGATGTTCACTCGGAGCACCAGTAAATAGAGTTTACAAGTTGGTGGAATGAATATATATGGTGAGATTATACTGGACTTATATATGTTGTGCGTGCTGGCCTAATGTTACCCGTACTGGACTTATATACGCTCATTTCCTTTTTTCCTTTTTGTTGTTACTTGAGACGTAGTTTTCTCATTGACCTTGAATTTTTTTTTTTGCAGTGTAGTTCATACGATATACACTTGGGTCATCAGATATCAAAAGGAGAGATTGATGAATTATTGAAAAAGAGATGGAAATATAAATGGGAGGTGTCTACTGCTGGAAACTGCAAGTGGGTAGGAACTGGAGAGTGGAGAATGTTTTATGAAGGCATGTCTTTTACATGACTTGTGCATTTTATTTATTCATTTCCTGATAACCACTGATTTATCTTTTTTAACTTCTTCTTGACATGCCTACTATTATAGACCTTCTTTGTTAGCATCCTGCGTGGATGTAAACAACATTAGTAGCAAATAATTCATTATTTAAGTTTGATTTCTAGCTTTTCTATTTCTAATTCAAAACTAATGTTCATTACTTATACATATTTATTGCAGGTTAGCCGCACTTTTGCTTAATCCATCAAATATCAAGAAAGGATTTGAAGTCTAGAAGTCTTCCCATTTTTATATTTCAGTGTCATGACTAAATTCTAGTTTTTTTTTTGTGTGTTTTCTTGTGCCACGACGATTGTGTTCAAGAAAGAACTAGTTTGCTTCATTTGGTGTTCTTTTCCATGTGTTCAAGCCTTGGACAATTTTTGTACATGTGCACTGCAGGAAATTATGGTGGATGTGTATTGTTTTCTTTGGGTGGAAACCATGGCGGATTTAGAACAGTGCAGGGAAAAAGAACTTGGTCTGCTAGTTGTGGTTTATCAAAATCGAACGTACACAGCAAGCAATTTTTCGGTCCGATTCGGTCCGGTCCATTTTTCGGTTCGGTCCGGTCCGGTTCTTGGGATGGTCGGTCCTGTGACGGTTCCGGCAAATGGGGAACTGAGACCATCGGTCCGATTCCCGGTTCTTGCGGAGAACCGGACCGGACCGGGAACCGATCACCCCTACTATCAAGCACGCTAGCGGTGGCCACCAATCCTAAGTTGAACCGTGAATTGACTGCTTTTGAATGGTTTCTGCGAGAATTCATCCGGTTCCTCTTAGGTTTACTTTAAAAAGAAACAAATTAATCGATCTAATCCAAATAATTCGATCTAGTCATATGTGTTGACACCTAAATTTTGACTTTTTAAAATTCATTCACTTAAGTACATAAAAAAATGAGAATTAGTTCTCACCAAAAATTAATTTTTTCATGCATTGCATATTTAATTTTTTGTCGGTCATGCATTTTATTATGGCTAACGACGGAGGATTTGAGCTTAAATTGACAGACGATTGGACTGAGCGTGAGAGAGGATTTTTCCACAATGACTGAATTGCAAATACATAAAACTTCAGGGACTGAATTGTAAATACATAAAATTTTAGGGATTATTTTGCAAAAAAGAATTAGTGGAGAAATTAGAAAGGAAGATGGAGAAGGGGAGATATAGAAGGGAAGATGGAGAAATTAGAAGGGGAGATGGAGAATGGAAGATGGTGGATTTAGAAAGGAAGATGTAGAATTAGAATGGAAGATGAAAATAAGAATGGAAGATGAAGATGAAGAAAGGGAGATGGAAGAGTTGTCTATAAAAGAGGAGGAGAAAAAAAATTTGGAGAGATTTCAAGGAGAAGGGAGAGAAACCTGAAAGAGAAAAAATTTTGAGAGAGAAAAATTCGCCGCCGTGGAACAAGCCTTGGCGACGCGACGGATTCATCTCCAACGAGCTCTAGGCGCATCATCATGTGCAATTATCTGGTAACTCAATTTTTCGTGTTTAGATGACGAAATCTCGAAAACAAATATATTGAACATTCGTAGATGACTTCGAGATCTTCGATTTGATATATTATGGCGCGAAAATGGACGTCCTTTGCTATGTCAAAAGGGTCCCGAAATTGAGAGTAGAAATCTGGAAATATGGTGATCAGAACTTGAGATAGAATTTTTCTAATATGACCTTTCACGCTAAATGATTTTCCATGGGTTATTCTAGACTTTGTTTCATAAAGACCTCTTCATGACATTTGTTCATAAGATCTTAATGCAAAACATATAAAAAATACAAAAATATTCATGCACATTTCGTATTTTTAATGCATTTAATGAAATCATGCAATTCTGTTGGCGTCCTTGAGTCTGAGTGTTTTTTTATGCGTGATCATATTGATTCGTAGTTATCTCATGTTTAGAGTTTTCTTTCGAAACTTCACAAAAAATGAAAGTTGTTCATTGGGGTCTTGTTTAATAAACTAGAAAGTTTGGTGTATTAATTTTGAGATTTGAGTGTCTATTTGAGCTTAATTCTGAAGTATGTCTGTTCTGTGAAATTTGTTTGTTTGCTGCTGAGCTCTCATGAAAGACCATTTTCTACACGAAAATGAGTGTCTCTTCAATAAGAATGTAAAACATGAAAGTTGTCAACGACACATTTTCCCATCCACATAAAAAATCTCAGAATTTTTGCTTACATTTCATTATTTCTTTTGTATTTTATGGTTACTGCTTTCTCCCTAAGAATGTTCATGAACAGTATGATTTAATTCGTATTTTTTGTGTTAATGTATTGGAAAATGTAAAAAATGGTCTCAATGAAGTTTAATCAGCACGTGTTAAACTTTCTTTGAGTTTTTGAATTGTCTTAACTCATTGGTGATTGTGCATGTTCGATTGGATAAGTTCATTATTTTCATTTGGCTTTCGGCCCGATGCTTTGAAGACTGGAGGATGACCGATGTCCATTCCGATCCGTTTTGTTGTACTCCCGACCCACGAGGCTTGGCGACGGGTGTTTGACCGATGTCCATTCCGGTCCATTTTTGTTGTATTCCCGATCATGTCTCGGGTTTTATTTAATTGGTCTGTAATTATTCACCCGACGAGTTGCGGGTTTTATTTTCACTGTTTTTAGGGTAATTTTACTTTACCTGCTCTCTTTTCACATCTTCGTTTGTTTTGGGTGATTTTGCATTCTTTTATAATACATCCAAAATATAAAAAATAAGTAGAAAATCCAACAAACCCAAAAAAAAAGAGGAAAATCTCAAAATACAAAAAATGCCATTCATGTGCATCTCATGTAGTATGTCTCATGTATGTTTGTCATGTTATCCGTATGTTCGTATAGACATATCGTATTTGTTTGTTCTCGTATGCACGTCACGTACACGACGTTTGCAAATCCACATTTGTCTGTTATGATATGTTATTAACCCATGCATATTCATTCAGAAAAATCAAAAAAATTCAAAATGAGGGTTTTATCCCCTCTTTTCAAAATGACGACTTTGCCCTTTATGGGCAAAATCGAAATGTACGTATTTGCATGTCACATATATATGTCACGTATTTGTATGGTGTATGTACGCATGTTACATATCGTATTCGTACGTTTTCATACGCATGTCACATACGTATTCGTATTTGTCTATTTCCGCATTCATGTTGTATTCATATGCATGTCACGTACGCATATCATTCGCATGTCCACGTACGTATGTCATTCGCATGTAACGCACGTATATGTATTCATCTATCCCGTATGCATATTGTATTCATACACATGTCACGTACGTATGTCATTCGCATGTCATGTACGTATGTCATTCGCACGTCACGCACGTATTCGTATTCGCATCTCTACGTATTCATATATCATATTCGTATGTCTGTATTTGTGTGTCGTATTCGTATGTCAACATTTGCGTTCATACCCTTTATGCATTTCATTTTAAAGCGAAAACATAAAAAGAACACCTTACTAGGGTCTTAGGAATAAATTAAGCGAGAGTTGCTAAAATATGATATCCACGGAATTAAGATACCGAAAGGGCATTAGTTTTAATTAATTAGTGTAACCAAGTCTCCGAACTCATAATCTCTGGTTTGCAGGAGTAATTTAGTTATCCCGCTAGGTTACTTAAGTTTCTAATCAACCTACTAAAAATGATTAGTGGCGACTCCAAATTCTAAAATCATGTGAAAAAAATCAAAGTTGCGATTTGGTAGAGCTTGGGAGAGCTCGAATTAAGTTAGTTAATTTAATTAATTAATCTGGTAATCCATTAACCTAAAAATGAATTTTAGGTCGCGACAATATGTTCATAAAATCGAGAATCGGACCGGATCAAATCCCTCTGAAATCGAGAATTAAACTATTCATCCCGATCCGATTCGAAGGGTCTCAATCTAATCAGTGCGATTTGCTCATTCTACTGAAAATCTACTGAAAACCGACGCCAAGTATGTCGTCGTCGTTTTATTTTATTCGGTGACTCTCAATGTAGAAATAGTTCTTTTATTCTCTTGGAATCGTTTTTAGAGGGAATAAAAAAGGGGAAAAAAAAAGAAAAAAAGCCGCCGGTTCCTCGGTTCCTTTGTTTTCTAGGGTTTGAGCTGGCGCCGGCACTGCTCGCTATTCTCATCTTCCCTCTCGTCTCCCTCTCTCACTCTCTGTGCAAGAGGAGTTGCTCGAGTCCTGACTGCCATAGAAAACTGCTCCGAGGTCGCAGGGCCCTCTACTCCACGTCTTCTTTCTCGATTTGTGCGGGTCGATTCTGGCGTTCCACACCGCCGAGGATCCCCTATTTGGCAACGCCGGCGTTCCATTTCGCGGTTCGCCGGCACAGTGACGGTTGTTTGGGGCTAGCGATTGTGGTGCGGTCATGGATGCTTTGAGGAGCTACGGAGTTTGCTTGAGGGAACCCGCTCTCCAGTCGCCGCGTCTTAGAAGGGGCGATGCTTACAAGAGGTATCGCTTGTAGACAAATCTTTCCCTGACTGATTATTTGTGTGTGATTTTGTTTCGGATGACGCAACGTTGGATTGAATGGTTGGCCGCGTTTTCGGGACTTATTCTATCCGACATTTGTTTATTTAGGTGGCACTTCCTTTACGGTAAGATGAGGACTTTGTCTTATCCAATGGCGATTATGACTATTGTGGAAGAAAGCCGTTGCATTTGACGTGTTCTATGTGTGCCTGAGATGGCTGAGAGTAACCCTCATTTTCATTTTGCTCTTTATGAAAGGGCATCAGCTTTGTCGTTTATTCGCCTCTGATGTACGTAGCTGGTGCGAGCGTGTGTTGATGATAAGTAGAGTGAGATGGAGGATACCATCTATCCTGGAGATTTGTTCCAATGACTCAATTTAGAAACGGTGAAGTGGAAACATTGACGTTTACAAACACTTGCACGGAATAGTGATTTTTATAATGCCACCACATATGTAGTGGCTTAAAAAAAGTAATTTTGGGTCTCTATGGTAGAAATCCATGCTCTTGAGGTTCCTTATTTTCTGCTCTGGATCAGTCACTTTGGTTTTGGTCATAGTTTTTGAAACAGGATCTCATTATTTTATTTGATGCAATAGGATTAAGAGGGGGCATTACAAGTTTCTTACCACCCATGACAATGCTTTCGGATATGCAGAGTAATCTATTTATCAAGACAATTCCATGAAATAGTTTTACTGTATTTCGTGCTCAGTTGTTGTGGTAAAAATACATGGGATAACCACTTGGACAATTCCATGTTGTTTAAATGGATATTGTTAGAGCAGGATACCTCGACTTGTGTATGCATTTTAGATATTTGTATATATCTCTAACGATGATCCTCGTCATGTCGCGCAGGCGGAATGTGCAATGGAGGTTTCCGCGAGCAGCTGTCGTACCTAATTTTCATCTCCCTATGCGTAGTTATGAAGTTAAAAATAGGTAGACCGTCTAGGAATGATGATGGTGGGATTATCAGGACTTTGCTGTGTATGATGGATAATTTATTTCCTTTTCTTGTTTGTTTTTCGGTTCATTTGGGACATAGTTCTAGTCCTTGCCTGCTTTCTCTATGTGCTTTCCACATGGTGGTGGTTTTCAAGTTTTTCAGCATCCTACTGAGATTTACTGTGGTAGGAATGTGTAGAAGTAAACTTATAGCAACGTATGTTCTCCTATTCTTGTTCTGCTAAGAAGTTGATAAAACATACTCTGCCGGCAGCCAATGTTATCTTCCTCACTTGATTGAAGTGGCATCTACTATCATCAACTCATGTGTGCTCCTGCTGCTTTTGTCAAAGTTCTTGTGCTTTCCTTTAGCAACTTCTATCTGATTTAGAGAAAGAAAAGTGAAGAGTGTTTGACAGAATTGAGAGAAATTTTGTGATATTAAAGGAACCATGGTTTCTTCTTCTCCTCCTACTTCTTTTCTTTTTGTTTAGTATTATAGAAATAATGCACTTACATCTTTGAGATAGTGCATGTGTCTATCGTGTTTTCTATCTGCATTTATTTAACAGTACACCCAGTTCACTTGAGTATATTGTGTCACTATAAGCCTAAATATGGATGATCTGGTTTCTTTTAATGTGTCAAGGATTGTTTGAGTAGTTAAGTTATAATAGGTTGCTGTGATGTGGTTGATATTGCTCAATTGTATAGGTTGCATACTCCTTATATGGCTTATAGGTGGCAATATATAATATTTGAGCAGAAGCCTGGGAAGACATCAAATATGCTGAGAATCTAGACCGAGGCTTTAAGATTCGCGACACTGCTTCTGCTCTTTCTTTAGAAAAATTCCAAAGGAAAAATTTTCACAACTAGATTGGGATTAATAATCTGACTTTTAGCAGTTGTTTCTGGTAGTGTTTTATAATGAGGGGAGTGGGAGGCTTGTGTTGAACCTGTAACTTAACCTCTTTAAAGCTATTAAGTGATTGTGAAGAAAATTACACTCGCAGCTAACTTTTTTTTTTTTTTGGGGTGGGGGGGTGGTGTTGCGCGCGCGTGCATATTCCTCTCTTGTTTTCATCATGAAAATGAACTGCACTGGTCAACTGACAAAATGGCAATAGGTTTTGTATTGCTTACTTTTGCACAACCATTTTGTGCTAGTTTTGGAATGGTTACGTGGTCATAAAATGCAAGTAACTTTTTTTTATTTTTTATTTCTAAAAGATTTTCTGTACTTGCAGGACATCAACAGAGGATATAAAGGCTCTTCGATTGATAACGGCCATCAAGACGCCATACTTACCTGATGGCAGATTTGATCTTGAAGCATATGATGACTTGATTAACATGCAGATTGTACAAGGTGCAGAAGGTGTAATTGTCGGTGGCACAACTGGTGAGGGTCAACTCATGAGTTGGGATGAGCACATCATGCTAATTGGTCACACAGTTAATTGTTTTGGTGGATCAATCAAGGTGATTGGAAACACTGGAAGCAACTCAACCCGTGAAGCAATTCATGCCACCGAGCAAGGGTTTGCTGTGGGAATGCATGCTGCTCTCCACATTAATCCGTACTATGGAAAAACCTCCTTGGAGGGCTTGATCTCTCACTTTGATTGTGTACTGTCTATGGGCCCTGCCATCATATATAACGTGCCGACGAGAACTGGCCAAGACATTCCGCCCCATGTCATTCACACCTTGGCTGAGAGTCCCAATTTGGCGGGCGTTAAGGAATGCGTTGGGAATGACCGGGTTAAACAATATACAGATAATGGTATTGCTGTCTGGAGTGGGAATGATGACCAGTGCCACGATGCCAGGTGGAACTATGGGGCTACGGGAGTTATATCTGTCACTAGTAACTTGGTTCCAGGATTAATGCGGGAACTCATGTTTGGAGGGAAGTATCCGTCTCTTAACTCAAAGCTGATGCCTTTGATAGAATGGCTGTTTCACGAGCCAAATCCAATTGGCTTAAATACTGCCCTTGCCCAGCTTGGAGTTGCAAGACCTGTTTTCCGTCTACCTTATGTACCTCTTCCTCGGGCTAAGAGGGAGGAATTTGTGATCCTAGTTAAGGAGATTGGGCGGGAGTATTTCGTGGGAGATAAAGAAGTCGAGGTCCTCAATGATGATGACTTCATCTTGATTGGTCGGTACTAGTGTCTGCTGTAATCTGCATTCTGGAGATGGGAATATTGCTGGGAAAAGGATGTCTAAACAAACCAAATAGGGAACAATAAAGCGCGTTGGAGCTTTTTGGCCTGTGATTTTTGTAAGTTCAACATGGATCTTTAGCTGTGACTACTTGAGTCAATGAAACATATTTTGTACCAATAGATTTTCTTTCTGCAGTTGGTAGACAGCAACAGGTGTGCTGGCTTTTAGCAAATTTTGCTTTGAGGTACCACCTAGGCACCTATGTTAGTCGAATGGTTTGTCGACCCTTTCTGCTGTAATTTCTTTCAGATCAAGGTATATCTTTTATCTCGCATTTAATTTGTGGTTTTCTTTTGGGTTTTAAGTCCTGATCAATACAAAAAGAGGTCAATCTGTGATCATCAATGCTGCTTGGTCAATGAAACAGCTTCTATCTTGGCAGAAAAACTGTATCTTCCATTTACACCCGCGGCCATTGTCTCCGCCTCTGCTCTGGCCGCTAGCACCTCCATCCACCACCATCTGCACCGATCTATTGGTAGCCTTTGATCAATCATGAATAATGCTTTATCGCGTGACAATCAACTATGTCGAAGTTCTCGTGAGAATGGCAATTTTCCATTTTTTCTGTTTTGCGCTTTCGTTTGGTTTACGTCTTTCGTATAAAAAGCAGCGACGAAAAGCAATTCCATGTTGAACTTGAAAGCAATGTCCGGTAGCAAAGCATCACACCCAACATACATCTTTGGAAGTTGAACTTGGAAATCAACCTTCGTATGGATCAATACAGCCTAGTGCTTGCTAGTTCGATTGCTACTCTAGAGAACTACCGCCGATAGAACAAACTACTGGCAAAAATTAACGCTCACGCAGAAAAAGCAGAGCCGTGGATTTCCTTTATTCCATCCCTAACATTACTTTAATTTAGAATTCATAAAGGTCGATCGTTTGATCACTGTTGCTGTCGACTCATTCGATTTTTGTGCTGTGTTCAGGTTCTGAGGGTCGGGTTTCAGCTGGTTTGGCGACTAAACTTGCTCTGCAGCTGAAAGAGCAGGGCCCTGTTCTCCCGGTGGAGAAACAGAGCTCTCTGTCTCAGCCTCTCGTTCGCCTCCATGATGCTCCGGTTCTCCATGTACAGCCTCAGGTTCTTCATTTCCATCTCCTCCTTCGCACCCACCAGCAATCTCTTCGTCTCCTTGTCCTCATCTTCTTTCGATGATCTCTTTGTCCTCCTCTTCCTGCGACAATCTCAGAGATCTTCCCTTAGAGAGAGAGAAACAAAGTGCCTATGTTTATATGGGGTCAGAGTATCTACTCGCGTACTTCATAATGACATGAGAAAAGAGGATGCACTGGAAATCGCAAACGAATGAACGGTAATCCCAAAGTCGGGCCTCTTTCACGAAATCGAGTCATAGAGAGAGAGGGAGAGACTAGTGGAAAGGACCTGCTTAGCGAGAGAAGGCGAAGATTGCGTTGCTTCAATTGCCACCGACGGAGACTCCACTTCGAGGAATTCGTACGCATGTTCAACCACGTCCGAGAGAGAAAGGAGTGGGGCAAGAAGGGTAATGAATAAATGGAGATGGGGCTCCTTCGGTTATGGACGAATCTGTAGCTCGCCACTCACTGAGTGATGAGGGAAGAAGGGAAGGCGAGTCAGATATATAGCTGGAGCAAATGTGTTTGTCAGTGCTATTCACCGTCATGGAAGAGAGAGAGAGAGAGAGAGAGAGAGCGAGCGCGATGGTTTTCGTCGCAATGATGACAGAGTGAGACTCATGATTACGGAGGGCAGCTATTGATGAAGAATACAGAGCAAGGAGACGAGAGAGGGGGGAAAGAAAGGAAGGTGGATTTACTTTCTTTCTCCTCTCTACCCCTTTTATCTCCTAGTATCCTAAAAAGAAAGGAGACTGTGCTCCTTTTCTCGGCATCATGACGAGAGAAGAACCAGCCAGCCAACTGAAAACGACCGCGAAGTAAACCCTTTTCATTCCCCTCATGAGTTCAGGGAAGAACACCTAGGCTTATTTGCTATCTCCGATGTGCGTTCACATCACATGCTATTCATCCATCCACGATTGTCGAATTGCCGCCCTCCACCCATTGCCGCCGGCGAAGTCGTAGTAACTGCTCCAGGCCGAGCCGTCCCCGTTTGTCTACGTCGGGTTACCTCACAATCATCTCCCTCCCTCCCTCCCTTCCTCCCTCCGCTCATGCCCCCGAGCCGCCAAGCCTCGCGACCTCGGGAGGAGCTTTCAGGTCTAGGAGACTCTTCGCTTGAAAAGAAAATTCAATTCCTAATATAACGATGAAAAACACATGGATGTCACTATTTGAATCCCGTTGAGGAAGTAATGATATCAACGCAGATGATGGCTTTAATAATGATATCGATGGTGTAAGGTCATATACAAACTTATACTCTTACGTACGTATATAAAAACTTTATCGTGGTATATCCTATTTAGAAATCTAACAAAAAAATATATGATAATATAAATTTATATCGTATAATTTACCGTACCTCTTTGTAGCAGCCAATTAAATATTTGAAAAGGGTCATGCTCGATAATTTTTTTTTTTTCAGTTTTGCTCTAAGAGACGTGCTCACGTCGGATTGACATCACTCATGAGTTGTTGTCCTAAACAATTTTACCAGCTAGGTAAAACGTTTTGAGTCATTAGATAAGGTACATCATAGTGACTAGTGAGTTCATTTAAACAAGTGGTTTTTTTTTTTTTATAGAATCCTAAGGCTCACATAAATATATTAGGAGTTTGATTGACCGAGGACTCTTAACTTTGCTGTGAGCCAATTTTTCTTTTTTCTTTTTTTTTTTATAGGAGTTGAAAACTCGTGCCCTAGTGTATATATAGGAAGACAACTCATGGAAAATCAAATTGAGATAAAATGTGAAAAATTAAGGTATTTATTAATACTCCCAACTGAAGCCATTCGTCAAAAAGCCATGTTTGATTAATAATTATCCAAGACACGTACCAGCCCAGTAGAGGGCGGGTTTGGTTTGAAAAGAAGACACTAACTTTCTGAAACATTTTTGCTTTTACACAGCTAAGAATGTTTGCTTGTCGGAACAAATCAAATCCAAAGCTTCAAGTCAGATGCTGGGTTCAAGGTTAATCATTGGGATTATTAAGTTATGCTAATCGTGGGGACCATATTTTGAGTGAGATTTCCTTTTGGATTACCAAATTAGAGAAAAATGAAATAAGTGCAAAGTTATCGACACTTAATATTGAGCTTGTCATTAAGTAGAAGACTTCGAATAGGGGTGAGCGGTTGCGGATTCCTTCTGAACCCAAGACCTATTCTACATGTCCTAAAAATTGGAACCCATCCTGTCACTGATTTTAGAGTCGGTTCGAAATTTACCCAAAATTTACCTGTATTCTTAATATAAAAATTACAGTGAATTATCACATATAATGACTATCATTTGTTGCTATAATTCACTGTTGATCATTTTTAACATGCGAAGAATATGAAATATTAACAAAATAGAAATCTCAGTCCATATATTGCAAATAATGGAAGCTTAGACTAATGATTTCATATTGCACACTCATTATCAACACCATGGAATGCCACAGAATAACGCCAAGACATAAAATAAGAAAAACATGAAGGCTTGTTCCTTATTCAAGTTTTGGATTCCATCTCCTAAAACATAGAATCTACCCATTGGGATTGGCTCCTAATTTTTGGAATCTCGAACCTACAATGCTTCCATTGATTCGATTTTCCAATTGTTGGTTCTTCCCTAGAAGTTGCTCTCTCCTAACTTTGAATTAATCTAATCATGATTATTCCGACATAAGCATGTTTACCAAATGGACAATTTTGTGTATGTCGAGAAATATTGTTATAGTTTACCTTTAAATCGAAGATTTTGGTAAGCTTCGATTGGGTACAAAAGCAAGTGAAGCTATATATTGAATTAGAGGCTTCATCATATATCCAATATAAGATCCCATGGATCTTCTAATAGAGGTTGAAATAACTACATGATAACAACAGCTGACTCTAAACTCGATACCTAGGATTATAGACCGAACTTAATCTGTTCACAAGACTCCCGTAATGTTTCATGAGCTTTCAGGCTGTCAAACCTCTGCGCTCGTGTCTCTGACCCGTAAAAGAAGAAATTCATATAGAAAGATGAAAATTCAAGGATGATGTTCTCCCTTGGAAAGCAAGCGCCATGCATGTTATGAAGCACAGAATTCTTGACTGGTCTGTTCATGCTATACAAAGAGAGAGGGAGAGAGATAATGATGACACATATTTGAAAGTACAAAAGGAAGGGCACGTGAGAAGGAGAGAGAGAGTCAATGGGGTTAGGTTCCTTCTTTCCTCCCTTTTCTTCATGCAATCGAGTACACCACCCCCCCTCTAAACCATGCTCCTTCATTTGGAAAACGACACCCCCCATCTTTGGCATCTTCTTCTTCTTCCTCATCATCACCACCCAGAGATGTATATCTCTCTCTCTCTACCCACAGGCATCCATTCCACTGTATAAAGGGACCATGATGATGATGATGGTGGTGGTGGTGGTTTTTGTCCAACTTGTTCTGGTCCACTTCACATGGCTATCCTAAATATCAGCTGGTTTCAAATCTAAGTACGGTGCCCGATTGAATCTTCTGGACATTATGAACTTTTATATTGTCCAGTGAGAGACAATAAGAGACATTGGTCATGCGTTCAGATTTGATCATTCAATACCGCGTGTAATCTCATCTCAAAACCTTTTGCAAGGTTGACAGCTCAGCATAGGTGACTTGGATTAAAAAAATGTGTTGAATTATCTAATAAATGATTAAACAAGTACCAAAAGTACAAAGACTATATTGAACAAGTTAAAATTTAGGGATCACATTGCATTTTTAAATAAAGTTCGGGGATCACATTACACATTTGGCCAAATTTCTTGGGTTATTTGTAACATAATCCCATCATTTAACGGTTTAAATCTTCCATTTAACGGTGTAAATTTCTTGGGTTATTTGCTTAATTTTTCAAATGCCAATTTCTCGCATCATGCAACTCATGCACATTTGCTAGTAGTAATAGAGAGAAAGAAAAGGGTTTTCCTTCGGTTTAGGTATTAACCAATTTAAAACTGTTCTTTTTTCCCTTAAAGAAAGGACATCTTCCGGTTGGCGATGGACCTAATATTCAAAATAAGAGAACAAGGGGATGTTCCACATACTAAGTGCATTGCTCCTGAGTCATCTATCTTTTATCCGTAGATGTTGGCTCACAGTTTGTCACATAAGACTTTAAATACGGTCAACACTATACCAAAATTACACAGCACATACACTTAGTATGTTACATGCCACAAAGTTCATCATCCAAAAATGCATGATCTAAGGACCATGTTCATCTCTAATTTTGAAGGTTTAGTTTTCATTACAAAGTATAAGTATACGGTGCTCTCAACATGGACAGGTTCATGTTGGATATGAACATCCTTGCCCCAAGATCTTAGTTTGGTTTCATCATATACCTTTTTATCTTAATTCTATAAGGAACAATATAGATAGAACACGTAATAGTTCACCAAGACCAAAGAATAACTAAGCAACCCGCCAAACCTTGAAGAGAATATCAACCCTCTTCCTTTATCATCACCTTCCTTGAAGATGGGAAAATTGTTCAAAAGTCATAAATCTATCGCATTTTTATCAATTCAATCCTAAATCTTTTTAATTTTGCCAATTGAGTCCTAAATCTTTTCACGTTTTGCCAATTGAGTCCATCCAATTAATTTTTGCTGAAAATTGATGACATGGATGCCAGCCATTCTACATGACACATCCGGCGCTGACGTGGACAATTTTTCTTTTTTAAGCTTTAATAATTTTTTTATATTTTATTTATTCTTTTTTTTCTTTATTTTTTTCTTAATGTGACTAGCAAGGGTTGCTGGCCATTGACCGAGGGCCACAACGCCGTCACCTAATGGCTAGCGAAAGCCTGACGACCCTTCCCAACCATAGTGAAAAAAAAAATAAACAAAAGAAAAGGAAAAATGAAAAAAATAAAACACTAAAAAATAAAAATACTACAATATTATTAAAAATTATCCATGTTAGTGCTAGCCGTGCCATGTAGGATGAATTGTGTTCATGTCATCGATTTTCAACAAAAATTGGCTAGATGGACGCAACTAATAAAACGTGAAAAAGTTTGGAACTCAATTACTATAATTAAAATGTTTATGAATGATTTGACAAAAGTACAATAGATTTAGCATTTTTAGGGTAAATTACCAAAAAAGTCTTAAATCAATTGTAATTATGCCAATTCAGTCCTAAACATTTTGATATTTTCTAATTTAATCAATCCGGTAAATTTTGGCCAAAAATTACTGACATGGCACCACCGGTGTTGATGCGAACAACTTTCTAATTTTTTAAAATTCTATGAATTTTGTATTATTTTTCTCTCTCTCTTTTTCCTTTTTGTTTTATATTCTTTCTTATGGCCAAGCGAGGCTCGATCTCATCATCATTATGGAAGGTCGGCCTCTCCAAGGTTGGGCTGGCATGGCACGACCTACACCAGCCTAGCCACTAGCAAGGTTGCAGGCCAACAACATTGCAAAAAACAGAAAATAAAAAGGAAAAAAAGTTAAAATATGAAAAATCCAAGAAAAATTTCGTGATATTTTTAAAAATTTACAAAAAATTATCCATATTAGCCTGGTGGTGCCATATAGAATGGCTAATGTCCACATCGATTTTTGGCCAAAATTGATTGAAGTAAATTGGTAAATTGTCAAAATATTTAGGATTAAATTGGCCAAATTAAAAAGTTTAGAACTGAATTAGTACATTTGCAATGTGTGTAAAACCTTTTTGGCAATTTTCTCAACTTTTTGAAGAAATTTCCCCATGAAGATTGTATCAAGAGACATTCAAGAGCAGTACCAAGTAAACCATATTGTTCCATAATCCCGAGTCAATAACTATTACAGCAATAGACCAACGTGAGAAAAGATACTTTAGTTTGATGTCCTAACTGTTCCATGTCATATTCTTTTATCTGTGTTAGGCTGTCTTACAAATGCTTTGTCTGCGGGGATCATGTAAACTCATGCTTGTCTTTGCTAACAAGGTCAACCCTAAAAGCCCTATACCTCTCCTTTATTGGATAATTTTTGCCAAATGCATTAAGCTATGTGCATATATAAATTGCAAGGTCCACATTTAAGCAAATGGAGAAAGGTGGGACACTACACTATTTAATGATGGTCTCTATCAATGGAATTCCTTTGTCGAGTCATTTATGTAATTGAGGACTAGGATCATGAACCCCTATCTACTCATTCCATTATGAATAAATATCATCCATTGTATATGTCCAGTTTCGTGTTTCTGTAGTCAACCAAGAAATGAAGCTCATCTCCTCTATTTTCAAAAATTATCTCAATTGCCCTATATGTGGATGCCTATACACCACAATCTTTATTGATTAGGCACAAAGACTTCTTGGAAAAGTTTTTTTTTTATACATTCGATTTTTTATTCAGAAATTAACCCCCATAGTTGGTGGAGTTAGCTGGAGCCACAAGAGTTTCCAGCTTTAGATATGAAGGTCTCGAATCCCTCACAAATCGCTCTAGGTCAGCGCCACCCGTAGACTTAATTAGTTCATGGAGCTTGTAGAATATTTCACAGTCCTTCTTTAAGTAGCAGAGTCTCCACGTCCGCTTGCCTAAATTATGTAATACAAAAAAGATAATCATAAGCGCATTTCAAACCAACATGATTGATGAT
Organism: Psidium guajava; assembly: GCA_016432845.1. Lineage (NCBI taxonomy): Eukaryota > Viridiplantae > Streptophyta > Magnoliopsida > Myrtales > Myrtaceae > Psidium > Psidium guajava. The sequence goes on from CM028232.1 coordinate 1,679,923, forward strand.
AAAATCGTCGGACTGAGTCTCGCTCCACCTCCATGTCTGTATTCCTCCACAGTCCTGTGAAATTATCTCAATTGCCCTATATGTGGATGCTCAGACACCACATTCTTTATTGATGATGAGGAACAAAAACTTTTCAGAAAAGTTTTCCTTTCATAGTGCGCATCCGATTTTTTTTATCCAAAAGTTAACTCCCCATAGTCGGTGTAGTAAGCTGGAGCAGTGGGAGTTTTCAGCTCAAGATCGGGAGGTTTCGAATCTCTCAAATTGCGTGCAAATCGCTTTAGACCAGTGCCACCTGTAGACATGGACTTAATTGATTCACGAGCATGCAAACTATTTTACGGGGCTTTTTTTTTTTTTTTAAGCAGCTGAGCACTCACATCCGTAATCCTGAATTCTAAGATACTAAAAAAGATAACCACAAGCACGTTTAAATCAACACGTTCGATTGTTGTTATAATCGTTTGGATTGAGTCTCCACGTTCGTATCCCTCCACGGTCCTGCTGAGTTTTGGACGCGATATTAGCGATGAGAAGCTAGTGATTATTAACGACCATTAATCCACTACCCAAATTGTGTGTAAGCAAACATGGTACTATTTCTGCATTTTCTTTTTTAGAAGTTCACGAGCAGCAACATTTGATAAAGACTCAGCATGAACTTCTCTGCACTCATGTGGTCCATGTAGACCACTGCATCCTATCCACCTTTGTCCTTCAAATTCAAAATGGAAATGTCCATGTTCTTTATTGTGAGTCGAATCATTCAGCTAGCGCAATCGATTGCCCTTCGGATTTGTGATGCAATGTCGAATACGACAAGTTGATGAAAGAGGAGGCCAAACCCTAGAACTCCTTTTAGTTTAATTACGCCCAGGAGGTTATGTTTTGGAAAAGCACAATCGAGGTATTACAGGAGGTGAAGGAACAAACCAACCCTATTTTCAGCAAGAGTAGGTGACTGGGGATCGATGGTTTTCATTGTTTTAATTGATACTAAGCCAGTTTAACAACAGTAGCAGCAATAATAATTATAGATGCCGAATGGCGTAATTAATGCATAGCGAAGGTGCGGTTTAAGTGGGGTCACCGTCAACTTATTTACTAGTTTAACCTTAAATAAAAGGCGCGATTTAATAATTTGAATACCTTTATGATTATTGAGAAAAATCGTTAGCGCAGATTAGGTTTGAAACTAAAGTGTGGAAACTGATTAAACAAAGAGGTCTCGAGTTCGATGTCCATAGTTCCCTAATGTACAGTTCTAGTTGTTTTCTAATTAACTTATATTTGTGAATAAATTGACAATGACCTTGCCATATCTATAATAATGGCATGGAAGTCATGCAGCATTCACGTGGCAAGATGTGACGGATGTATCGTAAAGGAATTCGAGAAGTGTAAGCAACGTTTATGGGAAAGATGGGCTAGTGGGAATTGCACATGAAGATAAAAGTCAGAGAGAAAAGCACGGTTCAAAAAGCATTAACTCGGTCCAAATCGAGTCGGTACGGATTGATCAAGCTTCGTCCTATTCAAATCGACTCGACTCGACTCGACTCGATCCACCCGATTACTAAATCGATACGGGATACTCATATAGATTGCGAGTAAGATGATTCAACATCTTTGAATCCACCGTATTTCCTCAAACCACATCTTCTCAACATTAGAATTAGTCATTAATTCTTACATCATGAGCACCTACCATTGTCAATGAATCATGAGGAAATGATATAAATGGTTCCTAAACTTTGATCCGATTAGTAATGTAATCTCTGAACTTTTAATTCGAGCAATATGATTTTTGAACTTTAACCCGATGTGTAATGTGATTCATGAACTTTTAATTTGATCAATATAATCATTTCACTGATTCAAGTCCAAAGACTAAGTTGAACATGTTCCAAATGTTCATGGATAATATTGATCAAATTAAAAGTTAATTGATCATATTGTATATTGGACCAAAGTTCAAAAACCATATTAGTCAAAATAAAAGTTTATGGACTACATTGTGTATTATGTCAAAGTTTCGAAATCATTTGTGGCAGTCTCTGGTGAATCATTTATGTGACTCCAGAGGCTCTTGTAAGCCTTTTCAATCCAGAATAAGATTTTCTTCTTGCAAAATCCTAACATGAAGCCCAAATGGCCTAATTGGCTAAAAGCTGGCCGACCCATTTGACTAATTTATTTGGGCCAGGTTTATATGCACTTAAGTTCTTTTTAATCGTCTCTTCTCTTTCATTTTTCGAGTGATCGTGCCTCGTATACTGAAATTGAATCTTAACCTTTAAATTTGGCGGGTTCCGTGTGGCACCTACACGGGACCCACCAAGTTTGATGGTCTAGATCTAGTTTGCTACATGCCCTACGCTCATTGAATACGCTATATCTACTTCTTTGGGCATCTACGAACAATATTTATTAATTTATGGAGCGCGCATGACAATACTACTTGAATAGAACTTCTATTTTACAAATATTTCTAAAATAGAAATTCGTTTATTTACATAAATTTATTTATTTATTTATTTATTTGCTCCAGAAATTAATTTTCGTAGCAGAAGTGTTATCATGCGCGCCCTTAAATTGGGTCGAGCTAGATTGAGTAACGAGCAACTTCGACTCGTCTTATTTTTGGGTATTACAAGTTGAGGCTACTCGATTTCTAATTTGACATACGTTGTTGATCCCCAGCTATTCTTAGCTCAAAGGGAAAGATATCTAATCTAATTCCCGACATGGGGCCAATAATTATTTCTTCGGACCTGTAAATTCCAAGTAGGCATTTGTCCCTCTTGTTATGGTACGAAGCGGACGGACGTTATAACGAACCAGATAGAGGCCCCACCTCGACCCTGTCTCAATTTGCATCCTCCACATTTCCCTCCTCCTCCTCCTCTTCATCTCTCTCGTTCGACGAGTCGCGAATCGAAGGGAGAACGCCGGCCATGTATCGAACCCAGAATTCGTAAGAATCCCACGTTCGTCCTTTCGCCGCTCTCGCCGTCATCTAACGCCATTGCCTCTCGTGCGATCCGAAAGTGCTTGTATTGCCTCGCCGTGGGGATGGAATAGCAAACTACGTGATGGAGAGCAATAGAGATGGAGACTACGTTAGGTTGGAGGACGGGGAGGATGTTGACAGCCTCGCAAGGGACGAGGTGCCGCCGCCGGACGTCGCCACGAGTAGCGAAACATGGTGGCGGTGGGGGGTCAAGGAGATTGGGCTGTGCATTTTGGCGGGCGTCTCGGCGGTGATTATCATCAATTGGCTCGGCCCACCGTTCATGAACAAGGTAGTCTCGCAGCGATTGGATAACAATATACCGCCGCCGCGAACTGGTCTCTCCTCACGCCGGAAAATGCGGCCACTAATACCAGTGTCTGAATTTTTCGATCGATGTGAACCCTGAGTATACACAGGCACTTAGCATTTCCGGAACACGATCATGAATCCGACATGACGCCGACACGGCTCATATCGAAGATTTTCTTGGAAAAACGTATCTTTCATCATGTCAGCTAAAGCATGCGATGTTTTTTCCGGGACAAAAAGGAGGGTGCGATTCATATTGTAACCATCATGTTAGATGTGCAGTCACAAATATAGATTGCTGCATTTGGTGAATATCTTTGCCCCCCTTTTTTGATGGTGAATTCTTTTGGCATTGTTGGCAAACCTTGACACCAAGTTGTAGTCGTATATTGATCGAATGCACGACAGAGTTGGTAGGTTTACGAGGAAACTCATATTCATATTTGTTGTTCTTTCGCACATCTCGTGATGAAACAGCCTATCTGGCGGAAAAAGACGGATGATGGTGCTCGGGATATCGAAAACATCAAAAGCATTATGCATCTTGTTCGTTTGATTGAATTATGGAGAGAGATCACTCGGACATGAACCGTAACTACTGTCATGAATCTTGGAGTTTGATCAATGGTGCATGTGATATGTCCAATTTCTGGTGATTTCAATTGCAAGTTCTCTCATCTTTTGCAGTTTACATCCTTCAAACTCGAGCACAACACCCGGTTTATTCGATCTTCTCGAGTTTTTCCGGCTTTGATCTGCATCATTTCTCTGATATCCCAGCTATTTTTCTAGGTGGTTATCCCAACTATCAATTGGGTGACACGAAGCTTCGACCCTCCGGTACTGGCATTGCTGATTTTCGCATCAAGCGCTCTCTTTCCTGCCTTGATTCTACCGTCCACGCCTTCCATGTGGATCGCCGGGATGTCCTTCGATTATGTGACCGGGTTCGCTCTAGTGATGGCCGGGGTCACAATCGGCGTAACCCTGCCTTATTTCATCGGCTCGCCCTTCCGGCAGAAAATCCAGGTGCATTTATCTTGTGAATTGTTTAAAATCGGCCTCCGAGAAGATAACCGCTCCTCACGGTGTCACCTATCTTTTCCAGATATGGTTGGGGAGATACCCGAAGCAAGCGGCCGTGCTAAGACTAGCCGGCGAAGGGAGTTGGTTTCATCAGTTCAAAGCGGTCGTGCTAATCAGGATTTCTCCATTTCCGTACATTCTGTTCAATTACGCCATCGTCGCTACGGATGTTAAATACAGTCCGTATCTGCTGGCCTCGTTGGTCGGAATGGTGCCTGAAGTCCTCCTTACTCTCTACGGGTCTGAGCCCTTTCTCCATTTGTTTTTTCTCTCAGACATTCTCAGCATCCTCGTTGAATCTGTGCAGAACTCTATGTTAGGGCAATGCCTGCACATTGACATGTGAATGTGCTTAAACCTAGCACGCTCCAGGAAGTCTTGTGATTCTCCAACATGACTTCTATCTCGATGCCGTCTGTCTAACGGGGATTGAATTGTGTCGTGCAGTGGGAAGCTGATTCGCCAATTGGCAGATGCGACTGGGGATCACAAAGGCCTCTCGACGCCGCATGCAGTTGTTAATCTGGTTGGGTTCGGAGTGACCGCGATCGCGGCCGTGACGAGCGGCCTTTATGCCAAAGGGCGGCTCGAGGAGCAGCGGAGGAAGGAGGAGGCGACGCTGGGTTAACTTCGAGATGCATCAACAGACATGGACACAGAGCGCTCCCCTCCCCCCCGGAAGAGCCTCGGCTTGGAATTTCGAAAGTAAGAATGCCGAACGTGTGCCCCAACGTCTGCACCATGAATGGTTTCTGTCATTAGCCTGCGAAATCGTTGCAGTTCTCTAATCTAAGCATTTCGATTCGTTAGTTTTCAGCTACTTTTCCGAGCTGAATCTGTGTTGTCAAGAGGGCAAACGAAACAAAAGAAGGAACAGGTCGCAAAGTTGGAAACAACCCCATTGATGTCTCATTGCAGATTAAGATGATACAGATCTTTAGCTCTGATTCGGAATGAACTCGAAACCACGTCGTTTAATTTGTAACCATTGATGGTACCCGCCGAATCTGAAATCTTGGATGCCCGATGCTTCTTTGATCGGACAATTCTTCTCCGTGTTCATAGATTTCAAAAAGAGTTTACCGGTGTCGAAAAAATTGTTGGTAAGAAAAGTCAACGATCATCTGATCTTTTGGTAATTCGTTGGTAACTCGCCAAAACTTTCATAAAATTACCAACTCCTTTTAGAAGTTTACAAGTTTGCCTTTACAATACGTTAATGAATCAACAGTTACATGAAATTGCCAATTTCTATGTAAGTGACCTGTATATAAATATTTTCGCGACTAAATAAACAACTAGGGTTGGGCTATCAACTTTGGGCTGACTTTACCTACCGACGTCTACTTAATTTATCTGAATTAATCACCTTTAGCATTTACCAACATTAGCTTATCGCTCTTATAAATGCCTTCAATTGGAGTCATGAGTTTACTATCCTTTATTTGTGTGATCAATCAGCTTTTCTCCCTTTAAGTTAGCAACTAGTCATGTATGAGTTGCTTAACTTCACAAACTCAATTATTAAGCTACCAACTTTTATTTGCTTTGCTTATCGACTAATTCAAAATCACGAGTCTTAATTATAGTGAATATCAACTTTTATCTGATTATGTTACCAAGAATTTTGTATTACCAACACTAATTGCATTGGGCGCCTATTTTGTTTCCTAAAATTCCCAACTTCTTTTTATCCTAAAGACGAGGATGGAAGTTCTACGGAATGATTGAAGTCAGGATGGCACGGTGAAAATGATGGATAACAGAGGAAAACATCACTGAATGTGTTTCAGTTGTTATGCCAGTGATACAATAGAAAATCGGGGAAAGCTTTATATGTTTAAGTTATGCTCTAAGGTAGCATTTATCCGTCCTCGAGAATTTCTCTATGCAGATGCATACATGTAGTGCTGCAATATTTGTAATTATACCTATGAAATGGTATTTTACCATCCAATGAGACATAACAACAAGAGCAGTTGGTGTCTCCACTTGGCGTGCTTTTTGGCTGTGAAGCGCTTGGCGCTGAGTTCCCAGTATTGCCTTGAGCACTGAGGGCTGCAGCTGCGGCCATCCTTCGCTCGGCAGCAGCCGCTCTCTTTTCCCTCTCAGCAGCCTGTGCTGCCTTCAATTGCTCCTGAGTAAAGATTGAGAGGAAAAGAACACATCGATACATCAGTACTAATTTCACAAACGATCTCAGCGGACAATTTTCTGGATGAGATCAGTGAACTAAACTTGCACAAATGGGCAGTGTTAGAAGCAGCAGAAGAAGGGCAGAAAAGGATAGATCAATCGCAACTCCAATGAACAAACAAGAGAAACTTAGTGAAAGCTTGGCTCCTTGAGATTGTTTTCTCACCTCTTTGGATATTTGAGATGTTCCACCAGGTTGAGACTGTCCTTTCCTAGCAGAAGTATCTCCAGGAGCTTTCACGTCATTTTGAGAGGCTGCAGCCTGAGCCTGGATTCACCCGTTTGAGAAAAGGATGAAATTAGAAAGTGACATGATAGCATGCAACATACCAAATGTCAGTTGCTACTTTCAGGAGTTCTACTAAATAACACTTGCCTAGGGCACAGGCTTACATCAGAGGCATGGCTAATCCTTGGCCAGAAAGGCAGAACACTAGTTTCTAATAAATACAATAATTGAATCCATCCATAAATGACAATGGAAAACCTAAAATTTCATCTCTCCTAACCCAGATCTTAAGTAGGAACCTAGATGAAATTGAGCAAGCTCATTTTCCCCCTCACCTTTTGGGAAAAAAAAAAGGGAACCAACCATTATCGTCATTCGCTTGCAACAACGCTAAACAAACACGATAGCATGAACAATCACCAAAAATGCTAATGATCTTTCAGAACATATTGTCATTCATTCCAAAAGCCTGTTTAATCGCACATAATCTGCATCTAGGGGAAATGTGTACAAGAAAACTACTACAGCTCAGGAAAAGATAAACAATTTTAAGAAATTATTGTAAGTATCAGGAAACAAATAAATACACACCTGATCTTTCTTTTCTTTGGCCTTACGTAGTTTCTTTAACTCTTTTGCTCTGGCTTTTCTCTTGGCATCTTTCTCTGCCTGAAAACCTCCAGGAAAGTTAGTAATAAGCTTGAGTCAGTAAAAGAATGACTTGACTGCTATAACGAAGGACGACAGAACGACAAACTAACACAGACAAATAGAAGGTATCACTTACCGAGAATAGGACTGACACTAAAAGACATAAAACAAAGGCGCACATAGAAGACTGATACCAAATGTAGCAGTAGTAGATTTTTAAAGTTTAAGATACATTTGATGTGACCAACGCTACTAATGCTTTCATTGCACCAAAGACCAATATCCATGTTTAAGCAAAATTATAGAATGAATGAACCAATTCTCTTATCATACAAGACAACATGACGTATAGGAAAATAATCCGAACCAGAAGCAACTGTACAAATTTTGACAAGATAGTCAGACAGACAGACATTAAATCCTGAGGAATGAATGCTTCAAGTACAAAAAGCTTGTAGAACTTAACCCAAACTAATTACTGATGGGAAAGAAGAAGAATTGATGAATAGGAGCACAACCGCGAAGTAATTAACATGGAGCATGAAATCTACCTGCTTAGCAGCTTGAGATTCCTCCATTTCTTTCGTTAATGCACTGGGTACTTTAGCAGCATGCCAGTCCCACTTATCAAGGTTTGAGGCCATAAAACGTCTGTAAACATTTCTCACTTCCTTTTCACTTGCTAACATATATGGTGTCCGTCCCCTTTCATCTTTTGCGCAAGGGTCCATCCCCTCTTCCAGAAGTTCCAGAACCTTCTGAGCATTTCCCAGTTTTGTCACTTCATGCAATGGCGTCAACCTACCAATCACTTCATTACTGTCACTGTCACTTGATATTAATGTATCAGGCTTTATGGGAACCGAACAAGTTTCAATCATCTCCATATGTGCCAAATTTTTACCCAATTCATCCTTGATAGCAACCAGTTCATCATGGACCACAGCACTGTTGCTTGAAAGTGACTTATCTGCTTCCATCAATGTTACTTCTTTCTCACCGTTTTCATATGCAACTTGGGTCAATTGGTTGTATATACGTTTGGCTTCTTTAAAAGTAGGTCTCCGAACAGTAAAGCAAATATTACGTATGACAGATTGAGAATGACCAAAATATGGCTTCTCTCCACCGAAAAGAAGCTGGCGGTTATTTGAAGGTGCATAAATGAAAATACTGGTACAAGCATCAAAATAGGGCTTCCAAGAAAGAAGTAACTCTTGAATATCCTGGAACACAGAAATATTCAATCTGTTAAGGATACAGACATAGCTATGTTAAATATGTTACCAGATTTTCTACTTGATAATCATGCATAGAAAGGGAAAAGATAGTCATTGAGATGCTTTACTCATATAAGCTCAGGAAACTTATATGAAGAACTAAGGAGAAAAGACTTGATCACCCAAGACTGATGAAGATTTATGGAATAGTTATTACTTCCTTTTCTTTTTCTTTTTTTTTGCTTATACAGGCTTGTACTTCACCACCAGCAAAAGGTTTCTTGTAGAAGCATGATAACGCAATTGCAGGAAATTACCAAGTATTTTATCAAAGAGTGTGCAAGATACCTTTTTTAAGGCGAGTTCATTATATCGCCGAAGTGAGGCTCCTGCAGAATGCGCAGCTCTGCCACTCGCATCCTTAAGTGACTGTTTCTTGCCTGCCCTAGCCCTCACGACATATCTATATGCAAAGAAAATGAATTCAGAGAACAATTCTTCCACGAATATATTGTTAGAAGTAGGGATAACAACATTGTTATTCAGTGTACGGATCGTTAATTAGTAAAAGTGAAAAAGAAAGTTAACTCAAGATGAAGTGAATCTAAATAAATGATCCGACACTTTGAATGTTCACAGTGAAATACGGTTGAGTCTATTTTCTGATTATTTAACCTTTCAGACAGTAGAGAACCGACCTGTGGAATGTCTTGTGAGCCACGACATGATTACCATCAAAAACACATCCAGCAAAGTGCCCCCCACTGGCAAGCAAGACAATCCTCAGATGAGTATTATCCCTTGGTTCACTAATCAAATCGTTCAGCCTCTGAATGATTACATTAATATTTAATGTGGTTAAGGAACCACCGTCATAAACTGCGACTGCTTTACCATTATCATAGAGTATAACTTCAGACTCACTCTGAAGTAAGGACTTCCAGATGGAAACTATTTCGCCGGTCTGAAGCTGCAGAAATACCTTCTGCTTAATAATTTCATCGGATCCCTTATTAAATTCGCTGTGGAGCCTGGATCCCTGGTCAAGTTCATCTTCTGAACCTGATATGCTTGATATCTCATAGTCTTTCAATGAATCAGATGTCAGCTTATCAAAATCCTCCTCCTCCATGACATCTTTCCCAGCAACGCTCAGCTTTACCTAAATAAGAAAGGAGAACCTTGAATCAATCAGATATTATTATCAAAATCATACACGCTAATTAGTCACAGTTTACTGGCGAAATCTCCAAGTTCAAGCAACATATTCACGACAACTTGAAGAAAGGAGAAAATGGGTACTTTTGCACAACCAGCATCCTGGATAGGGGGGTCATACCCATATGGCACGTTTGGATATTCCATTTAGAACAATTATAAGGTCATGCTTCACATAATCTCACAATTACCAATAGATTGCGAAAGTTTTTCCTCAGGCATCATCTTGGAATCGGATTACTTTTTACCCAGGGAAAAGCCTTGAGCCAGAGCGATTTTAGAATCCGAGGATCCACATGATAGACTGAAGTCCAGCCATAGTCCACGAATCAAATGGCCCTTAAGCTCACGACGCCTAAGAACCGCCGGCCAAATTTATCGGTCATAATCATCAGAACATTCGAATAAACACTCCCATCATTCTAAGCTACAACCAAACACAGCCGCATCTATTCAATCCTTGGAGAATCGACGTAACGAGAGAAAAGGGAGACTGCAAAAGGTCAAAAGAGCTCACATTGAGGCGATGGAAATCGGACTTGAAATGCGAGCGCTGGTCGAGGAGCGACTCGAACTCGGCCTTGCAAGTGTTGCAGGTCCATCTAGCCAGAGCGACGCCGTCCGCGCGTCCCTTACCGCCTTCGCGGCTATCCTCTGGGGTTTCGAGGTCGGAGGCGAGTGAGGCCTCGGTCTGGGAGGGCAGGACGAGCGCGGCGGCGGCGCCAGCGGCAGTCGTCGATAAGGAGGAGTGTGGAGATTGAAGGAGGACGCAGGAGTCGAAGAATTCGGGCGGCAATTCGAAGACGGGCCGGTGGCGCTTTTCCGGCGAAGGCGAGGTGCTCGTGGTGGCGGTGCCGTGGGTATTGTCCGCCATCGGTGTTTATTTGGGAGGGCAATAGGGATTGGCTTTTGACTTATCCTCGTGCGATGTTGTTTTGTCTTCCAAGGTTAGCTTGGAGGCAATAGGAAGCACTCGCGGGAACTTCCAAAAAAACAAAATAGGGGAAAAACATTAGTCACAAAAAAAATATAAAATAAAAGGGGTCTATGTTACATGTTGTTAATGATTGAGAAAAGGCCACAAAAAATTATTATTAAATATTAATGGTTCCTTCTCATTTTATATTTATCATATTTTATTATTTTACAATAATTTACTTAATGTTCAGCAATATTATTCTTAGGTATCACACGACTAGATAAGTATGATAACAAGATTGTGGTAACCGATTACTCTAATAAACTAATATTGAGATTTCATATCAAAATTCATTAGATACACACAATTCATGATTTTACTCGGTATATACATGCCGGGCAAAGGAAATGTTTAAATATCTGAACACTAAAAAGATTATTTGACCTTCATATCTTTTTCTTCTATAATGTTTATAGCAATACATGACTACAGAAACTAACAAATCAATCGGAATCACTTAGGACTGTTCGCTTGAGGAAATTTCTCGAAGTTTCATTGTATTTTTTGTTTTGTCTCGTTTCTCTCTTTTACGTACCTATGCATACAGTGTTCATAGGGATTTGAATCCCGAACTTGGGACTCTCGCGACCCATCCCTTTACCAGTAGACGGCACATGCCTATTTTGCCTCGAATTTTCATTGTCATTTGCAAGACCGTTTGGTGAGAGAATGAAGGATTTCCAAAATTTGTTTTCAGCGAAACAACGGAATGGCTTTCGCATTTTGCCTGCTGTTGGATATGACTTGGAAATGTTTCCTCTGCTTTCAGTCCGATTGGAAACAGGGGATATGCTCTTATGAGCAAAGTCGATACAAATTCGTGGTCCTTTGTCAACACCGTTCTCTTTTGGTCTTTCACCTACGCTCTCTCTCTCTCTCTCTATATATATATATATATATATATATATAGATATAAGCTAACAAGTACAATGATGCACCCTTAACAACTTTGTATCTCAGAATTCATCATCTCAGTTCGGAGGAAGTCGATGGCCTGGATTTCGAAGCTGTCGAAAGCAGAAAAAGGACATCAGCAAATGCATCTGCCTCCGACAAAATGTCTCTAACTCTTTGGATTTTCATCCCTCCAACGAAAGAAAGTCCATTTACAACATACACAGAGGGTTTAATGCCTATTTTATTTTGGCATCCAATGATTCAATAGACCTCGTTTCAGTAATCATCCTACACCTTTGCAGCCAAAGCAAACTTACACTAATTGCAGATACCCTCAGGATTTGCATTCTTGGTGATCCAAGGGTGCTCCGTGATGTTCTGAAGAGAGAGCCTCTTTGAAGATTCCTTAACCAGAAGCTGCAAAAGAAAAGGAAAGCGATGCAGTAAGCTCTTAAATATACCCGCTGCCACGGTTGTTGGCAATATATCAAGAGAACCAAATGTTGATATGCTTATTACCTGGCAAATAAGATCTTTAGCTTCTGAAGATACGTGAGGAACGGGAGGAAAATTCAAATCCACTTTCATTATCCTGCATTCAACTACAAGTTACGTGTTTTCGGTTCTCTTTAATGCTGGGTTGAGGGAGGAAAATTGAAAGCAATCATCACATTTCTACCTATTAAATGTATCGCTTTGGCTCTCAGCCTCAAATGGAGGGACGCCATAAAGGAACTCATAACAAAGGATTCCCAGAGTCCAGTTATCTACAGCATGATCATGAGCTTTATTTTCTACCATTTCTGGTGCCAAATAGTCTAAAGTTCCACACATAGTGTGTCTCTTGCTCTTCGACTGTACAGACCATCCGAAGTCTGCAATTTTCAGCCTACCCTGTGCAAATATAACTTGTGTTACCATATATCCTTGAAATATTTTCCTGTCTTCTTCTTTACCAATGTGTTAAAAGATTCATTCCAGCTGGCCCATAATGGATAAAATCTGACCAATAATAAATGGTAAATGGCCGTAAACACACAAGTCCACTTTTAACGAGCAAACGACACTCTAAAGCGAAACAAAATTTGAAGCTCCTCTTACTGCGAGCTACAACATGAAAGGGTAAATACACAAATGATTGTTCAAGCAGAAACACCTCTAACTGTATCTGGTCGTGCTTAGTTATCTCATAACTCGATAAATGACTTTATTGTACGGATGTTTCACACATAGGAATAGAGCAGACCACCCATAAGGAGGGTGTGAGAATTAAGAACCGTCATCCAATTCCAAAGATCTTGTAGCACAAATTGAACACCAAACCAGGTTCAGCTTTCTCTTAAAAGCAACAATCCAAAAAATTAATTGCCCATAGTCTCAGCTACATCCTTCACTGTGTGATTCTAAAATGAAAATTGTCCCATAAGCAGATTCAATGTAACCCCAACGGAACTTTTTTAAGACGAATCATTTTGCAATATTAAACTTTTCACCTCCCCTCCATACCAACATGAATTAACATATTTAAATTTCAATAAAACGAACAGTACATAAATAGACTTCTGTGAATACCTCATGATCAAGCAACAAATTTTCTGGCTTAATATCCCTGTGAATCACATGGTTCTCATGGCAGTAGGCCAATGCTTGTGCGAGGCTGCCAATGTACTGAAGTTTAACAGTAGAGGCAATTCAAAAAAATGACGCTACTGCCATAAGCTAACTCCAAAATAGCATTGAGCATAAAGAAAATTGCAAAAGAAGGCATCACCGTGGCAGCGTGCTTCTCGTTTAGATGACCATGCTTCCTCAGCACGTTGTACAGCTCGCCTCCATAAGCATACTCAAGTATCAGAAAAATGCGCTCGCTGTCATGAAACCAACCGTAGAGGCGCAGTATATTTGGGTGCCTAAGGCTAGTTTGGATCTCCATCTCTCTCCTCAACTGATGGTGGATGCGGTACTTCTCGATCTGTTCCTTAAATATCACCTTCAACGCCACTATGTATTTGCTCTAAAAGCCAAAACAGATTTAAAAAGGAAAATTTATAGAATGAATCACGACAAAAAAAAAAAAAAGACAGCCATATTAACAAAGACTAGTCATTTAGGAAGAAACAAATGCCGAATCCAAGCCCATTCTCTCCAATAGCTAGACAAATTAGGGAAAAACGTGGAGAGGAGAGGACCGAGCGTGCCATTCGAGCAAATCGAGCCAATTTCCGAATGTCCGGAGCACCAACATCAATCGGACCGCGTGAAACCGTCCTGTTTAGCACAGTTAGGGTCGCGCCGAGGAAACGACGCGAGCGAACTATGATTCCGAGGCATGCGAGGATCAACTGTCGCAAGGAGAAATGCGGGAAGCCTCCAATTCCAAACGACCGCTCACGAACGAATTCAAACTATCGTCGTCTTCCACGAATTCCGCTTTGAATCAGAATGCGGAAAAAAAACAAACAAATCTTGCAGCGATCGAAAGCGGACCTTGACCTCTCGGGCGAGGTAGACTCGGCCGAACTTGCCTTTGCCGAGCGGCTTGCCGATCTCGAAGTCCCGCAGCGACCATCCTCTCCTTGAACTTCCCTCCGACTTCATCTCTGTTTGGATTGGCGCTACTGCAAATTGCTTGCAGTGGTCTTCAACGAGTGTGTGTGTGTGAGAGAGAGAGAGAGAGAGAGAGAGAGAGAGAGAGAGAGAAGAGACGAGGGAGACTTGGAATTTGAAATCACCCATGTTCACCCAAACGGCACCGTTTAAATGCAATTCATCTAACTTGTATCACGCGGCACAGATGACGTGGGGTCACCAACCAATCACGAATCACTGTTTGTCTGATTGAACATTTCATTTAAGTTTAGGGAATATTATGCTAAGGTACAACAGTAATGTCATATATATTGTTTGCCCAAATTACTCATAATTTTTATTAAATTTGTGCACATTTATTCATTGAAAACTAATTGAAAATCACATGTTGAAAAATTCCTAGAAAAATTTGTCAAGGAGAAGTGCAAGCCCACTTTATTCGTGCAATTTCTTTTAATTAACAATATAAGAGATTCATTCCCAAAAATGCATCATGTCGTCATTCTTAAATTTAGGACAATAATGCTCTACATTAAATTTCGACTCATGCTCATAATGGTCTTGTCCGATTTTCACAATAAAGCTCTACATTAATTTTGTCCGATTTAAAATTAAGTTTGCCCAACTCCTGAGTGGTTTCCAAAAGGTTAGTGCAACTCCTCAATCTCATCGTAAAGTTTAAATGAAAATCGATCAGGTCACCAAGGTTGTCATTGATCCTGATCAAATACACATTCCTAAAATTTTCGGACGCCATGAATGAATTGTCATTCTTCCCCAACAAAATTACAAGCCCCCACCAAAAAACTATGGAAGGAAAAACCAGAACAGTCAAATGATTCGATTAAGCGCTTAAGGATCACATGCAGCCGAAAGGAAAGGCTTTCCCCAGAACCAGAACGCAAATTTGATGTGCCTGAAACAGAACTCCCACTGTCTACAAGTAGCAATATAGTGAAGCTGTTTCGATACGAAAGAATCTGAATATTATACACACTGTGGCATGGCTCAACCGAAGAGTACGATGCCATAATGAGTTCACAACGTGAATTGTGACTTATACACAACACAATAAGTACACGATGTGAATTGTGATCTATATACAAGTCCATCGATATTACTCATCTCTGGGAACAATCCAGTTGAGATCTGCATCTGCATTGGCTTCTCAAGGCGTTCATCGAAGAACCGAGAAAAACTTTCTAACTAGAGCCAAACTCTTTGTTCCACTGCTCAAGTTCCTCCCACTTGCTTCTTTGTAAGCTGGGTCTAATCACAGTCATCGCCTTTTGAAAATCTTCGTATCTAAGAGGCCTTACCTGGTGAAAATAGAATACCAATCATGAGAAACAAGATTTTCAAAAGGTTACCAGGATGATGAGAGATTTTCATGGAGCTGCAGGTGAACTCTAAAACGCCAAATTCAATGCTAATTTCGAACTATATCCATAGAAGCCCTTTGCGGGTAAGGCAGAAGTAAATGGAAAAGCTCCAAACATTGAACTAAAATTCACAATGTTCCATGAACACCGATACTTCCAAGATTTTGTGTTAGAACCTAGAATATGAATCAGTGCTCCTTATGAAATATAAACGCAACCATGCTGTATTTTACTGGAAAAAAAAATGCTGCAGATTTCTCCTCATTGGAATCTAATACCAGACAACAGCAACAAATGATATTAAGAGATGTCATGTGGCTAAGGTGGGTACAAGGATGACAGGATAGAAGCAAATAGTCAATAATGCTCCTTCTATTAGGCAACTCACCCAATAGTCAGGCGAGGTCTCCTATAATCAGGCAACTGATTTGGCCAATAGCCCTACAATCAGGCAACTGATTTGGCCAATAGCTAGTTGATAAGGAAGCAGTCATCTCAGAACACACATAACTTCGCTGTGCGACCTCCAATTTGCGCGATTCTCACATGATGGAAAGCTTGTAATATTTAGTTTCTAAGATCACTTATCTGCTAATTCTTTATGGATCCCAAGTTCCAAGCCCAAATTTGTATCAGCGAGGGCAGTTCACTATGAGAATGTTTAGTGTGTGATGGGAGGGAGTTTTCACCTCCAATTAATGGCATTTGGCATAAAACTAGGATCTAGAAGCAAGAAGCTTGGTGTCAGCTTCTAACTTATGTCTTTCGAAGGGATGAGCATAATTTAGTTTGTTTCATTTTAGAATCCACACTGAACCAACCAAACCAATTGAATTCAAGAAAACCTAAAATAAACTCCAACAAATAAGGATTTGGAAACAAACCAAACCTAACCTAACCAAGTAGAACTTTAGATAACTAATTAGCTATGTAATCTTCACTTAAGGTAGAATGTCTAATAAATTATACAATGAACAAATCTGAAAAATTACAAAAACAATTCAGTTTAACTTACAGTTTTGAAAAGAGCCCTCGTATCCAATCCAAACCAAACAATTTCAGTTCATTTCAACTGTTTAAAACCGTTAATTTGCTCATCCCTATATTTAGTTATCAAAATACTAATTTTGATGAAGGGGAGCCTTGGCGCATCTAGTTAAGGTGTTGCCGTGTTACCTGGAGGTTACGGGTTCGAGCCTTGGACGCAGCCTCTTGCAAATGCAGGGTGAGGCTTGCCTCCTGCAAATGCAGGGTGAGGCTTGCCTCCTTTCACCCTTGTGGTGGTACCCTTCCCCGGACCCCCGCATCGCGGGGATGCTATCGTGCACCGGGCTGCCCCTTTTTTTTTTTTAATACTAATTTTGATAATAAAAAAGATACTTAAATGACTGAGTTTAGATTTTCATCTTTTAGAAGATTTGAGTGTTACGGATTGACATCATACACAAAAAGTCTAATTCGATCGTTAAATAGAAGACAAATCACTAATGCAAGTTTCTGCGGCTGCTAGACCCCAAAAAAAAAAAAAAAGGTTTCTGCGGCTGAAAGTCGAAAAAGATATAGACAGTAAAAACCCAGTTAGCGATAGATAAGCTAATTTCTACGCTCCCAAATATTGAATATGGTCCAAAGATGTTCTTCTGGCAAGAAAAAATTCACTAGGTTTGTTTCCAAAATAGATCGAACCATGGGACCATAATTTCAAACTGGATTTTTTCATTAGTAATTACTTTTTTGTCACCCTCACAGAAAACCAAAATTCACAACCTAATAACTCAGACACGGCCAAAATAATGTTGCATTTAAGCGAAATTTTTACCAAATTCTTCTTTGTTCCCACGAGAACGTAATAAGTGTAGAAAGTAGCTTGATTATACTACCTGATTTGCCCTGACTTTGAGAATATTTGTTCCAAGCTCCCTTATTGGCATCATAGCTGCTTCTTCACATAGGGCTTGCAGATCACTTCCAGAATACCCTACATTGGTAGTTGACTTTAATCTTATGGGCGTGCAGTAATGAGAATCACACCAAAGTGTACACTGCACAGAATCAAGGACTAGCATGAGCAAAGAGCTAGCTGACCTTCTGTATCTCTTGCAAGTCTTTCTAAATCTCCACCTGTGACATGATATGAGCATAAATCTTTCTTTCATCAAAGAAATTAAAGCAGCACATCAACTAGAAAATGCTCTACTGACATAGCATACATCGTCGAATGCAGAAAACAAGATACTTATGTTTGCGACTGATACAGTGAGAATACTGTAAGAGAACGTTTCTGTTTCGCTATTTCTGTTCCAAACCTATTCTTGGAATAGGTTTGGAACAGAAACTCGTTTGGTAACGCAAATCTGTTTTTCTATTTCTGGAACAAAAAACTGTTCTAGAAATAGATTTTGGCCCAAAACCAGAAACAAAAATTTTTTGTTTCTGGCAGAAATAGAAAAGTCTATTTCTGTTCCAGAAATTATTTCTGGAACAGAATGGTTGTCATGCGCGCCCTAAGTGGATGAGCAGGAATATTTTTTTCCCAAAAGGCCAGAAGAGGTTTGAAAGCTAAAAAAAAATTCCAAAAATATTATTCGAAAAGAATTTCTCTAAAATAATCATGGAAGTGCAGGTGATTGCCAGGAGCTCAAATTAGGAAGAAAGAGAGAAGTTTGAAACAAGCAAGGTGTAAAGTAGCAATTTTGGCTTCGTCAAGCACTAATTATGGCTCTGTACCATCGTAGATATCAGGTGACCTTGTACAATTTTGAGTTTGTCTGACCTAATTGTTGCTAAGTGGTAAGTTCAGGAATCGAGTATTACTGAGCTAAGGTGGATCTATCTTCTTTGGAGCGTCCTACCTATTCTTTACAGTTTCACCATTCGCCAGAATAAGCAAGAACCCCTCCTTCCTTTTTATATCTCCCAATTTTTAAGGCAAGTCCGACTAAATTTCCATCACAAAGATAAAACCAAAAAAAATATACATCCACAACCGCTCAGCCAAGTAATTCTAGAATTGAGTCATCAAGAACCTCCTCCCAACAGTCACACTGGCCATAGTATAGAACCCCTCACCCAAAGCCATTTGTGCCATTGAGAAACTAGTCCTCTGAATACGTTAGCTATTTGGTTTCTGTCTATCAGTTGACCTTCTGTACTTTGGGCAGAATGTAAGATCATCCTCTGTATCTATCAGCTATTTGGTTTCTGTCTATCAGTTGACCTCCTGTACTATGAAGAGAATTCTTTTACCCCAAAAAAATCACGAAGTCAAATTACAAATGGCTCAAATTGCAAAAAGTGTCTAGACACTTTCCCCAACAAATCAACAAACACAAATAATGTAGTTCTTTAAAACGGGACATCTATCTAGCAAAGAAAAGAGTAAGAACACATCCTTACTAGGCAATGAGAATGATTGGCCCTTGAGTTTGTTTCTCAAAAGAAGTCTCCTGCCATTTTCATCTGGTAGCGGTATGTAGATTCTCTTCACCTATTTATTTTCAAATTTCAAAGTTAAATCAGTCCAGTAACTCAACCAAAAGCAGTAAAAGTTGATTATCATGTCGAAATTCTTCCTTTTCCATATCCCGAAAGCATAGAATAACAGTTGGAATTGCAATTCACTAGGCATTCGCTATGACAATGAATCACCAAAACTGAATATTAGGACAACGAGATATCTAGCAAGATATTAAATATTAGAAATGAGCACTGGAAAAAAATAAAGCTGTTCCTCAACTATAATCAGTGCATTAACCAAAAAGACAGAATGCCATTCAGTAAAAGAGCACAGATGCAGACTTCCATGTCAATCATGACTACGAAAAAGACAAAAATTCCATTTAATAAAGAAGCAGAGATGCAGACTTCGATGTCAATAATGACTGCAACAAACGAAGATGACCATGCAACCAGTCATATCACATCCAAACATTGGAGCATATATAAGTTAGCAATTACCCTCAGAAGCACAAAATATTACAAGTGATTATAGGAGTCATTGCAGACTAGAGTCAATTTTGCCACTATTTCCTGCTCTTGCCAGATAAAATTACTCACCAGTCTCCTCAGAACAGCATCATCCAATTCTTGTGGCTTATTCGTAGCACCTGCATTTGACACAAGTCGTGCTAGTCAAGTGAAAAGAACCGAGCCCCACAATCCAATCATACATCTTAAATGCAGCAGTTTGGTTGTCATCAACTTCAAGGAATCAGTTAAGGACCCAGATATCAGATAGCAAATTCCAGATATACATGATAATGTCCTCTCAAACTGGTGCGTTACATAGTTATATGTTCTAAAGGCAGTACAGATCTCTGCACACGGAAGGTCTTAAATACCAAAATACAAGCGAGAACCGTGTCCTCAACTGGTCCAAGAGATAAAGAAGCCTTTAGCTCGGAAATTTTCTGGAAGCAATCATTGCAAATAGGTAAAGTCCAAGCCGTTTTGACACTCCAACAATTGTTGCATTATTTACAAAATGTTCGTGAATCAGTTGACAAAATTAAGGAGACGCACCTCCGCTGGACTACATCAACGAGGACAAGCATCAGGAAATAATTTCATTTCAGCTTGTGGTTTAGCCAAAAGAAAACAGATGTAATAGCAGAACACATTAACTTTGCCCAAAAAACTGGAAGGAGAAAAACTAATTCATTTAAGACTCAGAGCTCACCAACGACAATCACCAAGTCATTAGGATTAGAGGTAACCCCATCAAACTGTATTAGGAACTCTGATTTTAACCGCCGGCTAGCATCATTCTCATTTGCCAATCTTGTAGACATTATGCTGTCAATCTGTTGAGAATTGAGAGATATCAATTCCTCAGTCCACTTGAATTCAACAATGCCATCATGCAAATATAGAATATGTCCAACAAATCAGACAACATAAGCCAGGTCCATTGAACAAGTTCTCATGAATAAATCAGATCCAAGACGTCAAACCAAAGTCATCACCACGCAAAAAATAGCCAACACAAAAGCCTACATTATAGCCACCAATAATTGCAATTGTAGATGCTAACTACTGCCAATGGTGCTAAATGTCTGATGACCCATAAAGAGATTGCAAATCGACAAATGAGGCAGCGCTTAAGATGAATAGCCTTTGTATCCATGTGTCCTTCCCGCCTCATCCTTAAAAAAAGGAAAAAAAAAAAAAGAACACCCGCAAAAAGGAGAAAAGTCGTACTAGAGGCTATTCCCATGAACACATTAAGAATTTGAAAGACTAAGCAAAGCAACATTATTCCCCTTATATGGTATTCGGCCTTCAAAGGAAAGTCCAAAATCTCACGCAGCTTTTTTCCTTCAATTAGAAGTTATCTTCATTTTGATTTGCTATTATCCAAATACAAATGTATGGATTGTAAGAACAAGAAGAAACAGACAAGGCAGATTATTTACTTTCGAAGGCTGTAGAGTCTTTAACATACTTCATCAATAAATATAACTGATGGCTGTCTGGAGATAGCAACCATAAACAGAGTCCGCACAAGCTTTTCACCCTCGCCCACCTAGTACATCAATCACCAATGTATAGTCAAATACTTAATACATTTAGTGGTATATAAAGAGAATCCAGGTGAAAAGCTAACCCATTTTGATGTTAAGGAAGAAGCAGAAACATTAAAAAATGTTGCGTCTGACTCTGAAGCAACTGCTTTGGCAAGCATGGTCTTTCCATTACCAGGTGGACCAAATAAGAGCAGACCTGCAGAACAAAGTCCACAGTATTCACCCATTAGACAAATTATGGGAGGTCACAAGCTGATTATACAAAAGCATCTACATATATCAGATGAACTATTACCTCTGGCTGGCCTTCTCAGACCCGTGAATAGATCTCTTCTCTTTGTTGGCAAAATAACCATTTCCATCAAAGCCTGCTTTGCCTTGTCCAGACCAGCTGAAACAAACTTCAATTTGCGCATCACTCAAGATAGTAGCACCGTTCAAAGATAGAGGAATTAAATCATAAGTTCTTACCAACATCTTCCCATTTGACCGATGGACTTCTATCCACTATTGCAGTATTTATCATTTCGACCAGTTTTGCTTCATAACCATTACCAGATTCCTGCGCCGGTTTTGCACTAGCAACTTTCTCTGTCTGATTCCTCACTAGTCTATTGTTTCTACCAGGAGGAGGAGAATTTTGAATTGCATACCTAAGACCATTCGATGCCGTTGACAACACTGGAGCAGCACGCACATTAGTTAAGGTGCTCTGCATACAAGTTAGAAAAATAATTGAACTACAAGTATCCATTATCTAGCTCAATCGCCTGACGATGTATCACTTTTGGATGAATGATGTGTGACACATATTGAAGTTAAAACAACGACAGGGAGCAAAGGTCTTTTAATTTTCAAATGTAAGACAAAAACATTGCAGAGAAAATTATCCAGAGGAAGTAGCCAGAAAAAGACAAGCATGCAGAATTATTAAGCAATTATTCAATTTAACCTATATGTATCATGTTATGACACATGACCTATGTCTGTCATGTCATGAAATGTCATTTTCAGGTATTTGTGTAGAAACTTATAACTCAATTTATGTGTTTTGTAATTCTCTTAAGTAATGATTCCATTCACAATTGATATCTTCACTTGGCATCTGTGGTGCAATGCTAATTGAATTTTCTTGAAGAAGAAAATCTAGAAGAATTATATATGCAACAGTAGACACACCTTACTGGTCGATGCAACACCTGTTTGAGAAAGACAAAGAACAAGTAAGAGATGCAAGAGAAAAAGAAATGACAGACGAATGGCAACAGTTCTCCTTATAAAAAGTACTCAACACACCGGCTCTCCGACTTAAAGCTTGCAACCTATCTGAGACTTGATCCTGCCATTTTGATATCTTCTGTCGGTAGGATTTTACCTTCTCTTGCTCCCTACAGAAAAAACGTCAACCTGGTAATTAGACAAATGCATGAGTACCACCAATATCCTTGATGGGAGGATAAAATAAACAAAAAAAATTACTGAAATCAAATGGGGAAGTTACTTCCCCAATTTTGTTCCAAACTTATAGACATACTGTTGGACATGGAAATTCCCCACCGATTAGCAGGGTCAGTGTTTGCTCTAATTCAGTTGTTCAGCATAATCATCCTACTGTCCCAGGTGGAGTGGCAAGTTCTTTCTCAGTGAGATCAGTTCTGCTGAGTTATAGAACAATATCTTTTTCATTCAGTTAGTTTCATTTATTTCACATGTAAAAGCCATAACAAATTTTATCTCCATTCAAGAAGACTTTATGCATTAGCTTCTTGTAGATTATGTACTACTACAAGAACTCCTCTAGACTTATTGCTGCCAGGAACACTTCCCAACTAGCACTACTCTTCTACTCCGCAGACATCATGTCGATTGCCGATTTACGGCAAACACAGCATAATTGCATATGTAGCAGATCATTGAAAATGTATACTTCTCCTGATATTACTAGCCGATATTCAATATGGATATGGTCCAATCACCTCACTCAGAGCACATACAAGACCTTTAGGGGTCATACTCCAACCATCACTCAAACAAGATAATTCTAGTAGCTAAAGCAAGCTAAATTCTTCAACAAGATAGTTCTAGGAGCTAAAATTAGCTAAATTATCCAGATTAAAATGGAGCCAATCAATCCAAAAGGCAAACCATCCTAATCCTCAAGCAAACAGCAACTCCAAGTAGAAGAAACAGCGCGTAAACTCCAACAATGGGTATACCGAGAGCTGATATACGAAGGCATCGGGGTCGAGCTGCCTTCGAGCAGTATGCGCTGGGCGTTCCGGTAATGGACGATCGCGTCGTCGACCAGCCCCCACTCTTCGGCTCGAACCGCTCTGGCGATCTCTTCCTTGGCCAAATCGAAGTACCCCTTGAGCTTGTAGGCCGTCCGCTCGTTCGAAACCGAGGTCACGGCAGCAGCGCCGCCGGCGTCCATGGACGTAGAATCGGGGAAGGCTTGCGGCCGCGGGTGCGACCCGTACGAGGAGTCGCCGTCGGTGAAGATCGAGGACAGCGAGTCGATGATCCCTCGGAGGAAGCTCATTTCCGCGAGAAGCGGATCAAAGTGCGTTCAATTGAATCAATCGAGAGAGAGGGAGGAATTCCGTAAAATTGTGGGTCCATTGAAGAATTCACGACAAAGTGCTTTGATTCGAGGAAGGTGTTTGTTTGTAGTGTACCCAAAGAAAACGAACAAATTCAATTCAACTGCCTTACCAAAAAAATGATCATTTAAACTGTTTTCTGCTGCCAAAAATTTTATATCGATACACAGACAAACAAGATAAATTTATAATAAATTAATTTTTTTTTATATCAAAAACTTTAAAATAATAATTGGTTGCTCGAATAATTATAATCTCCATTGTATGACTTATTTATATAATAGAATTCGGTGATTCTCTCGCATTAAATGTGGGTTTCAATACTTCGAACCGAATCATATAAATTTAACGTCAAATTTTCTTTCCTTTCATATATGATTTGCTTATCTAGATTCATAATAACTTAGCTTTGAAAAGGACATGCCTAATAAAAATATGCCAAATTTGGGTGATTCAGTGGTAATCTATCAAAATAAGTTATAAATTTATTTGTTAATCTCTTAATTTGGTATGAGTGGATCAAATATAAAAGCATCTTAATAATATGAGTTGGATCGGGTCTATATTGATTCCGAATTATTAAATTTGTATCGTAAGAAAATTAATTATTTTCGAACCAACCCGTTCTATCCATTAGGGCGGTGATTCGGAGGCAATCAACCGTTATAATCTTTCCATCGGACGAAATGTTTTCCCATCGTACAACATATCCCGCCCTGCAAGAGACGGAGCCGACAAAACAGGAACACAGCCTGCGAAGAGCACGAATCCCTTTCGACACCGGTCGCTCACTCCTCCGCTGCGCACTCCAAACATGGCCCCGGCTTTCTTCTCTGTCCCATTCTTCTTCACAGCTTCGGCTCTGGTCTTGGCTCTGGCTTTCGCCCACCTCTTCGCCAAAACACTGAAGCAGAACCGGAGCAAGACGACGGCCAAGAAGTACCACCCTGTCGCTGGGACGGTTTTGAACCAGCTCCTCAACTTCGGTCGCTTGCACCACTACATGACCGATCTCGCTGGCAAGCACAGGACCTACAGGTTGCTCAGCCCGTTCAGGAGCGAGGTTTACACCTCTGACCCGGCCAACGTGGAGTACATGCTCAAGACCAACTTTGAGAATTATGGCAAGGTCAGTTGGGGTTCGGGGTTGATAATGGATTTATGAAGTGCCCACGAATTGTTTGTGCTTAGTGAGTGCCTATAGGAGAAGACGCAATGGGGGGAGGGGAAGAGAGTTCACTCGGTCGAAAGATTGATCATATGGTGCTCTGCATCTATTGATCCAAACGACTGGGTGACTGTAGTCAAAGTGCCTGCGTCAATGACCATGTATGGCTTGGATTTTAGTGAAAAGGATGGAAGAAAGTATATTCACGGTCTCGTACCCCTTTCAGAGTTTCGATTTGTCTCGTTAAATATCTGCTATGTGGTTGCGCTGAACTACATTTACTGATTTTGAGTTGTTGATACGAATAGAATCTTAATCCTAGTAATTAATTTCCTGCAAGTGGGATTTTGGTTGCATCTTTTTGATAATACAGATGGACATGCATTTCGAATATCAGTTCATGTCTCAAACATGTCTACCATACTAAAGCCGACGTCAATACATCAATTCTATGGGTCAGCGCAAGGTTATCCATTTGCAGTGCTGGTGGTGCTAGAAAGTTGGGTTCCTGTATTTTGCATGGCAGCGTGGGTGGTTTAGTTTTTTTAATGGGGAGGTGGGCGAATTCCATTTAGAACTGGTGGCCATGGTGAAATTTCGGTGTTGTTGCCAGCCTTAGTTTGTGGCATGCTGGGTAGCTTGCTAGTTGTGGTTGCTGTTTGTTAACTAATGGCAGTGACGATACCCAAGCAGAAGCCACACAGTCAATTAGTGTTCAATTTACTAGTTTAAGAGAATATGAGATTAAACGCTGGTTAATGGGGTTCTAAAACATTGAGGATTTCATTCACCCAGATATTAAATGAGCTGTGAGAGAGTCAGGATGACAAAAAGTTGGTTATTCATAGAGATTTTAGTGCAGAAGCCCAAGTTTGAGCATTGCATGATATGACTTAGAACCATGCGCAGGGATGGTACAACTACAGCCTTCTAAAGGATCTCTTAGGGGATGGAATTTTCACAGTCGATGGTGATAAGTGGCGCCAACAGAGGAAAGTGTCAAGCCATGAGTTCTCCACTAAAGTGTTGAGAGACTTCAGCAGTGTGGTCTTCCGAAGAAATGCTGCTAAATTAGCAAATATATTGTCTGAAGCAGCAAGTAGTAACCAAATTATAGACATACAGGTAAATTTTGTATTATCAACTATGACTTAGCTAATCTTGCTGTAGTTTCTTCATCAGATAATGAGATGTTTTACGCAGGATTTATTTATGAAGTCAACTCTGGATTCCATATTTAAAGTTGCATTTGGAGTTGAACTGGATAGCATGTGTGGAACAAGTGAAGAGGGCGCTGAATTCAGTAGTGCTTTTGATGAAGCAAGTGCAATGACCCTGTGGCGATATGTTGATGTTTTCTGGAAGATTAAGAATTTTCTGAATATTGGATCGGAAGCAGCACTGAAGAAAAACATCAGAATAATTGACAACTTTGTGTATAAGCTCATTAGGAGGAAGATTAAGCAAATGCACAATTTGACAGACGATCCTTCTGTAAGTTAACAATACTCTAGCAACATTTTATAATGAAAATGTCATGACGGAAGGTTGCATGGATCTTGCAGATGAAGAAAGAAGACATATTGTCTAGGTTTCTCCAAGTGACAGAGACTGATCCGACATACTTGCGGGATATAATACTCAACTTCATTATTGCTGGCAAAGACACAACTGCTGCCACACTTTCCTGGTTCATTTCCATGCTCTGCAAATATCCAATTGTACAAGAGAAGGTTGCGCAAGAGGTAAAACAAATGAGCAATGTCAAAGAGATTTCAGATTTTGCCAGTTTTGCAGTGAGTATGGGTGAAGAGGCTCTAGAAAAGATGCACTACCTCCATGCAACTATAACAGAAACTCTACGGCTCTATCCAGCACTTCCAGTGGTGAGGAATATCTTGATTTTTTCTTTCTCCACAGTCATGCAAAGTTTGTGATCCTAAATGGTAAAATACATATAAGTTTGCATTATTTAGTTATTGATTTTCGGTGGCTAGTCTCGTTAGCCTTGACATTTAAAGGTTGGCCCACCAGGTAAAGGCCATTTTTCTTCAGGAAGTAGACCCACCCTCAAGCCACACCCCTTCCCTCACCTTAGCTAGCACAAAATGCATTCAAACCCCCAAATAGAAAATAATAAAGATGATCAGTTAGAATTCTTTTCGTAAGCTCTTGCGATCTTGTTCTTTGATTTTGTTGCAGTTGATATCAATTCACTTTTCAATTTAGATCTATCTGTTGGTTTGCTAATAAATTTTGATATTATTGTTCAATCAGGATGCGAAAATTTGCTTTTCTGATGATGTTTTCCCAGATGGGTTCAGTGTGAGAAAAGGAGATATGGTATCCTTTCAGCCGTATGCAATGGGTAGGATGAAATTCATATGGGGCAATGATGCAGAAGATTTTCGTCCAGAGAGATGGCTGGATTCAAATGGAGTATTCCAACCCGAAAGCCCTTTCAAGTTTACAGCCTTTCAGGTATGTATGTATGTATGTATGTGAAACTCAAATTTATTGGCATTGACCTGCGCTGGACCTTCATTCGCTGCTAGCACCTTCAGTTGACCTTTATATTGGTGCATTGCCAGAATTAAGTAATTTGGATAGGAACAAAATTACGTGCATCATGTGGTTCATTCTTCTCCATATACGTTCTTCATCTCAATATGAGCACCTACATTCAGGTTCTCTCAGATCAAGGAAACAGACTATTCGAATATCGACCTGTGGCAAGTAGCAGCCCAGTTCTTCTTTTTTTCCATTAAATTTTGTTTATCTTAGCGTCTATTGTTGCTGAGCAGGCTGGACCAAGGATTTGTCTCGGTAAAGAATTTGCTTATAGGCAGATGAAGATATTCTCCGCCGTGTTGCTGAGCTGTTTTACGTTCAAATTGGCTGACGAGAAGAAACCTGTCAACTACAAAACAATGATCAATCTGCACATCGATGGAGGTCTCCATGTTGCTGTCACCCGCAGATAAGAGAGTTAAGTTCACCAATCTGTTAATGCTGTACATGATATAAAGTAGTAGAAGAACCCAACCAGAAAGAGAAAAACCATTATCAAATCATGTAGGCCTTTTGTACCGCTTGTGTACCGCTACAATTCTGCAGTCTTCTGTCTGTTGATCTCATCGGAATATGCTTTGCTTGAAGATGGCAGAGCATGATGATTTGTCTTCCCTGAGTAGGTGAGACGTCCTGAGTTGGATGGTTTAAGCAGTTTCAATGAATAAAAATATGCTTGTGACGAATTCAGTCGAGCTGTGCAGATGGAGATCAATCGATCAATTGTGTAAACTCTGTCCATTTTCTGGGTCTTTCAATTCATTATGGCCTCGTCATCACAGGTGAATTCTGACGGAGGTTAAAAGGGAAGCGGTAAGCCAAGCCCTTCACGGAAGAATCGATTGGATTATTCGCGGATAACCCGTGACAAACACTGCACTTCAGATGGTGTTTCACAACGAACAAGTCCCCTGATTTCTCAGGTGAAACCCGCGACTTTATTCGTTGTTTTGTGGTTCATCTACGACCTAATCCAGGATGGTGCTTGGTGCGTGCAATCCGGTCTGTCCTAGCTCCGTTCATGGTCGGTTTTGGACCTCAAGAATAAAAGAGTACAACCTCTATGGATCGTTTGTTACAATCTCAAACAAGAGTTTGTAAAGACAAGACAGCATGAAGTTCGTCCATCGGTCGATGCATGATCCGATCTTGAGGCATTAATCAAAGCCCCTATCTCGAGATGGACATGCACCCGCGAATACGGGGATGAGAGCATCCGAATTTCTCGACCGAATTGGCTCTCTAATGCTTAAGTAAGTGCGTGACGGAGAATAAGTGTGTGAGGCTTTCAAGAGGAATAGGAGAAAACTATAAGATTGTCGATAGGCGAGGGTCCAATCGTGACAAGTGACGATATGTCACAATAAGTGTATTGAAGTATTATCTCGCATCGCTCGAGAACAGGTTTTATATGTCCTTTGTACTTGTGTGGTCTCTCTCCACGTTCACCTATCAACTTAAGCTTTTAGACTAGACAGTCCAACATGATATTAGAACCACTGCTATTCTTTTCATGAATATGTCTAATAGTGCAAGAGATCCATAGCCATATTCGTATCAATGTGCCTAGATACTCGAGATTGATCCGCACAAAACTACTTATGCATGGAGATCCTGCTAACATTTTTGAACTCGTGACTTGGCTTTCATGACTTTTCAAGTCTAATGTTGTGAGTTTATCACAATCACATAACATCGTCACATCGGCATGGGCCGTATATGTAATTCACAACGAAGATGGTGATGATTGATCTGGTTTACTAGAGAGGAGTGCTTACTTCTTTTTATTAATAAAATGAAGACGATAAGGATGATTGACATTCGATCCTAGTAACCTAGGCACGCATGGCAACACTTCTATTTCAGAAGTAGATTTCTAATCAGAAAAACACATTTAATAATAAGATAAAATTTCTACTTCTGAAATAGAAATTTGTTTCGTAACAATTGACAATTTCACTTCTAGAACACAATTAGCACAAACTCTTCTACGAAAAATTATTGATCATAAACTAAAATGTATGTATTAGTTTTCATTTAATTATTTTATGCAAATGGGCACTTATTTTATGGGGGAAACTGTATTAGAAGATAGAAAATCTTGAAATACAACATCACGTTACAAGTATCAAGATAGGAAATCCTCAAGTACAATTAATAGGAATATTGTAATACAACATCACATTGAAATAGCCAAATTAGGAAAATCTTAGATAGAACGAATGGGAATCCTTATATACATAACATTACAAGAATCCCTAGTAGAAAATCCTCAAATAATTGAAATCCCAAGATACAACATCACTTTACAAGAGCCAAAATAGCAAATTTCAATATTCAAATAATTGAAATCCCAAATGCAACATCACATTAGAAGTGCCAACATAGGAAATCCTCGAATACTAACTATGGAAGTAAAATACAAATGTCAAAAATTCAATTTCATGAGTGTTGATTGTCTCTTTTTAATTTTAACTTCTGAAGTAAAATTATTATTTTTTACTTCTTCAAATGGTTTTAAAAATACTTTTAGAACAAAAAAATTTTACAAAAGTAAAAAAAATGAAATTACGTAAATAAATAGATTTTCGCTCAAAAATTATATTATTATATAAATTTCTATTTCAAAAGCGTGGTCGTCTGCGCCCTAAGTCATCGCATAGATCCCATGAACGCGGGTGCCTAAAAATGCACGACAGTGGGCCAACGGCCCCAACCCAGCACGCCAGTCAACGGCTGCTCGCCCCAGCTCCTTCTCTCAAAGTCAACTCGAATCAAAATCAATCGGTTCAAACCTCAGGAGAGATCCACGAAAGACAAGTAGTGAGCTGCCCGAAAGTCGCCAGATCAGACGCCTCGCAATGGCCGTGGCTCCAGCCAATCTGACGGCCATCGCGCTCTGCCTCTTGATCGCCGCCTCCTCCTCCTCCTCCGCCGCCGCGTACACGAACTATACCGTCGGCAGCGACTCCGGCTGGTCCTTCAATGAGACCACCAACGCCACCTCTGCCAACTACTCCGCTTGGGCCGCTTCTCGGGCCTTCAACCTCGGCGACTATCTCCGTAAGTACCTCCTCATTTCTCAACTCTCTCTTGAACATCCGCAGCACTCATTAATCCATGAATGTGTGCTTTTTCGCTCGAGCTCAGCTGATTATGGTGATGATTAGGTCAAAGCTCGTCCTCGATTGTTGCTAATTTCGATGCGAACGCTCTGATTCCTCACGACCCACTCGGTTTGATGGATTTCCGAATCTGATAGTTTCCTGATTTGGTGATCTGTGTGCAGTATTCAACACGAACACGAACTTGACGGTGATCCAGACCTACAACCTCACGACCTACCAGGCCTGCAACATCGACGACGCCTCCGGCAACGACACCTTCCAGTACGGCGGAGGCAGCGACCAGTTCGGGGAGGCGCTGACCGTTGCGGTCCCATTGACTCTCGAGGGCCCGAACTACTTCTTCTCCGACGCCGACGACGGAGTCCAGTGCCAGAAGGGGATGAGGTTCGAGATCGACGTCAAGCACGGCTCCGGCCTGCCGCCGAGCCTCAACCAGCCGCCGCCGCCCCCGTACGCCGAGCCACCAGGCCCAGACGCGGCAACCACGCCGCCCGCCACGGTGGTGAATGCACCGGGGAACGGCGGTTCCGGCGGGGGCGTGAACGTGCGCGAGGCGGTGTGGGGCGTCTCTTTGCTGTTGGCGACTCTGTTTTTTTGAATTCTCATTGTGCAACCTTTCAAAAGCGCGGGGTACACGTGGTTAATTTTGGTGTTGTCGGAGGGCTTATGTGGAAATTTGCACGCGGACGCGGTTGGTGGGTCGATCGGGGCCCTGTCCTTTTCAGTTTGGAATATTTTGGTCCCTTTTTTTTTTCTGTGGGGGGTTTTTTAAGTATCGTTCAATTTGTCGAATGTTTCGATCAAATTACAGAGTTAGTTATAACTTGTAAGACAACCAGATTCTTTTTCTTTTTCTTTTTCTTTTTTAGCACGGTCGGCAGAATGGTCGAATTTGTTCTGTTCTTCATCGGGTGTCGGCATTAGTTTTATATTGCTTTTGCTGTTTATTGGAATAATTGTGTCGAAAATGACATGTGAAAGAAAGTCCTTGGAAACTTTGGACTAACCAAAAACAAAAACAAAAAAAGACAGTAGCCATAGATCGCCTAATAACTATGTTTCCGTCCCTAAACAATGCCAAGGATTTGCAATCCCCGTTCTCACACCAAAGAGAAAACCCATAAAGGTGAAACATCGCGCGTAATCATCATTTCGAAGCACTTCATCGAGCAACTCACTTTGTCATATGAAATGATGCGGTGGAACTCTAGTTGTTATTTGGTGTTGGACTCGATGTACTTGAATGAATATTCTTTTGTTAATTAAAGTGAAAAGCGGTCAAAGGTAATTGGAATATGCATGCAAAGAAATTCAAGAGAGAAGGGCATATGAAGTGCCTAGACATTTTCAAATAATGGGGGTGGTCGAGAAGAACCGATTTTTTTTTTTCATAACCACTGCATCTCCTTCACGATGGGCCTCCTCTTTGCCGCATCGGGCCTCCTCTTTGGCGAGGGGTCACCTCTCCCACGAAGATGGCCGTTTTGTGTGGCTGCCTATCTGAGTACATCAGACTTGAGGTCTTTGGCTGTAGAGCCAAGTATCTCCACGACCTCATTCTTTAATCGATTATTTTGTGTAAGATGAGATCAAATTTCTCGTTCTTTAATTACTTGAACTTTTCTAACTTTCAAAAGGGTCTCGACACATTACGAAGAAAATTGAGGTCGATCATCGACTTTCAATGTACCTCTTCATCTTATGGAAAATGAAGAATGACAAAAAAAAAAAGAGAGTCTTAAACATATTGCAATTGTGTCAATTTAGTCTTAAGTTTAATTTTTTTAACATTTTGTAACTATGCCAATTCAATCCATATGTTTAGCGACATGATATTTTAATATTTTTTTTTATTTTAGTTTTCCTTATTTCTTTTCTTTTTCTTTCTTCCCTCTTCTTTCTCAAGCCAATCGCCGCTAGTGACCTCACTAATAATAGATTTAATATCACCAAAAATTCAAAACTTGTACACTTATAACAAATTTACCCCACACTAATTTTTTGACTACTAAAAATCTCAAACTAATATGTTTGTGAAAATTTACCTCAAGCTAACTTTTTGACGATAAAAAATCCCAAATTGGTAGACAAATTTAATCTGCGTTGAATTGTGTTAATCCCATGAAAAAAAATATAAACTAGTATATATGTGACAGACGAAGGGTAAAAATTTCAAATTGGTACACTTGTCAAGTGTCGCGTATCATCCAATTTAGCAAGTTGATGGTAGATTTTAATGAAAATCAACGAATGGTAAATTTATCACAGATGTATCAATTTATGATTTTATTTATTTTTGGTAAATTTATCACAAGTGTATAAATTTGGTATTTTTCGTGGTATTAATCCTTAATAATACCAGAAGCTTATGCTTTGTCCACCAACGAAAAACTTACACGTGGGACTAAGAAAATGATGCCTTGTTTTGCTATTATTTGGGTAAAGTAGTGAGAGGCTCTAAAGAACATTTAAATAGGTTGGGACCGACAAGATCCTTAATTTGTGGAATTTATTTAGACGGTCGATACACGAGAGTGACTACTAAATTGAGAATATCCAGAAGTCAATCGCGTTGCCGCATCGGACTGTAGGGATAACTGTCGCGACTCTCTAAAAAGTTTTTAAATTTTAAAGGGGGTTAACGGATTATTAGGTTAATTAGATTTGACTAACCTAACGCGGACCCTCCCAAGCCCTACCAAATCGCAACTTTGGTTTTTGTTTAAATGATTTTAAAATTTGAAGTCGCCACTAATCGTTCTTGGTAGGTCGATTAGAAACCTAAATAAATTAGCGGGAGAACTAATTTATTCCCGCGAACCAGAGATAAGGAGCTCGGGGACTTGGTTACACTAGTTAATTAAAACTAATGCCCTTTCGGTACCTTAATTTCATGGATATCCTAATTCGGCAACTCAGACTTGGTTTATTCCTAAGGCTCTAGTAGGGTATTCTCTTTTGTGTTTTCACTTTTTAAATAGGATGCATGGATGGTATATATTTTTATTTGTTATATTTTTTTAAGTGTTAAAGATTCCCTGAAGCCGAAAGAGGGAATGTGTTAACGACTTTTGTGCAGTATTATGACCTACTTATCTTTTGGGTCTGATGATTCAAAAATTAAATTATAGGAAGTACATGACAGTGAATAAACACCTCCAATGGGAGGCCTAGCATTGGCTTGGCTCTTCCCTTTGGGATTTAAGGTACAGGTATTTAAGTTGCAAGTATTTAAACTACTGTAAGTAAAAACCTCCAATGGGAGGCTAAGCATTGGCTTGGCTCTTCCCTTTGGGATTTAAGGTACAGGTATTTAAGTTGCAGGTATTTAACTACTGTAAGTAAAAACCTCCAATGGGAGGCTAAGCATTGGCTTGGCTCTTCCTTTTGGGATTTAAGGTACATGTATTTAAGTTGCAGGTATTTAACTACTGTAAGTAAAAACCTCCAATGGGAGGCTAAGCATTGGCTTGGCTCTTCCCTTTGGGATTTAAGGTATAGGTATTTAAATTGCAGGTATTTAACTACTGTAAGTAAAAACCTCCAATGGGAGGCTAAGCATTGGCTTGGCTCTTCCCTTTGGGATTTAAGGTACAGGTATTTAAGTTGCAGGTATTTAACTATTGTAAGTAAAAACCTCCAATGGGAGGCTAAGCATTGGCTTGGCTCTTCCTTTTGGGATTTATGGTGCAGGTATTTAAATTGCGGATGGACTTTGTCCTCTCCATTCTGGGGTATGAATTCTTTAAAATAAAATACAACGAATTGATTCAACAATTTGAAATTTGTGCGCGCTTGAGGACTCCTCCAAGCCGATTTTGTGCTTCCATAGGGTTGACCATTGATATAAAGCTGCGGCTTCCTGACATAAAATAGAGTGAAATGTCAGTATACAAAATATGTGCTAATCTGCACCTAAAACCAGAAGAGTGGAAAGAGTACTTATCTCCCATTTTTTTGGGAAGGATTTCTATAATTGATTTTCGCTCTCTATGTTCCCAATATAGAGAGTTTCTTTTGAATTAAGAGGGACTTTTAGTCACAGATCAGTTGAGAAATCGGTGGACAGCTTAGGAGCTTGTCTGGGCCGATTTTTGCATATCTACGAGATTTTTGCTGTTGACGTAGAGATATCCTTCTCCTGACATAAGATATGGAAAAAAAAGAGGAGATGGAGAAAGTGTATACAATTTGTGCTAATTTGCAAGTAAAACCATAAACAAATGAATAAATAAAAACACTTAGCTCGAATTTGCTTGCTCGTTGACGAGGATGAACTCTTGATTTATATTGATCGATGAAGGAATTTGTGATGATAATCCCTAGCTTTGAACTCCCATCATCTTCAAAATTCTCTCTCTTTTGGTATTTTCTTTCTCTCAAATTTTTCTTCAATCTCCTAAAACTCTCTCAAACATCCAAAATTTTCTCTCCAAAAAAAATCCTCCCAAACACTTCAAATTTTCTCTCCCAAGAATCCTCTCTCAAGCTCACTTCTTTCTCCTTTTATAACCTACTCATCTATCTCCCATTCTAATTTTTCCACTAACTCTATCTCCCATTCTAATTTCTCCACTAACTCTTCTTCATTTTCATCTTCCATTCTCCATCTCTATCTCACATTCTAATCTCTCCACTAACTCTTCTTCATCTTCATCTTCCCTTCTCCATATTTATCTCCCATTCTAATTTCTCCACTAACTCTTCTTAATCTCCATCTTCCCTTCTCTATTCTTATCTTCCATTCTAATTTCTCTACTAACTCTTCTTCATCTCCATCTTCCCTTCTCTATTCTTATCTTATTTTCTCCATCCATTCTTCTCCAACTTCTCTTCTTCATCTCCTCTTCTTCATCTTCCCTTCTCTATTCTAATTTATCCACTAACTTTTCTTTTTATTATTTGTAAAATAATCCTTCAAGAGTTAGGTATTTGCACTTTAGTCCTTGAATTTTAAGTATTTACAATTCAGTCCCTGAAAAAATATATTTCTTTAAGTCCAAATCTCCTCACAATTTTTGACACACCAAAATTTACCACATGTCAAATTTAAGCTCATTTCTTGTCGCTGAAAATAATGCATAATTTAATTAAAGCCCTTTTGCAAAATTAAGTCATTCTGGGTATAATTGGGCCAAGATGAAAATTTAAAATATTAGAAGACAATGTCACAACTCATAAAAAGTGAAAGTTAAAAATAAGTTGACTCAAATTAAATTTTTTTAGGCTCGATTCGAGATTATACTCGTGAAGGAACACGTGACTCGAATTGGATTTTTCTGAATTTGCGATGGCCAATATGAAAATAGATTTAAAATAAAAATATTAACTATCTTTGTGTATTTTTTGGCCTCAAATGTTATTTTTTCAAAATTTTCAAATATTTTTGTATTTTTTTTTAAAAAAATTAAAATATATATAATATGAAAAATTATTTTTTGGTCAAAATTCGTTCCCTAGGCTTGGCTAAGGTTCCCAAAGTTGATTTTTCAATTTTATGAATTTTTATGGATTTTCTATTAATTTTTGAAAATAAATAAATAAAAAATACGTAAAAATACTAAAAATATGAAAAATCGTTTTTTGGTCAAAATTGGTTCCCTAGGCTTGGCTAAGGTCCCCAAAGTTGATTTTTCAATTTTATGAATTTTTATGGATTTTTTATTATTTTAGCAATAGAAAAAATGATTAAAGATCAGGTGTCAACAGCTGCCCCTCTTTGAAAGGAAGCTCGGTAGAGGTTCATTTCAAAGACGAGATGACACCTGGATTCTTATCGACTCAATACAAGGAAATAAAAAGAGTCGTGACATGATTGTTCCACTGAAAATGAAATGAGAACCTAAGGATTCGTTATATAAAAAAACTTTAGGGTGGTTGAACTTGAACCCGTATGGTGGATCAACCCATGGTAGATTCCTAATAAAAGGATTCTACTGATTAAAAATTGAATTAAAATTTGACCCGTATGGTGGGTCATACCATTTGACCCGTATGGTGGGTCGTACCATGGTAGATTCCTAATAAAAGGATTCTACTGATTAAATTTTAATTGAGATTTGACCCGTATGGTAGGTCACCACATGGAGATACCTGTAAGAAGGACTTGGTGCCTGTAGAAAGGACTTGGTGCCAGTAAAAAGGACTTGGTGCTTTGCTTTGCCTGTAAGAAGGACTTTGTGCCTGTAAGAATGACTTGATTTGCCTGTAAGAAGGACTTTGTTTGCCTGTAAGAAGGACTTTATGCCTGTAAGAAGGACTTGATTTGCCTGTAAGAAGGACTTTATGCCTGTAAGAAGGACTTTGTGCCTGTAAGAAGGACTTGATTTGCTTGTAAGAAGGATTTTGTGCCTGTAAGAAGGACTTTATGCCTGTAAGAAGGACTTGATTTGCCTGTAAGAAGGACTTTGTGCCTGTAAGAAGGACTTGATTTGCCTGTAAGAAGGACTTGGTGCCTGTAAGAAGGACTTGGTTTGCCTGTAAGAAGGACTTTGTGCCTGTAAGAAGGACTTGATTTGCCTGTAAGAAGGACTTGCTTTGCCTGTAAAAAGGACTTTATTTGCCTGTAAGCAGGACTTGATTTGCCTGTAAGAAGGACTTGGTTTGCCTGTAAGAAAGACTTTGTGCCTGTAAGAAGGACTTTGTTTGCCTGTAAGAAGGACTTTATGCCTGTAAGAAGGACTTGATTTTCCTGTAAGAAGGACTTTGTGCCTGTAAGAAGGACTTGATTTGCCTGTAAAAAGGACTTACTTTGCCTGTAAGAAGGACTTTGTGCCTGTAAGAAGGACTTGGTTTGCCTGTAAGAAGGACTTGGTGCCTATAAGAAGGACTTGGTTTGCCTGTAAGAAGGACTTGATTTGCCTATAAGAAGGACTTGGTTTGCTTGTAAGAAGGACTTTATGCTTGTAAGAAGGACTTGATTTGCCTGTAAGAAGGACTTGATTTGCCTGTAAGAAGGACTTTATGTACCTCAAAGGGTGCCATTCTGAAATCTGGGGAGACCAGGAATCCTGCAGAAGCTCAAACCCAAATTATATTCTCCTGTCGTTTTAGGAATAAACCAAAGAGGCAGAGATCAAAAGGTCTCGAACATTTCTGTCCTTGAGACAAATCATGCTTTATTGAAGAATGTGGATACCTGTATATACCGCAATGGATTCGAGTATCCCAACAACCGTCAGAATTCATTCTCTTGAAAGGTTCTGGTTGAAGATATACTTACCTGAGAATTTGGAAGAAATGCTTGGTGGCTTCTGGACAACCAGGCTTGTTCATTCAATAATCGCCGAATGAATTTCAAGACTTTGGAAGGTAACTCAAACACCAGGAATGTGTTGCCTGTCAGGCAATGTCAGAGCTAACATGTGCAAGCATTTTCATCAATGCGTTCATTGGTTCATACAAAATTGTTCAGCTAAGTTGGCAATGATTAGAAGTAGTCTGTGTGATAACTCATGATGCAATCAATCAAAATGTGGATCATGCAAAACTATTCTGTCAAGTTTGCATTACCAATTCTATTTAAGGAGGTTCTCATAATATGAACGCCTCGAATGTAATCTGAATGGGGGACTTTAGTTCGAAGGGGCTTTCTCTCACTCTAAAGAAAGGCTGTTTATCTGTAGATTAAAATGTTAGACCCGTGTGTAGAAATGGTTTAACTTTCCTCATCCTGTTATGCCCCATTTTGCACATTTGATGTCTCCTATGCAGTTTATGCTCTAAGTTGGAGTTGGTAAATTAAACATGCGGAATAATCATACATAATTCGTGAAATGTGTAAACACAATGCCGATGTGACAATTTTTAGCATCATGTGTATTTATATAATGTGCAAACATGGGCGGATTTGAATTGCCCCTGGTATGTGGGTGGATTGAACAAATTGGGAAGCCCACTCCTTATGTCGAGGAGCGGTTTGTCTCAAGTTTTGCCCTTGCACGATGAGGCATATGGGTGAGGGAGCATTTTGGTTTGTTTAGTGACAGCGACCGCCATGGTTTAGCAGTTAAATGCCCCCCATTTTTCACCAGAATAGATCTTGTCAAATGATCATCATTTTCTTTTGGATTTGTCTCCTCCAACATGTATAAATATTTCCTGTAACAAGAAAAGGAGACATGTCAACCGGTATTAAAAGGGATAAATTGGAAACGATACTGATTTACCCTTCATCTTGAATGCCTTGGACAAGTCTTTTACCAATTTTGCTGGGTTGAGTTTTCTTCGACTTTTGTTGGATGCTTCACCATTAAGCCGAGAATGTGGCAAAATATTGACTTCGGTATTACTCGTCGAGTATTCCTGCATTCGGTCCATTGGACCATAGGTGTCCATGGGGTTTTCTTTTCAAAGGTTAATCCTTGGGGATAACGCGGCCCTGTTGTATCACCTTGGGCCTTGTTACGATATTTCTCGAGGTAATTTGCAATCCCTGTTAAGAATGGAATAAAAAAATTCAGGACTCGAGATGATTATGTGCAAATTAGAACGATACAGAATTACCCATGTCTGAGATTGTTCGGATCTTTCGCTTGTATTTTTCTTTAACCGAAGCTGTTCATCCCGTGGTAATGTCCATGAGTTGATTTGCCCCCAATTTAGCCCGACCAGGAAATTTGGTTTTTGGATACAACTGTATTCTCGAGTCGCTTTTGCAAATTCCTGAAAATAGAAGGGATCAAATTTAAAACCGGAGCAATTTAAGGGTAAATTGGAACGATACGGATTTACCCTTCAAATTTACGCAGATTTCGTCTCAATATTAATTTTTTCGAGTTTGGTGCGGTTAACGGCTCCGAGCATTTAATAGGGGGGAAGGGAAATGATTACTTCTAGCTTGTGCATTAATTTTGGACATCGACAAAAGGCGAGAACGTGCGATGAAACTAAGTAGACGTATTCGTCTAGGTTTAATCTTCTTCATGATGCTCTCGCGGGTTGCGGTTGTCGCGACCCTCTAAAAAAAAATTTTAAATTTTAAAAGGGGTTAACGGATTATTAGGTTAATTAGATTTGACTAACCTAATGCGGACCCTCCCAAGCCCTACCGAATCGCAACTTTGGTTTTTGTTTAAATGATTTTGAAATTTGGAGTCGCCACTAATCGTTCTTGGTAGGTCGATTACAAACCTAAATAAATTAGCGGGAGAACTAATTTATTCCTGCGAACCAGAGATTATGAGCTCGGGGACTTGGTTACACTAGTTAATTAAAACTAATGCCCTTTCGGTACCTTAATTTCATGGATATCCTAATTCGGCAACTCAGGCTTGGTTTATTCCTAAGGCTATAGTAGGGTATTCTCTTTTGTGTTTTCACTTTTTAAATAGGATGCATGGATGGTATATATTTTTATTTGTTATATTTTTTTAAGTGTTAAAGATTCCCTGAAGCCGAAAGAAGGAGTGTGTTAACGACTTCTGTGCAGTATTACAACCTACTTATCTTTTGGGTCTGATGATTCAAAAATTAAATTATAGGAAGTACATGACAGTGAATAAACACCTCCAATGGGAGGCCTAGCATTGGCTTGGCTCTTCCCTTTGGGATTTAAGGTACAGGTATTTAAGTTGCAAGTATTTAAACTACTGTAAGTAAAAACCTCCAATGGGAGGCTAAGCATTGGCTTGGCTCTTCCCTTTGGGATTTAAGGTACATGTATTTAAGTTGCAGGTATTTAACTACTGTAAGTAAAAACCTCCAATGGGAGGCTAAGCATTGGCTTGGCTCTTCCCTTTGGGATTTAAGGTACATGTATTTAAGTTGCAAGTATTTAACTACTGTAAGTAAAAACCTCCAATGGGAGGCTAAGCATTGGCTTGGCTCTTCCCTTTGGGATTTAAGGTATAGGTATTTAAGTTGCAGGTGTTTAACTACTGTAAGTAAAAACCTCCAATGGGAGGCTAAGCATTGGCTTGGCTCTTCCCTTTGGGATTTAAGGTACAGGTATTTAAGTTGCAGGTATTTAACTACTGTAAGTAAAAACCTCCAATGGGAGGCTAAGCATTGGCTTGGCTCTTCCCTTTGGGATTTATGGTGCATGTATTTAAATTGCGGATGGACTTTGTCCTCTCCATTCTTGGGTATGAATTCTTTAAAATAAAATACAACGAATTGATTCAACAATTTGAAATTTGTGCGCGCTTGAGGACTCCTCCAAGCCGATTTTGTGCTTCCATAGGGTTGACCATTGATATAAAGCTGCGGCTTCCTGACATAAAATAGAGTGAAATGTCAGTATACAAAATATGTGCTAATCTGCACCTAAAACCAGAAGAGTGGAAAGAGTACTTATCTCCCATTTTTTTGGGAGGGATTTCTATAATTGATTTTCGCTCTCTATGTTCCCAATATAGAGAGTTTCTTTTGAATTAAGAGGGACTTTTAGTCACAGATCAGTTGAGAAATCGGTGGACAGCTTAGGAGCTTGTCTGGGCCGATTTTTGCATATCTACGAGATTTTTGCTGTTGACGTAGAGATATCCTTCTCCTGACATAAAATATGGAAAAAAAAAAGAGGAGATGGAGAAAGTGTATACAATTTGTGCTAATTTGTAAGTAAAACCATAAACAAATGAATAAATAAAAACACTTAGCTCGAATTTGCTTGCTCGTTGACGAGGATGAACTCTTGATTTATATTGATCGATGAAGGAATTTGTGATGATAATCCCTAGCTTTGAACTCCCATCATCTTCAAAATTCTCTCTCTTTTGGTATTTTCTTTCTCTCAAATTTTTCTTCAATCTCCCAAAACTCTCTCAAACATCCAAAATTTTCTCTCCAAAAAAAATCCTCCCAAACACTTCAAATTTTCTCCCCCAAGAATCTCTCTCAAACATTTCAAATTTTCTCTCCAAAAAAATCTCTCGCAAACACTTCAAATTTTCTCTCCAAAAAAATCTCTCGCAAACACTTCAAATTTTCTCTCCAAAAAAATCTCTCTTAAACACTTCAAATTTTCTCTCCAAAAAAATCTCCCGCAAACACTTCAAATTTTCTCTCCAAAAAAATCTCTCTCAAACACTTCAAATTTTCTCTCTCAAGAATCCCTTCTCAAGCTCACTTCTTTCTCCTTTTATAACCTACTCATCTATCTCCCATTCTAATTTCTCCACTAACTCTTCTTCATTTTCATCTTCCATTCTCCATCTCTATCTCACATTCTAATCTCTCCACTAACTCTTCTTCATCTTCATCTTCCCTTCTCCATATTTATCTCCCATTCTAATTTCTCCACTAACTCTTCTTCATCTCCATCTTCCCTTCTCTATTCTTATCTTCCATTCTAATTTCTCTACTAACTCTTCTTCATCTCCATCTTCCATTCTCTATTCTTATCTTATTTTCTCCATCCATTTTTCTCTAACTTCTCTTCTTCATCTCCTCTTCTCCATCTTCCCTTCTCTATTCTAATTTATCCACTAACTCTTCTTTTTGTTATTTGTAAAATAATCCTTCAAGAGTTAAGTATTTGCGCTCTAGTCCTTGAATTTTAAGTATTTACAATTTAGTCCCTGAAAAAATATATTTCTTTAAGTCCAAATCTCCTCACAATTTTTGACACACCAAAATTTACCACATGTCAAATTTAAGCTCATTTCTTGCCGCTGAAAATAATGCAGAATTTAATTAAAGCCCTTTTGCAAAATTAAGTCATTCTGGGTATAATTGGGCCAAGATGAAAATTTAAAATATTAGAAGACAATGTCACAACTCATAAAAAGTGAAAATTAAAAATAAGTTGACTCAAATTAAATTTTTTTAGGCCCGATTCAAGATTATACTCGTGAAGGAACACGTGACTCGAATTGGATTTTTCTGAATTTGCGATGGCCAATATGAAAATAGATTTAAAATAAAAATATTAACTATCTTTGTGTATTTTTTTGGCCTCAAATGTTATTTTTCCAAAATTTTCAAGTATTTTTGTATTTTTTTTAAAATTAAAAATATATATAATATGAAATTTTATTTTTTATTCAAAATTGGTTCCCTAGGCTTGGCTAAGGTTCCCAAAGTTGATTTTTCAATTTTATGAATTTTTATGGATTTTCTATTAATTTTCGAAAATAAATAAATAAAAAATAGTAAAAATACTGAAAATATGAAAAATCGTTTTTTTGGTCAAAATTGGTTCCCTAGGCTTGGCTAAGGTCCCCAAAGTTGATTTTTCAATTTTATGAATTTTTATGGATTTTTTATTACTTTAGCAATGGAAAAAATGATTAAAAATCAGGTGTCAACAGCTGCCCCTCTTTGAAAGAAAGCTCGGTAGAGGTTCATTTCAAAGACGAGATGACACCTGAATTCTAATCGACTCAATACAAGGAAATAAAAAGAGTCGTGACATGAATGTTCCACTGAAAATGAAATGAGAACCTAAGGATTCGTTATATAAAAAAACTTTAGGGTGGTTGAACTTGAACCCGTATGGTGGATCAACCCATGGTAGATTCCTAATAAAAGGATTCTACTTATTAAAAATTGAATTAAAATTTGACCCGTATGGTAGGTCATACCATTTGACCCGTATGGTGGGTCGTACCATGGTAGATTCCTAATAAAAGGATTCTACTGATTAAATTTTGATTGAGATTTGACCCGTATGGTAGGTCACCCCATGGAGATATCTGTAAGAAGGACTTGGTGCCTGTAGAAAGGACTTGGTGTCTGTAAAAAGGACTTGTGGCTGTAAGAAGGACTTGATTTGCCTGTAAGAAGGACTTTGTGCCTGTAAGAAGGACTTGCGTTGCCTGTAAGAAGGACTTTGTTTGCCTGTAAGAAGGACTTTATGCCTGTAAGAAGGACTTGATTTGCCTGTAAGAAGGACTTGATTGGCCTGTAAGAAGGACTTTGTGCCTGTAAGAAGGACTTGATTTGCCTGTAAGAAGGACTTGGTGCCTGTAAGAAGGACTTGGTTTGCCTGTAAGAAGGACTTAGTTTGCCTATAAGAAGGACTTGATTTGCCTGTAAGAAGGACTTTGTGCCTGTAAGAAGGACTTTGTGCCTGTAAGAAGGACTTGGTTTGCCTGTAAGAAGGACTTAGTTTGCCTGTAAGAAGGACTTGATTTGCCTGTAAGAAGGACTGGATTTGCCTGTAAGAAGGACTTTGTGCCTGTAAGAAGGACTTTGTACCTGTAAGAAGGACTTGTTTTGCATGTAAGAAGGACTTTGTTTGCCTGTAAGAAGGACTTGATTTGCCTGTAAGAAGGACTTTATGCCTGTAAGAAGGACTTGGTTTGCCTGTAAGAAGGACTTGGTGCTTGTAAGAAGGACTTGGTTTGCCTGTAAGAAGGACTTAGTTTGCCTGTAAGAAGGACTTGATTTGCCTGTAAGAAGGACTTTGTGCCTGTAAGAAGGACTTGGTTTGCCTGTAAGAAGGACTTAGTTTGCCTGTAAGAAGGACTTGATTTGCCTGTAAGAAGGACTTTGTGCCTGTAAGAAGGACTTTGTACCTGTAAGAAGGACTTGATTTGCCTGTAAGAAGGACTTGTTTTGCCTGTAAGAAGGACTTTGTTTGCCTGTAAGAAGGACTTGATTTGCCTGTAAGAAGGACTTTATGCCTGTAAGAAGGACTTGGTTTGCCTGTAAGAAAGACTTTGTGCCTGTAAGAAGGACTTGGTTTCCTGTAAGAAGGACTTAGTTTGCCTGTAAGAAGGACTTGGTTTTCCTGTAAGAAGGACTTTATGCCTGTAAGAAGGACTTGGTTTGCCTGTAAGAAGGACTTAGTTTGCTTGTAAGAAGGGCTTGGTGTACCTCAAAGGGTGCCATTCTGAAATCTGGGGAGACCAGGAATCCTACGGAAGCTCAAACCCAAATTATATTCTCCTGTCGCTTTAAGAATAAACCAAAGAGGCAGAGATCAAAAGGTCTCGAACATTTCTGTCCTTGAGACAAATCATGCTTTATTGAAGAAGGTGGATACCTATATATACCGCAATGGATTCGAGTACCCCAACAACCGTCAGAATTCATTCTCTTGAAAGGTTCAGGTTGAAGATATACTTACCTGAGAATTTGGAAGAAATGCTTGGTGGCTTCTCGACAACCAGGCTTGTTCATTCAATAATCGCCGAATGAATTTCAAGACTTTGGAAGGTAACTCAA
This sequence comes from Psidium guajava, assembly GCA_016432845.1. NCBI lineage: Eukaryota > Viridiplantae > Streptophyta > Magnoliopsida > Myrtales > Myrtaceae > Psidium > Psidium guajava. The sequence goes on from CM028232.1 coordinate 1,724,802, forward strand.
ACACCGGGAATGTGTTGCCTGTCAGGCAATGTCAGAGCTAACATGTGCAAGCATTTTCATCAATGCGTTCATTGGTTCATACAAAATTGTTCAGCTAAGTTGGCAATGATTAGAAGTAGTCTGTGTGATAACTCATGATGCAATCAATCAAAATGTGAATCATGTAAAACTATTCTGTCAAGTTTGCATTACCAATTCTATTTAAGGAGGTTCTCATAATATGAACGCCTCGAATGTAATCTGAATGGGGGACTTTAGTCCGAAGGGGCTTTCTCTCACTCTAGAGAAAGGTTATTTATCTGTAGATTAAAATGTTAGACCTGTGTAGAAATGGTTTAACTTTCCTCATCCTGTTATGCCCCATTTTGCACATTTGATGTCTCATATGCAGTTTATGCTCTAAGTTGGAGTTGGTAAATTAAACATGCGGAATAATCATACATAATTCGTGAAATGTGTAAACACAATGCCGATGTGACAATTTTTAGCATCATGTGTATTTATATAATGTGCAAATATGGGCGGATTTGAATTGCCCCTGGTATGTGGGTGGATTGAACAAATTGGGAAGCCCACTCCTTATGTCGAGGAGCGGTTTGTCTCAAGTTTTGCCCCTGCACGATGAGGCATATGGGTGAGGGAGCATTTTGGTTTGTTTAGTGACAGCGACCGCCATGGTTTAGCGGTTAAATGCCCCCCATTTTTCACCAGAATAGATCTTGTCAAATGATCATCATTTTCTTTTGGATTTGTCTCCTCCAACATGTTACATGTTAGTATAAATATTTCCTGTAACAAGAAAAGGAGACATGTCAACCGGTATTAAAAGGGATAAATTGGAAACGATACTGATTTACCCTTCATCTTGAATGCCTTGGACAAGTCTTTTACCAATTTTGCTGGGTTGAGTTTTCTTCGACTTTTGTTGGATGCCTCACCATTAAGCCGAGAATGTGGCAAAATATTGACTTCGGTATTACTCGTCGAGTATTCCATTCGGTCCATTGGACCATAGGTGTCCATGGGATTTTCTTTTCAAAGGTTAATCCTTGGGGATAACGCGGCCCTGTTGTATCACCTTGGGCCTTGTTACGATATTTCTCGAGGTAATTTGCAATCCCTGTTAAGAATGGAATAAAAAAATTCAGGACTCGAGATGATTATGTGCAAATTAGAACGATACAGAATTACCCATGTTTGAGATTGTTCGGATCTTTCGCTTGTATTTTTCTTTAACCGAAGCTGTCCATCCCGTGGTAATGTCCATGAGTTGATTTGCCCCCAATTTAGCCCGACCAGGAAATTTGGTTTTTGGATACAACTGTATTCTCGAGTCGCTTTTGCAAATTCCTGAAAATAGAAGGGATCAAATTTAAAACCGGAGCAATTTAAGGGTAAATTGGAACGATACGGATTTACCCTTCAAATTTACGCAGATTTCGTCTCGATATCAATTTTTTCGAGTTTGGTGCGGTTAACGGCTCCGAGCATTTAATAGGGGGGAAAGGGAAATGATTACTTCTAGCTTGTGCATTAATTTTGGACATCGACAAAAGGCGAGAACGTGCGATGAAACTAAGTAGACGTATTCGTCTAGGTTTAATTTTCTTCATGATGCTCTCGCGGGTTGCGGTAGACGATGATATCAAGAACATTAGAGAGGCATTCAGTGTGGCTTTCCACCAGCCGCCTAGAGACCCGCGTTCAATTATATAAATTAATAAAGCTACCACCACTTAATTAGTGTGCCAATAAATTCGGCCATTTGTTGCGTGCCCCGCTTCAACCGTGTTTTGTTTCTTTCGGTGCCCACTTGCTCTTGTCGGGCGCCTGTAGCATTGGGAGAAATACTTGTGGGTCACATTCATTAATAGAACCTCGGTTCTCTAAAACCCTCCGCGTGTTTCGGATCCGAGGAAATTTTAAGACCGGTCTCTGGTTGATTTAATCAGGTTAAGGTACTTATTTCATGGTTTCTGATTATATAATCCATATTGTCTTTCAAAAGACGCGGGATCCTCTGCAATACATTAAATATGCCCCCGTGTTTAATCAGTATAAGTCCACCGTCATATCAGAATATACTGCCCATACAAGTTTACGGATTGACACAACTCTGTCTGTCAAAGATGGACAGTGTTCGTTTGCCCCCCTGAATTAACGGTTAAAACCTTGGTGTTTTTCGTCTTTTGGTATTTCTGAAGATGATTCTTGATATATTATTGAACTTAATTTTTACACCCGTTTGGGGTATCAAGGATCTCCCTGCAAAAGAAAAGGATATAATTAGTATGCGACACAAGGAATGTCAGTCCATGACTCCTATATTAGTCCAATCTTATTTTTTCTATTTTATAGAGAAATCAGAAAAAAAAAAATTTCCTTAGGAAGAAATGGGTTAATTTCTGATACAGAATTTTTTTTTGCAGATTTATTACTCTTTTTTTTATTTTTTTAAAGGAATGTGACAAAATCTCTTGATGTTTACTAAAATTTTTGAAGGAATTTCCTTTTTATCAAAATAAATTTTCAGAGATAAATTTATCAGGAAAATTTTATTTTTATTGAAGCAGGAAAGACATAACAGAAATCCTTTATTGGTTAACAAAATTCCCCCGAGACATTAGTCTAATTTTATTTAGAGAAAATTTTCTTAGAAAAACATGAGCGAATTTCTCGAAAAGAATTTTTGTTGCAAGTTTTTATAATTTGAAAGAATGTGATAAAATCACTTGATGTTTACCAACGTTTTTTTTTGAAGGAATTTTTCTTTTTATCGAAATAAATTTTCAGAGGAAAATTTGTCAGGAAAATTTCATTTTTATTGAAGCAAGAAAAACATGACAAAAATCTCTTATTGGTCAATACAATTCCCCCGAGACACTAGTCTAATTTTATTTAGAGAAAATTTTCTTAGAAAAACATGAGCGAATTTCTCGAGAAGAATTTTCTTGCAAGTTTTTATAATTTGAAAAATGTGATAAAATCACTTGATGTCTACTAGAGTTTTTTTTTTGAAGGAATTTTTCTTTTTATTGAAATAAATTTTCAGAGGAAAATTTTTTCAGGAAAATTTCATTTTTATTGAAGTAATAAAAACATGACAAAAATCCCTTATTGGTTAATAAAATTCTCATGAAGGGATTTTTTCACATCATTTTTCAAAAAAAAAATTTTAAAAAGAAATGAGGGACAAATTTAATTTTTATTTTCTTTTAAAAGAATGGTCGTAATATCAAGCTCAAAAACTGACTAACACCTAGCATGGACCGATCGAAAATAAATACAAGATAAAATTAGAGAACTTACTTTTACCTTGGAGAAATGCAAATCACATAGTCATGCGCATGACTCAAGTGAGGAGTGGACTCTAGAAAATAAAAGAGGGAGAGACAGGATATGGACCTAAAAGGCCCCCACTATCTGAATTGACAACCTTACCCTCCGCGCAATCAAATCACAATGGGAAGAATTGTCAATTCAGATAATGAGCGGGATAAAATATGGTCAACCCAAGCGCAATCGACGCAAGAGCTTTGCATATTCGATCCCTATCTATTGTTGCCTAGGAAAAATTTCGCGACTTGGGTTTAGACGCTTGTGTGTGCAGGTGTTGTGATCCTCAGAATATGCAAGACATGCACAACAATTGATATCAAAACAGCGCTTCCAAAAATGTGTGAAATTAAACATAACCCCAACACCGAGCCTGCAAAACAAATGGGTTAGGCAAACACTCCGCCCCTTATAACTCCCATCCTGCAGAAACATATAACACCTATAGAATGAGTCCCAAGCAAGATTGCCAGAAGCGAGATATCCATGAAATTTTCATTGGCCTAAGTCCACTAAGACTTTTAAAATTTCGAAAAAATTTAAGTATTCCAATTGGTATCTTTTTTCGAAAATTTAAAAATCTCTAGTCCCCAGTGGAGTCGCCAGTCTGTCGCGACCCTCTAAAAAAAATTTTAAATTAGAAAAGGGGGTTAACGGATTATTAGGTTAATTAGATTTGACTAACCTAACGCGGACCCTCCCAAGCCCTACCGAATCGCAACTTTGGTTTTTGTTTAAATGATTTTAAAATTTGGAGTCGCCACTAATCGTTCTTGGTAGGTCGATTAGAAACCTAAATAAATTAGCGGGAGAACTAATTTATTCCTGCGAACCAGAGATTAGGAGCTCGGGGACTTGGTTACACTAGTTAATTAACACTAATGCCCTTTCGGTACCTTAATTTCATGGATATCCTAATTCAGCAACTCAGGCTTGGTTTATTCCTAAGGCTATAGTAGAGTATTCTCTTTTGTGTTTTCACTTTTTAAATAGAATGCATGGATGGTATATATTTTTATTTGTTATATTTTTTTAAGTGTTAAAGATTCCCTGAAGCCGAAAGAAGGAGTGTGTTAACGACTTCTGTGCAGTATTACAACCTACTTATCTTTTGGGTCTGATGATTCAAAAATTAAATTATAGGAAGTACATGACAGTGAATAAACACCTCCAATGGGAGGCCTAGCATTGGCTTGGCTCTTCCCTTTGGGATTTAAGGTACAGGTATTTAAGTTGCAAGTATTTAAACTACTGTAAGTAAAAACCTCCAATGGGAGGCTAAGCATTGGCTTGGCTCTTCCCTTTGGGATTTAAGGTACATGTATTTAAGTTGCAGGTATTTAACTACTGTAAGTAAAAACCTCCAATGGGAGGCTAAGCATTGGCTTGGCTCTTCCCTTTGGGATTTAAGGTACATGTATTTAAGTTGCAAGTATTTAACTACTGTAAGTAAAAACCTCCAATGGGAGGCTAAGCATTGGCTTGGCTCTTCCCTTTGGGATTTAAGGTATAGGTATTTAAGTTGCAGGTGTTTAACTACTGTAAGTAAAAACCTCCAATGGGAGGCTAAGCATTGGCTTGGCTCTTCCCTTTGGGATTTAAGGTACAGGTATTTAAGTTGCAGGTATTTAACTACTGTAAGTAAAAACCTCTAATGGGAGGCTAAGCATTGGCTTGGCTCTTCCCTTTGGGATTTATGGTGCAGGTATTTAAATTGCGGATGGACTTTGTCCTCTCCATTCTTGGGTATGAATTCTTTAAAATAAAATACAACGAATTGATTCAACAATTTGAAATTTGTGCGCGCTTGAGGACTCCTCCAAGCCGATTTTGTGCTTCCATAGGGTTGACCATTGATATAAAGCTGCGGCTTCCTGACATAAAATAGAGTGAAATGTCAGTATACAAAATATGTGCTAATCTGCACCTAAAACCAGAAGAGTGGAAAGAGTACTTATCTCCCATTTTTTTGGGAGGGATTTCTATAATTGATTTTCGCTCTCTATGTTCCCAATATAGAGAGTTTCTTTTGAATTAAGAGGGACTTTTAGTCACAGATCAGTTGAGAAATCGGTGGACAGCTTAGGAGCTTGTCTGGGCCGATTTTTGCATATCTACGAGATTTTTGCTGTTGACGTAGAGATATCCTTCTCCTGACATAAAATATGGAAAAAAAAAAGAGGAGATGGAGAAAGTGTATACAATTTGTGCTAATTTGTAAGTAAAACCATAAACAAATGAATAAATAAAAACACTTAGCTCGAATTTGCTTGCTCGTTGACGAGGATGAACTCTTGATTTATATTGATCGATGAAGGAATTTGTGATGATAATCCCTAGCTTTGAACTCCCATCATCTTCAAAATTCTCTCTCTTTTGGTATTTTCTTTCTCTCAAATTTTTCTTCAATCTCCCAAAACTCTCTCAAACATCCAAAATTTTCTCTCCAAAAAAAATCCTCCCAAACACTTCAAATTTTCTCCCCCAAGAATCTCTCTCAAACATTTCAAATTTTCTCTCCAAAAAAATCTCTCGCAAACACTTCAAATTTTCTCTCCAAAAAAATCTCTCGCAAACACTTCAAATTTTCTCTCCAAAAAAATCTCTCTTAAACACTTCAAATTTTCTCTCCAAAAAAATCTCCCGCAAACACTTCAAATTTTCTCTCCAAAAAAATCTCTCTCAAACACTCCAAATTTTCTCTCTCAAGAATCCCTTCTCAAGCTCACTTCTTTCTCCTTTTATAACCTACTCATCTATCTCCCATTCTAATTTCTCCACTAACTCTTCTTCATTTTCATCTTCCATTCTCCATCTCTATCTCACATTCTAATCTCTCCACTAACTCTTCTTCATCTTCATCTTCCCTTCTCCATATTTATCTCCCATTCTAATTTCTCCACTAACTCTTCTTCATCTCCATCTTCCCTTCTCTATTCTTATCTTCCATTCTAATTTCTCTACTAACTCTTCTTCATCTCCATCTTCCATTCTCTATTCTTATCTTATTTTCTCCATCCATTTTTCTCTAACTTCTCTTCTTCATCTCCTCTTCTCCATCTTCCCTTCTCTATTCTAATTTATCCACTAACTCTTCTTTTTGTTATTTGTAAAATAATCCTTCAAGAGTTAAGTATTTGCGCTCTAGTCCTTGAATTTTAAGTATTTACAATTTAGTCCCTGAAAAAATATATTTCTTTAAGTCCAAATCTCCTCACAATTTTTGACACACCAAAATTTACCACATGTCAAATTTAAGCTCATTTCTTGCCGCTGAAAATAATGCAGAATTTAATTAAAGCCCTTTTGCAAAATTAAGTCATTCTGGGTATAATTGGGCCAAGATGAAAATTTAAAATATTAGAAGACAATGTCACAACTCATAAAAAGTGAAAATTAAAAATAAGTTGACTCAAATTAAATTTTTTTAGGCCCGATTCAAGATTATACTCGTGAAGGAACACGTGACTCGAATTGGATTTTTCTGAATTTGCGATGGCCAATATGAAAATAGATTTAAAATAAAAATATTAACTATCTTTGTGTATTTTTTTGGCCTCAAATGTTATTTTTCCAAAATTTTCAAGTATTTTTGTATTTTTTTTAAAATTAAAAATATATATAATATGAAATTTTATTTTTTATTCAAAATTGGTTCCCTAGGCTTGGCTAAGGTTCCCAAAGTTGATTTTTCAATTTTATGAATTTTTATGGATTTTCTATTAATTTTCGAAAATAAATAAATAAAAAATAGTAAAAATACTGAAAATATGAAAAATCGTTTTTTGGTCAAAATTGGTTCCCTAGGCTTGGCTAAGGTCCCCAAAGTTGATTTTTCAATTTTATGAATTTTTATGGATTTTTTATTACTTTAGCAATGGAAAAAATGATTAAAAATCAGGTGTCAACAGCGGTAGACGATGATATCAAGAACATTAGAGAGGCATTCAGTGTGGCTTTCCACCAGCCGCCTAGAGACCCGCGTTCAATCATGTAAATTAATAACACCACTTAATTAGTGTGCCAATAAATTCGGCCATTTGTTGCGTGCCCCACTTCAACCGTGTTTTGTTTCTTTCGGTGCCCACTTGCTCTTGTCGGGCGCCTGTAGCATTGGGAGAAATACTTGTGAGTCACATTCATTAATAGAACCTCGGTCCTCTAAAACCCTCCGCGTGTTTCGGATCCGAGGAAATTTTAAGACCGGTCTCTGGTTGATTTAATCAGGTTAAGGTACTTATTTCATGGTTTCTGATTATATAATCCATATTGTCTTTCAAAAGACGCGGGATCCTCTGTAACACATTAAATATGCCCCCGTGTTTAATCAGTATAAGTCCACCGTCATATCACAATACACTGCCCATACAAGTTTACGGATTGACATAACTCTGTCTGTCAAAGATGGACAGTGTTCGTTTGCCCCCCGGAATTAACGGTTGAAGCCTCGGTGTTTTTCGTCTTTTGGTATTTCTGGAGATGATTCTTGATATATTTTGAACTTAATTTTTACACCCGTCTAGGGTATCTAGGATCTCCCTGCAAAAGAAAATGATATAATTAGTATGCGACACAAGGAATGTCGGTCCATGACTCCTATATTAGTCCAATTTGATTTTTTCTATTTTATAGAGAAATCAGAAAAAAAAATTCCCTTAGGAAGAAATGGGTTAATACAGAATTTTTTTGCAGATTTATTACTCTTTTTTTTTAAGGAATGTGACAAAATCTCTTGACGTTTACTAAAATTTTTGAAGGAATTTCCTTTTTATCAGAATAAATTTTCAGAAGTAAATTTGTCAGGAAAATTTTATTTTTATTGAAGCAGGAAAGACATGACAGAAATCCTTTATTGGTTAACAAAATTCCCCCGAGACATTAGTCTAATTTTATTTAGAGAAAATTTTCTTAGAAAAACATGAGCAAATTTCTCGAAAAGAATTTTTGTTGCAAGTTTTTATAATTTGAAAGAATGTGATAAAATCACTTGATGTTTACCAAAGTTTTTTTTTTTGAAGGAATTTTTCTTTTATCGAAATAAAATTTTAGAGGAAAATTTGTCAGGAAAATTTCATTTTTATTGAAGCAAGAAAAACATGACAAAAATCTCTTATTGGTCAATACAATTCCCCCGAGACATTAGTCTAATTTTATTTAGAGAAAATTTTCTTAGAAAAACATGAGCGAATTTCTCGAGAAGAATTTTCTTGCAAGTTTTTATAATTTGAAAAATGTGATAAAATCACTTGATGTCTACTAGAGTTTTTTTTTTTAGGGAATTTTTCTTTTTATTGAAATAAATTTTCAGAGGAAAATTTTTTCAGGAAAATTTCATTTTTATTGAAGCAATAATAACATGACAAAAATCCCTCATTGGTTAATAAAATTCCCATGAAGGGATTTTTCACATCATTTTTTCAAAATTTTTTTAAAAGAAATGAGGGAAAAATTTAATTTTTATTTTCTTTTAAAAGAATGGTCGTAATATCAAGCTCAAAAACTGACTAACACCTAGCATGGACCGACCGAAAATAAATACAAAATAAAATTAGAGAACTTACTTTTACCTTGGAGAAATGCAAATCACATAGTCATGCGCATGACTCAAGTGAGGAGTGGACTCTAGAAAATAAAAGAAGGAGAGACAGGGTATGGACCTAAAAGGCCCCCACTATCTGAATTGACAACCTTACCCTCCGCGCAATAAAATCACAATGGGAAGAATTGTTAATTCAGATAATGAGCGGGATAAAATATAGTCAGCCCAAGCGTAATCGACGCAAGAGCTTTACATATTCGATCCCTATCTATGGTTTTCTAGGAAGAATTTCGCGACTTGGGTTTAGACGCTTGTGTGTGCAGGTGTCGTGATCCTCAGAGTATGCAAGACATGCACAACAATTGATATCAAAACAGCGCTTCTAAAAATATGCGAAATTAAACAAATAAACCAAACACCGAGCCTGCAAAACAAAGGGGTTAGCCAAACACTCCGCCCCTTATAACTCCCATCCTGCAAAAACATATAACACCTATAGAATGAGTCCCAAACAAGATCGCCAGAAGCGAGATATCCATGAAATTTTCATTGGCTTAAGTCCACTAAGACTTTTAAAATTTCGAAAAAATTCAAGTATTCCAATTGGTATCTTTTTTCGAAAATTTAAAAATCTCGTCCCCAGTGGAGTCGCCAGTCTGTCGCGACCCTCTAAAAAAATTTTAAATTTTAAAAGGGGTTAACGGATTATTAGGTTAATTAGATTTGACTAACCTAACGCGGACCCTCCCAAGCCCTACCGAATCGCAACTTTGGTTTTTGTTTAAATGATTTTAAAATTTGGAGTCGCCACTAATCGTTCTTGGTAGGTCGATTAGAAACCTAAATAAATTAGCGGGAGAACTAATTTATTCCTGCGAACCAGAGATTAGGAGCTCGGGGACTTGGTTACACTAGTTAATTAAAACTAATGCCCTTTCGGTACCTTAATTTCATGGATATCCTAATTCGGCAACTCAGGCTTGGTTTATTCCTAAGGCTCTAGTAGGGTATTCTCTTTTGTGTTTTCACTTTTTAAATAGGATGCATGGATGGTATATATTTTTATTTGTTATATTTTTTTAAGTGTTAAAGATTCCCTGAAGCCGAAAGAGGGAATGTGTTAACGACTTTTGTGCAGTATTATGACCTACTTATCTTTTGGGTCTGATGATTCAAAAATTAAATTATAGGAAGTACATGACAGTGAATAAACACCTCCAATGGGAGGCCTAGCATTGGCTTGGCTCTTCCCTTTGGGATTTAAGGTACAGGTATTTAAGTTGCAAGTATTTAAACTACTGTAAGTAAAAACCTCCAATGGGAGGCTAAGCATTGGCTTGGCTCTTCCCTTTGGGATTTAAGGTACAGGTATTTAAGTTGCAGGTATTTAACTACTGTAAGTAAAAACCTCCAATGGGAGGCTAAGCATTGGCTTGGCTCTTCCCTTTGGGATTTAAGGTACATGTATTTAAGTTGCAGGTATTTAACTACTGTAAGTAAAAACCTCCAATGGGAGGCTAAGCATTGGCTTGGCTCTTCCCTTTGGGATTTAAGGTATAGGTATTTGTCGCGACCCTCTAAAAAAATTTTTAAATTTTAAAAGGGGTTAACGGATTATTAGGTTAATTAGATTTGACTAACCTAATGCGGACCCTCCCAAGCCCTACCGAATCGCAACTTTGGTTTTTGTTTAAATGATTTTGAAATTTGGAGTCGCCACTAATCGTTCTTGGTAGATCGATTAGAAACCTAAATAAATTAGCGGGAGAACTAATTTATTCCTGCGAACCAGAGATTATGAGCTCGGGGACTTGGTTACACTAGTTAATTAAAACTAATGCCCTTTCGGTACCTTAATTTCATGGATATCCTAATCCGGCAACTCAGGCTTGGTTTATTCCTAAAGCTCTAGTAGGGTATTCTCTTTTGTGTTTTCACTTTTTAAATAGGATGCATGGATGGTATATATTTTTATTTGTTATATTTTTTTAAGTGTTAAAGATTCCCTGAAGCCGAAAGAGGGAGTGTGTTAACGACTTCTGTGCAGTATTACGACCTACTCATCTTTTGGGTCTGATGATTCAAAAATTAAATTATAGGAAGTACATGACAGTGAATAAACACCTCCAATGGGAGGCCTAGCATTGGCTTGGCTCTTCCCTTTGGGATTTAAGGTACAGGTATTTAAGTTGCAAGTATTTAAACTACTGTAAGTAAAAACCTCCAATGGGAGGCTAAGCATTGGCTTGGCTCTTCCCTTTGGGATTTAAGGTACAGGTATTTAAGTTACAGGTATTTAACTACTGTAAGTAAAAACCTCCAATGGGAGGCTAAGCATTGGCTTGGCTCTTCCCTTTGGGATTTAAGGTACAGGTATTTAAGTTGCAGGTATTTAACTACTGTAAGTAAAAACCTCCAATGGGAGGCTAAGCATTGACTTGGCTCTTCCCTTTGGGATTTAAGGTGCAGGTATTTAACTACTGTAAGTAAAAACCTCCAATGGGAGGCTAAGCATTGGCTTGGCTCTTCCCTTTGGGATTTAAGGTGCAGGTATTTAAGTTGCAGGTATTTAACTACTATAAGTAAAAACCTCCAATGGGAGGCTAAGCATTGGCTTGGCTCTTCCCTTTGGGATTTAAGGTGCAGGTATTTAAGTTGCAGGTATTTAACTACTATAAGTAAAAACCTCCAATGGGAGGCTAAGCATTGGCTTGGCTCTTCCCTTTGGGATTTATGGTGCAGGTATTTAAATTGCGGATGGACTTTGTCCTCTCCATTTTGGGGTATGAATTTTTTAAAATGAAATACAACGAATTGATTCAACAATTTGAAATTTGTGCGCGCTTGAGGACTCCTCCAAGCCGATTTTGTGCTTCCATAGGATTGACCATTGATATAGAGCTGCGGCTTCCTGACATAAAATAGAGTGAAGTGTTAGTATACAAAATATGTGCTAATCTGCACCTAAAACCAGAAGAGTAGAAAGAGTACTTATCTCCCATTTTTTTGGGAGGGATTTCTATAATTGATTTTCGCTCTCTATGTTCCCAATATAGAGAGTTTCTTTTGAATTAAGAGGGACTTTTAGTCACAGATCAGTTGAGAAATCGGTGGACAGCTTAGGAGCTTGTCTGGGCCGATTTTTGCATCTCGACGAGATTTTTGCTGTTGACGTATAGATATCCTTCTCCTGACATAAAATATGGAAGAAAAAGGAGATGGAGAAAGTGTATACAATTTGTGCTAATTTGCGAGTAAAACCATAAATAAATGAATAAATAAAAAACACTTAGCTTGAATTTGTTTGCTCGTTGACGAGGATGAACTCTTGATTTATATTGATCGATGAAGGAATTTGTGATGATAACCCCTAGCTTTAAACTCCCACCATCTTCAAAATTCTCTCTCTTTTGGTATTTTCTTTCTCTCAAATTTTTCTTCAATCTCCCAAAACTCTCTCAAACATCCAAAATTTTCTCTCCAAAAAATTCTCCCAAACACTTCAAATTTTCTCTCTCAAGAATCCTCCCAAACACTTCAAATTTTCTCTCTCAAGAATCCCTTCTCAAGCTCACTTCTTCCTCCTTTTATAACCTACTCATCTATCTCCCATTCTAATTTTTCCACTAACTCTATCTCCCATTCTAATTTCTCCACTAACTCTTCTTCATTTTCATCTTCCATTCTCCATCTCTATCTCACATTCTAATCTCTCCACTAACTCTTCTTCATCTTCATCTTCCCTTCTCCATATTTATCTCCCATTCTAATTTCTCCACTAACTCTTCTTAATCTCCATCTTCCCTTCTCTATTCTTATCTTCCATTCTAATTTCTCTACTAACTCTTCTTCATCTCCATCTTCCCTTCTCTATTCTTATCTTCCATTCTAATTTCTCTACTAACTCTTCTTCATCTCCATCTTCCCTTCTCTATTCTTATCTTATTTTCTCCATCCATTCTTCTCCAACTTCTCTTCTTCATCTCCTCTTCTTCATCTTCCCTTCTCTATTCTAATTTATCCACTAACTCTTCTTTTTATTATTTGTAAAATAATCCTTCAAGAGTTAGGTATTTGCACTCTAGTCCTTGAATTTTAAGTATTTACAATTGAGTCCCTGAAAAAAATATATTTCTTTAAGTCCAAACCTCCTTACAATTTTTGACACACCAAAATTTACCACATGTCAAATTTAAGCTCATTTCTTGTCGCTGAAAATAATGCATAATTTAATTAAAGCCCTTTTGCAAAATTAAGTCATTCTGGGTATAATTGGGCCAAGATGAAAATTTAAAATATTAGAAGACAATGTCACAACTCATAAAAAGTGAAAGTTAAAAATAAGTTGACTCAAATTAAATTTTTTTAGGCCCGATTCGAGATTATACTCGTGAAGGAACACGTGACTCGAATTGGATTTTTCTGAATTTGCGATGGCCAATATGAAAATAGATTTAAAATAAAAATATTAACTATCTTTGTGTATTTTTGGCCTCAAATGTTATTTTTCCAAAATTTTCAAATATTTTTGTATTTTTTTTTTAAAAAAATTAAAATATATATAATATGAAAAATTATTTTTTGGTCAAAATTCGTTCCCTAGGCTTGGCTAAGGTTCCCAAAGTTGATTTTTCAATTTTATGAATTTTTATGGATTTTCTATTAATTTTCGAAAATAAATAAATAAAAAATACGTAAAAATACTGAAAATATGAAAAATCGTTTTTTGGTCAAAATTGGTTCCCTAGGCTTGGCTAAGGTCCCCAAAGTTGATTTTTCAATTTTATGAATTTTTATGGATTTTTTATGGAATTTTTATTACTTTAGCAATAGAAAAAATGATTAAAAATCAGGTGTCAACAGCTGCCCCTCTTTGAAAAGAAGCTCGGTAGAGGTTCATTTCAAAGACGAGATGACACCTGAATTCTAATCGACTAAATACAAGGAAATAAAAAGAGTCGTGACATGAATGTTCCACTGAAAATGAAATGAGAACCTAAGGATTCGTTATATAAAAAAAACTTTAGGGTGGTTAAACTTGAACCCGTATGGTGGATCAACCCATGGTAGATTCCTAATAAAAGGATTCTACTGATTAAAAATTGAATTAAAATTTGACCCGTATGGTGGGTCGTACCATGGTAGATTCCTAATAAAAGGATTCTACTGATTAAATTTTGATTGAAATTTGACCTGTATTGTAGGTCAACCCATGGTAGATTCCTAATGAAAGGATTCTCCTAATTAAATTTTGATTGAGATTTGACCCGTATGGTAGGTCACCCCATGGAGATACCTGTAAGAAGGACTTGGTGCTTGTAGAAAGGACTTGGTGCCTGTAAAAAGGACTTGTGCCTGTAAAAAGGACTTTGTGCCTGTAAAAAGGACTTAATGCCTATAAAAAGGACTTAATTTGCCTGTAAGAAGGACTTGATTTGCCTGTAAAAAGGACTTAATTTGCCTGTAAGAAGGACTTGATTTGCCTGTAAGAAGGACTTACTTTGCCTGTAAGAAGGACTTACTTTGCCTGTAAGAAGGACTTGATTTGCCTGTAAGAAGGACTTTGTTTGCCTGTAAGAAGGACTTTATGCCTGTAAGAAGGACTTGATTTGCCTGTAAGAAGGACTTTGTGCCTGTAAGAAGGACTTGATTTGCCTGTAAGAAGGACTTGTTTTGCCTGTAGGAAGGACTTTGTTTGCCTGTAAGTAGGACTTGATTTGCCTGTAAGAAGGACTTGGTTTGCCTGTAAGAAGGACTTTGTGCCTGTAAGAAGGACTTGATTTGCCTGTAAGAAGGACTTTGTGCCTGTAAGAAGGACTTGATTTGCCTGTAAGAAGGACTTGTTTTGCTTGTAGGAAGGACTTTGTTTGCCTGTAAGTAGGACTTGATTTGCCTGTAAGAAGGACTTTATGCCTGTAAGAAGGACTTGGTTTGCCTGTAAGAAGGACTTTGTGCCTGTAAGAAGGACTTTATGCCTGTAAGAAGGACTTGGTTTGCCTGTAAGAAGGACTTTGTGCCTGTAAGAAGGACTTGGTTTGCCTGTAAGAAGGACTTTGTGCCTGTAAGAAGGACTTTGTGCCTGTAAGAAGGACTTGGTTTGCCTGTAAGAAGGACTTAGTTTGCCTGTAAGAAGGGCTTGGTGTACCTCAAAGGGTGCCATTCTGAAATCTGGGGAGACCAGGAATCCTGCAGAAACTCAAACCCAAATTATATTCTCCTGTCGCTTTAGGAATAAACCAAAGAGGCAGAGATCAAAAGGTCTAGAACATTTCTGTCCTTGAGACAAATCATGCTTTATTGAAGAAGGTGAATACCTGTATATATCGCAATAGATTCGAGTACCCCAACAACCGTCAGAATTCATTCTCTTGAAAGGTTCAGGTTGAAGATATACTTACCTGAGAATTTGGAAGAAATGCTTGGTGGCTTCTCAACAACCAGGCTTGTTCATTCAATAATCGCCGAATGAATTTCAAGACTTTGGAAGGTAACTCAAACACCGGGAATGTGTTGCCTGTCAGGCAATGTCAGAGGTAACATGTGCAAGCATTTTCATCAATGCGTTCATTGGTTCATACAAAATTGTTCAACTAAGTTTGTCATGATTAAAGGCAGTCTGTGTAATAACTCATGATGCAATTGATCAACATATGGATCATGTATTGCATTACCACTTCTGTTTAAGGAGGTTCTTATAGTATGAACACCTCGAATGTAATCTGAATGGGGGACTTCATTCCGAAAGGGCTTTCTCTCACTCTGGAGAAAGACTGTTTATCTGTAGATTAAAATGTTAGACCTGTGTGGAAATGGTTTGCCTTTCCTCATCCTGTTATGCCCCATTTTGCACATTTGATGTCTCCTATGCAGTTTATGCTCTAAGTTGGAGTTGGTAAATTAAACATGCAGAATGGTCATACATAATTCATAAAATGTGTAAACACAATGCCGATGTGACAATTTTTAGCATCACGTGTGTTTATATAATGTGCAAATATGGGCGGATTTAAATTGCCCCCGGTATGTGGGCGGACTGAACAAATTGGGAAGCCTACTCCTTATGTCGAGGGGCGGTTCGTCTCAAACTTTGCCCCTGCACGATGAAGCATATAGGTGAGGGAGCATTTCAGTTGGTTTAATGACAGCGACCGCCATGGTTTAGCGGTTGAATGACCCTGTAAAAAGCAGAGAAATTATTCTTGAAATCAAACGAGATAAGGAAGACATATTTGCTTTT
Organism: Psidium guajava; assembly: GCA_016432845.1. Taxonomy (NCBI): domain Eukaryota; kingdom Viridiplantae; phylum Streptophyta; class Magnoliopsida; order Myrtales; family Myrtaceae; genus Psidium; species Psidium guajava. The sequence goes on from CM028232.1 coordinate 1,740,914, forward strand.
TCGCTTTAGAGCTTGTGATCAATTTGCCCCATTTTTCACCAGAATATATCTTGTCAGATGATCATAATTTTCTTTTGGATTTGTCTCCTTCAACATGTTAAATGTTAGTGTAAATATTTCCTGTAAAAAGAAAAAGAGACATATCAGCCAGTATTAAAAGGGATAAATTGAAAACGATACTGATTTACCCTTCATCTTGAATGTCTTGCACGAGTCTTTTACCAGTTTTGTTGGATTGAATTTTCCTCGACTTTTGTTGGGCGCCTCACCATTATGGGAAGACTATGGTAAAATACTGACTTTGATATTACTCGTCGAGTATTCCTGTTTGTAAAAAAAAGAAATGCACAAAAAGTTGTTTCATTTATTTATAATACATACAACATTCCCCACCCTTGGGGATCGAACTCGGAATATTTCGGACCTACTGTCATCCCCCATACCATTCGGTCCATTGGACCGTAGGTGTCCATGGGGCTTTCCTTTCAAAGGTTAATCCTTGGGGATAACGCAGCCTTATTGTATCACCTTGGGCCATGTTACGGTATTTTCTCGAGGTAATTTGCAATCCATGTTAAGAATGGAATAAAACAATTCGAGACTTGAGATGATTATGTGTAAATTAGAACGATACAGAATTACCCATGTCTGAGATTGTTCGGATCTTTCGCTTGTATTTTTCTTTAACCGAAGCTGTCCATCCCGTGGTAATGTCCATGAGTTGATTTGCCGCCAATTTAGCCCGACCAGGAAATTTGGTTTTTGAATACGACTGTATTCTCGAGTCGCTTTTGCAAATTCCTGAAAATAGAAGGGATCAAATTTAAAACCAGAGCAATTTAAGGGTAAATTGGAACGATACGGATTTACCCTTCATATTTACGCGGATTTCGTCTCGATATTAATTTTTTCGAGTTTGGTGCAGTTAACGGCTCCGAGCATTTAATATGGGGGAAAGGGAAATGATTACTTCTAGCTTGTGCATTAATTTTGGACATCGACAAAAAGCGAGAACGTGTGATGAAATTAAGTAGACGTATTCGTCTAGGTTTAATCTTCTTCATGATGCTCTCGTGGGTTGAGGTAGACGATGATATCAAGAACATTAGAGAGACATTCAGTGTGGCTTTCCACCAGCCGCTTAGAGACCCGCGTTCAATCATGTAAATTAATAAAGCTGCCACCACTCGATCAATGTGCCAATAAATTCGGCCATTTGTTGCGTGCTCCACTTCAACCGTGTTTTGTTGCTTTCGGCGTCCACTCGTATGTATCGGGCACCTGTAGCATCGGGGGAGTGTCCGTGGGCCACGTTCATTAATAAAACCTCGGTCCTCTAAAACCCTCCGCGTGTTTCGGATCCGAGAAAATTTTAAGACCGGTCTCTGGTTGATTTAATCAGGTTAAGGTACTTATTTCATGGTTTCTGATTATATAATCCATATTGTCTTTCAAAAGACGCGGGATCCTCTGCAATACATTAAATATGCCCCCGTGTTTAATCAGTATAAATCCACCGTCATATCAGAATACACTGCCCATACAATTTTACGGATTGACACAACTCTGTCTGTCAAAGATGGACAGTGTTCGTTTGCCCCCCTGAATTAACGGTTGAAGCCTTGATGTTTTTCGTCTTTTGGTATTTCTGAAGATGATTCTTGATATATTATTGAACTTAATTTTTACACCTGTCTGGGGTATCTAGGATCTCCCTGCAAAAGAAAAGGATATAATTAGTATGCGACACAAGGAATGTCGGTCCATGACTCCTATATTAGTCCAATTTGATTTTTTCTATTTTATAGAGAAATCAAAGAAAAAAAATTTCTTAGGAAGAAATGGGTTAATTTCTGATGCAGATTTTTTTTGCAGATTTATTACTCTTTTTATTATTTTTTTTAAAGGAATGTGACAAAATCTCTTGACGTTTACTAAAATTTTTGAAGGAATTTCCTTTTTATCAAAATAAATTTTCAGAGGTAAATTTGTCAGGAAAATTTTATTTTTATTGAAGTAGGAAAGACATGACAGAAATCCTTTATTGGTTAACAAAATTCCCCCGAGACATTAGTTTAATTTTATTTAGAGAAAATTTTCTTAGAAAAACATGAGCGAATTTCTCGAAAATATTTTTGTTGCAAGTTTTTATAATTTGAAAGAATGTGATAAAATCACTTGATGTTTACCAAAGTTTTTTTTTTGAAGGAATTTTTCTTTTTATCGAAATAAATTTTCAGAGGAAAATTTGTCAGGAAAATTTCATTTTTATTGAAGTAAGAAAAACATGACAAAAATCTCTTATTGGTCAATACAATTCCCCCGAGACATTAGTCTAATTTTATTTAGAGAAAATTTTCTTAGAAAAACATGAGCGAATTTCTCGAGAAGAATTTTCTTGCAAGTTTTTATAATTTGAAAAATGTGATAAAATCACTTGATGTCTACTAGAGTTTTTTTTTTGAAGGAATTTTTCTTTTTATTGAACTAAATTTTCGGAGGAAAATTTTTTCAGGAAAATTTCATTTTTATTGAAGCAATAAAAACATGACAAAAATCCCTTATTGGTTAATAAAATTTCCATGAAGGGATTTTTTCACATCATTTTTTCAAAATTTTTTTTTAAAGAAATGAGGGACAAATTTAATTTTTATTTTCTTTTAAAAGAATGGTCGTAATATCAAACTCAAAAACTGACTAACACCTAGCATGGACCGACCAAAAATAAATACAAGATAAAATTAGAGAATTTACTTTTACCTTGGAGAAATGCAAATCACATAGTCATGCGCATGACTCAAGTGAGGAGTGGACTCTAGAAAATAAAAGAAGGAGAGACAAGGTATGGACCTAAAAATGCCCACACTATCTGAATTGACAAACTTACCCTCTGCGCAATCAAATCATAATGGGAAGAATTGTCAATTCAGATAATGAGCGGGATAAAATATGGTCAACCCGAGCGCAATCGACGCAAGAGCTTTGCATATTCGATCCCTATCTATGGTTTTCTAGGAAGAATTTCGCGACTTGGGTTTAGACGCTTGTGTGTGCAGGTGTCGTGATCCTCAGAGTATGCAAGACATGCACAACAATTGATATCAAAACAGCGCTTCTAAAACTGTGCGAAATTAAACAAATAAACCCAACACCAGCCTGCAAAACAAAGGGGTTAGCCAAACACTCTGCCCCTTATAACTCCCATCCTGCAAAAACATATAACACCTATAGAATGAGTCCCAAACAAGATCGCCAGAAGCGAGATATCCATGAAATTTTCATTGGCCTAAGTCCACTAAGACTTTTAAAATTTCGAAAAAATTCAAGTATTCCAATTGTTATCTTTTTTCGAAAATTTAAAAATCCCGTCCCCAGCGGAGTCGCCAGTCTGTCGCGACCCTCTAAAAAAAAAATTAAAATTTTAAAAGGGGTTAACGGATTATTAGGTTAATTAGATTTGACTAACCTAATGCGGACCCTCCCAAGCCCTACCGAATCGCAACTTTGGTTTTTGTTTAAATGATTTTGAAATTTGGAGTCGCCACTAATCGTTCTTGGTAGGTCGATTAGAAACCTAAATAAATTAGCGGGAGAACTAATTTATTCCTGCGAACCAGAGATTATGAGCTCGGGGACTTGGTTACACTAGTTAATTAAAACTAATGCCCTTTCGGTACCTTAATTTCATGGATATCCTAATCCGGCAACTCAGGCTTGGTTTATTCCTAAAGCTCTAGTAGGGTATTCTCTTTTGTGTTTTCACTTTTTAAATAGGATGCATGGATGGTATATATTTTTATTTGTTATATTTTTTTAAGTGTTAAAGATTCCTTGAAGCCGAAAGAGGGAGTGTGTTAACGACTTCTGTGCAGTATTACGACCTACTCATCTTTTGGGTCTGATGATTCAAAAATTAAATTATAGGAAGTACATGACAGTGAATAAACACCTCCAATGGGAGGCCTAGCATTGGCTTGGCTCTTCCCTTTGGGATTTAAGGTACAGGTATTTAAGTTGCAAGTATTTAAACTACTGTAAGTAAAAACCTCCAATGGGAGGCTAAGCATTGGCTTGGCTCTTCCCTTTGGGATTTAAGGTACAGGTATTTAAGTTACAGGTATTTAACTACTGTAAGTAAAAACCTCCAATGGGAGGCTAAGCATTGGCTTGGCTCTTCCCTTTGGGATTTAAGGTACAGGTATTTAAGTTGCAGGTATTTAACTACTGTAAGTAAAAACCTCCAATGGGAGGCTAAGCATTGGCTTGGCTCTTCCCTTTGGGATTTAAGGTGCAGGTATTTAACTACTGTAAGTAAAAACCTCCAATGGGAGGCTAAGCATTGGCTTGGCTCTTCCCTTTGGGATTTAAGGTGCAGGTATTTAAGTTGCAGGTATTTAACTACTATAAGTAAAAACCTCCAATGGGAGGCTAAGCATTGGCTTGGCTCTTCCCTTTGGGATTTAAGGTGCAGGTATTTAAGTTGCAGGTATTTAACTACTATAAGTAAAAACCTCCAATGGGAGGCTAAGCATTGGCTTGGCTCTTCCCTTTGGGATTTATGGTGCAGGTATTTAAATTGCGGATGGACTTTGTCCTCTCCATTTTGGGGTATGAATTTTTTAAAATGAAATACAACGAATTGATTCAACAATTTGAAATTTGTGCGCGCTTGAGGACTCCTCCAAGCCGATTTTGTGCTTCCATAGGATTGACCATTGATATAGAGCTGCGGCTTCCTGACATAAAATAGAGTGAAGTGTTAGTATACAAAATATGTGCTAATCTGCACCTAAAACCAGAAGAGTAGAAAGAGTACTTATCTCCCATTTTTTTGGGAGGGATTTCTATAATTGATTTTCGCTCTCTATGTTCCCAATATAGAGAGTTTCTTTTGAATTAAGAGGGACTTTTAGTCACAGATCAGTTGAGAAATCGGTGGACAGCTTAGGAGCTTGTCTGGGCCGATTTTTGCATCTCGACGAGATTTTTGCTGTTGACGTATAGATATCCTTCTCCTGACATAAAATATGGAAGAAAAAGGAGATGGAGAAAGTGTATACAATTTGTGCTAATTTGCGAGTAAAACCATAAATAAATGAATAAATAAAAAACACTTAGCTTGAATTTGTTTGCTCGTTGACGAGGATGAACTCTTGATTTATATTGATCGATGAAGGAATTTGTGATGATAACCCCTAGCTTTAAACTCCCACCATCTTCAAAATTCTCTCTCTTTTGGTATTTTCTTTCTCTCAAATTTTTCTTCAATCTCCCAAAACTCTCTCAAACATCCAAAATTTTCTCTCCAAAAAATTCTCCCAAACACTTCAAATTTTCTCTCTCAAGAATCCTCCCAAACACTTCAAATTTTCTCTCTCAAGAATCCCTTCTCAAGCTCACTTCTTCCTCCTTTTATAACCTACTCATCTATCTCCCATTCTAATTTTTCCACTAACTCTATCTCCCATTCTAATTTCTCCACTAACTCTTCTTCATTTTCATCTTCCATTCTCCATCTCTATCTCACATTCTAATCTCTCCACTAACTCTTCTTCATCTTCATCTTCCCTTCTCCATATTTATCTCCCATTCTAATTTCTCCACTAACTCTTCTTAATCTCCATCTTCCCTTCTCTATTCTTATCTTCCATTCTAATTTCTCTACTAACTCTTCTTCATCTCCATCTTCCCTTCTCTATTCTTATCTTCCATTCTAATTTCTCTACTAACTCTTCTTCATCTCCATCTTCCCTTCTCTATTCTTATCTTATTTTCTCCATCCATTCTTCTCCAACTTCTCTTCTTCATCTCCTCTTCTTCATCTTCCCTTCTCTATTCTAATTTATCCACTAACTCTTCTTTTTATTATTTGTAAAATAATCCTTCAAGAGTTAGGTATTTGCACTCTAGTCCTTGAATTTTAAGTATTTACAATTGAGTCCCTGAAAAAAATATATTTCTTTAAGTCCAAACCTCCTTACAATTTTTGACACACCAAAATTTACCACATGTCAAATTTAAGCTCATTTCTTGTCGCTGAAAATAATGCATAATTTAATTAAAGCCCTTTTGCAAAATTAAGTCATTCTGGGTATAATTGGGCCAAGATGAAAATTTAAAATATTAGAAGACAATGTCACAACTCATAAAAAGTGAAAGTTAAAAATAAGTTGACTCAAATTAAATTTTTTTAGGCCCGATTCGAGATTATACTCGTGAAGGAACACGTGACTCGAATTGGATTTTTCTGAATTTGCGATGGCCAATATGAAAATAGATTTAAAATAAAAATATTAACTATCTTTGTGTATTTTTGGCCTCAAATGTTATTTTTTCAAAATTTTCAAATATTTTTGTATTTGTTTTTAAAAAAAATTAAAATATATATAATATGAAAAATTATTTTTTGGTCAAAATTCGTTCCCTAGGCTTGGCTAAGGTTCCCAAAGTTGATTTTTCAATTTTATGAATTTTTATGGATTTTCTATTAATTTTCGAAAATAAATAAATAAAAAATACGTAAAAATACTGAAAATATGAAAAATCGTTTTTTGGTCAAAATTGGTTCCCTAGGCTTGGCTAAGGTCCCCAAAGTTGATTTTTCAATTTTATGAATTTTTATGGATTTTTTATGGAATTTTTATTACTTTAGCAATAGAAAAAATGATTAAAAATCAGGTGTCAACAGTATTTAAATTGCAGGTATTTAACTACTGTAAGTAAAAACCTCCAATGGGAGGCTAAGCATTGGCTTGGCTCTTCCCTTTGGGATTTAAGGTACAGGTATTTAAGTTGCAGGTATTTAACTATTGTAAGTAAAAACCTCCAATGGGAGGCTAAGCATTGGCTTGGCTCTTCCCTTTGGGATTTATGGTGCAGGTATTTAAATTGCGGATGGACTTTGTCCTCTCCATTCTGGGGTATGAATTCTTTAAAATAAAATACAACGAATTGATTCAACAATTTGAAATTTGTGCGCGCTTGAGAACTCCTCCAAGCCGATTTTGTGCTTCCATAGGGTTGACCATTGATATAAAGCTGCGGCTTCCTGACATAAAATAGAGTGAAATGTCAGTATACAAAATATGTGCTAATCTGCACCTAAAACCAGAAGAGTGGAAAGAGTACTTATCTCCCATTTTTTTGGGAAGGATTTCTATAATTGATTTTCGCTCTCTATGTTCCCAATATAGAGAGTTTCTTTTGAATTAAGAGGGACTTTTAGTCACAGATCAGTTGAGAAATCGGTGGACAGCTTAGGAGCTTGTCTGGGCCGATTTTTGCATATCTACGAGATTTTTGCTGTTGACGTAGAGATATCCTTCTCCTGACATAAGATATGGAAAAAAAAGAGGAGATGGAGAAAGTGTATACAATTTGTGCTAATTTGCGAGTAAAACCATAAACAAATGAATAAATAAAAACACTTAGCTCGAATTTGCTTGCTCGTTGACGAGGATGAACTCTTGATTTATATTGATCGATGAAGGAATTTGTGATGATAATCCCTAGCTTTGAACTCCCATCATCTTCAAAATTCTCTCTCTTTTGGTATTTTCTTTCTCTCAAATTTTTCTTCAATCTCCCAAAACTCTCTCAAACATCCAAAATTTTCTCTCCAAAAAAAATCCTCCCAAACACTTCAAATTTTCTCCCTCAAGAATCCTTTCTCAAGCTCACTTCTTTCTCCTTTTATAACCTACTCATCTATCTCCCATTCTAATTTTTCCACTAACTCTATCTCCCATTCTAATTTCTCCACTAACTCTTCTTCATTTTCATCTTCCATTCTCCATCTCTATCTCACATTCTAATCTCTCCACTAACTCTTCTTCATCTTCATCTTCCCTTCTCCATATTTATCTCCCATTCTAATTTCTCCACTAACTCTTCTTAATCTCCATCTTCCCTTCTCTATTCTTATCTTCCATTCTAATTTCTCTACTAACTCTTCTTCATCTCCATCTTCCCTTCTCTATTCTTATCTTATTTTCTCCATCCATTGTTCTCCAACTTCTCTTCTTCATCTCCTCTTCTTCATCTTCCCTTCTCTATTCTAATTTATCCACTAACTTTTCTTTTTATTATTTGTAAAATAATCCTTCAAGAGTTAGGTATTTGTACTTTAGTCCTTGAATTTTAAGTATTTACAATTCAGTCCCTGAAAAAATATATTTCTTTAAGTCCAAATCTCCTCACAATTTTTGACACACCAAAATTTACCACATGTCAAATTTAAGCTCATTTCTTGTCGCTGAAAATAATGCATAATTTAATTAAAGCCCTTTTGCAAAATTAAGTCATTCTGGGTATAATTGGGCCAAGATGAAAATTTAAAATATTAGAAGACAATGTCACAACTCATAAAAAGTGAAAGTTAAAAATAAGTTGACTCAAATTAAATTTTTTTAGGCTCGATTCGAGATTATACTCGTGAAGGAACACGTGACTCGAATTGGATTTTTCTGAATTTGCGATGGCCAATATGAAAATAGATTTAAAATAAAAATATTAACTATCTTTGTGTATTTTTTGGCCTCAAATGTTATTTTTTCAAAATTTTCAAATATTTTTGTATTTTTTTTTAAAAAAAATTAAAATATATATAATATGAAAAATTATTTTTTGGTCAAAATTCGTTCCCTAGGCTTGGCTAAGGTTCCCAAAGTTGATTTTTCAATTTTATGAATTTTTATGGATTTTCTATTAATTTTTGAAAATAAATAAATAAAAAATACGTAAAAATACTAAAAATATGAAAAATCGTTTTTTGGTCAAAATTAGTTCCCTAGGCTTGGCTAAGGTCCCCAAAGTTGATTTTTCAATTTTATGAATTTTTATGGATTTTTTATTATTTTAGCAATAGAAAAAATGATTAAAGATCAGGTGTCAACAATAACTTGGGGCAAAGAGATATTTTTCTCAATATTACACATGTAATCTGAAAAAAGAAAGTTCACGTCTTTGATTTTTTTTTTTTTGGCTACGTCACATAGTAATTTCGATTTATCTCCTCTAATTCGAACGGTTAAAATAAGACAATCAACCGCCACCTTTTTTTTTTAATTGCTCTATACACATCTGGTATCATCGGATTTGGATCCCCTAACATAATGTTAGGGGTGATATTATCCAATCTGGGCCGCCCAATTCAAAATGAACGGCCCAGATTGATCCACACCAACTTTTTAAAGGAAGGAAAAAATTTTGGCTGGAATTTTAAAATTTTGAATTAATCAATCTAGGCTATCCATTTTTGAATTGGATGGCCCATATCCTTTATATCTTCACTATGTTAGGGGATCCGGACTGGTATCATCTACCGTATGGGTATGCGCCTTTAGATTGCTATTGCATATTCATCTCCTACAATTGTTACTCTGTTATCACTTATCAATAATTCACCGTGCTTCATTACCATTAATATAGGGAGAGAAAATGCAAAGGAGTTGTGATAAAATTGCCCTATCATAATCGCTAGTCCAAGTTTGGCACGCATGGTAAGACTTCTGCAGCATCATTTTCGCTCTAGATATTCTTTTGAAGTAGAAATTCATTTGGTAACGTAACTTTTGAAGTAGAAATTCATTTGGTTACATAATTTCATTTTTCTACTTCTGAAGCAATTTTTTGCTTCAGAAGTTGTTTTCGAGCAACTTTCGAAAAAAAAAATACTTCGCTCAAGAAATTAAAATCAAAAAGAGACAATCCATAATTGGATATCATCATTCGTTGCCATCAATGATTGCCATCCGCCGTCGCCGATCTCCTCCGACCATTAAATAAAAAATTATAATAATTTTACACTAAATTTGTATTGCATGAAAGTGTTTTAGCAATCTCATTTTTTTTAACAAATTGTAAAAAATAAAATAAATCTTACATGATTTGATTAAATGACATCTCACGAGGCACATAATTATAGCAAAGTGGACCGAGCAATTGACCCAAGTTGGTTCAATGACATCCCACAAATATTTTAAAGTGGATTGAGCAATCTCACAAAGACATAATTATACGATTGTTGTTGCCGTCCTTAATCTTCCCAATTCATCTGTTTTGTTTCTCAAATTCTTGAAAAGCAAGGAAATTAATATTGATAAGGCCAAATGCTTGTATGTTTTTGTTTGTCGATAGTCTTTACACACTTCAAAGCACTATGCAGGCTTGTATATGTCATTTTCAAATGCACTCACTTGTAATTTCTCTTTAGATTCTCAATAAGTACCAAACCAAATTGTTGGAAATAATTGATGCTAGGTACTTGAAACTCTCCTGCTTCTTCCAATTTTCTTCTTGTTTTTTTCTTGGATAGGTGCGGCTATTCAATTTTTGACAGTATGCCAACTATTATTACCTGTGTAACATTATTCATCTAGACCTTGGAGGTTTCTTAACTATGTGAATTTCTTTAATGAACTACTAAAATTTCCCCGTGGTAGCTGTACTTGTGTTGGGCAAGAGGGTTGCCTGAGGTCTGATAAGGGCATGGTAATATTTTCTGCATTTAACTTAGAACTTAGAGATGCCTTTCTTTTGTCAATTTGTCGGATTGATGGATTAAATGGGAAAATTTACATGCAATATATGTGTAGATGATTCTTAAAAGTGAAGCATAGTGTTCTAGGCACATTGTGACCGTTTCAAGCTATGACGGTGAAATTATTACTTGTCATAAACCAACTCGTCCAATGGTAAGATTTACTGAATATATCATGATGCACTTTTGAACTAGACAGTTTATGCATGAAGAAGGTTTATATACTCTGCCCACTGCAACATAAACCGCGCTAGAGGCATAGGTAAAGAAGCACCGGAACTTATTGTGCTTTTAGCGTGGATATATCAACTCGGCCGTCTATTTAATAATAGATTTTCCCCGTAAAAATGGTCCCCATTAGCATAAATAATTAAGTGAGAAATTATACGTAAATCTATTGGTCTTTGCATTTCGCTTTTCTCGAATAACATGCATTTTAGGTTATGATCAATAATTTTTCGTAAAAGATTTTGTTTTCATAATATTCTAGAAGTAGAAATTTTCAATCGTTATGAAACGAATTTCTGTTCAGAAGCAGAAATTTTATCATGTAATCAAACGACTTTCTCTAATCATAAATTAATTTCTAGAGTAGAATAGAAAAAATCAACTTCTACTTATAAACATAAGGTAAAAAAATCAACTTCTAGCCAGAAGTTGAAGTAGAAGTGTTGCCATGTGCGCCTTTAAAACCCTGGCGTGTCGGATTTTATGCAACACTAGTTGGTTTGGGTCCAATTTCATAAACTTGAGTAAACAAACACATGCCATGCATCTAAACGGTGCGTTGGAAGTCGAATGAATGCAAGAGCAGTCTATAGAGATTGGAATAACTTTCAAGAAAATTGTCCAAACAAGTTTTAATTACAAATGGTCACTTTAGCCTAGAGGTGACAAAATGAGTTAAGAACACATATATTAACCCACATTTAAGAGTGTGGATCATAAATAAGTTGATTAATAAACTTAAATGGGTCATAAATGGGTCATTTAACAACTTGATGAATCTTAAATAGATTTTAAATGAGTCATAAATGGTTACCATGCTATCTTAAGTGATCCATAATAAGGTTTTCTCTTTTTTTTTTCCTTTTTTATTTTATTTTTTCATTTTTTTATTTTTTTCTTTCTTTTTTATAGTTTTGTTTTTCCTGACAAGACCGACAGGGGTCACGAAATCTTTGCATCATTGGCCCTCCCTTGTCGTTGGCAAGGGTTGGCTGACAACCCTCGTTGGATTTTGAAAAAAAAAAGAAATATCCAACCCTCGTTGGATTTTAAAAGAAAAAGAAATAAAGAAAAGAAAATGAAAAAGAAATAAAGAATTTTTTTTTTTACAAAAATTGTCTACAATGTTTTAGCAATATATTCTTTTGATAATTTATAAATTTTGTAAATTAGATTAAACATGAAAGAATTTTAATAATATAGGTCGGGTCGGGTATTAGTCAAATTTGTATCACAACAAATAAGCCATAAATGAGTCAATTTGGATCAAACCATTCATGACCCGACCAAAACCCGACCCTACCCGACCCGACCCGACCCAACCCACTCGTTTAGCACGTCTTATTTTTTTGGGTAAGGTCGTTTAACACGTCTAGTTCAACTCTTAATTTTTCAATTTTGCATTCTTATTATTATAATCTTTTCTGCATGGTGCTGAAGTAGCTAAAACGAGAATATAAGGCTAAAATGACCTTATTTTGGTCCAAATTTGTTTTAAATTAGATTAACAACTAAGCTAAATTAAAAACAAACAAACAAGGGCCTTGCCACTGTTGCCAACCCTTGCCGTGATTTAGCAACCCTCACCTGAAATCAACAAGGGTTGTTAGCCACTTATTGAGGCCTGGCGACTGGTTGGATATTTGGTCAATTTACTCATAAATCTTTTGATGATTTTCTGATAATGTCCATCCAATCAATTTTAACCTATAAATGCTAACACGACGATCCTATCAACATCGACCGTCATATATTTTAACGGTTGACAGCTGATGTGAACGAAATAATGTTTTGCAACTTTAAAAAAAAATCTAATTTTTTTTCTTTTCCTTTTCTATATTTTAATCTCTTTCCTTTGCCTGTCATAGGCAAAAGCCATGACCCATGTGGCTGGTGAAGGGAAAAGAGGAAAATAAGGGGAAAAAAGAAAAAATTTAAAAAATTGCAAACCAACCTTATTTTGTCAACATCAGTTGTTTCTCATATCACATAAGGTGGTTGATGCTAATTAGAACGTCGCGTCATTGATTTTCAATCAAAACTAATCTAAATGACTACATTAAAAAATTATCAAAAAATTTCGAATTAAATTATTTAAATTAAAAAGCTTAAAACTGAATCGATGATCACATAACCGGACCATAACTTTTTGAACAGTTATCTCAATAAATTCTGCCGACTTCAATCGTGATGAGTTAGAGTTGTGCACGTCGCATGGCCGATCGTGCCTTGTCTTGTTGAATTGGGCATGCGTTCACATCTTCACGCGTGCTCTACGTGGGTCAATACGCGAGAATTGAATGAGATAGTTGTGCTCAACTGCTCATTATCTGTAGCACCAAGTGATTGACATAGCCCTTTTATTTTTTGGTAATTAATTGATCATATTTTTAATCAAAAATGTGAATTTTCCGATCTCTCGGAACTTGCCCTTTTCGTTCTCTTAATTTTTCATTTGAAGTGACCTTCTTTTTCTTGTTAATTTTCTTGTGTTAACACCACGATTCACAAATCACTTGAATAGGTGAAAAATAATTTAGGGTCGGCGGTGGGAATTTTCCTTTTAGGCTATGTTTGTTTTGTGAAAGATGATTTTTAGGAAAATGTTTTTCAAATTTTCTAATGTTTGGTTTTTGGAAAATACGTTAGATAGGGAAAACATTTTTGAGCCATAGAAAAATTCCTTCAAAAGTGGGGAAAATATTTTCCTCCTCTTTGACATTCTCTTTCTTTTTAATTATTTTATATTCTATTTTCATTTTATATTTATTTTTAATTATAATTTAAATTTATTTATTTATTTTTCAATTATTTATTTATTATTTTTTTATTTTCCCTTCTTCTTTGGCCGGAATATGTTGTGGCGAGGTAAGGCTAGGCGTCACTGATCTCGAGCAAGGTCGACAGTGAGGCTCGAGCTCACTTGTGGCCGGTCGCTCGCCAGCCGTCCCCGTGGTCAAAAACTGGTAAAGGAGGGGAAAGAAATAAAAAAAAAATGATGTTCAATTTTTTAAAAATAAAAGATTAAACTAAAATTAAATTAAACTTATTAAAATGAGTATACGGAGGAAAATAAAATTAGATTTTTCAACAAAAAATATTTTCTAGTTCATTTTAAGATTTTAGCCAAACACCAAAAGATATTGTTATTTCCTGGAAAATTACTTGTTGGAAAATATTTTTTTCGAAATTCTACATTTTTCGTGAAATAAAAAGAGTAATGTATGTTTTAAGTCATTCATTTAAAATGGGGACGGATGGAGGGAGATATACATGTATAATTTAAGGAGAAATTTCGCTTTACCTTCTTGGCTTCTTGAACATGTGCATGGTGTACACAAAATAATGAAAAGGAATAAGTACCGTCCCAAGATACTACCGTAAAATCAAATTCACCTGAAAAATTGGGGACACGAAGAGAAGTTTTTAAATGCGGTTTAGAAAGACTAATTTGACAATACTACCGGTATAAAAGGGAATCGGAACCCTTACTTAAGCGATATGAGATTTTAATTCGACGTCCCCTCTCGCATGCAAGCTAAAACGAAGAATGTCGAGATAATCGCATTGCGCATGAAATCATAGAAGAACGACGACCCACGGAGGCACGATAAACCCACCGCACGAAGGGATTGGAGATTCCGATTTTAAGATTTATTAGAATGTCCAACTAAAAAAATTTTAATTATCGAACTGAACGGTCAAATAATTTTAATTTGATCATAATAGAGCGATGTGGCACTTCGCTTGCTATCGAGCAATTCCTATCCTTTTAAATATTAATATAGTTTCAAAAGTTTACAACATAAAATATATAAAAAGCAGAAGATTTTAAAAAAAAAACTGAGACAGTTATCCCCACTACGTGCATTAGTGATGGATATTTTATTAGTGACATGGATTCATAAAGTTTGTCGGATTCTAAAATGTGAATAATTATAATGGACTAAACTGTATGACATGGGTACCCCTGCCATATAGGTTAACTTCACCAGCATTAGAGCAGTCAAATGAATGAATTAGAGCGGTTCGAAAATGATACAAACTAAATAGATCAATTTTATGCAATGCCAGTCAAGTGATTTATACCCGATCCATCATATATTGCGCTAAACTCATAGCTAAATTGAGGTGAGAGCACAAAATGAGTAATCACGGGAAAAATAAAGAGATAGTCATTGAGGTGAGGTTAGATCTGAGTAAGCTGTGAATCAATTATTATTTTTTTTTGGTCAAAAGTTGTGAACTCTCTTAACACTCATATCACTTTGCACTTTATCATTTCGAATCCATTGATGACCCACATATAACAAAATTAACATATATAACAATCTAGCCCATAAAATATGAGTGAAGAAATGTGTTCATGACCCATTTTGACATATTTAATCACCATGTATAGCTTCTTGAAAGGGACCAACATTTCACTCTCTTAGGAATATACCCAAACTACCAAAAACACATGTTAATCCCCTCTCTCTCTCTCTCTCCGCACGCTCATAAGTGTGGACGTCGATGTGATCGCAATTATCGCGAGTGGCAAACTAGCTCTCACGACATTGGATCCGATTTGAGGCCCGACGATACGGTTCGCAGCCATAGATTGACATTACGAGTCCAAACTAGGGGCAACGCGGAGATAGAAGGGTTAGGGCGATGCAAATTGGGGCATAGCGTGACTCAAACAAAGATTAGTAGTGGTACGTCGACATTTCGGGGGGTCGCTGCATATGATGCGGTTACCTTGTAATCCTCGAAGATTCGTATTCAATCTATATATATATGTGTGTGTTCTTTTAGATGTCTCGCTATCTCATTGATTAGTTAATTGAGTTTTGCAATATCGACTTTCCTAAACCGGCGATTCCTTTGGGACGGTTACACGTTATTTCGCTGTCGGGACACGATTCCTTATCCACGACCACGAAAAGGGGGCAAAAAAAAAAAAGAAGGAAAGAAACGCATTAACATTTAAGACAAAAGGATTCGGGACCCCCCCCCCTCTCGCCCATGACCTCCCTCTTCATTATTGAAGTAACGAGACAAAAAGTAAATAATAATAATAAAAAAACGAAAAATATATGAGTAAGAATTAAATCCGAAGAGCCGAAAGTTTATTCTAAAAAAAAAAGCCCTCATTTGCCAGAAATATCTCCTAGGCATAGGAACGCCGGTGATACGATAACATCGCAATTAATTAAGTAAGAAATGAAGAGATGGTAAGAACATACATATGACTAGCTGGCCACATTTGGCCGTATTCCACTTGATGGGATCTCGAGAGCGCCAAGCTTGTTGCCAGACTTCAACCGATGGGTGCGACAGGCCTGATACACATGCACTAACGAGAGCTAGTCAAGCTAGTTCTCTCGATGGGCCTCGTGAATTTCAATCATTTTTCGATCGAAGGAGATTCTCTCCGAACCACATTTCGCATCGGTGATTAATGTCCGTTATAAGGGTGGCCGACGCCAATGTCGTCTCAAAAAAGGAAAAATTGTGGTACTTTTGATTATGGAGTGTCTAAATTGACTTAGGAGGAGGGGCAAATGTGAAAAAAGAAAAAATATGAAAAAGTCAAAAGCACGAGAGGAAAGGGGTAAAAATGAAAATGCAAAAAATTAAGAATTGAAAAGGAAGAGGCAGAGAACGGCTCTGTCCCAGGCCGACGCCATTAATATCTGCGCCAACTTCACAGATGCTCTCGCATTTCACGGAGCGAAACAGACCGACGCTTCTCTTCTTCTTCTTCTCCTTCTTCTTCTCCTTCTTCACTGCCTTCTGTCTATAGAGAGAGAGAGAGAGAGAGAGAGAGAGAGAGGGAGGGAGAGTTACTGGCGATGAATTTCCGTTAGCGGCTGATCGCTTCCGTTTCCTTCTCCGTCGGATCTCAATTCACTCCTCTGCGTTTCTCTCACTGTGAGTTTCCCTCCCTCCCTCCCTCTCTCTCTATCTCTCTAGAGCCCTTTGTGCGCTTGCGTGCTTGTTGTGAGTCGATGATGCGTGTTTGCGTTGTTGCCGTGGGGGGTACCTGCGTTTGTTTTGGCTTTTGTTGGGCGCGTGAGCGGGAATTCTGCGGTGGTTTTATCTTCTAGGTGATAATTTTCGGGTTTGTAGGAGATTGGGAAAGGATGGGGCTGATTTCGGGGATTCTCATGGGGACTATCTTCGGCATCGCGCTCATGGCGGGATGGCTCCACATGATGAGGTATCGTAGCTCCAAGCGCACAGCTAAGGTGAGTCGATTGTCTGACGCGAATGCTCGTTTTGTTCGTCATTTGACCCGTTGAACGTTAGGGGATCATGTTGCAAACCCTGTAGAGTGAATTGCTTCTGTTGCTTTTCGGTGTCTTTTTCTGGGTGCAAAGTTAGGTGAGCTGTTTGGAATTATAGCGCCTTTTCGGAGATGTAGTTTCTCAGTCTAGCAGAGTCATGAGCACTCATCAGCTTGGCTTAGACAATGACTGAATTATCATCTCGCTCTGAGATTTATATGGATCATGAATTTTTTCTCGTGAATATTGGTTCTCGGTTGCTAATTTAGGAACGTGATTTCCAGCAATTTCAGGGACATAGAAAGTAGACTTGTTGATATATAGGGGTACCAAAATTCGGACTTGTTTGTTAGGAAACCCATTCCTTCCCCTTCTTTTTATCCGAGAAGTAGAATATTTCTTCCAAATTTCTTGACAGGCTAAACATGTTTACAGTGATGAAAGAAATAAAATATTCCGAGGTCATGATGGTGGAATACCCTGGATTCTGCGTGGTACCATGAGAGGACTCTAGAAATTTTGGTCAATTTCTTCTCTTTGAAATGATAAATAAAATTGATAGATGACATGGCAAAGTTCGTTTTGATGCCCTAACGAATGGGATAAATTTTCAACGAAAAATTTACACCAACTTCACTTATCAAATCAAGACACGAGCTTTTAGATTTTGGATCATATGTGGCTCACATAAGGTAGGTTAGAAAGCTTGTGCAGATTTCTTAAGGCTCTTTACTAATTTTCATATCATATCAATGATTTTTGTTCTATATTTAACTACCCTTTTGATAGCTGGTCTCTCCTCTCTATGGTGCATTTACATTTTACAGTATGGATCTTGCCCTGGAAGATGTTGCTAGAAGATTTTTAGTTAGTGCATGAATATTCCTAAGGATCATTTTGCGCAATTTAGTTTCATGAATGCGTGGTTCTTTCCAACACCATGTCAATGTTTCCAACAAGGTATAGCATTTTTTATTTGTCTTGTAGGCTGTCGACATCAAATTACTGGGGTCCCTCAATAGAGACGACTTGAAGAAGATTTGTGGCGATAACTTTCCAGAATGGATATCTTTTCCAGTTTTTGAGCAGGTTGGCTTCTTTTTCTGGAAGTTTTCTTTTAGATATTGAAAATTGGATGTAATCTTGAATATGGATTATATGGTTTATTTTGTCTGTTATTTTCGGCAATAGAGATGTAACTCTTTTCTTGCATACAACTTGAGAATCAGTCAGCATGATAGATTCGAGATAGCATTTTTAGTAGTGATAGTTGTAATCAATTGAATATCTTTATGTGGAGCTCTAATAAAACTTTATGACCTGTGATTAGAAGGGCTCCTCCTGTGGTTTTAAATTTCCTCTGGATATGGTTTGTAATGCTATTACTCTGTTGTGACATTGTTTTCTGTGCCTACTGTATCACAGGTGAAATGGCTGAATAAGCAACTGAGCAAATTGTGGCCCTTCATTGCAGAGGTAATAGACTTTATCCTTGTTCATATGTGTTAGAATAATTAAATAATAAACCACGCCTTCATCTAACAGCTTAAGCTTTTAGAGCAGTTGGCAGTGGTCCTTCAAAAATCTTACAATATGCACATATGAGTTATTGTATAATAAGCTGCATCTTTCATTTATGTATTTTAATGAAGTACCTTTTTTGGCAATAGATCATGCTGACAGGCAATAAGTTTTGAAGCTTGACACACAATGACTTAAAAAATAGTATCCATGCCAGACATGGTTTGGATATTTGCAGTTGGTTATGATGCTCCCAAAGTATATTGGATTGTAATACTTAGATCTTTGTTACGTTGTATTTTTTTTTTTTTCACTTGAAGGTTTGCTTCACATACAATAGTTTGTATTTGTTAGAGAGTCCAATCCAAAAGCTTAAGCTATTAGATGAAGGCATGGTTTAATATTTAATTACTCTAACAGTATCTTTGACTGAATGAAATGAACCAAGAGAGAGGAATGGTTTGTTAGAAAATGAAACATACTAATGGTCTTTCATACTGCAAGTTTACCTTATCTTAGCTCAAGTAGGACATTTGCTTTCTCTTCCTCAGGCAGGTACGTTGGTGATTAAGGAGACTGTGGAGCCACTGTTGGAAGATTACAGACCTCCAGGAATTACTTCATTAAAATTCAGCAAGCTTTCCCTAGGAACTGTGGCACCGAAAATTGAAGGTATGGGGCAAATGTACCATCTTTGCTGCATCTCTTAAGCTGAATCCAACAATTGGTTTTGAGCCCTACTGAATTGTATTTTTTCTGTTTGGATTTTGAGAAGAGTCAGACTATATAGTTCCTGAAAGCACAAAAAGGTCACAAAAATAATTATTAGTTGCCTCTATCATACTTTTCTTCATTGCCATTGTAATTGTCTCATCTGAGTTCCTTCTTATGGTTTTGCACCATTTGGTTGTCTGACTGTTTCAAGACATCAATTTGTTTCACATCAGTATTCTTTTGCTTTGAGACTGAGGCTAATTTTGATGTTTATTACTCATTTTGCTGGTGTAAGTCGATACAATGTAAGTTGTTATTCCTTTATAGGATTATTTTAATCCTTGTTTATCTCCAGTAATGTTTGCCCACTATCCTCTTTGATTTGTATTTTGAAGATACTTTTTGAAGTATATCTGCTGTGTTATCACTTAGGTATTCGTGTTCAGAGTCTTAAGAAAGGTCAGATTATAATGGACATCGATTTCCGATGGGGAGGTGATCCAAGCATCATTCTAGGAGTCGAAGCTGCACTTGTTGCTTCAATACCCATTCAGGTTGGTGTGGCGTATCAGCCAGGGCATTTTATTTTAGTTCATCAGCTTGATTTATAGGTCAGAGACATGCAATTTTATATTGCTTTCTCACCATTTCTGCTTTTTGACAGTTGAAAGATCTTCAAGTTTTTACTGTAGTTCGTGTCATCTTCCAACTTGCTGAAGAGATCCCTTGCATTTCCGCAGTTGTGGTTGCATTACTCTCTGAGGTTAGTATACGATTACTGTTGGTATTTCAGAATGCACCTTTTGTGCATGATTGTGGGACCCTTGACTTGGTACTGAAGCTGAACTTCATATTTGTGACAGTTAAGCTTGAGAAGGAATCTTACTGACTGTATTTTTCAGTTTTCCATTTCTTTGATAATGGAAATGAAAATAGTTTCCAATTTTAACTTTTGTGTTTTGTTGGAAAGGCATTTGGTGAATTTTGGACCAAAAAAAAAAGCATTTGGTGAATGAATTTGAGGATAGTCTATAGAAAAGAAGCCGTGGAGCATGTTTGGCTATGCCTTTATATTTATCCTTTTAGTGCTGATGTGATAAAGTCTGATTTAATAATGTCAATTGTCAAATAAATGTAGAAAAAGCTCTTATTAATCGATGAAATAGCATAACCGACATCTTTTGCTCATTTCTCTGTTTTTTCAATGACATTTCAAGGATGCTTCATGAATGCTCATAGAAGCTTAAAACAAAAAGCTCCTCCAGTTTCACAACAACACAAAGAGAAGAATATTTTTTGCTGAAACATGTTTACTCAATGAGAATAAACACTGGATGTTGGAGAACTCTCTCAAAACAAAGAGGGCCTAATCTTTCCCTTTTTTTAGCAAATGAATTTTCTTAAGTGAAAACCGCTGTGAGCTTGTTTTTTTCTCCTATTTATGATATTGCCCAAACTTTGTTTGTGTTGGTGCCTTTTATGCCTGACTGGAGATTGCCTATTTCTGCAGCAATTTTATCATTTCCTATAGTTGTTCTGAGAATGACTAATTTTTCTGTTGACTAATTAACACAATCCTTTATCATGAATTCCTATGTTTGATATGTTCTATGGTTAGCAATATATGTTAGTTGGACTTACAAGAGGTAGTTTTCATGTCATTATGATACTTTTGTGCCAATAGCCCAAGCCTAGGATTGATTACACACTTAAAGCAGTTGGTGGAAGCTTAACAGCCATTCCAGGACTTTCCGACATGATTGATGTAAGTTTTATTGAGCTCATTGCCTAAACTTGTCTGTCTTCTCGCTGATTATTTCATTAAGAGTGCTCAGTTTGAGTCATCCTTCTCGAAATTTGGCAGGATACCGTAAATTCAATTGTCACAGATATGCTTCAATGGCCTCACAGAATTGTTGTTCCGATTGGGGGTATTCCAGTAGACACGAGGTAAGTTGACAATGCTTGGTCTTTTCCCCTTTAATGCTTCACTGAAAGTTCTCCATGATGCTCATCAGAAGTGATGTTTTCTGCCATTTGTTCGGGAGAAACCTGATTCTCAGCATTGTGAACTTCAAGTATTTGGACTTACTCGTTTGACTGGAAATTTGAATTGCAATGTGTGAAAGGAAAAGTTTTAATTTCATAAAACAAAGAATATGCTAGTCTGGTTTTTCAGGTGTGTGTCTTACGTGCTAGCATTACTAGTATTCCTCATTCGTGAAGAGGGCATTTGTCTCTTCTTATGGTAATGTCTTGTTTCTTTCATACCTGTGTACTTATCAGTTAGCTCAAGTTCGTAAAAATTGGTTGATAGCAAGTTAAACATATATTTTTGTGGCCTCATGCCGATTGTGGTATATAAATGGTGGCAGTTACTGATTGAGGTGAATGTTCTTTTCATAATACTTTATGGTTGCATTGCATTTTCAAGTATATATGTCATGCCATTGATACCCTTTATTACTTCTTAGTATTCATCGCATAAAAGCTCTAATTGTCTCGTCGGGTTCTTTCTTGGTTCTAGGTCTTGGCTTGTACATGACACTCTTTCTGTTTGTGCAGTGAATTAGAACTTAAACCACAAGGAAAGCTTATTGTTACTGTGGTTAAAGCAAATGATCTGAAGAACATGGAAATGATTGGAAAGTCCGATCCATATGTCATCGTGTATATACGACCTGTGTTTAAAGTTAAATCAAAGGTTGTAGAGAACAACCTCAATCCTGTTTGGAACCAAACGTTTGAGCTTATTGCAGAAGACAAGGAGACTCAGTTTCTTACTGTTGAGGTTCTGCTTCAAATCCTCTACTCGTCTTTTTCCCCCTTGTTATGCACCGTCGTCTTTCTTACTTCGGTGCATGCTGTGTCTACTAGAGTAGGAGCACTGCCTTCTTGTAATTTCTGCTGGAATTGTCTGCTGAAATTCTATCTTTACAATTCCTTGTTCTCTTTGTTTGCCTCTGCGCGGGCACATGTGCTGGAAAGTTTCCTTGTTTTTGGACTTTTGCATGGTTCGATTTGCTGTCAAAGATGTTGGTGTTTGAATACTATTTAATTGTAACTTTTGAGAAGCTCATGTGGTTCTTTCATTTGCCAGCACAATTTCTTCCTTTCTGTGGCTATCCATATAAGGCCATTGGTTGTTTCTAGACAGAAAGAACATCAATGACATCGAGTTTTTTGCTAAAGTGGGGTGTTGGCTAAATATTTAGGGAATCTCGTGAGCTAGATCTGTCCCCAGTTCCAGGAAATGTCAAGCTTCAATAGGAGTTTAGAGTATTCCCCTGTATTTTAGGGAATGTTGCGTGTGGATTTTCCGGATTGTACATTACTCTGAAAATCAAGTGGAAGTTTTATTTTGCAGAAGGTTTAGCTGCGTGGCTGACGGAAGAGTCTAGCACATTGGTTTCCAAATGGTGAAAGTTTCACTAGGTTAATGCAAACTAAGTTTATTACTTTTTTATTCATCATGATCTGTTCGAGATTAAACTTTTGGGATATCTGGCCAAGAGAGAGAGGAGAGAAGAGAGAAAGAGAAGGGGTGGGGGGATGGAGTGTCGGGGTGTTTAGATTCTAAGATTTAGAGTTTTGCTGCGGGGCAATGAATCTCAGTACATAATATGATACTATTTCTGAGAATAAATCTGTCTTTCACATGCTTTTGATGGTCTTGATGTTTGACGAGAACCAATATTTGCGTAAAGCTTAGTATTTTGGCCGAATTGACTTTCCAAAAGTTAAGTTGTCAACTGTCAGGAAAAGGGTAGCGGGGACCTAACCACATCAAACAGACTATAGAAGGCAGGAACAGACATTAAAAGGTGGAATATAAAGAGATTCTCTAGATGCGAATTATTGACATGTACTCTCTTGTACCATGTGAGGTGACCATTTCTTTTGGAAATTTAAGCTGACAGGAAATGATGAGTCCACTACGTATGTATAGCTATGTATCAACAATTTTTTATGCTGTTCACTAATCTTAGATTGCTGCTGCAAATGAAAATTTTGGTAATAGCATGTGGTGAGTTACAGTTCCGCGTTGTGCTTCACAAGTGTGGCCTCTGAGTGTGCTGTACAGGCCATATTTCCTGCAGATGCTTCTCTTTCTGATGTGGTTTTCATGTTCTCTGGTACATTGGGAAGATGACTCCGCCCTGAGGTTTGGTGTGACTGTTATGAATGTATTAGCTTTATCTACTAAGAGCTCATTATTGTCTGCTTGTTTGGCGATCTTGATCATGTTCTTTTGTGCTTAGGTTGTGCCATTTATCCGTGCCCCCAGTCTCCTCCCTTCTCTGTGTGTGTGGGCATGCTTCCTTTTGCATCCACATGTTTCTGCGCTTATGCACCAATTATTGGTTTATCACTATGCTGTTTGCTTAGAGGGCTTCCTGGACAGGTTCTTGACAAGGACATTGGTCAAGACAAGCGGCTGGGAATTGCCAAATTACCTTTGATTGATCTGGAACCTGAGGTAGCAAAAGAAGTTGAGCTGAGGTTGCTTCCATCACTTGATATGCTGAAGATAAAGGACAAGAAGGACAGAGGAACAGTAACTGTTAAGGTAGACTGACTTGCTGTGGTCATTTGGAAAGTGACTTTACTCATATATCCTGTTTTTTAGTGCACTCTCTTGATAGCCCCAAATCAAAGTGATTCTCCCCATATGCTAGAACCTACCTTGTAACTATTTTTTGGTATTTTTTCCCATTTCCACTGAGGATGTAGTCTTAAATTTCTATCATCTCATTGATTTTATTCTTGTCACGCTTCAACTTTCAGGCTTTATACCACCGATTTAACGAGGAGGAGCAGCTAGCTGCTCTAGAAGAAGAGAAGAGGATCTTGGAGGAGAGAAAGAAACTGAAAGCAGCAGGAGCAATAGGAAGTACCATGGACGCACTTGATGGAGCCGTTGGATTGGTGGGTAGTGGTATAGGTGCTGGGGTTGGGCTCGTCGGAACAGGCATTGGTGCAGGGGTTGGGGTTGTTGGAAGTGGCCTCGGTGCTGGAGCTGGGATGGTTGGGAGCGGTTTTGGAGCTGTGGGAAGTGGCTTGAGTAAAGCTGGGAAGTTCATGGGTCGGACCATCACAGGACAGTCCGGCAACTCCAAGAAGAGTGGCACTTCTACCCCAGTTAACAGCGCCCAAGAAAACGGTGGTGCAAAGCCACGGTAGTGTCTGTGTACATGATGTCATTGTGAATTATTGGCATTCTATTAGCTGGTTGCAGGTGACTCCTTTTGTTCCTTTTCTCTTCCGATGATTAGGATTCCTTTCTGCTGTTCCATCTGCTTCTTTTGGAATTTGGTGGCAACGTAATCGCTGTTGCTTATTCTAGCTAATCTGTATAATCCTGCGTCTTGTAGCTTCTGTCATAAGTAACTTCAAGTTCAAGAAAAGTACTTTTTAGATTTAATGTTCATTTCTTGTGTTTGTTCCGCACGTTCTGCATCGGTCGCACTTGATAATTCAAGACAAAGTGGTTCCATGAAAAAGAACCAAAAAAAATAAAGCCCGAATTATCTGGGTTCATTAAGAAATGTTGCATCTCACTGTCCATTTCTAGCTTTTACTTCTGATCCAAAACATAGGATTTTGGAGTTGGTAGACCTTTTTGCATTTATCTGCATACAAAATATGCTTTGATGACCTCATTATCTAATAGCTGAGTTGGTTTGCGCTCGGTTCTTTTCATGAGAGGTTTGGGTTCAAAATTTCTCGGCGCTAGATGACTTAACCGGAGGTGGGGTTTGCGGGTTCCTTCGAGAACTAGTCGTGCTTCACTGTTAGTTTGAACGCAAATTTGCTGGCCCCGCGGACACTTCGGTTATATAAAAAAAAAAGGCTTTGATGACTAGCAAGAAAATACATTCTTCTATTTTGTGAATTCACGATACGTGTACGCGAAGTGGGGACTTACTAGTCGCATGTAACATGTATCTCGACTAACTCGAAGTTTGAAATTTCGGACTCTTATCAATAATTGCGCGCTTTGTGCATGTGGATGAGCAAGGTTTGATTTGTTTTCCTTCTCCATGCATGTTGGCTATTGGTGTCACTTACAAAGTTCAGTCGAATGGGACAAAGTGAATTATTCTTGGACAAATCGTGATTTAGAGGTTCTATTTCTGTGTCATTATTGAGATAAGGAAAATTATCTAAAAAGTCTTAAATTTATTATTCGGCAACCGATTCAATCTTAAACTTTTTAATTGTGTCGATTTAGCCTTAAATATTTCAATGAATTGCCAATTTAATCATAAATCTTTCAATAGTTTTGATTTAGTCTTGAACATTTTGATGATTCTTGTTAATTTAGTCCTAGCCTTTTAACAATTTGTTCATTTAGTTTTTCCGTCCAATTCTCTTCAAAAATCAGTGATGTGTCGATGTAGTCGGTATTGACCGTCCTTTATGACATAGCCGGCTGCTAACATGCACGCTTTTTTTCATAAAATATTTGAATTTCTTCTTCTTCTTTTTTTGTTCTTTCTTTTCTTTCTTCCTTCGGCCAATCGTTGTGCCTCGGTAATGGCTGATGACAGGCCACTGGCGAGGTTGGTCTCGTCAATGGCAGCGTGAGGTTGACCTTGCTTGGTGACGACGAAGTTGAGCCTCGCCCTTGTTAGTGATCGGCAAGGGTGGCTGATCATCGGCCATCACCAAGGCCTAGTGATTGGGTAAAGGAGGAAGGAAAAAAGAAAAGAAAGAAAAGCAAAAAATCAAAATATTTTAAAAAATATAAAAATTTAAAATTTATAAAAAAGAATTGTCGACGTTAAACTGGCAAATCATTAAAATGTTTAGGGCTAAAGTAACAAATCATCAAAGTACTTGGTAATTAGTTTGTATAATTAAAAAGTCAAGAGTAAATTGGTACAATTGTAAAATTTATGACTGAATTAATCACTGTACGATAGGTTTATAATTTCGCCGCACAAGGTATTAAGACAAACACCAAGTGAAAGCTCACACCAAACTAATCATACAACAATGAAGTGATCTCGAATTCCACGAAGAAAAGTTCATAACACGAGAAATGGATCACATGGGTATTCTCGTTACGCATTCGGTACATAATCCATTCGAGATAATCAGAGCTTTCGACTTTTAAATAGGAGTGCATAATCTATTCGAGATCCTCGGGCTTTCGGCTTACCATATCCTAACGAAAGTAATTGTCACGCATGTTCCTTATTTAGGTAGCCCTCGCTCGCTTAAGCACGCTCTTCCTCTTCGCATCCCTCGATGGATGTTGCTGTGATGTGGTACGGTTTGTCAATAACCCTAACCCTGTTATTTATTTCGGATTTTGATTTTTGAGCTGCTCCTCCTCCTTTTTTCTTCTTTTCGCACACCTTTTCTTTTTCCTGTTTCTCTCCCCGCCCCCACACAGTCCTGTTGAGCATGATTAATGGGGTCGGTGAGACATCATTGTCGTCGACTCTTCTCCGGCAAAGACAGTAAGTGTCGCTTGTAGATGCCCGGCTGTTCGACATGACGTGCAACGTCCGTGATTGAAGTTAGGAGTCCTAGTGCTGGTGGTCAATAAATATATAGGGCCTTTTGCCCGGATTATAACCATTTTTTATTTAACATTCTCGACTTCTAATTTCAGATAAACTCGTTATTAATGTCACCACCGTGACTAAGTTACATGTAGTAAAAAATTGCTTCTCTTACGGTTCTGTTAAGAATAATACGATTTCAATTATAAATTTACAAATTATCATCTTGTGTTTACATAAAATGCTAATTAATTAAAAAATTTTATGATAAAAAATAATAGATAGTATTGTCGTATCATAATTTTTTTTTTATAATATTACGAGAACATAAGCGGGTCCATATGTCCAATCTTCATATTAACCAAAAAAAGAAAAAAAAAATCAACTTCAAGTCATTAGAACCGCGCGAAAAAGTAGTTCCTCGCTCCGCCTAACGACACTCAATTCTTCGTCTTCAACTTCTTCTTCTTCGTCCGCGCATTGTCTTCGTCTTCCACCCATCGCCATTCCTTTGATTTTTGAGAGCCTCTTTGCTCATCATCCACATGGACCCTTACGAGTTCCTCAAGCTCTCCCCCAACCCCGACGGCTCCGTCACCCGCCTCTCCTGGCCCCCGGCCGCTCCCGCCACTGCCGACCCCGACTCCCCCGACCCGGCCCTGTCCAAGGACGTCCCCCTCGACGCCAACCACTCCACATTCGTCCGCATCTTCCTCCCCCGTGCCCCCGCCTCCCGCCTCCCGGTCATCCTCTATTTCCACGGCGGCGGGTTCGTCCTCTTCAGCGCCACCTCGCGCATGTTCCACGACTCCTGCTGCCGCACCGCGTCTCTCCTCGGGGCCATCGTCGTCTCCGTCGAGTACCGGCTCGCCCCCGAACACCGCCTCCCCGCCGCCTACGACGACGCCATGGCGGCCCTCGCGTGGCTCAGGTCGCAAGCGCTCGACGCCGCCTCCGGCGACCCGTGGCTGAGGGAGCACGCGGACTTCGAGCGGTGCTACCTGATGGGCAGCAGCGCCGGGGGGAACATAGTCTACCACGCGGCCCTGCGATCGCTGGACGTTGATCTGGCCCCGGTCAGGATCCGGGGGTTGATACTGAACCAGCCCTACTTCGGTGGGGTCCAGAGGACCGAGTCCGAGCTGCGGTCCGACACTGACCGCGTACTGCCCCTGCCCGCGAACGACCTTTTGTGGTCCCTGGCGCTGCCCGAGGGCGCCGACCGGTCCCACGAGTACTGCGACCCGACGGCCGACGGTGCGGCGGGGCACGCGAAAGCCGGGCGGCTCCCGAGGTGCCTGGTGAGGGGCCACGCGGGGGACCCGCTCTCGGACCGGCAGAAGGAGTTCGCGAAGATGCTGGAGGCACGTGGGGCGCACGTGACGGCAGTGTTCGGCGAGGGCGGGTGCCACGGGGTGGAGCTGTTTGACCCGGCCAAGGCCCAGGCTCTGGTGGAGATCGTAAGGGATTTCGTGAACGTGGACTCGGTTCAATCCACAATGTGAATCTTCCAAATCTCGTAATGTCCTTTCGGTCTCACCCCTTATCCAATCCTGAGACTGCAAGCTGTTATAATAATAAGATATGCCGCTTCAGTGGGTTTTATCTATTTTTTCGCTGATTTTTTTTTATTAATCAGAACATAAGTATTAACCACCAATAAAATTGCCCTAACGATCACTCTTCTCGTTTGGAAAGAGAATTTCAAATCCGAATGGGGGTGGGAATGTCTTACAAGAGAGCAAGGTTTCGCAATATGCACACGACATATAAAACACACGGAGCGACTTGTATAGTAAAATAAGATACGATAGAACCAGAAAATAAGATGTGAATCTTTCGAATCTCACATTGTCTTTAGGTCTCACCATATTCAAGAGCTGAGATGCAATTTGTTATAATAAGATACGTGGCTTTAATAGGTTTTATTTACTGGATCTTTCCCTTTAGTCATAGTATAAATATTAATGAGGTGCTATTTTTTGGTTTCGTTCGGTCATTGATAACTTAATTATTTTTAGATAATATTGACATTAAGAACACAAACTTCAGTTTGGATTTTGATGAATAAGGCAGTGCAAATATCTTTAGTGAAGTTTTAGTTTGCACCGTTTGTTGTGTGGGTGATCGACTAATCGTAATTTAAATGATCGAAATGAATGGTGGGTTCTTGGCATTATGGAAGGATTTCTCCATCGATTATAGCTCTTCAAGCGATGAGCGTGCTAGCCTTTGTCAGAGTGCAAACCTTTCTTTTTGCAATTACCTGTGGATCTAGTCTATATAAATCGAGTTCATCACAACCATTGACTATGCACCCTATATAAGATCAGAGACCGTGATCCTTTTGAGTTTGTGGTCCCAAAGTCCGGGCAAGACATCCCCTCTCTCTTTCTCCCTCTCCCTCTCCCTCCGCCTCCTTTAGTTGCGTTGATGTGAATGTAGAAATTAATTTTGAAGACATTTTATGAACCTACACTCTTGTTGCTTTACGACCAAATCCTACGCCGTAAGAGTTCTGATAAGATAGAAGCAGGATCAGGGTGCATCTTATCGAGTAAAAAAGAGGATAGAGAAAGACATTAGGTCGGTCCTTGAGATACTTCAAAATGCTGATCATCTATTTATCAGCAGGCATAGCCTTTTTGAGTTGTCGCATAAGGGCAGAATATTCTTTTGGTTGCTAAACCAACCAACGGACGGAGGAAAGTAGAAAAAATCTTAAGAGAGGCAAGTGTAGCTAGTTTTGATTAAGCTACTAACTTTTGGCGAAATTGATTTCGAAAGAGTACCTTTTGTTTGGTGTCATTTGCTTGTCTCGTGCATACGGCTTTTTCACCTGGCCCCACCACTCTTTAATCAAGGAGAGGCGAGACTTCTTCTTCATCTGCACCTGCAAAAAGCGGATAGGGAAAGAGAACTCAGTAGAAATATCGTAAAGAAAGAGAGATCGTAAGTAACCCGGTTAACCTACGTCCTCAATCGTATCTTTCTTCTCCCCATGGAGTGCATTAGCGGTGAATACGTTGTAATTGGAGTTGTTATTAGGAATATGACGATATGAAAGACTAAGTAAAGAGAGAAGACTGCCACCAAAATGCAGGCGTTGCACCGAAACGCTAGTGGTTCTTTCTTGTTGTAAGTGAATGCAACGAAAAGACTAAAAAATAACGAATAACGAAACAATTCATATATTGACATTTTGTGCTCATTTTCAAATTTCTTCTTTGTTATTCCCATCATCCAATAACCACAGGATGATCCACAAGAACGGTGGTAAGATTCGAACTAATGGCCAATCGGCCGCCCTTGACCTAAGAAGAACAAAACTCCTTATGACCAAAAAAAGGACCAGCTTACAATCTCCTTGAGCGAGAGTTCCAATTTCTTTTTCTTTAAGTACCCTTTTGAGCTTTTTTTTCTTGATCGATTAACTATTTTTTGTTAATAGGAAAATTAGCTTCGACCGTGCTCCATTTATTTCTCGAAAAATAGCTTCTCAAAAAATGTTTTTCAAATTTTTCGGTGTTTGGTTTGTGAAAAATACGTTAGTCTAGGAGAACATTTTCCACTCATAAAATAAACCTTCGAAAGTGAAGAAAAATATTGTTCTCTTTTTGAGAGGAGGAAAATATTTATCAAGTCTTTTCCATAGTTTAGCCAGTCCCCAGAAAAGATTATCATTTTTCTGAAAAATAACTCTTCCAAAGATGTTTTGGGAAAACCTCACGTTTTTTCGCGAAACAAAGTAGGATTAGTCTTGTCCTCAAGTTTCTTTGGAGGCGCAACTCACCTGTGAACATGAGAAAATGAACTCCCTCGGACAAGATAGCATGCTGAGATGATCCGGAACGAGTCGCTTCCACATCGACGAAGGATGCCTATTTTGTGTAATGATCTTCCCAGAAAAGTGCCGGAATGCGACATGGTGTTAAAATGAACTACTCAGATGGGACAGGACGGTAAGATAATCCGGAATGCATCGCTTCCACATCGTCGGAAGGTACCTATTTTGTGCAATGATCTTCTCGGAGAAGTGCCGGGCTGCGACGTGCTGATAAAATGAACTCACTCTGAATAAGACGGATGCTAGAATAATCGGAAATGAGTCGCTTGATCAATGAAAGGCGTGCTTATTTTGTGTTATGATCTTCTTTAGAAAAGCACCGGAACGCGACATGCTGTTTCTGATCTTGAATAATCACACGTCATCTGCTACTGCATTCTGGTTACTCATAATACAAGCATGTCGTCCCCTTTGACCAACTCTTAAAAATCATGTCTTTTTTTAACTTTCTGTTCCTTTTCGATATCTGCGTAAGATACCATGCGCAAGAAATTGATTCAAAATGATACCATATAGATTTACATATGTATCCTTTTCATGACCTGTTCAAGAACAGGCGCATCTAGACAAGAAAGCTAGTCTAATTGTTAATAAAGATTGCAATATACTGTGTCCCAAGAAACCAACTGAATAAACCAAGAATATCCAGTATTTGACAGTAAAACATCAGTATATAATCCAGATTAAAGTGCAAATGCTCGTACCGCTGTAATGACCGCAATCTGAGGCTGTCAACCTTGAGAATGGCAGTTGTTTCACTAACCTGTTTTGCTACAAAGGCCATGAACTTTGTTGAGAATGAGGTGCTGAAGGTAAGAGATGGTTGGCAAGAAGTGAATGCCGTGAAAGAAGATTTTGACCGCATCAAGGCCGTCCTGCGTGATGCAGATTCACAAGAAGAAGGTAGCCAATTCATGAAAGAATCAGTCAGGAAACTAAGAAATCTTGCGGATGACATCGAAGATGCTCTCGATGAGTATGAGCTGCTGAAGCCGCAACATCAAGGCCATGGACTCCTTGAATTCCTACAGAAGTCACATAGCTATGTGAAGAACTGGAAAGCTTGCAGAAGGATCATGCTTTCGATGAGAGACTTAAGTTCCAAAGTCAAAAGTATCTGTGAAGAACATCAGAAGGTGTGTTACCAGTTCAAACAAGATGCAGAACAAGGTTTGAGCTCCACCTCTCCATCCAGCACATGGCACCACCAGCGTGGAGATGCCCTTCTACTGGAAAAGGATGATCTAGTGGGTATCGAAGAGCCCCAAGAGCAACTGGTGAAGCGGTTGGTGAACGGTCCTCCTGAGAAAGAAATAATTCCAGTTGTGGGGATGGGGGGATCGGGAAAGACTACCCTCATAAAGCAAGTCTTCGATGATCCAGCGGTGAAGAAACACTTCACAATCTGCTCTTGGGTCACTCTTTCTCCGTCTTCGAGGACAGAAGAAGTCCTCAGGGACATGCTTCAGCAAATTGCTAGCAGCATCACGGAATCTCTCCCCAGTGGAACAGACTTTAAGTACTGGACTACTGAAAATGATGATCAAGAGCATGCTGCAAAGAGGAAGATCAAGGTACTTGATCATTCTTGATGACGTCTGGTGTGTTGATGAATGGGATGCTGTCAAATATGCATTTCCCAACAACAAAAATGGTAGTCGAATAATGATGACAACGAGGGATGTCAAGATAGCATCATCTTCATGCAAGGAATTTGCTGGAGAGGTCTACTACATGAAGCCTTTGCGTGCTGAACAATCATGGAAGCTTTTCTGCATGAAGACATTTAAGGGTGACTCATGTCCTTCGAATTTGAAGGAGATATGCGAACACATCTTACGGAAGTGTGAGGGGCTACCATTGGCAATCGTTGCCATTAGTGGCATTTTGGCCACAAAGGACAGCGACAAGATTGATGAATGGCATCTAGTACATCAAAGCATTCGTTCTGAAATTGATGGCAATGGTGGATTGAAGAACTTGAAGAAGGTACTTTCTCTCAGTTTCAACGCGTTGCCTTACCACCTAAAATCTTGTTTCTTGCACTTGAGTGTATTCCCTAGGGATCAGCAGATTGAGCATATGCGGTTGATCCGATTATGGGTGGCAGAAGGACTAGTTGAAACAAAAGAGGGTAAGACACCAGAAGAAGTTGCAGAGGAGTACCTTAAGGATCTCCTAAGCAGGAGCCTCGTCCAAGTGGCCGAGATAACTAGTGATGGAAGGGTCAAGATGTACCGAGTTCATGACCTATTGTGGGAAATTAGCAGTACGAAGTCTGAAGATCGAAACTTTGCAGCTGTAGTTGATGAACAACATGCAGTGCGGACGAATAGGGTTCGTCGCCTTTCAGTTCACAAAGCACTTCAATCTGCACAGCAAAATGAGCCGCTATCGAAACTTCGCTCTCTGTTCATGTTTGGGGTAAGCAAATCATCCGTAAATAGAGTGCTCTCTTCTGGTATCAAACTACTTAGAGTTCTAGACTTGCAAGGTGCCCCTTTGAAAAGGTTTCCAACACAAGTGATTGATTTGCATCTCATCCGTTATCTGAATCTTAGGGGCACCAAACTCCAAACACTTCCAAGTTCGATAGGAATGCTTCAGAACTTGGAGACCCTGGATCTTAAACACACGTCTATTACGGTATTGCCAGTGGAAATCACAAAGCTGCACAGGCTTCGCCATTTACTTGTATATCTTTATGAAAATATAGCTTATTCGCACAGTAAGTATGGCTTTAAGACACTTGGAGAAATTGGGGCTCTGCAATGTTTACAAAAGCTATGCTACATAGAAGCGGATGATCAAAAGAGCTGCATCATGATCAGAGGGATCGGGAAGTTGATCCAACTGAGAAGGTTAGGCATTCTGAAGCTAAAGAAAGAAGATGGAAGGACGCTATGCCTATCAATTGCCAAGTTGACCAATCTCCGTTCACTATCAGTTTCTTCTTTTGAAAATGCTGAAATTGATCTGCAAAGCCTCTTTTTTCCTCCACAGCTTCTCCAAAGAGTGTTCTTGACTGGAAAATTGCAGACATTGCCACATTGGATTGCCAAGCTCCATAATCTTGCCAAACTTAAATTGAAATGGAGCCATCTCAAGGAAGATCCGATGTCGATCCTCCAAAATCTGGCCAATCTTATATACCTCGAGTTACTTCAATCCTATGATTGGCAAAGACTATGCTTCAAGGCTAAAGGGTTTAAGAAGCTCAAGATATTGGGTCTTGATTGTTTTGAAGAGCTTACGTTTGTACAAGTAGAGGAAGGAGCAATGCCTTGCCTTGAAAAGTGGAGCATCCAGCGATGCAAATGTCTGAAAAATATCCCATCAGGGATTGGGCATCTCGGCAAGCTCAAAGTGCTGGAGCTTTTCGACATGCCTGACGAACTAATCGAGAAACTTAAGCCAGAAGAACAAGATGAAGAATACAGGAAAGTTGCACATATTCCAGAGCTTAGTTATGGCTACTGGAGAAATGGTGGTTGGGACGTGAAATCAGTTGAGACGGCAGCCAAGAAGAGAAGCAATCTCCCTCCTTGTTGGAAGTGATGCCTGGCAGTGTATCAAACTAGTGCTGATACTCATGTATATTGTTGCAGAATCTGCTTACAGCTTTCATGGAATCATCCTAGTTGTGCATAAGGTAGTTGTCCATGTAGCATTACCCTGTAGTTTTGTTTTGTTAAAAAGAAGCGACTTCTGTTTACATGGATCTTGTTTATGTCATGGTAGTGTAAAAGTAATTTGATTATAAAGAATCAAAAACTTCTGCAGAAGTTTGGTGTGGTTGCTAATGGTTTAAAAAATTTCTTACTTTTTGCTAGATTTGAAACCAGATCATCATCATGTATGAGCTTGGTAAATTGACTCCTTAAATGACTTTCTCTTGCATAGGGTCAATATAGAGAAAACGTCTCAGCAGATATTATGTTTATTTTGGGTCTTGTTTATGTCACTTAAAAATAAATAAAAAACTCCTACTTGAACATCTGAATAAATTCTGAATGCTCAACAGTATTCAAAGGAAAACTGACAAGCAAACATTGATAAATGATGAAAACTTCCAAGGGTACTGACAAATAAAGTTCACGGAGTTGGAACCACTCCAGCAATTCACTCACCAATGATTCTGCATCTACAGCTAAATCATTCAATGGCACTGCACTTCAGATCTAACTTAGCATAAGGAGATGCCAAGCTACAGCAGTCTCGTTGCTCCTTCTTCTATTACTGTCAGGAAAACATATGGTAGGGCATTGTTTTCCAGTAATCAGATGGAAGGTTATTCTAAGGAGTTGATGTCATTTGCTATCCGAAAGTCTTCTTCGTATGCTCTCATTGAATCAATATCTAACCTGAATTGTCACATTTCCAAACTGCTGACTGAAATGGAAACTTCTGTTCTCTCCATCATACCTTGTAAGCACTTTTTTGAAACATACTGCCATAAGAAATTATAGCTTTCAGCTAAAATCCACGTGTCATTTCAAGCATAAACAGCATAGGAAAAATCAATAGTGAGTCAAAGAACATTTTACTCCAGTAAAAAGAGCACCTTTTGCTATGCACAACTGGCACAAATGCTACTCCTATTTTGGTTATGTTTTGTTTCCTTCTTCTGAGAGAAGGCTAGAGCAAGCAATCACTGTTGGGTTCTGAACTCTGAAGCATTGACAACCCATCAGGGAATAATCTTCAAGCTGCGTTTGACCACCAACATCAGGGAAAAAAAGGATTCCTAACCCATTGGAGCTAAGACTCAGCAAAAAGGGCCGTGATCTAGACATGTGAAACCATTCAACTACCTAAGTTGGGCTTGTAGCGCCACAATGAGCAGCAACTTTCAAAGAATTAACAGCTACTACAATTCCAGAGGACAACTATGCTGCCATCTTAACAAGCACTTTGAAAATTGCTGCCACGAGAATTCATTTCAATCTCCAAAAAAAGGGTATCTAAAGTCAGAATCAACCATCATGAAAAGGACAAAAACGACAAATTAGGGGTTGGTTGAAAAGGGTATGAGAGACATGGAAGATAATCATGCTCCTTGTTTTGTTTCTATCACCCCACCACCAGTATTGCGATCGTCGCTAGCTTGAAGGAGACATAGAATGCAAAGAACAACAGACACACCTCTTCCTTTCCGAGGTAGCAGAACACTGCACTTCAGTTCAGGCTAGAATGCAAGCTTCTTTCTTTTTCATGACAAACTTCAGACGCGCTGCTCTACGTCTCACTCCTGTTTAAGTTGAATGTGTTCCTAGTTTCGTGGTTCACAATGGTATCTTTCAATGAATTGGAGGGATGAATTGAAAACCTCTTTCCTTTCCTTGAAGGACTTAGCCATTTTCCATTAAGAAAACAGGGGGGGATATCTACCGGAAGAAGGGAAGAAATTGAACGGCGGTTTGACGAAGAAGAAGAAGACATTCTCAATCACAATTCTTAAAAATTCGTAGAAATTAAGTCTACCCAAAATCCCTCAAACCCTAACTTTATAACTCGATTATTTTTGGTCAGTGGTTCCTCCTCTTTTTGGGGGGTCACAAGAAGAAACACCGCAGATGACACTTGTAAAGATTACGGGTCCCAAAGATTGAGGTTGAGAGACACGAAGGTCTAGTCATAAGCTCTATATCGCCTCACTCCCATAGATTTTTATTTTTCACTACGAAAAAGTCATAATTTTTCAATTCTGCTTATTTCGTAAAAAAAATTAAAAAAATATATTTCAAATTTTTTATGTTTGATTTACAAAAAATAAATTGGTCTAGAAAAATATATTTTTTCCATAAAAAAAACTTCCTTTTTTTTTTAACTCCCTTTGCCGGTAGACAGCCACGACAACGCAGTCGACTGGCTACAGGTGAGGCCAAGCTCGACTGCAACATCGCTGGAGGCTAGGGCTCGCCTCGCCAAATCTAGTGAAGCTTGGCCTTGCTCGAGGCCGATGAGGCCGAGCCTCACCTGTGATGATCGGCTGACGAAGAAATTAAAAAAGAAAGAAAAAAAAAGAAAAAAGAAAAATAAGATTAATAAAAATTATCAAAAGTAAAAAGATTATTAAAAATTTTAATTTTGTAAAATAGAAAAAAAAAATTCATATTAGCTATGGCCATCCAATGTAGGATGATTGGATCAATTTAGCAATTTTTGACCAAAAAACGATGCAGAAAATCAGATTAGATTTTGCTTACCAAATGACAAAAAATATATTTCAATTTATTTCCAAGTCTAAACCAAACAATGGAAAATATAGTCATTTTCTTGGAAATTGACTTCCTAAAAAAATATTTTTAAAAAATGACTAATTTTTCGGGATACAAACAAAGCCTTCATCTTGGCTATTTTTCCTATCATTTCAAGAACATTTTTGGTGCTCTAGCTAAAAGATCTTTGCAATCATCAAAATGACCAAAATCTTACTTGATAAATCGGCCTAATACCCAAAAAAACTTTTAACTTTAGTCTCTATCCCAAATATATCCAAAAAAAATTTGTCTTGCAAAAATCTCTAACTTTAGTCTATGTCCCAATTATATCCGAAACTTTTTTTGTCCCATAAAAAATCCACAATTTTTACTTTTGTCCTAATTCTACTGGTCTGATACCAAAAAAAATCTCAATTTTAGCATTTGTTCCAATTACCTAAAAAGAATTTTCTCAAAAAAAAAACCCCAAAATGTTATTTTTGGCCCAATTCTATTACCACCGGCCTTCCATCTATAATCACTATTAGTTAATCTTATGTAACTCAAATTTTCTTGCCGAACTTACTAATGAATTTTCGAAATTCAAAAACATCAGGTTTCAAAAACGATGAGATTTGATCGTTCTTCCAGATAGTCAAATCCCTACATTTAGTCATTCTTTGGACTATTGAGTGTCAGGAAGAATCTGAAATGCACCATTTTGGGTGGCTCTGTATCTCCTAACAATATGTAGGGGAACCAAATAACAGAAGAGAAGTTATTAAGTTTTTTCATGTTAGCTTTGCTGATGTGTAATTCTTTAACATTATAGAAATGCCATGTAAGAATAATCAACATCAATTATGAACAGAATGTTAACGATGGTATAATTGAGGCAAAAGTAAAAGTTTAGCATTTTTTATGAGATAAATTTTTTTGGATATAATTGGAACAAACAATAAAGTTATGGGGTTTTAGCTCCGTGTAATCGCAGATTTTGATTAGAATCAATATATCTTACCTTTCAAAAATAATAATAATAAAGTTATGGGTTTTTTTTAGTATTAGGTAGGTAGAATTGAAACAAAAGTTAAAGTTATTTTTTTTTAGTTTTAGACTAGTAGAATTGGGAAAAAAAAAGTAAAATTTTGGGATATTTAATAAGATAAAGAAAAATTTGTGATATAATTGAGACAAAAAAAATTTTGGTATTAGGCCTAAATCATGATGGCTCGTGAGATGTGATTTTTCAATTTCTTTCTTCTAAAAAGTCATCCTATACGATAATTGGCTATAAAGAAGAAAAAGAAGGGTGTTATTCTTAAGGGAGCAAAGAAAGACTGTTATTTTACTATTAAGCTACTTGAAAAGTCAGTATATTAATGAGCTAGCATATAAACCAAGCTTTTCTTAAATTGTCATACTAAGCAAAGAACGATAAATAAATCACAAATATTATTACGAGATTGCAATATGACAATTAAATAGCATCTTACAAAGCTTATTGCGCTCGTCCTGTTTTTGTAGATTTCAATTATTAGGATTACTTTATTCGGATATGATTGTCACAAGACAAACGATTCGAACGGGCGGAACTCATCATTTCTTTTCTGGATGATCAGATTTTCAAGAATCCAAAATTCTTGAACCCAAAAATCCTATTCGCTATTATGACTCGAGCAGTCAAACGCTGCGCTAGGTCTAGCAATATCTTCTTCTTTAAGCAATCTTTCGAATTCTTTCTTCCTTTTTTTTTTTAACCAAAAATACAAGAAAAATAAGAGCAAAAAGACAAAGGAAAAAAATCTCCCCTTCCGCCTTTATTTCTTCTTCTGTTTTTTCACGACACCGCGGTTTCACGTCCCCACTTCAGCGAGGACGAGTGCGCACTCGCACACTGAAAACCTCGGCCCAACCCACCACCATGGGCGGCGGCGGCGGACGCGACGAGCCTCTCCCGGGAAGCTCGGCGAGCGGGGGCGAGTTCCTCCTGTCCCTCCTCCGACGGCCCCAACATCCTCAGCCTCAACCGCCACCGCAGCAGCCGCATCCGCAACCTCTGACCCTCGACCCGGCCGTCGCTGCCGTGGGCCCCACGATCGCCTTCCCCGGACCGCCCAACGGCCACGAGTTCTCCCCTCCGTGGCCCTTCCACGCTGTATCCCCTCCTCCTCTCTACCCGCACGGCTTGTTCGGGCTCGCTCCCGGAGTGAACCAATTGCCTGCGAATCATCATAATCAGGGACTGCCTATCGATGATTTCAGGAGATTGGGGCTTGGAGGGTTTGACGAGAGTGGGATTGCGCCTCACAATCTCGCTCAACAGTTGAAGCAACTGCAGCAGCTGCAGCAGTTGCAGCACCAGCAGCAAGAGCAAAGTCTGCGATTTGGCTCCTTTCCTCCTAAAATTGTACCTTCCGAGGTTGTTTCGGTTGAAAATTCACTTCTTGATTCTGCAAGAGAGCCTAGCATAGGTTCCGGTAGCAGAAGCAGTGATAGGTTTGAGAAAAATCGGCAATTTAATCCACGAGGGAATTTGAGTGCTAATGTCAATGCTTCTCGGCATGGGAGTAACGACCTTGGTGACCGGGAGAGGCGAGCAGTTGGGCGGGGAAAGCAGAACCACGCGGGGAATGATAGGCCTATGCCGCCAGGTTTTCCAGCGAAGCCGAGTGGGAGAGGGAATTCGGGTTTTGGTAATAGGAGAACAGATTTTGAGCGTAATGTGGATGCGGAAAAGAACAATCGCAGTGAGTGGAATTTCAGGAACGTGAGTTCAAATAACGGGCGTGTGATGAGGAGATTTCAGTTCGATGATCATAGAATGCCTAACAGAAACTCAGGGGCGATGCAGCTGAGCGAGCAGCTTGATTGCCCTGGTCCACCAACTGGGAGTAACCTCAATTCAGTTTCTGCCTCGAACATAGAGGAGTCTATTGCTCTGCACCATGAAGTTGTTGAGAACGATGGTAAAGGAGAAGGGGAGGGAGAGGGGGCCGTGATGAAGAGAGCTGGTAAAGTAGGCGCTAATGAACTTGATGATTTGCTTGAGGACGAACTTGATGAGAAAAATGAGAAAAGGCAGCAACGGAGTCATCGAGAAAAGGTGACACTCTTTGTGCTTCTCATTTAATATGTTGTGTTTTCGGTGGTGTAAGTTTTAGTGGATGGGGAGGGTTTTCTGAGTTGAATGTGGTGCAGATCAATCTTGTACTTAAACTGAAATCAAAGCATTTATTTTTTTTTTTAATCTCCGTAAATAAGTTAACTTCTGTGAAGAGCTTTTGTGATTCTTTCTAACATAATGTGTGCTGAAAATGTATTCAGTGGAAATCCGTGATTTCAGTAGAGGAAGCTTTTATAACTGGATAGTCTGCGGCATGTTTCTTTTTCCACTTACTTGACATATGTTTTAATGGCATAATTTGAATTAATTTTGTCCTTACGGGGCATGATTCAAATTTGTTGCGGGCCTGGCTGTTGTGGGCGATTAGTAGAGTGCGTCATTAGGCCTATTTGGTGCCTCTTCATATATATATTCAAGTAAGTTAAATGTTCTTCTGATAGTAATATGGAAAGGGAAGACCATGGTGCCGGATGTGGATAATGTTGTCTGAAAATTTGCCATATAAAACTGGCACAACCGATAGGATCTAAAAATGACATCATCATGAGTTCACCGGTTGAATGGTGGTTTAATTACATCCATGGCTTTACTATTTAAAGAAATTAGATCGGGAGTTTTGATCATAAAACAAGTGGGAAGAGAATGGTACTGGATGCGGATGAGTATAGGTCACCTTTTGTCTAAAAAAGAACGTGCAAAAACTTGGCATGATTGTGATAGCATCTATAATTGATGGTATCATGAGTTCACCCCAAATATGTTTTGATTGAGAAACTTGCAAGTCGAATTATGACACTTAAACTAAATAATCTTGTGAAAAATGAATGTCTAGTAACGCTATTTTTGGGCTCTTACTATCTACGTGAGAAATCAAGAACATTCTATATATTTAGTTGATTTTGACCGATTTAGGTATGATATTATTATATTTTCCACATATAAGTAAAAACTGACATCTTACATGATTTCATGCCTAGAAAATCGATTAAGACAAGCCAAGAATTGAATACATATCAATCGTCTATAGTACACAATTGGCTTATATCAGTATAAGTCAGTTTTGTGAGACAGGAACCTGTGTTTTTCATAAGTTTGGAAATGCATGACAACTGGTAGCTTTACGGAAAATCACATACATTAGTATATTTATTGTAAAAGTCACGTATTTTGTTTACGGTGGCTGGTGGAGGAGGTTCTTCTTTTCCTGACTTTTCTCATTCTTTATTGTACCTTCCTGTTTTGAAGAAGGATTTTTCTAAGTACCGTATATTTTTGTGTAATTCGGTCTTTCCTTCTGATTTTATTTCCTTTATGCGAAATACAGACCGAATTTCATTGGAATCCCAGTTCACCACTTTCCTCCAATTGTTATATATTTGGTCCCTATCAAGGTTTTCTCTCAATTCTTACATGTCCAAAAGGAAATTTTAATACAATAACACATGCATTTTGAGTCATTGCATTAGCCATTGGAATGGTTTTTTCATTTGTAGAACTCAAAGGCAAACAATCTATTTGGATGGCAAACTGTAGGCTACATGAATTCATGGGGTAACTTTTATTCATTCAAAGTACAGGCTACATACTTATCTTGAAATATCGGGAAGAATTTTGGGTTCACTTGAATTTGCACGTGCTTTTACCAGGATTTCAGGTCAGATCCCAGAGGACAAAGGCTACTTACACAGCGGATGAGGAACTTTAAAAGTTCAATGGAGTGCCGCTGGGACATAGACAGGTTGAATGCTCCCTTTCTTGCAATTTATGATTCCTTGATACCACCTGAAGAAGAAAAGGCTAAGCAGAAGCAGTTGTTGACATTGTTGGAGAAATTAGTCAACAAAGAGTGGCCAGAAGCTCGGTTATACCTATATGGGTCATGTGCCAACTCTTTTGGGGTTTGCAAGAGCGATGTTGATGTGTGC
Source organism: Psidium guajava (assembly GCA_016432845.1). NCBI lineage: Eukaryota > Viridiplantae > Streptophyta > Magnoliopsida > Myrtales > Myrtaceae > Psidium > Psidium guajava. Next base: position 1,782,811 of record CM028232.1, read on the forward strand.
CTTGCTATTCAGGATGCCGACATTGATAAATCGGAGGTTATACTAAAGTTAGCAGACATATTGGCATCAGATAATTTACAGGATGTGCAGGTGATCAAATTGCTTCCTTTTGCTGAAGTGTCCCCATTTTTGTGATGCTAGGGGATAAATGGAATATCTGCCTTTCTGATATTTCAGTTGCATGAGAAAATTCTGATTCTTTCACAAGAGTATTTTTAAGTGAAAATGACCTTGAAGTTGTCATGTTAAGTAAAAGATGTTTTGAGTGTTGACTTAGACAAGCATATGAAGTCCCTTATCTAATTTTATTTTATATCCCAACATTGTTTGGCAGTTTCTTTGTGAGCTTGGTATCTCATCTATACCCCTTCTTCTCATCTTATGTTTTGGTGTTTCTGGACCTAGAGTAATCTTCTTTATGCATGAACACATACATACTTTGTCTTGCCACTTTGTTCTTCTTAAATGTGATTGGGTGATGCAGTTTTCTTTTGGTGGCCAGCGTATGGGTGATACAGTTTTCTATTGTACTTTAGCTGAAGTACTTCTGCATAGAAGTTGTCTGTGTGAGATTTTGTGGGACCACTGCCAACTGTTTCAAAAGTTTAAGTTTTTGGATGAAGGTGTGATTTAATATTTAATTACTCAAACACTCCCTCTCAAGCTTAGTCTGGTCTTTTTGCGTAGTACTAAACGTGAAAATTATCATTGGGGAAGGCAAATAGGGGCCTGTAAAGAGTGGAACTCATGACCTTCTACTCTGATACCGTTTGAGATTTTATGGGATCACTGCCAACTGTTCCAAAAGCTTAAGTTGTTGGGTGAAGGCATGGTTTAATATTTAATTACTCTAATAGTTTGCATGGAAAGTAAAGCTCTCACGATATGACACTACTTCATTTTGTTAGGCTGGAGTGAAACTTCACCCCCACGTTAGGTTCAGTTAGCTGGAAGATGACACCTAGACATTAATTCCCTCAGGCATCCTGAATGATTACTAACTCTTATTTCTGTTTTACCTTGTACCTTGTTCTGTGATTCAATGCTAATTGCCTGAGGATTCCATAGTCCTACCACCAGCATGCTTCAGTGCTCATAGCACCTAGATAAATTTTATCGTTTCAGACATGCTACATTGATATGTTTTTCTTGCTTCAGGTCTACTTGCAGACACATTTTAATTCCTCAACTTTAAATTTTTTGCAGGCACTAACACGTGCTAGAGTCCCCATAGTAAAGCTTATGGATCCAGCTACAGGAATATCTTGTGATATTTGCATTAACAATGTCCTGGCGGTTGTTAATACAAAGCTTCTGCGAGATTATGCCCAAATAGATGTGAGATTGCGGCAGTTGGCATTTATTGTGAAACATTGGGCAAAATCCAGAGGAGTAAATGAAACTTATCAAGGCACATTATCCAGCTATGCGTGAGTCAGCAGTTTGTGGATTTCTTTGTTTCAATATACTGATACGACAATTACGAAAACATCTAGGCTATGGCTGTTATTAGACTCAGTTGGCCTTGCCATGTCTTTTGGGGAACAGGGCTTTTTGAGTACAATCCAAGGAGAGACTATGGTTTAGCAACTAGTGAGAACGAGCACAGATGTGTATTTCCTCACTAATGTTTTTTGTTAGCCAATTGACATGTTTCTCATGCAGGTATGTGCTGATGTGCATTCACTTCTTACAACAGCGTAGACCTGCTATTCTTCCATGCTTACAAGTATGGACTGTATTTACTTCCATGGTTTGATGAATTTGTTTCTCTCCTTGTGTTATGGTGGATGTGGTTTCTTAAAACTTTCTTGCTTAACTTTATCCTGGCTCTCTTCATAAGTTTTCCTTTCTAGAAGTGTTCTATTGATGCTGTCCCATGTTTCCAAAATCTTGAAATATCTGACTTTTTCATTAATGAGGAGCTTGTGGCATATTGAAGTGCTATAAATGGGCATACTTCTTTCTTGTTCGGTGTCATCAATTTTACCGTCAACACTATGTTTATCCCTGTATACAGCTGTTTTTCTTATATGTGAATGGAACATTGACAGTGGATGAGATGGTGTGGTGAAATAGTGGAAATGGCGCACTGATTTTTATTCAATTCCAAAATAGGGTTGATGACATGTTGCTAGGCAGCAGTTTTCTTTGCGACGGGAATGCAGAATTCCTCGACCACTCATTTGTCTTCCTGTTCTATTCAATAATCTGTTTTGTTCAATCATTATTTCTCAAGGCCTTACACCTTCTTTGCAATGTTTTGCTATCCAAACTTTTGAGGTATGCCTTTTAGATCAAGAGTTGATTGTTTTTGTTTGGGAGATAGTATTGGATTACATAGTTGTATCAGCTTATTCGACCTGTGTATGAAGATACAATTCCATTGTTATTCCTCTTAGATGTGCGCTTTGTTTTCTTCACGTCGATGTGTTCTTGCTAGTGCAGGAGATGGAGCCGACGTACGCCGTCACTGTTGATGATATAGAATGTGCTTACTTTGATCAAGTGGAGAAGCTCTGTGACTTTGGATCACGTAACAGGGAAACCATTGGGCAGTTGGTGTGGGCATTTTTTCACTATTGGGCATATCGTCACGATTATACAAATACCGTCATATCCGTTCGCACTGGAAGCTTGCTCAGGTGAGATTTAGATACACGGGTTGTGATGAATCTGGTCGAAGTTAAGGGGAACTATCATTTATCATGCCTAATTTGTGCAGCAAGCGGACTAAGGACTGGACAAGGAGAATCGGGAATGATCGGCATCTGATCTGCATAGAAGATCCGTTTGACATCTCGCATGACCTGGGAAGAGTGGTGGACAAGTTCAGCATTAAAGTACTGAGGGAGGAGTTTGAACGTGCCGCCGAGATCATGCAGTATGATCCGAACCCCTGTGCGACGCTGTTCGAACCATACATCGCCTCATAAATGCGATGCTTAATTTAAGCCAGGTTGATATGTAAATCTCATGCATCTTATCTAACCTGTAAAGCCCTCTCTTTAGATTTTGATTGGGACCTTGCCTTTGTTCATAGTCTGTATTGAAAGTTATGATTGCCTTTTCAGTTTCGCTTGTGAACTTCTATATGAAGGTTTTAAGGGTTGTGTCAATTGTAATATTCAAAAAGACTATCTACATAAAAAGCCCTTCAGAATGATCTTTATCTTCATTTTATGCATTTTTTACGGTGAATAGAAATTATTGTTCTCTCAGTTTTCTCCATCTTGTTTCGTGAGTATGCCAACAACATCAACAGTTATTTTCGATAAGTCAACATCGTTTACGATTTTTTTTTTTATGGAAAGTCACGAACGATGTGCTGATTAATCTTCCGAGACTTGGAGATAAATTACTACATTTGAAGGATGTTCACTTGTATTTTGTAGGGATTTACATCAATTTTATTATCTATTGAGGACAATTACTCACTATATGTATCATCACTTGTCACAATTTGATTTATTTAGTATGCCAGTGATTAAATTAGTAAGTGGAAGTATTTTCTATGTTACGAACTCTGTAGGGACTGTCCACAAGGATAAATGACTAATTACATGTACAAACGAGTTACGATCATTTTAGGGACATTATGAAACGTTCGATCAATATACCACCTTCATTTATAGTGCAAGCGAGACGAGCATTTCGAGTAAATTACAACAGTTGAAGAATACCATGGAATAAGGTTTGATTCTATTCATGGGGATTTCATAAATATTCCATTCCAAACTATGGCAAAAAAGGAATGGAATCTGATACATCTGTAATAAATTTATCTCACATTATTTTTTTTTATTACTTAACTCCAAATTGGTATACTTGTGATAAATTTATCATTTGTTAGTTTTTGTTAGTGTTTTACCATCAAATTGTTGAGTTAATGACATGTGAGAATTAACAAATTTAGTAGTTTCAAATTTTTACCCTCCATATGTTACACACATGTGTATCGATTTGAGGTTTTTAGTTGTACTAACCCAATTTTACAAAAAGTGATGGAGGATAGATTTGTCATAAATATACCAGTTTGAGATTTTTGAGGGTCAAAAATTTATTTTGACATAAGTTTGTTACACGCGCACCAATTTGGGACTTTTTTATGGCTAAAAAAAAAGTTAATAGCATGAAAAATCATAAACGGATATCGCTCGATATGTTTATCTAAAATTATTTTCGACATTTATAGAAATCTCTAAATTGATGCCACTCTCTCAATTCTACTTTCAACTATGATTCATTCTAATTTGGCCATCAATTGTACCACGTGTGTCATTCACTAGATTTTGCCACGTCAAATGAAACGACACAACGCGTGAAAAATGTAGAGCACAAATGATAACCATTCTTTTCTTTTTATGGGAATAATTTGTGGAAAGAAATAATTTATTTTTTATTTTTATTTTTATTTTATGAACAAGTTGCGAAGGAGAGAATCATGATTGATAATATCATAAAATTTCTAATGATGCGATGGAGGTTATGATTGCAACGAGAGGCGGAGCTGCGGTTGCGGCTGGCGAAAGGGGGACGGTGGTCGGTGGATGGGGACAGTGACCGGGGATCGACTACCGGCGGATGGAGGCCAAGGATCGACGGCGAGAAGTGTTTTTATTCTGATTTCTATTTTGAAATCCGTTGTCGTCATCATTCTCTGAACTTCGTCACCGAACTAACTGTCACTGACCACACCAATCGGCCGACAAAGATGCGCCGTCACGACCTCCCTCAACTCCTGGTCATCAACCCGCCAGGGCTCTTCCACTACGGGGACCCGTTCGCCGCCAAATTCGCCGTCCTCAGGGCTTGGGAGTCCCCGCTCCCCCTCCCCCGCTTCCTCTCCTCCTACGCCCAGGCCGCCCCCGCCATGCTCTGCTCCGCCGCCACCCGGGTCACCGCTGGCCTCCTCGACCTCCTCCCTTCCCTCCGCATCGTCGTCACCACCAGCGCCGGTCTCAACCACATCGACCTCCCCGAGTGCCGGCGCCGCGGCATCGCCGTTGCCAACGCCGGCGAGATCTTCTCCGATGACGTCGCCGACGCCGCCGTCGGGATGGCCCTCGACGTGCTCCGGACGGTCTCGGCCGCCGATCGGTTCGTGCGGCGAGGGCTTTGGGCTAAGGATGGGGACTTCGCTCTCGGGTCGAAGGTCGAATTTGTCTTTTTCCGCTGCTTTCATACGTTCGTCCTCTCCTTGTTGTGGTAGGAAATTAGGCGATCGAGAGAAGTATTCATTCTCGAAAACAACTGAAAAGAGTGGAGGATTAAAATATCGGTGAACAAATCAATCGCCGAGGTAATAGACGGAAACAATCACGTTTCAAGATGCCATTTTTGCAGAAAGCAGTGCTCTCTCTCATCGTGTGGTTCTCTGAAATGTAATTCGCATGGTTTATTGTCCGAGTTGGTTAATGCTCGATGGCTTAGACCTTGTGCATCGGGAAGGATGGCCACGGACTCCGGTCCTGGCAAAAACATCTCTATAGGGATGGGGTTTCCTCTACTCCTGCCCTGGTAATTGGCCGGTTGCAGTGAGATGGAGGACTTCCGTCGCCGGACGAGAAGGAAAAAGACTTGAACGCCAAGGAACTAAAGAAATGTGAAACGGCAGAGAGTTGCTTTCCGGACTAGAATTCGGTTTCTTTCTTTCTTGCTTGTTTTTCTTTTGCCTCTTAACTCTGGTTTCGTTTGAAGTTCAATTGTTTTAAGACTCCAAGTGCTCTTTAACTACTCTGTTTGGCTTCATATTATGGTTCCGTGTAGCATACTCTGCATCATAGAGAGCGAGGCAGGGTTAGAGAGCTGTTGACGGACTAAATTGCACGTGTTATGTGAATTTTGGATTAGAGCTATTTTTTGGATTTAGCATCCCTTGTTGCCGTCTCGGCATTGAGAAGATTCAGAGTGAAGATCATTATTCACCATGTTTGTTGTTTACTCTATCACAGAATCGTATATTTCGAGAATTCTCGTTTAACTTCGATATATTGTGGCAGCAGTTGGCAGGCAAGCGGGTTGGCATCGTTGGACTTGGCAGTATCGGTCTACGAGTTGCAAAAAGGGTCGAGGCTTTTGGCTGTCCTATATCATACAACTCTAGGACAGAGAAGCCGTCTGTTTCATATCCCTTTTATGCAAATGTTTATGAACTCGCAGCTATCAGCGACATTCTCATAATCTGCTGTGCCCTCACCGAGCAGACTCGCCATATGATTGGTAAGTCGGTCCTTTTGGCTCTTGGGAAAGACGGAATCGTCATCAACGTTAGCCGTGGTGCCATTATTGATGAGAAAGAATTGGTTCGGAGTTTAGTGGTGGGAGAAGTCAGAGGGGCTGGTTTAGACGTGTTTGAGAATGAGCCCAATGTTCCCGAAGAATTGCTCTCGCTGGATAATGTCGTCCTATCGCCGCATGCAGCCGTCTTCACCAAGGAATCCTTCCAGGATTTGGCTGAGCTTATGATTGCAAATTTGGAAGCTTTCTTCTCGAATGAACCTTTAATTACACCGGTCACGGACGAATAATGAAGAACCTAGTTCAAGGTGTGTCTTGTTTCCCTTCGACTACGTCCCTGAGGCGTTTGAATTTTACATATCATCCTAGGGTACTCAATCCGGGTGTCGACCGTATGTATATTCCCACTGGCCTTCTCTGTAAAAATTGCTCATGTAAGAGTATGATTCTGATGTCTAGCGTCTAGAATTTTCCATTACCTCAAATGTAACATCCTCCCTCCGAGAGAGTGTTTGTCACAGCTCTGTCCCTCTTCTACTGGCGCAGTGTATTTTACTTTTGGTGACGGTGGCCTGTTGCCACAGCCGTGCTCTACTTTTATTTGTATTAATGACGATCTATTGCAGTATGAATTTTTGACTCGGATCACTGAAGCTGGGGATTTATTACTTTATGAGTGAAAACTCGTCTGTGGAACTCGCGCTGTGGTGATGTACATTGCAAGCTTCACGTTGGAATGAACAATCCATGCTTAAACTCTCCTAAGCTTCCTATAAGATGCAAATAATTTGCTTTAGATTACATAAATAGTGCAAATTAGTTTCCTTTTAAGTGGAAACCCGAATACCAAGTATAGCCCTTAATTGTCTATCTTCTGGGGCAATATGAAGATCAAAGGCACTGCACTACTATGGAGCAAGCGCCACTTAAAAGTATGCTATCTTACATTTCGTTTCTGCAGTATTTCTTGGCATAAAAAATTCATACAAATTTCGCGATATCTGGATACTTTATTCATCGAATTCTCTTCGTCGTCATCCTATCATCACAGGTCGAAAAAACAGAAATGATACATGGCCATGTTGATAAGGCTCTGAATTTATTGCTTGCACTAGGATGGTACTTCAGCGGGGGTCGAAATTTTCTGAGAAATATACGGGAGAGAGGGAGAGAGAAGAGAGAGAGCCCCCTGCCTTGCGACATTTTTAAACTTCTGAGAGGCTAGGGCTATATTGTTAATTCTGAAAGGGCGGGCGCCTGGCTCTGGTCTCCGGTGGCCCGATGAACAGACCGGTCTCCACCTCTGAACTCGGGCTGCTCTCTCGGAGTAGCGGACTTTCCCTGCACTCATTTGCCCTTTGCGGGGGCCTGATTCCACACTGTCAAGGTAAAGCATTCAGTGAGTTCTCTGTCGAGAAAACAAAATGCCAATGGTAAACAATATGCGAGAGATTGCTTCCTCTTACTAACTGGTAGCAAAATGGAAACCAAAAAGTCATCAGCATAAAGGAGATTTCTCCAATGAAGGCACGACAGCACACTTTTCTTCCCCTATTTTTTTCATTCAAAGAACAAAAGAACCACAGCTTCATGAGGCTGGTTGGTACTCAAGCGAGAACAAGGTGTCCCACATGATTCTCTCTATCAAAGATGGATAGACGAAGATGGGATCTTTATGGTCACACGTGAGTTATGCTGCTATACTGTTCATCACTACGCCCATTATGCATGACATATCGGCGATGCATGCGAAACTTGGCGAGGATCATCGATAGTTTGATAGCCACATATTGAACGAAAGAAGAAACAGCAAAAAGAGAAGGCATGGCCTATTTGATTAAAAAAGGAGGTTTACCTTCTCAGTTAAGATTGCATTCTCAATTGTCAAGATCTTCTCCTGAGCCACATTTAAGCACAAACAAGTTATCAGAAGATGCGAAAATCCACGGATTGGCAAATTTCATACCGCTGCTCGAGCACGAAGTGGAAGAACTCACTAAATCCTTTCCCAGGAAATCCTATCGCCAGTTGAATTCTCTATTCCCGGCCCAAAAAAGCCAAATCAACTATTGAATGTCAAACGATACAAAAGTATAATACCTTCTCCTTAAGCTTGTCAATCTGCTCCTTGAAGACCTGAGTCTGAAGCACAACAAACGTGACTGAATTGTAGTCGAGGTTCAAACCCTAAAACAGAAGTGCTTTTTGTTTTTTTGGCAAACCTTTCTAGCACGAATGCTGATAACGGTCCGTTCTAGCTGCTGTTCTAGCTGTTGCAATTCCTCTATCGAACACGATCCTAGACCTTCACCAAGGAGCTTCCTGAGGTGGTAATGTAGACGCTCATGAGAACAGTACTCTCTACAAAACGTAGAATCTGATGAAAATTTATTGTGAACTATTTCTAGTATCGTTTAACCTTCGTGAGTCTTCCAGGAGCTCTATCTTCTTCATCATGTTTGCAGCTTCGTCCTTCAAATGCTGTGTTTCATGTTATCCACAATTGCACGTAAGAAACCATGGTGGGTAGTTTTCGCGAGGACTACGGAAAAATCCACATACAATCAACCGGTCGATATAGCTCAACTTAAGATCAAGGCTAAGTAAGTGTCATCACATTATCAATTTTTCCTTCCATTATAACTTTGGTGCAATTTCTTTGCCTTTAAAAGGCTTGGGCACTGATGGACATGTAGATATTTACAAGACAAATCTGCATAACTATCAAGTCAACTTTGTCCAACACTTGAATCTTTGCACCAGGGATTTTACTTCTCAATCCTACTTGAACATCAGCATCTGCAAAAGTTCTTTGTGTTTACACTCCTGTCTTTTGGGCTGAAAATTCCTAAGCAGGGCTTCTATGCATGAGCTGGATGCAAGTAATTTCTATACAAGTCCACATTACCGGAGCAAGATAGTTTATTGGCTAATTAAGAGCATGCAAAAGTTGATAGAATTCAAAATGTCCAGCACATGCGAGTTCCACGAGATCAAGGCAGTATAACGGAAACAGGAAAGCAAGGTGTTACATCCAAGAATCAATTTGTTTTAATCCATGTTGGATTGAAATGCTCAGTCAATCGCCTCAAATGTTTAAGCAGACAAAATAGTACTCTATAATAAAACACGTCTTTATATACAAGGCTTATTCTAATGATGCAACATTTTCACTTCGGTAATTGCACTTACAAAAATGCTAGCCACAAAAGAACAGAATTTGAAAATTGATACACCAAATGATATAGCAGACGCTTGCTTTAATTTATATGATCCATTTACACACTCTCGCTTCACTAGGTGTATTTATGGTTCAATCTTTAAGATACCCAGATATCGATCATGTATTTGACACACAATCATATCATGCCATCAGAAAGTCTTTTACATCCATTCGATGGTAACTCCTTTAGCGTCCATCATTGACGCGACGGTCATTTGGAAGGTCCTCTGATCCCCAACTGTTAGTTCGCGGAATGGATGCATGTAAGCATGTGTTTGTTCGCGAGGAAAAATCGAGCAAAGATTCATGAAAGTGGCGGCAAGGAAGCGCAAGCGCAAGGGAACAAAATGAAAGAATTTTGTTGTATATTGAATAATATAACAGGAGAAGGAGGGATTTGGTAGCTTCTATTGATAGTCCACTGCAGTCCTATTTATAGCCTGCATTACCGCTTCTTTTTAACCGATTAATATAGCTGGAGAGCAACTAAACATTTACTTGACACTAACATGAACACGTGTGTCCACTTGTACGACACGTTTTCAGCACACATGGACAACACATGTCCAACAGTATTTCTCCACCGCCTAAGACATTCACAGGTGGCAAATGCAAATGAAGCAAACGTGTTTCCCATGCACGTAATCTTCCCTATTTTACTCTTGGATTTCACAAAATCGGGTCAATGTTCAACACTCCTCCTTTATTCATTTTTGTGATATTCCAAGCATACTTCACAATGTCTTGAACATAATTGTTGGTGGTGCTTTAGTGAATATATCAACAATTTGATATTCAGTCTTGCAATACTTCAAGTCTATCTCTTCATTACTTTGTATTTTGCAAATAAAGTGATATTTGATGTTGATATGCTTAGTTCTTCCATGAAAGACTAAATATTTTGAGATAGCTATCGCGGGCTTATTGTCGCAAAATATTGAATTGGTTTCGTCTATGGTTCGCCAATGGCAATTCTTCGAAGCCATATTGCTTGACTAGTAGTCGTGGCAGTTGCAATATATTCAGCCTCAGCAGAAGATGTTTTTTGGATGTCTATGAGAATATTCCTACTAAACCCAGTGTAAATGCATAACTAGTAGTGCTTCTCGTATCATCAGTTGATCCTGCCCAATCACTATCAGTGTAACCAATGAGCTTGGCACTTGCGCTTGCACTTGGTCGATACCAAATGCCGTAGTCTATAGTTCCTTGTATGCTTCTAGATTGATCCATTTGCGTTGAGCTACATCTTGCAGACCCACTTGACATCAATGATCTCTGTCTTTGGGGTGATTAACTAGATTAACTAGCTACCATGTTTCACTTTTTTCGATCATCTTGATCTCTTCTTCCACGGTTTTTATCCAAACTTCTTCTTTGGATGCTTCTTTGTAGTTTTCTGGTTCTAAAGCAACGAAGTTGTATGTGTAATAAATTCTTCTAAGGGATTTTACCCTTATCATTGGAGATTCTAGAGTAGATTCTTCCTATGTAGCTCTTGGAGAAGATAGTTGCGTCACGTTGTGAGTGGTGCTATTTGGCACTTCACCTTCTTGTTGTGATGTTGACTCCTCATGTGTTGGAGTCATGCCTGGTAATGTCACATACTTCTTCTCGATATTCTCTTCCTCACAATTCCAGGCAACATTCTCATTGAAACTTCACATCTCGACTGATCATGAGCTTCTTAGTTCTTAGGTTATACACTCAATAGCCTTTCGATTGATCATTGTACCCAAGGAGGATTCACTTTTGTCTTTTTGTCAAGCTTACTCCTCTTTTGAGCTGGAACGTGGCCATGGCATATGCAGCCAAATACCTTGAGATGTTTTGCTGAAGGGTTTCGTCTACTCCATGCTACGGCTAGAATTTTATTTTGAGAAGCTCTAGTTGGACATGTGTTCAAGATGTATATTGCCGTGTAAACTGATTCTACCCAGAACAAATTGGGAAAGCCTTTGTCCTTTAGCATGGATCTTGCCATCTCCATGACGGTTCTATTCTTCTTTCTGTTACTCCATTTTGCTATGGGACGTAGTCAACAGTTAGTTGACGATGAACTCCTTCGTCGTCACATAATTTTTTAAACTCCATTGAGCTGTATTTTGTGCCTCTGTCACTCCTTAGGAATATGATTTTACAGCCACTTTGATTCTCGGTGTGGTTCTTGAATTTTCTAAACTAGAGAAAACCTCCGATCTTTCTCGAAAAAAGTAGATCCACGTCGTTCTAGTGTAGTCATCAACAAATAGGATGACATATTTATTCTGACTGGGTGTGCGAGTCCTCATTGGATCACACATCCATATGAACTAGTTCCAATGGCGTTTTAGCTCTCCATACACCTCTAGATGGGAAGGATTGCCTTTGATGTTTTCCAAGGAGGCAACCTACAAATACATCAGGAATTTTTGAAATGGCTGGAAAATCTCTCATCATATTTTTCTGATGGAGAATTGTAGTGGCAAAATCTCCGATGCCATAGTCATGACTCGTCAAGTTGAACTTTCATGGCCATATCTATGACATAATTCCATCGAATAGGAAAATTCATATTCTCCATCTTAACAAAGGCTATGGGATTTTCATATTTGTCATGAATAATGCACGAATCTCCACTAAAGTATAGAGAATACCCACTTTATATCATTTGACCCATGGTCAGTAAACTTTGTGCAAGACTAGGAACTAGATAAACATTATGAATATACTTTGAGCCTTTATTTGTTTTAGTGGCAATAGTGTCCTTTCCTTTGACATCAACTATTGCGCCATTGCCCAATTCCACTTGGGATTTCTCCAACGTATTAATATGATAAATAAACATTCATCCTCTGTCATATGATTGCTACACCCATTGTCAATGTACCACATCACTTTTCTTATCATTTGTCGCTTGACTTGCGTAGGATGTATTGATTTTGCTTTCTTTTCCTTTAGCATAGTTGGCTCGATAATTTGCCTTCGAGCCACAATCTTGTTCTACATGGCCAATTTTTTTTACAAATGCAGCATTGTGGTTTATTTCTAAACTAGCAATCTTTCTCCAAATGATTAGTTTTCTTGCAAATACCACGAGGTGGATACTTTCCCTTTTGAGTGCTTCATATCCTTTCTCAACAATGTCCCATAAGTCTTGTGCCATCAAGAAAGTAGTCATTGGCCATGGATTTGGTGTCAAAAAATGTGAACCGGTTATTTTAGTAGAGATGGTTCGGACAAACACCCAAAATCAACCGGACAAGGCTTTGATACTGGTAGTTTGCAGAATGGATGTACGTAAGTGTGTGTTTGTTTGCAAGGAAAAATTAAGCAAAGATATATGAGAGTGGCGGCAAGGAAGCCCAAGGGAACAAAATGAAAGAATTTATTGTATATTGGATAATAGAACCAAGGAGGAGGGATTTGCTAACTTCAATTGATAGTCCACTACAGTCCTATTTATAGCCCGCATCACCGCTTCTTTTTAACCGACTAACATAGCTGGAGAGCAACTAAACATTTAATTGACACTAACACGAACAAGTGTGTACCCACTTGGACAACACATTTTCAACACACTTCAACACATGTCCAGCAGTATTTCTCTCTAAGACATTCACAGGTAGCAAAATGCAAATGAAGCAAACATGTTTCCCATGCACATAGTCTTCCCTAGTTTATTCTTGGATTTCACAAAATTGGGTCAATGTTGAACACCAACATATGGCATTGACTTAAGGATCGAACTAACACAAGAAACCCTAGCCCTAATTCACAACTTCTGAGGTCAATGCCAAGGTTTCATGACATCGATCTTTGCGGAAGTTGACTTTGTTCCAGAGAGAGAGAGAGAGAGAGAGGGGATATATATATGTGTGTGTGCGCGCGCTGGTGAAGTTTTTGGTTGGAGGAAGAACCATTGACAGAGGCTAGGCTAAGATCAGGGTGGAGAGAAACCTAAGAGGAGAGGGATGGCTGAAGAATAGTTTTTTTTTTTTGTGAAAAATGTGCCTCACAATTACCAAAGGAGGATGTGCAGCCACCAACAAAAAACCAGGTTGGAGATGAGTATAGTGCATTCCAAATTAAGTCAGCCACCCGGTCATATAACTGAGATGCTGTTTAGTACCCGCTTTCCCACAACAGTTTCGTCTGTTAAAAAGGGCACTGCAGTTTTTAAAGCTATTTGGCAAATATCTCAACAGCTGCAGCACCTCCAAAGCCACAACAGCACATAGCAGCTTTTAAGAAACCGTCTCACCCAGTTTGAAGTGATGCAGCATTACAACATAGAATTAAAACATTTTGCAGCGTAGTTGCGAAACAACACAGCTACAATTTTGCCACAGATATATCAACCGGATTCTAAGATATGGAAAATGATTCGATTACCATGAGAAACTCCAATTTAAAAAAGATCTTGTCAAACTAGTTCATGGTTATAGCTGGAAAATCATCGGTACCATCATGGACAATGACATTGTGAACGGCAAACCTTGACATCAAACATGTACAAAGTAGTATCACTTTCAGATGATAATTACAAATGCCAAACAACAAAAATGCCAACTCCTCAACATATCCAGAGGGATTTAAAGTGCCTCTTAGCGTAAGCTAACTGACCTATTTTCCCTCGTCTAAAGTTTTGGTAATTTGTTCTTGGACTCTTTCATCATCCTGCAACTACAACTGCTAAATGTACAACTAAATTAGCCAAACTAAGTCAATCATCTTCAACCTTAATTAGTTCAAAAACATTGTGAGGTAGTATGAAAAACTAGACCACATTAACCGACAAAATAATTGCAAAGTTGAGATCAAACAAAATGTGGATGGATAAATTTGATAGGTTTAATGACACGATCAAATGCACAGAAAAGGGAAAGAACCTGCATATTTTCTTCCACTGATTTGTTGCCTGTTCTTGTGTCCTTTGTGTGCCTGTGGTACCGCTCTATGGTTTCGTTCATGCTGCATGATTTTCAAATACCATCATTAGTAAAACCCAATTAGTTTGTTCTCCTAAAAACCATGGTTATCTATGTTCTTTGGTTAGTAACGCAAACAGAGAAGGCAAAAACTGTGGATGAAGTCGGCTCAATTAGCATAGGATTACCTAAGAAAGCAGGCTATTAGGTGCCAATGGTTGATAAAACTAAGAAGCAAATCTGTGTCGGTCCCCATGATTTTTCGTTCATTTCATCATGACAATTAGAAGCTGCTTCTGTGCATATTCATTGTTTTCCACTCTTACTCGGTACCAGATTTTATAATGCTTTGAAAGTCACCTTGACTTTAATGACACTAGCACAGGATTTATGCAAAAAAAAAAAAAAGAAGGAACTTTCAGTATTGGGGAAGTTATCGACAACGATACCCAAGAAAACCTTCTGGAGCTTGTTTAACTTGAGCTCAGTATAGTGATACTTAGTTTAAGACAACTCCTATATTAATCACTTAACACTGGACAATTATTGCAATCTTGAATTGAACGCAACAAATCCTAATGCACTTGGAAAGAACGCAAAATGGTTGGAAATAAGAGCTCAAACCCTCACGGTCCATCTTCTTACTATTTTAAACATTGCTTCTGCTATTTACTCTTTGATTGTTGGTTTTCTTTGATTATATGCACATCTCATGTCCATGCATGATAGGAACTGTCACAGCGTGCACTTGATGCATACTATTTCCTTCTTAAACTTCTACTAGCTGACCATTAAGGACAAACAACTCTCCAACAGTTTCGATGCCGCCTACACGTGTAGTAATGTCAAAATTTCATTTTGAGATTCCCAGGATCACACCATTAATTACTTGTGCCGGGGAATTTGCAATGTCAAACCTGTTGCTTTGGGACAAAGTTTTGGGTTAGTAATATCTGAAAATTTGGATGATTTGAGAGGGTTGTAGCCATTTTTTCACACTTGAAGCATTTCAGGTTTAACTTTTCTGTTGCTTGGAGGCAAATCATCATCATATGATTGCCGCAATGACAATTAAAGCTATTAGCAATACATATACAACATGTAATATATGATAACTATGCCTTTGAAGAAATCTAGCAGACCAATAACGTTAAAGTGCAAATCAAACAACATTTCAGAGATTAAAGCAGTACTAGTCATTCCGATGAAAGAACATCAGAGAAAGTAGAAGAAGTTTTCGTCATTTGTGGTCCTAGAAAGAAGCAAATGCACTTTGAAAAATTGTCAATGACTCTTTATGAACATCAGATTAAATGATTATATACTTCCAAGCCCACAGATTTACTTAAATTCAAATTATGAAATACTTCTTAGCTTATAATGGAAAGAGAGGGAAGCTTCGACAAACCTAGACTCTTCAATCATAATCCTACATTGCTCATGTAATCTAAACATACTATGTCGGTGCAAGAAGTGACAATACCTAACCTCTATAGAGTACTTTTTGTTGGATTGTGCCTCGTTACATTAAGGTTAAAAGCCCTCTAATTTGTAAAAACACTTAGCTGCTCAAGTACTGTGAGTGTTTAAATTCATTTCAAGCTAATGACCTATCAATTGGTATAAGGAGATAATTGTACTTTGAGGACAAGGGACCTTGAATATGAGTGCTTCGGTCAACAGCACTTTAACTAAAGACATGGATAAGCAAGGTGCAGCTTTCTTAGGATCTGGAGAGATTGGCTGCACGCTGGACAGAATTCGAGGGATTGCAGGAGAAACCTAACAGGTCATGGGAGATCATATGCAGCCTATTAATTATAATACTTAAAATAGCCGTTTCGTACGAGTGCAATAGACCTTCAAATAATTAAGTCGTTGTCAATATATATTTATTGTAAAGCACATCAAGAACGCCTAAACCTTTTCTAAAATACTCAGTCTGTAGTACGCCCATCAAAGTTTCAATTGTAACACCTAGATAGACCCTCGAAATTACATTGTTCCACAGTTGAGGAAGTCCTTATTTGGTCATTGAAACTTGAAATGTTAGCTGAACTTCTTATAGCAATTTAACAACTCTGAGTTAAAAAAAAATCCAACGTGCTCCAAATCTGTGCCCCAAAAAACACAGTTAAGGCACTACAAGCTGTTGAGCATGAACAGCGCAACAAACAGTGAGAAACTAGACAGAGTTTACATGAATTGTCTAAACAAAATCAGAAGAAAACTCTCTTAAACACAGCCTTAACTACTACCTTTTCTCAATTTCACCAGGTTCAAAACAAACAAGGTACATATAAAACCCTACTAGGGAAATAGCGAATGGACCTCCAATAGAAGAATTTTAACTTAAAAAGACTCCCCATTCTGTTCACCTCAAGGTCCATCGGGTAGGGTCACAATCAGAGGTACACTTGAAAAAATCCAAATTACAATTAACATAAGCTAAGAGAGAAAATCTGCAATCCTATAAGTGCAGGTTGAAGAGAATTTCTGTTATTACTTTGGATAGTCTCTTTCCTTAAATGAGCTCATCAGATTAAAACTGCTCAAATACCGAAGTAGAGGGTTCTCAGACTTATGGGTGAAAGTTTAGCAGCCCAAGTGTCAAACAAATAAACCTTCAAGGGATCCAGATGCATTAACACCCTCTTTATGCCCGATATATGTGGAACTCCTTACAGTTCATTCTAGCTAAAATATGCAGCATAACAATCTAGAAGAGTGTGATCATTTGATACAAAAGGGCGGAAGATATCTATGCATAGACTGTCAGAGATTGATCAATTTTGGGGGGTTACCTAATTACTAAGTAAAAACAAAGAAAAAAATTATGTGCATGGAGTTGGTGAATTTGTGCATAAGATAAAAAGAAAAGCAAAGTCCAAGATGACTTTGATTAGTGTATGCTGGAGGTGCCAACCAAAATAACATGAGATAGAGGACAAATTGACAGAGAAATGACTACTTAATAATGAAGGGAAGTTGAGCAAGTTGGCAAGATGGAGCAGCACTTTGGCAGTGGATTTCTTGGGCATTAGCTTCGGTTGATGTGGTCTATAAAGACGGATCATTGTATGTTTTGTACCCTAAGCCTAGAGGGAAAAAATAGGTATTTGAGAGATTGTATATTGGTGACAGAGAGGACCAATGTTAGAATGAGTGGATTTGATAGAAATAGAGAGAGAGAGTGCTCCGAGAAATATAGGCTTGTACATGGGAGACAAGTGGACAAATAAGCCTTTTATGCGTTTGCAAATGTATTGTTTGATTCCGCTGCGCACTTAAGGTATACAAAAACAAGAAACAACTGGGTTGCTGATTTAATAGTACGGTAGGCATTTCACAAAAATGTAACAGAAGTTAACGAGTGTCTTGAGATGCATTCTTTCATATTTCTCATATAGAACCCAATAACAAGCGCATATGCAGCTTGGTATTGCTGATAGTAAGTGGAAGGATAGGATGATGATGTTGTCTTCCAACTCTTTAATGGTATAATATGATTTTAAGAGCTGAATGCAGTGAGGGTGTGGATGTCTGGAGGAAAGATATATTAGCTGACGTTTTGTAATAACTAAATGGGCATTATGTCTCACGGTGGACATAATTCACCTCATTTGGAAACATGTGGATCCTGTTAGATACTTGTTTGTTCCTAGCACTCACAAACACCTGATGAACTATATGAAGCTGTAGGTTCATCACCAAGGAGGCAATCTGGACATGCACCAGCAACTTCATCTTGACTGATTCTAGTGGAAAATTGTCAATTCAATGAAGTTAGAACATTCTCATAAATACCAACCTAGACATTCATTAATGCCATCGCCACTTCCAATTTTCAGATAAACAACACGTCTTTCAAGAAACAAGGATTTATAGCTTGTTCAGTACTTTTGATTTCTTTCTGGAAGAGGAATATTGATGGATAAATATCTTACGAATGATGAATTTGAATATGTAGGGCATATTGCGAGAGGTCTTTAAGTTCTATAGGATTTTGTGAGAGCAGGTACCAGATTCCCTAATTATACTTCTTGTATCAAGCAACGCTAAAACAACTATGTAGCCTACCTATAAACATGGTATAACCTATACACATGGTATAATTTTAGATGACTCCGCTGACGAGAGTCTAATGTGCAGTAATCGAGCGCATATCTACAAGATCAGTATGTAGATCCTTTATAAACATGTGCATATGGGTAAGAGAAACTCCCAAATTGTGAAATATGGGTGCTTTGGCTACCAAATTAGCTCATTGACAATCAATATCATATTCTGATGGAAAATTCCAGTTTTTACAGGCTCAAATGAGATAATAGTGCATTACGATTCAGATTAAGCATGTACTGCAGACATAATGACAGGTTTTTGATGATTAGGTACAGTGTTCCTATAGACAGCTCATCAATGTATTTCTAGTCCTAAGGTACATTTGCCATCCAAATGGAAACTTGATTACATTGCATCAGGAATCTCTAATTAGATGTCATTTTGACTAATAATGTCACCAGGTCTTAAAATTTGTTGCCTCCCCAATGAAGTTAGATTAAAGGCTTTCTTCTACAGGGTGAATGACTTGATTATAACTATGTGCCTTAGCCAAATTCACATTCCAGCCACGGATGTAAAGAGTTTAAATCAACTGTGCGAGATTGACTTGATGGTTGAGAAATGGACACTCAGTAGATTATGTACAAGGCGAAGTTTGGTTTCTACATTCTGAAATACCAGCTATCTCATGTTTGGATTACCTACCCGGACTTCTGCTCAAATCAGATCCACATATGATAAGTGTTGTATTTCGTGTCTAGAGTTTAACCATCTAAAGTGGATTTCCTACACCATCAAGAGTTTAACTATTTCATGTGTGCATTATATGTATGATAAAATTTCATGTCCTACACCATCAAGTACAAGCAATCTCATGGTTTTGTTCACAACATGGATTGCTTAATGCTTCTGCTGCACTGAAACTAAAGTCTCGTCCTAATTGTGCCAAGCTCCCAAGCTCCAACTCAATCATTTTCTAAACTCTCGTCGTAATTTTCTTCAAAGGTGATCTTACCTCTTTATATTAGATTTTTCGAGTGTTTGACTTGTTTCTTAGGGTATCGCGTCAACAAATGCATCCATCTAAAGCTTAAAGTTTTTTGTTCATTTCAGTGAGGAAAAAATACTGATGCTTTGTTACCCACCCATCGGTGGCCTAGTTGGTAGATGGACTTGGGACTGTGTGTTCACGAGCACTAGGTCTTGGGTTCAAACCCCCTACTAGACATCGGTGATTTAAGTGGAGGGTTGTGGCGGTGGGTTACTGCGCTAGCTCCCCCGAGGACTAGTCTTGCTTCACCACTAGTTTGAGCACAAGCTCAATACCTCGGTTATCAGAAAAAAAAAAATACTGATGCTTTATTCAGTTTAAGTGGCTTTAAGGGAGAGGCTTTACTTGTGAAGTATCTTGGAGCTCCTCTGATTTCTAGTGTGCTTGCTGATCTTAACATTAGATAAGTCAAATATGAACCAAGCATTTTAAACACTCAGCCAACCTCTTCAAGAGGTGAGATAACCTATTGAGATAGTGTTATACGAACATCTAACTTGAGCATTAAAATCTACCATTGGTAAAGACCGATAGGGTGTTTGGCAAACATCTCATAGTTGCGGTACCTCGCAGGAGCTTACAATAGTTACTTAAAGTGGCTAACCTAGCTCTTAGGTGCTGCAATTTAAAAGATTTATATCCAAACATACAATTACGAAATTTCATAGCAACTGCAGAACATCATATCTACACTTCAATCGTAGCTGTACCAAACAAGCGCTAATAGAGTCCCAAACAAATATGACTTGCCATGGCTTTATCACATGGTTAATCATTCTCAACAAGCTTCATACTCGAGAGAGTTTGCTTCAATGAGTGTTTTTCTATGTTCTTTTTTGTAGTGGGGATATTCAAACTTCTAGCTCGACTAGTCTCCATTAATACATGCAAACCGTCCATCCTACGACATCACGTAAAGCTATACTCCTAGCCTGCTGGAAGTGACCAGCAAGGTTACTCTAAATGGAAGATGCAATTGGTTGAACACATAATCTTTCTTTAATGAAACTGTTTAGAATTTAAAAACCAAATTGCATTCTAATAGATTAAGCTTTTAGAATAGTTGGTAGTTGTCCTACAAAATATTACATGGTTCAAATCATTATAGATCCCTTATTTGCCTCCTCATTACATATTTCTATACTGAGTACTAGGCCAAATTCCAGCTTAAATGTGTAAGTAGTATTTAAAATACATAAATATTAAATTATGCCTTCATCTAGCAGCTTAAGTTTTTGGAACAGTTGGTAGTGATTCGACTAAATTTTGTTGAAGCTAGTTTCCTTGGGATGGGCGGTTTTGAACCATGTTGCATCAATAATCTTCTGTTGATTCAGATAAACTCTGTGATGGCGTTTTGTTTGATGACAAACAATAATCAAAGTCTTCTTAGCCCTCGAAATTTTGCATTTAGGAGTCTCTCCTCGTTCTATAATTGAGCTTTGCAAAAACTGACCGTTATTTTCCCAGTAAGTACTAAGTATGGTGAAGAAAATGTGGAAGCATGTGCAAAACATTAAAGAAAATCATAAAAGAAGGAACATGTTAGTGAATTGTTTCCGTGACAATCGAAAGCTATAAAAAATAATCTGGTAATTTGGTCCAGAGAATGTAAAACAAAACTAAATCTATTAGCCTCGATGACTTTCAAATCAAATCCACGATCAAAGATTTCGACTCAATTCAGTCAAATTAGTTCAACTGTATCAATTATGAAATTTTCTTGAACCCACTTTTATGGTTTTTGTTAGAGAACCTGAAATAGGAATGTGAAACATATTAAATCGAACATGAATTATACAACATGACTTGAGTGCTTCTTTGATAATTTCAATCTCTTATATATACTTACACACTCAGTTACTGGCTATGCACTCAGTGAAATATGGTATCAGTCACGGAATAATATTTGGATTTCTAACATTTCCTTCTTGCCATTTCTAGCCCTCCACCTATTGGCCTCCACTAAAATTCTCAAAGAAGAGACTTTAATTGTATTTTTAGTTGACAAAAGGTGTTAAGGTGCTTGTGTGATGGTTATTTGTACAATTCCTTGTCAAATATTTGGTGTGTGGTGTAGCATGTAATATATCCTGATTGAATCATAAAACATCATGATCAGGTTTTGAACTCTCTCTTGGCAATCTCTCCAAGGGCAAACATCGGGCTTTGGCTGCACATTTTCCAATGTTATCAAAGTCAATAGTTGATTGATAGCACACTTCACATACGCACGGTTTTTAGTGGATATGAACGAAGAAAACCATGATCAACATAATTCTCGTGCAGCCTTAGCCCTTCTTGGTTCAATTTGGCAGAAGAGACCAGGGGTGGACTTGGTTGTTATGGTCGTCACCTCAAAAACATAATGCGATGCTGTAAAAATCCAACATTGGAGATGTGGCAATCTAAACTAACTAGTGAAAAAGGTAGTGGAATCAAGCTTTGAATCTTTCATCCTTCCAACTTTTCTGGAGTTATGTTACTAGTGTAAATATATATGACGTCAATCTATACAACAGCTTTAAGCTTTTGGAGATTGTCACAGCGTACTCAAGTTTGTGACAGTATTTGAGGGAAGATGTTTTAAGATGGAATTTGTTAGCCAATCTGTTTTTTTAACATCATCTTTATCCCAAACCAGTTGGGGTCGGCAGCCAATCTGCTTTTTCCTTTAAAAAAAAAAAAAAGCTTAAGTTGCAAGGAATTGACTCAATCTTATATCTATGGTTAGATTACTTGGCAACCCCCCTCATGTGTAAGCCGATCTTACACGTCCAAGTGAAACAGGAAAACAGCAGAAAAGCAAGACAGAAAAAATATTTAGAGGGAGTGCCGGGATAGGAATCCTTAACCTATTCTTTCATACGATGTTTTATAGAACATTTGTCCCGAAAGCTGATGCTGTTAAGAAATGGGCCAACAATATTTCTCTAGCAGATTACTTTACATAATCATTACGTTTCCCCTTGACTTGATTTTGACTTCATTATGGAAATGTATATAAGGAAAGCTATTATGGTGGCCCTTGGCATGCTCAGCAGAAGGTGCTTGGCATAGTTTTCATTAATTGAAGTACATATTCTTCCAAGTCTTATGTACAATCCTACTCATACATTGTTCATGCAGCCAAAACACACCATTTCAGTGCGAGAAAGCAACAGTACATGTGACCTCTATGAGTAAATTTTGTTGGATTGTGCCTCATTAGTTTTTTCTGTTCTTTTTTTGGTCTGCACGCATAATGTTCTGTTAAAATTGCCTCCAATTGGTGAATGTACGTAGCTGCTCAAGTACTGTGAGTGTGCAAATTCACTTTCTATCTGAGTTCAGTCAGTCGACAGCATTTTAACTAGTCATGGATGAGCAAGGTTTGACACGTTTGTGTTTTCTAAGGATCTGGTGAGAATGGCTGTTTGCTAGACAGAATTCAAGGAATGGCAGGAGAAACCTAACTGGTGATCGGAGATCTCATTGCGCCTATTGATATTTTCCTACGCCATGCCCCATCAAAGTTCCAAATGTAACACTTAGTTAGAACCCTCATCCAAGTTATATTTTTGCACAGTTGAGGAAATCCTACTTAGTTTGGTCTTTATATTTCAGAATGTTAGCTTAACTTCTCATAGCATATTCGAAATTCTGCATAGAAAATTCCTACATGCTCCAAGTTTGTTCCAGAAAAACATTGTTAGGGCACTACAGACTGTTGAGCAAGAATGGCCGAAAAAACAGAAAGTGAGAAACTATATAGAAGTTAAGTGAATTGTCCAAACAAAATTAGAAGAAAACTCTCTTAAAATAGAGCCCCAAGTACAAATACTTTTTCTCAATATCACAGGTAGACAATAAAGAAAACACATACAAAACCCTACTAGGGAATTCCAAAATCGCAAACGCTTTACGCCAATCCCACCTAATTGCAAGCACTCCATGCCCTCCGGTGACATCAAAGTTCTTTGTACACAGTTAACAAATGAGGTCAACTCTAAAAAATCCAAGTCGCAATTAACATAACTAGGAGAGAAAATCAATAATCCCAAAAGTGCAGGGTTAAAGAGAATTTCTCTTATTATTTAGGGTAGTCCTTTACCTTAATGAAGGTCATTAGCTTAATGTGGGGTTTTTAAAGTCTTACAAATGAAAATTTTAGCGGACTAAGTGTTAAACAAGTGAAACTTCAAGGGAAAACTAGCTTGCTGATTTAATAGAACCGACATGAGGAATGGGCAGGCCTTTCGCAAGCAACAGAAGTCAAAAGGTATTTTCAAGATATTTCTCCAGCATAAAACCTAATAATGAGCGCATATGCAGCTCCAGATTGGCAATGGTAAGTGGAAGGCTATAATGAAGTACATCCTAGATCCTGTTGAGATTCTAGGGTTTGTCTTCCTACTCATTTATTCTATGATCTGATTTTAATAGCTGAATACAGTGCCATTACAGATGTTTAGAGAGAGATTTCTTAGCTGACGATTAGTAATAAGTAGATGTGCATTATATCTCCTAGTGGACATAGTTCACATCATTTGGAAATAGGTGGATCCTGTTAGGTACTTGTTTGTTCGTAGCACTCACAGAGACTTTGGTGAAGTATGAAGTTGAAGGTTCATTACCAAGGAATGGCAACCCGTACATACACCAGCAACTTCATATCAAGTGATTTCTAGTGGAGAAATTGACAAGTAAATGGAGTTAGAACAGTCTCAATCACCAAATATCAATCTAGACGATCATTTTCGTCATCACTACTTCCTATATTCAGATTAACAACACATCTTCAAGAAAAAAAAAAAGTAGCTTTTTCAATACTTTTGATGCCTTCCTATAAGAGGAAGTTGATAGAGAAGGAAAATTTTCTTTTTAATTATAGATTTGAACATGTAGATGGGCTGGCATATTGGGAGGGGTTAAGGCCTTAGGATTTCGCAAGTGCGGTTAGCACATTCTTCACATTGGAGGGTGAAACTGAACTTCAGTCATCATGCAGTTTTTGGCTACGAAAAGGGCATCTCTTATGCAATAAAGGAGAGAGGAACAAGAGTCTAGATCAAGGAAAAGGGAAGAAGCCAATAATTGACAAATCCTAATCAGGCTCCTAAAATCAAACAACTCTGTAACACTAAACGAACTTTCATACAAATAGGATAAAAATCATAGATAATTGTACTAATGACAATAGATGTGTAATCAGGGGTGCTCGGCCAGCAAAATTAGCTCGTTGATAGTCATAATTATTTTTACTCTGACAGAAAAGTTTCGAACTTTGCCGACCCCAACTAATTTGGGATAAAGGTGATGTTGATGTTGAGAAAAGTTTCGGACTTTCAGCTTGAATGGGATTACGGTGCATTATAATTCAGATTGAACATTACATGTACTACATCAGGAGATACTGGTACTGTGGACATATCTAAGAGACTAGTTTTCGATGATTATGGCAATCCTGTAGTTATAGCTTCATCAAAGTATTTCTACATTGACATCTGCTTTTCAGAAGGAAAGTTAATTACATTGCATGAGGGAATCTCTAATTAAATCATATAATTTTGACTAAGGATATCTCCCTATTATGACTCACTATAATAACCTATTGCATTTCTTTCTTTCTTTTTCCGTTTGCTTCGAAAAGTTTCCAAGGTGCATAGAGAAATCCTGGTCAGGTCTCTTCCTCTCTAGTGTTGATGGATCACCAGGTCCTTGAGTTTGGTGCCTCCCCAATGAAGTTAGATTTGAAGCTTTCTTTTACATGGTGAATGACTTGGTTATAAGTGGGCTTCTTAGCCAAATTCCCATTGCGAATCATGGATCAGCGGTGATAAAAGAGTTTAAATCAACCAAAGAGATTGACTTTGTAGCTGGACATTGCTGTAGATAATGTGCAAGCCTGCAAGGCAAACGTTTGTCTTTTATGCTGTCAAATAGGAAGAATTTCAAATTCAATCTTAAACTTACCATGAAGATTTATGTTGAGTTATTGTTGAGGGGTCCTGGGCGTCTCTCACGCCAAAAGTTAGCTTAAAGGGTGAGGTTTTTCCTTAAATTTATAAAAATACCAGTAGCCTCTTCGACAACATATGTGGAATAACCCCAATAATCTTCCCCTCATACATGGGGCATCGAAATGAGAGTTGAATTCAGACTTGTTGGTAACTAAGTTATGATACCAGTGTTAGGTGGTCTTAGGCTATGATTCCATATTTATCTTCACATTGAAGTTGATGCATGCCAGGTTAGGACATGATTGCCGAATGGTCGGTAGTCGATGTGATTTAATTTCAAACCAATAGCTCCCCCTTGATCTCAGTTTGATTTGGACAGCTCATTATTCAGTCTAAACCTTTGAAAGATAACATTCACAATACAAGTCTCCAAAATGAAATAATCATCATTAATATGGTCAGAAAAAAAATATATTGTGGGAAAAAATATGAGATAAAGTTTAATAAATCAGCTCTTTTATTTTTGTGCCCGCGAAAATCAAATCTAGAGAAGACGAAATGAGTATATAGTTTAACTTTAAACTTTGTAGAATAATACTTCAAATCTATCGAAACATTATCTTTCTAATTTTGGTTTAAGAAATGTCAAAAGCAAAACCAAACCGTGTTAATCAGTCTTGCTGTCATTTAAATCATATTGACAAATTGAAGACTTCGATTTAGTTCGGTTCAATTCAATTCAATTGTATTGATAGTAAAGTTTCCTTGAACACGGATGGTATTTATTCAGCCAAGGCTTAGGAGATACCATTATAGTGTACTTACCTTACATAGCTAAGCAGCCTCCCTCTACCAAAATAATAATAATAATAATAATAATAATAATAATAATAAAAGATAAATAAAATAAAATGCAAAGAGGAATGTGAAAGGGCTGTCAAAAGTAAATTTCTAATTAGTTCAATATATCAAATGGTCCACATGTTATAATTAATCACATAAAAGATTTGAAAGAAAAATGAAACTAAGTGTTGCTGTGATCCAAGCTAAAACTATGTGAATGCAAAAAACAAATTGGCAGAGACATGCTGTTTACATTTTATGTGGATATGTCCAATATAAGTCAACACAATTAACAATATCAAAAATCAAATTCCAATGTGTTTATAAATATTTATGAAAGAGGCTGTGAAGCGTAATATAGAGAATCATGAAATGCATAATATGAGAATCTCTTAATAAACGTAATTACATGCTCAATTTAATATGGTATCGGAGTCAAAAGATATCTTAGATTCAATTTCTAGCAATTCCTTCCTGACATTTTTTAAATTTTCTCCAAAAAAAAAACCCTCACTGGATACAGACTTTATAAACTTTGTTGGTTGACTTGGTCCTACCAACGAAGGTAGGACATTCCATAGTTAGCTAGAGAGATACAAAGGGAAGGGCATTCTAAACAAACAAGCGGAAAAGGCAGTGGAAACTTTATAAGCTTACATTTTGTTTGAAGTCAATTCTACATTTTATATAATATTTTTTTTTGGTAAGGACATTTTATATAATATTTATTGCTGCGACACCCCGGAAAATTATATATTGTATAAAATTTAACATAATCAAGAATGGATGTAATCAAGTGTGTGTAATCGATAGATTCATTGGTGAGTTGATCAATAGATAGATTCATCTATCAAATTCATATAACTTAAATCTTGAATTGAATCAAAACATATGATACGATACAAAACCAAGAATCAATTGATACCATGCTATGTAAGAGTAAATATACGTTTTCCGCATCCAGAGACTGCCAACAAAACGATATCTTACATTTAAAAGAAAGACATGCTATTGCAACTCTATCCATGCTAAGCTTGCCCACTCAATGTCTGTGCAAGACCTACACTATGCGAGGCAAAGGATTGGAGGGAAAATGAGGATTTTGAAAGGACAATTATTTTGATTATTACTATTATTGGCTGAAGTGGCGCATAGAGAAAGAACAAGGACAATGAGAAATTTTCGGAATGGGAGAGAAAAAGCAAAAAGCTATTTCTCCCAACTTCATTGACAAAAGAATTTCACTGTTCCTTCATAGGAAGAATTCAAAGAAAAGCAACCAAGTTTCAGAAATGAGTTGAAAGAGGGAATTAAGTTTTGACATTTTCCTTCTCTATATCTGAAAACACATAGGCTCTTCTTTCTTTCTTGGTGTGATAATCATCCAAACACTGTCGAGTATCTAAAGAACATGCTAAATTGTTGTTGGTGCAAGAGCTTAAAGAAGATAGAAAAAAAGAGTGAGAGACTATTAAAAATGCAAACAGACGTACATGGAAAGAACGATGAACCTGTCATTCAATGAAGGCTCAAATGGATTCCATGTTGAACGATTCAAAACTAAAACCTAAACTGCTAAGCGAAGATGGAAACATGTTTACTACTGACATCCCTCGAATGCATAAAATATGTATCAAGTAAATCAATTTCTAGGGTTGGAGAGGAATGAAGGATTCGAGAGTTGAAAATAGGACAACTTGGCACACCCAATATAGAAACGACTTACTGTTGTGGGCCTTAACAGAAGAATGCTTACCTAAATGACAAAACTAAGGTCTCAAAAAGGTTGAAGCTCATCAAGCAAAGCATCAAATACCTGGATCGCCTTCACTCAAGGGGTGAAATGCCACTCGATAGGATTACATTGACATGTAAAGTTTGTGATTTTCCAAATTTGTTGGCACTACCAGTTCTAATTCATCACTCAACGCCACCTTAGATTCATCTAAGTGTTTAAACTTATGGATCAATGTATGATTAAGTTGTCTGTGGTCCAAAGTAGAGATAATGAGCCATAGGGAATATTTATCAAGCCTAGGTTAATTCTCTAACTAGGAGAGGTGCACAATCAGAAGATTTAAGAGGGCTAAGCCAATATGACACTTTCCCAAATCAAAACTAACTTACTTAGCATCATTTCAATGACACAGATATGGACGTTAGGTCATTGACTTGATTAGCTGAGGAAGGATTATTGTGTCTATCCAAACCTAATAAATCTATAGGCACGATAATTGTTATGAGGATCACCACAGATTCTGGAAAGGCAGTCTGAAATCCCCCAAACAAGACATGATTGCATGTTAGTAATAAACACAAACAAACATTAGGAGCCACTTTGTACCAAGTCACATTTGAACTCGACACTCATTTCCACTATATCAATCATTTCCCACAATGCCAGTTATTAATTTCATGTTGGTTGCATGAGCTTTAGGCCATTATCAGAAGAGTATAGCTTAGGAAGTAGCTTGATATCAACGTGAAGAACGTCAGCGCAACTAGAAAGTTCGAGAAAATGTGGAAAGAGAGGAAAGATACGGACGTCATAAAAAGCACAGAGAAGAGAACATGGATGAGATCCATATATGATAGTGACCTCTCAGCCAAATTAGATTGACAATATCTCGCCAATCACAATCAGCTACTTTCAACAGATCAGCCATGAATTATCATAGGACAAAAGTGAAACTCAAGTGAAATGTGAAATCATTGGCACTTCGCGCAATTTGATATCCGGAGTAATTGTTACAACCAAGAGATAGTATACTACGGACGAAGAAGCGAGAGGCGAAGGAGTAACAGGCGAAAAGAGAAAGAGTTGTAGTTGCTGAGTCCTTTCAAACAACATAGGAGAATGGCACTATAAGGAAGAGAACAAGATTACTTAGTATCTATTAACAAAAGAGAGAAATCATTAAAGGCATCGATCGAGTAATGAAAACACTGATGTTTTGGCAAGGGGGGTTACTAATCTTAATCTCCTCAAAAAAAATATCAGGAAAATATGTAACTTTATAGTACTGACAAAGACCATTGAATTTAAGTTACAGCTACACAAGGCTTTCCCATAATTACCCACCTAAAAAAGGGAGTTGAAAGGACACGATACAAACAGTCCAATCTCACTTTAGTCTGTCCGGAATCAATGAGTGCTTTGAAATTTGCATGTATTGCCCTCGTCGCTAAACCTAGTAGTCCGCTAAAGTTGGGCCAGTACCGGTGGAAATGGAGTTTATCAATAAGTGCTTTGCATGTATTGCACTCGTTATGCTAACCATAGTCGTCTGCTAAAGTTGGGTCAGATTGAGTGGGATCTGGATCTTTGCATCTTCTTTTTTACTTGGATATACTTGCAAACCCTTAAATGTATCTGTTTTAGTACATTTACCATGTTACTCGATTGCAAAGATTGCAAGAACACAAGTGGGTACTCCATCTCATCCCCCCAAGACAAAGCACTTGGCCACGAGTTGTTTCCCATAAACTAATACCCATCGTAGTACATGACTTGGTACGATTTCTCTGCTCCACTATAAATAGTTAATTCACAAGACATTGCTGTTTCAATTTTACCAACGAATAGGGCGCAAAAGCACTGTACTATTGTCAATGTGCTGATGAGAAGAATAACTATATGTCAGTAAGTTTGATTGGAAACGCTATTTTCATCTGCGAAACGTCTTCATATGGTTAATTAGTTGGTCAATAACATTTCCAGTTCAATGATGTTTGATGATGACGACCAAAACTCAAGGCAGTGAAATTCATACCAAGAAGATAGGCTAAATAAACAGATAAAACTGCGTTCTGAGGTTTGGTTTGTGGATTGACTGCCCTAATAAGCTGGATGAACATGTATTTTTATTTCTTTCCTTTCCCAAAAGGACATTTTAGAGAGAGAGAGAGAGAGAGAGAGAGAGAGAGAGAGAGAGAGAGAGTATCGTAACCCTAAGCAAGCAGAAAGAGAACCATCACACATTCTGCGATTAGAGGAGCCCACACACAACATTAAACGGTGATTTAAATCAGTTGATGATGATAGGAGAAGAAAGCAAAAGCAACATGAGCAAATTCTACATGGATACCTAATTATTATTAAGACGAATATTAAGAGGAAAAAATAAGGGCCAAAGTTTTTCCATGCCTGGAACTTGCGAACTCATACAGCTTGCCTCGCGGCGAGAAGATGATCAGCGCAACCTCGGCATCGCATAGCACGGAGAGCTCAAAGGCCTTCTTGAGCAGCCCGTTCCGCCTCTTGGAGAAGGTGACTTGCCGGCTGGTCGCGTTCTCTATGCGCCTCATCAGGGTCTTCCCTCTCACCATCTCTACACAGCAATCAAGCTCATTAGTTCACAAAAGAAAGGACGCACAAACACATCAATCAGGGAAGGCACAGAATGATGAGTGCACCAATATGGACATGAACCCAAAAACAGCTTCTTCTTTCTTGTTTTTCTTCCCTGTGGGATGCGATTTCTCAGTGACGAAAGGCAAGATCTTGTATAACCAAAAAAATGAAAAAAACAAGGGTTATTAGGAAAGTGGTGCTAAATTTGACTGGCTGAAAAATCTACACGTGGGTGTGAAACTGAGTGATCCGGGAGGGAACAAAGAGGGGGGATAGACCAACAAGACGAAAAGTCAAAACGCCATTCGAACTGAGATGCTCGAATTTGAGCACTGGTTCGCAGAAAGAACAGGGTGAAAGCCAAAATCTTTAGAAAGAAAAATAATTGAATCAGCTTGAAGATCAAAAAGAGTGAGCTTCTTACAAGCAGCAAATCCGCCTGGAAAATTGGAGGAAAAATAGTTACCTGATATTCGATGCAGCGGATTAAGGATTTCCCAGCACAGATCGAAGAACAAACAAGGATTCAAACCAGCAAGCAACAGGCCCCAGATGGAGCTTGATGCGGGCTTTTGATTTGATTTGATTCAAGAAAAAGCTCTTTCTTCAGCCGAGATGGTCCCCGAAACAAACAAGAGGACAAACGGGTAACGAGAAGCGGAGAAAAGTTGACAAAGAATCGACCACAAAACCGATCTTAACAAAGAGGCAAAAATCAAGAACGCTTTCGAACGAGTATGGAGGGCACAGAAAGAGGCCAGAAATGGGAAAGCGAAAGGCGAAGAGAGAGAGAGAGAGAGAGAGAGAGAGAGAGAGAGAGAGAGAAGATCTTGAGGATTGCCTGATCAAGTAATTTACCCAAAGAGAAACGATGAAGAACCCAAGATAATTAAGGGAAGAAGGAAGCTAATTCATCAGGAAAAAAAATAGCCTTCTTTGGTTTCGGGCGATTGATTGATTCTCTCGGCTCATTGACAGTCACCAAATGGGGAAGCACTACACCCAGTCCTCCCACACCCACCTTTCCTTTTTCATATACCCCCTCTCTCTCTCTCTAAAAGAAGAAATCGATTTATGTTTTGGTTGCATTGCAAAAGGGGTGAAAATGAGGACTCCCCCGACCTTTCCTTTTTGCTTGTTTTGGTAAAGACGCAATTCACAAACCCCAAAAGCGTTTATCATGAAAAATGGAAAAAACGTCTCAGTCTGCCCAGATAATGAAGAGAGAGAAAGTCTCTAGAGAGAGAGAGAGGGGGGGTTGGCTTTTGCTCTTTTTTTTTTTTTTACAGTTTTTCTGATGCGGGGGAGAGAGAGAGATGGGAAAAGGTGCCAATGTGGGAGAGATGGAAATGGCAAACAACAGTACAAGGTAGAAACATGTCCACGTCGTCCGTACATGTCCGTACGAGGATGGGCAAATGAGGAGTCGAAAACACATCGGTGGGGCCCCCTTTCCCTCCTCCGACTGTCATCATGTCGCATTTCTTCTCAGACCTTTTTAGGTTTCTCCTTATGCTCTGCACTAATACCAGGAAATTGTTTTTTAAGAAAAACCCTAAATTATCCCTCTCGGGGATTCTATGCCCCAGGTTTTGCACCGGGTCGCCAAAAAAATTCGTAACTACAGCCACCGCAACACTGACGTTCCAATATCTTTGTCGTACGTGTACAAATTTGAAGTACCGGTGATATGAAAAAAAAAATTATGGTATCATTAGTGGATAAAACTTATTGAGATGAGATTCATATTTTTCATTAACAAAAAAACATTAAATCATATTTAGACCCATTATATTTTCGTTATAATTGAAAGTTGTTAAAAAATAGATGAGAGATGCTAATCATGATAAAATCTTTTGTTTGATATAATTCTAATTTAATGATGAATCAAAATAAATCTTTGTGCCTCGATGTCTTTTTTTAGTTTTTACTTTTTATTTCATGGTGATTTGTGCTCCGAATCATAATAAAATTTAGATATTATTATGGAAAAGATAATATTTTTTTGGTAAAAGTTTAGGTACTCTAATTACATGACAAGAATTTATGATACCGGCATCGTAGCGAACATAATTTAGGATCTTTTATAATATTTTTCCATCATATTAAACAAAAGAAGAAATTGAGGGATAGATGATGAAAGAAAAGAAGAAGAAAAAAACACAACCCACATCATTCTCACTCTAAATTTCCAAAGATCGCATTTCCCCACCATCAATCCACCTATTATTCTTCACTTTCTTTTCCACCCTCCTCTTTTCTTGATTTTTTTTGTGTGGGGGGGGGGGGGTGTTTGGTTGGCATATTATGCAATTTTCACCTTCTGTAATTTCAGGAAGCTCGTTTCATAAAATAAAACAAAAAAAATTAGTTGGTTGAATCGACTGACCGAATTATTACTCTACATATCTACATATAATAATGTTCAATCGGGGTCCAGACTTAGCAGCCAATGAAATTGTTTGGGATGGACAAGAATGACTTTTTTGATGTGACTATTTTTTCAGAAGAATAATGATCGCTCTTATAACAAAAAAACAAAAAAAGAAAGATCAAGTTGGTGCATTAGCTATGACTGGTCACCGTCACAAAAAGTTTTATAGTATGTGGAGTCTATTTTCTGCCTCGGCCAAGACTTTTCAGAAAGGCTATATATTTAACCACCATTTGATTCACAAAAAGTTTTGTCTAGGCGACTAAAAATCGTATCGAAGTAGAAGTAGCTTCTTGTCAACCATTCCTGCTGAGTATAGTCAGGTCAAGATGGATATATGGTTTTGATTACAATTTTATTGCATATACACATTTGGAATTAAAACGTTTGGATTTTGTGGACTCCTTCAAATATTCTCTAGAGCTCTAGATCTATGTGCATGGGAATTGCTCAAATGAGCATACTCAGAGACTAGACTCGCCTATGTTAAATGTTTTGACTAGCTATCGATAGCTAAGCTACGCACCATTTTATCTAATGAGTATGATGCTTTTCTTTTCTTTTTGGATTATTTCATTCGTGGCCATTGAATTTAGTAGATCTCGAAATGAGTTCACTAGAACTTTTATTTCCATAACCGAACTTTCAATTTTCACGTTGTCGATGCACTTGGTTCAAAATTTGACTAGTATTTTTCTAGAAATGGTTGACTCGATAGATAATAGTATGTGAATGCTGAGAGAAAATTATATAAAAAAAAGTTCCAAAACTTTTAATTTCTTAAGTACTTTGACGATTTGCAAGTTTAGTCATAAATTTTTCGGTCACGTTGAATTGGACCTAAACATTTTTTTTTATAATTTTTCGATTAAGTTTTAAATCTTTTGATGATTTGTCAATTGAATCATTTCGGATATGTGGAGATCTAGTCAACATCGGGTGTTCTTCATGCCACGGTCGGCATTGATAGGGATAATTCTCGTTATTTATGTAATTTTTATTATATATATTCTATTTTTTTCAACTTTGGGCTAGCGAAGTCTCTAGCCGACCCTTGTCCGGATCAAGCAAGGGTGTTGTGGCCTCTTGCCACGATTTGGGCATGGGCCAATTCCCTCTTTGCCTTAGGGTTGGGAAAAAATAAATAAAAGATAAGAGATAAAAACGAAAAAAACCAATGGCAAAGTTAAGAAAATTTTTAAAAATATTGTGAAAATTGTCCACTTCAGCACTACCCGTCGTGCAACATAGGAATTAGCCAAAAAGGAAAAATTGAAAAATCGTGAAGAAGGTTTAGAATCTAATGGACAAATTGTTTAAATATTCAGTACTAAATTGATATAATAAAAGATTTATTATTGAATTGGCATATACGTAATAAGCTTGTAACTTTTTTGTGTAATTTCCACGTTGGCCGAGTTGTGATCAATGTAAATTATGCACAAAAAAGGTGCTTTCGTAATAGATTATTCTTTTACTTTTGGTTGATTATGATACTGATTAAGAAAGCATAAAACGCGCACAGTAGTAATCCGCTTCTTAACTTGAGCCACATGGCTACTGTGACATAACTGTACTTGAGATCAAGTTACTTCACAAGATAAAAATTACCCTTTTAACCTAATTAGTTCAGAATCAGATTATTCTGCCCCTACAAAGTCAGGTAATGCGCACAAGATTAGAATTGCAAGGGCTAAAATGAAAACAATCTTCATCCTAAACCACCCATAAATGAATAATTGTTGACACCTGATTTTTAATCATTTTTTCTATTGCTAAAGTAATAAAAAATCCATAAAAATTCATAAAATTGAAAAATCAACTTTGGGAACCTTAGCCAAGCCTAGGGAACCAATTTTGACCAAAAAACGATTTTTCATATTTTCAGTATTTTTACGTATTTTTTATTTATTTATTTTCGAAAATTAATAGAAAATCCATAAAAATTCATAAAATTGAAAAATCAACTTTGGGAACCTTAGCCAAGCCTAGGGAACGAATTTTGACCAAAAAATAATTTTTCATATTATATATATTTTAAATTTTTTTTAAAAAAATACAAAAATATTTGAAAATTTTGGAAAAATAACATTTGAGGCCAAAAAATACACAAAGATAGTTAATATTTTTATTTTAAATCTATTTTCATATTGGCCATCGCAAATTCAGAAAAATCCAATTCGAGTCACGTGTTCCTTCACGAGTATAATCTTGAATCGGGCCTAAAAAAATTTAATTTGAGTCAACTTATTTTAACTTTCACTTTTTATGAGTTGTGACATTGTCTTCTAATATTTTAAATTTTCATCTTGGCCCAATTATACCCAGAATGACTTAATTTTGCAAAAGGGCTTTAATTAAATTATACATTATTTTCAGCGACAAGAAATGAGCTTAAATTTGACATGTGGTAAATTTTGGTGTGTCAAAAATTGTGAGGAGATTTGGACTTAAAGAAATATTTTTTTTTCAGGGACTGAATTGTAAATACTTAAAATTCAAGGACTAGAGTGCAAATACCTAACTCTTGAAGGATTATTTTACAAATAATAAAAAGAAGAGTTAGTGGATAAATTAGAATAGAGAAGGGAAGATGAAGAAGAGGAGATGAAGAAGAGAAGTTGGAGAAGAATGGATGGAGAAAATAAGATAAGAATAGAGAAGGGAAGATGGAGATGAAGAAGAGTTAGTAGAGAAATTAGAATGGAAGATAAGAATAGAGAAGGGAAGATGGAGATTAAGAAGAGTTAGTGGAGAAATTAGAATGGGAGATAAATATGGAGAAGGGAAGATGAAGATGAAAAAGAGTTAGTGGAGAGATTAGAATGTGAGATAGAGATGGAAAATGGAAGATGAAAATGAAGAAGAGTTAGTGGAGAAATTAGAATGGGAGATAGAGTTAGTGGAAAAATTAGAATGGGAGATAGATGAGTAGGTTATAAAAGGAGGAAGAAGTGAGCTTGAGAAAGGATTCTTGAGAGAGAAAATTTGAAGTGTTTGGGAGAATTTTTTTGAGAGAAAATTTTGGATGTTTGAGAGAGTTTTGGGAGATTGAAGAAAATTTTGAGAGAAAGAAAATACCAAAAGAGAGAGAATTTTGAAGATAATGGGAGTTTAAAGCTAGGGGTTATCATCACAAATTCCTTCATCGATCAATATAAATCAAGAGTTCATCCTCGTCAACGAGCAAACAAATTCAAGCTAAGTGTTTTTATTTATTCATTTATTTATGGTTTTACTCGCAAATTAGCACAAATTGTATACACTTTCTCCCTCTCCTTTTTCTTCCATATTTTATGTCAGGAGAAGGATATCTCTACGTCAACAGCAAAAATCTCGTCGAGATGCAAAAATCGGCCCAGACAAGCTCCTAAGCTATCCACCGATTTCTCAACTGATCTGTGACTAAAAGTCCCTCTTAATTCAAAAGAAACTCTCTATATTGGGAACATAGAGAGCGAAAATCAATTATAGAAATCCCTCCCAAAAAAATGGGAGATAAGTACTCTTTCTACTCTTCTGGTTTTAGGTGCAGATTAGTACATATTTTGTATACTAACACTTCACTCTATTTTATGTCAGGAAGCCGCAGCTCTATATCAATGGTCAATCCTATGGAAGCACAAAATCGGCTTGGAGGAGTCCTCAAGCGCGCACAAATTTCAAATTGTTGAATCAATTCGTTGTATTTCATTTTAAAAAATTCATACCCCAAAATGGAGAGGACAAAGTCCATCCGCAATTTAAATACCTGCACCATAAATCCCAAAGGGAAGAGCCAAGCCAATGCTTAGCCTCCCATTGGAGGTTTTTACTTATAGTAGTTAAATACCTGCAACTTAAATACCTGCACCTTAAATCCCAAAGGGAAGAGCCAAGCCAATGCTTAGCCTCCCATTGGAGGTTTTTACTTACAGTAGTTAAATACCTGCACCTTAAATCCCAAAGGGAAGAGCCAAGCCAATGCTTAGCCTCCCATTGGAGGTTTTTACTTACAGTAGTTAAATACCTGCAACTTAAATACCTGTACCTTAAATCCCAAAGGGAAGAGCCAAGCCAATGCTTAGCCTCCCATTGGAGGTTTTTACTTACAGTAGTTAAATACCTGCAACTTAAATACCTGTACCTTAAATCCCAAAGGGAAGAGCCAAGCCAATGCTTAGCCTCCCATTGGAGGTTTTTACTTACAGTAGTTTAAATACTTGCAACTTAAATACCTGTACCTTAAATCCCAAAGGGAAGAGCCAAGCCAATGCTAGGCCTCCCATTGGAGGTGTTTATTCACTGTCATGTACTTCCTATAATTTAATTTTTGAATCATCAGACCCAAAAGATAAGTAGGTTGTAATACTGCATAGAAGTCGTTAACACACTCCTTCTTTCGGCTTCAGGGAATCTTTAACACTTAAAAAAATATAACAAATAAAAATATATACCATCCATGCATCCTATTTAAAAAGTGAAAACACAAAAGAGAATACCCTACTATAGCCTTAAGAATAAACCAAGCCTGAGTTGCCGAATTAGGATATCCATGAAATTAAGGTACCGAAAGGGCATTAGTTTTAATTAACTAGTGTAACCAAGTCCCCGAGCTCCTAATCTCTGGTTCGCATGAATAAATTAGTTCTCCCGCTAATTTATTTAGGTTTCTAATCGACCTACCAAGAACGATTAGTGGCGACTCCAAATTTTAAAATCATTTAAACAAAAACCAAAGTTGCGATTCGGTAGGGCTTGGGAGGGTCCGCGTTAGGTTAGTCAAATCTAATTAACCTAATAATCCGTTAACCCCTTTTAAAATTTAAAATTTTTTTTAGAGGGTCGCGACAATAATTTCCCTAAACCTAATTGATTAGTTGGGTTTCAATAACTAAGTCAAAGTTGATCTAGTATCCTACCAAAATCAAAAGGTTACTTCTATAGCCAATATAGATGGAATATTTACTAATCGGTCAAAACATGACTAATATAGAGAAAAATTGCCCAACTTGACATAATTTGATTTTTTTTTATGACGAAAATGAGCATTTCTATCACATAGTAGGAAAAAATTTAACTGTTGTGACCAATTACATGAATTATTGACATAAATATGATCTTCAGAAATTAAATGTTATATTCATAAATGAAAAAGCGCCTCGAGCAAATAATCTGACCAACCTCTATTTATGAAAATTAGGACTTTAGGATTCTCTTTTGGCCTGCACGTACCTCGTTAACGAGCGAGGGTTCTCAAGAATAGCATTTCTTATTTCTCAAAAGCGGTGGACTTCATTTATGGCAAAATATATTAAAGATTATTATTTATTTCCATGTTCTTAAAAGATAAATCCGAGATTCATTAATACCACCAAAAGTGCAGTGTTACCATGAATGTCTTGCACTTTTTACGAGAAAAAGAATTTGATTAGAGGTATGGCTAGGAATGAGTTTGTTCGGAACTCGAAGCTTCGAGATTGATGAACTCATCTTCGCAAGGAAGGAAGTTAACACACAAAAAGTAACAAAGTGCCAAAGGCAAGCTATCCAACGATCATAAGTTCGCTCATGAGATGACCTGATTTCTTACATTGTAAGATTCTGCGACACTTTTTATGATTGGAGAACAGGCTCAATAGGTTATTGGAGATCGTTTTAACTAATAGTATGAAGGCATCTATTAAGAATTCCTACCAACGAAAGTGAAAGTACTGGTGCTTTACATCATTAAAAAAAAGTCATTGAAAATTATAATATTTTCCTATTTAATTGCATAATGGTGTCTCGGAGCTCTTTTTACCAAAATTGTTGTATCATTATCATCTACTTAGGAGGAAAATCATATAAATAACTGATCATGGGAGAAGACCAAAGAAAGAAAACATGAAAAAAAAAATCTCAGTTTAGAAGGTCCTTCAATTGAAGTCCTTGGAACAGGTACTTTCGATGAAAATCATTAATATCGATTTTGGCAAAAAGTTGTCTTCTTGACACCTTTTAATCAATTAGTTAAGGGTGCGATTAAGTCTAAAAAAAAACAATGATTCAAAAGATAAATACCGTAAAATAATCGCCCATATCGCTTACAAAAATAAGAAAATATGTATGTTTTCGTTATTAGTAAAAATCCATGTGTAATATTTTTTGTCGATGGTTATCGCTTGCAAAAAAAACAATCGAGAAGATATGTTGAAAAGATAGTTTTATTATCAGTAAAATTTATGTCTAGACACTTTTTTTTTTGCCGATGATTAAGGCTTTTTTGGTCTATTCATTTTTGCGAGCATTTAAACAATTTATTTTTTAAGAAGACATTTACAAATTGTCGACAAATTCACTTCGAACGAGACATTAGACTTTTCCCAATAAAGAAAAGTCTCGTTTTGATATATATATATATATATATATATTTGTTTTTTTGGGGGGATTCCTTAAGCTCCACTCTAACAAGGGTTGGTACCGACACCTGTCAGCCCGTTGTGAAGTTATGCCGTTTATGTACATTGGCTAAGGTTTTGGTCCCCCCGAGGCCGTGGGAGAGAAGCGAAGGAAGGGGCCCTCTTCCGGTACGTCTGGGGCCCACAGCGCGTGCTCCTGCTCCCTCTCGACATCTGTTTATCGGGTTCTGATCCTGCGGCCCACGTTAATTCTCGGAATGTGCATACTTTTTTACTTTTGCAAAAATACAATATTTCTCGGTCCACATCATTCCCTAGAAATTTTTTCTGCTGCGATCAGCATTTTCATTTTTTTTCCCCTCTGGCCCTTATCGTTTCCTAAGAATTTTCATCTGATTTTTTAAAATTTAAGGGCGGTAAGTAAAATTCTTTGCGGCTTTGACAAAAAAAGAAAAAAAAAAAAAGGAGATGTCGGCAAGATTCTTGAACCTAGCTTTTTTTTTTTCTTTTTGTGATGACTGTTCGACTCCGATACATGAAAATGCCAAACGAGACGAGATATTCATTGTAAATAGAGATCTGATCTGTCGCTCTGTATAAATTATCGAAAAGAGGGCTATCGAAAGTGGGATCGGGGGACGTGGTTTGTATAATTAATTGTGTTTCTCTAAGTGCTTTTGGTTGAATAAGAGGGAAGACAAGTGAGGGATACCAAACTTTTGGACCACTTGATAAATGAAGCGTCCTAGTTGCAAAGTGGTCCAAAGAAGAGGGATGGAGTAATAATAATGTGACCAGAGGATTTTCCCTTAATGGGGTCGGTCGCTCGTACCACATTTTGTAGAGCAAAAAGAAAAGATTCTCTTGGGTTTGGTGAACCTTAAATTCCACTCGAATTCCAACATTTTTCTCCCCTTCTCCTATGAAAGACGCCCACCTCTTCCAACCTCATTCGCTTGTTGGAAAATTTCAAGAAACGAAATTATTGGGATATAGTTAATGGAAATAGTAAAGATTCATATTGATGCAGATATAGTTATCATAAATCCCCGATAAATCTCTTCTAATTCTACGATAATCCTAAATAAGTTTAACAACTTGAGGGCACCGGCCCCGTGTTTCCCATGAGGGCGACTCTCCAAGACCCCTATCCACTCATCATGTATCAAACTCACACGTCTTCTTATCAATGGAGAGTATGAAGCACCCCCAAACATATGATCATCTCCAAGTACTCTTACCGTGCAAAAAAATTATACAAAGTTCTTAATAAATAAAGAATAGAAAATCAAACATTGTATGCGTACGCGTATCTATGTATTTACTTTATCTATACTCTAAACGAGAATACTCCGTAGGTGTACACGTGCTAATCCCAAGCAACAGAGAAAACCTCTTTCCCCCCACATGAAGCGGGGACAGGAAGAAATATTACAGCGGAAGGCTTTTCACTAAGAGGCTATGCCGCGGGGTTATCATCGACCCATCCGTTTCCTCATTTAAGCAAAGCGGTCGAAAATCACTGTTATGTCACTTCAGGCAAGAGAAAAATCTTCACGAAAAAATGAAATAACTTTGAATTTGCAAATTTTTTATGTTTTGGAATTGCGATGGACCTATTCCATTGCTGACACGATGGTAAAGGATTTGGAATTGATTTGAAATAAAGATTAGAGAGATCTTATGGAGGTTAGAAGATTATACGAAAGTAGAAACCCTCGAAAATATCAAGATATTATTGCGACATTTCACCTTATATATATATATATATATATATATATTTTAAAACGTAAGAATTTATGGGTGTGTATAACGAGTGCACATCTATATGAAAAATATATAATATAGGACAAACTTCAATAAAGGATCCAAAGTGGTATTGTTTTTTCAAAAGGGGACTCAAAATGGACAGTTTCTCAAATAAAGACCTCAGTTTGCCTAACTGAGTTGCTAAGAAGGACTAGGGGTGAGCATGGTTCCCGGGTAAAACCGAGAACCGGAGAACCGAACCGAAAAATAGGTTCCGGTTCCAGGTTCTAGTAAAATAGGTTCCGGTTCCCGGTTCTGTATTTTAAAGAACCGCCGGTTCCGGATCCACAGGTCTTTGGAAACCCTAGTTTCTACTTTCTACTTTCTAATGTTACTTTACTTTCTAATAGTTCTATTCAGACGCTCTCCTTCTCCACCTCATTCTATTCCATGCAATGAGACGTCGAGATCAACGAATCGGCTCGGTGGCAGGACGCGATCTTCTACTCCCTCTGCGCCGGTACTCGCTCTTCCGACGGCCGGGACAATCAACTTCCGGCTCTTGGTCGCTCTTTCGGTAAAAACAGGCATCATCGGTTGCGTCGAGAAGATACAGTGGGACATGGAGGCAGCGGCGAGGATGGGGACTACGTCGGAACCTTCTATTTGGGGAGACATCGACGTCTGCGAGAGGTGAAGGGCTCGATCGGTTTCTTTTCATCTTCCTGTTCGATTTTGTTTTGCTCATCTCTCTCTCTCTCTCTCTGAAATTCGCAGTTACCTGGTGTGTTCTATGTATGAGGAGGCGGCTTCATTGGCCTCCTCTATTCTGGAGCGTCTATGTCGGAACAAGAGTGATCTCATTGGAGAAGCAGGAGACGGTCTTTTGCAGCTGCATGACATGATGGAATCAGCTGGGATGGTGTTGGTGCAGTCTTTGAAAGAAATGGGGAGGTCCCGTATTGTTTTTCTTCTTCTTGATTCCATTGATTTGTAATGAGTTTCCATCTGATGAATGGGTACATGTTCTTTTCATGTTCTCTTAGTTTGATTAACATATGCATTTTGCAGCCTTCCCTGTCTAGTTCATATCAGTAGTTATTTCAGATCTCAACTTTCTTATAATCATTAGAAGCATATTTTCTTTTTTTCAGTCTTTAGTTTAAAAACCTGTGCATCAAACTGCTCATGAGGATATGTTTCGGGTATGTAACTGTAAAGTTTACCAATACATCACTAGATTTTAATAACAATGGGGGTCTTGTTATAGAGTGCTGTAGGGGCACTTGTTAGCTGCACTTAATTTGAAAATTTTCAATTACAAAGTACCGATGTACAAAATGTGAGGACATGTCATTGGAAGCTATAAAGTTTCCTTAATCGGTTGCCACTCATCAACAAGATCCTTACCTGTTCTGATCCATCAGTCGAGATTTTTAGTCCCCCTATTTTAGATTTTAACTCCTTGAAAGAACCGCCGAGGTGCATGGCCTGGTGGAAGGGGGAGGGGTTTAGCAACAATTTCCAAGTTTTACAGTGGACAAAGGTAGTAGGTACTCTTGACCTACAGAGCACTTCAACTAGTAAAAAAGATCTTGAAGGAAGCTTCATCATAGACAAATTAATAAGTGTACAATAGATAAGATGACTCATCTATGCAAAATCTCATTCTTGCTTTAATTTTAGGGGGAAGTTGAAATTGTACTATAACTTGTAGTATATTCTTGCAGGACTGCAGAAATTCTGCATAAGCTAACGGAATTGTGCGGTTCTGTTGGTGCCATCCCCGTTGAAGTTCTCCAAATCAAGTAATTTAGTGTCGTCTTGTATTATCACGTTTCGATCTCTACATGTTGAATAGGTCCTTTCTGTGGAATGGTTTCCATGGTTATGTTGATGCCTTCCTGACCCTTTTGAAGAGCAAAAATGTAAAAGAAGTAAAGAATAAATACAATGAGCATCGGTTAAATTTTTGGAGTGTTTGCATTTGCTAGGTTAACATCAGCCGACTGAAGTCCTTCTTGAAGCTAGTGTAGCTACATTTCTCGACCATTATATTATCTACCATTGTGCTTGAAGGAATGCATATATGATATGAGGCTGATTTATGCTTGTCTTATTTGGGCTGTGGGGTAAACAAGATGGTTGAAGGAATACATACATGATACGAGGCTGATTTATGCTCATCTTATTAGGGTTCCTTTCTTTGGGCCGGGTACTATCACAAACAGCCCATTCAGTGGATAAATCTTAGTGAAATTAATAAATTCCCGGATACCCTGGAATCGGACCCTGGAACCTGTGATAGGGTATCCGGATATACAGGGTAGGTTCCAGGTTCCAAAAAATGAGGAACCTGTACTTGCGGGTAGGTTCCAGGTTCCGGACGGAACCTACCCGGAACCTGGAACCGCTCACCCCTAAGAAGGACCCAACTCCGGATCTTATTCATGGCAAGGGGCATTTTCGCCCAAGGATTTTTTTTTTCTTTCTTTATTTTCGATTCCTTTTTGTTTTGTTCCTTTTCCTTCTTCATCTTCTTCATGCCTGCCGTCTTTGCTCTGCATCATCAGCCTCCCCACCAGCGTGCTCGTGAGCTTCCCGTCGTCATGTAAGTTCTCGTCGATCTCGGTGAAGAGACGCCAGATTGAAGTTATTTGTTGTCGGTCGGCTTCCTCGGGAGGCCCTAGATAACGGCTCGCTCGTACTCGATCTAGGGCTCGGATCGTCCTCCATCTAACGACGAAGATTGTTGGGACTTCTGTCGAGGGCGGCGGCCGACGAGGTCGAGGGCTCAAAAAGGACTTGTCAATGCCGGCAATTGGAGAGGAAGGTGTAGACTGCGGGTGGCTGTCTCCAGACTAGGGATTGCTACAGGAAGCCACTGGCATCGCAAAGGAGAAGAACGAGCTTCGAAAAATCCAATGAAATCGCCGAGGCAAAACTGTTGCTGAGGTTGAAATGGTCGCCTGCTGCAACGAAATCGTTCTTTCGCGTGAAATTGTTGATGACCAAGCAAGAGTTAATTGATTGGGAGGCTTAAGTCAGTCCAACGAGATGATCTGGCGATGCTTGGATAATGCTACTTTTTGCTGTTGGCAAGCAGCACCAAAAACAGTGCAAAAAATTGCAGTTGCTGGGTTGGCCGAAGGCGGGGAATAAGTGAAGTTT
The DNA here is from genome assembly GCA_016432845.1 of Psidium guajava. Lineage (NCBI taxonomy): Eukaryota > Viridiplantae > Streptophyta > Magnoliopsida > Myrtales > Myrtaceae > Psidium > Psidium guajava. The sequence goes on from CM028232.1 coordinate 1,827,170, forward strand.
GATGCCCTCTCGAGGTGAGAAAACAGATGCTGCATCGTTTGAGAGGACGAGAGCCTACGTGACGACTGGAAGCTCCCGAGCTCGCTGGTGGAGAGGCTGATGATGTAAAAGCAAAGACGGAGGCATTAGGAAGATGAAGAAAGGGGGGAAAAAAAAAACCAAAAACAAAAAGGAATTTAAAATGAAGAAAAAAATAGCCTCGGACCAAAATGCCCCTGGCTATGAATAAGATTTGGAGTTGGATCATTCTTTTTAAGGCTTAGTTAGCCACTTCTTTGAGGAGATTCAGATACTCATTTTAAGTCTTTATTTAAGACATTATTCACTTTAGATCCTTTTTTGAGAAAATAATCACATTTTGGGTTTTTATTTGGAATTTTTCCTATAATTTACTGATGAAAGAGGTTTAAATATGAACTCTTTTGCAAATTCAAAAATTAAGAAATTTTTTTACACTGTGAGAAGAAATACGGTGAGTTTTGGAATAACATATTACCTTTTAATGTCAGCTACCCCTTCTATCTCAAAATTATATGAACGAGGACATTTAAGATCACCGAAGCTATAGGAAATCTTTTGCATATTTTTTAACGCTAAGATGATCTTTTCATTTTTCGGTGCTAATGTGAATGAGTAACTTCTCTTACTTAAAAATTCAAATTCAATAGGCTGTAAATTTTACTTTTGGAGTTTGTGCTCCGTTCAAATTTGTCTTCTATAATAGTTTCTGTTTCACTTTATGCCCTACACTTCCAAAATTGTAGTTAACCATTCTGACTCTCTAATTCTGTTCCTTAGAACAAAAATGATGAGAATCGTGTTTCGTAGTATAAATAATTCTGATTCTATTCTCGAAAACAATTTTGAAGTAAAAATAAGGGAAAAAATTAGTTCTGAAAAAAGAACTACTTTTGAGGATCAATCCGGATTTCATTTTCCCTTTTAGTTCTCTTATAATTTTTCCCTCGATCTCAAATAGAACGAGGCCGCTTTTAAAGAAAAATGTGTAAGATAATAAAAAAATAAAATTTCGAAAAAATTGGAAGAAATTCTAAAAAATCAGAAAAATTTCAGAAAATTCCTAAAATTTTTTTAAAAAAAGCATAGATTAGACTAGTGTTGACACCTGATTTTTAATAACTTTTTCTTTTAAAATTCATAAAAAATTAATAATTAAAAAATGAGAAAAATTAAAAAAATCAACTTCAGTCTGTCAAAAAAAAATTCCTAAAAAATTTTAGTGGTGTTTTATTCCCTTGCGTTAAATTAATTCATGGTAATATACTGCCTGTAATTTTATTTTTTATTTTTTATTTTATTTTATTTTTATTTGGATTTTTTTCTACAGAATCAATATTAGTTACCCATGCTCGTAGTTATATAAAATTGGTTTAAAAGTTGACTAAATTGAAAATATAATATTGTCATTGGCCTGGGTAATACTTATGGTTCTAGGAGACGTTTAATGTGTCATTAATGATATATATTAATGTGTCATATAAATTGAGTCAATATAAGTCTGTATTAATTTTGGGTTTATTGAGCCTAATAATCGTGATTAAAAAGGTATCACATGATAACTCATGATAACTAATATTAGCTTAATTATTAAAAATGCGTTATTTTAATTGCCTAATATTATTTTTATATTACTAAATAACTAACATCATGACTAATTAATTTATAGCGTTAATCTTAATAAGTTTAATAATGCCTTATCTATTATCGATGCATTTTAAACCCATTTTATAAAATATAATGGCCAATAAATTATTAATATGTCTAGTTAAATATATCATGACACCTCAAATAATTTAGTACATCGGTTTAAATTTACTACAAGCATATTATATAACTAGATATATATTAAATCTATATATATGACAAAATCAGGAATCAACACCTCAAATTACATGTAGTTATTTTAAATATCTATATATATATATATTTTCAAAGTTAAATTGCCCAAAGGCAATTTAAGAATATAGCATTTATATAGTAGACATAATTGGTCATTTTAACTAATATCATGACCAATTATACAAATACGTTTTAATCTCAATTTGAAAATCTTCTCATAATAAAATTTAATAGTCTAGATCATTTGAAAATAACTGAATCGCAATTTAATATTAAATTGGTTTAATAGTTAACCCGAAATGATTAAAAAAGGTATCACCCATTTTAAACAATGAATCAACTATTTAATGCCAGACGTTTAATGTGTCCGTTTAAATAATAGTTTTTCAGAAAATTTTAATGGTTTGTCGGGCAATCACATTGTTTAATAACAAGACTTCCATTAGCCTCACCCGATATTTATTATTTAACCTAATAAATAAGTGTACTATGCTCTTGGCTGGGTTCTAGGGGAGGAGAAGAAGGCCGTCAATCTCCTCGTTGGCATTGCTCCAATGATCGAATGGATTATTACATGAAGACGGGCGCATGATTATTAAAAAATGGATACTCTTGTATGCCCGTATTATATGAAGACTGGGACGTGCAAATATGGAGCTACTCCTGAGTTTGATCGTCCCTCCTAGTGAACTCATAACTATGGCGGCAATACAATGTTGATCTGACATAAAGAGGGAAGGAATAAAAAATGAAGAGGGGATGATTAAAAAAATGACAGACCATTTCGTGGAGTTGGATTGAGTTCGAGGGGGGCCTGTTGGTCAAACGTTGCATGGTGCCAAAGTGGAAGAGAATGATAGAAAAATAAAAGAAGTGGAGGGCATTATGATGGCTTCCAACGTGCACCGAAAGGAAAGAAAAAAAACACACTAAAAATAAGAGAGGTGGCCAGCTGATTGTCGGAGGGTTGACGCACGGATGTTGTTTTTGAAGCGAGGAGATTGTTCGATGAAAAGGAGACAATTTTTATTAGACGACAGGCACGTAGGCGGAGGTCTTTGGGGAAAAAGGAAAAAGGAGTTGGTTCTCATCAAGGTTAACGAAGGGGAGCGAGAGCGGAGTTTGGAGAATTTATTTGAGTATGACTTGGACAATGAAGAGGAGGAGGGGCTTGAAGAATTTAACCAAAAAATTTTGTCATCGAGAAAGGAGGAGCATCCGTGGTTCGCGTTCATGAGGCGGAGAAGAAGTTCGCGACGTAGCGCATTCATGGCAGTTCCTCAGCCAAACCTTCTCACGCTCGTCTCTTCGTTTCGGGTTTTATTTTGCTGCATTTACGATCGGCGTAGGTAAGCTCGAGACACTGTTGTTTTTTTGAAATTCTATTGCAATATTTGGGTAAGAGACTTGGTGCTCATTTGCTGGGTATAATTTCAATTGCTGAAAATAAGGGTGGATCCGACTCAGTTGACTTGAAAAAATAATAAGTGAGCTACTTTGGCACTTTAATTACAATTGGAGTTCGATTTCTTCAACTCTCAATTCATCGAAGTTTTGTGTCTCTCAGTTGTCCATTGCTCATGATGCAAGTGTTCTTTGGCGTTTCATTTCGGTTCTGAATGGACATTGCTTTTGCATTAAATTGTGGAACTTTTATATTCATCCCTATGCATCCACATAAGGGCTTTCTCTGACGATTTTTTTTTATATTCAATCCTGGTCCTCTCTCTCTCTGATTTGCTATTCTCTTGGGCCGTAACTTACTCGACGAGGAAAGAAAAGTGCTATTTATTTAATGTTTTCATGGTGCATTCTAATAATTGTCTTTCCATGTTTAGACTCGGATTAGGTTTCTCCTTAAAACAAATATTTAGAGTTACGTATATTCTAAATTTAGTTGGAGAAGCCTGTTTGTCTATGTCGAGTAAATGTGCGTCATCTAAAAAATCACGCGAAATTCTTTTTTTGGGTTTCATTTCAAATTAGGTAGCATCTCTCCTCTAGTGGGTGAAGTTATATACAATATCCTTGTTTATCATTGCTTCTTGCAGATGTATTAATTAATGTTGTAATAATTTTTATATTTTCATTGAGGATAATCGTGTGCAGCCGTTTGCATCAAGTAACAACTCAGGAGTCGGTATCAGATTTGGCAAACCCGTTGGGAGCCTTCGATTTTTGCATTGAATATTTTAAAGTGATGGGCAGGCCTTACGTTATAGATGATGGGCTTGATAAGAGAGATTGTTACGTCCATCACCAACACAAGTGTTAAAAAAAAAAGGGCTGTTATAAATTATGTTAGACGAGTATGGGTCTCAACATACGTCCTGCTATAGGTGACCCCTTCGCATGGTCTATATAGAAATATCTATTCTTGCTGATGGCTATCTGAAATGTGGCACATGCATGGAAGCGCAACAGGTAGGGCCTCATGTGATGGGGTGAAAAATTTCTAAAGCTAAGTGCTCTTATACCCCCTCTTACTTTTTATTTCGCTTTGTTTTAATTTATTTGCTAGCATTATTATTATTATTATTATTATTATTATTATTATTATTATTATTATTATTATTATTATTATTGTTAAATCAGTATGGATTTTTCACATCCCAATCTCCCATTTTCCTACATATTTTTATGTCAGGAAAGAACAATTTTATATCAACGGCAAGTCCCACGGAGGTGCAAAATCGACCCAGACAAACTCCTAAGCTGTCCACCGATTTCTCAGCTGATCTGTGACTAAAAGTCCCTCTTAATTCAAAAGCGACTCTCTATATTGGGAACATAGAGAGCGAAAATCAATTATAGAAATCCCCTCCCAAAAAATGGGAGATAAGTATTCTTTCCACTCTTCTGGTTTTAGGTGTAGATTAGTACATACTTCGTATACTCACACTTCACTCTATTTTATGTCAGGAAGCCGCAGCTCTATATCAATGGTCAACCCTATGGAAGCACAAAATCGGCTTGGAGGAGTCCTCAAGCGCGCACAAATTTCAAATTGTTGAATCAATTCGTTGTATTTCATTTTAAAGAATTCATACCCCGGAATGGAGAGGACACAGTCCATCCGCAATTTAAATATCTGCACCATAAATCCCAAAGAGAAGAGCCAAGCCAATGCTTAGCCTCCCATTGGAGGTTTTTACTTACGGTAGTTAAATACCTGCAACTTAAATACCCGTACCTTAAATCCCAAAGGGAAGAGCCAAGCCGATGCTTAGCCTCCCATTGGAGGTTTTTACTTACGGTAGTTAAATACCTGCAACTTAAATACATGTACCTTAAATCCCAAAGGGAAGAGCCAAGCCAATGCTTAGCCTCCCATTGGAGGTTTTTACTTACAGTAGTTAAATACCTGCAACTTAAATACCTGTACCTTAAATCCCAAAGGGAAGAGCCAAGCCAATGCTTAGCCTCCCATTGGAGGTTTTTACTTACAGTAGTTAAATACCTGCAACTTAAATACCTGTACCTTAAATCCCAAAGGGAAGAGCCAAGCCAATGTTTAGCCTCCCATTGGAGGTTTTTACTTACAGTAGTTAAATACCTGCAACTTAAATACATGTACCTTAAATCCCAAAGGGAAGAGCCAAGCCAATGCTTAGCCTCCCATTGGAGGTTTTTACTTACAGTAGTTTAAATACTTGCAACTTAAATACCTGTACCTTAAATCCCAAAGGGAAGAGCCAAGCCAATGCTAGGCCTCCCATTGGAGGTGTTTATTCACTGTCATGTACTTCCTATAATTTAATTTTTGAATCATCAGACCCAAAAGATGAGTATGTCGTAATACTGCACAGAAGTCGTTAGCACACTCCCTCTTTCGGCTTCAGGGAATCTCTAACACTTAAAAAAATATAACAAATAAAAATATATACCATCCATGCATCCTATTTAAAAGGTGAAAACACAAAAGAGAATACCCTACTAGAGCCTTAGGAATAAACCAAGCCTGAGTTGCCAAATTAGGATATCCATGAAATTAAGGTACCGAAAGGGCATTAGTTTTAATTAACTAGTGTAACCAAGTCCCCGAGCTCATAATCTCTGGTTCGCAGGAATAAATTAGTTCTCCCGCTAATTTATTTAGGTTTCTAATCGACCTACCAAGAACGATTAGTGGCGACTCCAAATTTCAAAATCATTTAAAATAAAAATCCAAAGTCACGATTCGGTAGGGCTTGGGAGGGTCCGCGTTAGGTTAGTCAAATCTAATTAACCTAATAATCCGTTAACCCCTTTAAAATAAAATTTTTTTAGAGGGTCGCGACAGACTGGCGACTCCGCTGGGGATAGAGATTTTTAAATTTTCGAAAAAAGATACCAATTGGAATACTTAAATTTTTTCGAAATTTTAAAAGTCTTAGTGGACTTAGGCCAATGAAAATTTCATGGATATCTTGTCGCGACCCTCTAAAAAAAATTGGTCAAAACTTTAAAAGGGGTTAATGGATTATTAGGTTAATTAGATTTGACTAACCTAACGCGGACCCTCCCAAGCCCTACCGAATCGCAACTTTGGTTTTTGTTTAAATGATTTTAAAATTTGGAGTCGCCACTAATCGTTCTTGGTAGGTCGATTAGAAACCTAAATAAATTAGCGGGAGAACTAATTTATTCCTGCGAACCAGAGATTAGGAGCTCGGGGACTTGGTTACACTAGTTAACTAAAACTAATGCCCTTTCGGTACCTTAATTTCATGGATATCCTAATTCGGCAACTCAGACTTGGTTTATTCATAAGGCTCTAGTAGGGTATTCTCTTTTGTGTTTTCACTTTTTAAATAGGATGCATGGATGGTATATATTTTTATTTGTTATATTTTTTTAAGAGTTAAAGATTCCCTGAAGCCGAAAGAGGGAGTGTGTTAACGACTTCTATGCAGTATTACGACCTACTTATCTTTTGGGTCTGATGATTCAAAAATTAAATTATAGGAAGTACATGACAGTGAATAAACACCTCCAATGGAAGGTCTAGCATTGGCTTGGCTCTTCCCTTTGGGATTTAAGGTACAGGTATTTAAGTTGCAAGTATTTAAACTACTGTAAGTAAAAACCTCCAATGGGAGGCTAAGCATTGGCTTGGCTCTTCCCTTTGGGATTTAAGGTACAGGTATTTAAGTTGCAGGTATTTAACTACTGTAAGTAAAAACCTCCAATGGGAGGCTAAGCATTGGCTTGGCTCTTCCCTTTGGGATTTAAGGTATAGGTATTTAAGTTGCAGGTATTTAACTACTGTAAGTAAAAACCTCCAATGGGAGGCTAAGCATTGGCTTGGCTCTTCCCTTTGGGATTTAAGGTACAGGTATTTAAGTTGCATGTATTTAACTACTGCAAGTAGAAACCTCCAATGGGAGGCTAAGCATTGGCTTGGCTCTTCCCTTTGGGATTTATGGTGCAGGTATTTAAATTGTGGATGGACTTTGTCCTCTCCATTCTGGGGTATGAATTCTTTAAAATAAAATACAACGAATTGATTCAACAATTTGAAATTTGTGCGCGCTTGAGGACTCCTCCAAGCCGATTTTGTGCTTCTATAGGGTTGACCATTGATATAGAGCTGCGGCTTCCTGACATAAAATAGAGTGAAGTGTCAGTATACAAAATATGTGATAATCTGCACTTAAAACCAGAAGAGTGGAAAGAGTACTTATCTCCCTTTTTTTTTGGAGGGATTTTTAGAATTGGTTTTCTCTCTACTCTCAATATAGAGAGTCTTTTTTTGAATTAAGAGAGACTTTTAATCACAGATCATCTGAGAAATTGGTGGACACTTAGGAACTTGTCTGGGCCGATTTTGCACCTCCATGGAATTTACCATTGATGTGGGGTCTTCCTTTTTACCTGACATAAAAATATGAGGAAAAATAGTAGGAGAGATAGGAATAGTGTAAATATATATATGCTAGTTTATATCTAAAACTAGGATAATACTTAGCTTCAGTTTGCTAATTATTTGCGCCAGGGTCACTTCTCACTGTAGAACGGCTTCGTAGGTTCATATTCTGCATCTGTGGCATAGCAGAGCCTTGGGGAAATTGATGTTATCATCGAATGGCATAAACATGCCCAACCTGGTTCTACTCTTCAACCAAGTAATCGGGTTCCTGTAGCGTCTCTTGGCACTCGGCTGACATTTGGTACTCACCAACAATTTTGAAGTATTCAGCAATTGTCAAAAGTGAGTCCAAGTGATAAGGATGGTATAACAGAAAACTTGCTATGGCATTGAAGTCATGAATCTCCACAAAAATAAAACATAATCGGAATGAGGAAATAAGTGAAATAGCATGTTCCGTGCAAGCCTATCATCTATGACTTATCAGATTTCACCTTATAAAGACTACAGGATATCTCCAACAACCGCAGCTAAATTGATGATTAGTTACTTAGCCTCTAATCGGTGCTCTACTCCACACAGATCATAGTTAGTCTTTTCCGACCATGTACCCTTTGCAAACTAATAGACACATTATGACCATGATATCCAAATCATACTGCCACATAGATATTTATCAGATCACATATGACAACTGATTGTACTTATTTAAATCCATGGATACACATGGGTACCATGAAAAATTTGAACTTTTCCATGACATGCAAATTCAAGAAGGAAGAGTCCTTAATCAAGATTGTGATCATGTGTGAAGATAAATACCCAAAGAATAAAGGGAAGCCTTGTATCGCTTTGCGCTGGTGTTACTAGTTATTCATTTTTTATTTTTTTATTTCGTGGAAACCGGAGGCTTGAAGGATTAGCTGTTCAAACTTTGCTTTAGCAAATCCTGAAGATATTCTCAAATGCTCATGACTTCGGACTAAAAAGCGAATAAGTCAAGCGATCAAGCACATCCAAACCTAGGTAAAATGGAGCCCTCAATATAAACTTGGTAAAAAGGAACGAAAAAGACATGCTGTAAATGACCACAGAGTAGAAAGAAGAAGAAGATTTCAACATGCCTCTTCAGTTCAGGTCTTCAATATATTTCCACACGAAACATCTCGGAAGAACGAAAGTATCGCAACCGCGTCACAGGGGCAAACCGTACAGCGGCTGTTCTTAAATCTATTTCGAGATAAACGCCATTACGATGACAACCAAGCTCGCATCCACGAAATCAAGTGCAGTTTCTCATTAAAAAAACGAAAAGAAGAGGAAACCAAGAACGGAGGGGGGCACACAATCAAACCCAATGGAGCAGGGGAGAACCAAAAAAAAGTCCAACCCCAAGTCATGAACAGAAATGAAGAAATCAAAGGGGTATGGTTGCAGGGAGACGGCATCGAGAATTGAAAACATTTCGAAGCAAGCGATCGAACTCGAGTAATATCTCCTGCAATGAAACTACCGAGCTCACGAATGCAAGGTGAACTCGGGAAGGAATGGAGAGATCAGGATTTCGGACCGACCTCATAACGGGGCCAAGCAGACGAAGCTCCCCCTCAACTCCCGAAACCTCTTGGCCCTTTATCCCCACGTGCTCTTGCCTCTCCCTTCTCCCCCCAGCTGTCTTTCTTTAGCTGTCTTTTTCTTTTTTACTGTGCCGTTGCTATTGGTAGCAGGTGGTGGAAGTTGTTAGCTTGTGACTTCCCTTCCTTCCTCCGTCGGAAAGTCGGTTGATGCCCCAGATAACTTGAGAGGATCTCCCCCCAATGAACATTTTTTTTCCATTTTTTTATTAGCCTCCCCTAGAGGCTTGCCCTCATATGCTTTTTTTCATTTTGCGTGTCCTACCAGTCAAAGACCAACTCCTCTTTTTGCTCCCTCTAAAGTTTTTTTATTATTTTCCTTGATGGGATTACTTTACAATCAGCTAATGATTTCACACGAGATAGAGAAAGGGAAAATTCACCAGTAGGGTCCACGGATTTGTGAGAAGGATATATGAGTTTTTTTCTTTCTTTTTTTTAATGCCTCAGCAACATGAATAAGCCCACATGCTGGAGAATTAACAATTATTGCATATCGTATCTCATGGATCACTTTCAGCAATTTTCAACATTTTGGTAAGTTTGTTCATCGAGCATTAGCTACCAACATCACATTTTTGCATCATTGCAATAGTGCCCTCTACGTAGCTAACAGGTTCAACATGAATTTTTCTTCTCTCAAGTTCCTAGTCTCTTTTTTTTCGACATCCCGCTCTCAAATACTTCAATTCTCGAGAACATCTCATGAAATTAATCCTTCATGCTCGACCGGCTAGTCTCGCGAACGCGACAATGCCTCACAGAGAAATTTTTTTTAAATAATAAATTGAATTCGTAAAATCGAACGCAATAATGGAAAATGAACCCTCAAGCCATTGAAAAATTTGGACTACTAGAGGTCAATGTCACGACTCCATAAACGCGAAAATAGAAAATTATAAAGTTAAAATTAATTTTCTAATAAATTTTTTTTAATTAACCTAACAATGAGATTAACAAATTAACTCCTGATTCTAGATAATTTTTTTAGATTTTCTTTGGCCAAAATGAAGAGAAGATTAAAAGAAAAATACTGACTATTTATTCACATTTTTGTGGCCCCAAACGCTATTATTCCTAATTTTCAATTATTTTTGTATTTTATTTTTTCAAAAAATATTTAAAAATATGAAAAATACGGATAAAAAAATTTGGTCAAAATTGGTTTCCTAGGAATAGCTAAGGTCCCCAAAGTTGATTTTTCAATTTTATGAATTTTTATGGATTTTCTATTAATTTTCGAAAATAAATAAATAAAAAATACGTAAAAATACTGAAAATATGAAAAATCATTTTTTTGGTCAAAATTGGTTCCCTAGGCTTGACCAAGGCCTCTAAAGTTGATTTTCCAATTTTATGAATTTTTATAATAAAAAAATTTTATTAAAATTTTTTATTAATTTTAAAACAGAAAGGATAATTAAAAATCAGGTGTCAACATATCTCGCTTCTGGCGATCTTGCTTGGGACTCATTCTATAGGTGTTATATGTTTTTGCAGGATGGGAGTTATAAGGGGCGGAGTGTTTGGCTAACCCATTTGTTTTGCAGGCTCGGTGTTGGGTTTATTTGTTTAATTTCGCACATTTTTAGAAGCGCTTTTTTGATATCAATTGTTGTGCATGTCTTGCATACTCTGAGGATCACGACACATGCACACACAAGCGTCTAAACCCAAGTCGTGAAATTCTTCCTAGAAGACCTTAGATAGGAATCGAATATGCAAAGCTCTTGCGTCGATTGCGCTCGAGTTGACCATATTTTATTCCGCTCATTATCTGAATTGACAATTCTTCCCATTGTGATTTAATTGCGCGGAGGGTAAGTTTGTCAATTCAGATAGTGGGAGCCTTTTTAGGTCCATACCCTGTCTCTCCTTCTTTTATTTTCTAGAGTCCACTCCTCACTTGAGTCATGCGCATGACTATGTGATTTGCATTTCTCCAAGGTTAAAGTAAGTTCTCTAATTTTATCTTGTATTTATTTTCGGTCGGTCCATGTTAGGTGTTAGTCAGTTTTTGAGCTTGATATTACGATCATTCTTTTAAAAGAAAATAAAAATTAAATTTGTCCCTCATTTCTTTTTAAATTTTTTTTAAATGATGTGAAAAAATCCCTTCATGGGAATTTTATTAACCAATAAGGGATTTTTGTCATGTTTTTATTGCTTCAATAAAAATGAAATTTACCTGAAAAAGTTTTCCTCTGAAAATTTATTTCAATAAAAAGAAAAATTCCTTCAAACAAAAAAAAACTCTAGTAGACATCAAGTGATTTTATCACATTTTTCAAATTATAAAAACTTGCAAGAAAATTCTTCTCGAAAAATTCGCTCATGTTTTTCTAAGAAAATTGTATCTAAATAAAATTAGACTAATGTCTCGGGGGAATTGTATTGACCAATAAGAGATTTTTGTCATGTTTTTCTTGCTTCAATAAAAATGAAATTTTCCTGACAAATTTTCCTCTGAAAATTTATTTCGATAAAAAGAAAAATTCCTTCAAAAAAAAAACTTTGGTAAACATCAAGTGATTTTATCACATTCTTTCAAATTATAAAAACTTGCAACAAAAATTCTTTTCGAGAAATTCGCTCATGTTTTTCTAAGAAAATTGTATCTAAATAAAATTAGACTAATGTCTCGGGGGAATTTTATTGACTAATAAAGGATTTTTGTTATGTCTTTCCTGCTCTAATAAAAATAAAATTTTCCTAATAAATATACCTCTGAAAATTTATTTTGATAGAAAATTCCTTCAGAAAATTTGATCAAGAGATTTTATCATACTTTCCAAGTTATGAAAATCTCAAGAAAATTAGTTTTGAAAAATCCACATGTGACCTGCAAAGAAAATTTCATTTGATTTCTCAACAAAATGGAAGAATAAAATTAGACTAATGTAGGAATCATGGGCCGGCCTTTCTTGCGTCATGTACTAATTATATCCTTTACTTTTGTAGGAAATCCCAAGTATCCCAGGCGGGGGTAAAGTTTGGTTCAATAATGCACACCACGAATTATTTTTAGAAATACGAAAAGACAAGAAATTGCTGATTTCTTAATCCTGGGGGCAAGTGAGGAGGGGCATATTTAATGTATTGCAGAGGATCCCACGTCTTTTGAAAGACAATAAGGATTATATAATCAGGACCCATGAAACAAGTACCTTAACCAAATTAAATCAACTAGAGACCGGTCTTAAAATTTCCTCGGATCCGAAACACGCGGAGGGTTTTTAGAGGACCGAGGTTCTATTAATGAACGTGGCCCACGGGAATTTCTCCCGACGCTACAGGCGACCGACACGAGCAAGTGGACGCCGAAAGAAACAAAATATGGATAAAAATGGGCATACAACAGGTGGCTGGATTTATTACCAGCGCACTGATCGAGTTGTCATAGCCTTATTGTTCGTGATCTCAAGATGGATAGTGGGGGCCACCGCCGAACCCTTCATCAATGTTCTCGATATCATCGTCTGGAGCAATTAAACAAGAACATCAAGAAGAACATTAAGCCTCGACATCTTCTGTACCTCAAATCGTTCTGTTATGCTATGCGGAAGAAACGATAGCAGGAAAATTAAAAAAAAAAACAAACAAAACAAAACACGTGAAACTTTTCTTTCATTCCATTCATCAAAGAGTATTACAACAACTCACTGGGGAGGAAAGGTAAAGCCAAATTGGGCCCTGATAACCATTACGAAAGAGCTCAACTGACTCTCCAAACAGTTGATGCTCTGGATGCACCGGGCGCTCTCGGGATCAAGCTTCGCGAGCCTAAAGAAGAGGCGATCGCACTTCTCTTTAACCTGGGCCATAGTGGCCTCGTAATGCTCAACGGCAAACTCCAGGTCCGGAATCGCTGCCCTCTCGAAAGCAATGTCTGCTGTAATGTCATCAAGTCTCTCCTGCAGCCAACCGCATTTACACCTCATCACAATATTGCCTGGCTCCTGTTCGGCGTAAGTTCGGACCAAAGCCAGACGGTCCACCAACTTTCCCCTCTCACGAACCAGCCACGAAAGCTGATCGTTGGCAAACTTGAGGGCCTTTTTGTGATTATCAGCCACAAACGTAACTGTTGCCAAACGCTCGTGCCGGTCTCGGTAACGGGCTTTCACGACGGCGGTCACAAGGACCGTCTCATAAGCGCGGTTATAGGCAGCTAGAAAATTGATGAAGAGGGTCGAGAAGTTCCGATACTCCTTTCTCAATTGGGTACCCTCAACAGAAGCAGCGTCTAGGGTCCTGAATAAACCGAGGATTTCAGCCTCAACGGTAGAGTTTTGGGCTATATGAGCGTAACCTCTACCAAGAAGATTGTAGAGTCTCTCCCACCCAGCCAGGACTTCGGCGGAGAAAGTATGGTTAGGAGAATTGGCCATTTTTGAAAGCAGATCACGAAAGAAAGGAGGAGAGAGGCGAGGCAGATGATCGGAATGCGAAGGCGATAATCTACTTCAATTTAAATACTGATTTCAAAGGGGCAGTCCTTATTGGTGGAGTTTTTTCTATCTACCATTCTCTGTCGGCAACACCCCCGCTGGCTCAAATTCCAGTCAAGCGGCAACCTCAAGCTGAGCAGACCCGACGTCTCTGCAGAAAAGTTGGACGGGCCGCCACCACTTTGAAAAAGAAAGAATAAAAAACGAGCTGAGTGGGAGACAAAGAAATTTTCGGCAGAAAAGGAGATACGACTCGTCTTTATTGAAGGACCCGCCAGTAAATCGATGGTGGAGATCTTGACAAGGGCCATCTACCGCGAAAAGAAAAAAGGAAGACAAACTGAGCGAGAAACAAGGATTTTCCCTTTGATCAAAAGCTGAATATCAGATTTTCTCCCTCGGAAAATCTAATAGCGCTGCCCGTGAAGAGGGAAGTCGTTGCTATTGCCAGAGAGAGAACTTGTCCCCATTTGATAGTGAGAGTTCATTCGCAAGAACTCGCAGGAGAAAGATAAAGAGGAAGGAGTCCTCGTGGGAGAGGAATTCAAAACCTTCACCATCAAAGCATCGGCTTTCAAAACCTGTTACGAGAAGCTATCGACGATCCCGTGATCCCTCAAGTCCAAGAAGACATCCTAAGGCGGTCTCGAGTCGGCAGTCCTTGTTCCAGAAATATGTCGAGCATTAGGGAAACGGGCGCATGTTCAACCCTGGTCGAAGCTGATGAAGTTCCTTACCCTGAGGGTCTACTGGTCATGGCCATTGACGGTAATCCAGTCTCTCTGTCAATCCTTGTTACCGTATTAAGAAAGTGCCGGTATAAGGTTGTAGCTCAAGCAAAGGCGACAGAGGCCTTAGAGATATTAAGGAGGAGTGGTGACCAGTTTAATATCGTCCTCACCGCCATGGTAGGGATTGACATGGATGTTTTCACTCTCTTGGAAGTCATCAATTCTAAATTAAACATGCCAGTCCTCGTAATATCGGCAAGCGATGATCAGCAAGCCATAATGAAAGCTGTCTTAAATGGGGCCCAAGACGTCGTAACGAAACCAGTTAGGGTTCAGATGCTTCAAAACATATGGCAGCACGTGGTAAGGAAGCAATTGCACGACCATGAGAACAAGCATCAAGCCTTCAATTTTGTTCCAAGCAACTGGAGAAAGAAGATGAGTTGGTCTCCCGAGCTGCATCGTATGTTTGTTAATGCAGTTCAGCAGCTAGGAATCGATTCGGCACGGCCGCAGCATATACTGGAAATTATAAAGGTAGAGGGACTCACTAAAGCAAATGTTTCGAGTCATCTTCAGAAGTACAGAAAAAGGGTGAGAGAACACAATGCAGCTCAGAATCAAGAAAACCAAGGCGGGACTGATCCAAGCCTGAACGTTGAGTCTCCTCGCCACCATAAATTCCCCAGGTTAGCATGGGGCAAGCCACTTCCCATCATCAACCAAGCTAGTAGTCGTGCCATCAATCCCCCAGGCGTTAATCAAAGTATCCCCCAGAATCACCCTAATGCTCTTCAAGAGTATGGACCGCAGGAGCAGTGTATTCAGATTCCTTGGTTTGAGCACCAACCTGTGGCTAGAATTCATCCCATGATCAGCGCGCCTGCGCAGCCAGAGAATCAGACAAGAAGTTATCCTGAGCACTTCCACTTCTCTAATCCTCGAATGAAAGGAGTTTTTAGCAGCAGGACAGTTGGTGATCCTCACACTTTCTCGAGTAATGATGAAGGCTCCAGCACGAGAAGTCAAATTGCTCATGGCGAGGACAGAATGAGAAATCTACTGCCAGCATTTGCCAACAACAATGCCCAGTTCGAGCATCAGTTGCTGGAAGGTTCAAGAGATTACCCAGATGATGAGCTTACTGCCCTGGTCAACCAGTTTAGGGTTGACAGACGTCCCAAGCCGCGATCAGGAGCCAGTGAGTAGGGACTCTCAAACATCGGTTATCCACACCGAACCAACACGAGACTAGCTGATTATCGAAGAGCCACAGGAGAGGCAGAACTGACCTTGAATAAGTGCACCTTTCATTTCATGCTTAATTCCCCTGCGTATGATATTTTCCAGCTTTCTAGGTGTCTCGATTTAATTCAAGGACAAGGGGGCAATTTATTTATCCCGTCGAATGCGTGAATCCCTTTTTATGCTAGATTTAGGGCGGATCAATTTGTGGCAACGTCGCTGACTGCCATAATGAGAAATGTTGAATGGCCTCACGTAGGGAAATTTCAAGTGAAATGCCCAGGCGAGCTCGAAGACGGGTAATTGTGTGTCGTTCCAATTTACTCTCAATCGTTGCAAAATGCTAAATTGGATTTGTTCCATTCTCACCCAGGGAATCGCAAAGTGCCTCAAGAGTGTCGCAAAATGAAATGACCCAATGGAACGCGATAGGACTCATTTGCCTCGAAGGTAACCTTCAAATTAAAGGAGCCCTCCGGTCCACGGACCCGAAGGCATAGAAAATGATGATGGTCCAAGGCAACCCGAAAGAAAATAAGGCCCAACTAAGCAAAGCACTTACGTGGCAAGCTCAAAGTGAAGGGCAACTCGGGACATACAATTCAATCCAGTCTAAATGAAGGAACTTCCTCAATTCAAATTCATTGGAAGTACACACAAGGGTAAAACAGTATCGTTCCAATTTTTCTAGAATATGAAGAACATATACTGCCGCATTCTCTTTCATTTTTGCAGGGGAAGACTCTACTGGCCAGATTTTCCTGTCTAACATTCCCTATCAGTATCACCTCCGCTACTCGTCTCCAATCTCGAGCCAAGCAAATCCGACGTCTCTACAGCAAAGCTAAACGGGACGCCACTACTTTGAAAAAGAAAAGATAAAAAAATAAGCTGAGTGGGAGACAAAGACATTTTCGGCAGAAAAGAGATACGACTCGTCTTTATTGAAGAACTCGCCAGCAAATTGACGGTAGAGACAACAATAAGGGGCCCTATCACGAAAAGATGGAAGGAGACGAGCCGAGCAAGAGACACGATAAGAAAAGAGGATTGAGAAAGGCCGGACCCTCGGAAGAAACAATACACTTGCTAAACCCACGTTTAATTTTAAAAGAGACGCCATGCTCGGAAGAGGGTCTTAAGGCATAGGCAATCGCTCAGAAAAATTCAAAGAGAGTGAAAACACCGGAAGCGAGTAGCAAATCTTGAGAAATCATCAACCAAATCAAAGATGTCTTAACCCAATACTCCCGAGAGCTATCATTGCCTGCTGAATATGGGAGAGGAAGAGTTCGAAGCCATGTTTGGGATCGAGCCTATGGAGCCTGGCTCTTCCGCCGACGACGTCCAAAATCTCAGTAAAGATAAGGACAATAACGGTAAGGGTCAAAAGAAGCGTTACCGTCGCCATACTAAGGAGCAGGTACAAAGGCTTGAGGATTTCTTCAGAACATGCCCTATGCCAGACGGCAAACAGAAAATGGAACTGAGCCAAGAGTTAGGACTTGAACCTTTGCAAATCAAGTTCTGGTTTCAAAATAGGCGAACCCGAATGAAGGCTCGTCATGAGCACAACGAAGCCGAGTTTCTAAGAGTTGAAAATGAAAACCTCCGAGCGGAAAACAAGATGTATAAAGAGACTTTTGACTCCGCCACCTGCCCCAACTGCAATAGCCTTCTCCTCACCCTCGATGAAATGTATGATCTGAGGATCGAAAATGCACGTTTAAGAGGTGAGTTAGACCAGTTTATAACAGGATCGAGTTCTGTTGGAGGAGGGTACAAAAGGACCAATGATACTGGATCATCATCAATACCTCCCGAGGAAGAAGGGACAGATCACCACCAAGCGGACATTGACGATGATCTTTTCGCCATAATCAACCAGTTTGATATCGGTAAAGCATCGGGACTGTGATGCACTTGTTCAGCCAGTGACCACGAGACCTTCAATATGGCCGATGCATACCTAATTTGGGATGAAGCCAGCTGATCATGGGAGAGCCTGCAGAGGAAGCGGAACTAATCCTGAATGAGTGAATGTGTTTTATTTCCTTGCGTGATGTGTTTTTCTGCTTTTGTGAATGTGTAAAAGCAAGGAGTAATAATCCGACTTCCCTCTATTAAATGCTCGAATCCGCCACCTCACCAACCTCGCGACGAATTGATGGCGAGTGAAAATTTGCATAAACCTGAAGGGTAACTCCGTATCGTTTCAATTTACCCTCAGTTGCTCCAAGTTTTAAAATTAAGCCCCTTCTATTCTCAGGAAATTGCAAATCGACCCGAGAACGCAATCATATCCGAATATAGGTTGGATAAAATTTGGGGGCAAATCAACTCATGGGCATTACCACGGGATAGACAGCTTCGGACAAAGGAAAGTACAAGCGAAAGACGCGAACAATCTCAGAAATGGGTAATTATGTATCGTTCTAATGTGCACATAATCATCTCAAGTCTTGAATTGTCTTATTCCATTCTTAACAGGGATTGCAAATTACCTCGAGAAATACCGTAACATGGCCCAAGGTGATACAACAGGGCTGTTTTATCCCCAAAGATTAACCTTTGAAAGGATAGCCCCATGGACACCTACGGTCCAATGGACCGAATGGTATGGAGGATGACAGTAGGTCCGAAATATCCCGAGTTCGATCCCCAAGGGTGGGGAATGTTGTATGTATTATAAATAAATGAAACAACTTTTTGTGCATTTCTTTTTTACAAACAGGAATACTCGACGAGTAATATCAAAGTCAGTATTTTACCATAGTCTTCTCATAATGGTGAGGCGCCCAACAAAAGTCGAGGAAAATTCAATACAACAAAACTGGTAAAAGACTCGTGCAAGACATTCAAGATGAAGGGTAAATCAGTATCGTTTTCAATTTATCCCTTTTAATACTGGCTGATATGTCTCTTTTTCTTTTTACAGGAAATATTTACACTAACATTTAACATGTTGAAGGAGACAAATCCAAAAGAAAATTATGATCATCTGACAAGATCTATTCTGGTGAAAAATGGGGCAAATTGATCGCAAGCTCTGAAGCGAAAAAGCAAATATGTCTTCCTTATCTCGTTTGATTTCAAGAATAATTTCTCTGCTTTTTGCAGGGGCATTCAACCGCTAAATCATGGCGGTCGCTGTCATTAAACCAACCGAAATGCTCCCTCACCCATATGCTTCATTGCGCAGGGGCAAAGTTTGGGACAAACCGCTCCTCGACATAAGGAGTGGGCTTCCCAATTTGTTCGATCCACCCATATATCAGGGGCAATTCAAATCCGCCAATGTTTGCACATTATATAAATACACATGATGCTAAAAATTGTCACATCGGCATTGTGTTTACACATTTCATGAATTATGTATGACTATTCTGCATGTTTAATTTACCGACTTCAACTTAGAGCATAAACTGCATAGGAGACATCAAATGTGCAAAATGGGGCATAACAGGATGAGGAAAGGCAAACCATTTCCACACAGGTCTAACATTTTAATCTACAGATAAACAGCCTTTCTCCAGAATGAAAGAAAGCCCTTTTCGGAATGAAGTCCCCTATTCAGATTACATTCGAGGTGTTCGTACTATAAGAACCTCCTTAAACAGAAGTGGTAATGCAATACATGATCCATATATTGATCGATTGCATCATGAGTTATTACACAGACTGCCTTTAATTATGGCAAACTTAGCTGAACAATTTTGCATGAACCAATGAACGCATTGATGAAAATGCTTGCACATGTTACCTCTGACATTGCCTGACAGGCAACACATTTCCGGTGTTCGAGTTACCTTCCAAAGTCTTGAAGTTCATTCGGCGATTATTGAATGAACAAGCCTGGTTGTCGAGAAGCCACCAAGCATTTTGTCCAAATTCTCAGGTAAGTATATCTTCAACCTAAACCTTTCAAAAGAATGAATTCTAACGGTTGTTGGGGTACTCGAATCCATTGCGGTACATACAGGTATCCACCTTCTTCAATAAAGCATGATTTGTCTCAAGAACAGAAATGTTCGAGACCTTTTAATCTCTGCCTCTTTGGTTTATTCCTAAAGCGACAGGAGAATATAATTTGGGTTTGAGCTTCTGCAGGATTCCTGGTCTCCCCAGATTTCAGAATGGCACCCTTTGAGGTACACCAAGCCCTTCTTACAGGCAAACTAAACCCTTCTTACAGGCAAACTAAGTCCTTCTTACAGGCAAACCAAGTCCTTCTTACAGGTACAAAGTCCTTCTTACAGGAAAATCAAGTCCTTCTTACAGGCATAAAGTCCTTCTTACAGGCAAATCAAGTCCTTCTTACAGGCAAAACAAGTCCTTCTTACAGGCAAATCAAGTCCTTCTTACAGGCAAATCAAGTCCTTCTTACAGGCATAAAGTCCTTCTTACAGGCAAACCAAGTCCTTCTTACAGGCACCAAGTCCTTCTTACAGGCACCAAGTCCTTCTTACAGGCAAACCAAGTCCTTCTTATAGGCATTAAAGTCCTTCTTACAGGCATTTTCAAGGGGTGACATACCATACGGGTCAAATCTCAATGAAATTTTAAATCAGTAAAATCCTTTTATTAGGAATCTACCATGGTACGACCTACCATACGGGTCAAATGGTACGACCTACCATACGGGTCAAATGGTACGACCCACCATAGGGGTCAAATTTTAACTCAATTTTTAATCAGTAGAATCCTTTTATTAGGAATCTACCATAGGTTGACCTACCATACGGATTCAAATTCAACCACCCTTAGGTTTTCTTATAACGAATCCTTAGGTTCTCGTTTCATTTTCAGTGGAACATGCATGTCACGACTCTTTTTATCTTCAGGTGTCATCTCGTCTTTGAAATGAACCTCTATCGAGATTCCTTTCAAAGAGGGGCAGCTGTTGACACCGGATTTTTAATCACTTTTTCTTTCTTTAAATAAAATTCATAAAAAAATGATAAGTAAAAAATGAGAAAAATTAAAAAAAAATCAACTTCAGTCTGTCGCAAAAAAAAATTCCTAAAAAATTTTAGTGGTGTTTTATTCCCTTGCGTTAAATTAATTCATGGTAATATACTGCCTGTAATTTTATTTTTTATTTTATTTTATTTTATTTTATTTTATTTTGTTTTGTTTTATTTTTTTTATTTGGATTTTTTTCTACAGAATCAATATTAGTTACCCATGCTCATAGTTATATAAAATTGATTTAAAAGTTGACTAAATTGAAAATGTAATATTGTCATTGGTCTGGATAATACCTATGGTTCTGGAAGAAGTTTAATGTGTCATATAAATTGAGTCAATATAAGTCTGTATTAATTTTGGGTTTATTGAGCCTAATAATCGTGATTAAAAAGGTATCACATGATAACTCATGATAACTAATATTAGCTTAATTATTAAAAATGCGTTATTTTAATTGCCTAATATTATTTTTATATTACTAAATAACTAATATCATGATCAATTAATTCATAGCGTTAATCTTAATAAGTTTAATAATGCCTTATCTATTATCGATGCATTTTAAACCCATTTTATAAAATATAATGGCCAATAAATTATTAATATGTCTAGTTAAATATATCATGACACCTCAAATAATTTAGTACATCGGTTTAAATTTACTACAAGCATATTATATAACTAGATATATATTAAATCTATATATATGACAAAATCATGAATCAACACCTCAAATTACATGTAGTTATTTTAAATATCTATATATATATATATTTTCAAAGTTAAATTGCCCAAAGGCAATTTAAGAATATAGCATTTATATAGTAGACATAATTGGTCATTTTAACTAATATCATGACCAATTATACAAATACGTTTTAATCTCAATTTGAAAATCTTCTCATAATAAAATTTAATAGTCTAGATCATTTGAAAATAACTGAATCGCAATTTACTATTAAATTGGTTTAATAGTTAACCCGAAATGATTAAAAAAGGTATCACCCATTTTAAACAATGAATCAACTATTTAATGCCAGACGTTTAATGTGTCCGTTTAAATAATAGTTTTTCAGAAAATTTTAATGGTTTGTCGGGCAATCACATTGTTTAATAACAAGACTTCCATTAGCCTCACCCGATATTTATTATTTAACCTAATAAATAAGTGTATTATGCTCTTGGCTGGGTTCTAGGCGAGGAGAAGAAGGCCGTCAATCTCCTCGTTGGCATTGCTCCAATGATCGAATGGATTATTACATGAAGACGGGCGCATGATTATTAAAAAATGGATACTCTTGTATGCCCGTATTATATGAAGACTGGGACGTGCAAATATGGAGCTACTCCTGAGTTTGATCGTCCCTCCTAGTGAACTCATAACTATGGCGGCAATACAATGTTGATCTGACACAAAGAGGGAAGGAATAAAAAATGAAGAGGGGATGATTAAAAAAATGACAGACCATTTCGTGGAGTTGGATTGAGTTCGAGGGGGGCCTGTTGGTCAAACGTTGCATGGTGCCAAAGTGGAAGAGAATGATAGAAAAATAAAAGAAGTGGAGGGCATTATGATGGCTTCCAACGTGCACCGAAAGGAAAGAAAAAAAACACACTAAAAATAAGAGAGGTGGCCAGCTGATTGTCGGAGGGTTGACGCACGGATGTTGTTTTTGAAGCGAGGAGATTGTTCGATGAAAAGGAGACAATTTTTATTAGACGACAGGCACGTAGGCGGAGGTCTTTGGGGAAAAAGGAAAAAGGAGTTGGTTCTCATCAAGGTTAACGAAGGGGAGTGTCGCGACCCTCTAAAAAAATTTTAAATTTTAAAGGGGGTTAACGGATTATTAGGTTAATTAGATTTGACTAACCTAACGCGGACCCTCCCAAGCCCTACCGAATCGCAACTTTGGTTTTTGTTTAAATGATTTTAAAATTTGGAGTCGCCACTAATCGTTCTTGGTAGGTCGATTAGAAACCTAAATAAATTAGCGGGAGAACTAATTTATTCCTGCGAACCAGAGATTATGAGTTCGGGGACTTGGTTACACTAGTTAATTAAAACTAATGCCCTTTCGGTACCTTAATTTCATGGATATCTTAATTCGGCAACTCAGGCTTGGTTTATTCCTAAGGCTATAGTAGGGTACTCTCTTTTGTGTTTTCAATTTTTAAATAGGATGCATGGATGGTATATATTTTTATTTGTTATATTTTTTTAAGTGTTAAAGATTCCCTGAAGCCGAAAGAAGGAGTGTGTTAACGACTTCTGTGCAGTATTACAACCTACTTATCTTTTGGGTCTGATGATTCAAAAATTAAATTATAGGAAGTACATGACAGTGAATAAATACCTCCAATGGGAGGCCTAGCATTGGCTTGGCTCTTCCCTTTGGGATTTAAGGTACAGGTATTTAAGTTGCAAGTATTTAAACTACTGTAAGTAAAAACCTCCAATGGGAGGCTAAGCATTGGCTTGGCTCTTCCCTTTGGGATTTAAGGTACATGTATTTAAGTTGCAGGTATTTAACTACTGTAAGTAAAAACCTCCAATGGGAGGCTAAGCATTGGCTTGGCTCTTCCCTTTGGGATTTAAGGTACATGTATTTAAGTTGCAAGTATTTAACTACTGTAAGTAAAAACCTCCAATGGGAGGCTAAGCATTGGCTTGGCTCTTCCCTTTGGGATTTAAGGTATAGGTATTTAAGTTGCAGGTATTTAACTACTGTAAGTAAAAACCTCCAATGGGAGGCTAAGCATTGGCTTGGCTCTTCCCTTTGGGATTTATGGTGCAGGTATTTAAATTGCGGATGGACTTTGTCCTCTCCATTCTGGGGTATGAATTCTTTAAAATAAAATACAACGAATTGATTCAACAATTTGAAATTTGTGCGCGCTTGAGGACTCCTCCAAGCCGATTTTGTGCTTCCATAGGGTTGACCATTGATATAAAGCTGCGGCTTCCTGACATAAAATAGAGTGAAATGTCAGTATACAAAATATGTGCTAATCTGCACCTAAAACCAGAAGAGTGGAAAGAGTACTTATCTCCCATTTTTTTGGGAGGGATTTCTATAATTGATTTTCGCTCTCTATGTTCCCAATATAGAGAGTTTCTTTTGAATTAAGAGGGACTTTTAGTCACAGATCAGTTGAGAAATCGGTGGACAGCTTAGGAGCTTGTCTGGGCCGATTTTTGCATATCTACGAGATTTTTGCTGTTGACGTAGAGATATCTTTCTCCTGACATAAAATATGAAAAAAAAAGAGGAGATGGAGAAAGTGTATACAATTTGTGCTAATTTGCAAGTAAAACCATAAACAAATGAATAAATAAAAACACTTAGCTCGAATTTGCTTGCTCGTTGACGAGGATGAACTCTTGATTTATATTGATCGATGAAGGAATTTGTGATGATAACCCCTAGCTTTAAACTCCCATCATCTTCAAAATTCTCTCTCTTTTGGTATTTTCTTTCTCTCAAAATTTTCTTCAATCTCCCAAAACTCTCTCAAACATCCAAAATTTTCTCTCAAAAAATTCTCCCAAACACTTCAAATTTTCTCTCTCAAGAATCCTTTCTCAAGCTCACTTCTTCCTCCTTTTATAACCTACTCATCTATCTCCCATTCTAATTTTTCCACTAACTCTATCTCCCATTCTAATTTCTCCACTAACTCTTCTTCATTTTCATCTTCCATTCTCCATCTCTATCTCACATTCTAATCTCTCCACTAACTCTTCTTCATCTTCATCTTCCCTTCTCCATATTTATCTCCCATTCTAATTTCTCTACTAACTCTTCTTAATCTCCATCTTCCCTTCTCTATTCTTATCTTCCATTCTAATTTCTCTACTAACTCTTCTTCATCTCCATCTTCCCTTCTCTATTCTTATCTTATTTTCTCCATCCATTCTTCTCCAACTTCTCTTCTTCATCTCCTCTTCTTCATCTTCCCTTCTCTATTCTAATTTATCCACTAACTCTTCTTTTTATTATTTGTAAAATAATCCTTCAAGAGTTAGGTATTTGCACTCTAGTCCTTGAATTTTAAGTATTTACAATTCAGTCCCTGAAAAAAATATATTTCTTTAAGTCCAAATTTCCTCACAATTTTTGACACACCAAAATTTACCACATGTCAAATTTAAGCTCATTTCTTGTCGCTGAAAATAATGTATAATTTAATTAAAGCCCTTTTGCAAAATTAAGTCATTCTGGGTATAATTGGGCCAAGATGAAAATTTAAAATATTAGAAGACAATGTCACAACTCATAAAAAGTGAAAGTTAAAATAAGTTGACTCAAATTAAATTTTTTTTAGGCCCGATTAGAGATTATACTCGTGAAGGAACACGTGACTCGAATTGGATTTTTCTGAATTTGCGATGGCCAATATGAAAATAGATTTAAAATAAAAATATTAACTATCTTTGTGTATTTTTTGGCCTCAAATGTTATTTTTCCAAAATTTTCAAATATTTTTGTATTTTTTTAAAAAAAAATTAAAATATATATAATATGAAAAATTATTTTTTGGTCAAAATTCGTTCCATAGGCTTGGCTAAGGTCCCCAAAGTTGATTTTTCAATTTTATGAATCTTTATGAATTTTCTATTAATTTTCGAAAATAAATAAATAAAAAATACGTAAAAATACTGAAAATATGAAAAATCGGTTTTTGGTCAAAATTGGTTCCCTAGGCTTGGCTAAGGTCTCCAAAGTTGATTTTTCAAGTTTATGAATTTTTATGGATTTTTTATTACTTTAGCAATAGAAAAAATGATTAAAAATCAGGTGTCAACAGCTGCCCCTCTTTGAAAGGAGGCTCGGTAGAGGTTCATTTCAAAGACGAAATGACACCCGAATTCTAATCGACTCAATACAAGGAAATAAAAAGAGTCGTGACATGAATGTTCCACTGAAAATGAAATGAGAACCAAAGGATTCGTTATATAAAACTTTAGGGTGGTTGAACTTGAACCCGTATGGTGGATCAACCCATGGTAGATTCCTAATAAAATGATTCTACTGATTAAAAATTGAATTAAAATTTGACCCGTATGGTGGGTCATACCATTTGACCCGTATGGTGGGTCGTACCATGGTAGATTCCTAATAAAAGGATTCTACTGATTAAATTTTGATTGAAATTTGACCTGTATGGTAGGTCAACTCATGGTAGATTCCTAATGAAAGGATTCTACTAATTAAATTTTGATTGAGATTTGACCCGTATGGTAGGTCACCCCGTGGAGATACTTGTAAGAAGGACTTTGTGCCTGTAAAAAGGATTTGGTGCTTGTAAAAAGGACTTGTGCATGTAAAAAGGACTTAATGCCTGTAAAAAAGACTTAATTTGCCTGTAAGAAGGACTTGATTTGCCTGTAAGAATGACTTTGTGCTTGTAAGAAGGACTTGCTTTGCCTGTAAGAAGGACTTGATTTGCCTGTAAGAAGGACTTTGTTTGCCTGTAAAAGGGACTTTGTTTGCCTGTAAAAAGGACTTTATGCCTGTAAGAAGGACTTGATTTACCTGTAAGAAGGACTTGCTTTGCCTGTAGGAAGGACTTTGTTTGCCTGTAAGAAGGACTTGGTTTGCCTGTAAGAAGGACTTTGTTTGCCTGTAAAAGGGACTTTATTTGCCTGTAAGAAGGACTTTATGCCTGTAAGAAGGACTTGATTTGCCTGTAAGAAGGACTTTGTGCCTGTAAGAAGGACTTGATTTGCCTGTAAGAAGGACTTGCTTTGCCTGTAGGAAGGACTTTGTTTGCCTGTACGCAGGACTTGATTTGCCTGTAAGAAGGACTTGGTTTGCCTGTAAGAAGGACTTTGTGCTTGTAAGAAGTACTTGGTTTGCCTGTAAGAAGGACTTGGTTTGCCTGTAAGAAGGACTTAGTTTGCCTGTAAGAAGGACTTGATTTGCCTGTAAGAAGGATTTTATGCCTGTAAGAAGGACTTGATTTGCCTGTAAGAAGGACTTTGTGCCTGTAAGAAGGACTTGATTTGCCTGTAAGAAGGACTTTGTGCCTGTAAGAAAGACTTGATTTGCCTGTAAGAAGGACTTTGTGCCTGTAAAAAGGACTTGATTTGCCTGTAAGAAGGACTTGCTTTGCCTGTAGGAAGGACTTTGTTTGCCTGTAAGCAGGACTTGATTTGCCTGTAAGAAGGACTTTATGCCTGTAAGAAGGACTTGGTTTGCCTGTAAGAAGGATTTTGTGCCTGTAAGAAGGACTTGGTTTGCCTGTAAGAAGGACTTTATGCCTGTAAGAAGGACTTGGTTTGCCTGTAAGAAGGACTTTGTGCCTGTAAGAAGGACTTGGTTTGCCTGTAAGAAGGATTTAGTTTGCCTGTAAGAAGGGCTTGGTGTACCTCAAAGGGTGCCATTCTGAAATCTGGGGAGACCAGGAATCCTGCAGAAGCTCAAACCCAAATTATATTCTCCTGTCGCTTTAGGAATAAACCAAAGAGGCAGAGATCAAAAGGTCTCGAACATTTCTGTCCTTGAGACAAATCATGCTTTATTGAAAAAGGTGGATACCTGTATATACCGCAATGGATTCGAGTACCCCAACAACCGTCAGAATTCATTCTCTTGAAAGGTTCAGGTTGAAGATATACTTACCTGAGAATTTGAAAGAAATGCTTGGTGGCTTCTCGACAACCAGGCTTGTTCATTCAATAATCGCCGAATGAATTTCAAGACTTTGGAAGGTAACTCAAACACCGGGAATGTGTTGCCTGTCAGGCAATGTCAGAGGTAACATGTGCAAGCATTTTCATCAATGCGTTCATTGGTTCATACAAAATTGTTCAGCTAAGTTTGCCATGATTAAAGGCAGTCTATGTAATAACTCATGATGCAATCGATCAACATATGGATCATGTATTGCATTACCACTTCTGTTTAAGGAGGTTCTTATAGTATGAACACCTCGAATGTAATCTGAATGGGGGACTTCATTCCGAAAGGGCTTTCTCTCACTCTGGAGGAAGGCTGTTTATCTGTAGATTAAAATGTTAGACCTGTGTGGAAATGGTTTGCCTTTCCTCATCCTGTTATGCCCCATTTTGCACATTTGATGTCTCCTATGCAGTTTATGCTCTAAGTTGGAGTTGGTAAATTAAACATGCGAAATGGTCATACATAATTCCTAAAATGTGTAAACACAATGCCGATGTGACAATTTTTTAGCATCATGTGTGTTTATATAATGTGTAAACATGGGTGGATTTGAATTGCCCCTGGTGTGTGGGTGGATCGAACAAATTGGGAAGCCCACTCCTTATGTTGAGGAGCGGTTTGTCTCAAGTTTTGCCCCTGCACGATAAGGCATATGGGTGAGGGAGCATTTTGGTTTGTTTAGTGACAGCGACTGCCATGGTTTAGCGGTTAAATACCCCTGCAAAAAGCAAAGAAATTATTCGAGATAAGAAAGATATATTTGCTTTTTCGCTTTAGAGCTTACGATGAACTTGCCCCATTTTTCACCAGAATAGATCTTGTCAGATGATCATCATTTTATTTTCAATTTGTCTCCTTCAACATGTTACATGTTAGTATAAATATTTCCTGTAAAAAGAAATGGAGACATATCAACCAGTATTAAAAGGGATAAATTGGAAACGATATTGATTTATCCTTCATCTTGAATGCCTTGGACAAGTCTTTTACCATTTTGCTGGATTGAGTTTTCTTCGACTTTTGTTGCATGCTTCACCATTAAGCCGAGAATGTGGTAAAATATTGACTTCGGTATTACTCGTCGAGTATTCCTTGGGGATCGAACTCGGGATATTTCGGACCTACTGTTATCCCCCATACCATTCGGTCCATTGGACCGTAGGTGTCCATGGGGCTTTCTTTTCAAAGGTTAATCCTTGGGGATAACACGGACCTGTTGTATCACCTTGGGCCTTGTTACGGTATTTCTCGAGGTAATTTGCAATCCCTGTTAAGAATGGAATAAAACAATTTAGGACTCGAGATGATTATGTGCAAATTAGAACGATACAGAATTACCCATGTCTGAGATTGTTCGGGTCTCTCGTTCGCATTTTCCCTTATCTGAAGCTGCCCACTCTATGGTAATATCCATGAGTTGATTTGCCCCCAATTTAGCCCGACTAGGGAATTTTGTTTTTGGATACGACTGTATTCTCGAGTCGCTTTTGCAAATTCGTGTTCATTAACTGACAAATGTCTGAGTCCGAAAGGATCGACCTCCTCACTTGCCCCCAGGATTAAGAAATCGGCAATTTCCTGTCTTTTCGTATTTCTAAAAATAATTCGTGGCCTGCATTATTGAACCAAACTTTACCCCCGCCTGGGATACCTGGGATTTCCTACAAAAGTAAAGGATATAATTAGTACATGACGCAAGAAAGGTCGGCCCATGATTCCTACATTAGTCTAATTTTATTCTTCCATTTTGTTGAGAAATCAAATGAAATTTTCTTAGGAGGTCACATGTGGATTTTTCAAAAATAATTTTCTTGAGATTTTTATAACTTGGAAAGTGTGATAAAATCTCTTGATCAAATTTTCTGAAGGAATTTTCTATCAAAATAAATTTTCAGAGGTATATTTATTAGGAAAATTTTATTTTTATTGGAGCAGGAAAGACATAACAAAAATCCTTTATTAGTCAATAAAATTCCCCCGAGACATTAGCCTAATTTTATTTAGATACAATTTTCTTAGAAAAACATAGGCGAATTTCTCGAAAAGAGTTTTCTTGCAGATTTTTATACTTTGAAAAATGTGGTAAAATCACTTGATGTTTACCAACATTTTTTGAAGGAATTTTCCTTTTTATCAAAATAAATTTTCAGAGGTAAATTTGTCAAGAAAATTTTATTTTTATTGAAGTAGGAAAGACATAACAAAAATCCTTTATTGGTGAACAAAATTCCCCCTAGACATTAGTCTAATTTTATTTAGAGAAAATTTTCTTAGAAAAACATGAGTGAATTTCTCGAAAAGAATTTTCTTGCAAGTTTTTATAATTTGAAAAATATGATAAAATCACTTGATGTTTACCAAAGTTTTTTTTTGAAGGAATTTTTCTTTTTATTGAAATAAATTTTCAGAGGAAAATTTTTTCAGGAAAATTTCATTTTTATTGAAGCAATAAAAACATGACAAAAATCCCTTATTGGTTAATAAAATTCCCCTGAAGGGATTTTTTTCACATCATTTTTTCAAAAAAAATTTTAAAAGAAAAGGGGGGCAAATTTAATTTTTATTTTCTTTTAAAAGAATGGTCGTAATATTAAGCTCAAAAACTGACTAACACCTAGCATGGACCGACCGAGAATAAATACAAGATAAAATTAGAGAACTTACTTTTACCTTGGAGAAATGTAAATCACATAGTCATGCGCATGACTCAAGTGAGGAGTGGACTCTAGAAAATAAAAGAAGGAGAGACAAGGTATGGACCCAAAAAGGCCCCCACTATCTGAATTGACAAACTTACCCTCCGCGCAATCAAATCACAATGGGAAGAATTGTCAATTCAGATAATGAGCGGGATAAAATATGGTCAACCCGAGCGCAATCGACGCAAGAGCTTTGCATATTCGATCCCTATCTATGGTTTTCTAGGAAGAATTTCGCGACTTGGGTTTAGACGCTTGTGTGTGCAGGTGTCGTGATCCTCAGAGTATGCAAGACATGCACAACAATTGATATCAAAACAGCGCTTCTAAAAATGTGCGAAATTAAACAAATAAACCAAACACCGAGCCTGCAAAACAAAGGGGTTAGCCAAACACTCCACCCCTTATAACTCCCATCCTGCAAAAACATATAACACCTATAGAATGAGTCCCAAACAAGATCGCCAGAAGCGAGATATCCATGAAATTTTCATTGGCCTAAGTCCACTAAGACTTTTAAAATTTCGAAAAAATTCAAGTATTCCAATTGGTATCTTTTTTCGAAAATTTAAAAATCCCGTCCCCAGTGGAGTCGCCAGTCTGTCGCGACCCTCTAAAAAAATTTTAAATTTTAAAGGGGGTTAACGGATTATTAGGTTAATTAGATTTGACTAACCTAACGCGGACCCTCCCAAGCCCTACCGAATCGCAACTTTGGTTTTTGTTTAAATGATTTTAAAATTTGGAGTCGCCACTAATCGTTCTTGGTAGGTCGATTAGAAACCTAAATAAATTAGCGGGAGAACTAATTTATTCCTGCGAACCAGAGATTATGAGTTCGGGGACTTGGTTACACTAGTTAATTAAAACTAATGCCCTTTCGGTACCTTAATTTCATGGATATCTTAATTCGGCAACTCAGGCTTGGTTTATTCCTAAGGCTATAGTAGGGTACTCTCTTTTGTGTTTTCAATTTTTAAATAGGATGCATGGATGGTATATATTTTTATTTGTTATATTTTTTTAAGTGTTAAAGATTCCCTGAAGCCGAAAGAAGGAGTGTGTTAACGACTTCTGTGCAGTATTACAACCTACTTATCTTTTGGGTCTGATGATTCAAAAATTAAATTATAGGAAGTACATGACAGTGAATAAATACCTCCAATGGGAGGCCTAGCATTGGCTTGGCTCTTCCCTTTGGGATTTAAGGTACAGGTATTTAAGTTGCAAGTATTTAAACTACTGTAAGTAAAAACCTCCAATGGGAGGCTAAGCATTGGCTTGGCTCTTCCCTTTGGGATTTAAGGTACATGTATTTAAGTTGCAGGTATTTAACTACTGTAAGTAAAAACCTCCAATGGGAGGCTAAGCATTGGCTTGGCTCTTCCCTTTGGGATTTAAGGTACATGTATTTAAGTTGCAAGTATTTAACTACTGTAAGTAAAAACCTCCAATGGGAGGCTAAGCATTGGCTTGGCTCTTCCCTTTGGGATTTAAGGTATAGGTATTTAAGTTGCAGGTATTTAACTACTGTAAGTAAAAACCTCCAATGGGAGGCTAAGCATTGGCTTGGCTCTTCCCTTTGGGATTTATGGTGCAGGTATTTAAATTGCGGATGGACTTTGTCCTCTCCATTCTGGGGTATGAATTCTTTAAAATAAAATACAACGAATTGATTCAACAATTTGAAATTTGTGCGCGCTTGAGGACTCCTCCAAGCCGATTTTGTGCTTCCATAGGGTTGACCATTGATATAAAGCTGCGGCTTCCTGACATAAAATAGAGTGAAATGTCAGTATACAAAATATGTGCTAATCTGCACCTAAAACCAGAAGAGTGGAAAGAGTACTTATCTCCCATTTTTTTGGGAGGGATTTCTATAATTGATTTTCGCTCTCTATGTTCCCAATATAGAGAGTTTCTTTTGAATTAAGAGGGACTTTTAGTCACAGATCAGTTGAGAAATCGGTGGACAGCTTAGGAGCTTGTCTGGGCCGATTTTTGCATATCTACGAGATTTTTGCTGTTGACGTAGAGATATCTTTCTCCTGACATAAAATATGAAAAAAAAAGAGGAGATGGAGAAAGTGTATACAATTTGTGCTAATTTGCAAGTAAAACCATAAACAAATGAATAAATAAAAACACTTAGCTCGAATTTGCTTGCTCGTTGACGAGGATGAACTCTTGATTTATATTGATCGATGAAGGAATTTGTGATGATAACCCCTAGCTTTAAACTCCCATCATCTTCAAAATTCTCTCTCTTTTGGTATTTTCTTTCTCTCAAAATTTTCTTCAATCTCCCAAAACTCTCTCAAACATCCAAAATTTTCTCTCAAAAAATTCTCCCAAACACTTCAAATTTTCTCTCTCAAGAATCCTTTCTCAAGCTCACTTCTTCCTCCTTTTATAACCTACTCATCTATCTCCCATTCTAATTTTTCCACTAACTCTATCTCCCATTCTAATTTCTCCACTAACTCTTCTTCATTTTCATCTTCCATTCTCCATCTCTATCTCACATTCTAATCTCTCCACTAACTCTTCTTCATCTTCATCTTCCCTTCTCCATATTTATCTCCCATTCTAATTTCTCTACTAACTCTTCTTAATCTCCATCTTCCCTTCTCTATTCTTATCTTCCATTCTAATTTCTCTACTAACTCTTCTTCATCTCCATCTTCCCTTCTCTATTCTTATCTTATTTTCTCCATCCATTCTTCTCCAACTTCTCTTCTTCATCTCCTCTTCTTCATCTTCCCTTCTCTATTCTAATTTATCCACTAACTCTTCTTTTTATTATTTGTAAAATAATCCTTCAAGAGTTAGGTATTTGCACTCTAGTCCTTGAATTTTAAGTATTTACAATTCAGTCCCTGAAAAAAATATATTTCTTTAAGTCCAAATTTCCTCACAATTTTTGACACACCAAAATTTACCACATGTCAAATTTAAGCTCATTTCTTGTCGCTGAAAATAATGTATAATTTAATTAAAGCCCTTTTGCAAAATTAAGTCATTCTGGGTATAATTGGGCCAAGATGAAAATTTAAAATATTAGAAGACAATGTCACAACTCATAAAAAGTGAAAGTTAAAATAAGTTGACTCAAATTAAATTTTTTTTAGGCCCGATTAGAGATTATACTCGTGAAGGAACACGTGACTCGAATTGGATTTTTCTGAATTTGCGATGGCCAATATGAAAATAGATTTAAAATAAAAATATTAACTATCTTTGTGTATTTTTTGGCCTCAAATGTTATTTTTCCAAAATTTTCAAATATTTTTGTATTTTTTTAAAAAAAAATTAAAATATATATAATATGAAAAATTATTTTTTGGTCAAAATTCGTTCCATAGGCTTGGCTAAGGTCCCCAAAGTTGATTTTTCAATTTTATGAATCTTTATGAATTTTCTATTAATTTTCGAAAATAAATAAATAAAAAATACGTAAAAATACTGAAAATATGAAAAATCGGTTTTTGGTCAAAATTGGTTCCCTAGGCTTGGCTAAGGTCTCCAAAGTTGATTTTTCAAGTTTATGAATTTTTATGGATTTTTTATTACTTTAGCAATAGAAAAAATGATTAAAAATCAGGTGTCAACAGGGAGCGAGAGCGGAGTTTGGAGAATTTATTTGAGTATGACTTGGACAATGAAGAGGAGGAGGGGCTTGAAGAATTTAACCAAAAAATTTTGTCATCGAGAAAGGAGGAGCATCCGTGGTTCGCGTTCATGAGGCGGAGAAGAAGTTCGCGACGTAGCGCATTCATGGCAGTTCCTCAGCCAAACCTTCTCACGCTCGTCTCTCCGTTTCGGGTTTTATTTTGCTGCATTTACGATCGGCGTAGGTAAGCTCGAGACACTGTTGTTTTTTTGAAATTCTATTGCAATATTTGGGTAAGAGACTTGGTGCTCATTTGCTGGGTATAATTTCAATTGCTGAAAATAAGGGTGGATCCGACTCAGTTGACTTGAAAAAATAATAAGTGAGCTACTTTGGCACTTTAATTACAATTGGAGTTCGATTTCTTCAACTCTCAATTCATCGAAGTTTTGTGTCTCTCAGTTGTCCATTGCTCATGATGCAAGTGTTTTTTGGCGTTTCATTTCGGTTCTGAATGGACATTGCTTTTGCATTAAATTGTGGAACTTTTATATTCATCCCTATGCATCCACAGAAGGGCTTTCTCTGACGATTTTTTTTTTATATTCAATCCTGGTCCTCTCTCTCTCTGATTTGCTATTCTCTTGGGCCGTAACTTACTCGACGAGGAAAGAAAAGTGCTATTTATTTAATGTTTTCATGGTGCATTCTAATAATTGTCTTTCCATGTTTAGACTCGGATTAGGTTTCTCCTTAAAACAAATATTTAGAGTTACGTATATTCTAAATTTAGTTGGAGAAGCCTGTTTGTCTATGTCGAGTAAATGTGCGTCATCTAAAAAATCACGCGAAATTCTTTTTTTGGGTTTCATTTCAAATTAGGTAGCATCTCTCCTCTAGTGGGTGAAGTTATATACAATATCCTTGTTTATCATTGCTTCTTGCAGATGTATTAATTAATGTTGTAATAATTTTTATATTTTCATTGAGGATAATCGTGTGCAGCCGTTTGCATCAAGTAACAACTCAGGAGTCGGTATCAGATTTGGCAAACCCGTTGGGAGCCTTCGATTTTTGCATTGAATATTTTAAAGTGATGGGCAGGCCTTACGTTATAGATGATGGGCTTGATAAGAGAGATTGTTACGTCCATCACCAACACAAGTGTTAAAAAAAAAAAGGGCTGTTATAAATTATGTTAGACGAGTATGGGTCTCAACATACGTCCTGCTATAGGTGACCCCTTCGCATGGTCTATATAGATATATCTATTCTTGCTGATGGCTATCTGAAATGTGGCACATGCATGGAAGCGCAACAGGTAGGGCCTCATGTGATGGGGTGAAAAATTTCTAAAGCTAAGTGCTCTTATACCCCCTCTTACTTTTTATTTCGCTTTGTTTTAATTTATTTGCTAGCATTATTATTATTATTATTATTATTATTATTATTATTATTATTATTATTATTATTATTGTTGTTGTTAAATCAGTATGGATTTTTCACATCCCAATCTCCCATTTTCCTACATATTTTTATGTCAGGAAAGAACAATTTTATATCAACGGCAAGTCCCACGGAGGTGCAAAATCGATCCAGACAAACTCCTAAGCTGTCCACCGATTTCTCAGCTGATCTGTGACTAAAAGTCCCTCTTAATTCAAAAGCGACTCTCTATATTGGGAACATAGAGAGCGAAAATCAATTATAGAAATCCCCTCAAAAAAAATGGGAGATAAGTATTCTTTCCACTCTTCTGGTTTTAGGTGTAGATTAGCACATACTTCGTATACTCACACTTCACTCTATTTTATGTCAGGAAGCCGCAGCTCTATATCAATGGTCAACCCTATGGAAGCACAAAATCGGCTTGGAGGAGTCCTCAAGCGCGCACAAATTTCAAATTGTTGAATCAATTCGTTGTATTTCATTTTAAAGAATTCATACCCCAGAATGGAGAGGACAAAGTCCATCCGCAATTTAAATATCTGCACCATAAATCCCAAAGGGAAGAGCCAAGCCAATGCTTAGCCTCTCATTGGAGGTTTTTACTTACGGTAGTTAAATACCTGCAACTTAAATATCCGTACCTTAAATCCCAAAGGGAAGGCCAAGCCAATGCTTAGTCTCCCATTGGAGGTTTTTACTTACGGTAGTTAAATACCTGCAACTTAAATAAATGTACCTTAAATCCCAAAGGGAAGAGCCAAGCCAATGCTTAGCCTCCCATTGGAGGTTTTTACTTACAGTAGTTAAATACCTGCAACTTAAATACCTGTACCTTAAATCCCAAAGGGAAGAGCCAAGCCAATGCTTAGCCTCCCATTGGAGGTTTTTACTTACAGTAGTTAAATACCTGCAACTTAAATACCTGTACCTTAAATCCCAAAGGGAAGAGCCAAGCCAATGTTTAGCCTCCCATTGGAGGTTTTTACTTACAGTAGTTAAATACATGCAACTTAAATACCCGTACCTTAAATCCCAAAGGGAAGAGCCAAGCCGATGCTTAGCCTCCCATTGGAGGTTTTTACTTACGGTAGTTAAATACCTGCAACTTAAATAAATGTACCTTAAATCCCAAAGGGAAGAGCCAAGCCAATGCTTAGCCTCCCATTGGAGGTTTTTACTTACAGTAGTTAAATACCTGCAACTTAAATACCTGTACCTTAAATCCCAAAGGGAAGAGCCAAGCCAATGCTTAGCCTCCCATTGGAGGTTTTTACTTACAGTAGTTAAATACCTGCAACTTAAATACCTGTACCTTAAATCCCAAAGGGAAGAGCCAAGCCAATGTTTAGCCTCCCATTGGAGGTTTTTACTTACAGTAGTTAAATACTTGCAACTTAAATACATGTACCTTAAATCCCAAAGGGAAGAGCCAAGCCAATGCTTAGCCTCCCATTGGAGGTTTTTACTTACAGTAGTTTAAATGCTTGCAACTTAAATACCGGTACCTTAAATCCCAAAAGGAAGAGCCAAGCCAATGCTAAGCCTCCCATTGGAGGTGTTTATTCACTGTCATGCACTTCCTATAATTTAATTTTTGAATCATCAGACCCAAAAGATGAGTAGGTCGTAATACTGCACAGAAGTCGTTAACACTTAAAAAAATATAACAAATAAAAATATATACCATCCATGCATCCTATTTAAAAGGTGAAAACACAAAAGAGAATACCCTACTAGAGCCTTAGGAATAAACCAAGCCTGAGTTGCCAAATTAGGATATCCATGAAATTAAGGTATCGAAAGGGCATTAGTTTTAATTAACTAGTGTAACCAAGTCCCTGAGCTCATAATCTCTGGTTCGCAGGAATAAATTAGTTCTCCCGTTAATTTATTTAGGTTTCTAATCGACCTACCAAGAACGATTAGTGGCGACTCCAAATTTCAAAATCATTTAAAATAAAAATCCAAAGTCACGATTCGGTAGGGCTTGGGAGGGTCCGCGTTAGGTTAGTCAAATCTAATTAACCTAATAATCCGTTAACCCTTTTAAAATTTAAAATTTTTTTAGAGGGTCGCGACAACTAGTTTGATATCATTTTCATAAATTTGAGCATAGATTCCCTAGATTTCATAAATTTTATTCTTTTCGGGGAAAATCATAAACACCTTAGAAATTAAACCCAAATCATATTTCTATAAATCCTTAGGGCTTCATTAGGGTTTTATGATGCAATTTATCAAAATCACGATTCCTTGATTGTGCACTTAATTTCATTGGTTGTAATTTGCCTATGTTTAGGTACTGTAAACCTAGTCTAGTTTTAAAAAAATTTGAAAAAAGACAAAAACAACCTACATGAACACTTAGTACTGGCTTTCATAGGTTTAAAATGAATTGAAAATTTGCATGAAGTACGTGTAGAAAACACTCAACTTCAATGCCCAAAGGGCGTCGGTGGAAACACTAACGAACCAACTCCATGGATTGTAGATTTTTCTAATTTTGTAGAATCGAGTGGCTTCTCCCGACTGTTCAATAAGGTTTTTAGTCTACCTTCCTCAGAGATTGATAGCAACTCCTTTTGCATGTACACATACTCATACCATCGATCACACTAGG
Source organism: Psidium guajava (assembly GCA_016432845.1). Classification (NCBI taxonomy): domain Eukaryota; kingdom Viridiplantae; phylum Streptophyta; class Magnoliopsida; order Myrtales; family Myrtaceae; genus Psidium; species Psidium guajava. The sequence continues at coordinate 1,864,980 of CM028232.1, forward strand.
ATTGAAGTCAATATTGCATCATTGCCATTTGGTGTAAGCCTAGTAGAACCCAAACTAATATGAAATCACATATTAACCCAACATGGTCTTTCGTTTTTTAAGTTTTAAATGACTTTTTATGGCACCTCAATTAGATGGAATAGCACGAATTTTTTTTATATGCAATATGTTATATAAGAGAATCAATATGAATTAATCTTCTATTATTTCGAAATGTATGATAAAATTTTACAAAGTAATTACGTAATTATTTGATTTGAATGACAAAAAAGAGAAATTATTTTCAAGAACAAAAATTTTGTGCAGTTACTAAAGGTGTTTTCATTTCAGAAACAGAAATTTTGTGTGGTTATCAAATACATTCCAATTCTCCTAAGCTCATCCAGAGAATAAAATAAAATAAAAATCAATTCTATTCATAATCACTTTTTCGGATCAGAATCGTTGTCATGTATGACCTAATTTGCCTCAAATTCTTACTATCATTCCTTTTCTTTGCAAAATCCATGCAGTTAGAACGTGGCGTGAAAAAAAGATGGCAGAGGTCGACCCGAAGGTATTTGTTTCAAAAGCCCTATCCTAAATATTCAATCAACCATGCATATCGTTGACCGGCAGTAAACTAACACGGGCAGCAAAAGTGCAGGGTAAAGTGATGCAAAACTTCAAATTTAGCACTCAATTTATAAATCCAGATGTCAACAATAAATTACACAATTTGTAGTTTCTTTGGACCATGTTGAGGTACAATTTGCACAAGCATAACTCTTTGGATTGGATTGAAAATTTTGGATTAGCTGAACCCCATCTTCATCCATGGGCCTATTTCATCCCACCATATATGATGCCGGGCGGTATGGTACTACTTAGTTTTCTTGGGCCAACATGCTTCTGTGTGAGATCATGGCTAAAAAAGAAGTACCATCCTCACAAATCTAAGTTACATTGCCTCACGTTTACATCAATCACACAGATACATAACAAAGTCGTTCACTTTTGAACGAATATTCACACTTTAGTATATAAAAAACTGACTCTCTATTTGAATTCCCTCCAAAAAAACACAACGTTGATTAGCTCTGTCGCATCATTTGGGATCAGGGATGATAAATCCTAGCCAAAACTTGACATGAATTGTCGGGATTTTTTCACCCATTTTAACGGGCTACTAAACACGAATAATCGACATGAAGATAATACAACAGTACATATCGCCGGGCCTATCTAAGACCTTCCTTGTAAGGAAACATTTCTTGAGATATTAGGAAGCAAAGCGATTTGCATCTAATTAAACCCTGGTTTGCAGCAGTTAAGCAATGATGAATGGTCTATTCTGCATTCAGAAGTTTGTTTGCTTGAATTGAAATTTAAGGGAAAGGGAAGCAATTGATCAAAAGCGGCTCTTCGTTTCTTCCCTTCAAACATGGGATCTTTGTTTCAAAGCAACTTCCTCAATTAATCTGAAACCAATTTGGACGAAAGTTGACGACGAAGATGTGGATCAGGAGAAGCGATAAGGAAAATATTTCTCGGCCACTGTCTACGCGATTTGTCTCCGATCCACAACGTCCTTCCTCTCCGACCAAGCTTATTTGACTCCGACCGGCTAGGTCAATCCCGGTCGTTGACTGAAATTTTATCCCTTGCAAACAAAGCAATGGCTTCGAAACAGTAGGACAGAAGCAAGCAAAAGAGAAACGTTCATAATCACAAGTTTCTCCCAGAGAAGCAATCCCCAGTCGCAGACGACGAGGGTGACTCTTTGAACTAGAAACCCGGTTTCTGTTTTCATACGACCTTTCCTTTAAGGCTTAGCAACTGCCACGTAAGAAGGACATGAACATGAACATGAACATGAACATGAACATAAACATCATCCCGTGACGTCATTCCTCCAACTTGGGTCGGGGCCTATAGCTACAGGTGTAGCGAAAGAGTCCCTGCATGAGATACCCACCAAGTTCTTCAAATGTGGGGAGCGAGAGAGAGAGAGAGAGAGAGAGAGAGAGAGAGAGAGAGAGAGAGAGAGAGATGTCAATAGGAAAGGCTGGCGTCTGGTTTCTTCTCTGCAATTTCGTTTCTCTTGGGATTTTGAGAGGCTCTGTGGCTGCTACTGATATAAACAAAGACAAGGTGTGCTTGCCTTGCCATTTTAATTTTTTCCTATGGCTTTTCTTTCTTTTAATCAATATGCGTGGCAGGAGTTTTACATTGTTTACTTGGGAGATAGTCGCGAAAATGAAGAAGACGCAGCTCAGTCCCACCTGCAACTCCTTTCATCTCTCAAGGGAAGGTCTCCTTTCTATCCGCCTCCATCCATTAATCAACCACTACAATGCTCCAAGAGAACATAATTATTTTGCTAATTTGATTAATAAAGCTAATGGGTCGACGAACAACCCAGGACATGGAGTGGTTATCGACTAATGTCATCAAATTAATCTCATAAGGAACTTTACCAGCTTCTATGCTTTATGAAATTGCCTCTAATGCTGCTGACTCCATCCGTATCTCATTGCATAGCGAGGATGAGGCAAAAGAGTCGTTGGTCTACAGCTACACCAAAAGCTTCAACGCATTTGCTGCCAAGCTATCCCAACACGAGGCTCAAGAGTTATCAAGTAACCCTATTCCTCTGAGAACATCTTACACATGCACATATCGTAAACTATAGCGTTAATGACAGCCCGAATTTCTGCCCCTTCTTCGATTAATCTATTCCATTAGGAGCCGCAGATAATTTTGGTACACCGCATTCATGCATTTACGATTCATGCAACGGTCCTAAAAGGTGATGTATTTGCTCGCGACGTTGGGGAAGTCCCTGGGTCAGATTCCATTGGACCCTGATCATGGACGCGCTTCAAATTTTCTTCAAAACACAAGGAGCTAATTAAATTTTTCGTCTGTCATTCAGACCTAAAAGAGGTGGTTTCTGTCTTCCCCAACCGATACCACGAGCTCCACACGACCAAATCTTGGGATTTCATTGGGTTTCCTCAGACGGCGAGAAGAAATATGAAGATGGAGAACGACATCATCGTGGGCCTGTTCGACACAGGTTGTAATTTGTCGATTGATTTCAATTCCGAATTCGCTTAATCGGTCAATTCATTGAATTATGTCATGACTTATGTCATGACATTTCAGGAATCACGCCTCAATCTGAGAGTTTTGCTGATAAAGGGTTTGGTCCACCACCACTCAAGTGGAAAGGGACTTGTGCTCAATATGCCAATTTTTCGGGATGCAACAAGTAATCAATCTTCCCTGTGCTTTTTTTTTTTTTAACAAAATAGAAATAAATAGTGAATTTTCAAATGTAGTTTTATTCATACCAATGCAAATTTATAGTTGCTTATTTTGATTCTCTTTTCTATCAGCAAACTTATAGGAGCCAGGTACTTCAAGCTCGATAGCACGCACGACCCAAATGACATCTTATCTCCCGTCGACGTGCACGGCCACGGGACACACACTTCGTCCACCCTGGCCGGCAATGTTGTGCCACATGCGGACCTCTTCGGCCTCGCTGGCGGGGCTGCACGAGGCGCGGTGCCTTGGGCTCGGGTGGCCGCGTACAAGGTGTGCTGGGCCAGCTCAGACTGCTCGGACATGGACTTGCTCGCGGCATTCGACGCTGCCATACACGAGGGCGTCGACATCATCTCCATCTCCATTGGCGGCACGGTACCCAACTACACCAAGGACTGCATAGCGGTCGGCGCGTTCCACGCCATGAGGAGGGGGATCCTGACTGTCGCTTCCGCCGGGAATGATGGGCCGAACTTGGCCAGCGTCGCAAACCACGCGCCATGGCTGATCACGGTGGCGGCCAGTGGCATCGACAGGCAGTTTCAGAGCAAGGTCCAGCTAGGGGATGGGAGAACCCTTTGGGTAGGTACCGAGGTTTATTGAAGACTTAATTTTTATTTCTCGCGCTTCCCTAAAGTTCTTTAGAGGTTATATGTCACGTTTTACTGCAATGCTATTGATGAAGGCAATTAATTCACTTTTCGATCACATCCATTCAATCATTCTACTGCACGTTTTCAATAATAAAAAAAAATCAGATTTTTTTTTTCTGTGCTGATAGAATTCTGAATATTTTTTTTGTAAGTATAAAAAGTAGCATATAATAACAAAAGATTATAATCATGTGGATGACTTCTTCATAGATTGATGAGGCTTTTAAGAAATCACCAACTCTTTTTGATGATTTGCGAATTACCAATATCTTTAATTTATCTTTGTTACCAATGTGCTTCCACTTGTTGGAGTTTACCAATTTGCTTTGAGTGACTTATCAACTTTATTCCGATTCAATTACCTACTGATTTTGTATGAATCAATTCTCGTGTGAGTTACTTATCAACATTGTTTACTTTTTTTTTTTAATTTACCAATCTTTTTTATGTACGAGCTTATTTATCAACTCTAATATGAATTATCCAACCTATTTAAATCTATCAGCTCTTCTCCCATTAGATTGCCCACTAGTTTCGGTTTATCCATTCTTATTTGAATAGGTTATCAACTTTTATGTCAATGTTTTTAAAATTTACCAAATTTTCAAAAATGATGTATTACTTTTTTTTTTGTCTTACTTTACCAATGCTAAAAGCTTACCAGCTTCTTTTTTTTTATATACAAATAATCAACCTCAATCGGAGGACATCAAATTTTCTCCGATTAAGGCACCAACCAGTTTTGGGAAAAATGACCAAAAAGTCACAAACTTTTTATACTTGGATGTCAATTCAATCACAAACCTTTTAATTTAGCCAATATAATTTTAAACCTTTCGAAAATTTATCAATATAGTCTTTTTTTGTCAATTTGGCCACATATTGTTTACATTGGTACCAACCATCCTACATGGCCTTGTCGGCTGTAATGTAGAATTTTTTTTTTTACATTTTTCAATTTTTTTGTTTTCTATAATTTTTTTCTTTTCATTCTTTTTTTTCGTTCTTGTTGCTGGACATTGGCGAGAGTCAACCTCGCTTGCCCTCGCCTTTGGCTAATTGCCGATAGAGGAAAAAGGAACAAAAAAAAGAAAAAAAATTATAAAAAAAATGTAGGAAAATTTAAAAAATGCAAATAATTATTGATGTTAGCATCGACTGTGCCATGTAGGACAGTGTTCTTGTTAGCAATTTTCGATCAAACTTGATCGGAAGGACAACATTAGTAAATCGTCAAAAGTTAAGATTAAATTGATTTAATCGAAAGGGTTAGAATTGAACTGGCATCCATATAATATGTTTATAAATTTTTTATTAATTATCTCATTCATTTTGAGTTACAAACTCTAATTTGATTTGTTAACTAATGTCGTTTTGTTGATTTCTTTAACATTTATCCAACTTAACTATTGAGTTACTACTAAAAATTACCTACCTCACTTATACAAACTTAACAGCTACTCTCCAAATAAGTAAACAACCTTTTAAATAGCTGCCAATACTTATCTTATATTTGACACACAAAAAATTTATTCTTTTATTTACCAATTTCTAATTACGTTTCAAGTAGAAAAATTTATCAACTATTATAAGATATCTATTTGAGTTAGTTACAAAAGTTTATTTGACTTTTTTTTTCCAAGTTACTGACTTCCTTTCTCCTAAAAAAAGAGGACTTCCCTTATCCTTTACCAACTTCAATGTAATTTTCTGATTAAATTCTTAAATTTACCAACTATCATAAGAAATTACCAACTTTTTACTTAAGTGACTTGCCAACTTTTATCCCTATTAGATACTCCAATACAAAATTTTGGGAGTCAAACAAATCAAATCTACAATGGTAACTAACTTAAATGAGAGTTAGCAACATAACATCAATTAATTTAATCATCGAAATGTAGACAAATCACTTAAACTGAAGTTGGTAGTCTCATGTAAGAGTTGTTAAATTCAAGGAATACTTAATAAAGAAAACCACAAGTTGATACACAATGGGAGAAATTGTTGATTAAGAAAAATCAAATGAGAGTTATAGTCCAAAACGAGTTTGTAACTTAATTAATGAAAATTTCAAATTAAGGTTGGTAATTTATAAAAAGAGTTTATGATATTAATATCTTGTAAAAAATGCAGATAATTGTAATCGATAAAAAACTGCAAAACCAAAAAAAAAAAAGAACCAAAATGACTCATTAAGAAGCTCAATGAAAGTTGCTAAGCCGGAATTTAATGATAATTTAGTTGGAGGTAAATTACTATATTGCCCTAATTTTAGATAGGTAGAGTTAATTTATTTAAAGGAGTTGCCAATCAAAACAAATAAAAGATAATGCCTTAATATAGTCGCAATGTTGATTATTGAATATAAAAATTGCCAATTGCACACTTTCAACAAAATTGGAAGTTCAAATTTAGTCCTAAACCTTTTATATTTATGCCAATTGAGTCTATCAGGTTAATTTTGGCCGAAAAGTATTGATGTGGGTGTTGATCGTTCTATGTGGCACGACTGGCGCCAATGTATACAATTTTTTAAAAATAATTTTTAACTCTTTTTTGTTTTTTTGTTTTACTTTGTATTGTTTTTGGAAAGAGGGTTGATGACCCTCTCAAGTGGCAAAGAACTATTAAAAAAATATCTACATCATCATAGGCTTTACCACATAAGATGATTGGTGTATATATCAACGATTTTAGATCAAAATTGTCCGAATAAACTCAATTGACATAAATATAAAAGATTTAATGTAAATTGGCAGAATTAAAAGTCTTAGCATTGAATTGGTAGCAATACAAAATATTTAGGAATTTTTAGGCACTTTTCCCACAGAAGTCGGTGCTTTTGTTAAAATGTTGATATTTTACTAGTAAGTCACTTGGGCAAAAAGTCATCCGTCATTTTTTCACCACCAGTTGTTTATATTCATTAACTTTTATTGAAAATGACTGGCACTGAAAAAAATCTTTTTCTTTTTTGTACAGAAGGAGAGAAATATTCTATTTATTCATGCTCATGCGATTTTGCAGGATAGATAGAATTATCATATGCCTTTAGTTCGAGTTTCATTGCAAGTACGAGTGGTGCAGAGTAAACTTACGTTTTCCCTTCGCCGAGCGCGTACTGCAGGGAGTGGGAGTGAACACGTTCGATCCGAAGGAGAAACTCTACCCGCTAGTGAGCGGGGCGGACGCCGGGGCGAACTCGAGCGACGAAAGCGCGAGCTTCTGCATGGACAACTCGTTGGATCGGGTCAAAGTGAAAGGGAAGCTCGTGTACTGCAAGTTTGCGATGCGAGGCGTCGACTCCTTCGTCAAAGGGAGCGGAGGGATCGGCGCCATCATCGAGAGCCCGCAGTTCGTTGACACCGCTCAGATATTCATGGCCCCGTCAACCATGGTGAACAGTACTCTCGGCGACATCGTCGATGAGTACATTCACTCTACCAGGCAAGTCCTGAAAGGAATTACTAAGTGCTCTAGGTGAAGTTTTTAGCAAATTGTACATCACCTGAGATTAGCCTATCACGTTCCTATGGCTTCTGGTCTGGTGTTTAGATCTCCATCAGCAGTAATACACAGAACAGAGGAAGCGAAAATACCGGCGCCGTTCGTCGCGTCGTTTTCTTCTCGGGGTCCAAATCCGGGGTCTCAGCGCATTCTCAAGGTCCGATTTGTATAACCTGTAAACTTCTTTTTTTTTCGTTTCCCTGGAAAAGAATGAAGATGAATGCCGAATTCAGATCCTACGAAGCTTAAAGTGATTTAACTTCTGAATGCAATTGACATGGAAACGCAGCCTGATATTGCGGCACCGGGGATTGACATATTGGCATCGTACACGCCGATGAGGTCGCTGACTGGGCTGAAAGGCGATACCCGGTACTCGAAATTCAATCTCATGTCCGGGACGTCCATGGCGTGCCCTCATGTCGCTGGCGTAGCCGCTTATGTCAAGTCTTTCCACCCGATGTGGACTCCTGCAGCTATTAAATCTGCCATCATGACCACAGGTATATACGACGGATTAGTATCTTAATGAGCTAAATGTTAAGAATTAAGGATTGTCTGTCTATATGCTACTTGGTTCCATCATGGCTCACGCTTGCACCTGTCTCGATTTCCCTCATCGGCAAGCGAAACCCATGAGCCGGAGGATCAACCCGGACGGTGAGTTCGCATACGGCGCTGGCCAGCTCAACCCGATCCGAGCTATCAACCCCGGCTTAGTATATGACATGGACGAGATGTCCTACATTCAGTTCCTCTGCCGCGAGGGCTATCCCGGGTCTTCATTGCGGGTCCTTCTCGCCCCGGGCCAACCCGTAAACTGCTCCTCGTTGGTCCCCGGAGTCGGATACGATTCCCTCAACTACCCCACCATGCAACTGACACTGAGGAACACCCAAGAACCAACGACTGGAGTCTTTGTGAGGACGGTCACGAACGTTGGTCCTGCTCGGTCCATGTACAATGCCACGGTCAGAGCTCCAAAAGGTGTGAAGATTGGGGTCAAGCCTATGAGCCTGTCCTTCACTCGGGCGAAGCAAAAGAGAAGCTTTAGGGTTGTGGTGGAGGCCGAGCCGACGTTGGCGAACCGGGTTGTGTCCGGTTCGCTCGCATGGAAAAGTTCGAGTCACGTTGTGAGGAGTCCGATAGTGATTAACGGCATCCGGTTCGATCGAGAAGCGGATTGACTTGGGATGGATTGGAAAGTTCGCTTGAATAGGTACAGGAGCTTAGTTCTCCTCTATATATCTTGATTGGAGTAGGTCACAGATACAGACATCATCTACTTATAAACTAAAAATAATATGACCACCACTTCAAAGCATATGTCGATGATGTATAGTATATCTGCTGCCCTACAAGAAATGTGTGAATCTTCATCTGACATTTGTAGTTTGACATCCAGCTCAGCATGTCCGGCAGCAACCGACTGTAGGAAGAAGAGGGATGAAAAAGGATAAAAAAGAAGAAGATAAAAAAATTTAAATATTATTTTGTTGGATGGAGTCCATGTCAACGTCGGTCAGTCAAAATTAGTTGGATGGACTGAATTGGCATAATTGCAAAAGATTTAGGATTAAATTGACAAAGTAAAGTTTAAAGCTGAATTGATACAATTGTAATATACTTAAGACTTTTTTGGCAATTCTGCCTAGGGTACCTCACCCTCACAAACCCTAACGGAACGTAAATGAGTTTGGAAATTCAAGCACGGTGAGTTTGGAATGAATTGTTCAAAAACCTATGAATTCTTAGGATATTATGGTTTGAAAACCCAATTCTTAGGATATTAGTTAGGAACTGCAAATAAAATTAGGTCTTTTTAGCAATTAATATGCATCAATAGCTAGCTTTTCGACCAAAAAAAAAAATACATAACTAGCGTGAGCTCCAAAGCAAAACTAATCAACAATCTGGCATCTTCAATAGCAACCGCCCGTTAAGCCTGAATCTCATTTTAGGTTTGCTAAATTTATTGTTTCTATCACTCGAAATAAGTCATCGAACAATAAATAAATAGAATAAGAAAATAAATCGAATACCAGTTGTACGTGATTCAGTCGTAGAGACGTACGTTCACGGGGAGAGCAGTAACGAATTTCACTATAAATGAAGTGATCCACAGAGATTATAAATTATACTCGAGTCATTCAAACAATCAATAACGCATGCAGTATTTAGCACTCAATTCTTAACAAAGTAATCTATTGATCTTTTAAAGGAATTACATAAATCTTACCATAAAATTTAATCGGCTTCCACACTTAGAACTTTCAATGTAATATCACGAGCAAAACCATGCCCAAGCACTCATTCGTGAAACAATGCTTCCAGCCTTCGCGTTTTTCGCGTCTAACTTGAATCCACAAGTACATATTGTAATATATATATATATATATATATATCTACTCTGCCCAAAAGAAAACCAAAATCGATTTCTGCAAGGATTCCGCATCTTCTATTTCTTCTTATGTTTTGTTGACCAGAAAGTTCGTTTCCGCTCTTAACCTTTGACTCGTATATACACATATTCCAAATAGAGAAATTTGATTTTCGAAACCTGATCTTAAAATTCTTTTATTTATTTATTTATTTCTAAATTTCATATTTTCGTTTCGAATTCAAATTCGAGACATATTTTCAACAATTTCCATCATAAGTAAACTTAAATATTTAAAGACTTAAAGTGTGATTCTTTTTTCTTTTCAAATTGCTCGTGTTAGCAAATTGAGGTGATTTATCATGTTTTTACCCGAAGGTATCTATGACTAAAGAGGAGCCTATCTATCTTAACAATTCGGGTTTGGGGTTTGACCATAAATTCCGTAACAATGTGTGGAAAAATGGTCGAAATCTAACCGGATGAGATATGGGATTTGACCATAGAGCCCTTAACGGGTTGAGAATCGATTGAAGAATGGTCGAAGTTAAGAAGACGAGATCGGAGTATGGTATAAAAGTCTACGTGACGGGGTCTCGGCCGTCCCAAACCCCGTTCCGCTTTGGTCCCTAGATTGGTTGGGTGCGCCCCATTATAAAACTTTTTTTTTCCCCCTTCGTTGAAATCGTTTAATAATATGATTAGGTTGTCCGGATCGGGCCCCCGACCCCAAGAAGCGGACCCGCCGGCGGCGGGGAGGGACCACGCTGGTATGGGGCAGAGCCGCCTTGTGAACAGTGCAGGGCGGCGGTCCCTCTTGGGGCCCCACCTGCGACGTCCTCTTGGGGCCCCCGCCCGCAACCCACATGACATGAGTGCGAGATTAGGTGGACCCCCCCCCCCCTAAAAAAAACAAAAAAAGCCACCATTCCCCACCAAATTCCAAAAAGGAGATTGCAATAAAAATTTGTTTTATTCGTAGGCAATACATGCTGCTCTTATTTTATTTTTATTTTTAATCTTTATCAATTCAACCTAACTCCGAAAAGAAATAATTGGACACCATCCGAAAATATTAATTCAATTTCTTGCAAGGGCACGTGACACAATTAGTCAATTTCAATTGCATACATTCCCTCGACTCGTTCGCGAAGAACACCTTAGCAACACCCGACTTCGTCATATCTTCATGTTCCAAGCATTCAAAATCACAAAAATTCATAATGATTTTTTTCTCAAGAAAAAGCTTAGAAGATCTATAGGTTACCTTTAATGATGCGCATGATAAAGGCAATTCCATAAGAATTTATTTTAATAAGATATTTACATACCATGTGGAACTATATTCCATTACGACCAATGGATTTATATATGATGAGTCAATCTACCCCATCATCATTGAAAGCAATATTATGGGGCAAAGTTTATTGGTGGTCACTAAATTTCAATGAGATGGGATTACAAGTGAGCGTTACGCTTTTATTCAATCGACAAATTAATGGGTTTTTCAAAAAAAAAATTCCCGAGAAATGATACCATTGAATTGAATCCAGTGGCAATGATGTGGCATTTCCGCCACGTCGGCAATTCATGAGAAAAAAATATTAATCGGCAAAGTACATCAAGTGCAAGAAAATTGGAATTTAAACTTTCATTGACCATTTTGCGCGAGCATTGAGGCCCGCCATGAAGGTAAACTACAAAAGTTGACCCCACTAGGATGTAGGCCCCACACCGAACCTACAACGTGCGAACGTCCATAAGGCCGTTCACGTGACCACGTGCTTCTTTCTCGAAGCCCAATGAGATAGACAACAGCGCCCCTTCCGACTTCGAGCCGGTCAATGCTCTTGCTCCTGATGCTCCGACGAGATCGTCAATGGCGGAAACACCCCCATATCGTCCCCGACCCCACCTTTTCTATCTTCTCCCCCGCGCGTCCTCGCTAATGCTTCTCTGTGCGGTGCAACTGCTTAAGCTCTTGCCTATCGCGAATCTCCAGAGAAAAATCCCGAAGCACCTGAGGAGTGTTCGTCGTCGCCGCCGAGATCGGAGCCATGACCGACGTCGCTGTCGCCGATTTCGACCCAGAGGCGTCCGACCTCATGTTGGCACCGCCTGTCTCCTGAGATGCCGAATCGCTCCCTTGAGCTTCAACGCGTTTCGTGGCTACGATTGCGTCGTACTGTTGAATGGCGGCCACGAACGACGATATCGGCCTCACCGCCGGTGCCGGGACGGAGGCCACGTGTGGGATCACGAAATAAGCTCCGGAAGCGGTGGCGTTCGAAGGTATGGCCCACATGGGAAATAAACCTTGAGGGAATAAGTGGTGGCGGGGGTGTTGCTGGTGATTTTCCGTTGACGGTGCGAGGATCGTTGAATTCGGCGAGGTCACGTGCTCACCGACGTCGACGTAGTCGCTGTTCGCGGGTCGCTTTGGCTTCTTCTTGCCGGGCGGGTCTCCGGGCTCCGGGTACCTGGCGGGTGCAGCGGAGGTGGGAATCTTGAAAGTGCCGTCGACGGACATGGCGAGGGCTGGGACGGTGCCGGAACCGGTGGCGGCGATGATGGCGGGCTCGGCGCGCTCGAGAAGCCACCGGATGGTCTCGCCGTCAGACCTGTGGCCCAGCTCCCGGGTCAGCTGGAAGATCCGGGCGGCGCAGGCGGCCGGCATCCGGACCCTCCGTCCCCGTCCCTCCACCTTCGTGTGGCGGTCCTTGGTCGACCGCTTCGGCGGAAACGCCGCCGCCGTCATCGCGGGCAGTTGCTGAGGGGTTCCTTCTTTCCCGGGCTCTTCCTTGAGCGTAAGAGCGGATGGCTGACGCGGTGGCGACGTCGAGGAGATGGTGGCAGCGGTTGAGTCGTGTTCTTGGGGTTGATCATCGGCATCGGAATGCTCTGCACCGTCGATTCTTAAATCGAGGGCTGTGGCGTCGTCGTGTTCCCCTTGCTGGTCGATCTGGTGCTTCCGAGTCGTGTCCATGTCCGAAACGAAACGCTTTCTGAGCTGAGTACGAGGTGAAGAAGAGAAAAGCGCAAAAGTGGAAGATGAGTATGGAGGGGAGGGAGCTTGCCTATAAGACCATGGAAGATCTGTTCACCACAAATTCCTTTCACAAGCATATGTATATTCTATAAAATGTGCCTTAATAAATTTAAAAATACGGTCTAGATAAGAAATAATGCACGATGCACGTGATTTCTCAATCGGAGAAATTTTCAACAAGGTCTTATATCTATTTTACTTGTGCAATTTCAATATGTCCAATTTAAATATAAATCTTTTGATGCTAAATTTTGACCGGAAATTGCTGAAATTGAAATTAGTTATCCTACGTGACATAACAGACGCTAATACGGATAATTTTTTAAAAAAATTTATGAATTTATTGCTCTTTTCTTCCTTTTTTTTTTCCTTTCTTCCTTCCTTTCTTTTTTTTTTTTCCTTCTTTCCTTCCTTTTAAGCTAGATGGTCGATAACCCTTGCCAGGTGCCGGTGAAGGTCGCGGCCAAGGGTCACAGCCCTTGCTTAAGAACAAAAGAAAAAGAAAAAAATTATAAAAATTATTCACATTAGCATCCATCGTTCTATGTTCCATTGTTGCATCTACGTTTGTGATTTTCGCCCAAAATTGACTGGAAAGAAAAAATTGGTAATGCCCGCTGTTCTATGTATCACTGCTAGCATCTACGTCCGCGATTTTTCGTCAAAATTGGCCGAAAAAATAAATTGGTAAATTGTGAAAAAGTTCAGGACTAAAGTGATATAAAAGCAATAGTTTTAGGGTATTTTTGGTAATTTCTCCAAACTCAATAAGAGTATACTCCTTGTTTTCATCGTGAAAAATGTATTGATGGATGTTAAGTGCTTACTTTGTACTATGGGTAGTTTCGGTTTAGTAAAGATATATGTTGATTTAAATTAGAGGCTGCTCGTCTACATTTACCAAAAGTCAAAAGTGATTTTTTCAATTTTCAAAATATACTATTCAAATTTCAAGAGTTTATGAAAAAATCATGGATCAATATTCATGTCAACATCTATCTACTTTGGCGGATTGAACTACAAGCCAAATTTTAATTCCCATTTTTTTTTTGTTCATTTTCCTTTGTTTAAAGCTTACGCAATTGACACAAATTGTAGATTAATTCTAACCTAATAAGATATGCTTATCGCATTAAAGAAGTAGCACGTTTCTCGGAAAAAGACACTTTGTTTAATTACTGACAATGGGGGATTATCTAAGTCATAAGTAGAAACTATAAATAGAAATTTTTTATCCCAAGGAGTGCAAATTTACTATGGCTACTGCTATTATTATTTCACAATTTTCTTGATCTTGTTTCTTGGATTCTATCTGAAACCAAAAGGCAATATTACAGGAACTCGACAAGTAGGTTATGGTTCCCAGCGATGCATTTTACAGTAAATAATGGTCCATCACTTGTAAAAAAGCCTTATAGTAATGTCGCAAATGGCATAGAATGTTAAGAAACTCATAAGATATTCGATTTGAGTTGAAAATATCATCTACCAGGATTGCAAAGGTTTCGAATTGCAATTTGAACGATAGAAAAATAAATTTCACGTATTACTTATTAAAATTGCGTGTTTTTCAATTGACAAGTTATTAATGTTTATAGTGGATGAGGTAGGTAACAACTCAGTCCAAGCCCCTTGTAGAAAGAAAAATAATTAATAACATTTGTAAATAACCGATTGCTCTTCCTTAAAGTTTTTTTAGTTTATTTTTCCCTTTCTTCTTTTTCATCTTTAATCTTTTATCTGTGCTAATATGCGCATCCTTTACGGTATGAGCCTCACGGCCCCAAATTTTCTTTGCGACCGGATAAAAAGGTCATCCGGTTTTTCAGGAATAAATTTTGGGGTTAAAATTGATCATTCAACTTTTGAGATTGCCGATAAATTTCTTGTGGAAAAATTAGCAAAAAAATCTCAAACCTATTATAATTATGCCAATTTAATCATTAACCTTTTGCAGTTGTGTCAATTCAGTCTATTTAATTAATTTTGACAGCAAATTACTGATATGGCAATTTTTAATAACTTTTTAATATTTTTTGGAGTTTTATATTTTCATTTATTTTTTATTTTTTGCCTATCTTTTTCTTCCTCTAGCCAATCGCCGAGGTCTGATGATTGGCTACTTAGCTACTTGTTAGCTTTTGGCGAAGCCCGCTCTTGTCGGCCACTAGCAAGGGCATCTTTCTCTAACTAGCGAGGGCATCATTCTCTAGTTCTGGCGAGGCTCGCTCTCGCTAGTGGCAAGTCGTCAGACCTTGATGACCAGTTAGAGGAAGAAGAAGATAGTGAAGAAAAAGGAAAAAGAGAAAGAATAAACAATAAAAAAATTCAAAAACATAAATTTTATCAAAAATTGTCACGTTAGCATCGGTAGCACCACGATTACGATTTCAACCCAAAATTGATCAAATGGGCTAAATTTGTGCAGATACAAAAAGTTTAGCACTAATTGGCCAAAAAAGGCTTTAGGATTAAATTAATATAATTACAATAGATTTGTGACTTTTTTGATAATTCTCTTTAGTCCTTTCTCATTGTTCTAAGGGGGACTACATTTAAAATTGATCGCAATCCTTGTCGACTATCACCAAGTATAGTCTAACGTAACAACCCCTTCTCTTCAATCTCTCTCACTCTCTCACACACACACACACATACACGGGAGTCATTGAGGATTGAAACCACCATGAAGTAATCGTTCAAGACTCACTAAATGTTGTCTTAGTGTTAAGAAAACGAAATAGTGATTGGTGTTATCACTGATTAGAGGTGTCAATATGGATCTTCGACTCACTTTTTAACTCAATTTTATTCATTTGGGTCATATATGGATTTAGCAAATTTAAAAATTGATCAAGTATGTGTCTTAACCCAACCCATTTTCAACCTATTTTCGGCCCGCGGCCTACAGCTTCCCAAGCACCGATTTATAAATGGGTCTCAACTCAAGTATATTAGCTTATACTTTTTGTTTTTTTTTAATTTTAATTATTTATAAGTAAAACAAAGAAGGAAAAATAAAAAAAAATAAACGATATTCTAGAATGTTGCCAGCCACCACCCCGTCGAACTTTGCCCCCCACTGTCCACCGTCACCTCTCGCCAAAGAAAATAGGAAATAAAAGTAAAAGTAAAACATTAATTTTTAAAAATTAAAAATAATTTTTTAATAGTAAAATTATATTTCTTAGAATATATAATAAATTTTTAATGATAATATTTTTAAATAAATAAATATTTTTTTAAAAAAAACTATTTTTTTAATGAAAAAATTCGATTGCATGAAAGTGTTTTAGCAATATTATTTTTTTTTACACATTATAAGAAATAAATGTTCAATAATTTAGTTAAATATAGAAGCATTTTTTTTTTTGAGGAAATATAGAAGCATCTGAGTAATACGGATCAGGTCGTTTGATTTGTATTATATAAAAATAGATCAAAACAGATTAAATGGATTAGTAGGGGTTGGACCATGTACGACGGAGCCCAACCAAACTCGACTCGATCCATCTATCCGACACTTCTATCACTGACCACCATAAGGCGGTAGCTCTCCTTAGGCAACTATCTTATGGCGGTTGCAGTCCTCGGCGGACCTTCGGGATTGCAACCACGCGATGAAGTGCGCGGCTCATGGTGATTGCTGTCAGCGAGCGCTATTATTGTTGAACACCTCTTTAATTAGTGACTCCTTCGTAATTTTATAACAGATTTCTTTCACTGATTCTGTCTTTTGTGAGAATGGGCCAAAAATGGTTGAGTTCCCTTTCCATAAATGATTCGTATCTTGACTTCACTTTTGTAAATTCATTTCAATCCATTTCCACGCTTTTGACTAAAAAAAAAAATTAGCTTACATGTGAGGAGGGGCATTGAAATATTTACTTATTAAACCGTACGTTTATCTATTAGCTTAAACTTTTAGAATAGTTGACAATGATCCCACAAAATTTTAAAGTTTGATTTATCCTTATACGTATTTATTTGAATTTCAATATGTCTGCATGTATCGATACGTAGGGGATGATGGTGTGGTACCGTCACTTAGTTTGGAGGCGGCAAGGGCGCCTTCACGGCGGCATGACTGTTCTAGAGGTTATGAATGTGATTGATCTTGATAAAGTTTGAGGTCACGCCCCTGTGGAAGTAAACATAACAAAGGAGGATCAACCCTCGCAACTTAGTTGTTTCGAAGGGTGGAAATTCCTAATGACTAACCCAATGTATTCCAACTTTCGAAACTTGGTTGTTTTGATGCGATGGGAAGTTGCCTTCTTGTCCACACAACATGGTACAGCATTCACAAATAGCAACAGCTTGGTCGCCGTGCTGTCGTCTCTAAGCTTGTCAACACGAACGGGACGTTCTTGTAATTATTGATCTCGAAGGGTAGGTGGCAACGTTGATTTGCAAAATTGTCTCATGAAATCTTTATTGACCGTTTAACCTGGTCCCTGGAGGAGCTATGCACAATACGAGACACCAATCTACAAATCGATTTCGCAAGGCCATTGTTTTTCTCCACCTCCACTTTCGATTGGTAAGTCATAGTTTGGCATTACCCACATGTGAACACAATAGAAATTAATTAAGAAAAAAATTTCGGGTGACGTGCGTACTCGCAACACATGAATCAGATTCGTGATCCGAGGAAAATTACTCCGATAGAGTTGTGAGAAAATGCGGCCAATTTTGTAAATCGGAAACTTACCCTTCGGTGAGATGTCTATTTTCTCCTCTAATAAAATACCTTAGCCTACAATGATTTTGACTTTTCATATGGTGGACCCAATTTTAATAGAGCCTTTGTAAACTGCTACCGAATCAATTTGAGTATATTCTTCCTTCTCTCTCACTTGATTTCATTTGAAATGGATGGGTTCCAACATCACATTCGAGAGGGAATTTTACACCTACTAATTTGGCAATGTTAGGTTGAGCGGGTTTAGAACACACGACGTTTTTGGGAATGTCCCAGATATCCACATCGACCCGTTTTTAACCCTAAAGATTAAGTGAACTATCAAAAAGGAAAAATTCTTTCTTTGCCAGTAGTACCCTAGAACTCAATTCAATGGCGGCCGCATTCGATCCAGATATGTTTGGTCTCCCCAACCTGATTTATAAACGTCTCTCGTATCTCTTGCCATCTCTTGCTCGAAAAGTTATCGCACAGTCTACAGACCTTGTAGATCGATATCATCTGAGCCGTCGATTACGTAGGTCTTACCGTGGAGAACAGTCCAGATGAATTCGATTTCCACGATCTATATAGATAGACCCCGCATTTCTTCTCCCTCACGCACCATCTGATGGACCCAACAATTGGGAGTTCAATATGGACATCTTCTGGGCTCCGCTGGGTATGGCCCACTCTCGGTCAGATTCCATCCAATAAATGGGCCTCCAAGAATGCTCAGGTTGCTTGTGGTTGGACCAACCCATGAAGAAGGTGCACTAGTGGGCCAAGATTCGGGGGCTATGCGGTCGGCCCACAGAGCCACTTACCTGCTTAGTGGGCCTTGGTACGCCCCCTGCATGTGGAGTCCACTCTATGTGGTACGACAACAGCATAAGTTTTTTTTCCCCCTTAACCACTACGTTGAGCAACGAACGAGCGACTCATCATTCATTCCGACTTGTCCGGTATATGTACTTTTGGTATGTGTACAAGGAGTTAAAAGCCAATTGTCACCCTTAGGCACCTCAACAAATCTCGGAAGATGGGTGAGCATAAGATCGCAGAAGAAAAAAAAATCTCAATCATTCGTAGTCGGAAACCTTAAAATTACTTGTGAGATACGGTATATTATATAAAGGCATAATAGAATGCATTATAATATGATATTTTCCCGAACAGTGCATCATTAATTTAAGACACCATAGAACCCTATGAGCCGAAGGGTTGTGATTGATTTGCTCCGCTAAGACCGGTATTGTGTTGATTTTCAAAAAAACATAAAAAAAAAAATGTTGATTTTGGTCACCAAAAGATCGTCCCTCCCACTTGCAGCAACTCATGAGAATAGTGGATACAGCCCTTGTATTTTTTTTTTGGTTTCTTGCCTCGTCGTTGTTCACCACGAGAACCTCGGCGATTATCGCCACCACCTCGTCAATCGTCATCCTTTACCAAATTGGCTCCATTCTTCTTTTGTTCAAACATTCCTTGTCCTCTTGTTTTCTCTTTTTCATTGAAAGAGGCTCCCTGTCCCATAGAAAACTTACGAATTGGCTATAGAATTGCAAGATGCAGGTTCCTCAACATTAAGTACTTGTTCATTATTTGCTTGGTCTTCAAATACATCAAGATTTCTGGCCTCACTTGCAATTTGAACGCGCTGTCGCAATAGACCCAAGCTCAAAAGACTTTTCTAGGGTCGTAGAAGTCCTTTGTAATCTTCCCATGTAGGGACGAAGGGCACGCAAGGTTGCAACCAGAGAGCAAGAGCCCGCCCGGGGCGGGCAAGGCGATGAAATGAGAATTACTAAATGTTTTTATAATCAAATTTTCGAAGGAGTTTCGACGTTGAATTGTTTTCAGTCGTGTTGAAAAGAATCTTAGAACAGGTGTTGCTTCATCAGGAAAGAGGAGATCAATATTTGATTCATTTGCCTCATCAGGCGGGATTTTTGTATTGCTTTGTGCTTTCGTGTTTCTTGTTGGTTCATATTATTTAACATGCTCAAAATATTTGCATAACTTATACTATGATTGGACAAACATTACGATTTTACGTCTTATGTTTTGTTCTTAGTCAAACGACATATTTATATGATGGGGTTCGAATGTGCTTTCAATAAAACTCCACTTAAGTTCTAGCGGAGAATTTGATTGATGTAAATTATGTTGGGTATAAACTTTTTGCATATTATTCCTATTGCGAAAACAAAAATAGCCTTAGATCCGTGCACCGTCTACATCTTGCTATATATAATAATGGTGCCATCCTAACAAAAAAATCAAAGTTTATTTGAAACTTGCTCTGACTACCCAATAGCTATTTCATCCTCACTGTTCGCTGAGCTCGCTTTGACTAATCCCCACTTTGCCGGGTTGCTATACATGTTTAAACAAAGTCCAAAAAAATAATTTGGCT
This sequence comes from Psidium guajava, assembly GCA_016432845.1. Classification (NCBI taxonomy): domain Eukaryota; kingdom Viridiplantae; phylum Streptophyta; class Magnoliopsida; order Myrtales; family Myrtaceae; genus Psidium; species Psidium guajava. Next base: position 1,884,990 of record CM028232.1, read on the forward strand.
TGGGAAAGATTAACAATTCTCTTGATGAAGGCAACCAATTCAAAACAGGGAAGGCATCGATTAATCTTGTGATAACTGCTCTTAGTCAATTAAGTAGTAGTTAATAAATAGTTAGGTATTAGTCAGTAAAATATATATTTCTTGTTGAAGACTGCTAGCGTGACCATCCGCTGCTAAATGACAGTAGATGGTGCTTTGCCAGCCACAAAAGAATTTGTGGCTGGCACATAGCAGTTTAAAAAAATTGTGAAATTTTTTCGTAGCTTGCATGACATGGTCACACTGTCATTGAATAGTGTGATCATCATCCAAGCATGTTCCTTTTTATGTTCGCATGCATCCGACTCATTTCAATAACTATGCAATTTACGTCAAGTCCAGCTTATGTAGGTTTCTTCATTGCCCAGTAACATGTACTGGGTCAAGTTTAACCTAGTTTTCTCACGTTGGAAGTCATTTTCACTCAAAAACTTTAAACGAATAATTTATGCATTACTTCTTCGATACGAAACTCCTTCGGTCTAGCACCATCGCAAGTGGATCTCGACACATTTGTTATGAAAATAACTGCATCGCGGTTTCGTTCTTTTTGCGAAAAACAACTTTTAGGGAAATATTTTTCGACTTTTCCGGCATTCGGTTCACGGAAATTAAATGACTCGAGGAAAACAAAATGATTTATTTATTTTTTTCGAATGGAGGAAATGATTTTTCATGGGGACCAATCTCGCTCCTCTCTTCTCTCTATTTACATGCTCCGAAGCACTTTCAATGGGTAGCGGACGTGGCACTCTTTATGAGTGGCATCTGTCTTTAACTTCCTTTTGATCGAGCCAAAATATTTTCCTTTTATAAGTTTCTCCATCTTGGTCCGCTCTCAGAGCTTCCTTGGATGCGCGCAGACGCAGCAACTTCACAACGTAACCTCTGCTTTCAGCCTCGTTCCAGGAACAAACACTTCAAGTTCCGGTTTGGTTAATAAGCTTCTCATTCCAAAGAAACCAAAAAGATCAAATTAATGCTTGGTATCTCTACTTAACACCCAATCAGAGCCTACCCCATTGCTTAGTCTGCCAACCTTAGTCTTCTGATTTAGCCCAAAAATACCAAACTAAAAATGTCTGCGTTCGTAGCACAAATACCAAAAGTCATCCACCGGGGAAGAAGAAAGATGCCGGTCATTTTATTGACTCGGTAAGTAATAGTTCATTTGCGTTTATCAATGGAAACGCCTTTTTTTTTTCCCCTTCACTCTTGATGGTTTAAGTGAGCAAAATCAATTATTCTCTGCACTACAGTAATTTATCAACATGTTCACATGCATTCCAGCTCATTCAGAAAGCTGCACTGTAGTAAGTCTAGTTCAACTTGCTTATTTTTTTTTTCTCCTTGGCGACAAGAGTGCTTCTTCATGTTCTTTTTTTTTATTAAACCCAGAGAGAGATCCAAGCCGGTCAACAAAGAATAGATAGGCGAAGTAGCCAATAGCAGTCTGTTCTTGCCTATTGATAGATAGCAAGTTGCTTCCAAGCTCGATCAAGAGAGTGAGAGAGAGAGAGTTCTTTTTTTTTTATCAACATGTTCACATGCAATCCAGCTCATTCAGAAAGCTACGCAATAGTATGTCTAGTTCAACTTGCTTATTTTTTTTTCCTCCTTGACGACAAGATTGCTTCTTCATGTTCTTTTTTCATTAAACAGAGAGAGATCCAAGCCGGCCATCATAGAATAAATAGGCGAGGCAGCTAATAGCAGTCTATTCTTGCCTATCGATAGAGATCCATGCCGGCCAATATGCAGATACCTTGACATTGGTTGACATTGTATATTTGATATGATTGCCCTTAATTGATTCACTGAAATATTGTATATCAAGAAATTGATCCCTTTTCTTTTCTGTATATTTCTTACATAGATTAATTAGACTCTACGTATTATAAATAGGGCTGTACTCATACATTTTCAATATGAGAAAGTAATACAGATCTTCCTCCATTTAGCTTTTCATCAACTTATATTGTGACACTCCTTCACAAAACAAACATCGTGTATCATATATTATGATAAAGCACAGACAAATTGAACAACGATTATAATTATTAGAGCTCAATTCTTTATACCATCACCACATCAAGTATCGTCACTTATCACGTCTCATTCATTTATGCCGTGAATGTCTAGTCTAAAAATATAAGCTCCACCATATATGACGAGAACAGCTGGGCTCCATGCACGTATAGATATATTTTATCTTGGGCAACTTGGGCAGCAGTGGTTGGTCAACGAGGGCATCATCCTGGACGTCTTCTTCTCGGGAAAAATCAGAGAAGTCTTTGAGTGATTTAGCCATGAAATCTTGAATGAAGATTTGTTAATTCCTTTGTGAGATTTGAGGGATTATTTCGTAAGAAATTGGGGTTAAACACCGTATGCATTATTGGATGTAATTGAGAATAGAAAACACTGAGAGTGCTTGAGCAATTTCGAGTATGGTTTGTAATCTCTATGTATCGCTTGATCTATAGTGAAATTCGTTACTGTTATTTCCATGGACGTAGGTCTCTATTTTCGAACCATGCATATCCGGTGTCTAATTTATTTTCTTGTTCTGTCTATTTATTATTCGATCGCTTGTTTCGTGTAACAATTAGTATCAGCTAGGATGCCCACTTCACGCGACAATTAGATCCAGTCATTTTCTATTAATTTGTCTACTATTTCCTGTTGACACCTGATTTTTAATCATTTTTTCTATTGCTAAAGTAATAAAAAATCCATAAAAATTCATAAATTGAAAAATCAACTTTGGGGACCTTAGCCAAGCCTAGGGAACCAATTTTGACCAAAAAACGATTTTTCATATTTTCAGTATTTTTCGGTATTTTTATTTTCGAAAATTCATAAAACAAAAAATGAAGAAAAAATGAGAAAATTGAAAAATAAACTTTGGAAGCCTTGGCCAAGCCTAGGCAACCATTTTTGAACAAAAAATAAAATTTCATATTAAATATATATATTTTTAATTTTTTAAAAAAAATACAAAAATACTTGAAAATTTTGGAAAAATAACATTTGAGGCCAAAAAAATACACAAAGATAGTTAATATTTTTATTTTAAATCTATTTTCATATTGGCCATCGCAAATTCAGAAAAATCCAATTCGAGTCACGTGTTCCTTCACGAGTATAATCTTGAATCGGGCCTAAAAAAATTTAATTTGAGTCAACTTATTTTTAATTTTCACTTTTTATGAGTTGTGACATTGTTTTCTAATATTTTAAATTTTCATCTTGGCCCAATTATACCCAGAATGACTAAATTTTGCAAAAGGGCTTTAATTAAATTCTGCATTATTTTCAACGGCAAGAAATGAGCTTAAATTTGACATGTGGTGAATTTTGGTGTGTCAAAAATTGTGAGGAGATTTGGACTTAAAGAAATATATTTTTTCAGGGACTAAATTGTAAATACTTAAAATTCAAGGACTAGAGTGCAAATACTTAACTCTTGAAGGATTATTTTACAAATAAAAAAAAGAAGAGTTAGTGGATAAATTAGAATAGAGAAGGGAAGATGGAGAAGAGGAGATGAAGAAGAGAAGTTGGAGAAGAATAGATGGAGAAAATAAGATAAGAATATAGAAGGGAAGATAGAGATGAAGAAGAGTTAGTGGAGAAATTAGAATGGAAGATAAGAATAGAGAAGGGAAGATGGAGATGAAGAAGAGTTAGTGGAGAAATTAGAATGGGAGATAAATATGGAGAAGGGAAGATGAAGATGAAGAAGAGTTAGTGGAGAGATTAGAATGTGAGATAGAGATGGAGAATGGAAGATGAAAATGAAGAAGAGTTAGTGGAGAAATTAGAATGGGAGATAGAGTTAGTGGAAAAATTAGAATGGGAGATAGATGAGTAGATTATAAAAGGAGGATGAAGTGAGCTTGAGAGGGGATTCTTGAGAGAGAAAATTTGAAGTGTTTGGGAGAATTTTTTGGAGAGGAAATTTTTGATGTTTGAGAGAGTTTTTGGAGATTGAAGAAAAATTCGAGAAAAAGAAAATACCAAAAGAGAGAGAATTTTGAAGATGATGGGAGTTTAAAGCTAGGGGTTATCATCACAAATTCCTTCATCGATCAATATAAATCAAGAGTTCATCCTCGTTAACGAGCAAGCAAATTCGAGCTAAGTGTTTTTATTTATTCATTTATTTATGATTTTACTCGCAAATTAGCACAAATTGTATACACTTTCTCCATCTCTTTTTTTCCCCATATTTTATGTCAGGAGAAGGATATCTCTACGTCAACAGCAAAAATCTCGTAGAGATGCAAAAATCGGCCCAGACAAGCTCCTAAGCTGTCCACCGATTTCTCAATTGATCTGTGACTAAAAGTCCCTCTTAATTCAAAAGAAACTCTCTATATTGGGAACATAGAGAGCGAAAATCAATTATAGAAATCCCTCCCAAAAAAATGGGAGATAAGTACTCTTTCCACTCTTCTGGTTTTAGGTGCAGATTAGCACATATTTTGTATACTGACACTTCACTTTATTTTATGTCAGGAAGCCGCAGCTCTATATCAATGGTCAACCCTGTGGAAGCACAAAATCGGCTTGGAGGAGTCCTCAAGCGCGCACAAATTTCAAATTGTTGAATCAATTCGTTGTATTTTATTTTAAAGAATTCATACCCCAAAATGGAGAGGACAAAGTCCATCCGCAATTTAAATACCTGCACCATAAATCCCAAAGGGAAGAGCCAAGCCAATGCTTAGCCTCCCATTGGAGGTTTTTACTTACAGTAGTAAAATACCTGCAACTTAAATACATATACCTTAAATCCCAAAGGGAAGAGCCAAGCCAATGCTTAGCCTCCCATTGGAGGTTTTTACTTACAATAGTTAAATACCTGCAACTTAAATACCTGTACCTTAAATCCCAAAGGGAAGAGCCAAGCCAATGCTTAGCCTCCCATTGGAGGTTTTTACTTACAGTAGTTAAATATTTGCAACTTAAATACCTGTACCTTAAATCCCAAAGGGAAGAGCCAAGCCAATGCTTAGCCTCCCATTGGAGGTTTTTACTTACGGTAGTTAAATACCTGTACCTTAAATCCCAAAGGGAAGAGCCAAGCCAATGCTTAGCCTCCCATTGGAGGTTTTTACTTACAGTAGTTAAATACCTACAACTTAAATACCTGTACCTTAAATCCCAAAGGGAAGAGCCAAGCCAATGCTTAGCCTCCCATTGGAGGTTTTTACTTACAGTAGTTTAAATACTTGCAACTTAAATACATGTACCTTAAATCCCAAAGGGAAGAGCCAAGCCAATGCTAGGCCTCCCATTGGAGGTGTTTATTCACTGTCATGTACTTCCTATAATTTAATTTTTGAATCATCAAACCCAAAAGATGAGTAGGTCGTAATACTGCATAGAAGTCGTTAACACACTCCCTCTTTCGGCTTCAGGGAATCTTTAACACTTAAAAAAATATAACAAATAAAAATATATACCATCCATGCATCCTATTTAAAAAGTGAAAACACAAAAGAGAATACCTTACTAGAGCCTTAGGAATAAACCAAGCTTGAGTTGCCGAATTAGGATATCCATGAAATTAAGGTACCGAAAGGGCATTAGTTTTAATTAACTAGTGTAACCAAGTCCCCGAGCTCATAATCTCTGGTTCGCAGGAATAAATTAGTTCTCCCGCTAATTTATTTAGGTTTCTAATCGACCTACCAAGAACGATTAGTGGCGACTCCAAATTTCAAAATCATTTAAACAAAAACCAAAGTTGCGATTCGGTAGGGCTTGGGAGGGTCCGCGTTAGGTTAATCAAATCTAATTAACCTAATAATCCGTTAAGCCTTTAGAAATAATAAAAATTTTTAGAGGGTCGCGACAGCTTGGCGACTCCGCTGGGGAATAGAGATTTTTAATTTTCGAAAAAAGATACCAATTGGAATACTTAAATTTTTTCGAAATTTTAAAAGTCTTAGTGGACTTAGGCCAATGAAAATTTCATGGATATCTCGCTTCTGGCGATCTTGCTTGGGACTCATTCTATAGGTGTTATATGTTTTTGCAGGATGGGAGTTATAAGGGGCGGAGTGTTTGGCTAACCCATTTGTTTTGCAGGCTCGGTGTTGGGATTATGTTTAATTTCACACATTTTTAGAAGCGCTGTTTTGATATCAATTGTTGTGCATGTCTTGCATATTCTGAGGATCACAACACCTGCACACACAAGCGTCTAAACCCAAGTCGCGAAATTTTTCCTAGGTAACCATAGATAGGGATCGAATATGCAAAGCTCTTGCGTCGATTACGCTTGGGTTGACCATATTTTGTCCCGCTCATTATCTGAATTGACAATTCTTCCCATTGTGATTTGATTGCGCGGAGGGTAAGGTTGTCAATTCAGATAGTGGGGGCCTTTTAGGTCCATACCCTGTCTCTCCTTCTTTTATTTTCTAGAGTCCACTCCTCACTTGAGTCATGCGCATGACTTTGTGATTTGCATTTCTCCAAGGTAAAAGTAAGTTCTCTAATTTTATCTTGTATTTATTTTCGGTCGGTCTATGCTAGGTGTTAGTCAGTTTTTGAGCTTGATATTACGACCATTCTTTTAAAAGAAAATAAAAATTAAATTTGTCCCTCATTTCTTTTTATTATTTTTTTTTTGAAAAAAATGATGTGAAAAAATCCCTTCATGGGAATTTTATTAACCAATAAGAGATTTTTGTCATGTTTTTATTACTTCAATAAAAATGAAATTTTCCTGAAAAAATTTTCCTCTGAAAATTTATTTCAATAAAAAGAAAAATTCTTTAAAAAAAAAACTCTAGTAGACATCAAGTGATTTTATCACATTTTTCAAATTATAAAAACTTGCAAGAAAATTCTTCTCGAGAAATTCGCTCATGTTTTTCTAAGAAAAGTTTCTCTAAATAAAATTAGACTAATGTCTCGGGGGAGTTGTATTGACCAATAAGAGATTTTTGTCATGTTTTTCTTGCTTCAATAAAAATGAAATTTTCCTGACAAATTTTCCTCTGAAAATTTATTTCGATAAAAAGAAAAATTCCTTCAAAAAAAAAACTTTGGTAAACATCAAGTGATTTTATCACATTCTTTCAAATTATAAAAACTTGCAACAAAAATTCTTTTCGAGAAATTCGCTCATGTTTTTCTAAGAAAATTTTCTCTAAATAAAATTAGACTAATGTCTCGGGGGAATTTTGTTAACCAATAAAAGATTTCTGTTATGTCTTTCCTGCTTCAATAAAAATAAAATTTTCCTGATAAATTTACCTCTGAAAATTTATTTTGATAAAAAGGAAATTCCTTCAAAGATTTTAGTAAACATCAAGAGATTTTGTCACATTCCTTTAAAAAAAATAATAAAAAAAAGAGTAATAAATATGCAAAAAAAATTATGTATCAGAAATTAACCCATTTCTTCCTAAAGAAATTTTTTTTTTCTGATTTCTCTATAAAATAGAAAAAATAAAATTGGACTAATATATGAGTCATGGACCGACATTCCTTGTGTCGCATACTAATTATATCATTTTCTTTTGCAGGGAGATCCTAGATACCCTAGACGGGTGTAAAAATTAAGTTCAATAATATATCAAGAATCATCTTCAGAAATACCAAAAGACGAAAAACACCAAGGCTTCAACCGTTAATTCAGGGAGGCAAACGAACACTGTCCATCTTTGACAGATAGAGTTGTGTCAATCCGTAAACTTGTATGGGCAGTGTATTGTGATATGACGGTGGACTTATACTGATTAAACACGGGGGCATATTTAATGTATTACAGAGGATCCCGCGTCTTTTGAAAGACAATATGGATTATATAATCAGAAACCATGAAATAAGTACCTTAACCTGATTAAATCAACCAGAGACCGGTCTTAAAATTTCCTCGGATCCGAAACACGCGGAGGGTTTTAGAGGACCGAGGTTCTATTAATGAATGTGACCCACAAGTATTTCTCCCAATGCTACAGGCGCCCGACAAGAGCAAGTGGGCACCGAAAGAAACAAAACACGGTTGAAGTGGGGCACGCAACAAATGGCCGAATTTATTGGCACACTAATTAAGTGGTGGTAGCTTTATTAATTTACATGATTGAACGCGGGTCTCTAGGCGGCTGGTGGAAAGCCACACTGAATGCCTCTCTAATGTTCTTGATATCATCGTCTACCGCAATCCGCGAGAGCATTATGAAGAAGATTAAACCTAGACGAATACGTCTACTTAGTTTCATCGCACGTTCTCGCCTTTTGTCGATGTCCAAAATTAATGCACAAGCTAGAAGTAATCATTTCCCTTTCCCCCTATTAAATGCTCGGAGCCGTTAACCGCACCAAACTCGAAAAAATTAATATCGAGACGAAATCTGCGTAAATTTGAAGGGTAAATCCGTATCGTTCCAATTTACCCTTAAATTACTCCGGTTTTAAATTTGATCCCTTCTATTTTCAGGAATTTGCAAAAGCGACTCGAGAATACAGTTGTATCCAAAAACCAAATTTCCTGGTCGGGCTAAATTGGGGGCAAATCAACTCATGGACATTACCACGGGATGGACAGCTTCGGTTAAAGAAAAATACAAGCGAAAGATCCGAACAATCTCAGACATGGGTAATTCTGTATCGTTCTAATTTGCACATAATCATCTCGAGTCCTGAATTTTTTTATTCCATTCTTAACAGGGATTGCAAATTACCTCGAGAAATATCGTAACAAGGCCCAAGGTGATACAACAGGGCCGCGTTATCCCCAAGGATTAACCTTTGAAAAGAAAACCCCATGGACACCTATGGTCCAATGGACCGAATGCAGGAATACTCGACGAGTAATACCGAAGTCAATATTTTGCCACATTCTCGGCTTAATGGTGAAGCATCCAACAAAAGTCGAAGAAAACTCAACCCAGCAAAATTGGTAAAAGACTTGTACAAGGCATTCAAGATGAAGGGTAAATCAGTATCGTTTCCAATTTATCCCTTTTAATACCGGTTGACATGTCTCCTTTTCTTGTTACAGGAAATATTTATACTAACATGTAACATGTTGGAGGAGACAAATCCAAAAGAAAATGATGATCATTTGACAAGATCTATTCTGGTGAAAAATGGGGGGCATTTAACTGCTAAACCATGGCGGTCGCTGTCACTAAACAAACCAAAATGCTCCCTCACCCATATGCCTCATCGTGCAGGGGCAAAACTTGAGACAAACCGCTCCTCGACATAAGGAGTGGGCTTCCCAATTTGTTCAATCCACCCACATACCAGGGGCAATTCAAATCCGCCCATGTTTGCACATTATATAAATACACATGATGCTAAAAATTGTCACATCGGCATTGTGTTTACACATTTCACGAATTATGTATGATTATTCCGCATGTTTAATTTACCAACTCTAACTTAGAACATAAACTGCATAGGAGACATCAAATGTGCAAAATGGGGCATAACAGGATGAGGAAAGTTAAACCATTTCTACACACGGGTCTAACATTTTAATCTACAGATAAACAGCCTTTCTCTAGAGTGAGAGAAAGCCCCTTCGGACTAAAGTCCCCCATTCAGATTACATTCGAGGCGTTCATATTATGAGAACCTCCTTAAATAGAATTGGTAATGCAAACTTGACAGAATAGTTTTGCATGATCCACATTTTGATTGATTGCATCATGAGTTATCACACAGACTACTTCTAATCATTGCCAACTTAGCTGAACAATTTTGTATGAACCAATGAACGCATTGATGAAAATGCTTGCACATGTTAGCTCTGACATTGCCTGACAGGCAACACATTCCCGGTGTTTGAATTACCTTCCAAAGTCTTGAAATTCATTTGGCGATTATTGAATGAACAAGCCTGGTTGTCGAGAAGCCACCAAGCATTTCTTCCAAATTCTCAGGTAAGTATATCTTCAACCTGAACCTTTCAAGAGAATGAATTCTGACGGTTGTTGGGGTACTCGAATCCATTGCGGTATATATAGGTATCCACCTTCTTCAATAAAGCATGATTTGTCTTAAGGACAGAAATGTTCGAGACCTTTTGATCTCTGCCTCTTTGGTTTATTCCTAAAGTGACAGGAGAATATAATTTGGGTTTGAGCTTCCGTAGGATTCCTGGTCTCCCCAGATTTCAGAATGGCACCCTTTGAGGTACACCAAGCCCTTCTTACAGGCAAACTAAGTCCTTCTTACAGGCAAACCAAGTCCTTCTTACAGGCAAACCAAGTCCTTCTTACAGGCATAAAGTCCTTCTTACAGGCAAACTAAGTCCTTCTTACAGGCATAAAGTCCTTCTTACTGGCAAACTAAGTCCTTCTTACAGGCAAACCAAGTCCTTCTTACAGGCACAAAGTCCTTCTTACAGGCAAATCAAGTCCTTCTTACAGGCAAACAAAGTCCTTCTTACAGGCAAAACAAGTCCTTCTTACAGGCAAATCAAGTCCTTCTTACAGGTATAAAGTCCTTTTTACAGGCACAAAGTCCTTCTTACAGGCAAATCAAGTCCTTCTTACAGGCATAAAGTCCTTCTTATAGGCAAATCAAGTCCTTCTTACAGGCAAACTAAGTCCTTCTTACAGGCAAACCAAGTCCTTCTTACAGGCACAAAGTCCTTCTTATAGGCAAATCAAGTCCTTCTTACAGGCAAACTAAGTCCTTCTTACAGGCAAACCAAGTCCTTCTTATAGGCAAATCAAGTCCTTCTTACAGGCACAAAGTCCTTCTTACAGGCAAATCAAGTCCTTCTTACATGCATAAAGTCCTTCTTACAGGCAAATCAAGTCTTTCTTACAGGCAAACAAAGTCCTTCTTACAGGTAAACAAAGTCCTTCTTACAGGCAACCAAAGTCCTTCTTACAGGCAACGCAAGTCCTTCTTACAGGCACAAAGTCCTTCTTACAGGCAAAGTAAGTCCTTACAGGCAAATCAAGTCCTTCTTACAGGCAAATCAAGTCCTTCTTACAGGCACAAGTCCTTTTTACAGACACCAAGTCCTTTCTACAGGCACCAAGTCCTTCTTACAGGTATCTCCATGGGGTGACCTACCATACGGGTCAAATCTCAATCAAAATTTAATCAGTAGAATCCTTTTATTAGGAATCTACCATGGTATGACCCACCATACGGGTCAAATGGTATGACCCACCATACGGGTCAAATTTTAATTCAATTTTTAATCAGTAGAATCCTTTTATTAGGAATCTACTATGGGTTGATCCACCATACGGGTTCAAGTTCAACCACCCTAAAGTTTTTTTATATAACGAATCCTTAGGTTCTCATTTCATTTTCAGTGGAACATTCATGTCACGACTCTTTTTATTTCCTTGTATTGAGTCGATTAGAATTCAGGTGTCATCTCGTCTTTGAAATGAACCTCTACCGAGCTTCCTTTCAAAGAGGGGCAGCTGTTGACACCTGATTTTTAATCATTTTTTCTATTGCTAAAGTAATAAAAAATCCATAAAAATTCATAAATTGAAAAATCAACTTTGGGGACCTTAGCCAAGCCTAGGGAACCAATTTTGACCAAAAAACGATTTTTCATATTTTCAGTATTTTTCGGTATTTTTATTTTCGAAAATTCATAAAACAAAAAATGAAGAAAAAATGAGAAAATTGAAAAATAAACTTTGGAAGCCTTGGCCAAGCCTAGGCAACCATTTTTGAACAAAAAATAAAATTTCATATTAAATATATATATTTTTAATTTTTTAAAAAAAATACAAAAATACTTGAAAATTTTGGAAAAATAACATTTGAGGCCAAAAAAATACACAAAGATAGTTAATATTTTTATTTTAAATCTATTTTCATATTGGCCATCGCAAATTCAGAAAAATCCAATTCGAGTCACGTGTTCCTTCACGAGTATAATCTTGAATCGGGCCTAAAAAAATTTAATTTGAGTCAACTTATTTTTAATTTTCACTTTTTATGAGTTGTGACATTGTTTTCTAATATTTTAAATTTTCATCTTGGCCCAATTATACCCAGAATGACTAAATTTTGCAAAAGGGCTTTAATTAAATTCTGCATTATTTTCAACGGCAAGAAATGAGCTTAAATTTGACATGTGGTGAATTTTGGTGTGTCAAAAATTGTGAGGAGATTTGGACTTAAAGAAATATATTTTTTCAGGGACTAAATTGTAAATACTTAAAATTCAAGGACTAGAGTGCAAATACTTAACTCTTGAAGGATTATTTTACAAATAAAAAAAAGAAGAGTTAGTGGATAAATTAGAATAGAGAAGGGAAGATGGAGAAGAGGAGATGAAGAAGAGAAGTTGGAGAAGAATAGATGGAGAAAATAAGATAAGAATAGAGAAGGGAAGATAGAGATGAAGAAGAGTTAGTGGAGAAATTAGAATGGAAGATAAGAATAGAGAAGGGAAGATGGAGATGAAGAAGAGTTAGTGGAGAAATTAGAATGGGAGATAAATATGGAGAAGGGAAGATGAAGATGAAGAAGAGTTAGTGGAGAGATTAGAATGTGAGATAGAGATGGAGAATGGAAGATGAAAATGAAGAAGAGTTAGTGGAGAAATTAGAATGGGAGATAGAGTTAGTGGAAAAATTAGAATGGGAGATAGATGAGTAGATTATAAAAGGAGGATGAAGTGAGCTTGAGAGGGGATTCTTGAGAGAGAAAATTTGAAGTGTTTGGGAGAATTTTTTGGAGAGGAAATTTTTGATGTTTGAGAGAGTTTTGGGAGATTGAAGAAAAATTCGAGAAAAAGAAAATACCAAAAGAGAGAGAATTTTGAAGATGATGGGAGTTTAAAGCTAGGGGTTATCATCACAAATTCCTTCATCGATCAATATAAATCAAGAGTTCATCCTCGTTAACGAGCAAGCAAATTCGAGCTAAGTGTTTTTATTTATTCATTTATTTATGATTTTACTCGCAAATTAGCACAAATTGTATACACTTTCTCCATCTCTTTTTTTCCCCATATTTTATGTCAGGAGAAGGATATCTCTACGTCAACAGCAAAAATCTCGTAGAGATGCAAAAATCGGCCCAGACAAGCTCCTAAGCTGTCCACCGATTTCTCAATTGATCTGTGACTAAAAGTCCCTCTTAATTCAAAAGAAACTCTCTATATTGGGAACATAGAGAGCGAAAATCAATTATAGAAATCCCTCCCAAAAAAATGGGAGATAAGTACTCTTTCCACTCTTCTGGTTTTAGGTGCAGATTAGCACATATTTTGTATACTGACACTTCACTTTATTTTATGTCAGGAAGCCGCAGCTCTATATCAATGGTCAACCCTGTGGAAGCACAAAATCGGCTTGGAGGAGTCCTCAAGCGCGCACAAATTTCAAATTGTTGAATCAATTCGTTGTATTTTATTTTAAAGAATTCATACCCCAAAATGGAGAGGACAAAGTCCATCCGCAATTTAAATACCTGCACCATAAATCCCAAAGGGAAGAGCCAAGCCAATGCTTAGCCTCCCATTGGAGGTTTTTACTTACAGTAGTAAAATACCTGCAACTTAAATACATATACCTTAAATCCCAAAGGGAAGAGCCAAGCCAATGCTTAGCCTCCCATTGGAGGTTTTTACTTACAATAGTTAAATACCTGCAACTTAAATACCTGTACCTTAAATCCCAAAGGGAAGAGCCAAGCCAATGCTTAGCCTCCCATTGGAGGTTTTTACTTACAGTAGTTAAATATTTGCAACTTAAATACCTGTACCTTAAATCCCAAAGGGAAGAGCCAAGCCAATGCTTAGCCTCCCATTGGAGGTTTTTACTTACGGTAGTTAAATACCTGTACCTTAAATCCCAAAGGGAAGAGCCAAGCCAATGCTTAGCCTCCCATTGGAGGTTTTTACTTACAGTAGTTAAATACCTACAACTTAAATACCTGTACCTTAAATCCCAAAGGGAAGAGCCAAGCCAATGCTTAGCCTCCCATTGGAGGTTTTTACTTACAGTAGTTTAAATACTTGCAACTTAAATACATGTACCTTAAATCCCAAAGGGAAGAGCCAAGCCAATGCTAGGCCTCCCATTGGAGGTGTTTATTCACTGTCATGTACTTCCTATAATTTAATTTTTGAATCATCAAACCCAAAAGATGAGTAGGTCGTAATACTGCATAGAAGTCGTTAACACACTCCCTCTTTCGGCTTCAGGGAATCTTTAACACTTAAAAAAATATAACAAATAAAAATATATACCATCCATGCATCCTATTTAAAAAGTGAAAACACAAAAGAGAATACCTTACTAGAGCCTTAGGAATAAACCAAGCTTGAGTTGCCGAATCAGGATATCCATGAAATTAAGGTACCGAAAGGGCATTAGTTTTAATTAACTAGTGTAACCAAGTCCCCGAGCTCATAATCTCTGGTTCGCAGGAATAAATTAGTTCTCCCGCTAATTTATTTAGGTTTCTAATCGACCTACCAAGAACGATTAGTGGCGACTCCAAATTTCAAAATCATTTAAACAAAAACCAAAGTTGCGATTCGGTAGGGCTTGGGAGGGTCCGCGTTAGGTTAATCAAATCTAATTAACCTAATAATCCGTTAACCCTTTAGAAATAATAAAAATTTTTAGAGGGTCGCGACATTTCCCTACACCTTGAAGTGCACGGTACCAACAACTAAGCTCTCCACGGTCATCTTGTCGGGAAACCCGTAGAAGAGGCATTTCATTCTTTGATATTCACAGAGAGATCGGTTCGACAGTTATTGAAGAAGCAACAATGGCGCGTGACCTAGTAGTATTTGGGCTTTCTTTTGCAGTGTTGGTTGCGTCCATTCTTCTCTCTGTGCTCGTGTACAATTTTGTCAAGAGCAACAAGAAGAGCACGCGTCGAAAAGCTGATGATACCGGCGCGTCTAGCTCGTCTGCCACTTCGACAGGAAGTGACAACTACGATGTTTTCTTGAGCTTCTGCGGCAAAGATACTCGCAAAACCTTTGGAGATCACCTCTACCTCGGCCTCGTTGATGCTGGAATCCGAGTGTTCAGAGACGACAATGAGCTTCGCGAAGGTGAGAAGATCGGCCCCGACCTTCTCCAGGCCATCAAGAACAGTAAGATCTCAATCCCGATTCTCTCTCAGAACTATGCTTCGAGCAAATGGTGCCTTCAAGAGCTCGTTGAGATGATAGAGTGCATGAAGAGCGTTGGGCAAATTGTCTTGCCCGTATTTTACCGGGTTGAACCGGCTCATGTGCGATACCAAACAGAAAGCTTTGGAAAGACTTTCTCCCGTTTAAGTAGGAAGTATTTGGAACAAGATGTTGCGAAATGGAAACAAGCGCTCCAAGAAGTGGCTTCCCTAAAGGGATGGGAATCGGAGAGAACTGCTAGCGGGTATTTCCTTTACTTTCTTTCAACAAGATCTTGCTTGTAGATGAGGCTATACATTCGTGTTCTTCTCATCTTGTGCTTGCGTTTTTTACTCTTACATGCTGTAGTGTTGTGATAGTGACGTATAACAGGATATAATCGTTCTTCTAATGCATTTTAGCTCGAATGCTTTGTAAACAGCCGCGAAGGAGAGCTGGTGAAAATAATCGTCAGAAATGTTTTCAGCGAGTTAAAGAAGGCCTTTCTGCTGGATGTCCCCGAACAGCTTGTCGGAATCAAAGATGCTGTGGAGGATATCTTGAGATTGCTGGACAATAATGCTGGTGCCACCCAAATCGTTGGTATTCATGGAATGGGGGGCATTGGTAAGACAACTTTAGCCAAGGATGTCTACAATAAACTCTCCAGCCAATTTCAGCATCGCAGTTTCATCAAGGATATTCGAGAATCCACGCGGCACAAGGGCCTTTCATATTTGCAGAATAAATTAATATCTGATATACTGAAAATGAAGGATGAAGTGTCGAATACGGATGAAGGAATCAGGATCATGGAATCTAGATTTAAATGTAAGAAAGTCCTACTTCTTCTAGATGATGTGGATGATAAGGATCAGATCAAAGATTTGGTTGGAAGACTCGACTGGTTTGAGGAGGGAAGTAGGATAATAATTACCACGAGAATCAAGTCTGTTCTTGATGATGTGAACTGCAAGTACGAACTCAAGGAAATTGTTGAGGATAAATCTTTGATCTTGTTTAGTAGACATGCCTTTCGGAGGAACTCTCCTCTATGTGAATTTGAGTCTCTCTCTCGTGCTTTCGTATCCACTGCTGGAGGGCTGCCCTTAGCTCTCAAGGTTTTAGGTTCGTTTTTGTGTGGGCAAAATCGAGGATTTTGGGAAGACGCGTTAAAGAAGTTGAAGAAAGTACCACATATTCAAGTGCAAGAGAAGCTGAGGATAAGTTATGACACGTTAAGCTATGAGGAACAACAGATATTTTTGGACACTGCTTGTTTCTTCAATGGAACTCCAAAATTATTTGCATTCTACATGTGGGAGGCTTGCAATTTTCTTCCGAATATGGGGATTGAAAGATTGAGTTTTATGTCGCTAGTAAAAATTGACAATGATGGAAAGTTGAGAATGCATGACCAACTGAGAGACCTTGGTAGGGAAATTTTTCGTCAAGAAGATTACAATACTCCTATGAATCGAAGTAGGGTGTGGATCCATGAGGAAGCCTTGGAAGTACTTCAAAGGAATAAGGTAATTGTAACCTCTATTGTTGTTCTACTCTCTTTTGACATGAATTCTCTTAATGGGAATAAATTGTTAGACCTCACAGCCGACATTACTCTCCTTATATTATTTCCTTGATGTGATTAGGTAGACATTTTCTATTGGGTTGAAAAAGAAAAGAAAACGTTTAGGTTTAAACAATAAAATACTTTTGTAAGTTAAGGACATCATTTCCTTTTATGAAGGGAAAAGTGCATTTACTAAAGAAAATGAAACTGCATTTACTAAAGAAAGAAATTTAGTGCTCACAGTTATTAAAATAGAGGGGAAATCTAAACAAAATCCTCCAAAAAATCTGAAGTGGTACGTGCTTATCCTTGAATTTTCAACTGTTACCTAATAATACCGCATGAACTCTAGTTTCGTCATAGCCATTAAATTATTATTATTATTTTTCTGTCAGCATGTGCAATGCACGTAACTTTTAAGGTGTAAATGCATATTTTCATCTAATCTTTTGGAAGGGAATTCCTCTTTTCCCCTTAATTACTGTATAAAAATAAATAGTATATAAAATGGGAGAAAACTAAAGTAACTAAAGTACGAATAATAGAAAAAATAAATATCAACAACAATATTAAGCAATAAAATTTATTATTTGACAGCCACTTTAATAGAAGATATTTTGAAAAAAGAGTAAACAAAAATTAAACAAAAATTGGAAAAGGCCTCAACAATCAAGGTGAAATGACGAAAATTGGTCACTGATTATCTATATTTAAGGGGTTCATTGATATAAAATACGATTAATTAATAAACATATTTCAAACTTCATAAAAGGAAATGATGTCCTTAACTTATAAAAGGATATGGTTAACCGAAATCCAATGCGATAATCTTAAATATTTTTTGTTGATTGCTCCTCTCCACTGTTATCCAACATTTGTGAAGGGAAAAGAAAAGGATCGCGTTCAGGCTCTTTGGCTCGAGGAAAACCGCTCGAATGTGGAACTCACAACGGAGCAATTTGAGACACTACCGAACTTAAGGTTACTTGCAGGGGGTAATGCAACACTGATTGGAGATTCCAAAGGCTTGCTTCCTAAGTTACGATTCCTCATATGGTGCAGCAGGGATCCTGCATCCGTGCTTACTAGTTTTCATCTAGAGAAATTAGTCTTTCTTTGGTTGGGAGATAGTGACATTTCAGAGCATTGGGAAGGTTGGAGTCATCTCAAGGTCAGACGAAGAGCATCTTGTCTTCTCTTTTGTTTTCTAATGATTTATATTCTCTGTGAAAATTTATCAATCATTTTATTTTGCAGGTGGCGAACCAGTTGAAAACTCTAGGTCTTGTAGATTGCCATTGTTTAAAAGTTTCTCCTGATCTCTCAGCCTTCCAAAATTTAGAGGAGTTAGTCTTCAAAGGATGTGATAATCTGGAGCAAATTCACTCTTCTATTGGAGAAGCCAAGGGCCTCCTTCGTTTGAACTTGCGGGGATGTAAGAAACTCCAAAAGCTACCCCAAGAAATGGGCAATTTGGAAGAACTGAAGGAACTTTACATATGGGGGACTGCTATAGAGGAAATTCCTCCGTGTATAGATTCTTTGAACAAGCTGGAGAAGCTAATGGCCTCCAAATGCAAATCATTGGTCGGACTTCCCGACTCAATTAGCCATCTGGTAAATTTGTCGCGCCTTGACTTGAGTGGTTGCTCGGAATTATGTAGACTTCCAGAATGCATCGGATCCCTTGTGAAATTGGAGTACTTGTCATTACAGGGAGTGGGTGTTCCAGAAGATCCCCAGCTTGATCATGATCTCTTTCATATCCCCAACTCAATTGGGAAGTTGGAACGGTTGACTGAATTGGACTTGTCACGATCAGGCATTTGCGAATTACCTGAATCCATTGGGGATTTGAAAAACTTGAAAATTTTGACTATTGCTCATTGTGAGAAATTGAGTTGTTTACCCAGTACTATTAGCAAGTTGGGCAACCTTGAAAAATTAGACGCCACCGAATGCATTAGTCTGGGAGGGGAAATCCCTATAGATCGGTTGTCTTCGCTGAAGATCCTTCGATTAAGTTCGACACGCGTTTCTGGCTTATTCGACACATTCGATGAGCTCTCTCGTCTTGAGAAACTTGAAGAACTGGATGCCACAAATTGCAAGAGTCTGGGAGGGGAAATCCCTATACATCAGTTGTCTTCATTGAAGATCCTTCGATTAGGATCGACGAGTGTTTGTGGCTTCCCCGACGCATTCGATAAGCTTTCTTGTCTTGAGATACTAGATTTGCATGATTGCAAGATGCTTCAATCGCTGCCACAAAGCTTCAGTAAGCTGCCTTCTCTGCAACGGCTTCATTTATGGAGGTGTGACAATCTTCAGTCGCTGCCAGAGCTTCCCACCCATTTAACATGTTTGGAAGTTACTTGTCAGCATCGGACATTGCCTCAACTTTGTCATCTCATCCACCTAAAAATACTCGTCGTTGTGGATTGTCGATTGCTGGAATCCATGCCGGAGCTTCCCTCAGGGATATCGGAGCTTTTATTCGAAGGCTGTGATGAGCTGAAAGAGTTACCGAGTTTGTCAAATTTGGAATTCTTGTCAAAATTAACTATTGATTCGTGCAGCAATCTGACAGAAATCAAGGGTTTGGAAGCATTAAAAAACTTAGCAAAATTATCAATATCAAGATGCGGGAAGTTGTCATCACAGGGAGTGGGTATTTCAGAAGATCTCCAACTTGATCATGCTCTCTTTCATATCCCCAACTCAATTGGGAAGTTGGAACGGTTGACTGAATTGGACTTGTCACGATCAGGCATTTGCGAATTACCTGAATCCATTGGGGATTTGAAAAACTTGAAAATTTTGACTATTGCTCATTGTGAGAAATTGAGTTGTTTACCTAGTTCTATTAGCAAGTTGGGCAACCTTGAAAAATTAGACGCCACCGAATGCAAGAGTCTGGGAGGGGAAATTCATATAAATGGGTTGTCTTCACTGAAGATCCTTCGATTAGGTTGGACACGCATTTCTGGCTTATTCGACGCATTGGATAAGCTCTCTCGTCTTGAGAAACTTGAAGAACTAGATGCCACAGATTGCGAGAATCTGGGAGGGGAAATCCCTCTAGATCGGTTGTCTTCACTGAAGAGCCTTCGACTAAGATCGACAGGTGTTTCTAGCTTCCCCGACGAATTTGATAAGCTTTCTCGTCTTGAGGAACTCGGTTTGGGCAGCTGCAAAATGCTTCAATCGCTGCCCCAAAGCATCGGGAAGCTGCCTTCTCTACAACGGCTTCATTTATGGAGGTGTGACAATCTTCAGTCGCTGCCAGAGCTTCCTGCCAGTTTAACATTGTTGCGGAAATCAAACGAAGAACAAAAGCGGAACAACGAGATTTACGTGGTTCGATCAGATTGATCTACGTCCACGGGCGAGGCAAAACGAAATTCCACTATATCAAAAGGAGAGTACAAGTCCAATGAAACCCTAATCACAATATATATATATTGTGTCTTAAAAAAAAAGGAAAACCTAATTCCTCTGGGTTTGGGCCTAAGGCCCATTCAAATAATATGTCAAAAAATTCAAGACATATTTAACAATTCTCCACCTTGGCTTGAATTTAATCATCAAGAAGTCGAACATGTTCTTCCAGCATCCCTAAGCCTACGTGAGCTAACTCGGTGTAGGAAACAAGGGATGTAACAAAGGAAAGAATATGTCCTCTTCAAACAAGGTAGAATTTCCTTCACCTCGCCACCAAGCCCCAGAAAGGGGCAAACCTCAAACAGGCATGCCAATCAAGTTCAAGCATTGCTTGAACTTGATTGGCATGCCTGTTTGAGGTTTGCCCCTTTCTGGGGCTTGGTGGCGAGGTGAAGGAAATTCTACCTTGTTTGAAGAGGACATATTCTTTCCTTTGTTACATCCCTTGTTTCCTACACCGAGTTAGCTCACGTAGGCTTAGGGATGCTGGAAGAACATGTTCGACTTCTTGATGATTAAATTCAAGCCAAGGTGGAGAATTGTTAAATATGTCTTGAATTTTTTGACATATTATTTGAATGGGCCGTAGGCCCAAACCCAGAGGAATTAGGTTTTCCTTTTTTTTTTTAAGACACAATATATATATTGTGATTAGGGTTTCATTGTACTTGTACTCTCCTTTTGATATAGTGGAATTTCGTTTTGCCTCGCCCGTGGACGTAGATCAATCTGATCGAACCACGTAAATCTCGTTGTTCCGCTTTTGTTCTTCGTTTGATTTCCGCAACAAATTGGTATCAGAGCCTGGTTAAGAGACGAAGAAGAAAGAGGGCGGCGTTTTGTGAGAGTTTTGCGTCGGCCGACCACACGTCCGCTACGCTCGGCCAACTCCCTCGGCCAAGGCCCGTGATCTCGGCCAACTTCCGTCGGCCACGACCTGTGCTCTCGGCCACTTCCGTCGGCCACGACCCGTGCTCTCGGCGACTTCCGTCGGCCACGACCCGTGTCCTCGGCCACTTCCGTCGGCCTTGACTCGTGATCTCGGCCACTTCCGTCGGCCTCGGCCCGTTATCTCGGCCACTTTTCTCGGCCAACGCTCGTGATCTCGGCCACTTTTCTCGGCCAACGCCCGTGAACTCGGCCACTTTTCTCGGCTAAGGCCCGTGCGCTCGGCCACTTTTCTCGGCCACCTCCAGGCGACCAGACCAGAACAGTCCCGACAACCCCCGACGACCCGATACCAAATCAAAGGGCTCTTTTAGATGGCATCTCTGAAGTTTCAGATTTCATCTTTTGATGGACAGAATAATTTTGGATTATGGAGAATAAAGATGAAAGCTTTATTGAGGAGGGAGGGTACGGTTAGGGCGCTGGACGGAAAGTATCCAGATGACATGACCTCGGCAGAAATAGAAGAGATGGACGAGAAGGCGCATAGCGCGATTCAGTTGTCTCTGGATGACAAGGTTCTGCGAGAAGTCGCCGATGAGGAAACAGCTGCGGGTCTCTGGAGCAAACTGGAAAGTCTCTACATGAAGAAATCTTTGACGTCGAGACTTTATTTGAAGCAGCGTCTTTACACCCTAAAGATGCGCGAAGGTACGCCTGTTCAGGAACACTTGGATGAGTTTAATAAAATTGTTCTTGATATGAAGAATTTAGATATTAAACTTGATGATGAAGATCAAGCTTTGATTGTGTTATGTTCACTGCCTGCTTCATATGAGAATTTTGTGAACTCGATGCTTTATGGACGTGAATCCATAACCTTGGAGGATGTTAAAGCATCTTTGAATTCTGCTGAATTGAGAACGAAACTGAATGGGAATACTAATGAAAATAAAGCAGATGGTTTATTTGTGAGAGGCAGGAACAAGAATAGGGATAAAGCTCCTCGAGGGAAATCTGTTGGTCGATCAAAATCTAGGCCACCTGCCGATAAGACAAACGTGGAGTGCTATTATTGTCACAAAAGAGGACATTACAAGTCAGATTGTCCTGTGCTCAAGAGAAAAGGTAAGCAGCATGCTCAAAGACAAGATGTGGTGAATGTTGCTAGCGAAGATGAGTCTAAGGCGTCAGACAGTGTTCTTACTGCATGCTCTGTTGTTAGTTTGTCCGATGATGTTTGGATATTGGACTCTGGAGCATCTTTTCATATGTGCCCAAATAGGGAATGGTTTACCACGTATGAAAAAATAAATGGTGGATCAGTCTTGATGGGTAATGATGCTGTATGCAGAGTTATGGGTATTGGTACTGTTCGGATTAAATGTCATGACAAAGTAGTAAGAACCTTAACTGAAGTTAGACATATACCAGACTTGAAGAGAAACCTTATCTCGTTAAGCAGTTTGGATTCCATTGGGTGTATGTACTCAGGTGGAGGTGGAGTTCTCAAAGTCTCCAAAGGCAATCTAGTTGTGATGAAAGGATGCAAGGTGAACCACTTGTATCATCTACAGGGTAGCACGGTTATGGGTCCTTCGATTGGCACATCTAATTCTGTTTCTGATAATGATAAAACAAAACTGTGGCATATGCGTTTGGGCCACATGAGTGAGCGTGGCATGACGGTTTTAAGTAAACGTGGTTTACTTTGTGGAGAGCAGACGACCTCGCTAGATTTCTGTGAACATTGTGTTCTTGGCAAGCAGTGCAGAGTCAGCTTTAGTACTGGCACACATTCAACAAAGGGCACACTTGACTACATCCACTCTGATTTATGGGGACCAGCACAGGTTCCATCTAAGGGTGGTGCTCTTTACTTTGTGACGTTCATTGATGATTATTCCAGGAAGGTTTGGGTTTATTTTCTGAAGAAGAAAAGTGATGTATTTGAAACCTTCAAAAAGTGGAAAACCCTTGTTGAGAATCAGACTGGAAAGAAGATCAAACGTCTTAGGACTGATAATGGTCTTGAGTTTTGCAGTGGCGATTTTAATGAATTCTGTGCAGATGCTGGTATCGTTCGACACCGTACAGTTAGACACACTCCTCAGCAGAATGGGGTGGCAGAACGTATGAACAGAACCCTTTTGGAGAGAGCAAGATGCATGCTCTCTAATGCTGGCATGGAAAAAGACTTTTGGGCTGAAGCTGTTAACACAGCCTGTTATCTGGTTAATCGCTCTCCTTCAACAGCAATAGACTGCAAGACTCCCTTTGAGAAGTGGTCAGGTAAGCCTTGCGATTACTCTAATCTAAAGGTTTTTGGATGCCCTGCTTATTATCATGTTAAGGATGGTAAGTTAGAACCTAGAGCAAGAAAATGCATCTTTGTTGGATATGCTGATGGTGTAAAAGGGTATCGTTTGTGGTGTCAGGAATCCAACTCGCATAAGTTCATTATTAGTAGGGATGTTACTTTTAATGAAATGCTTATGCTTGATCAAAGAAAGGTTGTTGATGATCATGCAGGAAAGCCAGAGAGCAATATGAATAAGGTGGAGCTTCAGGTGGAGCTTCCAGAGAAAACCTCTCGAGATGATTTAAGCGAACAAAGTGTTACTGTTGATTCAAGTTCAGATGAGGAAGTTGTAGATGAGGTGGAGCAGCCATATTCTATTGCTACTGGCAGAGAAAGGAGGCAGACTCGACCTCCTCAAAAATATGGATACTCTGATCTAGTGGCTTATGCTCTCACGACAGCAGAAGGTATGGGTATTCATGAACCCTCTACTTATACTGAAGCTGTTACTTGCGTAGAATCAGAAAAATGGGCTACTGCTATGGTTGAGGAACTTGAATCACTTCACAAGAACCAGACTTGGGACTTGGTGTCGTTGCCTAAAGAAAAAAAGGCCATTGGGTGTAAATGGGTCTTCAAGAAAAAGGAAGGAATTCCAGGTGTTGAAGATGCTAGATACAAGGCACGACTCGTAGCCAAAGGCTACAATCAAAAGGAGGGAATTGATTATACTGAGGTATTCTCTCCTGTGGTTAAGCACACTTCCATCCGTGTGTTATTAGCTTTAGTTGCTAAATTTGACTTTGAGCTTGAGCAACTTGATGTGAAGACTGCTTTTTTGCATGGTGACCTTGATGAGACTATTTATATGGCCCAGCCTGAGGGCTATTATGTAGAAGGCAAGGAAGACCATGTTTGCAGATTGAAGAAATCCTTGTACGGTTTAAAGCAGTCTCCAAGACAGTGGTATAAGAGATTTGATAGCTTTATGATAGGAAGTGGTTATCATAGGAGCAGCTATGATAGTTGTGTCTACTTCAGGAAGGGTTCAGATGGATCCTTTGTCTATCTCCTCTTATATGTTGATGATATGCTAATTGCTGCAAAGAACATGTCAGATGTGTTGATCTTGAAGAAACGGCTCAGTGAGGAGTTCGAGATGAAAGATCTGGGTCCTGCCAAGAAAATCTTAGGGATGGAAATTCGAAGGGACAGACAAGCAGGAAAGTTATATCTATCACAGAGGAGCTATATTGAGAAGGTACTTGAGAAGTTTGGCATGCAGAACGCAAAACCTGTTACTACACCATTAGCACCTCATTTTAGACTCTCAGCTCTACATTCACCTCAGTCAGAAGATGAGGAGGCTGCAATGTCTCATGTCCCATACTCCAGTGCAGTTGGCAGCTTGATGTATGCTATGGTATGTACTCGTCCCGACATTGCTCATGCAGTTAGTGTGGTAAGTAGATATATGGCTCACCCTGGAAAGGAGCATTGGCAGGCAGTAAAATGGATACTTAGGTATCTTAGAGGTTCCGCAGATTTAGGCTTGGTGTTTGATAGAAATAGTTCAAGTGGTACCTCAGTTGTGGGATTTGTGGATTCTGACTATGCAGGTGATCTTGATAAAAGAAGATCTTTGACTGGCTATCTTTTCACGCTATCTGGCTCAGCTATTAGTTGGAGGTCAACCTTACAGTCGACAGTCGCTTTGTCTTCTACAGAGGCAGAGTATATGGCAGCAGCAGAAGCAGTGAAAGAAGCTATTTGGTTAAGGAATCTTGTTCAGGAACTTGGCCTCCAGCAGGAAGACAATTCAGTTGTCTTTTGTGATAATCAGAGTGCTATACACTTAGTTAAAAATCAAGCATATCATGAAAGGACTAAGCACATTGATGTCAGATATCACTTTATTCGAGATGCAGTTGCTGAGAGAAATATGATGGTAAAGAAGATTGGCACTGCTGACAATCCTGCTGATATGTTAACCAAGTCAATCCCCGCCAACAAGTTTAAGCATTGCTTGAACTTGATTGGCATGCCTGTTTGAGGTTTGCCCCTTTCTGGGGCTTGGTGGCGAGGTGAAGGAAATTCTACCTTGTTTGAAGAGGACATATTCTTTCCTTTGTTACATCCCTTGTTTCCTACACCGAGTTAGCTCACGTAGGCTTAGGGATGCTGGAAGAACATGTTCGACTTCTTGATGATTAAATTCAAGCCAAGGTGGAGAATTGTTAAATATGTCTTGAATTTTTTGACATATTATTTGAATGGGCCTTAGGCCCAAACCCAGAGGAATTAGGTTTTCCTTTTTTTTTTAAGACACAATATATATATATTGTGATTAGGGTTTCATTGGACTTGTACTCTCCTTTTGATATAGTGGAATTTCGTTTTGCCTCGCCCGTGGACGTAGATCAATCTGATCGAACCACGTAAATCTCGTTGTTCCGCTTTTGTTCTTCGTTTGATTTCCGCAACAAACATGTTTAGAAGTTACTTGTCAGCATCGGACATTGCCTCAACTTTCTCATCTAGCCCACCTAAAAAGGCTTGTCGTTGTGGATTGTCGATTGTTGGAATCCATGCCGGAGCTTCCCTCAGGAATATTGGAGTTTTTGGTCGAAAGTTGTGATGAGATGAAAGAGTTACCGCGTTTGTCAAATTTGGAGTTCTTGTCAAAATTAACTATTGGTTCATGCAGCGAGCTGACAGAAATCAAGGATCTGGAAGCATTAAAAAACTTAGTAAAATTGTTAATATCAAGATGCGGGAAGTTGTCCAACCTCGACGGCCTTGAACATCTATTGAGAAACTTGGAAGTACTGGATATCCACGGATGCACATCCATTGAAGCTTTACCAGACCTCTCGTGCTTGCATAACTTGATAAACTTGGACATTAGAGGGTGCTCGAAGCTTCGTGATGTTCAGGGATTGGACAAAGTCGCAGAGGTGTACATATGAGGGATTCACATCCATTGAAGCATTACCAGACATCTCCTGCTTCTAAAAGACGTTCAGCGATGCAACTTATCGGATCTTCATACGTTCATTGTTCTACTGCAGCAGAGAGAAACAACTGGTCCATGAAAAGACTGCTCCGATGAGTCGAGCACTTTGGTCACACTGTCCGGAACGATTCACGTTTAGCTTTGAAAGGTAAATAAAGCAGGTCACACTGTTCATCAGCATTTCCAACTTGATAACACCATTTTCTTGATAGTCCGCTGTTATACTTTTGTCTTTTTAAGTAGTTCAAGGAATGGAGACTCTGGTCGTGGAAGTTGACACGATGCTTCAGGGGTATCGTGCTCTGGATCGTTGGAGCAGTCAATAATACATTCACAAGGAAGAGTAGAAGGATTTACCAATGTTTTGATTAATCAGTAAATTACCGACCTTTTCCAAATTGTACAAGGGTAGCACTTCAATAGATTGTCAATAGTTCCGAATTTCTGCCATTATTAAATATGTTCGCCGACTGAAGAGTTTTCCCTAATTAATGTATTAACAGTTTGATACTAGCAACATACGAAGGAGGAGGTTTGACACCGAATAAAAAGATGGATTATGTCCTTTTTGTCTCCTTTCCCATTACATAAAAATGATTAGGTTCAATTTAACCATTTTCCATGACGACAGGTTATGGTCTTCCTTCTCTTACGTGATTCAAAGAACAGAGAAGGTGATGGAGGAGTATGACATGATGCTTCGGACAAAACAACTCTCATCAGAATGCCTTCTAAGGACGTCAGATGTCATGAGCCATCAAGTAAGATTGCTCATCCTGGATAAGCTATCGATGACTATCACAAGCAAATATGAGTTGTAATTTTGTCGAAGTACCGAGTTTGAAGAACGATTTCGTTTTATCAGTGAGGATGCTCAAATGGAAGAACAGTTGCTGCAAATAAGCCATATGTACTCTCTAGGAAACCCCTTAACTTCAGTTATCTCAGTCCCTTAAGAATTCTTTTCGTGGTAAGTCATTAACATGTTTTTGATACACTGCTATATTCTCTTCACAAGATTCCCTGTCCATTTTGGATTCTTGATGAGATTTACGTGTCGAATTTGATCAAGGGCAGAATATCGATCAATTTCATCCCGTCTGGAAAAATCAGCTTCAGACTTTATGTTTTGTTCATTCGAGCATTAGAATTTTTTATGCTATGCAATGTGGATTTGTTCCGCCGATGCTCATTCTGGACCTTCGAAATAGCAAGATATACTATAGCATACTATGTATTACTGATGTGAGATTAAGAATGAAGTGACTGTAAATGGACTCTTTGTTTTGGCACCAGAATGAAGGCAGAGCTGTTAATGCCTTTCTTAGGGAGAGTTCTTCAGTTTTTGAAGCAGCTATTTGAATTGATGCGGTTTATGAAGGTTCCAATTCATAATTATTGTTCTTGACAGTTCAGGCAGCTTGAAACTCCGGAATTATATCCATCCAACCCCTGATTTGTTGAAGGATGAGGCAGAGATTGAACATCCTGACATCAGAAACAGAGGACCATATGCGGAGTCTCAGGATTTCTGTTCGAAATTCTTTTGTTCCAGAGAGCATGCATTTTGATAGCTATTACAGTTGCCCACTAGATGCCAAAGAGCTGTTTGTCAATGATTTAAATGTCTTTTCTCGGTCGCCCTTGTGGTAAAATCAAGTTCGTTCCCCCCGGATCATGATATTGATAGAGTTAATTAAGTACAGAAGTGTAGAGTAGTATGTTCAATTTGCATTATTTGGCATTGTAAATTTGTTTGCGGATCTTGCGTTTTCAACTCTGCGGCCACTTTGTGTTCTTGCTTCTACAATTATAATTGTAGGTATCAAGCTGGATATATCGATGTCGAGACTCACTGTTTTGGCTTGAACCCTAGCGTCGGGCTTCATGCAGCAAGCGTTGAGACCCGACGCAGGGCCTCTTCCTCGGAAAAGAAATTGTCCAATTAGTTTCGAATTTATTATACGAATTCCATTTTAACCTTGAACTTTTGATTTCCGCCAATTTAGTCTTGAACATTCGCTCGAAATTTCAATATAGTCCTCCCAACCAATTTTCTCAAAAATCACTGATTGGACAATATGCCATATAGAATCACTGATTCAGCGATATGCCACATTGGATGGCCATCGATGACTAAATCAACATTAAACAGAATAAAAGTCAAGGACGGCATTATACATTGGACTAAGATGGCATTGCACATTAAACCAAAATTTACCCATGTTTTCCCCCCTCACCTATTACTTTGAACAATGGCCGAGTGAAACTTCATTCCCTACTCGCTTTTCTATTGCTAGTGTTTGGCGAACTCAATATTCAAACACTCAGATAACCTTAACTTCAAGTCCAGACCGTTGGATCTAATAAGACCTACACGAGACTTACATGAATCTTGTCATTGTCGGCGGTTCAGATTCAATTTAGTATATCTACTCGGTATATTTAAAAAGAGTAGAAAGTGAATTGTCTACCTTGGGCACCGGTACAAATCCCAGAGAATCTATGACCAAACAAATCTCAATCGTTCATTGAGAACCCATAAAAAAATATGTGAAGTATAACATTTTACAAAGGCAAATCGATCCCTCAAGACTATAGAACCCTATCACTAAAATGGCTGTTACTTCAAGCCTTTAACGTACATGGGAAGTGTTATGTGGGCTCTTTGAGATGAAAAATTCTATGCGATCGATTTTCGTGTAAAAAGAGTAATGTGAAGGAAATAAATGTAGGACTGCTGGACCAAAATAAAAATATAGGATCCACCATTATCAATGGCCGTAATCGATTGGCTCCGCCGAGACCAGCAAAATCTAGCACTTCAAAATCTACATATGCTAGTCCGATGACAGGAATAAAGTGGGAAGGTCAGAGAGGAGGAGATCAAACTAATGAAGAAAGGGAGACTAGAAAATATGAACTTTTCATGAAAAGATCTCTGATCAATAATAGAACAAATCCACTTTTTCACATCTAAAGGATTCCTTCATTTGAACCAGACAAACAATGTCACTCAACCATTACCAATATTCTTCTGTACGCTGGGATCTAAACAAAGGGCTTGGCTTGAAAAGAAACAAGCAAGAAAACAAAAGGGAACAAGAATTCGTAGACAGCATAAAGTAAAGGGGATACCAGATTTTCTTCCTCAATCCCCCAAGAAAATCGAACATGATTGAACCCCGACTCCACAGTGAAGTCCGCGCAATGAGAACTTCCTTCCAGATGCAATCCAAGCTAGAAGTAAATCTATTTCCAACAAAAACAAGAAACCAGTGTACAATTGGGGATCTCCAGCAGACCTTCACCAGTTAATAGTTGTTGCGTTATTTTCCAAAAACATCAAAATGTCGATTTTCTTCACCAAGACATTGTCCCTCAACTTACAGTAACTCGTGAGGATAGTGGATACAGTCCTTGTATTCTATTTCTGGTGGGTGTGGCGGCTCAAGGGGTAGCACAGCTTTCTATGGCTTCACTCTTATGAGCCCGACATGTACGTATAGCGTGTTTGGGCTCCGAAAATCAGCTCTATGACTTTAGCTGCATGAGTAACCATAAAGGAATCAGCGCAATTGCGCATGATAAGTAGCCTTATCTTAGCCAACGTAAAAAATAGAAGCAAAATGGGAACATAAGATCACCTGAAAGAGCCCCGAAAAGGGGAACAGGTTCCAACAGTTTCTCTGCTCTGTCAAGCCTTTCCCTGAAATATCAGAGAAGTAACGTGGTTTTCCATCAGGAGATTCATCCCAGAAATGTAAACTTCACACCGAATATAATTTCTGGTAGTTGTAAGTACCTTGTGTATTTGCTAAAGAATGGATCTCTCATGAGGTAGAGTGCCCAGAGTAGCTTTCTTCTTTTTAACTACTTACAGGGGAAAAATAACACAAGTTGAGACATCTCGAGAGAATCATTAATCTGGACATTAGGTGGCTGAAGAAAGGCCAGTCCAAAAGCATTGTGATACCAGCCAGGGCATGCTAAATGGACAAGTTCAAATGAACAAATACATAACTAGAGACTCTAACCTCATCTTTTTCTGAAGTGGTGTACTGAAACTTGCTGTCTTTACTACCCCAACCAGACAAAGTAACTTGAGAAAAGATGCCAACGCCAACAACATCCATGGCCAGCGAAAGAAACCAAGGAGTCCAGGACCGAGTTCCATACTTTCTAATAAACAAAACATAGATTAGTGGCCTTGCGATAAATAGGATCTCCGCCATGAGATATAAAGATCCATGCACACCCTTCTCGGACAAAATAGATGACAATGTTGATTTATCTGCCTTTGGAGCTGTCATAAAACAAAATGTATCAGCAAAAGTACACTATAGAACTTTGTGAGATTTTGTGGAATCACTGTCAACTGTTCCAAAAGCTTAAGCTGTTGGATAAAGGCGTGGTTTAATATTTAATTAATCTAACACTCCCCTTCACGCTTAGTCTGGTCTTTTTGCCTAGTACTAAGCGTGGACATATATCACTGGGGAGGCAAATAGAGGCCTGGAAGGATTTGAACTCAGGACCTCCTGCTCTGATACTATGTGAGATTTTGTGAGACCACTGCCAACTGTTCCAAAAGCTTAAGCTGTTGGATGAAGGCGTGGTTTAATATTTAATTAATCTAACAAACTTCACCAAGGTTCAACTAACAACCTACCGACATGCCTACCGAGAGATTCCATAATAGCATTCTGTTGCTGCACCCTGTGCAACCACGCTGGGTCAGAAACCATTCTGGCATTCTCTCCAAATCTGCTTAATGCTGACAGTGCTCTTCCTTCCAGATTCCACCCATTCTGCCCAAAGCTATTCCTGAAAGAACCGGGCCCGCTATAAATTCCAGGTTTTCCGAAATCTCCAGGTCTGGACTGTGAGGAGGAAACTTCTGATGTCTCCTCAGAATTTGGAATCTCTCCGCCCTGTAGAAGCATCCTATAGCCACTATTCCGAAGCATGGCTAACCTAACCAAAAACCTGGTTCAAACAGGCTACCGGAACATCAGGAAACTACACAAACTATGGCTACATGAAAAGTCGTTTAACATCATCATAACTCACTTAATAGCCTCTGTAGCTGCAATGAAGTTCCACTTCTTGGTATCACCATAGTAATGTTGTGCTACAACTTCAACAAGCGTTTCCAAGTCCTTCAATGCAGATATGCATAACGAATAAGGAAATGTAGAGCGCTCAGGATGACCAGTGTGGATCTGAGATGGGGTGGTATCAATTATGTGTTCATTGATGGCAGTTATGACACCCAAGATAGCAGTCACTGCAGTAAAATGACAAACTTCCACAATAAAACTCCATATTCTTTCATTATATATGAGGACAAAAATGTCCCAAACAATAGTCAAAATTCTATGAGAACAAGCAGCCTAAATTTAAATGAACATGGACTTGCAAGTACACCGTTTACTCCTTGAATAGAACCCCACAATTTAAGGAAGTGATGGCCTAATAGTCAATCATGCTATCTTGAGTTTCTTTATACGTGAAGATTTAAAGCACTTTAAACATCTTTACAAATTTCTGGTTCCACTTTGACCAAACAATCTCTCCTATTTGCATTTGATGCAGAAAAAGGTCCTTCAAAACCTCATTTGAAAACGAGTAGCTAAATGTAATCAACTTCTCACACTTATATGTTCAATTCAACCTATCTCATAGGGCAAGCAGAAAGGCATTTGATGCACAAAAGGTGTTTCAAATCCTAAATTGAATATATGTAGCTAAAAGTTACCAAATTATCACAAAACCTGCTTCTGGTCCTATCTCCGAAGAAGAGAATCGCTCTGGCAGCAGCCATGTCAAACCCTGTTAAACAATTAAAACGTACAGATGAGATGAGGGCATAGGTAGACAAGAGTCTGCTAGCATCAGAAGTCAGCACACATGACATTATAATTTACCTGAAACTGTTCATAGAATAGTCCAAACCAATCTAAAGAAAGGCACACAAATAGAGTTTCCTATTGTGTTAGATCAAGAATATCTAGTTACAGCTGAATCAATTAATCCATGCCAGATGTGGTATGGAGTGAAGCAAATAAGAATTTCCACCCAGACAGAACGGCATCACTACAGATAGATCAAGGTGGGATACAGATTGTAAGCAAAAAGATGCACATGATTAAAATAGAAGCTGGGCAGCATCTAAGTTAGTGCTAGCTGCAAATACATAATACTACCATTTTTTTTTTTTGGTAAAATTTAAATCGTTTGGAACACGCTGTAAATGAAACAGGGTGAGCAGGGAAAAAATTGCCAAAATCAAGATGTTTGTCAAAGACATGTCATCATGCTTCCTTAACCATTTTGCTCTGTAGTCCAGCTCACATAGAGCTTAATGCCAATGCAATCACAGAAAACAGATCCCTACAAGTTAGTCAACTGCAAAATCTTCCAAGGAAAGACTACGTTGAGAAGTACAAGAGATACAACAACAATGTAAAAATTTATACAAGAAGAAGATCCACAAGATCACTATCTTTGGCAATTTTAACCTACGTTTATAAATAGATGGCTCTTGATGGCCACCATTTGGTGGATCAATGCAATTTTAACCTACGTTTATAAATAGATGGCTCTTGATGGCCATCATTTGGTGGATCAATTCTATTATCAAGTCTTTTGTGATGTTGTGCTCTTCGACAAACCATGCCCCTTAAAGAAGTATAATAAGAAGATAATGAACTAATTAAATGGCTTCTTATCCTCTCTACATAATTTTTTTTCCTTCCAGCACGAATAATAATCCTTCTTCCCAAACTGAAGCTTCTGCCACCCAATAAAGGCCCGCAATAATATGAACCAATATCTGTGGCAACCCATTCACAAGGACTGCAGTGAAAGATGGCTTATGCCTTCTTATTCGAAGGACACATACACATCAGCCAATTAGGATACTTCCAATATTCATATTATTAATGACAAAGTCCTCGTCAGGCTGCATCAACACTAAATGTATACTGATGAAAGGAATGCAATGGGCTCTGTAATGATTTATCATCTTTTGTCATACAACTTCAAAGACATCCAATCTCAGTATGGACACACGGGAACATTCCTCAGGTCATTCATCTTAATAGTCCCAATTCAATCATGGTTACTTATGAAAAGGATCTACTGAAAAATGCTACAGAGAAAAAAACCGAAAAGCCAAGTGGAAGTTAAGTAAACTTAACTTTGAATTTGGTCCTTTTCGGTGTTGTACTATGCACTTGCTTTCAAGTAAAAATAATCCATTTCACTTGATCCAACAAAACATCTTTCTCAATATTTTCATTCTAATGTTTATTGGGAAAATGAAAGATTTGCTACTCAAATTATTTGGACGTTTGGGTCTTCATATGATTCCACATGCTTACCCCAAAAGTTCTAGAACAAGTTGAAAACTGAAAAAGAAGTCTTTTCACTTGCATATAATTTGAGTAGCAAATCTTTCATTTTCTCCTAGCTTAAGCACAGACCTTTCCATACAATGGGAGAAGTGCCCGGTCAAAAACATAATATCTTGACTTTTCCTATGGTTGTCTGTTGGTAATGGTGGACGCTCAATTCATCTTCCTAAGTAGACGACACTTAGCAATATCGCTTAAACTTTTAAGATTGTCATGACTCTTATGAAGAAGCCAGATTGAAACAAAGAAGATGGGTTTGTCGTTGTTACTGAGACTGCAATTAATTCTTGAATGATGGCTGGGAAACCGAGGACATTTCTCTAAATTCCCTGTGTTGAGTTCTCTTGCTTCTCTATTTCTTTCCACTCCTCGATTAAGCTATCACTCTCTTATCCCACCCACCCCCCCCCCCTCATCCGCGGGGGGTGCGCGCAGTCAGCCTAGTTGCAGTTCTCTTATGCTTCCAAGAACTTGCAGTTCAGCCCTTGCTTCTGAGTACTTATTCTGAAAGTTCCCTTATACTCTCATACTATTTGAACAGAATCATGAGCAAAAATAATGTCCCTCGAAGGATGAGAAAAATTACTTCACACCTAAATAACCCACAGAAAGAAAGAAAAAAGTAAGTATTCTGTTCCATTATCTCATGCTCAAGTCATCACCCTATAGCATCACACACCAATTGTGGTTAATGCACAAACTTCAACTGTATATTGCAGTTGCCAAGCCCCCTCGACGGCAACAACTACAGCACCAAAAAAAAAAAAAAAAACTGTATCATGTTTTTCGATTCAAACTACTGCAATAGATAAAAACCCCTAGCATAGATTCCTCTCATCCCAATCTTCACATAAGACTTCCTACAAACCAATCAACAAAAAAATACAGTATCTTTGGAAAATTCTCTCATCCACCAAGGCAGGAGCTCATACCACTAATTCAGCACCATCCCCATACTCTCACAGGACACTCGTGAACCAAACGTCGCAGGAACATTCAGCAAAAGACGGTTCATCGACTCACCACCGAATTCACTCCGTGCACACACGATGACTAATAATAGTGAACATGAAGAGAAAGTCGAGAAGGTTACGTTGGCCAGAGACTCCAGAGAGTGCACATACTCCTTGTTCCTCCGAACCCACCGCTTATAAGCCTCCATGGCCGTCGAGAATCGCTTGAACCAACTCAGCCTCCGCTTCGATTCCACAACACGGTGCTCCAAATGATTCAGGTTCTAAACAACGCAAATGTCAACGAGTTCTGAGTTCTTCTTCAATGAAATCGCGAAATTCTTCCCGAAATTCCGAAGGGGAGGATGCGAAGCTCGAAGGACTGAGCCGACCGAGAAGCGCCGAGGGAACTTGCAAGTCGTTGATCCAGTGTGGATAGTTCGTCCTTTCGTGGGAAAATCCTCCGCCGTTGATTTGGAAAAAAAAAAAAAGAGAACCGATGATGAATTCCCGGCCGTTGAAATCGTTTGGGGCCCCACTCTTTCACCGGGGCCTGTGGTTTGGACGGTGAAGATGTATATAGTTGACGATTCTTCGCTGTGGGCGGTCGATTTCGTGGATTTTTTCTCTGGGGAGCGAGCGAGAAGAGGACGTGGATTTTGCGGCCTCCAATGCGTGCGGAAACTTCGGAGGATTTTCATTTCGTTAGAATTTTACCAAGAGACAACCAACTAAAAAAAAAGAATTTAATTTTTTAATCAATTTTTTGTTCGATGTAATTAACACTCTGATAATTAAATTAGTTCATGTTATTAAAGCTTAATATGGCATTCTTATTATGTGTGACACCAATAAAATATCAACTAAGAGGTTCACGCTATTCATGAGGAATGGTTTCTATTAATGAAATACAATTCTACTCCGTAATAGGTTAATATAGGATCGAATAAGCGCATCACACGACAAGTCGACCCGATTTACTATGTTTCTTAGTTGGAATCAAACATGGTAATTATTTTCTTTCATGAGGAATCTATAGGAGACGAAGCATTGAGGAGAGATAAAAACTCCTAATCTCCTTGAGTTTTGCAAGTTCTCGTGTGATTCCTATGATTGCTATTCGAAAATGTTGTATACTGATTCCTTGTGGAGTCGTAGCACAATTGGGTTGTGGCAATTGAGCGGGCTCGAGGACGTGATCACGCTCCGACCAAAGATCATGCTTGGAGTGACCAAAAAGGGTAGTGAATCAACTCCATTCGACGAGGAGCGCCGATCGATCGATCGACAATTGAGATCTCACTTGTTGAAAACACGACAGAAACGCATAGAGATATTCCAATTGACTAATGTGATGACTTTGTTGTTTGCCTACCTCGACGAAAATTCGCGTACTCCTTTTCCGTTCAACCCACCATGAATCGCTTGGGTTCTTGAATGCGATCAATTCTCCTTCGCATCCTCGGTCGAGATTGACCAGAGACCCAAAAAAAAAAAATCTCGTCAAATCTTTAGTTTACATAGTAAATAAAGACTTGCTAAAGCAAAAGTTAGATCTTTCGTCATCTAATCATGATTTACAGAAAACAAAAGTAAAAAAAAGAAAAAAGAAAAAAAAAAGGAGTCCTTTATGCATGCTGTGTGTTTCTTTCCATTGAGCCATTGCTAAATGCCAGATGGATGGAAACCTTTTTGTGCGTAAAAGAAGAAGATGAAGAAATCAGATTCGGTTGGTAGATTGTTATCTCTTTTAGCTGGAAATCATCGACCATGGCAACAACATCAACATCAACATCACCTTTATCCCAAACCAGTTAGGGTCAGTGATCGATGAACCCGAAGCGAAAAGCTTAAAATATATTAAAATAAAAGTAAAAATATGGATACCCAAAAATAAATAAATAATAAATAAATAAAAAGGACTAAATAGGGCACTTTGGAACATAGGAAATCCCTCCCTCTACAATGCGGATAGCTTTCCTCCACTCCGTCCTAAGGCAAACCATATGCCAACCTATTTCCCACTTTATTAAATCTTGTTTTACTACCTTCCCCCAAGTAAGTTTCGGCCGACCTCGTCCTTTCTTCATATCGTTTTCTCAGTAACACACTTCTGTTCTTATCGGAGCATCTAAGGATCTACGAAGAATATGTCCAAACCATCTCAATATATGTTCTCTCATCTTCTCTGCCACCGATGCTATTCCAACTTTTCGTCGAATATCGTCATTTCTTATCTTATCCATCCTTGTATGACCACACATCCACCTTAACATTCTCATTTCCGCTACTCCAATTTTATGCTCATGTTGCTTTTGTACCGGCCAACATTCAGCTCCGTATAGCATTGCAGGTCTTATTGCTGTTCTATAAAATTTTCCCTTTAACCTAAGAGGGATTTTGCGATCACACAAAAATCCTGATGCACTGCGCCATTTCATCCAACCTGCTTTGATTCTATGGCTAACATCCTCGTCAATCTCTCCTCTCTTTTGCAAAATTGATCCCAAATATCTGAAAGCATCTTTCTTAGGTACCTCCTGTCCAAGCATATCCACAGATTCTTGATCATCTCCTCTTGTCGTGGCGAACTCATACTTCATGTATTCCGTCTTACTCCGACTTAATGTAAATCCTTTGGACTCTAACGTGCTTCGCCATAATTCCAATTTAGGACTGACCCCAGCCTTGGTCTCATCAATAAGTACAATATCATCTGCGAACATCATACACCACAGCACCTCATCTTGAATATAGCTCATCCATAATTAGTGCAAAAAGATAAGGACTCAGAGCGAACCTTGATGTAAACCTACTGTGATTAGGGGTGAGCATAGGTTCCGGGTAGAACCGAGAACCGGAGAACCGGAGAACCGAACCGGTGGTTCCGGTTCGATTCCAGGTTCTAATAGGTTAGGGTCCGGTTCTCGGTTCCGAATTTTAAAGAACCGGCGGTTCCGGTTCCGGTTCCCGGTTCTACCCTGGAACCGAACCGGAACCGGAACCGGTTTTTTTAATAAACCCTAATGTTCCTTCTCAGTTCTCACTCTGTTCTTCAGCGTTATTCCTTTCCTTCTTCTCGGACTCTGGAGAATTCGACAATCGACACCCTCTTCGACGCCATCATCGACCTCTCCCTGGAACTTCTCGAACTTGGCAATGGCGACCATCTCTAGAATTGGAGTCCGCGGGGTCGTGAGCGGGCCGCGTCCGACGGAGAGAGCGGTCGGGGTCCGCGCGTGGAGATTGAAGGCCACCCAGACGGCTCGCGTTTTGGAGAATCCGCCGACTCGAAATGCCGCCGTCGACATCCCCGTCACTTGTTATCAGGTGATTTACTTCGTTCAAATAGGTGTATGCTCGAGGAAAATGCTCATTTGGTTCGTTTACCTGCTTAGATTTTGGCTCAGTACGCTATTAAAGTTAACTCTGGGTCTAGTCAACTGAGAAATGAAGCGAGATTAGTTCTTATTACTCGGTTGCTCATTCATCAACTGGCAAGAGTTAGCCCATCCTGGGGAGGGGAGTGGAGGGGCTGTTGTTTCGCACGAGAGGCTCATAGCTTGGAAGACATCACCTCTCTCAAGTCTTGGGGAAGGATATTGTAGCGTTGGGACATTCCAATATGAAATTGATCCTTTCTAGGTGTACTCTGCTAATGCACAATTCTTGTCCTTCATGGCCAATATGAAAAAGGCTCAAATAATCCACAAATCGATCGTGCATTTGCTGTTATCTAGCATTTTGCACTTCTGTTTTTCATTTGCTGAGCCACTCACAGCAGATTACATTTGCTTGCAGCTTCTTGGGCTTCCTGATCAAGCAGAGAAAGATGAGATTGTGAAGTCTGTTATGCAATTGAAACGTGCTGAGGTAGAGGAGGGGTACACAATGGATGCCATCAATTCTCGAGAGGTAGCAACTTCAAGGTTCATTCTTGTTGTTTTTTGTTCCATCAGTATCTTTTTCAATTAATTAAAGGGAAATTTTTTGTGCTATTCGTTTTATTGCAGGCTCTTCTTATGGACGTGAGGGATAAACTTCTTTTTGAACCAGAATATTCTGGAAATACGAGGGAAAAAATCCTACCCAAATCATCTCTTAGAATTCCATGGTCTTGGTTACCTGGCGCTCTCTGCCTCCTTCAAGAGGTATATTTTACATAAATTGGAGAAGCTAAGCATTGGTGTTTGTGTAGCTATTCCTAATGACGTTAATTTTCCCTTGTCATCATAGAATACTGTTACTCTGAAAAGAAAAGCTCTTTGAATAGGAAAGAAAATGCCCAGTGGTTCAGATGATAGGTGCAATGTTGCCACTTTTATTGTCTATGGCACTGGCAGGTTGGAGAAGAAAAACTGGTGCTAAATATTGGTCAAGCAGCTCTTCAACATCCAGATGCAAAGCCGCATGTTCATGATCTACTTCTATCTATGGCACTAGCCGAGGTGAGAAAAATCACCAAGAGAAAAGAGAGTTTCATCGATGTGTAGCAGCGTTGTTATCCTTCCTTGTCTTATCTTAGGCGCTTTCTTGAAGTGTGCAATTGCCAAGATTTGCTTTGAGAAGAACAAAGTGTCCCAAGGATTTGAAGCCCTTGCTCGTGCTCAGAGTCTTCTCAGAAGTAAAATTTCCCTTGGAAAAATGCCATTGCTGCCTCAGGTAACATCATATGCAATTTACTAGTGTCTTTTGTAAAATTGCAGTGGAATCTATTTTTTGTGTAGAATTCTTAGTAATTTTCAATCCTGTTTCCCTGGTTATCACTAAAAGGGTTTTAAAGTGGTAACCAGCACCTGAATAGATGGTTAATTTTAGATAAGACATTATTTCTGTCTGGGAAAGATAGACTCCTTTTGAATATATCTATGCTACAGCGTGTCTCGTCTTTCCTTTAAGTTGTACTTGTTTTAATTTCCTTCATGAATAATGTAGATCGAAGTATCTTTGGAGGAGCTTGCCCCTGCTTGCACTTTGGAATTGCTAGGCATGCCTCGTTCTCCTGAAAATGCTGAACGTAGACGGGGAGCACTTGCAGCCTTGCGTGAATTGCTGAGGCAGGGCCTTGATGTGGAAACTCCATGCAAAGTCCAAGATTGGGCATGTTTTTTAGATGAAGCACTGAGTAGACTTATGGCTACATAAATAATAGATCTTCTCCCCTGGGATGATCTGGCGATGACAAGGAAGAACAAGAAATCTCTCAAATCTCAAAATCAGAGGGTCATTGTTGATTTTGATTGTTTCTACATGGTGCTGATAGCTCATATTGCTCTCAGGTTTTCAGCGAAGCAAATGGAGTTGGTAAGAACAGCCAATATACTTCATCATTCTTCTTTGTCCTCCACATGGCCTTTTTCAAAGGTCTTGCCTTTTTTTTTTTTGGTTGGACTCCATGTTTACATTCTTTTGTGCTCATGTTAAAATGTGCTACTGATGGATGCAGATCAACAGGGCAAAAGTTATTTGCGAATGCTTGATAGCATCGGATGGTATCGATCTGAAATTTGAGGAAGCCTTTTGCCTTTTTCTTCTTGGGCAGGTTTTTTTTTTTTTTCAGGCAAAAATTGGGTACATTTGAAGTGTACTCTTTTTCCGCTCTTTCCTGTGTATGCCGTGCTATGGTTTGGCAGATTCTTTATTTATTGACTGGATCTACATCTAATAATTTGTAAATTTCCTTGTTTCGCAGGGTAGTGAGGCAGAGGCAGTTCAAAGACTTCACCAGCTGGAAGTAAATTCCAATTCCACTTCACAGAGTTCACCTACAAGAAAACAAATCAAAGATATTTCTGGTGCAAGTCCATCTTTGGTGAGCATTTAATTCTGCAATGGGCTCGTTTCTCCCATTTCGTAATTCCTTAATGATGCATGCTTGCTATCGAACTCAAACCTCCCAAACATGTCATGAAATGTATTTTAATATGTGTACAGATGTCTAATTATTTGCTTTTGCCTCTGATAGCCATTGTATGCCATGGTAGAACCTTGGGAGGCTCAGGCCATCAAATATTCCCGAACATGATTATGTAAATGTTGGAGTTTCTTTTCGCAAGTTTTCTTAGTGAAATTGGTAGGTTCCGGGTACCCTAGAACCGGATCCTAGAACCTGTGACAGGGTAGGTTCCAGGTTCTAGGATACACAAGGTAGGTTCCAGGTTCCAAAAAACGAGGAACCTGTACTTGCGGGTAGGTTCCAGGTTCCGGGCGGAACCTATCCGAAACCTGGAACCGCTCACCCCTAACTGTGATCGGAAAATAACTTGATGTGCCATCACAGGCCTTCACACATGTAGATAGGCACAATCATACTCTTCCTCCATTCATCAGGCAGACCATGGCAAGACAAATAAAAAAAAACAAAATGCATATAAATGATAATCGATCCATAGTCCAGTGGCGAGGAGAAATTAGAGATGGTTTTCGAGATCGATTTTTATTTAATTAAAATTCATGGCCCCACAAGATGCAAAAAAAAAACAAAAACAAAAAGAATTATCTCTTTTAGGGGTAGCAAAAGGTAGCCTGAGCCGAATTAAGACGATATTTGTTCGTAGTTATTTCACCTCGGGGTGAAACGCATCTATCTATAAAAGATGGGAAAAATCGTTACGAAATTCTACTCAAAGGGCTACTAAAGGGTAACGTTGGGGACGGGGTTTGCATTTCAATGTAAGCATTGGTAAAAAAACGTCAACCACACAATTCAATGGGCTTGAGGAAATTACGATGGTTTTGGAGAAATTATTGGCAGCAAAAGTCAACCACACAATTCTGTATTTTTCAGAATCATATACAAACTAAAACTACGGTTAAAAAAAAGAGTTATTCCTTTTTTTTTTGGGGGGGATGTCAGATATATAGAGTTATTCTAAAGAGATGGTTTTGAAGAAGGTAAAATGACATAAATAATTACTGAACTTTGATCTAATGTGCAATGTAGTTTCTAAAATTTTAATTTGACCAGTATGATCCCTAAAATTTTAAAAATATGTTCAAATTAACCTTTGGACTATATGACGATGTTCAATATAATCATTCCATTGACTCAAGTTAGGATTAAATTGAATATGTTCCAAAGGTTCAAGGATTATATTGATCAAATTAAAAATTTAAAAATTATATTGATTAAATTAAAATTTCAGGGATTACATTTCATATTAGATTAAATTTTAAGGATTATATTGGCTAAATTAAAAATTTCAAGTATTACGTTGCATATTGGATCAACATTTATAAACTATTCGTGTCATTATATTTTGGAGAAAGAACGATTTTCCAATCAGCGTTCATTGGGCCTCTTCCGAAGCGGCCCATTTGCGGATTAGCCCTTGGCGATCGACGGACCAACCCGTGCCACGGTGGACGGTCTTCGACGGTTAGATTTTCGAGGAGGAGGTTAATTAAGGAAATTTGATAAAATAACCCGATCCGATACGTTTCTAAGCCCATCGTCGTCTCGGTTCTAGGGTTTCATGTCATCGAACGCCATTGATTCCAAGCCGGAGCTGACATAGTGCTTACTCTCTCTCTCTCTCTCTCTCTCTCTCTCTCCATTCGTCCGTCGAAAAGCTTTAGGGTTGCAAGGTTTGTTGAAACATTGCTCTCCTTACGAGCATTAGAGAACGAGTTATGGCGAGAGTCGTCTTGCGCCGTTTGAGCTTTACATCCCCTGCAAGTTGAGATTTTGATTCGTCCGTGTTCGTCTGCCTTGGCAGGTGAACTCTTTGGGCTTCTTCACTCAGCCAAATGAGGCCGGTTTTCGTGGGCAACTTCGAGTACGAAACTCGCCAATCGGAGCTTGAGCGCTTGTTCTCCAAGTATGGCAGGGTTGAGCGTGTTGACATGAAGTCTGGTAATTGTTTTCCCCTTTCAATTCTGCTCGGTGCTTCAACCCCACCGAGCTTATGTGTTTACGGATGTATAATTCGATTCTGCTGTACTAAATTTTGGGGACGTAGTCACTGTGTTGCCTTTCTTTGGTGTTCTTTTATTTTAGCTTGATGGCGCTAATTTGACTGACGATATGTTTAAAGCACGCGAGAGGAATAAGTGCAGTGATGCGTTAATCTTATAGCCATTATGGAAAATTGAATGCGATGACAAGTAGCAAACAAGGTTTTGGGGCAGAAAGATTCAACTTACTAGAAACACGGGTGCATTAACTATGGATTGGAAGCGAAAAGTAATGCTTTTGTGGAATAGGATGTCAGTCACTCTAGATTTGCAGGTTGCCCTCGCGTAGTCGCCTGCAGCCGAGGGATTTTCAATTTAATCGGAGAAAGTCTCCATATTTAAGTGTTTCTTTTGACGCAGGAATCTCTACTAAAGGAAAATGAGCCGAGACATCTCTGCACAACATTCCTTTTGGAAAGGAATGCTTCATGCTTGCCTGCTCTCCTGCCACATTCAGATGGCACCATACTACATTCCTTGCACTTCCTCATCCTTCACACTTCCTCCTTACTGCTATAAGTTG
Organism: Psidium guajava; assembly: GCA_016432845.1. Lineage (NCBI taxonomy): Eukaryota > Viridiplantae > Streptophyta > Magnoliopsida > Myrtales > Myrtaceae > Psidium > Psidium guajava. The sequence goes on from CM028232.1 coordinate 1,928,205, forward strand.
CCATCTTACAAGAATGGTCATGCCGGGCTCTATCCATTTTATTGCCCTGTCAATCGATCATGACAGATATAGGGGGATCAGTGCAATCTGTCGCGCCAACTTCCGTTTCTGATTCGTCTCTGAATGCTGAACTGAAGCATGCTTTAGCAATGACATCTCAGAACTGAAACCTTGGATTTAGACCTTTAATATGCCACTACCATGACTTAGTTCAGCTTGCCACGCCTCTACAAACTTTCTGTACATCAGCCCTTCTCATATATGCAGGTGTCGTACGTTTCTAGTTTCAGCTAGGGAAAAGGAAAATGATTTAGTTGTTCGCTTTACTGTTCTCCGAGTGTCGTGCTTTTATACCTCCCTTGTAACTTTTAATTAATGGCAGGGTTTGCTTTCGTTTACTTTGAGGACGAGCGTGATGCCGCAGATGCCATTCGTGGCGTGGATAATATGCCATTTGGTTATGACAGGCGCAGGTTGTCGGTGGAGTGGGCTAAGGTGTGTATTTTGTTTGCGTACGTGTTTATTTACAGCTTATGTCTTGTCTTGAGCTTTTTGTTTGCATATGCTAAAACTTTGGGAGCGGTCCTTGCTCCAATAAAGTTCATTTGATTGGTGTTTTCCTCTTCTAGGGAGAAAGGGGACGGCTTCGAGATGGTTCTAAGTCGGTGGCGAACCAGAGGCCCACTAAGACTCTTTTTGTTATCAACTTTGATCCCATTCGCACAGGAGTTCGTGACATAGAAAGACACTTTGAATCTTATGGGAAGGTTCTTAATGTTCGTATACGTCGAAACTTTGCATTTGTGCAGTTTGAGACTCAAGAGGAGGCTACAAAAGCTCTGGAGTGCACTCACATGAGGCAATAAATGCTCATTATGTTTTTTTATTGCATTCTCTGCCATGCAATTCTGGAATCAGTGTATTGAGGATGACTTTGCACTTTTGCAGCAAGATATTGGACAGAGTGGTCTCAGTTGAATATGCTTTGAAGGATGATGGGGAGAGGGATGAGAGATATGGCAGCCCTAGAAGAGGAGCCCATGGTCGGCGTGCAGTTAGTCCGTACAGGAGGTCACCTAGCCCGCTGTACCATCGGCGACCAAGTCCTGATTATGGTCGAGCTCGAAGCCCAGTGTATGATCGATACAACGGTCCAGCTGGCCCAGCTTATGACCGTCAGAGGAGTCCAGAGTACGGCAGATACCGCAGGTACCATTCTCCCTTTTGAAAAAGGCTCTTGAATTTGCTCAATGAAGACCTTTTATTTTTTCTTATGGAGGACTTCTTGTCATAATATAAGCACGAGTGATGTTTCTTGACTTTTTTGTTTTTGTCCATTTCAATAGCCGCTCTCCTGTTCGAAGATCGAGAACTTGAAGGTCCTTGAGAAGCTGAGTAGAATGTGGAGATTAAACCAAATAGATAGCTGCAGACTTGTTACTTGTCTAGTTTTAGGGACTTTTTGTGGAAAATATTGCGGTAATGCTACTCTATCGCTGGTCCTGCTTGTTGCACTTAAATGATCTCTGGATGATCATTAATGTTTAAACCTCCTGCTTTCTTTCTTTTGGTAACTGAGTTGGCTGCTGTTAATTCGCCCTTGATGCGAAAGAACCTTCTAATTTTCTGAAGATTGTCAAGAAAATATCTGCAGCTTTTGCCTTTTTAATGTTGGGACTTAATGTGTCCTCTTCTGTAGCACCATTCTGGGTGTCCCATTGAATCTTTCATTTTTGTTTGAAGCTTTATGGTCATGGATTTAGGAGCATAATTTTAGGCCCAAATTTTGAACTCAAAAGAGCTGCTAGCTGCTAAAGTTGGGAATTAATGTGCAAGACTATCTGTTTTAAAACATATGCGAGGTTAGGAGAAAATGCTGCTTACGGTGCATACTGATGTACACGTGGAATTTGCCCATTCATGCGGTAGGAGTATGATCGCGGAGACAGATGAGCTGCAACGAGCTTTTGGGCAATGTCAATAGCAGTGAATGCAGGAACAGGGAGAGTCAACACGAGGGTCATAGTCCCGGACTCCCTTCAAATTATTCTACTGGAAGGACCATGCATGATGGAAAGAAATGCTTAGAGTTCTTCTATCGCCTTTGTTACAAACTTGTTTATAAGTGAACGCAGCGGGCCACCGCTTAGAGATTGGAAGAGTCTTTCGAACTTGTTGAAGGAGCAGAAGTCTGTCAAGAAGCTTTGGCGAGCTCCTCATCGAGGGCTTTCTGAAGCCAAGCCTCTGCATCTTGCATCAATCCCGGGCTGAGCCTCACCATCAGGATGCAAAACTCCATCTGGTTGAGGGCGCCGTCACCATTGAGATCTCCCTCTTTCACCATTGCCTCCGACTCTTCTATGCTCATTCCGTCCATTCCTAGAAGGGCTGAATTCTTTCTCAGGCTTTCTGATGTTATCAAACCGCTTACAGGTTCCGCCAAGAGCCTGAACCCCCCACATAGCTCCGACACAAAAGTCTCTACATCGAGCTTCTCTGCCATCACCGGCAACATGTCCTCGAACTCCCTGTCATTGTTGGTTGGTGCCGTTGTTTCTTTGGAACGGTTGCTTTCCATCTTCCCACGCTACAATTTGCAAGCCTGCTCAGCAAAATGAACCAGCTTTTGGGATACAGAACAAGTGCCTGTGATGGGAATCTAGCAGATGGGTCGTGTGAAAGGAAGGAGTTCTTCATGGGGATGGAAACTGCAATGGGTTTTCCTTGGATGATATAGGTAGGGGGTGGGGATGGGAAGAAAACAGGACTTAGGTGTCCCTCATATAAACCACCAATGGTGGGAAAATCAACATCGGTGAATAGACCTAACCCAGAAAGGACCTGTTTGATAGACCCATTTTTCTCTCGTGGAAAGGACTTCTAGGAAGGTGCCTACTGTTTGGATGGGAGGGAATAGAGGATCTGCAAGGTCAGGCCAGAGAGATAGCTTAATTTGTCCGGAGTTGCGGCTTCTGAGAAGCTTCCTTTCTCTCCATCACTATCCCGTTGATTGCTTCTAAAATTCTTCCTCCCGTTCTTTTCCATGACATTTGCCGTCCAATTTAATAATTCACACCCAAACAAAAAATGAAGCGGCGTGGCAGTCGCTCGTTCTGTCATCATCTTATTTTGAGCGGTTTATTCATGGAATTTTCTCATTTCAAAGGGGAGGGGAAAATAGTTCGCGCCCATGAAGCCTGGCATAAGTTAGTCCACAAACAACTCCTACGTGTGTTTATGCGTGTGGGTTAGGAACTCCAAAGCCTTCTCTTTCCCTATGAAACACCATGGCAAACCAGAGCATAATCTTGGAGAAGTTGTTGTCACCAAACATTAGGATGAACGGTGGCTTTCTAGTAAGATGGCACAATTTGTATGCTGATTTTAGCATTAGGACACGACCATGTAGATTCTTGTCTTTGTTATAGCTGGAGAAACATGAAAATAGTGAGGGTTAGCATCCCATCGTAAGATGTAATAGAATTAGGCTTAAGTAGCGAAAGAAGGGTCTGTCTTGCTTCTATTCTTTGCAAGGTTATACATTATACAAAGAGAAGATTAAATGATGAATTTACGCCGGATCATACTCATGCCTCCTGCGTGGACTGAAAAGAGAGGCAACCATAGGAAAATAGAATTAGGCTCGCTGATAGGAGCTGCAAAGAGAACTTCAAACGACGCATAAATTTGGGGTGGTCGGCGGGACAAGCCGCATCTAACATTGTTCCGGTATTATAAATCATATATTAAGATCTTTCTCCTTGTAGAAGCGACAAGAAAAAAATGTTGGCAAGCCACTTGACCGGAGAACCCAAAGTCTTATTATCACTGAATGGCAAGTTTTTTCTTCATCATCCATCTCTTCTTGGTGGCCTCCAGAGCTTCCTCTCTCATTCTAGAAAGCTCAAGAAACCAATGCCGATACTGTGCTTCAATTGCATCTAGATCCAACTTCAGTTCAAGATCCATACCTTTCTCAGCAAATGATAATGAAGAACAGCTGCTTGTGAGGCTCATGACGTTAGATATTCTGCTCAAATCGGGAAAGGATGATCTTGAGTTCCCAGAGAAGTTGTTCATTTGGAAACGATCTCCAGCTCTGCTATCATTCTCAGACAGTTTGCAATCCTCATAATGTGAATCCACAAAATCATCGGAGGCATACCCACTCGAGCCATTGAAGATTCCATCCATTATACAATCTACAAATTCAGCTGCTTCATCATGTTTATGTACTAGTATCTCTGAAGCAACCGATGCTCCTGAATCTTGATCTCCCAAATTAGCCAGGTGTCGAGATGAATAAAAGTCATTGTGATAAATGGTTCTACCAATGCTATCGTAAGAGTTACCATCATCGTCTTGCAGCCTACCATCCTCCAGACCCGCATGTAAAATAAGACCACCATCTTGCTTATTCACTAGTTCAGCAGGCACACTCGTTAGCATCGAACCCAGCAGGCTACTTTCTGAGACTTTACTACCTTCTGAGACTTTATCTTTCCCAAAAAGTGAGGATATTCTGGGTACCACCACTCCATCCGACATATAACAGGATGAGGGCTTCCAACCGGGTAGAAGTCTCATTATTAGAAAGTCGATAAACTCAGCAATGAATGTCACATCATGATCTGCCAACTCCAGTTGTTCAACCATCTCCGCCGCCACCGAGAGTGCAGTATCACTATCAAGGTAAAAGAGAAAATGTATATTTCTGACTCGACCTGAGAGAGAGGAGCATGCAATTAGATGTTCTCACCTTGCAAGTGTTACCACAGTCAAGGATGACAAGATACTTCAAGGGAACAAGAGAACATTTGACATGCATAAGAACTAACCGGCTGAGTCAGCAATGCGCAAGGTCAATGAAACAGTGTTGTCTTCATTTTTCATTCCTTTCAGCCTGAACTCGTTGTTGTTATTTATCCTCTGAAATTCCAGAACAGGGCAATGCGGAGTCTCCTTGTTGCTTCTACCACAGGTGCTTAAGGACAGCTGCTTATAGTCAGGGTCAACATCCATGGACAGAGGACCCGACAAATTTAACGACCTGGGACTTAAATTAGGCAATGACAAAGGATCGCGAATCAATTCCTTTCGATTCTCAGTTTGAAGGAAGGCGTCAGTCAAAAGCTCCTTTGCAGAAAGCCTATCCCTTGCCGGAACGAGACATTTCTGAATGAACTCCCTAATTTGAGCATCACTCACCTTAGTAAGAGAAGAAGGTTTTACCCCCTGCAGAAAAGCACTAAAGTAAAACTAGATTCTCCAACAGAAAGAGATTAACTAGAACTTTTTGAGAAGATGGAGCATTAAATGATTATTGGTGAGTTTACCGAGGTAACTTTCTTATATATCTGAGCTGCATTTATGCATTCGCTGTAGGGATATTCACAAGTAACCATCTCCAACATGCACATCCCAAAAGAGTATACGTCAACAAGTTCGTTATAGTTCTCTTCGTAAAGCTCTGGTGCCATAAACTCAGGAGTTCCTGCAGCATATACATAAAAACAATATAAGTTCATCAAATTTACTAGCTACAAGCAGACGAACTAGTCTCTCACCTATAACACTTCGAGCTGTTGGTTGCTGCATAACAGTTGCTAACCCAAGATCACCAATTTTAACTTCTCCATGATTTCCATTTACGAAAATATTGTCGCACTTCAGATCTCTGTGAATGATTGGAGGGTTGTGACTATGAAGGTAGACCAGACCTTGAAGAATCTGCCTTGCCCAATTTTTTATTGCCTTCATGTCCACATTTTTATGCTTCTTGCGATATCTGCAAGCCAAAACATTGCATGATTAGTCTAATTAAGTTCATAAAGCTGAACTGAGATGACTGTTCGGAGCAAAGACTTAAATAAGAAGAACGAAAGATGTTGCAATGACAATAAATAAACCAAACAATGCAAATAAAACGGACAAGAAACTCAAGTGAACATACTGCCGCAAGCTTCCCGATGTGAAGAGCTCAGTAATCATGTTAATAGTTTTCTTCTTGTCATCCACCCATGAATCATAGAACTTCAAGATATTTTCATGCTTTAGCAATTTCAGCAAATGAACCTCCAAATAGAGTTTTTCCAGATCTTCTGGTGACTGCAAGACATCATCAATTCTGACTTGGTTCCAGGCAACTTCTACCCCATCAACTTCATCAAACGCCTTATATCTGAAGCAGAAGATTTCCTGGTGTCAAGAAAATTCTCTGACCAAACAGCCGACTCCACATGGAAGTTGCTAGAGCTGCTTAATGAAGTATAAAAGTTTGAAACTTCAATAGGAGAGTGAGGTGAACGAGATATCATACACAGTCTTGAAAGCGCCCTTGCCCAAGATCTCGCTATACTGCGACAGAAGGAAAGAAAACACCAATAAAAATAGTTATGCCATAAAACAACTTTCGCAGTCCCTATTGCATAATGTATTCGGCCAAGTTTTGCTCCATGAAAGTACTTCTGAAGCAGGCATCAAGTGCCAACATTACGACAGTCAAAACTTGACAACCATCCCAGATAGTATTAGTAGTCAAAAACCAGGAGCATGAGCTTGAACATATGGTACAACAAGTAAAAGCTGTTGTAGAATGTGACGCGCCATGTCCACAACAAACTTTGATGTTGCTTGATGCTGCAGATCAATTAAGGAAGCTCAAACTCCCATGACAACGTAATTTTCTGCACTCATAGGCGGATGCTCGCCAGTGCTCGTACACATTTGAGTATACAATGTGATGCCTATTAAAATCAAGCATTTGATCATCGTTGCTAATTTGATAATCCAACTTCAGTGTCATTCAATGAAACGAATAGAACTCAGGTGTCATCCACGAAAAGGAGATAAATGAATAGCAAAGGCACGGACAATACCCGAACATAGCGGCCGGCGGGATCCTTCTCGACGTAGTCGGAGTCGGAGTCAGGATTATCGCCGCCACCCCTCAACAAGCCGGTCTCATTGGCGGGACGGACGGAAAGGGAACTCATTCCGGCCAACAACCACGCAGAAACCAGGAACCCAAGCGAGAAGCAGGCGGCGAATCTGGGAATTAAGAAACGGCGATGAGTCAGACAAGCAGTCGCCGTTGATCGACCCCAAGAGGAAGGGAACAACGACGACGACGGAACTGATGGTGGTCCTCCGGTAAATAACAGAATGCCGATCCCGAGGATCGGAGTCGGCATCCGAGAGCAATGTGGGATTGCTGTCGTTGCAGCCGACGGCCCGGATGAAGAAGAAGAAGTAGCAACGGAGGAGGCAACGATGAGCTTGTCCCGCGCAGAAGCCCACTCGCCGCGCCACCCAAATCCACCATTTTCTCACGCCAAACCCAAACCAAAACCAAAACCCATCATTGTCTCTTCGAGCACATTCGACCTCGCCCACCCCCACAAACGAAAAAGGGAAGAAAAATGGAAAAAGAAAACAAGAATGTGAGATTCCAGAGAAATGGGTACGAGGATTTCGAGGTGGGAGAGAAATCAGGGCGATCGACGGGAGAGATAGAGAAGGAAAGGAAAAAGGGGAGAAGGAAGCAAGAATTGAGGTTAAATGAACGCCATTATCGGGGACGCAGGTAGAGAGTGCGTCAGAGAAGGGATGACCAACACTTGTGCGGTCGATCTTGCGGTTCCTCGGTTGCCATTTTGTTCTCTCTGCAGCTTCCAGTTCCAAACGTGGGAAAGCCGGAAACAAACAACGAATTCGCAAACGACGCTCCATCCATCCGGAAGGGAAGGGGAGGCGAGGGGAGGCGGTTCGTATTCGTAAAGCCCTGCCGTTCCGGACATCCTGGGCCTGCTCGGCCCAACGGCATTCTTGTCCACAACAAACTTTTGAACAAAGCCAAAAATCGAACACGGGCTTTGATCCAATTCTTATTATGGTGTGGTTTATACTTCTTGTCAACAAGAAAGCATGGAGTTTCGTTTAGGGGTGAACGGTTCGAGGTTCTGAGTAGGTTTCATCTAAAATCTGAAACCTACCCGCTAGTACAAATTCTTTATTTTTCGAAACCTAAAACCTACCTGGCATACCGTGGAACCTAAAATCTACCATATCACAGGTTCCAGGGGTTTGGTTCTAGGGTATTCGAGAACCTATTGTACTCAACCAAATGATTTCATACTGCCGTACTCGTCAGTTACTTTTTGACATCTTTTCTTCTCTTTGATCTGGCATGGGCATCAATTAATCTATAATGCTTGATTTCTTCCAAAGTAGCTATGCAAACATTTGAAAATTTAGCAATAATACCAAATTTGAGGAAATAGAAGAAGTGATTTTAAATTATAAAAAAAAAAATCAGTGGTTCTAAATGAAAATTTGATCAATCCTAACCTCTTTATGGACCAAAACCATACTAGCAAGAAACTTTTTATACTCCTCCAAAATCGCCTTAACCAAATTTGTCTAGAAAATCAACTACAATGATCTAGTTCCGAGTCCAGTTCTGATTTCAATTCTGGTTCGAGTCCAGGGTAGAATCGAGAACCGAAACCTAAACCGACGGTTCCTATACATCCGCAATCGGGAACTGGACCCTATTTTACTAGAACTGGAAATCGGATCAGAATCACAGGTTCGTTTATCCGATTTTCGATTCTACCATAGACTCATGCTCATCCCTGATTTCGCTCCCTGGTGAGGGGAGGATTTAAGGGAGCCACTTTGACTGTCCCCTAAAAACTAGAGGGCTTTTATAGTTTTAGTCCATATTTTTTCACTAGAAGTTTGAGCTTGGCCATATATTACATTTTTCTCTTGTAATTGACGAATGTAAAAAAAATGTGTAAGGTACTAATTATAGTTGAGTCAGAGTTTAAGGAGGAACATGGATAAAATCTTGTGTCTTGATTTCTTTTTCTCGCTTTTACGCTTTTACTTCGTTGGATGCGCCGAATCCTAACAATTCTAAGGCTCACTGAAGGTGACCGACCCCATCCAAGGACAACTGGTGACAGGAGTTACGCTTAAACACTAGTCATAGATTCCCTTTTGTGAGCAAGAAGTTAGACAAGTCATTAGGCTCAAGGTATTTTCGCCCATCGAATATCTTCATACACATCGATAAAATTCGAATCGTTCGAAATAACCCTCGCCGAAACTTCATTCACGGTAAAATTGATGAAAGAGGAAAAGAAAATTCATTTAAGGGTGAGCATCAATCTATGGTAAACCCTGGAGCCAAAACAGACCGACACTGTGTGCAGTCTGGTTCCAAGGTCAGGGTGTTGAATCGAACTAGCGAACTGACCCTAGATCGACCCCATTTTGGCTATGTTTGTTGTTTGTTTTGTTTTCAACCGGTAAAATTTGGAGCAACCTTTACGGATGAATGAGGAATATAAGTTATATAATTCATGTTCTATGTCACTGTTGACACCGAAAATCGATCTGGGCTTCAAGCGGTTGCAGAGCCCACAATAACATCGTGTCGTGTGAAAGCCCATGGGAAAACACATGTTGGAGGTGGAAGGCATAGCAAACCGATATGCGACTAAGATGAAATGTCGGTGACACCATGGAATCAATCGGTCGCACCAACAGTCATATGGAGCAGAAAAGTTCGCACTATCAATCGTTTAAAGGATAAGGAGAGTAGTTACCGAGGTCAATTCGAAAATTGAGGGATAAAGTGCACGGGAGTAACCGCAAGTGACGATTTATACTTTGTACTAATTTTTATATAGTCAGAGACAACTCTTTGTAAAGGACCAATCAATCATCAATCGAAAGTACTTATCTTTTGCTCCACAATTTATCTTACATGCATTTACTGTTGTCGCGCTTTACATATATCGCCTTGTTTACTTTTTGTCATTTACTTTACTTCCTATCCGGAAACGTCACAAGAATCCATTTAAACAATAAATTCGAAGGCTCTACGCTTCTCGATGAAAGATCTTTCATTGTGGACATTTTCCAACGACTTTATTTATTATATTCTACGTGTTCGTCTTTTGATGGATTATTTCTTTTGGCAATTAGAGATTTCTATTGTTAATTTAACTTTTATTTAGCTTGGCCAACGGATGAGTTGGATAATTCCTTGTTGCTTCAGATTTCTGTTTGGATTTTAGCGTTGTTTCATTTCTCGTTGTTTTTTTTTTGTTGCTGAGTATTGAAGGCGTCTATCTAACCAGGGGAACGAGTAAGGAATAGAAAAGAAAGCACCGGATCAAAATCCCAAGTGTCCTACCTAATTCTATCAATGTCTATCTATTTGCTACGTATTTTACATCTCTTGTGATTGTGCTTGTACTGGTTATAACGGATGTGAATAAATCGTACCTAAGGTTTTTTTTTTTTTGTTAATTAAGGTCTATTTATTTGTCATGCATCGTTCTTCTCACGTCCATCCTGCTTTATTGCAAATCCACTGATTAAAGAGGCTCTTTGAAGTGTCGTCCTAGTTTAATTAAGCCGGATTTATGTATGGTGTCACCTCATCCGGCATAATACGTGAGACTTCGAATTCGGATAGGTTCAAAAGGTTCAGTAATGACCAACGGTCAACTTATACACGAGGATCACGTGAAATCCCGATCAACTACTATTATATGTTCGTATCGAATAGATCTTATTAACAAGTATTTTACGGAAAAATTATCAAAAAAATCTTAAACATATTGCAGTCGTGTCCATTCGGTCTTAAAATTTTTTTTGTGCCAATTTAATCCTAAATCTTTTGTATTTGTTCTGATTTAGTCCATCCGGCTAATTTTGACTGGCCTACGCTAACGTGAACCCTATTATTAACATGAGTGAAGTGTGCACATTAAAAAATTATAAACTTTTCCACACCGATTGTTCGATAAGTGCTCGTGAGACATTTGTTAGGGAATCTCGTTCCATGTAATTAAAAAGGTCAGTTAAAAGCTTTTTATATCCATAACCTGAACTAATTCGCCGACCATATATTGTAAAGTTGACAATGATTGATCATGGGAAGAAGTGGCGGACAAACAACCGGAAGCTCCGACGTCTCCCCTCTACTTTTTTTTTTTTTTTGAGAAAAGCGACTCAGAGGAAGAAAAAATCGGACCGCCGGAACGGGATCGGTCGAAATTGATTGGATCGAAAATTAAGCCTGATCTAAATTCATCCATTTAACTAGCGCTTTGATCCATTTTTATGTAGTATCATATTACCGATCCATACTTGATCCGACCCTAACTGATTCCGGCCTAAACTTCATTTCTTAGTAAATTATTCCATTAAATATAGAAAATAGCATGTTGGGGGGAAAAAATAGACCAACTAGAAACTAATTAAACAGGAAAGAAAATAGCAAATAAGGATGATGGATTGTAAATGAAAAGTCATACTCCATGCGATCCCGTTGAAATAATAAGAAGTCCGATACGTGCTTGGCACGAAAGAGCTCATATATATCGTCAGGAAAACAAACTAGATATATTGAATATAACGTACTTGCCATTTACATCTATTTTTATTTGGTCTTTATTTTTTTAAAATAATTCATTTTATTCCATTATAAAATCGGAGTGACCTGCCTCAAACCAAGCCGGGAAAATATGAGTAGCTAGATCCATTTCGTTACTTCTAGACAAAACCTAACTTCTCTAGAATAGGTGTAATAGTTATTTCGTCGAACATAACACATCTCCACAATTATGGGAAGAATCATATTGCAAGTGCCAGATCAGTTGCCATTCCGTTCTCGGAAGCTTCCGGGTTCAAATTTCTTTTTTGAGTGACAATATTTTTGGTTAAACTTATGATCTGTTTATTCTGATAATTTAGCCTTTGGGATATGCTAATTAACAAATACTATCGTCGAGGATCAAACTCACTACAAAAAAGAAAATAAAAGAAAAAACTCCTTGATAAAATGCAGATCAAGCCCGTTGACAAGTATAGGAGAGGAAATGAAGGTCGTAGAAGAACGAATGGAAAATATTAAAAAGGCGACAAATTAAATAATATTGTTTTCGTTATTACGGACACTCTGTGATTTTTAATCAAGAGTCATGTAGCAAATTACCAATTAGGTGTCCTACCTAACTCCGGGGAAGTCCATCTATTCATCGTGCATTGTGCTCCCCGTACGACTGCGCTCTTCCCCGTCACGACCGGTGGTAACTTTGCACATGGGTCGCGCTTAAGCTGTTTTTTTTTTTTTTTCATATTCTGTCCCGTTTGTTGCAATAGAAATAATTGTCACGTGGCATCCGGCAGTCATCCTCGTGCGCAAATCCATTAATTAATCAAAAGGAAGGTTTAACGATGACCTAACATTCCACTTATATATGCAACGATGCGGATCATTACACAGTCGCATTCAGATACGAAATAATTAGATTTTCAAATTACAATTTACACACGACATAAGTTTCGGGTGCATTAAAAAAAAAACTTTGCGATTGTTAAACGAGTGGTCGTTGGGCATTTTTCAATGAATTAATTCAAAAGCACTCTCTCTCTTTAACCTAAACTCGTGGTCTACAATATATTGTTATTTGATTAGTGATTGATGATGGGAAGGAGTGCCGGCCAATCAACCGGAAGCTATGAAGCTTTGATGTCTCTCCTCTACTTTTGTTTACTTGTGGGGGCACGAGGACATTTTGATTAAAGCGACTCTCGGCGGAAGACAAATTTAGAACCGGTGAAATGGATCGATTGAGTAGGATTACGATGGGGTCGGGTGAGAAATATGTCCGATCTAAATTGGTTCATTTAATCAATACTAATCGCTTTTTTATGTAATGCAATAAGTTCAGTAACCGATGCTCAACCTAAGTGTATTCAAATCGATTCCATCCCCCAACTCAAATATGATTCCAACTCTAAGAATTTTCTTTTTCATTAGGAAAATAGCTTACTAAAAAGCGAAACTAACCAATTAAAAATAAATTAAACATGAAAAAAAAATTAAGGCACAAATACTCCATGTACCGTCGAAATAGTAAAAAGTTCGATATCTACTTGCTATGAAAAGGCTCGTGTAAATAGCAAGAAATACAAATTAGATTTTGAATGTATAGCTGAACGATCGACATAATTAATAGGACCATGGAAGCCATATCTACTTCGTTGCATGTTGAACTAAAGGTTATGTTTCATTAGAATATGAGTGGTGATTAGAATCAATAATGTTATAGATGGACCCTTCTTCCTTTAGATTTCTAACTTTTTGGTACAATCACTTGTCTGATGATGCAGGATTTTTTTTTTTTGCAAAAGCAGAAAATAAACTTAAATTTCCCCCTACATTGTACGTTTAGAAAAATCATAATATGTACACCCTAATTATCCAGCAGAAAACGAAAAAAAAAAGGAATCAATTTTCATTTTAATGATTGACATCACAAATGCTGAAAAAAACGCGGGTGGGTATTGGAAGGTAAAGAATCGATTGTCTCTAAGATTCTGTGAAATTCATCCAAAATACGAGTCAAATTCATTTAGACCGATTATAAGTTGGTCTTTGTTTCTTATAACTGACTTTAACTGATGAGTAAAATCAGGTTCCACATTTTAAATTGAGAAAAATTACTGAATCGGTCTTAAATCTATTGTACGAATACCAATTCAGTCTAAAAACTTTCTAATTTCGTCAATTCAATTTGGAAATTTTGCACGCAATTTCAATGTATTTCTCCCAATCAAGTTCTGTCAAAAGTCACCGACGTGGGTCACTACCGGCCGTCCTACATGGCAACACCGCCACGTTAGCAATTTCGAAGAAAGCTGATGGGAAGGATGTGCTAGTGTTATCATCTAGAGGGCGGTGAATAGGTGATTTCAAAGAAATTTAGAAATTAATGCAGAATTTAAATGAATAAGATCATATCTTAGTTCAGATGATGATTGCTAACAAGATTTAAGGTGTACTCAAATTTAACGGCATGCACAATTCAATTATCACAGGTCCTTACAGATAAAAAAAAACTATCACAAAATAATAACAAAGGGTTTAAGGGATAGAGAATTTGCATATAGAGTTTATATTGATTCGATTTTATTCAAGACTACATCCACTTCTTCATGCTGGCATTAGCTGGATTCCTCTAGTGAATATCTCAGAAGTTACAACTCAGCGACAACTCTTCAATCATAAGACTTCCCACCTAACACTCACACACTTGAATGAAAACCTCTTAATATTACATCATTTGGATCTAGAGTGTATGAATAATGTGAAGCTCTCTTCATATTGGAATTTAAGATTCTTCTCTCTCATGTGCACGCACTTCAACCTTAAGGTCTCCTTTTATACTTTTTCATCTCCAATTGCCCGTTGCAAGATCTCCGGAGAATCAATCTTCAAACTTCTTGTTTAGACGGGATTGTATATAAAAGATCTCATAACCATTGATTAGAGATGAGTTGGATAATTCCTTGTTGCTTGTTTTACTTCTCGTGGTTTTAGTTTCTAAGTATCGAAGTTGTCTATCTAACTTGGGGAATGAGGGGATTAAAAAAAAAAAAGCACCGTATCAAAATACCAAGTGTCCCACCTAATTCTATCGGTGTCTATCTATTTGCTATGTATTTTACATCTCATTTGATTGTGCTCTTACTGGTTATAAAAGTTGTGAATAAATCGTACCTAAGGTGTTTTTGTTAATTAAGGTCTATCTATTTATCATGCATCGTACTTCTCATGTCCATCCTGTGTGCAAATCCACTGATTAAAGAGGCTCTTTTAATTGCCGTCCTAGTTTAATTAAGCCGGATTTATGTATGGTGTCACCTCATCCGGCATAATACGTGAGACTTCGAATTCGGTTAGGTTCAAAAGGTTCAATAATGACCGACGGTCAACTTACACATGAGGATCACGTGAAATCCCAATCAATGACTATTACATGTGCATATTGAATAGATCTCATCAACAAGTGTTTTGGAAAAAAAAATTACAAAAAAAGTCCTAAACTTATTATAATCGTGTCAATTCAGTCTTAAAATTTTTTTTGTGCCAATTTATTCCTAAGCATTTTATATTTATTACTAATTCAGTCCATCCAACTAACTTTGGTCGGCCGGTACTAATGTGGACCCATTACTAACGCAAGTGAAGTGTGCGCATTAGAAGTTATAAACTTTTCGGCACCGATTGTTTGATAAGCGCTTGTGAGACATTTGTTACAGAATTTCGTTCCATGTAATTAAAAGGTTAGTTAAAAACTTTTTTTTTTTTAATCTCCAAAACCTAAGCCAATTCGCCGACAATTTATTGTAAAGTTGACAATGATTGATCACGGGAAGAAATAGCGGACCAACAACTGGAACCCCCGATGTCTCCCGTCTACTTTTTTCGGGTAAAGCGGCTCAAGGGAAGACAAAACTGGACCGCCGGAACGCGTGGACCCAAGTCGGGATTGGTGGAAATTGGGAGGACAGAAAATTAAGCTCAATCAAAATTCATTCATTTAACTCGTGCTTTGATCCATTATTGTGTAGTATGATATTATCAATCGATCCGATCCCAACTGATTCCGACCCATATCCTTCTCAACCTAGACTCCAATTCTTAGTAAATTCATCCCTTAAATATAGAAAATATCATATTGAAAAGAAGAAGGGGGAAAAAAACGACCAACTGAAAACTAATTAAACAGGAAAAAAAAAAAGGAAATAAGGATGATGGATTTTAAATGAAAAGTCATACTCCATACTATCGCGTCGAAACAGTAAGAAGTCCGATACGTGCTTGGCATGAAAAGGCTCATATACATCGCCAGGAAAACGAACTAGATATGTTGAATCTACATGCTTGCCATTTAGACCTAGTTTTAGTTGGTCCTTATTTATTTTCTTAAATAATTCATATTTATTCCATTATTCAATCGGAGTGACCCGCTTCAAACCTAGCCCGAAAAATTCGAGTAGCTAGATCCATTTCGCCACCTCTAGACAAAACTCAACTTCTCCGGAGTAGGTGTAATAGTTATTTTGTTGAACATAACAAATCTCGACAATTATGGGAAGAATCATACTACAAGTGCTAGATCAATTGCCATTCTGTTGTCGTCGGGAGCTTCCGGGTTGAAATTCCTTTTTGAGTGAAAATATTTTTGGTTAAAGTTATGATCTGTTTATGCTGATAATTTGGCTTCGAGATATGTTAATGAGCAAAGACTATCGACGAGAATCAAACTCATTACCAAATTAAAAAAAAATCTAAAATTCAGATCAAGCCCCGTTAATAAGTATAAGAGAGGAAATGAAGGTCGTAGAAGAATGGATGGAAAATACTAAAAGGCGACGAATAAAATAACATTGTTTTCATTATTACAGACAGTTTGTGATTTAAATCAAGCAGTCCTCTTGAAATTATGTCCATCGACCCAATATGTCCGGTTGTGTTACCGCCATCTTAGAGTATAGAAATAGCGCGAGTCCAGAATAAACACGATACCGAAATTGTTTTTCTTTTCTCTTCTTTTCTTTTTTTTCTAGGTGAATGAAAGAATAAATAAAACCCACCCATCGGTAGCCCAGCTGGTTTGCGCTCTAGTCTTTTCACGAGAGGTCCTAATTCGAACCTCGCTGGGTGTCGGTGATTTAAGCGGAGAGTCGTGGCGGTGGGATGCTGTGCTAGCCCTTCCGGAGGATTAGTCGAGGTGCGCGATCCGTACGGACGCTGGTTCGGACACTTTCGATATGAAAAATAAATAAATAAATAAATAAAGAGTTACGTACCAAAGTACCAATTAGGCGTCCTACCTAAATCCTAGTCAAAGTCCCTCTATTCATCGTGCATTGTACTCCTCATGTGATTGTTGTACTCCTCGCGGTTCCAACACTCGTACTTCTTACATGGATCGCGCCTAAGGTATTTTGTCATTTTCTATTCCATCTGTTGCAATAGAAATAATCGTGACGTGGCATTCGGCAGTCATTCTTGTTCCTTCTACAATCTCGTACGCAAATCCATTAATTAATCAAAGGAAGGAAGGTTTAACGATGACCTAACGTTCCACTTATACGCAAGGATACGGTGGTCGCATCATCGACTGTATATTGTTAGCCAACATCTCGAAGCACGAGTTAGCGTATTCAGATACGGAATAATTCGAATTTCAAAGCACAAACTTACACGACACAAGTTTCGTGGTCCACCGTACATTGTTATTCGATTAATGATTGATGATGGGAAGGGGAACCGGACAAGCAACCGGAAGCTATGAAGCTTTGATGTCTCTCCTCTGCTTTTGCTTACTTGTGGGGGGCACAAGGACATTTTGATTAAAGCGACATTCTGTGAAAGACAAATTTAGAACCAGCCAAACGGACGGGTCGAGTCGGATTAAGATGGGGTCGGACGGAAGATAGGTTCGATCCAAATTGATTCATTTAATCAATATTAATCGCTTTTTCTGTATAATGCATGAGTTTAGTAACCGATTCTCAACCTAACCGTATCCAAATCCAGTCCGTACCCAACTCAATTCGGACTCCAAATAGCTTACTAAAAAGCAAAACTAACCAACTGAAAATAAATTAAAAACGAAAAAAAGTTAAAGCCCAAATCAAAAGTCCTACTCCATGTCCCGTCAAAATAGTAAAAAGGTCCGATATCTACTTGGCATGAAAAGGCTAATTTAAATAGCGAGAAAAACGAACTGTAGATATAGTGAATGTACAGCTACACGATTCGTTACATGTGGGGCTAAAATTTATGGTTCGCTAGAATCTAGGTCGTCCTTGGAATCAATTGTGTTATAGATGGACCACTCTTCCTTTAGATATCTAACTTTTTCGGTCCAATCACTTGTCTGATGCAAGAAAAAAAAAAATTTGCAAAAGCAGAAAATAAGCTTAAATTTTCCCTTACATTGTACGTTTAGAAAAATTATAATACATATAATCAAATTATGTAGTAGAAAACGGGAAAAAAAAAGGGGAATAATTTTTCATTTTAATGATTGACATCACAAATGTTGAAAAAACGCGGTGCAAATTGGAAGGTTATCAATCGGTTGTCTCTAAGATTCTATGAAATTAATCCAAAATACGAGTCAAATCCATTTAGACCGAATATTAGTTGGTCTTTGTTTCTTATAACTGATTTTAACCGACGAATCGAAGTCCCACATTTTAAATTTAGAAAAATAACTAGTCAGCTGTAAATCTATTACACGGAGGCTAGTGCAATTCAAAACCTTTTAAATTTAATCAATTCAATCCAGAACCTTTGCATGGAACTCTAATATAGTTCTGTTGATCAATTTTCTTCGAGAATGACCGACATGGCAGCCTGATCATTGCCGGCCGTCCTACATGGCAAAACTGCCACATCAGCGATTTTGGATAACGTCAATCGGTTTGACTATATTGAATTTTCATATAAAGATTTAAGATTAAATCGAGAAAACTGAAAAGGTTTGATTGAATTGACATCTACACGATAAATTTAAGATTGATCCGATAATTTTTCCATTTTAAATCCAACGTAGCAAATACGATTACGAGGTGGAAAAATGAGATGCTCGTCCATTTCGCCACCTCCAGGCAAAACCGAAGTCGGCTGAACTGCTGAAGACTAATAGCTTATGCAATGCAGACAACCCTGCTGCCTAAACAAGGGATGCCAGTCCCGGTGGCTGCATCATGGCAATTGTAAATGAAAACTACATAAACTTTTTTTTTTATATCTTTGTGTTCAAATGTTATCAGTAACATTAAAAGAACAATGTCGTAAGAGCATCTTATTGCCGTGGCCCTCTCAAGGTGAACCCCGAGGAGGTTTGACGGATTGCCAAGCGGACACGAACGCGAGGGGTTGCTCGCGCTTGTCACGAGCTCACCCTAGACTTTTGATTGCAATTTGATTTCCTCGATTAATCACAAAATTTGTTTGTATTTTCACAAACTGGATCTTCGGTCCCGGGGCTTGGTTACGCTAATTGTTTAATTAATGCCCTTTTGATACCTAAACTCGCTTTGTTTATTTTCGTGAACCGGTCTTATCAAGTTATGAATCCCTAGATACCTGTCACTTAGTGTTCATGCACGGCTGAGCACGACATACTACAGTACATACAACCAAACGAACACATCAAAAATCCGAAAAGCAAGGTGTGATTGAGATGCAATAAGTAAAACTCGATACTGAGTCGGGCAAAAAATATAAGTGGCCTTGTTATTACGCCCTGGGACAGGATTTCTAGGAGCGGCACATAAAATAAACGCGCAAGCCATACTAGATACGGATGGAATATCTAATAATGAAATCTTCCATTTTTACAAAGAAAAAAAAATGAAATTTCATTTAAGGTTATGTTTGTTTCACGAAAAACAAGACACTAGGAAAACAATTTCTGAAAAATGACCGAAATAACTAGTGAATGAAAAATATTTTCATTATTGACAGCAATTTATTGGCGATGAAAATATCATCCGTTCATTCATTTTTGTAAATGATATAAGTGATCATTATCTAGAAAATATTTTTCAAATCACTTACTTTTGGCGAAATGAATGGAACATAAATATGTGAGAACATAATTTTTATACACTAAATGATACCTAATTATGCAAACATGGATAGTTCCTCCTCCTCCTTTTCATCTGAAATCATGATTTGTAATTCCTACATGCGAGCTGCATATTTTTATTATCATCTTTTTTTAAAAAATTTCCTGGACGTTCGAGTTATTTAGTAAAGTGACGAAATGAGCGCTCGAACTGAATAATAAAGGTTGACTTGGATTTGTTGTGTTTCATCTTATCCTCCTCAGGCCCTTTGAACTTTTCGAACGCCTCTCTCTCTCTCTCTCTCTCTCTCTCTCTCTCTCTCTCTCTCTCTCTCTCTCTCTCTCTCAAATGGTCTTTTAACTCAGACCCCTTTGCACCAGATTAAGGTTAACTCATTCGCTTCACTACATGCTCGCGCAATCATACATGACATATCAGACAGCATCAGCAAGTACGAGGAGCGGACAGAGTCGTTCTCCTGCCACCACGTCCGGCAGCCACGTCGGCAAATACCGGCCTTGGTATGGCACATTCCAAGGCGGTTGCCAACGAGATCTGCTGTAATTTCTAAATGAAGCTGCCCATTCCCTGCATAAATAAATCCTCTGCTTACTTGTGCGCCCATCACCTCTTCTTTCCTTATTTTGTGTGCACACTTACTCCCTGCTTCGTCTCTTAATTTTCTTTCTTGTTCAGCTTATCTCTTATCTCCTACCCCAGCAATGCACCCAATGTTCGGGCCATTAGAAGTTGTACTAAATGCTTGAGTAATTCAAAATGCAAGAACTCTACCTTCAGTAATGAAGAGGAATGGGAGCAAGGGAGGCAATAACCAGATCAGAAATGAGACAATGAAGCTAAACAATCTCAACTGTAGTGTTGGCCATAGCTCGATACTTAGACTCAGTAGAGGAGTGAGACATGGCAAACTACTTCTTGGCACGCCAAGAAATCAGAGAATCACCCAGAAAGACGCAAAATCCTGTGATGGACTTACGGTTCGTAAGATCCGCCGCCTAATTGGCATCAGAGTAAGCACGACGAGAAAGTGAAGAAGCCCATGGGAGAAAAATAAAGCGTGTCAGGGTACCGCGAAGATATCACAGAATCCGAAGCACGGCAGCATAATTAACCATATGAGGAGCTGCTACAAAATAACTAATAAGATGAACAACATAGGCAATATCAAGATGAATGATCGTAAAATAGAAAAGAGTGCCAACAAGAGCCTGGTAGCATGTGATATTAGGCAAAAGCTCACCATTATCTGGACAAAGCTCTAAATAAATTTCAACAGGAGTAGCCACAATACAAGCATTAGATAACTCAGCACGAGTGAGAATGTCAGCGATATACTTCTATTGGGAGAGAAGAATATCACGTCGACTACAAGCAACCTCAATATCGAGAAAATAATGTAAGAAATCTAGATCCTTCATAGCAAGTTGACAATGAAGATGTTGCTTAGTATAAGCAATATGAGCAGAGTCATCCCAAGTAATAATCGTATCATCAACGTAGAATAGTAGAATAGTACAACCGGCAGGAGAAATGTGAGTGAACATAACATGCTCATTCTCACTTTGAACAAAACCAACTGATCAAACAACATCTGCAAAACGTTTAACCAAGCCCAAGGAGCCTGTTTGAGACCATAAAGGGCCTAGACAAGACGACAAACCTGATCAGGAGAATGAGCAAGACTAGAAGGTGGTTGTGTATAGAGTTCCTTCTAAAGGACCTCATGAGGAAAAAAAAAAGCATTCTTCACATCAAGCTAAAAGAGAGGCTAATTGCGAACAAAGGCTATTGTAAGAAGAGTACAAATAGAAGCCATTTTGGCAATGGGAGCAAAGGTCTCTTCATAATCAATTCCATACTCCTAATCAAAATCACTTGCGATGAGATGCACTTTATATCGCTCAATACCATCATCAGAGTGACTCTTGATTTTGAAGATCTAGCAATAAGATATCAAGGACTTCCCTACTGGAAGAGTATAACTCCTTAGACATAGCATCATGCCACTCTGCATGATATACAACCATACGATAATGTGATGGTTCCTGCAAAGTGTGGACAACAACCATAAAGGAACCAAACTCATTAGAATAACTTGTTGCCGCTATGTACCTAACCGAAGGATGTTGATCTCACAAACTGAACGGTGGGCGAGAATCGTCAAGAGGCGTCGGACTGCCAAGTGAAGTAGATGAAGAAGGAGGCATAATAGGAGAAGGTGGCGACACTAGATCAAACGAAGAAGATACAAGAGGAGGATCAGAATATGAATCAAGAGGAAAATCCATAAAAACAAATGGAGAAGACTGTGAAGAAGTAGAAGATGTAGAAAAGAACGATAGGTGCTCAAAAAATTGAATGCTATGAGAGATACGAATATGCTGTAAAGAAGGATAATAATACCTATAGCCTTTATGTTCTGCGTTGTAGCCCAAGAAAGCACACTGAAATGACTTGACAGGTAGTTTGGTATGCTCATGAGGAGGAGAAAGCACATAACATATACAACCAAAAACACAAAATTGGTGATAAGTGGAGGGTTTTGAGAAAAAACTTTGGTGAGGGGTGGCTTTGGAGAGGACAAGAGAAAGAAGCCAATTTATGAGATAGATAGTAGTAGAGAATTTTTTGAACCAACATTCTGGAGGAATGGAATTGGACAACAGGAGAGCACAAGTAGTATCTAGAATATGACAATATGGTCATTTAGCAAGACAATTTTGAGCAAGGACACCGGGATAGGATAACAATGGTAAGGTTCCCGAGAAGTTAAGAAAGAACGAAAAACTATAGAGAGATACTCCACACTCAAATCAAAACCAAAAACTTTAATAGTTTTAGAGAATTAAGCAAAGATCATGGCTGTAAAATTTTTATAAATAAAGAGAAATTCATCACTAAAATGCATGAAATAAACCCAAGTATAACGAAAATAATCATCAATGAATGACACATAATATTTAAAACCACTTTTAGAGCTTAGGCGGTAGTGTTGACACCTGATCTTTAATCATTTTTTCTATTACTAAAGTAATAAAAAAATCCATAAAAATTCATAAAATTGAAAAATCAACTTTGGGGACCTTAGCCAAGCCTAGGGAACTAATTTTGACCAAAAAACGATTTTTCATATTTTCAGTATTTTTACGTATTTTTTATTTATTTATTTTCAAAAATTAATAGAAAATCCATAAAAATTCATAAAATTGAAAAATCAACTTTGGGAACCTTAGCCAAGCCTATGGAACGAATTTTGACCAAAAAATAATTTTTCATATTATATATATTTTAATTTTTTTAAAAAAATACAAAAATATTTGAAAATTTTGAAAAAATAACATTTGAGGCCAAAAAATACACAAAGATAGTTAATATTTTTATTTTAAATCTATTTTTATATTTGCCATCGCAAATTCAGAAAAATCCAATTCGAGTCACGTGTTCCTTCACGAGTATAATCTCGAATCGGGCCTAAAAAAATTTAATTTGAGTCAACTTATTTTTAACTTTCACTTTTTATGAGTTGTGACATTGTCTTCTAATATTTTAAATTTTCATCTTGGCCTAATTATACCCAGAATGACTTAATTTTGCAAAAGGGCTTTAATTAAATTATGCATTATTTTCAGCGACAAGAAATGAGCTTAAATTTGACATGTGGTAAATTTTGGTGTGTCAAAAATTGTGAGGAGATTTGGACTTAAAGAAATATATTTTTTCAGGGACTGAATTGTAAATACTTAAAATTCAAGGACTAAAGTGCAAATACCTAACTCTTGAAGGATTATTTTACAAATAATAAAAAGAAAAGTTAGTGGATAAATTAGAATAGAGAAGGGAAGATGAAGAAAAGGAGATGAAGAAGAGAAGTTGAAGAAGAATGGATGGAGAAAATAAGATAAGAATAGAGAAGGGAAGATGGAGATGAAGAAGAGTTAGTAGAGAAATTAGAATGGAAGATAAGAATAGAGAAGGGAAGATGGAGATTAAGAAGAGTTAGTGGAGAAATTAGAATGGGAGATAAATATGGAGAAGGGAAGATGAAGATGAAGAAGAGTTAGTGGAGAGATTAGAATGTGAGATAGAGATGGAGAATGGAAGATGAAAATGAAGAAGAGTTAGTGGAGAAATTAGAATGGGAGATAGAGTTAGTGGAAAAATTAGAATGGGAGATAGATGAGTAGGTTATAAAAGGAGAAAGAAGTGAGCTTGAGAAAGGATTCTTGAGAGAGAAAATTTGAAGTGTTTGGGAGGATTTTTTTGGAGAGAAAATTTTGGATGTTTGAGAGAGTTTTTGGAGATTGAAGAAAAATTTGAGAGAAAGAAAATACCAAAAGAGAGAGAATTTTGAAGATGATGGGAGTTCAAAGCTAGGGATTATCATCACAAATTCCTTCATCGATCAATATAAATCAAGAGTTCATCCTCGTCAACGAGCAAGCAAATTCGAGCTAAGTGTTTTATTTATTCATTTGTTTATGGTTTTACTTGCAAATTAGCACGAATTGTATACACTTTCTCCATCTCCTCTTTTTTTTTCCATATTTTATGTCAGGAGAAGGATATCTCTACGTCAACAGCAAAAATCTCGTAGATATGCAAAAATCGGCCCAGACAAGCTCCTAAGCTGTCCACCGATTTCTCAACTGATCTGTGACTAAAAGTCCCTCTTAATTCAAAAGAAACTCTCTATATTGGGAACATAGAGAGCGAAAATCAATTATAGAAATCCCTCCCAAAAAAATGGGAGATAAGTACTCTTTCCACTCTTCTGGTTTTAGGTGCAGATTAGCACATATTTTGTATACTGACATTTCACTCTATTTTATGTCAGGAAGCCGCAGCTTTATATCAATGGTCAACCCTATGGAAGCACAAAATCGGCTTGGAGGAGTCCTCAAGCGCGCACAAATTTCAAATTGTTGAATCAATTCGTTATATTTTATTTTAAAGAATTCATACCCCAGAATGGAGAGGACAAAGTCCATCCGCAATTTAAATACCTGCTCCATAAATCCCAAAGGGAAGAGCCAAGCCAATGCTTAGCCTCCCATTGGAGGTTTTTACTTACAGTAGTTAAATACCTGCAACTTAAATACATGTACCTTAAATCCCAAAGGGAAGAGCCAAGCCAATGCTTAGCCTCCCATTGGAGGTTTTTACTTACAGTAGTTAAATACCTGCAACTTAAATACCTATACCTTAAATCCCAAAGGGAAGAGCCAAGCCAATGCTTAGCCTCCCATTGGAGGTTTTTACTTACAGTAGTTAAATACTTGCAACTTAAATACATGTACCTTAAATCCCAAAGGGAAGAGCCAAGCCAATGCTTAGCCTCCCATTGGAGGTTTTTACTTACAGTAGTTAAATACCTGCAACTTAAATACATGTACCTTAAATCCCAAAGGGAAGAGCCAAGCCAATGCTTAGCCTCCCATTGGAGGTTTTTACTTACAGTAGTTTAAATACTTGCAACTTAAATACATGTACCTTAAATCCCAAAGGGAAGAGCCAAGCCAATGCTAGGCCTCCCATTGGAGGTGTTTATTCACTGTCACGTACTTCCTATAATTTAATTTTTGAATCATCAGACCCAAAAGATGAGTAGGTTGTAATACTGCACAGAAGTCGTTAACACACTCCTTCTTTCGGCTTCAGGGAATCTTTAACACTTAAAAAAATATAACAAATAAAAATATATACCATCCATGCATCCTATTTAAAAAGTGAAAACACAAAAGAGAATACCCTACTATAGCCTTAGGAATAAACCAAGCCTGAGTTGCCGAATTAGGATATCCATGAAATTAAGGTACCGAAAGGGCATTAGTTTTAATTAACTAGTGTAACCAAGTCCCCGAGCTCCTAATCTCTGGTTCGCAGGAATAAATTAGTTCTCCCGCTAATTTATTTAGGTTTCTAATCGACCTACCAAGAACGATTAGTGGCGACTCCAAATTTTAAAATCATTTAAACAAAAACCAAAGTTGCGATTCGGTAGGGCTTGGGAGGGTCCGCGTTAGGTTAGTCAAATCTAATTAACCTAATAATCCGTTAACCCCTTTTAAAATTTAAAATTTTTTTAGAGGGTCGCGACAGGTAGGATCCCAAATATCTAAATGAACTAAATCAAAACAGCTAGTAGAAAGGGAGGAGCTAACAAAAAAGAGATGTGCAGATCGTTTAGCTAAAGGACAACTAGAATAAGGACGCATAGTAGTAGATGAAACATGCCTAAGTATACTCTGCTGACACAGACAAAACAAACGAGATGCAAATATATGACCTAGATGCTGGTATCAATAGTCAAGATCGAAGATGGCGAGAATAGGTTGAAGATGTCTACTATCCTTGCCAATCATCCAGCCACTTGTACGATCCTTCGCAACATAAGAACCAATAGTAAATGTCACAATATAACCTATATCGGCAAGTTGCTCGACAGATAAGAGCTTACGAACCAAATTTGGTATATACAACACACTAGGCAAATAAAAACTCCCAAAAATAGTAAGGTAGCCTTGCATAGTGGTAGAATGAGAGGATCCATCAGCTGTAGAGAATCTTACGGATTTTTTAGTGCAGTATGTTGAGTGAGATGATGAGTAGATGTGGTGATGTGATGAGCCAAATTCAAGAATCCAACAAGAATTATCACCTAAGGATTGCGCAGCAACTATGGTAGCAACATAGGAAGATATACCAAAAGAGCAAGATGAAGCTAAGCTAAACGAGAAAGGTGGGACTCAATAACAGCAAGATGATCATCCAAAGACAAGGATGAAGTGGCACGATCCGTAGATGGAGAAGTGATAAGTGAAACTAAGCGCAAGGATGCATCAGCAAGATCACACAACTTTTGGAAACATCAATCCTAAAAAATGTCCAATCTATTTACAGTAGTTACAAAAAGGACATGAGCTTCATTGAGTAGAGGCACCCGAGAACTACGTTGAGAACCATGCCGAGAGAAGCTGGATTGGAAACCATGCTGAGAACCACGCTAGAGAGAAGCCCAACTAGAAACTAAGCTGAAAATCACGCTAAGAGGAACCGAGTTGAAAACCCAGCTATGGAGTAGCCAATATGGCAGAGGAATCTAAAGGAGAAGGAGCACCAAGAATTCCTCGGCTTAAAGTTCCTTAACTGCATCAAAGAAAGATGGAGTAGGATAGTGATAGAGAATCTAACCACGAACTCCCTCAAAATCTAGTAAGAGTTGCATCAAGAATTTGTAGAGACGATACTTGTTATGATCTTCAAGCTTGGACGTAGCACAAGCAGTGCAGCCAGCACACGTGAGAAATGAGGTACGAGCCAACACATCAAGTTAGGACTAAAGAGATGTCATATAATTATAGAAATCACGAACAGATCATGTACCTTGGTAGCACAATGAAGTTCTTGCATAAGCTAATAAATACGAACAGAACATGTCTGTGTAAATATATGAGCAATTTGATCCCATAACTATTTCACTCTAATAATTTGAAAAAATTGGGAGCAAAGATTAGGGCTAACAGAACCAAACAAGTTGCCCATGCTTTCTAATCAGTAACATGACAAGCCTGTCGCGACCCTCTAAAAAAAATTTTAAATTTGTTTCTAAAGGGGGTTAACGGATTATTAGGTTAATTAGATTTGACTAACCTAACGCGGACCCTCCCAAGCCCTACCGAATCGCAACTTTGGTTTTTGTTTATATGATTTTGAAATTTAGAGTCGCCACTAATCGTTCTTGGTAGGTCGATTAGAAACCTAAATAAATTAGCGGGAGAACTAATTTATTCCTGCGAACCAGAGATTATGAGCTCGGGGACTTGGTTACACTAGTTAATTAAAACTAATGCCCTTTCGGTACCTTAATTTCATGGATATCCTAATTCGGCAACTCAGGCTTGGTTTATTCCTAAGGCTCTAGTAGGGTATTCTCTTTTGTGTTTTAACTTTTTAAATAGGATGCATGGATGGTATATATTTTTATTTGTTATATTTTTTTTAAGTGTTAAAGATTCCCTGAAGCCGAAAGAGGGAGTGTGTTAACGACTTCTGTGCAGTATTACGACCTACTCATCTTTTGGGTCTGATGATTCAAAAATTAAATTATAGGAAGTACGTGACAGTGAATAAACACCTCCAATGGGAGACCTAGCATTGGCTTGGCTCTTCCCTTTGGGATTTAAGGTACATGTATTTAAGTTGCAAGTATTTAAATTACTGTAAGTAAAAACCTCCAATGGGAGGCTAAGCATTGGCTTGGCTCTTCCCTTTGGGATTTAAGGTACATGTATTTAAGTTGCAGGTATTTAATTACTGTAAGTAAAAACCTCCAATGGGAGGCTAAGCATTGGCTTGGCTCTTCCCTTTGGGATTTAAGGTACATGTATTTAAGTTGCAGGTATTTAATTACTGTAAGTAAAAACCTCCAATGGGAGGCTAAGCATTGGCTTGGCTCTTCCCTTTGGGATTTCAGGTACATGTATTTAAGTTGCAGGTATTTAACTACTGTAAGTAAAAACCTCCAATGGGAGGCTAAGCATTGGCTTGGCTCTTCCCTTTGGGATTTAAGGTGCAGATATTTAAGTTGCAGGTATTTAACTACTGTAAGTAAAAACCTCCAATGGGAGGCTAAGCATTGGCTTGGCTCTTCCCTTTGGGATTTATGGTGCAGGTATTTAGATTGCGGATGGACTTTGTCCTCTCCATTCTGGGGTATGAATTCTTTAAAATAAAATACAACGAATTGATTCAACAATTTGAAATTTGTGCGCGCTTGAGGACTCCTCCAAGCCGATTTTGTGCTTCCATAGGGTTGACCATTGATATAAAGTTGCGGCTTCCTGACATAAAATAGAGTGAAATGTCAGTATACAAAATATGTGCTAATCTGCACCTAAAACCAGAAGAGTGGAAAGAGTACTTATCTCCCATTTTTTTGGGAGGGATTTCTATAATTGATTTTCGCTCTCTATGTTCCCAATATAGAGAGTTTCTTTTGAATTAAGAGGGACTTTTAGTCATAGATCAGTTGAGAAATCGGTGGACAGCTTAGGAGCTTGTCTGGGCCGATTTTTGCATATCTACGAGATTTTTGCTGTTGACGTAGAGATATCC
Organism: Psidium guajava; assembly: GCA_016432845.1. Lineage (NCBI taxonomy): Eukaryota > Viridiplantae > Streptophyta > Magnoliopsida > Myrtales > Myrtaceae > Psidium > Psidium guajava. The sequence continues at coordinate 1,956,804 of CM028232.1, forward strand.
TTCTCCTGACATAAAATATGGAAAAAAAAAAAAGAGGAGATGGAGAAAGTGTATACAATTTGTGCTAATTTGCAAGTAAAACCATAAACAAATGAATAAATCAAAACACTTAGCTCGAATTTGCTTGCTCGTTGACGAGGATGAACTCTTGATTTATATTGATCGATGAAGGAATTTGTGATGATAATCCCTAGCTTTGAACTCCCATCATCTTCAAAATTCTCTCTCTTTTGGTATTTTCTTTCTCTCAAATTTTTCTTCAATCTCCCAAAACTCTCTCAAACATCCAAAATTTTCTCTCCAAAAAAAATCCTCCCAAACACTTCAAATTTTCTCTCTCAAGAATCCTTTCTCAAGCTCACTTCTTTCTCTTTTTATAACCTACTCATCTATCTCCCATTCTAATTTTTCCACTAACTCTATCTCCCATTCTAATTTCTCCACTAACTTTTCTTCATTTTCATCTTCCATTCTCCATCTCTATCTCACATTCTAATCTCTCCACTAACTCTTCTTCATCTTCATCTTCCCTTCTCCATATTTATCTCCCATTCTAATTTCTCCACTAACTCTTCTTAATCTCCATCTTCCCTTCTCTATTCTTATCTTCCACTCTAATTTCTCTACTAACTCTTCTTCATCTCCATCTTCCCTTCTCTATTCTTATCTTATTTTCTCCATCCATTCTTCTCCAACTTCTCTTCTTCATCTCCTCTTCTTCATCTTCCCTTCTCTATTCTAATTTATCCACTAACTTTTCTTTTTATTATTTGTAAAATAATCCTTCAAGAGTTAGGTATTTGCACTTTAGTCCTTGAATTTTAAGTATTTACAATTCAGTCCCTGAAAAAATATATTTCTTTAAGTCCAAATCTCCTCACAATTTTTGACACACCAAAATTTACCACATGTCAAATTTAAGCTCATTTCTTGTCGCTGAAAATAATGCATAATTTAATTAAAGCCCTTTTGCAAAATTAAGTCATCTGGGTATAATTGGGCCAAGATGAAAATTTAAAATATTAGAAGACAATGTCACAACTCATAAAAAGTGAAATTTAAAAATAAGTTGACTCAAATTAAATTTTTTTAGGCCCGATTCGAGATTATACTCGTGAAGGAACACGTGACTCGAATTGGATTTTTCTGAATTTACGATGGCCAATATGAAAATAGATTTAAAATAAAAATATTAACTATCTTTGTGTATTTTTTGGCCTCAAATGTTATTTTTTCAAAATTTTCAAATATTTTTGTATTTTTTTAAAAAAATTAAAATATATATAATATGAAAAATTATTTTTTGGTCAAAATTCGTTCCCTAGGCTTGGCTAAGGTTCCCAAAGTTGATTTTTCAATTTTATGAATTTTTATGGATTTTCTATTAATTTTTGAAAATAAATAAATAAAAAAATACGTAAAAATACTGAAAATATGAAAAATCGTTTTTTGGTCAAAATTGGTTCCCTAGGCTTGGCTAAGGTCCCCAAAGTTGATTTTTCAATTTTATGAATTTTTATGGATTTTTTATTACTTTAGCAATAGAAAAAATGATTAAAGATCAGGTGTCAACAAAGCCCTAATTTCATATTCGCGTTGAACAATCTGATCGGCACTACGTTTGTGGTCAATATTACCAGATAAGGTGTAAGACAAGGCCGAGGGTTTCCAAATAATATAATTAGAGTTATCCAACTTAGCATCAATACGATCATAGCTATTAGCCATGATTATTAGATTAATAAATTAAAGCAGAAGCAAGAAATGTATGGATGACGAAGACAAAACTCGAGGTCAATCTCGAGATCGAGGCGAAAGATGAAGTAGATCAGATCAATTGAGACAAAGTCGAAGAAGATGTGACCATGATGAGGATGTCGGATGGATCGCGAAGGCAACGCAATGAAGGCAACACTGGATGGTCGGTGCCCGGCAAAAGCGCAATGAAGCGAGACTACCGTAATTGGGATTGATGTGTAGTACTTTCAAGAAGCAAACCCCTAACTCTGATACCATGTTAAGTTTGGAAAATGAATTTGCTCTCTAATAAATAGTATATTGTAACAATGTATAAGAGAAACCTTTATATAAGTTTGGAAGAGATGAAAAGTTTAGTTCTCTTCATATGTGAAACAAGATGAAAAGAAGAAAAGCTTATATATTCTAATACAATGAAGGATATAAACGTAACTACATATAACAAAAGGGAAAAAAAAATACTAATCCTAATAAATACAATATATCTAACATGGTCAAAGAATTTGTTATGCGGAACAAGCGATCGAACAATAGATAGATAGAACAAGAAAATAAATCGGACACCAAATGTACGTGGTTCGGTTGTAGAAACCTACGTCCACGGGGAGAGCAGCAACGAATTCTACTATAGATCAAGCCATACAGGAAGATTATAAACTACACTCGAGTCACTCAAATACTCTTAGTGTTTCCCAGCCCCTATTACATTCAAGAACGCACGTAGTATTTAGCCCCACAATTCCTAATGAAATAATCTCTCAATCTCACAAAGGAATTAATAGGCAAATCTTACAACATGATTTAATCTGCTTCAACACTTGAATTCTTGATGTAATTCCGTGAAGATAGACCCTTGCAAAGCACTCGACGAAACGGCACATCCTTGATATTTTCTTATCAACAACGGCAGACTTGTATATAGACTAATAAGCCACACACATATTGAAGAAATAAAATAGGAAAATTCGGTTAATGAAAACCAAGATTGACTTTTTTATTTTGTCTTTATCTTACGTAAAACATCCAACTCCAATATAAATATTGTTCTTGATCTTGATTTGAAATATATCAAATAGAATATATTATACTATTTTCATCAAGATATATTTCCGTGATATTCAAAACAAATCTTATCTTTAATTTCAAGATCAAAATATATATTTATTTTCGAAATTCAAATTTTCGCTTGGGATTTAAATTCGAGACATATTCCAACAGAATAAATAAGCGGTAAGTAATTTAAATGAGAGTCGATAACCAAAAGTTATTAGAATTTAAAAGAAAAAAAAATTCCGTAAGTCAATAAAGTAAAAAGTATCAAACTTTCATAAAAGTCGGTAAGTTTTCATAAAAGCGGTTAGAATTTAAGAAATTGATGAGCTCTCGAAAGCTGTGACTTGGGGCGGATCTCATTGTGAAGTTGTCAGTGCCGATTTCGATTAGTGGCACATGCTCTGACGTTTCTCAAAGATAATATCAGACTTGTTTGATCTTTTTAGGCAGGGCGAGGTAGCTTGGAATCACCACTGTGCCTACTTGCATGCACAGCTTAATGCAAAGGCACGTGACGGTGGAGAAGGGCAGATAGCGAGAAGGGTCGCTGTGTTCTTGCGTGTATTACGCGCAGACTGCCCACTACGTAGTTAACCTTCTCTCGGGTGACTATAAATCACCACACCTTTATAGCTACACCCTTTCATCACTAACTCAATGCACCTTCCCCCGATTCTATTCCCGGTTCAGCGACTCTTGACTTGTCTTCCCGCCTTTCGTTCATGCGAATCGACTTATCGTCCAATCGTTTGCGAGGCGGTCTGTAGACTGAGAAGGCCCGATTAGCTCTCTGTTCATTCGCGCTCGAGAAGAACGCCGATCATGCTCCTTGTGATGGCCAGAGGTACCCTGCTGGCCTCTCGTCGCAGTTGACCCGTTGTTGAGAGAGGCAGAGATGGGGAGGGCTCCTTGCTGCGCGAAGGTCGGGCTGCACCGGGGTCCTTGGACTCCTAGAGAAGACTCGTTGCTTGTTAACTATATTCAAGCACATGGTGAAGGCCATTGGAGATCCCTCCCTAAAAAAGCTGGTAATTCCTCATTACTCAGCTTTGGCTACTAAAGTTCCGTTCGTTCCACGTAATTTTGTAGCCCTGAATTTGTTATTTATTGCCTTCATTGACATCTTGTTCTGGATTCAAACAACGAGATGGAATTTCTCTATATCTAAGTTGTTATGATGAACTTTGAATATCCATGCTAACTGAAAATCCTTTGCCTTACAAAATGCGTGAAGGACTCCTGAGGTGCGGAAAGAGCTGCCGACTCAGATGGATGAATTATCTGAGGCCCGACATCAAGAGGGGCAACATAACTCCGGACGAGGACGATCTGATCATCAGATTGCATTCCCTTCTCGGCAACCGCTGGTCCCTCATTGCCGGGAGGCTCCCCGGTCGGACCGATAACGAGATCAAGAACTACTGGAACACCCACCTCAGCAAAAGGCTTCTGAGAAGCCAAGACACCCACCCGACACACCGTTCGTCCGGAAGCAACAAGAGGAGGAAAACGACCGCCAGATCCGCCAAAGAGAGCGCCAAGAAATCGAAGTACGGCAACAAGAAGAACCCTATTACAGCATCTGTTGAGGCCAAGGAGAGGCCGAAAGTTCATCTTCCCAAGGCCATTAGGGTTACTACGTCCTTCACGTTACCTAGGAACGACAGTTTCGATTGCAACACTGCGATTAGTGGGTCCCCCAGCCACGGAGGGTTACTTGATAGAGAAGCGGCTTATGTTCCTTGGTCGGATGAAACAGCCGGGGTGTTCGGCTTTTTCGCCGGCGATCCGCAAGATCGCGGTCAGCATGAATTCTCCAATGGCCAAAACTACGACAATACCGCCAACGCTCATCATCTCAACTGCCCATCTGAAGATGAACCGGCAAAAGATCAAAACGGGACGCTGGAGAAGCTCTACGAGGAATATCTGCAGCTGCTGAGCGAAGAAGACGATCATGTCCAGCCGGACTCTTTTGCTGAGTCTGTCTTGATGTGAGAGAGAGAAAGAGGTATGTTTCGAGCCATGCAGACCACGCGCGTCAAATAAGAAAGCGATCGTGGTTTTGAATCGTAGATTCCAACAAAACACGTGCTCACCTTCTAGCCAAACCTGGGCACCCCGGATGCCATTATAGGTTTCTCAAATTATGAGAAGGGGCAACGCACCTCCTGTAGAGTTTCCATCCCCCCTCTACTTTCTAGGGTTTGTTAAATGTATATGATGATTATCCTTAAGAACTTTTGCACGTTTTCTCCAAACCCTATGATGAACTCTCTCTCTCAAAGGCAACGTTATACTCATGGACCAGTAGTGTTTCTAGCAAAACACCTTCGGCGGCGTGAAATTAAAAACACCCTTTCACACGAGTAGTCTCTTCTTTTATTTTCTCAAGAATTCCAGATACTAACGAAATGTCACGATCCACTGCGACAAAAATGAACTAGCGCATTTCGATTTCACTCGTGCTCTTGCTCGCCTCGACGGATACAACCAATTACGAGGCCCTTATTTCTTTCTTGTTAATTAGGTTAGTTTTTTTCTGATTTGGTAATCAGAAGCTACTTTTTTGTCGTCTTCTTTTAACGTATAAAAAGACAAGAACAAAACAGAGGACCAAGACTTTCTAGATCGTTGGTCAAGCCAGCGTGGGAACAAGACTTTTTAGGCAGACGATTTCAAAAGCGTTCTCGCCACGCACATGTGTTTATTCCTCGGATGGATCAAGCAATTTCCTCTACCAGCATACGTCTCGGAGATTTCCTGTGGTCTAAACAACTGATCAAACCCCACCAACGTGCGCATGTGCGCCTCATCTAATCAAAGAACATTTCGCACCCTAAGCAACTAATTGACGTTCTCTCAAACATTCGGATCGTCGAAACTGCCCACTAGGAAGGGCAACTAGCTTCCTTGTTTAGGCTGCAAGAGCTGTAATAATTGCTGAGATTCGAGAATCATCGACCATGTCAATGATCAGGATGTCGCATCATTTTTCCCTTGGGTCCAATCATCGACCATCATAATGATCAGGGCATCACATCATTTCCGTCTTTCCTTCCTTGGCCACGGTTAGCTGACCTCGTGAACAACTTCTGGTCCTCATCCCCTGGTAGATATAGGATGGAATCGGGCCAAGACAATAAACTTAGTAACAAGAAAAACAGGAGCAAAAGACCGAAAAGACAATGTCGGAGCGAGAGGCTGACGCAGATATCATGGACCAACCACTACACCGTACTCCAATCAAGTGTTCTCGATCGATAATCAGAAATGTATTAGTTAATCGGCCCGATTGATGCCAACTCAATAAATAAACCTAGTTTTTCAAGTAAACAGAAAGCGACATTCGCAACTCATGGCCATTCCACTCGTCTATAGCAGAAGAAGAAGAAAAATAACTGAAATATATATATATATATATCATTTTTGTCAGCTTCCTTGTCGTGGGCTGAGCAGAGCTTAACTAATTAGCCTGACTAATCATACCAGTGGAAGATGATTAGCAGCCAGACTGACATAAATGTTTATTGACAAAGGAGACATGCTGACATATTTAGTATACTCTGTCGACTTTCAAGGGGGTTCTAGATTGGCTACTGTTCATGTCTTGGATGGATTGCTCAAGTTTTTTCTAGAGAGAGCGTGGAAAGGAGAGAATTATTGGATCCATTAAAGGAATTAATAATGACGAAGCATTTTCTATTTAAAAGAGAAAAAGAAAAAAATTTGATTTGCTACTCTCTTTTAATATCGCACGAGGAATTTTATCTAAATTAATGTTCATTCCGATGCTTCGCGGGGGCCTAAATCCTGCATATTTGCATGGCATACTTCGATATAATGAATAAATTAGGAATTAATCAATCGTTCAAGAGACGGAAATAGCGAATAAGGGAGGAAACTATTTCGAATGCCATATTTTATGCTTGTGTTTTACTGCATAAGTTATCATAATATGTCTATTGTAGTCCGGATTCATTGAATACAAGTACATTACGTCATTGAAAATAAAAAAGAGCCCTTAACTTTTTAAGATAAATTTACCATCCTTTGTTTCAATTTAGTGTAAATTGCAACGATTTAACATATGAATCTACAGTGAAAGAATGGTAGTGCACATTGGATAATGTTGGATATCAGTTCCTAATTATTCTGATAACGCCATCGAAAGATTCTTCAATAGAGTTTCTTTTTTATTATATTTTATTGAATACTCGAAAGATTCTTCAATAGAGTTTCTTTTGTGGCATCACACCTTTTTCTTGGCGGGGCCACGAAGTTTGAGAACTTAGGACCCTCCTTAAATGAATGGACAGTTGGCAGGCAAGGCTTTAACTTTCAACCTTGTCACACTTAAAGGGCAAAAGGAAAAGGATACCAAACCTAATTTGTTAGAAATAAGAAACTTGAAAGAAAATTTCTTGCACGTTTCAGAATATCCAGCCTTGGCAGAGGCACTTGCTTCCTTTGCACGTCTTGCTCCGTCTTGACAAACCCGAGCTCGTCTCTGTTCAATGCTTCTCTTTTCTTTAGTTGAGAAACCTCTTTCTTCAGCTCTGAATTTTTCTTTGAAAACTATTACGTACCTATCGAAAATATCTAGGGAGAATTTACGCATCTCATCGTAGGAAAGTTCAAAGGCATCAACCTCGTCTTCCTGGGCTTGAAGTTGACCCTCAAATAGAGATGCAATTCGTGGCTGCTTGATTCACACTCAGTATCGTTCCAAGTCACTTCTTCGCTCCAAGTCGCTTCTCCTCTATCACTCTTAAACACTCTATAATCGCTAATTACAAACGCAACCAAGCCTTCTTCTTTTTCCACAGAGAGAATCAGTTTACACGCGTTAACATTTTAAGGGCAACATGAGAAATCAAGACAATTAGAGAGCCAAAGCTCTCTCGGTTCCGCCAAATCCTTCAGCAATATTTAAAACCTTCTAATAGTTTCCCAAGCTAGAATTAGGGTGCACAGGATAACACTTTCTAAGTAAAAATCCGTTTGGTAAAAAATTTTATTTCAAAAATAAATTTCTACTTTTGAAGTGAATTTTTACTTCTGAAGTTGTTTTTCTCCCATTTTGATAAGTGTAAAAAGAAATTACTTCTCAACTCAAGAAGTACTTCTCGTATCGCTCTCTTTTTATTAAGCCATCATCCTCTTTTAATTACGCCTCCGACGTCACCATCCATCGCCTCCAACCATCGTCGCCGCCGTCGCCACTCATCGCCCAGCACTATCGACCACAGCCACCCTCCACCAACCCCTTCCCGCCCCCCACCATTGTCACCCACAATTGCACCCTGTCGGTCGCCGCTGCCCCCCCAACCTTCGCCGACCGCCATCGACCCCCTCCCCCCCAGCGACCACCCACCGTCACCCCCGTTGACCACCTCCCGCCACCTTTATCGACCGCCGCCAACCACTACCTATCTCCAACCTTCATTGGCTGCCACCCACCACCCCCTGACCACTGCTACCAACCAGCGCCATCACCACTACTCTAGAGTCGCCATTTTCAGCAGTTACAGTAAAAAATAAATAATAATTTTTAAAAATAAAAATTATTTTTTAAAGAAGTTTTTTAAAAATTATAAATGAAGTAAAAAAAATTTTGCCACTGACAATAATTCATCTTAGAAGATTTTGTGTTAATAATGTTTCAGAAGTAGAAATTTTTAACTATTTCCAAATGGATTTATCTGATCAAAAATCAACTTCTAGTTAGAAAAATCAATTTTTAACTAGAAGTTGAGTTTTAAAGCAGAAGTGTTGCCATACGCCCCCTTAGATGTTCGAGAGTCTTCAGCAAGGAGAAAGACACATTGAACAGAAGATCACTGTTATCGACTGAATAATATTTGGTGGTTTGGAACCACCACCTCATCAGCCTACGTAATGTGCATGAGCCTGCACAAAAGAACAATTATTAACTTGTTAACCTTAGTCATTCCAAATATATTGACAACTTTTGTTCCACTAAATTGTTCACTTTTCCTTGGCCTGTCCCAAGTTCTCACGAATTGCTCATTTTATTTGACTTTTTCGCGCTCTACTCAGTCCATCTAACATTTAGACACATTGGCATCCAAATGTCTTGTTTGCCCTTGATAGTGGCAGAGCAATCCTTGCTTTAATGAATCTTGTTAGAGGCATAAAGGGTAAATTGGTATTTAGGACTCTTGCGACTTAACTAATGTATAAAATCTTATTTACTGAATAATACAATACAACATTTTCTTCTCACATGATATCAAAGCCAAGTTAAAATCTAAACTCTAGAATAGCCACTCACCACCATCAATCACCAGCCACCGTTGTCGTTTACTCACCACCGATCACTAGCCACCTCATATCTTGTTGGAATCCTCGAATCCAGCATTGCCCAAGCTTGGCAAGCCTAGATCTGACATTGCCTAGATCAAGCAACCCCAAACCCGACATTGCCCAAGCCTAGCTAACTTAGATTCAGTGTTACCTGGGCTAGTGAGCCTAGTTCTAAGATCATCTGATGTCATCTAGTCTGCAAGTCCAAGACCGATGCCGCCCAGGCCAATGAGCCAGGCCTAACGCTGCCTAGGTTGGACGCTGCCCGGGACAGCAAGCCTAGAAATTGGCGTCATCCGACATCGCTTAGGCTAGCAAGTCCAAATCTGATGTCGTCTCGCGTATGCTGCGCCATTAAAGTTCTTGATTAGGGTTTTCTGGGTTTCTCTGTGAATCTCCTTCATGATGGTCCTCCAAAGGTCTAAGGCCCTTTTCTAATAGCTTTGTCTCCACAGGTTTGTAATTTGGGGTGATTCATGGTTCTTAGATTCAAAGCAAGAGTTTTTTTGGCTTGATTGTTATATGGGTAACTCTTAATTGAAATTTATATGTCTATAAATTGTTTCATAACTTTTAGGAGCTAAAGTGAAGCTGATTAGGTGAACTTTTGGAGTCAATCATTTGGGGATTTTGTGGAATGATGTGATATTATGTGGGATTATTTAATTGCTAAGATTTGTTCATTTGAAGAATAATATTGTGAGAAGTTGTTTAGTACTATTGAAAAATTGATGATACAAGTAAAGCTGATGGTGATTCTAGGAAGAATAGTGTTGTGATGGCTGAGTTGATTTCCTCCTCGTTTAATCGAATTATTGATAAGAAGCTTGAAAGTGGTGCTAACTTTCAACAATGGAAGAAAACTATGAAGCTTACTTTGATAATCAGGAATCAGCATGGACACTTAATTGTGCCTAAGCCTAAAGATGATAAAACTTGGGATGCTTAACTTTGTATGGTTTACAAATTAAAATAATGATTGTATGGTTTGAACCAGTCTCGACAAGCATAGTTTAGAAGATTTTCTGAAGTTGTACTTTCTTTTTGACTATATAGATGTGGCAATGATCACTCTTTCTTTTATAGACCGTCAGGGAAAGGTTAAAGGTAAGCTGATCATGATTATATATATGGATGATATTATCATCATGGGAGATGAGATGACTTGGTTGGTATAGCCAAACTAAAGATCTATCTTCAGAAATAGTTTTAGACTAAAGACCTAGAAAATTGAAGTGTTTCTTAGGAATTGATGTGGCACGATCAAAAAAAGGTATTATTTTGTGAGCAAAAGTAAATTCTGGATTTACTCAATAAGACAGGTATGCTAAGATCAAAGCTTCTTTGATTCAACCATGGAATAAGGGTTAAACTGCTTGCTGAGAGAGGAGAGCTTTTTGATAATCCTGAGAAATATAGAAAATTAATAGACAAACTAAATTATCTCACAGTTACTCGACCAGACGTTGCCATTTTAGTTAATGCGGTAAGCCAGTTTGTCTTCTCCTCGTACATCTCACTATGATGCATTGATTCGAATTTTAAGGTACTTGAAGAAGAATATGGAGAATTGAATTGTTTATCGAAACAATGGTTATAGCAGAGTTGAGAGATTTTCTTATGCTAATTGGGCAAGGTCTCTATATGATAGGAGATCGACTACTGGGTATTTTACTTTGGTTGAAAGAGATCTTGTGTCATGGAAGAGTGAGAAACAGAATATTGTTGCATGCTTCAATGTCAAAATATAGATAGCACAAGTGACATGTAAATTATTGTGGATTCAGCAATTATTGACTAAGTTGGGCCTTAAAACTTCAATTCCTATGCCTCTATTGTGTGACAATAAGGTTGTAATACATATAGCTTCCAATTCCGTATTTCATGAAAGAACAAAATATATTAACATTGATTGCCATTTTATTCGAGAGAAACTGCAAAGTGGAATAATTCTTCCCAATCACATTAGAATTGGTGATCAACTTGAGAACAATTTTATTAAATCCCTAGGTAATGAGCGAATAAAACATATTTGTAACAAGGTAAGCATATCAATATCTATACTCCAGCTTGAGGGAGAGTATTAGAGGTATAAAAGGTAAAATAATCTTTAGGAGTCGTGGGACTTATTTAATGTATAAAGTTTTCTTTACAAAATAATACAATACAATATTTTCTTCTCACAAATCTATTGGAAGGCGATCCACATGTTACCTGTATAATTATCAATCAATAATGCATGCATGAGTAGTCTCGTCTATTTTGTCATTTTCAAAGCATTGGCCGGGTTTTTCAATAGTTTCTGTTGAAATTGACATGATGCCATCAACGGTTTTCTATATAGAACCCAGAGTCAACAGGAAACTCGAAGTACTTTTGGCAATTCCAATGTTGCATGTGACCTAGACATGCGTAAATCTTTTTATTGACAAGAAAAAACATTTCTGCGGTTTCGTAAAAATTAAGGAAATATGGAAAGACAAAAATTTCATGTCGAACAATATCCCGAAAAAGCAAAGCGGACAGGATCAGGAGGATGGGCAGTCCCACGGCGACGGCGCCATGGAAACAGCTTCTGCTCAATGCGCTGCACTCCAACTCCAGCCTCAAGCACTCCTCCTTCTTCCAGCTCGTATCCCTTCGTACCCTGGCTCTGAGAAAGTTCCGATTTTTAAGACACCCTTTGACTTTGCTTCCCCCCGTTTTCTTTGCGCCAGGCGACTGTCGGATCTAGTGGCAGACCCTCCAATCGAACCGTCGTCTTCCGGTCTCTAGCTTCCATACGCACGATTGTCTCCGCTAGTGCAGTAGATTCCTGTTCTGCAGTTGATAAAGCAGGCATTTGAGGTGCTCCTTCTTGATTGATTTTGCAGGGGGTTTCAACAGAACACCGATAAGATCCAAATTCATGCCGATTCCCGCAGTCGCAAGGTTCTTTCCCGTCTTCACTTGTTTACTGCCTCGCTAATTCTAGTCAATTCACGCAATTCCCTATTTTCTTCTACAAACAATGTTTCGTAGTCCCGAGCTCGATCAACCCTCCTACTGTCTGAATTTGAATCATCCCTCATTGGTTTTGAAATGGGAATCCATTGCTCTTGCTCTGATGTTTTTGACGACTGAACAATCTGCTTGAGCAGACGTAGGAATGCCTAGTTTTAGCTTCATCTCGCAAGTGCTTGTTCTTCCCTGACTTTGAATTCTGTGGATTTATTATACTAAATTCCCTCGAATTCTGCAGATTGAAGAGCTCAAGCACAATCCACTAGCTGAGGTAATCACCGTCTGACCGTATATGCTGTGTCATAATATCTTCGGGAACGCTTATCAGTGCTACAAAGCTACTGCCAACTTAGACATAATTTGATGGGATTTTAAAGTTTCTGTAATCTCCTCACAGTCTATTGATGTTAGAACTTGATTTCCTCTCTCTAGATATGTTGGTACTTTACCGACTCTTGGGAGCAGTTTCGGATCAGCGGAACAGTTGAGATCATTGATCATTCGAATCCTGATAGCCGGAAGCTTCAGGTGCATATTTCTACTTAAATGTTCATTTTCGTTCGATATTGCTTCATGTGCATTCCTTGTATTATGGGTATCAATGCAGGTAAATAATTTTGAGAGTTGTCTTCTGGTTCTTGTGGTTTTGGATTCAACCAAGTGTACAATCTGCATACATCCACAAGGTCATTAAATGAGCTCCCGAAGTTGTTAACTGATCAAGCAGACGATTGCAAAATGATGCGAGGTCTTTTTTGTCATGTCAATATCCCATATTCTTTTTGAATAAGCATGATACCACGAAGCTCATGCTGCTGCATGTAATGCTGAGACGGGCAAGTGAAAACCCTATGCAAACCAGGTTTAATCAAGAAATGAGCTACAGTGTAACAAATGCCAATGTTGGAGCAAGCAGTCACTGCATCACAGTGCTTATTTAGATGACCTTAGATGAATTTATTGCTTCTAATTCTAAATGCAGCAGCGAGAGAAAGCTTGGCATGCTTGTTCTGTGAAATCCAGACTACAGTACTTGGGACCTACTCCTGGCCTCCCCTCCATAAGCGAACATTTTACAGATGAAAATTCTTTAGATTCTTCAACCGGCCCAGTCGATTCATTTTGTCTGCTGATTCTGGATCCGGATCAGGTTGAATATTTTCTCGTCTTGAACTTATTTTCCTGTGTTAATCATCAACAATGATAACATCCTCATGTCTTCCCTTTCTCATCCAGGTTGATTATTTGAATTTGAAGAGTAACCAGAGGATGACTTTTACATCGACAAAAAGTGATTCTGAAGAGAAATGTTGGGCTTCAGAGAGGATTAATCCATGATTTTTTGTTTACTTATTTTCTGATCTTCACAGTCTACACAGATAAAGTGGCAAATTCAGAGCGTTTTCAGTGGTGGTTTTCTTTAACACCAACATTTCTTGGTTGGTGTTATCTGCAGATAATCTCTCAATCTTTCAGCACCGTGTTCTAAAAAAATAAGCCTTTTCACCTGGGATTTGTAAGTCAAATGTGAAGTTTTGTTTGGTGCATCCAGAGAAGCAAGCAGATGCAGGTGTATGCATGCTTTAGCATGGTGAAAGCCTGAAGAAACTTGAGGCGTACTTGGCAACTTTTCAGTCGCTTTGCCATCTGGAGGGACATTTTCTTAGAGGTATTTTCCTTGGTCAAGAGAATATAAGAGAGCGACAAGTATTTGTGCTTGATGAAACTTAATTATTTCATGTCCGAAGACCAATGTACACCATACTTGATCAAGAAAGTGTGGTCATTCTATTAAAGGACCTAAAAAGTCTACATTGCTACTCTTAGAAGAGGGCATTAAGAAAGCTGTCTGCGAGACTATGTTCTGCCAGGACAGTGTCATTGAGAACCTGGATGCATACAACTGCAAAATTTTCTGTCATATGGTCTCTGTATCAGCTGCTATCTGAATGTATGTCATTCAACATTGTTCTGAGGACTCCTATGGAACTAATATGTTAATGGAAATTCAATGCAGATATCTGAATGCTATCTGAATGTATGTCATTCAACATTGTTCTGAGGACTCCTTTGGAACTAATATGTTAATGGAAAATCAATGCAGATATCCAATCTGGCTTGACTTAGGTGCATCGAGGACGTAACAGATGACTAATTTCACGATTGATGGAATAAAGATATGCTGTCTTGTAATAACGAATCAGTTCCTCAAATTTCAAAATCAACGACATCAATTTCTTATAATTTTGAGAAAAGGGGTCTTCTGTATAGTCGACATGTTATCAAAATCTCACAGAGTCAAACTACAAGTTTGCTTGTTTTAGGATAATTCGAAGCATCATGAACGAAAAAACCTTCAAGAAAGTCCAATTTCTCTGACGTGCCATATGTACCCGTGTGTTTTCATTTTGTGGCATCATTTTCCTAAAGGGTTGAAGCCTTTGATGGCTTTTGCCCAACGCACCAGACATACCGGACAATTTTCCCTAATTTGTGTATATGTGCATCCCTTACCTCTAAGAAGGGGAAAAGGGAAAAATTAACGACCTTATTGGTTTAGAATGAGGTGGAGCGAGTGAGTCTTGGCTTGGATATCTTCTTGTCCTCTTCAAAGGAGATGATGGATATGTTGGCTGGATTCTCAATCATTAGCTTTGCAATCAGGTAGCCAGAAATGCTCCATGTCTGGTACTTCCTAGCTTGTTTCCCAATATACCGCCCTGACCTTCCATCGTAATATTCTGGCCAACCATCCTTTGCAAGGCGCATCTCGACCAACTCAATCGCTCGCTTTGCGGTCTGAGGCCTACCGGTCTTGATACAAGCCGCAGTCAGCAGCCATAGTAGCACTGTGAAAAAATGACCACCGCACAAGAAAAATAACAGTGTCACTTCACATAACTTACATGTTGGGTCTTCAGATCAACTTTATTATATTAAGTTCGTAAGAATTGAAGAATGCCCCGATGATGGTAAAGAAAGTAATTTTTCAGTGCTCTTTATCAGAAGAAGATGACAATGACAACAACTGCACTTTACCAGGCCAAGATCCGCCGTTATGGTAGCTCCATCTTGTGTTCTTTGGATCACATCCAGTAACTATCCTCCATTCATGACCCTCGAGTGCAGGGTAAGTGATCTTCAGAGGCATCTCCCCTATCAAATCCTCCCACCGGTCCTCAATTAGCTCCATGATTGCTGTTGCTTGGGCTGTTGTAGCCAGAGAACTCAAGATGGCAATGCAGTTCCCAACTAAGAACCATCTGAAGTCCATTCGAGCTGGGCTGACATTTCCTATGAAATATCCTCCCCGAAGTGGCATAAAATCAAACACCCAGTCAGGAATGGATTCCGGTATCACATTGAACTTATTGACCGCCGTATCAGAATACTCCTCTGTTTTGTAACGGTAGATGATATTCAATTGTGTATGATCCATCCAGTAGTACTTCCTAAAGTGAAAACTTAGAGCCATTATCCGTTTGTCAATTCGCTCAATAAGTTCCTTGCCGTCACGCTCTGGTTTCAGCAACTGCTGTGCACACCTTAGTGCAAAATAGAAGAGAGCCTGGATTTCAATCGGATAACCATAGACACCCTGTTTTAAAGGCAAGAAGGTTTTAGTGCCAATCATTGTTTATGTCTTGAGACTAGAGTAGTGTTCCGGAGCTTGGAGCTACCTAGGACAATCCAAAGTCATCGACCACCCAATGATGCCTTTTTACCATCTCATACCTCTCATTGAGCTAAACCCTGGTGTAATTCTTCATCATTCGATGGAAAAGAAAATTCCTTACTGATGCTACCTTTAACAGAAACTAGCTAAAAACTAACCATTTATGACGCGTTACTTATGCATGACTACAGCCATTAAAACATGCAGTTGGTGTTCCTTTACCAAAAAAAAAAACATGCAGTTGGTGTTGGTGTGCTCTGAAGGCTGGTGGGGACAGAAACCTTATCGGCACTTCTCTAGCTAGCATCAGATGATGCTCAGAGAGGTAGGATGCAAGTGTTAATACAATAGTTACTGAACCAACTAAAAGTAGATTCTAAAATTCTCAGATATGCTAAGTATGCGCCAAGCCATTTTGACAAGTTTTAGCTCGATAAACTCACCATTCTTCTGTCAATCATGCTACAACCATCTGCACAAAGAAGCGTCGGGAACGTGTCGAATCCATCAGATAGGCAAAGATTAAGGATCAGCTTCATTCCTTTTTGCACAACTGGTAGGTCCGCAAGGGAATAATCATGCGTGCACTTTGTATATGACCTCAGCAGTATGATCCACCAGAACCCTGAATCAACGGGTGCAACTCTTCCTATCGCACTACCACCAAAATCCGCTACTAGTCTCTCCTTTTTGTCTTGCAAGTCAAAACCAACTTTGAAGCTTGCCGGCATAACTCCTTCTCCGAGAGTGAAGTTATCAATTCTCTTTTCCCAGCCTTGGAGATGAAGGGTCTTTAACAGGAAGTTCTTCACAATTTCTGGTTCCATGTCTTTTTTCATCAGGCATGCCAATCCACTGGGTACAAAATCTCTAACAAAGACCTGAGGTTCATACAATTAAAAAAGAAAAAATCAGCAAGAAATCATGCTCCAGAGACAAACACAAAAGTGCCTATTAGAAAAACAGCTGATCGCAGTGAAGGCCGAACAAGAAGCCGAAAGCAACAGTTTTTCACAGGGATTATGCCTAATTGCTTGTGCGTGAGATTTAAAAGTATGACTCACTTGACTATCTTTAATAGTCTCGATCTCTTGAAAATACCAAGATCAGTAACAAAGTTGCTTGAAATTGTGTAACTGGTCGTGATATTGATCGAACTAATGTTGTGCACATGATTACTATTCCAAGGTAAGCAATAGTCTTTCTTGGATAAAGCGGGGTAGACCCGATTCTTCCAAATAAGGATTAGATGCAACAGATTCTCAGTATGTGCAAATATGATGTGAAGGGGAAGAAGGCAATGAAGATTAGGACTAAGAGTAGAATTTCTGCACTCGATATTTTTAGAAATGAGCATAGCCCCTGTAAATGAAAGAGTTGCTCATTATAAGTTTAATCTGCAACACATTACACCTTAATACCCAGTAACTGATTCCTATTTTGGTAACTTGGTCATTACTAAATTCAAACCTAGAGAAGTCCCACCATCCAATAAGGGAAAGCACGAGAATTGTTTGTGAGCGGATGAACCAATTAAAGAACAAGGAATCAAAAGATATGAACACTAACATATGCATGAACAAGAGGACAGACAAATCAACTGCACTTATAGTACCTGATTATAATTCAACGCATCGGCGTTTGGATCCATAGCGGCGAGAGTTCCCACGGGCTTGCCCTTGTAGAAGACGTACGACTTGTTGAGCCTCTCCCACGCTTCCTCCATCACCGGGCTGCCATTGGCGGGCAGTGGGGCGTCCTCCACCGAATCATAATTGTTGAGATTGGCGCTCAGGCTGGGGCATGGCCTGATCGTGGCCTTTACGTTTTCCGAAATGTCATGACAGAAACTGGCCTTCCTACTAGGTTTCTCGGGAGACGCTTCCTCTTCAACCAAACCTAATGGCTTCTCCATCGCGTCCGCATCTTTATCTTTAACAGAATCTGAAGAATCCCCATTCTTTTCAGGCATTTCGACCTCTCCAAACTCGGACGACGATTTCCCGTTCGCATCGGGCGCTTCGCTCCCGATAGAGTAGGAAGATTTCAAAGCGGCTTCAGCATCTTGAGGTTTCGAAGAGGTCGATGACATTGCGACGGCTGCCGCGGGATCTGGGAGAGAAGGAAGAGAATCCACATTTTCAGGGGAGACCGATGGGACCGACCCTTGACTAACCGAGACGTCTTCATCTCCGACGACCGGTACGGATCCCGACGGAGATTTCTTGGCAGTGCCGGCGCTGGAGTTCCTTGGAGTGGCCGGATCAGACTCGCTTTCTTTGGGGAGTAGTTCTCCTAGCGACTCGGACATCTGAAAGAGTTCAGAAGATACGAAACGCAAGCCACATAACGACTCCACATTTGCACAGCCCCGCGAAGCCCCATCTCCACACACGCACGCACCAAAGAACGAAAGCACGAAGAAGAAGACGAAGAAGAATCTCTAGTAGAGAATAGGAGAGGTACCTTGAGTTGAGAATGCAGTGTAAAACCGAAGGCGAGAGAGAGTTGCAGTCAACAATGGCCTCTGCAACTGGAACTGGAAGGAGGAGGGAGGAGGCGGGAGCGGGGAGCGAAGCAAGAAAGGCGTGCGCTGGATTTCTGTTCTGGCGGTTATGTCGACTCTAGCAATGTAGGTCTCGTTACGGAAGTATTTACGAGGGGGTGCCACCGACCATAATCCGAATCGATGCATGTGGACTCTCTCTTCCTTCGGCACGGGGCAGTTTGGGAAAATCGGAGGTCTATTGAGCAGGATGGTGCCCAGCATCGTAGACTATCCATTCCACGTGCCTCTCTGCTTCAACGGATTTTGGCGCCATCGACCCGACTTTTTTGCAATTTCGAAATTCGGGATCCACAAGAATTTTAATCAGATGAAAAGAGAATGCGATTTGGATAGCCCATGCCGCATTAGGACGATATGGTACATCTGCGTGGGCTCTCAAATCATTAAATTCAAATCCGAATGTTTCAGAGCCAACATGAACTCAGAGATCAGTGATGTGGATGAATTTTCGAATGGATAATTATTTGTTACTAATGAGGACTTTTTTTTCTGATTGGAAACCATAAACTTCATATAAAATAGTAAAATTGAATAGATCTTTTTTTCCCTCCTCCGTTAAGTATATTTTAAGTTTCGTTCCATTTGTAATAATTGGTTGACTAAATATGAAGTCTAGAGGGTCGGCGAGACATGGCTTGTGATGTCAGGAGGGACAAAGGTGGAGAAGAGATCCCGGCACGACGAACTGCGATGCTGGATTACATTCAAAGCAAAGAGAAGCAAACGCCGACCCATGAATCTAGAAAATGGAATCCATGACTAAAGAGCACCATGAGTATTACCATGGCGTTTATTACGCATATCTCGATTAATTAGTTTCATTTATGCGGCATTGTTCATGATTAAGCACAAACGCAAATGTAAGGTAATAATGAAAATTGGGTTCTCATTCCCTCAAATTACATGTGTAAATTTCAATCGAGCAAATGATGTGGTGACTAAGCAAACAAGAGTTTTGCTATGCTGCAGGGCTCTCTGCACCATCTAACCCCCGCCATAAGACCGCCCCCAATAACATCATACCCATCACTTTCGTCGGTCAACCAGCTACTGCTGTTCATCGACACACAGTTGCTCGATCCAAGCCGTTGATCTCAGCCAATTCAAAGAGTCCAAAACAAATATCAGAAGATCACAGCATATTGCATCTACTTGTCTTAGTTTCCAATCAAGAAATACATGTCGTATTTACTTGTCGAACTCCCATACGACGCCTCCATCCTCTGCAATGTCAAGGAAACAAACATTTATTATATCATAAGACGTGTATTTGGCGGAGCGAAACCTAAATTCGCCAGATAGACAAGTACACAACAGAAAGTATCAAAATGTGTACAGAACATCGCTTATGGTGCCTGTTTCTATTAAGTCTAAAACGTCTGCGAAGTCTTGTCAATTTCCAGACTCTGTTCTAGCTAAGATGTCCTTAATATACCAACACAATAGCAAATCCATGTCATTCTTCGTCTTCGGCTTTGCCTCGCCAGTCCTTTTCTTGTTTCAAATTAGTGACTACATGTGAGTGAACCAACTCATTTGTTCACGTTTAGATGTAGTAAGGGCAAACGGAAGAGAACGACAACACAACAAAGACCCTAGACTAGATTCCAAGATCAGCGCGGCATACGTTGATGCTTTCCTCAGAGGAAACTTTACTGTCATCAACTGTGCAAATGCGGATAGGGACATTGAATCCAAGCTCCTGTGATACCTAAGAAGATGATATAAGATATTTTCTCACCTTTGACTTTCTCATTTATCCAGGTCTCCACTAACATTCCTGCACCAATTCCACCGGCAATGCACGCCCCATAAAAAGCAATAGTCCAGGGCAAAGGTCTTCGAGGAAGGAAGTAATAGTCTGGTATTTGCCTAATCTTTCTAGGCAACCGCTTCTTTACAGTTGGCTTAGCAGCAGGATCCTTTTGTATGTCACTGCCAACGGCTTTCCAGTCCACCCCTTTGAGAGGGTCCTTCGACTCTTCAGTCCCCATTACTAAATACTAGTTTGCAATGGAATTAACTTGGATGACAGAACACATGTACTATATATGCAGGATAATGACAAAAGCCTGCGGCAAACAAAGGAAACTGATAAATTCCACAATTGAAAAAAGCTGCAAATTAATGAATCATAATATTTGCATTTGAAACACATTGGTAAAGAGAGGCCACTACTATGCAGCGCCAAACAACCCTTACAATGAGTACGAAGACCATGTTAGCTTGTAAAACAGCAAATTGATGTTGTAAATGAGAAGTAAATCTCCACAGACCTCAACTTCTCTGAAATAATCCATTGCAGAATTTTTGTTCTCTCGAGAAATTGTTCCACTGAAGCTAAAAAGCTGCAAATAAAGCCATGATGACCAGCGAGTCACCATGAGCTTTCAGCAACTAATTCCGATACTACTCTCAGTGAAACGTCTCATGAACACAGAATCCAAACCCCCATACTAAGAAAAACGCATATTTTAGTCAACAATTACGAGGAGCATTCAAGTCCCAAATAGATAATCCTATCTCCAAAGCCTAAACAAGATAAACTATGGAAGCCCATAAATATTTTGCAAAAGGGACCTTACCAAGTTCGAATTATGAAGGAAATTGTAATCACAAATCTTCAAACCCAAGTAGGCAAAGACGCCCAAATTTCAAACATAGCATCCCAAGTCTTGGCCTTCGGCCACTATATTAACGCTGCCTCGGCATCGAAAGGGATCAGAAGAGCTACCCCATGCAGTCCACAATTTCAATCTAGCACTGTTCAAGCTCCGACTATGATGCTACCTAAATTTTCACGACCGAAGCAGGTGAATCTTTTTCCCAGCCGAAATACCAATGTCTCAAGCATGAATCTGATTTCACTTTAAGATATCTTTCTCCCCGTAATGCGCATACCATCTATTTCATCATGGTTATGATTATGAAGGCCATACGACATCCACACCAAGATAGGAGGATAAGAGATTATGCTAGAGTATCCATTCCATAGGGCACGGTAGTTTCTTGACGAGGACAACATTTGCATCAGAGTCAAAAACCTTCACCGAAGCACCCACCCAAAGGAAGTCAGAAACAATCACGCGATCATAGTCCATAAGCAAGCACGGTATAACAAAAGCGACCCGCGTCCGCAGGCTAAATGATACAGACAAACAACATTTTTACCGGCCGCGCCAAATATGGAAACGATGAGTTCATTACGATCGGGAACATTTCGCGCGCATATGACCAATCCCAACGCCAACACTGCAGATCAGCACGACAGAAAGCACCGAAAAGCAGTCAAAGAGGTAACCTACATTGGCATTTTTTGAGTGATTTATCTTCGCCGGCTGAGCACTGAAGACCGGTTCGATTCAGAGGACAGTGGATAATCACCATGGACTCGCATAATTTCCAAAAGCGACACCACAACACAAATGATTCAAGCAGCAACAAATGGGTACTCACCCGCAAACCGTGTCGCTACGATATCAACCCGAAGGATGCGAAACAAATCACGCGAAGAGGGGCTTACGAGTCAGTCGATGCAGCAGGGCTTGGCGGACTGAAGCAGGGTTTTTGCAAATCGCCGACCTCTACCCTTCTTCGCCTGCTGGGCTCGAAAAGCTCTGCTCCCAAGCCCTAAAACTCACTTGAAAATGAGCCTCGCGATCAATGCCCTAGAACTCTAACCAAAAATCATAATAATAATAATACCACGAAAAATCCCAAATTGGTACCCGTGTGACAAATTTACCCAAACTATTTTTTTGACCATGAAAAACCCCAAACTGGTACACATATGACAAATTTACCCCAAATTATTTTTTTTACCACGAAAAACCCCAAACTGGTACACCCGTGACAAATTTACCATAAACTATTTTTTTAACCATAAAAAACCCCAAACTGGTACATTTGTGATAAATTTACCCCAAACTAATTTTTTTACCATGAAAAACCCCAAGCTATTATACATATGACAAATTTACCCTTTATTAAATTGGATCAGTACCATAAAAATCTTAAATTGATAAACCTGTGATAAACGAAGGGTAAAAATCATAAACCGATATATCCGTGAAGTGCCACATGCCATCCAACTAAGTAATTTAATGTTAAATTTAACGAAAATTAGCGGAGGGGTAAATTTGTCAGTTTGGGGTAAATTTGTTACAAATGTACTAGTTTGGGA
This sequence comes from Psidium guajava, assembly GCA_016432845.1. Taxonomy (NCBI): domain Eukaryota; kingdom Viridiplantae; phylum Streptophyta; class Magnoliopsida; order Myrtales; family Myrtaceae; genus Psidium; species Psidium guajava. The sequence continues at coordinate 1,979,376 of CM028232.1, forward strand.
TTTTTTGAGGTTAAAAGTATAGTTTGGGGTAAATTTGTCACATGTGTACTAGTTTGGGGTTTTTCGTAGTCAAAAAAATAATTTATGGTAAATTTGTCATAAGAGTACCAGTTTGGGGTTTTTCGTGATATTAACCAAAAAAAAAACACCAACAAAGCCCTAGAAAAATCTTAGATTAATTTCGAGAAAACCCAACGAATATCATAAACCTGTCTCCAATGTCTTAAATTTTGCCTTGTCTCGCCGACACCGCCAATTTGTATTTAATACTTTTTCGAAAAACATTTTCTGAATTTTCGGATATTTGATTCCCAAAAAAAAAATTAGTTTATAAAAAAATCTCTTCAAAAATTTTCTTTTTTTCAAAACAGAAAAATATTTTATTCATTTTTCCTTCCTCCTCTCTTTCACACTTCCTTTCTTTATATTATTTTTTTACTTTCTTTTCCTTTTTTTAAGATTTGATTTTTTTCTTTTTCTCTGTTCTTTTTTTTTTTCCCTTTCTCCTTCTTCCTCCTTTCCCTGCCCACTGCTCCTTCCCCCTTCCTCCTTTCTCCATCAACTACGACCTCCACAACAGCCGAAATCTGAAGGAAAAAAAATAAAGATAAAAAATTAAAAAATTGAAAAGAAAAAAGAAAAATAAAAAATTATTAAAATGAGTCCATGGAGGAAAATTAAATTCAATTTTCCATATCAAATGATGGAAAATATTTTTCGAATCTTCTTATAATTTAGCCAAATATGGAAAAATATTGTCATTTTTTCAAAAAATAACTTTCTGAAAAATATTTTCCAAAGACTTTGTATTTTTCGCGAAACAAATAGAACCTAAAATGCACATTTCTATTCAAATGATGCCAAAAATTCCGAGGCCGAGGCATATGCAAACGATCCCGGATAAATCGCTATAACGTGATTACTCACTTTTATGGATCGAACTCTAGCCAAATGTACTTTCGGGTCAAGTAAGAGGTTGGTGAGATTTGGAAGAAAGAGGAGAGAGTTTGGGGTCTATTAGGCATTTCAGTTGAACTAACCCAAGTCAATGCATGAATTCCATGGTCTCTTGACGATGAGATTTAGAAATCCTAAAACATGGAAAGAGATTTAGGCGAGTTGTTTGTTGTGATGTTCTCTGTTCCATTCACATGAATGTGATCCACAATATCAATCAAACCCTTATATATATATATATATATATATATATATAGAAAAACCCTATGAAACTTTCGTTGAGATAAAAAAAAAAATTAGCACTCAAGTTTCCACAATCCGAACATAACAGTAATCATAGAGGATGGATGGCCTAGTAAGCCAATTTGGGTCAAGGGAATTTGAATGAGAAGCCTTTGCCCAATCTGCGGTTTGGTTTACAATACTTGAGCAATGGATCGATCGAATCAAAAACTTTTCGATTTGGTCAAGTTCTCTAGTTTCAGAAAATTGAAACCTATTACAGCCGGTTTAGTTTCTAGTTCCAAGAGGAACCGGACTGAATAATACTTTCTTTGTAAAAAAAAATCATAAATGCAAATCTAAACCTAAATTTAGATGGTTATGTGAATATATCATGAGCGAGGAAAATTTAGCGGTAAATTACAAAAATAAAAATATGCGATCAATCCAATGATTGGATCGCCTCGCCTAGAAACAAAACCGGTTGGATTTCCGATCTTTGAAGCTCGTAACCAATTCTTGATTCTAGGATGAAACCGGATCAGATCGAGAATCCAACGTCCCTGCATCAGACCCGATGACCAGGCTCGAACAGCAAGTGTCCGCCGGGGTGGTCGATGGGACTTGCCGGCGTCCCGGGTCGCCTAAGAAAAGTTTCGGGTCTCTTTCAACTGCGTACCTGCGAGTAGCCATCGCTCAACCGTTGCGGTGTACATCCATTTCATAGGAAAATCCGATGGGAGTGGGGGTTGGACAGAGACGGGAGCGATTTCCCCCTATCCTATGATATCGAGGGGGTGGCGCACAGCCGCGCGGCGTCGCTGTCACTGTTTGCTGTGGGAGACCAGACACCGCCCATTGTTTTCTTCCTCGCGAACCGACCCAAAAGTCCAACGTCACCGATCCACTTGCTTTCGCGAGGCAACAACTGACGGTATCGTGTTGCGCCAGTTTCCCATCATTCCATTCTTGATATTATTGCGAGGACAATGCTCTGATGAAACAAACCGACGGGATGCAGCATCAAACCCATCGACCGTGCAGAACAAAACCCAAGCATAGTTTAGTCGCCTCGTTCCTCCATCATAAGTCGACTGCATGATTTTCCGGTACTCTCTCTCACCTTGCTGATTAGTGCTCCGGTTGTACCTCATCTCCATCCTAACGGTGTTCTGGTGATGGTGTTTTTCTTGCTTTGTTGCTTCTAACATCGCTGCCTCCTGCTTAAAAATGAAACTTTCTGATGATTAGTGATCTGGGTCTGAATTGTTATGTTTGCTGTCATTTCCTCTTTAATTTGTTGCAGCGAAAAAAAAATGTATTTCTTTGGATATTCAAGCTCTTCTTGTGAAGGGAGATGAGACTGCATTCATAGAGCTTGTTAAGGTTCCATGATCGATTAGACCATGCTTGTTGGTAGTTGTCTTGTTAGAAGAGGCCAAAAGGGGTCTATTTTTCTGCGTTATGGGTTTTCTTTTAGCTTATGATCCCTAAAGTTCCACTGATCTTTCAGAAAGGAATGATGCAACTGTTGGCTCGAATAAACTCATCCCTTCTGTCATGATATCATTCTATAATTGACTCATTGAACCTTCCTACTCCCCATGCTTTTACCGAGAGCTCTGTCGTGACTTATCTCTCATGGTCAGAAGTTATTGCCAAATCACTTGACTCGTGTTGGTCTCAATTTGCTTGGGTTTTGATAACCAAGACTTCCAACTTATGCAAATGGCTAAGGTCCTTTTATGTGAGACTATTGAAGTAAGAATTTTATGGGACTGGGGTTTATGTTCATCCGATTGTTCCACCAAAGCAAGGTCAATTGACCGAATTTCATTGACAAAGACATTGGAATAACAATTCTTATGGGACTTTGGCCTTTTTGTCCATCCAAGTTCCATGAAGCAGGTTTTGTTCTTTGCTAAGGAGCTTAAGCATTAGAAAGCTTTCTGTTGAATGCACACATGACAAATTCAGATGGATCGCATTGTGTATTCTTTTTTCATAATCACATTTTGGAAAAACGAGTATAGTCGGTTGAGCAATACCATGTTATCATGCCATGTATGTGGTTGAAAATGCAGAACAAAAGAACACTTGGGCTGAGAACATGTGCGAGTGAGGTATGATTGGTTACCGAATGTTGAGTCAAAAGCTCAAGAACACGATAATACTCACCACAGATTATTGGTTGACTACTTAAAAGGCATTGAGGAAGTTATGTAGGTGGTATTTTTCTTTTACGACAATTAATCAGGTACAATTAATTTTAGAAGTTGAGAAAAGTTGTTAAGATTGCAAAACTTTGGTCATAAGGAACTTTTCTAGAATTAGTAGCCATTTCTTGTACCTGCCTTATACCTCCATTTTTTTCTAAACTTATTCCTCTTGCTTCTTTCTGAAAGGTCATTTGGGGTTTTCAACATAGTTGATGTGTTTTATTGGAATTTCACAAACGGTTGGAAAATTTCTGCTGATATTAGTGTAACTGTGTATTTGCCTTTTATTTTTTTATTTTTATCTTGTCTCATTGTAAAGATGGTGTCATGTTTTGTGGTTCATAAACTGTATATTGTGATTGGTTTACATGCTGTCAACAAAAGAGGAATGACTTGCTCTTATCTCTGGACACAGCGAAATGTCTGAAAGGCTCAGAGAGTGATGACAGCAGCTGAAGCCAGAGGTGTATGGCAGAGAACAATAAACCGTTATTTTGTACAGGAGGATGCCAAAAGAGCCCCTAAATTAGCTTGCCGCCAATCATCATCAGTGACATCTAAACAGGTAGATGCTGGACCAACCACCCCAGCCCATGAGGGTGACCATCCAGATATAGGTTTCCTGCCTTCCAATGGGAAGCCTTTGTTTTCTGATCTTTGCGATGACACGAGATGGTGGCTTCATCTCAAGAAAACCCATGGGTTCCAAAAGGTTTTAACGAGTGAAAATATAGATCTCCCTGATGTTGAGATGAAGAGTTCAAAAACAGGCTTGGGAAATTTATATTCTGAGTCACATAAGATGGTCTTGCAGGATGAACAGGATGATAAGGATTTTGATGGTAGAGAGCGAGAGTTGGAATCCAAAGACAGTGGGGAGGCCAAAGATATCAAGGATATCGATATTGGAGGCAGCTATGCCTGCATGCAAATAGATGATTTTGGCTTATCAGTTTCCCAGCAACTTACTGAACATGGTTTTGAGCCAGATTCTCCATGGACTAGTAATCCAAAGAATCATCCATGGTGGCATGCGATGGATAAGGGTGAAGTAGCCTCCTTGGTTGCCAAGAAGTCGCTTGACCATGTTGAGAATTGTGATCTTCCCCCGCCTCAGAAACTTCATGTTAAGCAATGCACCTACTCAAAAATTAGATGCTTCAATCAAGATGATCCTTCTCACTTGAAAGTGCAGTCACAGGCTCTTTCAAAACCACCTGTTTGGTCACATGATTTTGATCGTGATGAAACAGTTGGAACATGTGTGGCTTCATTGGAAGAATATGTGCCTGGCGAGTCGCGCAGGTACTTGGCACCGTCTGTAAACTTAAGTAATTGTCATTGTCTTGTGTTGCTAGATAGGGTAGCTTCTTCTTCAAAGAAAGTGCACTGCTTAAATGGGTAATATCCACTTGTTACAAGCTCTATTCCTTGAAATAGACAGGGAGGAAAAAGCACCTCTGCAATGCAATGATCACCATAGCCGTTTTTCAGATGGTTCAGGTTTTTAGTCTGATCCAGATCGGTATAGCACAAGTTCTGAATGAACGTTTGAAAATGCGACGCGATGCTATACTATGTAGGATGGATAGTAGTTTTCTGCTCCAAATTAATTGCTTCATTGTACTTTGGAAATTTGCAGCAAAAGTACTTACAATGCTGGCCTCGAGGATATTAAGGAAGCGTATGAAGTTCCTGATGGTGATCCTTGCAAGTCTCAGCTTTTGGAAGCCCTCCGGCATTCTCAAACACGTGCCAGAGAAGCAGAGAAGGCAGCAAAGCAAGCTCATGAAGAGAACGAGCACATCATCGAGCTCTTCTTCAGACAAGCTTCTCAGCTTTTTGCCTACCAGCAGAGGTTTCATCAATGGCAGCTAAAAGCGTTCTACTTGCAAGCTGAGAACACTGATCGGCCAATTGTCACACCTGTCCCTGCCATCCATCCTTGGACGCCTCACAAAGGTATTATAGCGTGGACAAAACCTGGTAAGAATGCCAATACTAGATGGGGAAAACTAGGACCAATGTGGCTTGACATTAGTAAGTATACGCGCGCCATGGCATCAGGTTTGAGCCTTGTGGGTACTGGTTTTTTGGTGGGATGGACCATCGGGTGGTTATGGCCTGCTTTTTGACAATGTGACAATGTACGTATGGCCTCCTTTTTCAACAATGTACACGGTTGCGCAAAGCGAAGCCTTCTCTGCCGGTTTGTGAAGGAGTGTTGCATACATGAGCAAGATCAGTTGCCACGGAACTAGTTTTGCCAATGCGTAAAATTTTCTGGTCAGTAGTAGTTTCTCAAATCAATATAGTTTTCCCTGCCTTTGGCGGATGTCCAATTATTTTGTAGGTGCACATATAGGCCTTTACTCATATAACCACCTGCTAGATTTATTCTCGAATACATTTTGAGGTCATGAGGAAAAAGCACTTTTCTGCCAATGAGTCCATTGGACAAGTAGCTCATCCGAAGGACGCTAGCTTGATCAAGCTTCACTCAGAAAGATACTGATTTTGTGATTGACAAGATGACAAATCACACAAAGAAGGGACCATCTTTTAGCAAATTGAAGATAAAAGAAACGAAAGAACCAAACGAAAAGGCGGTGAGTAGTTTACGACACAACTAAAGATCTTGACCAGGATTGAAGTCACATCCACATTTTAAGCAAGACTTAGGAAAACTTGAACAGGATTACAGCCACTGCCGCATTTTTAAGCAAGACTCAGGGATAATTAACAACAATATAAATATTTATAAAACCTGAAATAAAAAATTTCCAAACTACAACCAAAGAGCTGTGGGACTCAAAACTGTGTGAAGCTTCGGTGCGATTATCATGTAAGACACTCCATAAAACCCGTCCCCAAAGCAGATAACTGCACCACTTGGAAGCCGAACTTCCATTTGCTCACAACTTTAAGCAGCATGCAACTTGCAAAAAGAACCGCCAAATAATCCCTCACATCTGCAAAAGATACTGATGGTCAGAAGACCTCGATCTTTCACATCACAAAGAATCAACAAAATGCGTGGTGTTATTCTTCAGCAACTGCAAAGAGTCTGGACTTTATATAAAATAACACCGAAGCAGGATCGGCAACCAGTATTTCATTTTTAAACCACCGAGGTTTTTGCTATAAAACTCGTTGGTCTCATCGCATAAGTATCAGGTCAACAAGTAATACATCAGTTATCAAAAACTCAGAACTTAATATGGGGGCAACCGCAAAGAAAACAAATATTAAACACAAGCATCAAGAAGAGTATTGACACGCACATCACGTCTCCCACAACCAACATAAACATGGGATATTCAATAATTAATAGAAGAATCTCCTGAATACACAGATACAATGTCCTTAAATAAACTATGAAATGGCACCAAGCCACAAAATAGTAAGTTGACTGATCCATGCATCCAAGTTAAAGCACCAGCATCATATAGAGGTGAGGTGACATATCCACAGTGACAATTCAGACACACAAAACGGGGCTACAGAAGTACAGATGATATACACATGCTTACCTAAACTCGATTAAGTTTCCTTAGATGTCTTGTTAGACGTCCCACCATATAAGGGTATGCAAGGGAAACTATGTAAAAGTGTGTAACAGAGAAATCTCATCACCCAACTATTCCATAATTTAAAAAATGACTAGTTGGGTCACTTAATCTCGTCTGCTTGATTAAGGAAAAGTGAGGGCCAAAAGTGGAATATGAAAGTGTACAAAATAACAGTAATCCAACTTATACCCCAAAAGCAACTCCGGAAATGGCCACGTGTTTTCCAAGTTATAGCTAAAAATGATCAATGAAATATGCTACAAAAAGTTATTACGACATAAGGTCTTCCAAAATACACATAAATACACACTAAGTCCATTTTAATCTGAATAATCAGTTGTCAATTCTAATGCACTGATGTTCTGTGAGTTGCACAGCATACTCCCAACAGAAAAATGCGGACATATGTCTTGCATAGTGAAATGAAAGAAATAGCAGAGACACAGAATTGCAAAGTCTGCTTAGTACCTCTTCTCAAACAATAGGACATTTATAAGTGCTGCAGAGCTGAAATAATGCATTCTGGTTTGCCGCATCAAGATTCTCACTGATGATCTGAGGAAACTTCCCAGGAGACAGGGCAGACAGTCTTGCCAGAGAAGTCACCAAAAATTCTCTTGGTTCCCTTATATCCTTCAAAGGGTCCTCTTCCTTCCTTCCAGCATTGTGGAGATTGACAAAAGTGGCAGTATAACCGACATTTTCAGCTACATCTGGAGCATCGGGCTCTTCCACAGGCATATCCTCCTCAGGACGTGAAAGCAAGGTCATAATGCTGTCTAGCATCTTTCCCCAGTGTCTACTAGCTGCTGCATCTAAAAGAAGTGGACTTTCACAGAGCAGCCTCGTTGAAGCAACCGCAGTTAACTTACGTTCAACATTCCCGGCGATTAACTTTAGATTTGGTATCCATATCTGTTCCAAAATCATGACAAAAATGTTGGGCTGAACAGCATTCATTGAGTCGACAAGGTTAGAGGGACCGTGCTTGACCAGAAACAGTGACATAAATATCAAAAGAGACTTCACAAACTTCATAGTCCGTCTATTCTGGAGACGTGTAAACAAGGCATGCCAGATGTGGGGGATGTAGGGCGCAATCAAACTATAATCTAGATTCTCAATGACAGTGTTGAGGACAAAGAAGCCCTGTTCCTCTGTGCTTGAGGCCAGGACTAGTTTGTTGAATATGCCAAGCACCTGGCTCAGCCTACCCCCCTGACTGAGTTCATGCGGTGACTTTTGAAGAAATGCCTGAAGCAGACGTACAAGCGCAGGGACATTTGGACCTCTATTCCAAAGATCAGGAGACAACAGAATCTCAAAAATCGGCATGTAATTAGCTGGAATGGGTGGTCTGTTCAATTCAACAAGCTGAGCCAACAGCTGAAATGCGTAGGGGAAGAACTCCGTGACATCGTTGGCCAATATCGTCTGGAGGCTGGGAAAGAGGCTTACTTCAAAAGATGATATTAAAGAGGTATCCTTCTCACAAGCCCTCCTGACAAGAACAGCCACTGACTCAAATAAATAATGGTTAAAAACTGGATCTTTTGGGTTTTTACAAACTTCATTCAGAATGGACGTCAAACCAGCAATACAAGGGGCAGCAATCCCTTGGGAGATGTCGGCAACCCCAAGGACTCGCATGACACATTTCATAATGTACGGGTTCTCCTCAGATTCGGGAAACCGCAAAGCAGTGAAAAGGTTGTTCATCATCGCCACAAGAAAGGGGCTGATATCTGCAGAGGTGTACCTTGCTTTCCCACCCTCATCCCTAACAAGCAAAAGCTTTTCAATGCAGCTCGCAGCATAAGAGTGAACTACATTGGACTCTGAACTAAGATAACTAACCACGTTAGGAAACAACTGCAAGGTAATGCCCTTTGGTATCTGACTCCGAAACAATGTTAAGAACTTAAGAGCACCAGCCTTTAGCATGGGAAACTCGTTCACATTCTGACTCTTCAACTCTGGAACTATAACAGATGTGAAGAAGCTCTCAACGTCAACGACATCAGTATAAACAGCATTACCCCCAGCCTTCTTTGTCGCCAGTGAAACAACCAAGTATATGGCACAATCTTTGTCCTTCCAGTTGGTAGCTGGGTTTGCGGCAAATGAGCTCAGAAGGTTCTGTACCTGGGCAGACACAATGGCAGTAACCTCTACCTTATGGTATGTAGCAATCCCTTTCAGAAGTTCGCATGCAATCCTTCTCCTAGTATCAAGATCGCTACCTTCCATGTCCCTCCTAATGAACTCCACATAATTCATCTCAAAGAGTTCCTCATCTTCCTCCCTCAAACGCACATTAGGGATCACGATGCTCTGACAAATCCACTGAATTACCCCTTCACCTTCAAACAACTTATGGTGCACACTCGTACTAACAATCGTCAAAAACCTAATCGCCGTAATGGCCAACCTATCACGACTAGAGGACTGAGTCACGTCCCCAAGTAAACTCCAAACAGCAGATGCAAACTTATCCAAATAACCTTGGAACTCGTCCTCATTCTTCTCCATATAAAGACATATATTCTCACACACAGCAGCTCTAAGCTCGTCCACAAGTGCGAGCCCATCAGGGCCACTGCTCTCGAGTGCAGGATATCTAGTAGTAAGGTACTTTTGGAACTCACCCATCCACTCTCCCATATGATCCTCAAAGAATTCCGGCAACTCTTGCACGTTAAGAGAATAGAAAATCCGACAGCACAACCGCTGAGACTCGAATAAAGGACGCAAGTTTACAGCTTGACCAGAAGATGAAGTTTCGTCAATTAGCTTAGCAGTCCTCAGGAATATCTCCAACAAAGGCGCAGCGAAATTATCCAAGCAATATTTCAAATCAAGCAACAAGTCATTGGTTTTGTACTGGTAAAGGAACTTCTCGAAAATAGAATTGGCGGTACCAAGAATCCCGTTGATGGAGGCATAGTCAGAGGCCTGCGAAGCCTTCTGGAGATTGGAAACAAGATCAGGGAGCAAGGCAGGCCACAGCTTCGGGAAATCGTGCTTGCTGATCAGGGCTAGGGCTTCGCTGAGCTGGCTCTGGATTCGGGCCGACGAGGACAGCATCAGAGGGACAATGAGGGCTTTGATTTGCTCCTTCTCGGCGTCGGGGATCGGAGATGAGGAAGGGGCGGGAGCGTCGGAATCGGGGGGAGAAGGAGCCCAGCGAGTGCGTAGATGGTTCTTGAGGTTGACCGCGGCGGCCTGGCGGATCTGCTCGTCGACGGAGGACTCGGCGACGAGGCGGAGGACGGCGAGAGCGTAGTTGGGGCGCTCGGAAGCGTCGGAGAGGGAGGACTCGGCCTGGCGGCGCGGGCCGGGAGCCGGAGAGAGGGTGTGGAGGAAGCATTGGGAGAGGAATTGAAGCGTCTCTTGATTCCACTCCATGGGTAGCTACAGCTTGAGCAGGAGCACCGATGGGGCCCCTAGGGTTTTAGCCGAGATTTTTGAGAAGCAATGGAGGAAGCGATTGCAGAATCTTCCCCTTCCAGAACTGGCACAGCAGCCGCGCTGGGCAGCAGGAGGAGAATAAAGAGGGAAAGTTGGATCGGAGCATAATATTTTTCGGCGATCGCGGTTTAGGCCCGCCGTTTTGAAATTTAGTGCAAACCAGGACAGGGTGGACCCGACCCATGGTGCTTGGGCTCCACCTTCGTGGGCCCAAATTGGAGAAGCAAGTGATGAATTCCAAGCTTGAAGTGGCCGAAAATCCATTTGAATTCTGTAGTTTTCACTTCTGCCAAAACTGTAGTCCTATCAACGGCTGCATTAGATTAAGGGGGTGTATTATAACACTTCAGAAATTACTTCTGGCAGGAAAATCCATTTAGTAAAATCACTTTTGAAGTAAAAATCCGTTTGGTAAATTTTCACTTCTGATAAACTTTTTCGCTTTTGGTAAACTTTTTCGCTTTTGGTAAGATTTTTTTCCCAATTTGAGAAGTAAAAAAAAATCACTTCTCAGCTTCAAAAATCACTACTGGTCACCACAGCCGCCGCCAAAGAGAAATGTTATCATGCGCGCTCCAAATGCATTTCTCTATCGAAAATTAACTTATGATAGAAAAGTTGAAAAATCAACTTCTCGTCAGAAGTTGATTTCTAGTAGAAAAGTGTTATCATGTGCACCCTAAGCGAGTCAAGGACCAAAGATCTTAGCTACAGATATCATGTGGATTAGAAAGTAACTTGTGTAGGTTACAAATTTATCGGCCCATCGAAACAACAAATTTTTCGCAAATGTCTATCGTGTGTATCTTGTGGTAAGGAAGTATTGCCTCAAAAACGAGTTATGTCGTCAAAATTAAGGAGCGCATAAGAGTTGATTCACTGTCTTCTTCTGATTTTCCAATTCACATACTAACTTCCCCAACGGAGCTAATAGCACACCAAAAATAGAAGTAACGATCCATTAACATGTTAAAGCACGGTACCTATCTTGATGTAAAATAGGATTTACCTAATTGAACGCGACTTGAATGTGATATTGATTCCTCACTTTTATTTGTAAAGAAGCTTATATGGTTTTTCTTCTGGAAAAGTGGATCGACATCCTTCTAAAAAATAACCGATGGTAAGGAAATTTAAGGACCGAACAAGTCGGATTGACTGAATAAGAATTGCATGGTAGCCCAGCTCTCAGATATAGAGAGCGGCGATCGAGTTCCCAATTCTAAGGGATATAGGATCTGACCGGACCCAAGAGATTTTAATTACTAAAACAGCATCTACCTTGAATTACAATGTAGAAAAATACACACATATGGAATACAAGAGGGAATGGATAAAAGCGCCCCTAAGCATATGAATACTCTTATTATGAGTGTGAAAACATTCATTCCTGGAAGCTGATCGATCCGAGCCAAAGTCAATCCTCGTCTGTTTCACTTGGCACCCCTCCCCGCGCAATGGGTAAAAGCTTTCGTAATTGGCCAGCAAAAGGTAAACGTAATTGAATGAGATAAGCTTAGAAAGCTGTAATATGCAGCATCCATGAAATTTTCATCCGTTGTTTACCTTGTAAATCAAGCCCTCTAATTTGGAGGTGGATCATAAGAGTGTCAACGGGTCGGGTCAGGCCTTTATGATACCGAACCCTACTCGAAACACAACATATATATGGTTGACCTGACCTGAAGCAAGATCGAATGGAACCCAAACTGAACATTCGGGTCGGGTTTCGAGTTTTCTATTTGTTTTTTATTTTAAATATGAGGGCCTACATGTTTGATTCTTAAACACAATACTATACACTATACACCAGATTGAATATGTACCAAAAACAAGTACATCATGTTAATATATCACTTTGCAAGGAGATCTTGCCAAGTCCAAAACACTTGGCATTCCTCAACCTATCAACTCTAAGTGCAGGGGATAATTGACGTTATAACATATCCCAAATCATTTTTCAAGTGAAGTCTAACGTAGAATCATGTGACAACAGAGAATCAAATATTGATTAAAAAGATAAAACATTAAGGGGGGTCGTTTCCCTTTGCTTTTTCTGAATGTACATTTTGATTTCATTTTAGCATAAAAGCATCAAAAGTTAAACTACTCACTAGCTCCATTTTTTCCATCTTCTTCAACCTTCTCCTTTTCTTTCTCCTACTCCTCTGCACCAAGAAACCCCAAGTCCATGTAAGCAAAAATGATTGTAAACCAAAGAAATTAATCAGGACAGACAAGTGAACATCATGTTCTCTTTAAAGACAACTACTTTATCCGAGCCCATTGACACCTTAGAAGCTAGACAAGAGTCGCACCTTATCCGAGCCCTCTTGACCCCGGCAATCACTCTCCACCCTCAAAGGACCGGAAAGACCACAGATTTTTCCCAAATCACTCACCTACTGAAAGGAACCTACTCTGATACCATTTATCACAGGCCGATACATTCAATTGTGAAATTAACCCGTGCGATGTCTAGCGAGCCAAGTTAGACCAGTCTTCCCCCATATAGTTGTTCCATAGAACACTTAGGCGAATAACTTTCCCTTATTGGATCATACCATGCCTAGCCCAGCTTAGCTCTAGCATCCATTACGTCGAGTGAGACAAGTAGAACACTTTAGGTACGACAACTGATTTCGGCCTACCATAGCCTCATCAGGAGAGCGGCATCAACTTCCGATCAGTTTGTACATGGAAGGCCAACCCCACCTTCAGAGTTTCTAAGGATATATTCTACCTAACTTAGAACTCTTAGTATAAACTCACCTGATGCCACTCACACGACCCAGCTACCTCTTCTTCCCCCTACAATGCTCACTCATCATGATGACTCCACAAGCTTCACCCTCAATGGAACACAAGTATAGGAGAACTTGCCCACCTGGGTCACGGAACACCCGGTCTATGTCACAAAGCTATAAGAACCAACCTTTAGCTGGTAAAAGAAACTAGGGATTGCAAAATGCATGAGACTCAAGTATGAGGTAACCGACATGACATAAGAACAAAATGCAAAACATAAAAAAATAAATTAACCATGCTTTCAAGGATTTAAAAAGCAGCAATGAAGCTCAAGGCAAGTACAAGTGACTACAAGTCATCTTTAAACTATCAATTAGTTAGTTTGGCCAAGCACAAGCATAGATGAAGCCTCAGAGTCAATGTAATTCTTTCCAACATAACAAGAAAGGCAAGGATCTTGTCCATTGTAAAGAATATAACTTCTAGTAAAACTAACCCGATTCTTGAAAACAAGCAATGGAACAAGCCTTTTTTCTTGCTTCATGGGACTGCCTGCGTGGACTCTATTATAAATGAAGCTTTATCAGATCAATCTATGTAGCATAATCATAAATAACTGACTACCCCTAAGGGGAACAATGCCCTTGTACAACCTATTTCCAAGCAAAAAGGGACAAGTTAAAAAATGAGGGTTTGCATTGAATACTATGACTATGACATCTCTTTAATCAATTACTTAGCAAAACAATTCTAAACATAACTAAAAGCACCCTATTTGTTAGCAAAAATAGGAAATAAACGTAATTGTGGATCCGAAATTAAGATCTCTAGTCTTGATATACAAGTCAAACCTGTTCAGTATTATCCATCAAAGACGTACTTCTAGTTGTTTTCTCATCAATCCCACTGGACAAACTCAAGAAAAATGTCTTCACCATCTTCACCATTGTCAGCAACTCTATTTATACCCATTTTTACCATTATCAGCAAAAATCCATAACAAAATCCATGAAGACCTGCCATTGTGTTGAAAACAGTAACAAGCTTATAGATTAGAATTTTGACCTTAGCAGCTCCAAGATAGTTATGAGAACTACTTCAGCTTCTAGTGAGAAACTCTTCATTGCTACAGCAGAAGTCAACTATAAATGCATCGAAATAAGTTCATTATCACCGCATTGTCTAATATAAATAACCATTGGTTCATTAACAATTGGCAGAACCATACCTGTTCAATATCATGCTCTACCTTCCTTAAAAACACAGCGATCATTCTTAAATTCTTCAATGTGTTCCCTCTGACACAATGCATGACGACCTGCCCCTTACAGTTGCTTTGGACACCATTCTCGTCTGAAAAAAAAAAAACCCAAGTTCAGCTTTCCCTAACTAAGTTCTATTGGAGATAAATGAAGCTCAATAAATCTAAGTACCAACAAGAAGATAATAGAGAATACTCATCCCCTCCAACTTGCTTAACTATTTTCATTTAAATGATATTGAAGAGGATTAAGAGGTCAAACCATATACAAGACAACTCGTTTAACCAACCGTGTATAGTTGCGGTTGAAAGGGTTTAGAGGGTCAACCAATATATACAAACCTCGGTCAAATTTGGCATTGAAAAACCAATCGTGACAGAGCTCAAAGAGGCATAAATCCAAACATGTCAAATGCACCTGAGAAAGATCACTGTGTTTAACACAAAACTAATGGGGGAAAGGAACTTGTAATGGAATAAGCATCCTGAGAAAGGACAAATCGAACCCTGCTTCGTTAAAAAGCATATCAACAAGCTTCAATTACCAAAAGATCGCATATTATTATATTTTTCTTGTTCAACATGAAACTCAAAACATGTTCAACAAGATAGCATGTTCCAAAGACAGCAAAGGCAATGGCATTACGGCAAAGTTGAGAACTAAGCAAGTGGCATACCTAGAGCGAGACAAAGAGAAGACACAGCGATGTGCGTAGTGATGAGAGGCAGAGCAACAACGGCCTCGAGGAAATAATCTCGCTTGAGGTCTCGAGGAGCTTCGTTTCCGAAATTTGACCAGCGTCTAAGGTCTAAGGGCGTCGGGTGAGAGGTCGACGCTATGGAGTGTCGCCGGGAAGCGCGAGAGTGAGAACTGAGCGGCGGCCGGCGAGCGAGAAGAGAGAGATGACGCGAACGAGAGTGTTTCCTTGTTTGGGCTCATGTTAAGGCCGAGCCCGAACATTGAAACAATAATAGCAAACAATACCCAAAGTACACTGAGGCCCGACCTAGAAAATGCACAAATTATCGAGCCGGGTCGGGTTTGGTATCCTATTTGGCATGGACACTCCTAGATCATAAGGTAAAGATAAAAATGCATACCAAGATCCATGTGACTAGTACAGTAGTATTAAAGCACGTCTTTCTATAGATTAGAAGAGTTCAATTTATCAAAATCTATCAATGAACTATATTTATCGATTCCATTGAACCACTTGGAAATCGAGCCGGTTCAAGAAATTGAGAATCGAGACCACCGATCCAGTTCTCGATTCTCGAGGATAAGCAAACGGAACCAAAAACCAATCCCTCCCAAAAAAAAAACCCCAGTGAATTTGAGTTTTGAAAAAGAACAAATTTGTTTGCATATTTATATAGCATGGATGCAGTGTAGACTTTATCAATCCATAAATTCTAAAATTCGGGAAATCATATTCTAGCAACGATAAAAGAGCAGCCTAAGGGATCACAGCATAATTGCATGCCAAAAATTTGATTTACCTCATAAATCCTACACCAAAATTCTTAAAAGAAACATGCAGTAGAAAAGACCAAATTGCTACGTCATGCTGGACGATGGAGGTGGGAGGAGTACAATAGAGGTTGCGGCAAAAAGGTTCCACCGAGATTTGAACTCGGGTTACTGGATTCAGAGTCCAATGTCCTAACCGCTAGACCATGGAACCGCTTGCTGACAGTGGACAATGCATTACTTAAATAATGCTTATACCTTCTTTGGGTGACAAAGCGATTCATAAATATTCTCATGACTAATTATATTAAACGATACAATCGGCTGTTTTTCAGAAAAATATTTTTTTTAATTATTTATTTTCACGAAAGAAATGCTTATCTCTCTCTTTATTGTCATAAAATTCAAACCTTTTCTTCATTGAGTAATAATACGAATATCTTCGGATACTCTTTAGCACGACCATTTCCATACTTTTGACTGGATGAGAGTGGATGTTGCTGTTTTTTGATATGTCTAACTTTTTAGCTTTAGGGATTTTAGAGCTTCTTTTGGTTGGGTCTCCATGTCCATGAATTTGATCCTATGTTGGTAAGACATGCAATTCGCATTTTACAAGATCCACACTCGGCGTGCCTCACCAACCTGCAAGCATGCCAAGAAGGCCATGAAAGAAAGAGGCCCTTGATTTCCTCCTGCTCATCTATTCTCATATTTAATCAAATCAACATCTATATGACCACGAAGATACCTATCTTAATCCCCATTTGATACTTAGCCTAAGGTAAGATGGTGCACCAATCCATCTTCATTTTATCAATTGTCTCATACACCCTCTTTCTGCTGACACAATGGCACTCCTCATCTGCCATCACCGTCGTCGTCGCTTCAATCATATCGGCATGCATCCTGTTCCGTCGCCGCTTCGTCTCGAAGACCAAGAATTTGCCTCCGGGCCCCTTGAGATGGCCCATCGTCGGCAACCTCCTCCAATTGGGCCACCTCCCTCACAGGGACCTGGCCTCTTTGTGCCGTAAGTACGGCCCGCTCGTCTACCTCCGCCTTGGCAGCATCGACGCAATCACCACCTCCGACCCCTCCGTCATCCGCCAGATCCTCCTCCAGCAGGATGAGGTGTTCGCGTCCCGGCCTCGGACCCTCGCTGCTGTCCACCTGGCCTACAACTGTGGTGACGTGGCCTTGGCCCCGCTAGGCCCACGCTGGAAGCGGATGAGGAGGATTTGCATGGAGCACCTATTGACCACAAAGCGCCTGGAGGCGTTCGCGAAGCACCGGGCCCACGAGGCCCAACACCTGGTCCGGCATGTTTACGGGCTTTGCCGGGACGGGGATCTGGCCGGGATCAACATGAGGGAAGTGCTGGGTGGATTCTCCATGAACAACGTGACGAGGATGCTGCTGGGGAAGCAGTATTTCGGGGCCGGATCCTCGGGGTCCCAAGAAGCCACGGAGTTCATGCACGTAACCCACCAGCTGTTTTGGCTTCTGGGGGTGATCTATCTGGGGGACTACCTGCCATTCTGGAGGTGGATCGACCCCCATGGGTGCGAAAAGAAGATGGAAGAGGTGGAGAAGAGAGTGGATGACTTCCACACCAAGATCATCGAAGAACACAGGAGAGCCAGAGAGGCGAAAATGGAGGGAGTCGCAGCTGATTCTGACATGGACTTCGTGGACGTTCTTCTGTCTTTGCCCGGCGAAGATGGAAGAGACCACCTGGACGATGTGGAGATCAAAGCTCTCGTTCAGGTCTCCATCTTTTCTTTCTCGTACAGATTATGCGTCCAATGTCACGTAAACAGAGTGAATCTCCTTCCTAACTTGGTAAATAATGGAATCACAGGATATGATAGCGGCTGCCACCGATACCTCCGCCGTGACCAACGAATGGGCCATGGCGGAGGTGATAAGACATCCGCGAGTCCAACGCAAGATCCAGGAAGAGCTCGACTCGGTCGTGGGGAGCGAACGGATGGTGTCGGAACCCGACCTGGCGCACCTCAATTACCTGCGCTGCGTGGTGCGAGAGACCTTCCGGATGCACCCGGCGGGGCCGTTCCTCATCCCGCACGAGTCCGTCAGGGACACCACCCTCAACGGCTATCACATCCCCGCCAAGACGAGGGTCTTCGTCAACACCCACGGGCTTGGCCGGAACACCGACGTCTGGGACGACGTCGAGGAGTTCAGGCCCGAGAGGCACTGGCCGGAGGACGGGAGCCGGGTCGAGATAAGCCACGGGCCCGACTTCAAGATCCTGCCCTTCAGCGCGGGCAAGAGGAAGTGCCCCGGTGCGCCGCTAGGGGTGACCCTGGTCCTGATGGCCCTGGCCCGGCTCTTCCATTGCTTCGACTGGAGCCCGCCCGACGGGTTGAGGCCCGAGGACATCGACACGGCCGAAGTCTACGGGATGACCATGCCCAAGGCCCAGCCGCTGGCGGCCGTGGCTCGGCCCCGCCTGCCCAAACATTTGTACCTCTAAATTTGCAATAAAGCAAAAGTGAACGTGGCCCCCCACCAGCTCTTTCCAAGGGGCAAATCAAGTCCTCTTCCTCGCTCAAATCTCTTCTCGAGTTACAGTGAACATCAAGACTTTTTTGGGCGAGCTTGGCCCCACTTCCAGCTGTAAAATGCCTCCCACCTTCGGTGTTAAAGATAATACCCGCCATTACCACTTTTCGAGGTCATACTTTACCCCTTCGAAATGGAGCGGAGATCATGCTCTTGTGCCGCTGTCCATCTTGACTCTCGTTACTTTCCCCCTTTGAAATGGAGCGGAGATCATGCTTGTGCCGCTGTCCATCTTGAGTCTCGACCGTGGAAACTTAGCTTGTTTAGTCATCCGAATTCCTAATCGAACAAAGATAGGATAAGAAATCTGAAAATTTTATTATCCATCTCAGTCATCGGATCATGCCGTACTCACGTGGTGCCCACACAATTCTGATATGTTCGGATCAATTAGCCCAGTGAGCACCGAGATCGACCAATGCTTTTTTCTCAAAATGTTATAATATTAAAAAAGAGAAAAAGAGACTGGCATGCAACAGGAAGCGCATGAATTGCAATTAGTACATCTACCTTCCTAAGTTTTGCAGCTACTCTCGCCCTTCTCCATTCAATCTCGCCTTTAACTCGTGGCGCGCACCGCTCTCCTCAACCCCAATCAATGAGAACATGGGAATTAGGAGGACAAGCGCCCGGTCCATCGGTGCGGGCCTGGACCTCGCACCCATCCTCATCCCGAGCATCGCACACGAGTCACGTGCCCAGTTATTCTACTTGCAGCAGCTCGTTTCCACAATCTCAATCGCATTCTTCACGTCGCAGAGCTAATCGACCGGAATCGTCGTCGCTTGAGAATCAAAGCCCCTGCCTTAGCCTAAGTCTTGTCACCGTGTTGGAGCAAGATTCGGTCATACCAAGTTAACGCCGACCACTCCACGACTCCTCTCGACAGAAACCTTACGTGGACGCCGTTCGGACCGAGGGGAAGAAAAACCGTGCGATCCAATCTCGCGACTCGCAGAAAGAAGAGGACGTGTACGGAAATTTGGATTTCTAGGTGCGGCTTACTGGGTCGATGCAAAGTACGGTCCGTTCGCACGTTAACGAAGGGAATTGGGTAGGCCATCTACACCTCAAAACGACGTGGAATCGGCCAAAGCCGGGGCCCACCTCCTCTATCGAGGAAAGGCGAATGGTGCGGATGGAAATTGCAGCTGCGGCATTTAATTTCCAGTTATTTAATAGCGCGGCCCAACTATCACCGAACCGAAAAATGCAAAAAAGCCCGCGGATAATTGTCCTCGCGACCAAGGGCTTTTACGTCATCCGACATTCCCGCTCTCTCGTGAGTAAAGCTACCGTTGCTCGTCCGGATAAAATTCAGAATATATATTATTTTTATCTTATCATGTATTTAATAGTTATCTAAGACAGAACAAAAGAGGATATAATAATCCTAGGCAAAAGGGGAGCGGAGATAGAGTTAGATATGATTTCTCTTGTCTATTCCTCGAGCCACCCCATTTCGCCACGCTCCTCCACCTCTCCACCATGCCCCCAATTGCCTTTTCGGTGACGGGTCACCTCGCTGGTTGTGGTTGCCCGCCTCTCCGATGGCGAAAATAAGTAATTTTTCGACAAGTATTTTAAGCCATAGACCTCCAACCTTGAAATCGATAGAGAGATAGAGTTAAAGAAATTGAACTTATAGATGCGCTTAGATAGTCAGCTGCGATTAGTGAGTATGCAACTCCTGTGTCCGTGACCATTTTGCTCTTAGCAGTGTCGTTCCCGATCCTAATTCTTCCACTGCTTTGCAAAACTAGCCCCGGCTTGGTACGAAGCATAACTATTCAAGTAAGCATATGCCACGAGTCTGTTCCCACTCTGCAACTCCAGCTTGAAGCATTGACCCAAGCCCCATTGCTATGCTGTGAGACATAGACCTTCCACAGCTTACTAGTGAAATCGCTGATCTTCAAGATCACATGCTCCTAAATTAAACATGTGTCGCCTACCTGATACGGTTTCTTCAGTATTGACTACCTCGGTTCAAAACTTTGATGTGTTATGCCCCTAATTTTTGCTCATTCTCTTGCGGTGCTTTTTCCCACAATATCACCACACCCAATTTCATCTTGAACTCGGCCTACAATGTCTACCAAGTTAGTTTCTTATATGCTCTCATTTGCTATAAACCCATCAAACTCTTGAGAGGCTATTGTTTCAAATGGCTCTACTTTGTAGTTGAACAGTTTCATCGCATATTGGTCCCTCCCACTGCCGCTGCACATGGTCATTGGAATCGCTGCAAACTTAATCCCGCCGCTTGTGCAGACAGCCAATTATGGAATTTCCCATATTTGCACTAAGACTGATCGAAGATCGAATCAAAATTTTTCAATAAGAAATTGTTTATATGGTGGGCGTCGAACTGCTCAAAACCCTTTCAATTGAACATTTGAGTGTATCTATAAGTGTGTACCCACAAATTCACAATCCATAACAATTCAAATTATATTTATATCCAGCTTTTACCAAACAATGGATAAGATATAATATAAAAGATATATGACTTCAAATCCGTTATTTACCAAACATGAAACAAGATATGATCAATTCTCTAGTTTTTTTTATCCTATTCCGACTAGAAATCTGAATGACCAAACTTAACTTAAGTGTATCAAAGAATTCGATGCCACAACAAGGGATAAGAGCCCTAGACTTGGTCCGTGGAATTTTAATTTGTTCAATAGGATTCAAGGATCTTAGCTTAATATACAATATTTCCCATGAATTTTTTATTTATCTAATTAGTCCCTTTTTTTTATATAAATGTTCGAATTAATCCTTATACTATATGAGATATCTGATATTAAACATTATGTTAATTTAAGTTTGTGGATAAAATTGAACATTTTCATTCAACATAAAGTCTAGTTTAACATCCGATAAAATAAAAGAGATTAATTTAACATATATAAAAAGTTCACGGATCATATTGAATATATTAAAAATTCAGGGATAATACTGCATATCGAATTATGTTAGGCTAAATTTCAAAAGTTTTTAATGGATATTGAATTAAAATATAAAAATTACTCATGTCAATTTTTTCTCATAACTACCTCTCCGAGAATAGAGTCGTAATTGCTTTTACGTCCTAAAGGTTTGCTATCGACGCGCGCGCGCGCTCTCCCTCTCTCTCTCTCCCCTCTTTTTTTGGTCTGGGGACCGCCGGGATGGGATGGAGCGAAGCTCGGAATTCGTACTGAAAATGACTGCACTGCCCCTCCCGCCTCGGGACATCCGCCATTTACTATTTGCTATTTCCTTCCGTCTCGTACCGTACCGCCCGTGACAGAAGACAGAAACAAACATGTCGAATGGTAATTTCTCTTGGTTGTCAGGTAAATTTGCTCAATCATCGTAAGTACTGTTGATAATTTTTCAATAAGATAAAGAATGATGACCAATAAAGCAATCGCAGAGAAATGGTGCCGGAGCCCGCTTTTCAATTCTTCACCATCCTCCATTATTTATTACACTCTTGCTCTGCTCTTCATCTTCCTCGCTAAGGTACCCCCTCCTTCGTCTTCAATCCTCTGCGAAGCGAAAGGAAAAAATGAGGGCAATGCAAGGAGGACCCAAAATCACCCTCCTCCTCCTCTTCTTCTTCTCCTTCGCCTCCCTCTTTCCTGCTCTTTCCACTCCCGCCACTCTGCAGCTCCAGACCCATTCCCTTGTTCTCCGCCCTCTCTCATCCCCTCCCACTCTCGCCTCATGGCCCGAATCCGAAGCCGAAGCCGAATCCACCGCCTTCTCGTCGGAGTCCGAAACCTCCTCCTCCTCCTCCTCCAGCACCACCACCACCACTCTATCCATGGACTTGCAGCACATTGACGCTCTGTCCTTAAACCTTACCCCACAAGCACTCTTCCATCTCCGCCTTCAGAGAGACGCATCTCGTGCCCAATCCCTCTCTGAGCTTGCAGTCGCCGCTGCCGCCGCTTCCCCCGGCAACCACACCGGCCGCCCTCGCATGGGTTTCAGCAGCTCCGTCGTGTCGGGGCTCTCGCAGGGGAGCGGCGAGTACTTCACCCGCCTCGGCGTGGGAACTCCTCCCCGCTACGTCTACATGGTCCTCGACACGGGCAGCGACGTCGTCTGGATCCAGTGCGCCCCCTGCCGGAGATGCTACTCCCAGACCGACCCTGTCTTCGATCCTTCCAAGTCCAAGTCCTTCGCGGCGATCCCCTGCTCCTCCCCCCTCTGCCGCCGCCTCGACTCCCCCGGCTGCAACCCGCGGCGCAGGTGCCAGTATCAGGTCTCCTACGGCGACGGCTCCTTCACCCTCGGCGAGTTCTCCACCGAGACCCTGACTTTCCGCCGCACCCGGGTTGGTCGCATCGCCCTCGGCTGCGGCCACGACAACGAGGGCCTCTTCATCGGCGCCGCCGGCCTGCTGGGCCTCGGCCGCGGGAGGCTCTCCTTCCCGGCGCAGGCCGGTCGCCGGTTTAACAACAAGTTCTCCTACTGCCTGGTGGACCGGTCCGCCTCCTCCAGGCCGTCCTCCGTCATCTTCGGCGACTCGGCCCTGTCCCGACCCGCCCGGTTCACTCCGCTGCTGAAAAACCCTAAGCTAGATACGTTCTACTACGTGGAGCTCATCGGGATGAGCGTCGGCGGTACACGCGTCCCCGGAATCACGGCCTCACTTTTCAAGCTGGACCCCGCGGGCAACGGTGGGGTCATCGTCGACTCGGGCACGTCCGTGACCCGCCTGACCCGACCCGCGTACGTCGCGCTCCGTGACGCTTTCCGGACCGGGGCGTCGAACCTGAAGCGGGGCCCGGACTACTCCCTCTTCGACACGTGCTACGACCTGTCCGGGAAGACGCAGGTGAAGGTGCCGACGGTGGCGCTGCACTTCCGGGGCGCCGACGTGTCCCTCCCGGCGTCGAATTACCTGATCCCGGTGGACGACAAGGGGACGTTCTGCTTCGCGTTCGCGGCCACGATGAGCGGGCTGTCCATAATCGGGAACATCCAGCAGCAGGGCTTCCGGGTCGTGTTCGACCTGGCGGGTTCGAGGGTCGGGTTCTCTCCACGCGGGTGCGCGTGATGTGTGAGATGTAGCTGCACGTGGGGAGTTGGTAATCGTGGGACCCCCCAGTCCTTTCCCTTTTCCTTTTCAAAAAAAAAAAAAGCAGGAAAGTTTTCCTTTTTCCCCCCTCTTTTTCTACCCTCTTTTCTCGAATCGAGAAACTGTTTAAGTTTGTCTTGTTATGATTATATATAAATTAAGCTGGCAAAGCAAATACTTTTTCTCTTTCTAACATTCTCACCATCTGGGATTGGATGTGCTGTAATCTTTTCGACTAGACTGTCGGCACCTTTGCTCGATTTGGTCAATCGGATTGAGCGAGGCATCGAGATCTACGGCTAGATAGAGTAGATTAGACGACAGACGCAATAATTGACGAACGAAAGCGACTCTGCCTGCTACTGCTGCGGAATGCATTCAAATTCTGATCTCTCTCACATGGATCGGGAGCAGGACGAGGCATGCCCCGTCGTTCGTTCGACGTGTTTTGCTCCATGTTTTCGGCGGACCTCTCGATCTGCAGAGGTGAGATAATTGCCATTGTTTTAGAAAAAGAAAAAAACGACAGGCGGGTCTTTGGCGCATCACGTGTTCTGAGATTCAGCTGGTTGTGATAACGGGAGCCCCTGCTTTTTTCCTCTTTTCGTTTGGGATTTCGGGATGAGCGATGATAACTTCCGGTCGAGCGATGATTCATTTGGTGGTGATCTGCTGCTCTTGCTCTCCTGTTGCACGACAAAGGGGGCGTGCTGTTCACCGTCCGTCGGTAATAAGCAGGAGGAGCTTGGTTGATAAATTTGTGATTAAAAAAGACGTGTCGCACTCACGAAATCGACCGGGCAAAACTTGACTTTGATATTGCGTTGGAATGGTGATATGCTCATGCGCTTGCTCTCCTTTTGCATGACAAAGGGTCATCATGATCCCCACCCGTCAATAATTAGGAGCCTGGCTGACAAATTTGTTGTTAAAAAAAGACGTGCCGCACTCGCGAAATTGATCGGACAGAACTTGACTTTGATACCGTGTTAGAATGATGATATATGCTCATGCTCTTACTCTCCTCTTGCAAAACAAAGGTTCATGATGATCACCCGTCAGTAATAAGTAGGGGCTTGGTTGACAAATTTGTTATTAGAAAAGACGTGCCGCACTCACGAAATTGTTCGGATAGAACTTGACTTTGATATATCTTTAGAATGGTGATCTGGTCATGCTCGTCCTCTCCTTTTGCACAACAAAGGGTCATGATGATCACCACCCGTCAGTAATAAGTAGGAGCTTGGTTGACAAATTTTGTGATTAGAGAAGACAGAACTTGACTTTGATATATCTTTAGAATGGGTGATCTGGTCATGCTCTCCCTCTCCTTTTGCACAACAAAGGGCCATGATGATCGCCACCCGTCAGTAATAAGTAGGAGCTTGGTCGACAAAATTTGCGATCATGGAAATTGATCGGACAGAACTTGACTTTGATATCGCGTTAGAATGTCCCAGAACTTGATTCTCACATGCCTCGATTCGTAAGGTGCCGTAACATCATAAACCTTATGGGCCATTAGCTACACTGACATCTCGACGGATTTCTCATTCGCGTGGTTGCTTGTCGCAGATGATTCGACCAGTTTACATTGGATAAGCCCAATTTTTATAGTCAGGCCGAGGAGAAGGAAAGAATGAAAACGGTATCTCGTAATGTGAAATGTTTCCAGAGCCACGTCCTGCGATGTGAGACCTGATGTCCTGACGTGCTTGCGAAGGAAAAGGGGACTCGGAAAGCAAATCTGCAAAGCACGAAAGCCTTGCTTTGCCATGAGGCGCACCGGTCCATGTTCACAACCTTGTACGTTTCCTTGTGTCTGCCCCGTTTGTGTGGATGCGATGGAACGTCTATGCAATTTTAACGTGACCAAACTATCTCAAACGAGCTTCTCTCATCCCTCACGTTCGACCGGAGCGAAATCTAGTGATTCTTTCCCCCCGAAATCAATTCATCTCTAATATTGTCTTTCCTTGTTCCGCCACCGCCGATCCGACAAAGTATCCTCATCTTTGCTTTACTCACCCGGTCGTTAAGCGAGTTCATGTTTAACCGTCCGATTCTATGTGCTATGAGACTATTGCTAATTTGCTATTGGGGGTCCTATGGAGATAAAAATTTCTTTTAACTTTGAGTGGAATAAGACCCCCGCAAAATGGGGTCATGGGCCTCTCCAAGCCAAATGGGCTCGAAGAGCATCTTTGTGCGGGCTTGGGTAATGCTATTATTGTTAGAAAGCTTGGCCGCCTAGACCCGACCCGATTAATCTGTACATAAATAATTTCATGGCAGGGCATGAGCAATAAATTATACCTACCTTGAGTCCACCCAGATCCGAGCCCATCGATAATCACCTCAAGTTCAAAATGAATTCGGTGTACCTGGCAAGATTTAAAGAAAGTGAATTGGTGTAGTTTGACAAGCTAATAGCACGGATTAATTTTCTTTGTAAGTTGTAGATATTCAAAGGGGGAAAATCAACGAGCAGTTAAGTGATAACAATGTGAGGTCTAGAAATTGATTTTTAAATCTCTTCACAATGGAAAGCATGAAATGATCAGAAAGTGCTTGTTTATATTTGCTAAACCACGAAGCGACCGCCCATTTCAAGTTTATACCAGAGAGGATGACCGAAAAAATTTTAAAAAAATAGTATGGATAAATACGTATGTACGTATATATATAGATATTTTTACATGCTCATACAATTTGTATAGTTGAAATGATGCCTCTTTACTTTTTCAAAAGAAACTTTGTGCGGTTATCTTAAGTGTTAACCTTCGTGGAAAGCCAACTCTAAAATTTGAAAAAAAAAAAAATCAAGCCCAATAGCATTGTAGGATTGATATATGGCCGACCTTAGTATAAGGCATGACTTATTTGTTGTTGCTATCGTCGTCGTCGTCTTTTCTTCAAATTTCGACGCTCATCAAGACATCTTGCGCATTTTCAAAAACCGTTAGCCATCTCCTCTTTTCGAACGACAAATTTAATCTTGTTGATGATCCAAAGCCCAATTTCATGGGTAGACATTGCATGAGAGAGTTACATGTTTTAAAATTCGGTTGGGTATTTTAGGATTATTTTTTTTTTCTCTTCCAAAAGTCATTTTTTATTTATTTATAGATTTATGGACGTCCCATTTATTTACGCAAAATATATTGGCGGTATCATCCAACGACTTATCAGGGGGTTTAGCCCGCAAAAGCCCTCCATGGCGTTGTTGATGGGCTCTCCGTTTCCATTCCTTGCAACTCCTGCTGCTGCTTCTTCCGCGGCATCGATCTTCGTCCCTAAATTTTCAGTCTCGAGTTGGAATCGCAACGCGCAGCGCACTTTCCGAATACCCAGCTCCCGATTCAGCAGAGCCCCCTCTCCGCCTATCCGCTTACCCTTCTCCAATGGCAGACACCTGCCGGTCGCGTCTCTGTCGGTCCGTCGAGCTAAGCGACGCCGAAACCATCTCAGGGAGAAGCTCCTCCACGACCAAAAGGTGCGTCCCGATTTCACTCGCTTTGACCCCCAGTCCGATGTTCAAGCTCCCTCTTTTGACGGCATCCTGGAGAATGATGCTTTCGTCGAGAGCCGTTCTCGTAAAGATGTCCCTTTTGATCGTGGCGATGAAGTTGCGGGCCTGGTAGAATCAAAACGCAGGGTGTTGGGTGAATCGGTTTTGTGGAGTAGACTGGAGAACTGGGTCGATCAGTATAAGAATGATCTCGATCTATGGGGGGTTGGTTCGGCTCCTATATTTACGGTGTTTCAAGATCCCGATGGGAATATTAAGCGTGTCGCGGTTGACGAGGACGAGATATTGAGAAGAAGTGGAGGGGTCTTCCCCGAGCACGGGGACTCAAGTGAAGTGAATTCGAAGATAGCTCGTGCTAGGGGTTTAGCTATGGAGATGGAGAGTGGGGGCAATGTGATTCCGAGGAACAGCTCGGTGGCTAAATTTGTTGTTACGGATGCAGAATCTGGCTTTGTTAGCACCCTTCGGAATCTTCCATTGCATTCTGCTTTAAGGCATAAAGTGTTGGGAGCTGGGACCATGGTCTTGTGTGGTGTCCTTGTGTTATGTGCGATCAAGTGGTTTTTCACTTTCCAGAAGAGGGAGGTGCAATACACACAGCTGGAAAAGGAAATGATGAGAAGGAAGATCAAGGCGAGAAAGAAGAAAGAAATTTTGGAGAAGGGGCATTTGGACGTTTTTACAGAATCTTCGGAAAAGCCAGTTGATTTCATGCCAAGGCCTCACCTGGATAAGCATGCGCTTGCGAGTAGTATCCGGCAAGCTAAGACTTCAAGCGGTGAAGTGGCAGAGCCCAAGCAGAATCAATTTACTCCTGTGGATGGCTTAGCTGTTGGATTTGATGGTAAAATCGGGGAAATAAGAGAGATGGCTAAAAGAGCTAGGGAAACTGAGGGTCGAGAGAGTTCTCTTGTTGAAGGTTACGAAGGAGAGAAGCAGGGACAGGAGTCCATCTCCATTACAAAGGAGTTCAAGCGACATGATGAAGATGGAGCAAGTTCTCTAGTTAAATATCAAGCACATACCAGAGGGAGCATGGCGGCTAATGAATCTCATGTGATATCAACACCTGAACCCGAAAGTGATTGGGATGCATCCCATAGTGAATCATTGGCGGAAAGAAATGGAGACATCAGAGCTTCTAGTGTTTCCGCCATGGGAGATCGTAGTGACATTGGAAGCTGCAGGCAAGACAAAGCTACCAATTGCATATCAGATCTCACCAATGCACAGTCCTCAGATGCTCTTGGTGGTGAAGTACACCGAGAAAATGCAGCCAGAAGGAAACCAAAGATCATACGGTCGGTGAAAGAAGCTAGGGTATATCTTTCTGAAAAACCTGGTACACGAGAAGGTAATGAACATTTTAAGGAGGAGGATCTAGGAGGAAGTGAGATTAACGGCAATTTACGAGAGACAACCGACATAGGCGAGCGATCAGCTAGAGTTGGCATGTATGGAGAAACACCTGATTCCATGGTGAATGCTAACATCCACGGAGATATGATTGCTAAGGAATTAGAATATATTCCTGAAATGGACGATAATTTGTTAAGGTGCGGTGAAGTAGATAGAGCACATGATAGCAGCAATCCCCCAACTTGTCAGGAACATGAAGCTAATGCCTCGACTGCTGAGGCTGATACGTCTAAAAAATCTCAAAACTGGATGGAGGAAAATTTTAATGTGGTTGAACCCATTCTAGAAAAAATGGGGAATGGATTTAGGAATAATTACATGACTGCAAGAGAGAAAGTAAATCAGCAGTTAAATGCCAGTATTAACTCGACTCAGCTTCGCCTTGATGAAGATACTGGTGAACTCGAGTGGATGAAAGACGATAGCCTTCGGGAAATTGTTTTTCAAGTTCGGGAAAATGAATTGACAGGCAAGGATCCATTTTATTCCATGGATGCTGAAGATAAGCGTGCTTTCTTTGCGGGTCTCGAGAAGAAAGTCGAGAAGGTGAATGAAGAGCTATTAAAAGTGCATGAGTACCTCCATTCTAACGTCGAAAATCTTGACTATGGAGCAGGTAGCCATTGGCCTACATTTCATCTTTCCATTTGCACATCTATCTTATGAAGAGGACTAATAGATGCCAGAAATAATTTGTGAACGTGTAACAGTATGATTCGTGAGAGCTTTGGAATAGTTGAATTTTGAATATTTTTTTCTTTACAAAGAAACAGAGAAAATCCTCAATATCCTGTTTTGGGTTTTCATCAAGCTGTCAGGGCTTTGTTGATCGCTGCCATTAATACTGCTCACATGTATTTAAGTTTGGATGATAACTTCTTTCCTCCTCTTCCTCAGATGGCATCAGCATATATGATCCATTGAAAAAGATCATTCCTCGCTGGAAAGGGCCTCCAGTGGGGAAACCCAACTGTGTCAGTAGACATCTGGAGGAAAAGAAGGCATCAATGACTGGAGAAGCTCAAGGATCGCATATTATGAAGAAGGATGAAGAGAATTTAGTTGAGAAATCTGCAGGGAATGGGAATAACGCATCTTCCTTAGCAGTCAACAATGTAAATGATATCCAGAGTACGGATCCAAAAAAGACCAAGATCGTCATAGAAGGCAGCGATGGTTCTGTTAGAACTGGTAAAAAATCAGGAAAGGAGTACTGGCAACATACAAAAAAGTGGTCTCGAGGATTTTTGGATTCGTACAGTGCAGAGAGGGACCCAGAAGTTAAATCTGTCATGAAGGATATAGGGAAGGATCTCGATCGGTGGATCACTCAAAAGGAAATAAAGGAAGCTGCTGAACTAATGGATAAATTACCCGGGACAAATAAGGAATATATAGGGAAAAAACTTAACAAACTCAAGAGAGAGATGGAACTGTTTGGACCTCAAGCTGTAGTAAGTAAATATCGAGAGTATGCAGAACACAAGGACGAGGATTATTTATGGTGGCTAGATCTTCCACATGTATTGGTAGGACTTGATCTCTTGTATTGCTTCTCCAATTATGTCAGTGCTGCTAATTCTTAGAATGTTACTTCGGGATTATGAGCCTTCTTGTGGGATGTCAAGACTGAGATTTCGTCGTGCATGTAAACTGAGTTTACTTTTGATGATTTTTAGAATATAATGTATCACAAGATGTTGCTATACCATCATTTTGATTATATTAAAGATTAATCTTTTCTGAGAGGGACAAAGAAGAGTCCATAAAAGTACATGTGGTTCTCTTTCACTTTTGGCAGGAAGTATTGTGAAATAAAATTGCTTTTCTCTGCTTGTTTTTCCAGTGCATTGAATTATATACGCAGCACAATGGGGAGCGGAAAGTTGGGTTCTACTCATTGGAGATGGCTGCAGATCTTGAATTGGATCCGAAGCCACATCATGTAATTGCTTTTGAAGATGCTGGTGACTGCAAGAACCTGTGCTACATTATTCAGGCTCATATGGACATGCTAGGAAATGGTCAAGCATTCATTGTTCCTCTCCCACCCAAGGTCACTTTTAACTTTCTTGCGTATCCCGAATGTACTGACTAAGTGCATCCTTTTGTTTAAACCATTTTGAGGTGAGTGGCGTCATCATCTTTGGAGGAACTGTAACAGTTTCACATTTTCAGGAAGCTTTTCGGGAAGCCAAAGCGAATGGCTTTGGTGTTACTGTCATCAGAAAAGGAGAGATCCAGCTAAATGTGGACCAACAACTGGAGGAAGTGGAAGAACAGATTACTGAGATTGGGAGCAAAATATACCATGATAAGATCATGCAAGAACGTTCTGTGGATATAGGTGCATTGATGAAGGGTGTGTTTGGCGTCAACAGTAACAACACCAAGAGGTAATTTTTGTTTAATTTCCATGTTAGTAAAGGTGGTTTCAGATCTTTGGCATTAAGGCACTGCCACTTCAATTACATTCAGCTTTTGAAGGTGTCCTACTCCTTTTGGCCCTATGGAACATATTTAGCTCTACAGTAGGTTCACCTCATAAATTCTTATAATACCACACAAATTTGAAGCATTTACCTTTGATTCTTATTTCCTTTTTCAGGAGAAGATTAAAGCGGGCAAGAAAGAAACCCAGCCGTAATAGGAAAGCAAAGTAAACTGCTTTTTCTGCAGATGAGAGTTGAGTGACATAGAATGACTATGGCTTATGAAATCCTGAGCCGCTACAGCTCTTTTGCAGCATTTTGCCTGCCAGAAATCGTGTTTATTTCAGGAGTTTGACTGTCCCATCGGTCATTCCTGAGCCATCTCGTCAAACCCCGCTCATCTGCTAACCAGTTTTGTTTGTGCGACCTTTGCCAATCCAAGTGCACAATGGGTTGCCCTTGCACACGGGTGCTCTCCTCTGCTTTGAAGATGGTATCTGACTGGAACTAGGATAAACTCTACATCCTTAATGGAAGATCCTCACGCTGATGGCTAGAATTGTATCAATTACCACATGGGGAGAGCTCGAAATTTTGGGTCGCCACCCTCAGGTGCTGAAGAATGTTATTTGGATGAGGTGAAGTCTAGACTTTGTGGACCTCATGTGAGCACGGGTACTGTGTCTTTATGCTTCAACAGCGTTTCATTTAGTGGGATCTGCCGGATTCTTCATGGAGAGAAGAAGATGCCCCTTGCGATACGGTTTTTGCCTAGCCAGTGCGGAATAACTAGCTGCGCGAACATAACCATACTTTCTCAGCCTTTTTGGCTTAGTTTTGAGTGTACCTGCGAGAACATTGTTTTCATTTTGAGTTGACTGTATGACTACAAGCTATCCATTGAGTTTCGAGTTTGTTCGGGGCACCTTGCTCCATGCGTGAAGTGAAGTCGTTGACGTTCTGAACTATGAATGTGTTGTTTCATTCCAAGAAATCTTACATATGATTGGGTCAATCTCGAGATATCTCTTTTGACGGTAAAGCCTCCTGAAGACTTATGGGAAACGGTGGTTAAAAGAGGATGCACGTTGCTTTCGGTTCCTTTTAAACACCTAACCACTCTTTTCTGAATCTTCAGAATGAGAAATTTATGCTTTTGATCCTTGGGTGTTTACATTCTACAAGGGGATAGGCTGCAATTCATATGCTTTCCAAGGATGGGATGTAGACTGTGTCCTCTATTTGAAGATTGTTTCTGGGACTCGTGCGATGGCCTGAAAGTCTACGTTGTGCACCTTTCGAGGCAGTGCAAATAAGTTAAGCTTGGTCTAAAACTTGGACCACCGCTTGAAAATCCGAAGTGAAACGGTGAAAACATAGACCCCATGCTGTCTAGTAGCAGCACAATGAACAAATGCATGACAAAGAATGTCAATCAGCACCTATCACAAGGATAGGAACTTTGTGCAGTTACAGTGAAATAAAATAAGTACGAAAGATCCCTGAAACAAATTTTTACGACTAAATGATGAAAGGACCCTCTTGTCCTCATGTACATACATATGTACAATGACGTATGGTCATGGTCAGTACATATCAACAACTACTCAAAGAGTATCCAGGATGACGACCCGCAATCTCATCGAGGTAGCTATCCATCACTTGAGATACAGCATCTAGAAATGCATATTCGCTGCTATCAGGGAGCAAAGATTCTTCCGCTTCCTGAACAATCTCCTCAATGACGGACCACCTATTCAAGGTCTCTCTGCACATGATGCTCCCAATTGCAAAGGGAGTGAGGCCTCTTTCTACCGCCTTTTTCAGCAGCATTGTTGAGATGCGGAGTACACGGGCACATCTAATGGGAAGGTCCCAGCCATGGAATTTCAGAAGGGCAATATCTTCTTCAGCATCCAAAGATCTTATGTAGTCAATTGTCTCAGGGGAGTACGGTTGGCGAGCTTGTGGCCAGTACAGCCAATCGAATGTGCAATCTTCAAACTGTAGGCGGAGCAAGAAATTTATACATGTGTAAATGAATAATCAAGAAAACTGGATGAGCACAAATTAGAAAATGCTGTGAATTCAACTGATCAATTCAGTATACCAAGGGGATTTACTTGCTCTCTCTTTATATATTAAAGTGATGAACGAAACTACCACACAAGCTCAGTGAATGTAAGTTGAGAAGTAAGATTGTTCAACATTTAGGATCTTGTAAGAATACACCCAGTACTTGTAGAAGAAACAAATTAAGGAAGTTAAAAAGAACTGATTGTGAGTGAATCAATACTTGGAGGGCTTTTGTGTTCCCCGAGGCACTTGAGTTTCAAGCATAGAACCACAAGTTATAAGTAGCACCAGATCTTAGTTGAATGGAAGTACCCAGACTATTACTAGAATAGCCGATTAATTTCATCTAGATTTTAATCTATCAAGCTCTTCTATCAATTGCTAAATGGTAACTTGATTTAATGGATGTCATGCACAAGCACCTATCTATTGTGGCATATGAAAAAAGAAACCACATGGGCAAGTACAAATTATATTAAATAAGAAGGCAACTACATGGATGATAGAAGTTGAGAGTACTTACACTTTCAGGTAAGCAGTATCCGTGATCAATTGGAATCAACAGTGGTTGGCCGTTGGCTCCCTTTTTGCTTAAGAGGATATTTCCAGCATGCCGATCTGCATTAGCCAATCTTATGTCCAAAACAGATATTTTGTGCACTTCATTCAAAGGAAACGCCCCAGGTCCCATGTCCTCGCAACTGCCCTCATTCTCCATGAACATTTGCAAGGACCCAATCTTCATACTTACATTGTTTGGATGGTTATATCCTGTATTCAAGGACTTGACCATGATAGTAGGCGGAACTCCAGCAAAACCTTCTGCATCACCGTATAATGTGCGACGCCCAGTCTTTGGATGATCCAAAAGATAAGCCGCAACTTCTCTAAAGGCTCCTTCTCCAACCTTTGTACCCTTCTTCAGTCCTTCGCCATTTTCAGACAAAGGCAAACCATTGGGGTTGTTAACAGCCATGGGTTCCTCATCCATTGGCTTAAAAACAGAAACATACTTCTGCCCAAGTGAATCTCGTATGAAATAAGCTCCTCCTGTACCCTCCATGGACCTCACTGGCTGATACCCACATTCCAGTCCCTCAAAAGATGAATTGATCATATCCCAGATGAAAGAAGACAATTCAATTTTGGGGTTGACAAGAACTGGCTCCAAGCAGAATTTTTTCTCTGGAGGCTTCTCCATGACCGTGACCGAGTCTCTATCAATTTCACCCTCTTGTCCGCAGCACTCTTCCCGAACTCCACCTTGTCTCTGGTCATTCTCTTTTCCAGCATCATGCTTGCTCCTATCATTCAATTCTGTTGCTACAATAGACAATTCAAAGTTCTTCTCAACAGGCCTAGCCCTAACCTTAGCAGATTTCCGAACCAGAAAATGTATCACCGCGCCGTTTTGCTTAGAGATATCCTCAATAAGTCTCTGATCTTCGATTCTCTCTCCATTACAAACAACTTCCTGCTCATCAGAGTCAATGAAACCTCTTGCTTTCTTAGCAATCTGTCGCTTGACATACCCAACATCCTTGCTCCGCTCCACATGGAAAGTGAATTCCTTCCCACATGTCGTCCTCACATGGATGACCTGGAGATCAGAGAGCCTGAGAACCAAATGCAGTACGTTCCCATCCTCCACACCATAGTCCCGAACTAGAGAATTATTCCTCGAGAGTTCTCGGCCTCCACAGACCAACTTTTGATTTCTAACCACAAACCCTTTACAGCTTTGGATCCGCAGTTTCACGGACTCAATTGAATCAGTCTCTAACACTCGCATCGGCATCAACGAGCCAGAAAGGGTGACGTAAACCAATATCGGATCTTCGATGGGCGCACTCGATTGGGAATCAAACAGATTTGGGAAGACGAAAGAGTCATTGCGAATAAGACTCACAGCAACACCGGCGGATGACATTTTGTGGACCCTTGGACTACGGTTGAAGAGTCAAAATAAAGCTTTACACCTTAAATCGACTCACAAAAGTTTCTCCCTTATAAATTCATGGATATCCCCATAATTATAATCTGATCATCCGATTAAACTCAGATGATCAAATTATAGAGGAAATCTGAACCTAAAAACCTACACAGGAGCAGCAATCTGTCCTAGAGATTCATTGTTCCTCCACCGGACATGTTTGTGGCCAAAAGGGCAAATCCCCAACAAGAAAAAGACGCAGAAAAACGAAACCTTTAACAGATCCAACAAAAGACAAGACAATTTTTAACCTTCAGAGCTTCGTCCCACAGCTGAATCACAATCGAAATGAACCCCGAAGGCCTCAGCAAGCCGCCAAGATCGAAAGAATCAGAGACACGAAGCCGGTACAATATCGGGAACAACAAACAGGATTCTTACCAGAGAGGAAGAACCGAAGGAAAAGCAACAAGGAAGCTCTGCTTAAATTACCCGACAATTTTAGCAAAAGCCACAAGCGACTTGAAGGGAGAGAGAGAGAGAGGAGGAGAAAGCGTGTACAGGAGGAGGCGGTGCGCGTAGAAAAATTGCGACTTTGTGCCTTTGACCAGAATTTTCATGTTGAATGAAAAGGATCTCCTTTACCATCCTGTCCTGAGGTGGATACACGTGTACTATTTCATCTTTTCGTGACCAATTATTAAAATCGGACCCTCGTTTGAATAAATTATTAAGAGCCATTTGATTGGACGAAAATAATTTTCGAAAAATCATGAAAAATATTTTTCATAAACTGAAAATAACAAGTTTAAATCTAGAAAAAAAAAATTTCTCCTTCGATCAAGAAGGAATCCATTTTTTTCCCTAAATTAGCAAATAAATGAAACAATTTTTTTATGAAAAATTATTTTCTCCTATCAAGAAGCTTTCAACAAATAAAGCAAAGTTGATTATCGCACACCATCAAAATTCAGATGCAATGCCATTAGTTTTTTAATTAGCATTGACTAGCGAAAAGAAGAACCTTCCCAGTTTGCATCTTGATGTTGCTGTGACTTGTTGGTGTAAAAAAAATTCTGAAAGAACATTTCAATATAGACCGGTGATGAATACACCGTAATTGGTCTGCATTATATTGATTTTCTTTAAATGGGTAATCGACTTTTTTTCTTTCCTTATTTCGTCCTAATGTTTAATCATATGATGAAGCTGCTGTATCAAGAGTATGAACAAACTCCCTTTTTTCCCCTTTTTTTGGGCTAAATTAGAGTGATTAGCCAATGATGATATTATCTTTTCTGAATTTGTAATGCATGAGGGTTAACTAGATGTACAGGACCAGAGATTCAGAAACAAGCAAAGGATGGTCCTGAGGACCAAACGAACGCATCAGGAAGCAGCTTAGATTGACCCCTTTTTGATACGTCACCAATTACATCATGTACAACTGGGCTTCGTGTGCTGTTGATTCGTGGACTACTTCGGTTTTGGTTATCGTTTCTGTTTGAACCGAGCCGTCCGTGGCCAAGTTCAAAGCGGAAAAGACAGACAGAAAAGAAGCCCCACTTCAACGGCGGCCTCTGTTTTCAAGCGGTGATCTTCACTCGCTTAATTGCTTGATCGACAGGGGAGAATGTCTCACCAGAGGAAGAGGGGAAAGAAGAATCAAATTTCTATTTTTTGATGGAGTATGACATATTGCATTGACCTGATGGAGCATGAAGAGGAACACGGTGCACAAGCAGATCGCAAACAATCAATTCTATCCCACAGAAATTGCTCTCGTACAGATCAGGCTGCAACCAAGCACACCTGGTGACAGACACAGGCGAGCAAAAAGCCGAGTAGAGCTCCGGCGATGACCTGTGATGGGGTGTGGCCTAACAGTACCTTGAGCTTTTGCTTACGAATAGGATGCCCTTGGAACAAATCCTCGACCATCATGTTCAGAACCTGCAACAGCATCGGACAAAGTGATCAGCTGACAGGATCATAGCACATTCATCAGTGAGTGCTTACCATGTCACCCATCAGTGAAACCCGCCATAACATCAATTTAAAACATCAGACAGATTGCACAACTGACCAGTCATTTCGTGCATGCCACCAAGATATTTCTGATGTATGATGAAGTGTGACGAGATCCGCATGTTGGTGGATTGTTAAAAGAGAAATGCCACCTAGGGAGAAAATCAGTTTGCAATTTTTATTTTTCAAGCAGCCAAAGAGAAGAAACAGTGCAGTGCCACGATACAAATGAACGCACTAGCTACGCAAGAGATCCTCCTCTAAGTTCAAGCGTTCAGATTCCATGCGCTTTTGAAAGCGAACATGACCATAGCAGGTAGCGTCTAAAGATATGCATCTTCATCTAAGTACAAGCAGATTCGCTCACTACACCACTCTTTGGTGGCAAGAAAATGAAATATTCACAAGGACTCCTAATCCAAATCTACCTATGAAGCAGTAATGCTCCAAGGTGAAAAGTCGTATAATCCACCAGACAGTTGTGGATCACATAAGCACTTAACGCAAGGAAAGAGCATTAAGCTATTGTTCAAGTTCAACTTGTAGAACCCATAGACTTGCTGACTTGACCAAAATGTGCTCAATGGATGCCATGATGGCAACAGGTGTTGAAGACCCATAAACTGACTTCCAAGGCCAAAACCCATATAATCCACCAGACTGTCGGGGATAACAAAAGCACTTAATGCAATGAAAGAGCATCAAGTTATTGTTCAAGTCCAAATAGTAGAACCTATAGACTTGCTGACTTGACCAAAAAGTGCCCAATGGATGCCATAATAGCAACAGATGTTGAAGACCCACAAACTGAGTTCAGTCTGAGCTGTTACATTTCTTATTCTAGCCAGCAAACAACCAATCACTCACTTCTCTTCCATGGGCCTAGGCTTGAGAACCATCATGATAAAGGGTTTATGTCTCCTGGAATAGTAGAAACCTAAGCCAATTTGTTGCATTTCTATGAGCTCAACAAACATAACAAACATTGTAGCTCAATGAACTAGCACTACACACGGATAAAAGGTGAAAACGGCAGACGCAATTTCAACTTATAGCCTTCTATCTTTCATCTTGGAGAACCAAGTGAATGCTAGAAAAAGACCATGTGGCATCACATTTCACTTAATATTTGCAGATTATTCGCTATGAGAAGCCTGACGCTGCATTGATCGAGCAAGAAGAAAAGTGGTCTTCTGATATAATTCCTAGTTATGTGGCGACAAGCAGAGAGCACCAAAAAGCATTTTTCATGGAAATTAAGCTCCAGAAAAGCTATGCCATAATTGTATACAATGTGGTAAACACGCAAGCCATCACATAGAAAGGTAATGGCGGAAATTTCTACACCAAAAGGTACCAAATGTCCCGACAAATTTTGGATGAAACAAGTTCCTCAAATAAGCAACACACGCGATTGGTCGTTCAATGGAAGAAGAGTATTGCAAAAAAGAAACTTCGGCATATCCAAAGGTATCATTTCCAGATATCCACAGTGCTATCGAGATTCAAGACTAGAACCTCCTCACCGAACAACCGTACCACAAGTACCTCAAAGAACAGAGAGAACAAGAAAGACACTTCACCTCAGCTTGCATGCCAGCATGTCGTCGTACACCAATGGCATCATACATAACAATCAAACTGAAACCCAAGCAAACCGGAAACATCGAATCCGCCATGCCATGACACAGCGCCACTGAAGTAGTTAAAGCAGTACACAAAGCCGAGCGAGAAGAGGGCATGCCTCCACAGGCAAAGTAAATCCTCAAATCCCATATTTTCTCCACAAAGAACTTCAGTACCACCTTCACCGACTGAGCAAAAAACCAAGCCAACAGACCCGAAACAAAAGTCGGGTTCGCGGCTATTGTTGCGACGAAAGGATTGATTTTGACCTTTGTGCTCTAAGTCAAACTTAGCAAAGCGATTCCTATTCCTCCATTTTGTAAATACCCACCACCACTACAACTGTCCACAACCCCCTCCGACTCAACATATGCTTGTGCCGTGGAAGCCAATTTCTGGAAGTACAGAACTGCAAGGTCTTTGATGCTTCTGAAGGCTCTGGCCGAAACCCAGTAGGGCTTTGACGGGGAAGTCGGGTGATTGGGATCAAAATCGGGACTTTCTTTGTCTGGAGGAATTTTCGAAGAAACTGAGAGAGCAGAGGCTCTGGGTTTCCGGTAATTAACAGAGTCAAAGAATGAGTGGTTCCTCGGACCGAGTGGCTTTCGGACAGCGCTCACGGCATTGAATGTGGCAGGAGTTAATGATGGTCTGAAGAGGACACCAGCAGTCTCCGTAAGAGGGGGCTTCCGCTCTGGAGTCCAATCAGCATCTCAGAGAAGAGCAGAGCGAAGAAAAGCAAAGAAGTTACGACCTTCCCATCACGGTGGGCCAAATCTACGTGCTGCCATTTTTAGGCCAACCGAGGAATGAGATCGGCGAGGAGAAGAAAGAGGCATGAAGGGCACGCCATCGCTGTAGGATGCTGGAATTTTGCATATTTGTGTCAAAGGAATATGCTTTCGTGTGTCGCTTGGACGCAAGTCCGAGCGGGACCCACTCATATTGGTGTCCGATATTCATAAGCCAAGACAAATGCATCGCACTGGAAAAATTCTCGTAGGGATCCGGAGTAACCCGCTCCCTTTTCAGCAGCCGAGGCTTTTTTTTTTTTTACCGAAAAATATGATACTTTCAAAAAAAAATTAAAAGTCATTTTCTAAAAAATAATAATACTTTTTGATATTTAACTAATACTTAAAAATAAATTAAAAAATAATTTTTGTCATTTGTCAAGGAATTGATTTTCGAAAGCGGCGACCAGCGGCGGTGGCAATCGGTGGTCACGAAAGAAGGAATAGCAGCAAAAAAGGAAAAAAAAGAAAAAAAAGAAATGTGAAAGAAATAAGGAAGAAAAGATTCCACACTTCTTTTCCTCTTTTCAAAATAAGAAAAACTTTTTCTACACTTTTGAAAAAAAAATTTCACAAGAGGAAAGTATTTTCCAGGATTAGCCTACTTTTCACCTTCCAAACGCCAAAAAATCAAGAAAATATTTTTCGATAAGTTATTTTCTATGAAACAAATGGAGCCTAAGAATACATTTGGTGCTCCGTCAAGAACAATGTCTGCCCAAGACAAAATGCAAATGGGCCAACTCGTACACTTTCACTTGGGAGAACGAGACATGGTTGATGAATTTTTGTTTAATATCCAATAGGATATATGAATTTTTAATATATCCAATGTGATCCTTAAATTTTATTTCGATATTCAATATAGTTCTTAAACTTCAATTTGTTCGAAATAATCATTTAACTTTTAGTACAAGTTCTATTTAGTCCTTAAACTATATGCAAATGTTCCATATTATCCTCGAACGTAAATAATTCAAAAGACAATATTGAATATTTTCATATAATATAGAGACTAAATTGAAAATGTATACAAAAAGTTCAGGGATTACATTGAACAAATCTAAAATTCAAGAATAATATTGCACATTAGACTAAAGTTTAGAATCATACTAAACAAATTAAGAATTTAAAAATCACATTGCGTATTGGACTAAAGTTGACTCACATTGTGCATCATATTAGAGTTTATGAATCATTTGTATCATTTATCCTTTTGTTTGAACCTTCGGTGGACTCTAGTTGGAGCTTTTAAGCACTCGCTGCATGCACCCACTTGAGGTCCAATCCGACCAAAATTGCTGCAGCGCGAGTCAGAAGAAAATAAACAGCCAAGATTGTTACATTTTGCGTGCGCTCGTGAGAGAGAGAGAGAGAGAGAGAGACCAAGCAGATCATGCAGGGCAGTGCCCGGTTGGGGTGCTGTGGTGGCACCAATTTGTGATGACGTGTCAGCTCTAATCTGCCATTGTGTAGGAATGTGACACACACAAGCTGTCTTTACATGCATACGCCAAGACTCAGGAGCAGGAA
This sequence comes from Psidium guajava, assembly GCA_016432845.1. Classification (NCBI taxonomy): domain Eukaryota; kingdom Viridiplantae; phylum Streptophyta; class Magnoliopsida; order Myrtales; family Myrtaceae; genus Psidium; species Psidium guajava. Next base: position 2,020,345 of record CM028232.1, read on the forward strand.
GATGACCTTCTTTTGAGTATTAGGAAGATTTAGCCTCTCACCATTCAACAGTAACCTTGGAAGACCCAGAAACATGTCTTAATGTAAAACACTTGCAGGGTCTGCTCCGAAGATCAAAGTGCGAACTTTCTTGGTTTGCTGAGCATATACAGAGGGAAGTAGCTAAGGCTTTTGGTCCCAAAATGTCACCTGAAGAAGGTTTTATGTGGAGGAGGAAAGTGAAACCCAGTCTTAAGCCAGTTGAAACAAGAAAGAGATCGGGCAAGACACAGAAAGATGAAGGAAGCATTGCAGCGGTGGGAGAGGGAGAGCCTTTGAGCCCATCAGCTCAGATGTTCCATGAACCAAACTTCAATGTGTACATAATAGTCATCATGGGCTGCAAAACTCCTGTCGACCTCCCTGTCATCAAGTCTAATCTGGTCCACACTCTGCTCAGACACCCCCGCTTCTCCAGTGTGCAGGTGACTTCCTTGCTCTGTATTATCATTATAACTATGCAGGTCATCTATATTCTAAATTCCAAGTTCTAGGCATAAAAATCTCTGATTCATCAGCTATGGTCGATATTATGCAAAATGAGTTTTTCCTAGTATTTTCGACTTCGTCGTCATAACAAGCACCAGTAAAAGAGAACATTTTTCAATGAGGGATGCTCACTTTTTACCCTGCAAAGTGCAACATGCTTTACGAGAACCGTCCGTGTCTCTCGGAGTCTCAACATGCATTAGTGGTAAATCATGAGTTTCTAGTTATTGCATTTTAGATCAAGATTCAAGACTCCAGTAGTTTGAGTAATTCTTGCTTGGGGAATTCCGAAAAACTACAGGTTGAAGATGAAAAGGAGAAGGGAAAGTTTAGATGGGTTCCAACAAAAGTGGATTTGGAAAAGCACATTATAGTTCCGGAGATTGAACCGGGAATGGACTCACCTGACCAGTTCGTGGAGGATTATGTCTCCAATCTCAGCAAAACCACCATAAGCAGGACACAGCCACTGTGGGATATCCACATCCTCAATGTTAAGACCTCTGATGCCGAGGCAGTCGGAGTTTTCAGGATCCACCACTCGCTTGGAGACGGAACTTCTCTCTTGTCTTTATTGCTCGCTTGTACTCGCCAAATCTCTGATCCAGAGGCTTTGCCTACGATCCCAGTGAAGAAGAGTAAGGGAAAGAAAGACAGGAGAGATTATGGCAGGATCTGGGGGTGGTTGGTAGGTATATGCTGGTTCTTGGCGCTGATGTGGAATACTGCAGTTGCCATTATCATGTTCACGGCAACTTTGCTGTTCTTGAAGGACAGCGAGAGTCCTATTAAGGGCCCGCCAGGCGTTGAACTTATGCCTCGACGGTTTGTGTACAGGACTGTGAGTTTGGAGGATATAAAGATGGTGAAGAATGCTTTGAATGCCGTGAGTTCTAGGAGCTTGACTCTGATCGTAGACTAGCCATACTCTTTGTAGACTGAAGGAGGTGGAGAGTTTGTGCATCTTCTAAATCGGGAATTTTGATGTTGCAGACGGTGAATGATGTCGCATTGGGGGTTACTCAGGCAGGTTTATCCCGGTATCTCAACTGGAGATATGGTAAGCCTCCCTGACTACATCACTTGCAATCTCCATTTAAGCTCAAGCAAGAGGCAAAGATTATCGTTTCCTAAGTGCAATTATTCATATTGCCAACGAGATTGGCTTATTTAACCATCAAAGTATCCTTAGTTAAGTAGGACAAATATCTGTGTGATGTCTTTATATTTGAAGAAAAATTTCTATTATCATAAGCTTACATTGAGCAGCTGAGACCAAGAAGAGGCATGGAGCAACTGAGTTCAGAAATAACCTTCCAAAGAATATTCGCCTGAGGTCGACTCTGCTCATTAATTTGAGGCCATCCGTAGGAATCCAGGTTACTGCATCTTCTTTTCCCAGCTGATGTTAGCTTGTTAATTCCAGTATAGCTTGGCTTTTCTCATGCGAGAGAGTAGTTTCATCTGCCGTTGCAAGACTAAATTTGCAGGCTTTAGCTGCTATGATGGAGAAGGACACTGAAGTGAAGTGGGGAAATAGGATTGGCTATGTCCTCCTCCCCATTACCATTGCATTGCGCAGCAATCCTTTGGATTATGTCCGTGAAGCTAAGGCTACCGTCGATAGAAGGAAGCACTCTCTTGAAGCTGTATTTACTAACTCCATTGCCGAAGTAGTTCTCAAGCTTTTCGGCATTAAGGTATTGTTACAAGAATTCGAAGGATCAGATATACAGGAATACTTTCCACAGATCAAATAGTCGCTAGCGTTCACGCCAGGTTCCGTTGATTTCTTGTTTCGAGTGCTCCCAAGCAAAAAAAATTAGTTTCACATGTTGTGCAGGCAGCGAGCGCGCTCTCTCACAGAGTCATTACTCGCACAACAATGTGCTTCACAAATCTAGTCGGACCTCTGGAGGAAATAGGCTTCTGTGGACATCCATTGGCTTACCTAGCGCCGGGTTGTTACGGTCAACCACACGTGCGTATCTCTGTTGCCCAAAAAATTCCCATCTCACGTTATCAACTCTCCATGTTTTTTTATGTGTCATGATCTTGTTGCTTTCCAATACACGTCCAGCCAGTGACGGTTGCTTTCCGTATGAAATTAGTACGGAAATTAAAGGAGCATGAATACATTAGTCCTGATGTCCATACGTTGCAGGGCTTGATGGTAAACTTCCAAAGTTATGTGAACAAGATGACTTTTGTAGTATCGGCTGATGAAGGCACTATACCCGATCCTCATCGGCTGTGTGACGACATCGTCAAAGCGCTTGAGCTCGCCAAGGATGCTGTCTTAGAAAGGGGACAAGCCAGAGGAACAACATCGCCGTAGTCCCAAACATCATCCGTGACAAGATTTCCGCATCCCGCCTGTCAGCAGTGTGTAATAACTGGCCACAAGGGACTAGCTCTTATCTTATCCGGCAGCCTTACCCTTTTCTGCAACAGGGTAGGCACTAGAACAGGGTCATCGGGGAACGAGCTAAAGAAGAAAATTGTAAAATTAGCGTGCTTTTCGGTTTTTAGATATTAGTTTTTCGTCTGAAACTGTGATTGAGTAATGCCAAATATAGAGAGTTTGTTTCCCTCCAATGTAGCAACGGCTTTAACTAGCGTATTTTGCTGGATACGTGTTGCCGTTAATAACAAGCGAAACCGAGAACAACAACACGACCCACCCCCCAAAGGACACAGAAAAAAACATTCCCAGAAGAACGAGGTACGAGAGAAATCCTAGGCAGCGTCGAAGTTTTTTCCCAGGACTTTGAGATAAATTCAGTGATCTCAGTTCTGATTTCGTCATCATCATCAGTATTTGCAAATTCACTTTCTCTTTCCTGGGAAACAAGTTTGAAGAAGTTTGAAGACAATCCTGGAGATGGAGTGGTCGGCAACATCTGCTAAGGGAGCTTATCTTGACACCCTCAAGCTGGTATTTTTATTTTCCAAACCTCTTTGATTTTCATTTTTGATTTTTGCTTCTTGGGCAAAAGAAAGGTGCATGTCATTCAATCAGATAATTTGTCGCTCGATGAAATTGACTTCTCGAGTGTTTGGGATCCATGAATTCTGAGTTCTTTATAAGAGTGAGCTCATTGAGGGATCAGAAGTCTTCTGGACGTATCTCGTTCAGGTTTCTTTTCTGGGTATTTCTGGATTTTAATATTTTTGAAGTTAGAAGACAACCAATGGACCAGTTTCCTGCGAAAATGTAGGAAATGTCCGAGACCTAGGTGGTCTTATTACGAGCTGACAAACCCAGAAACGCTCGACCTTAAAATTTGCGAATGGCCATGTTTTGATGTCATTTCCTTTCGAGCTCGATCTTAGTCATGAAATTCCACATCACCTCGGAGTTGTTTCTGTCGTGTACTTGAAGCACTGCACTGGAGCTAACTCTGTTTGCACAACCGTATGCAGTGTAGGGATCATAGACTACGGCCATCCTACCCCTGGAGAGCGGTTACCCGGGAGCTTGGGAGCACCGAATTCATTTCAGCCTTAGCAGCAGGAATGAGGGCGAAACTCATGGTGGAGGTCACCTCCGGTGTGTCCCCGTCCACAATTGCTTTAGCCGCTGCTGCTCGACACACAGGGGGCAAACTTGTGTGCATTGTCCCGGAGCCGATGCTCGCCGAATCAAAGAGAGTGATAAAAGACACGGGTCTTAAAGACATGGTCAAATTCGAAACCGGGAACCCCTTTGAGCTACTCCCCAAGTACAAGAACATAGACTTCTCTCTTGTAGATTGCAACTCGGACGACAATGCTGACTTGCTCAAGTTGCTGGACGTCAATCCTAGCATGTCGGTGGTGGTGGCGGCAAACAACTTGGTGGGCGAAAGAAAAGGATTGGAGGGACGCATAAAGGGAGGGAACAACAAAGTTGCCGTGAGGTCGATGAAACATCCCATAGGGGAAGGCATGGAAGTAACCGTGATCAAGAAGAACGACGAGCCAGAGAAGAAAGATGGAGGCGGTCGAGGAAATCATCACACAGTGGAAGAGGGTGGGCCGGCGAGGACTAAAAATAGCCGATGGATTGTCAAGGTCGATGTGGAGAGCGGCGAGGAACATATTTTTAGGGTGCCGAGAAGCTGGAGGAGTAGCAATCCGCAGCAAAGAATTGATAACTGAGGCTTCGAATGTCATTAGGATTGCCATGTGATGAAGTCGGGGGATTCCTCGGATCCAAGATTCGGGGTTTGCTATTCCACCAAGAACAGTCCCTGTTCGCTGCATAGAGAACAGGGAAAAGCCTAACGACGGATCAATTGAAGACACCGGAGAAGAAAATGTGCAGAGTTCTAATCAAAGAGGATGGCCCGTGCTTACCTTCTTTCTTCCTTAAAAAGTACAAACAATTCAAACTTGTCCCAAGGTTCATACTGCCACTATGTTAAGTGTTTTATTCACTCAAATTCGCATATCAAGTCTTGTGTGAAATGTACTAATATGTTAAGTGGATTCTACAACTGAGGAAGCAAATTATACTAAACTTCATAATGCTGTAATGAAAAGGTGTGAGATAGGGCATAGGATCGTGAACTCGATCAGTGCAGCTCTAAAATATTTTCTTAGACCCAGATCAAGAGCTCACACGACCTTGTTGGTTCACCGTTCCCAACATACTTCGCCAATCCGAAAGCACAAACAAAATTCTGGCCAAACATGAATGCATAAATCGAATGGATAAATCATCATTGTTAATGATTTGTCTCTTGTTTTGGTTACCTGACTTACTCATCAAAGGGAAGATTTCTCTTCCGCTAGAAATATTTCAGTAAGCCCAGCAAGGCCAGAAGATATGCTTTATTTCTATGATCTCTAGACAAGAGTTAATAAGCAGCATCAACTTCAACGACTGTGTCAATAATAGCCTATGCCTACTGAAAGAATATCAAAGTCATATACAGTTTGCCTCAAATAAACTAATCAAAGCCGTTGTTGTGAGAAACTTTTATCTTCTTATCTGTCTTCAAAAGCTCTAACACGAAATCAAACGTCAAAATGCAATTGCGACAATGACCAAAACTGTCGCCTCAAAAAGGATTCCCTAGTTTAAAAAGTAACAACCCTTCTTGAACCTGCATGCCAGAGGAAAAAAAAATTGATGAGGGCACAAATAGATATAAAGCTCATCCACACTATATTGTCTGCTCACAGGAAACTTAAAACATACAGGAGAGACAATCACCCTAAAAAAAGTTGCTGCATATATATTGCCTTCCAGATGCAACTGAAGCAGCACACCCACAGAACATAATAGGGGCATTTTAAAAGTATGTGCACAAACAACACCATTTCTCATATTTTAAGAAACTTTGCAACTCTCCAGACTATAGTTGGATGGAGAAAATACTTTGATCCATATCCGGTTGGTATGACCTCAATTTACAGGTGGGGTTATCTAGTGTACAGAGTCAGGTACGTGATGAGAGAAGATTGAGTGGATGAATAAGAGAACTTCTGAAGTATTGCAAAGTCATTTATCCATGTACTTGATTTTAATCTGCGCATTCAATTGGAGTGTTCCTGAAAACACACACAGACACAGAGATGGGAGCATGGTTATAGAAAACAAACCTCATCTTTTCATAAGATGGCTATGAAAATGACCGGATGACTGGAGTGAACCAGAAAAAATTCCAAACTGCCCGTCCTTTTTGGCTTCCAAATTAACAAAGCTCACCATTTTCTACCCTTTTTCCTCATGGATCCTGCCTTGCATTTTAAGAACTCAAAATGCCAGGTTATGTAGCAGCAGCTGAACAAGCTTCACTTGAAGAAAAGCTAACAGACTTGGGAGCTTCGCTCCCTCTAAGTACTCTGTTGTATATCACTTTGAAAGATTGTGACCCATTTGGCCTGGTGAGCAAACTAATTGGCATTCTCAGAGTTTGTTTCCGATTTCGTCTTCCCCTGATCAAAATGCTGAAGGTTTTCTCACCATCACAAGTTGTTTCACCACTTCCGCCACCATTTTCTCTTTGCATACCTTCATGACTTTGCAAAAGGCCGGGATTTTCCCTCATCAATGAATTTGATTGACTATTTTCCTTGACACTTTCTGATCCAACACAATCAACTCTTTTGGCATCATCCACCACCTGCAATGCTGGAGGATGTACTTCTTCCCTAGATTCTTCCACATGGTCAATACCCACAGGCAGAACCGGAGCTGGATCTGAGGTATCAGATTCAACAGGCTGCACTTTTTGCTCCCAAATGACATCCCTAATAGGCTCGGCAACAGGTGATGGCACAGAGCATTCCATAAAATGACATCCAGGCCAAACTGGTCCATGGACAAATTCGGATACATTAGGGCTCATATTACACTGCCATGCGTAGTGATTGGGGTGAAAGGCACTGCTTGTCACAGGAAAGGTACTGGTGGGTATTGGCTGAGGCTGAGTATAAGGAGGATACAGAAAGGGTAAGCGCTGCATCATGTTCGGAGTTGGAGGAGGTGATGGATAAGCTTGGTGAGGAGAGGAACATAATGGGGTAACTGTGGGCATCACAGTAGCGGTCCCTGGATGGAGTGCCATGTTGACCGGCCAAGGTGTAACAGTGGGGACAGCCCCAGCTGCAGAAGGGAGAGCGATGTTCATGGTAACAGGCGTGGCACGTGCAACAGCTGGCAGAGGATTAAAAGGAGCAGCAGAGGCAGACAGTTTCTTATTTGGCAGTACCCTCCCCTCACTCGGGTTCAAGGTTAAGGATTTACTTTTCACGTCCTCTACCTCTGACAAGGAGCTGCCTGAGTTTTCGTTGGGTTCAGAACTCCTCGATGAGTCCTTTTCATCAAGTTCTTTATCCTGAGGATCAGCTGAACTTGACACCCCACTGCTGTCGTAAACTTCATTGTTCACCATCTCCGCTTTAATCATAGTTGATTCAAGCCTTCCTACATTCTCAGACACCATCAAAGTATTTTCATCTTCCTTCACATCAGGAGATGACATTGACTCTGGCTTCTCTTTTATTGCAATTTCACCAGTCAAGACTGGGAAATCTGATGCACAGTCCTTCGTCTCCTCTTCCGTTTTATTTATTACTACTGCTGCTAGCTCTGGGTCAGCAGATCCTTTATCTTCATTTGATTCAGCATCATGTTTTGAGATGTCGGCCTCCTGTTTATCAGGACTTTTGTTGTGGAGTAACCTTGCATGCAATTTAGAGATGGTTCCTGGAGGTGCTAATGCCACTTCCTTGTATGAAGGAGACTTTTCGAGTGCAACAACTGAACCCATTTTGTACGATGCAGAAGTTGATGCATGCTCTCGTGAAGAGCCAAAAGCCTCGGCACCATCCCTAGAGTTCTCAGTTACTGAAGTTTTAGCAGCAGGAGGCATAGACTTAACTCTATATGTTACGGCTTTAACTGCTCTTCTGCTGAATTTGCTAGCTTGGGAATTATTGACAGTATGGTGATCTGGGTAACCAGTATGAGAAACTGCCCGTTTCCTTATGATGTAATACCTATTACCTGGATGAGAATTCATTCCAGCAGCATAACTCATATCTGCATCCGCGTTCTTTTTCTGATAGCTGAATACTTTTCCAATGGTTGCCCGCCGCTGCTTTAATCGCCGTCCCAATGAGCTTGCTGATCTTGGCCTTTGGACAGGTTGCCAACCATCATCTCCATCATGTGTTTCCAGCAAGATTTTGTCAGCATTTAGTGACTTTTTCTCAGTAGTGTTTTCCAAGAAGGGCTGCTGTAGGTGGGACGATATAGGTTCCATTACCAGATCAGCATCTGACCCACTTCCCACTTCAATGCGTTTTTCCTGGTCAAAGTCCGTGCTACTTCCATTTCTTGGTTTGAGGGGCTCTTCATCCAAATCTTCCTTTGAGGATTCTTCGGGAGAGGCATCAGAGCTTGGTGGCAAAATACTCTTTAAAGATTTTTCCCTCAACTGAAAAGGGAACTTGCAGTTAATTTACAATGTAAATTCACAGCTTACTAGTGAGGAAAAAAAGAAGAAGACATTCTCTCAATCCACCCTTCTACACCCAGGGGAAAAAGTCACTAAGAAAAACAAATGAGCAATAAAAGCAAAAAGGAAATAGAAGAAGGAAACTAGCGTGAAGAAATTGCCATCCCATAGAAAAGATGAATGCTTATTGACACCCATCTTAGTGAGTGCAATAGAGGTGGCATACCCCATGCCAAGCTTGTGGAAATAATGAAAACCAATTTCAACCTTTGGTGGAAAACAAACAAATGAGCAAATTATACTCATCAAGTATAACAGTTGGGACATGATCAATTCTTTCTGTTTGATAAAGCTACCTAAATAGATTTAATTACTGCCTTAAGACTATAGTAAGACAATGACTAGTTGCCAAACCCTTTTCAAAGTCTAAGTTACTGCCTATTCACAACTTTAGTAAATGTGAACTCAAAGATGCAAGCACTAGGTTCAGGAGGGCATGTGTGGTGCCACTGCTCTTTATATTCATTTGAAGAACCTGATAGAATGAGAGGCCTATCAACACTGTCAAACTTACATGAAAATCCTAGCACATCAGTAGGGCCGCCACTAGCAAAAATTAAGTCATGGAATAAACAATGATGATGACAAAATCATCAGGTATTTAGTATACAATGCAGTCTCAAGTACCTTTGAATTATAGGGTTTTCTCTTCATTGCTAAAGCATCCCTCCCTTTGCCATCCTGACTAGGATTTATGTAGTCAAGCAGATCAGATACGCTGCCAAAATCAGGAAAGGTAATCAGCAGTCGCAGGAATAAGGGGCCGGGCAAGAAAAACGTGCATTGAACTTCTAGCTAATTGTTCCAATATAAGATTGGTAAGTACACACTACCCAAATAGACATTTCTGCAAAAACTTTGTTAGTATCAGATGCTCTTGATTAACGAATCTGATTTGGCTAGTTCCCACATCCCAATCGTTGAAAATTTGCAAAATAAAAAGACAACTGATTCCGGCAATGAGAGGATGGGGGATTCAATTGTTTGATGAAGTAATTCTCTGAGGTGATATGTGATAATTATTTCGTTGCAAGTTGGTTTGTAGCAGGGTATTTCAGACAATTTTTTATGGAATGAAATGACAGTGACAAAAAGAATTAAGACACACATGGTACACAAAGTAAATTTGCTATCGGTGGTATGTGTGTTGGATCTAACAGACCATTCCATATGGCATACATCATGTATTGCATATCAGCCACAAATTTGAGCCAATCTCTTTACACTTGTATTCCTTCTCATTGACACAATGACTGGATACATGACTATAATCTGGAAAAAGTCAGCAGAGATATGCTCCACCCCAGAAGCAATATATTGTTGATAATATCAACGAGCGAGATTCTTGAGATCAACAGATATGTCTCTTCAGGATCAATTCTGCCAAAAACTAGTCCTAAAGGGAGAACCATCTAAGGAAGATAGTGAACGCACCATTCCCAACCTTGCTTCCACATTAGATAAATTCAATAAAAAATTTAGACCATTCGACGGTAGAATAGATTAGAGAAAAGGATAAAGACAGCCCTTGCCTGTTTAAATAATCTACAAAACACCAGATGAGATAGTGTATCACAATGCTCCAAGCAATTTAAAAATGTATCACAATGCTCCAAGCAATGTAAAAATGATTTTACTTCGTCTTATCGATCTTGTCTTTGACCAAGATCAGATAATTAGAGCAAATAAATGTACAAAAGATATTTCTATAGTGCAATTCTACCTTAGGTGACCTTTGCTGGCTATGGATGCATCAGGCTTTCTGGTTCCATTACGTGCAGCTTCTTGCTGTTCAAAAGCCTTGGACTCAAAATACTCAAGCCAAGCAGCAGCATCCTGTTGGTATTTCAGAAAAAGGAAAGGTAAGTACAAAGTATCAAAATACATGTGCAGTAAGGCAGAAATCACAATCCTAAAAAAGAGTGCATCCATTCAAACCCAATCAATTCAAGCATGAAAACGATCATGTCCAATAACACTCATGTTGTGTCATTGCAAGAGGCAATCACGATTTGCATTGGAGAAGATGCAATTACCTGAAGAGTGATAATAACAATTCACTGATTCTATAGCTAGTTGTGTATAGCATCCATACTTAGAAGTTTGACCTAATGTATGAATATACAACCTGTGTACGCAAGTCCTCGGGGCCCAATTTTGCTCTGAGAATTTGTAAGGTTGTTTGTTCATGCTGAACGCTTAAGGGGTAAGCTTCCATCAATGAGAGTGCAATTGCTATGGCATGGTAACTCGCCGCTGTCTGCAAAGCATCGAGATCAGATGGGTCACTAAAGTCCAATTGAAAATTGTCTTCAATACTGAGAACAAAACAGAAGTCCTGCTATTGAATTTGGAGCTCCTAATGTGCCACTGACGGCAAAATATATATAGAGTTCCAGAAAAGCCAGTATGCCACTGACTGTCAATTACCCTTTTAATGCACCACTGGAATAGCAGTATGTATATTTTCTGTACCGACGTGTGTGCCCTCTCATACACTTCTATTAATCTCATCGCCTGATGGCTAAACGTCTTTTCTTTGGGTTTCATCTGATTAAATGGGCACTCGGGACTATCTGAGATTTTCCGGCAAATATTTACCCCACTGATGAAAAGCTCCTTTATGTTTGATTATGAAGTTAGAGAGGAATTGAACTTGACCAGTTCCTCATCACCCTTCAGCTGAGCATTGGTCATTCAATCATAAATTATTTCATTATCTGACAGAAGGCACCATTTAGAAGTCCATCTCAGATTACTTGTGTCGGGCTACTAGCCTTATAGAGTGTTAGTGACTCGTAGCCAGAAGAGATCATTAAGCAACCAACCAACTGACAATAATTGCACTTGAGAAAAAGGAAGGGAAAGAATGATTGAATGAAACAGACCTGGATATGGTCTGGTCCAAGTAATCTCTGGTTACATTTTAGTGCTTTATGGAGATATCTGAGGGCAACATGCACATTCCCCAGGCCTTCTTCCATCATTGCTACATTGATATATGTAGCAGCCGTATTGGGATGAGAAGGACCACAAGTAAGATGTAACAGATAGAGAGCACGCTTTACATACCTGTTCAGCATAAATACCAAATTCAGCACACGGAAAAGACAAAAAAAAAAAAAAACCTAAAACACATAAAAATGACTAATCCTCTAAAGAAAAACAGTCCTGTTGATTTTGATATTTTAAATTCCTACGACAAATCAGCAATTCCACAGAGAAGCTTCACTCAAGGGAATATACAACCTACCAAGGACGCAAAGTGGTACATCTCAACCTCCCAAGCAACTTGAAATATAGCTTGGATTTTGGAATGTATTCAACAAATGAAGTAATGGGCAATTCTAGAATTCCAGAGAGACGACAACATATCATGCAACACCATCATCAGTAACTACAAGGTATGCAAGTGGAAGCAATGAACATATGCGGAACACATTCTGTACATCTCACAGGAACACATACACCAAAGAGGAAAAACAATAACCTTAAATTGGAGACTGTCATGAAGCACAAAAGCTAGATAATAGAACACATAAAACTTCAAGAAATTATAGGTAGAAAAAGGAAAGATGAGAGCATACTTGAGAGCTAGCTCTGTGTGTTGAAGTCTGTAATAAAACACTGCAAGGTCACCGTAACTTTTCATTGTATCCGGGTGATCAAGTCCCAGTTCTCTCTCATTAATGTCCAACGCCTTTTGCTGATATATTGCTGCCTGTAATTACGAAAATTTTCTCATGAACATTTAAATGAAAACTTAAGTGTGATTGGAAAAAAAAAATTATTTTAGGGGCCAATGCAGAAAAAGATTTATTCAACAAGTTTATGCATAGCAAGTTCAGTGCTCATCCTGCCACAATCTTGTTCTTTACAGTGATACAATGTGCTAATACCAGATACCTGATTGAAATCTCCAGTGTGATATAAAACTACAGCGAGAAGACTGTAAGCCCCAGCTGTCATTCGATGGTAAGGACCACAAACTGCTACAAGCTTTGCCAGAGCCTACACGAAACAAAAGACATTCACCAGGAGATGCAGTTAATTCACCAGGAAAAGGGAAGGATGGAAGCAAGCTGTATCAACGACATACTTTTGTCCCATAGGCTACTGCATCTTCAAGTTTCCCCTTGTCTAAAGCAGTTTTTGATGATTCTAGCAGCTGCCTTCCATCAGCAGATGAGCATGCTGCTTGCTGCAGAGTAGCATATTAACCTGTTTAATAAAAGAGTACAGACATGAGAGTATAATTCTGTGTAATATTGTATTACCTTATGCACTGGAACCAGGCTGACGACATCTGTTATGCAGAAGGGATGTTGAGATTCCATGTCAAAGTCCCTTGGAACCAGCTCAATACCAACCTACAGAACAGTAAGAACAATATATTGGCATTGGATTCCACTAGAAGTAAGATATCTGGGTTCAGTAAGATGAAGTTCCTCCATTAAAGGAAAATTCTACTGATGCACCTAGTTTTTTGGGCCTTTTTCTTTCAAAAGTATCGCTAAACTGTAAGTTGAAGTTAATATTCTTCGAATTGATTTCAAAATTAGGAAAAAAAGAGGAAAGCTCTCCCAACTGCCACCCTTCCTCCTACTAGACAACTATGCCACATTTCAGTCAAACATCTAATAACTAATAAAGGTAGTTTTAATGAAATATTATGATTTTAAAAGAAATTGCCTTAAGCAGAAGGTTGTTTGAACATTTTCACCACGCATTCATAGAGTCACATACCTTCTGACATAATCCCCGCAATATTGCAAATTTCCTAACATCTTTGTAGTTTAAGCTGCTGACATCCCACTCATAGCGTTTCAGCAGAAAAACTTGTAACCATCTCCACACAAGGGGATGGAAACTGCAATCTTTACTTTTTTCTCCTCTTGGATGCACCCCAAGCATCAGATTCAGTGCAGCAGCCACTGACGTTGCCATTTTCTCAACATTTGTGACCGAAGAAATCACAGCTTGAAGAATGTGCTTGAAAGCTCGTACTATCATCTCATGAGTACAGAGAGATTGCACATGCGATAGCTTTTCAGAAAGCTTGACCTGGTAATGGAAAAAAGGCACAGGCATCATGATCAAAGGGGACTACATCAGAGCTGTACTCTACCCTATTCTGCAATAAGCAAGGAAAAGCATCTGCAACTAAATTTCTTATCTTCTCTGCGTCCAAATCTTACAGTGGCCCAAGTACCAGACAATGAGGATATGGCCAGACCCATCACATTAATGGACAGAATGTAGGTTGTACAGAGGAAAATTCAGACTTAAGTTTCCGAATGATTAGCTAAATGGCACACACATGAATGTCCTCATGAGAACATGGTGAAATGCAGGTCAAAGAATGATATCGAGAACTAAGAAAACCATCTTTCACCGGGGTTGCATTGTGTTCAGAGAAAGGAAAAAAAGAACCTCTGCTTTGTAACTATGTACATCAATTTTTATCCTGATTAGTTCACCCAACGACAAAATCACGCGTTGAGCCATAAAGTAGAAAGTAACAAAGGATTGTAGTCCAGAGAAAGGGAACTTACAACATGTCCAAGAGAACGCATGCGAAGACCTCTAGTATGCATGAAGTCGGTTAGAGTCCGACCATCAACTGGTGAGAGTTCTAACGAACCAAAATCAGCAACCTATGTACCACAGAAATAAGAATTTCTTAATTAGATATTTGGGCAGAACAAATTGCAGGATTAAAAGAAGAAGTACAGTCATTACCAGTTTTGGAAGGGCAACATCATCATAATATTTCTGAGACAGTTCGATGAGCTCTGGCAAAGACTGCTAAGTGGTAACCACGTGTAGTCAGTGAGTAAGTTTGTATTGTTAACAATTAAGAACATGCTAAACCCCCGTGATTATGTAGGACAAGATGTTACCTTCCGGTAAAGTCCAGTTTCTGATTCTCTTAGGCGGGCAAAGGCCGCATCAGACATCATAGTCTTGAGTGCAAGCTCATTCTCTTTCACAATAGATTCAAGTTCAGTCTCCATAGAAGGTGACATAGCATTTTCAGCTTCTCCAGCAACACAATTTGCCTTGGAAGGAGAATTCTCCATCTGCAGTCTCGGATAGGCTCCATCTGGGTTTTTCTTGTTGTTCTTCAGGGACCTGAGAGGTGTCCCAAGTCCTTCAACCTTCATCTCATTTCTAGTTTTAGCCTTCTCAGTACAAGCCTTTTTATCCTTTGCAGAATTATTTTGATCTTGTAAATGTTGTATCCAGCATGCTCCAAGTTCCCATCTCACAAATTGATCTCTCTCTTCATCCATTTTTTCAAGCTCTCCAAGGCTATCTTCCAACAGTCTCTCTACGATGGATTCAGAAGCACTGAGTTCATCATGCTCTGAAGGATGCAACTGTGGAACGTGTTTATTGTTTTCTGGAGCCACTCTTGTATGAAGAAGTAATCTTAAACTGAAAAAAAAAAAAAACAGAACCGAACAAAAAAGATACTGAGAAGTCATGATGAAGCCACCCCAGTAGACATAAGGACACAAAAGAAGTGCACATGCCATCCCAAAAAAGAGGTGCACACTCTCTCAGTAAGGAATTTCTCACATGCATATTGTCCTTCTCTACCCCAGCAACAGAATGATAAAGTCCAGATTCCACAATGTCAGTTTCAGTGTTTAGAGGAAAACTAAAAGATCAGCTATTGTGTTTCATTGGAAGAATGAGTTGAGCTGGAAAACCTGTTAATGTTGAGGGCATTGGCACCACCTTCAGGTTGATTCAGAAGTTCAATGCCTGTAGGTACAGGAAAGACCTTTCCACTCTCTTGCCTCTCAATTTTTACGACAGCAATATAACCAGAATATCTCACATTGACGATTCCTAATGTGGATATGTCCTGCAATAAATATGTACGGTGTCCTTAATCATCCAGTTACAAATAAGATCATGCAACTGGAAAGTACACTATATGATCACAAAAATCAAACATAAAAGAAGAAGCATACATGGGCTGCAGTATTTTCGTCAGCAGTAATCCCCTTGAGCAGGTTTCGTTCCACTAATTTCTTTTGATCCATCCCAGTCACATGAATCCCATCAACTTTTGTATCTATCTTACAGCTTGCATTGGAAGCGTCCTTGATTACTGTGATGCACAGGTCTCCCACTTTCTCTGAATACAAATAATTCGTGTCTGCAGTAGAGCTGATTAAATCCAGATGTCTCAATACATGCTGCACGGCTGAAACTGCCCTTAAAATGGCGACATCAACAAACAAGCTATGTAGAAGGAAAGCTCTTCTATCCCGGACCTGCCTCTCTTCTGCTGTCTTGCAAGGCATGGATGCAAGATACAAGAACTCATTGGCCCATGGCAACAAATCACTTTTGCCATCTCTTCCTACACCGCCACCATTTCCGCCCCATCCTTCATCCTCCACAGGCAGAGGAGGAAAAATGGATGGTGATTGAACTGCGACAGGGGGTATGAGCCATGTGTTTGCTCTAAATCCATAAGGAAGGTTCCCAAACTGCAATATTGGAGCAGGGACAAATCACCGTAGAGCACAGATACTACATAAAGCTGGAAAAGTAACCTGTATGCCTATGGCAGATACTAAAGTTCAAAGAAAATCTTCTTAAGCTGACTTGTTTATATCACAAACTGAAAGTTCCAGCACACCTTGTTTCGTTCTGAAAATGCTTTCAGGAGATCATCGTATGCCTGTAGAAAGACACAAACAAAATATGAAATTTCACCATGCTTGTGTCATCCAGAGAGAGATAAGAAATGAAGAATAAAGCAAAGCCATTTCAGAGAAGAAAACGACTCATTTCCGTGATCCAAAAACAAACAATATGGATGCGCAGCACGTGAGACAAAATGGATCACTTCCAAAAATCCCAAGAAATCTATTGATCATCCAGACAAGTTTTTTAATGCAATAACACATGCACAAAAGATGCCCAAAATAAATCTTTATTTTCTTGCTCCGACCTCTTAAGCTTAAATGAACTATAGCCCAAAACAAGCAAATCAGATTTATCGAGTCCAAATAAGGAAGTTCAGCAGCATGTTGTAGTGTTAACAAAATCAGCTAGGAATGCGAGACAAACATTGTAAAAAGCTCGGCTGTGATGTCGCAACAAATCGACGAGATTGTGACATAGAATCGGCTGCTTTCCGATGCTGAAGAAGCCTCGCTTGCAGGCTTCTACATGGACCAACTTCCCATTGCACAGCTTCACCTGAGCCACCCACACAAACAGTTGCACTCTTCAAATGGTTGAAAAAAGATGACTATGCAAACACCACTAATTCGCACAGTTTTCTCATTAGTCATTCATCAAGCGCTCCTAATCATAAAAGTCAACAGAAGAGGCGGGAAAAAAAAAAAACCTGTGCTACGTTCCTAAAACCCGACATTGTTTTGTTACATGAGAGCGACACTGGTCAAAGACGCCAGGAAAGAAAGATAGAGAGAGACCACTTACATCGAGCGAGAAAAGATGCTCCTCCTGAGATAACTCGTCGATGTACCGTTTTGCCGCCTTCCTCACATCTGCAAAAGCAATAAATGTCAATATCTGAATGATCAAGGCGAGCGAACGCGAAAGAGAGAGAGAGAGAGAGAGAGAGAGAGAGTGTGTACACTGAAGAGGAGGAGTGAGGTGAGAGAGAGAGAAGAAGTCGTAGAAGCTCCCGAGCTTGGGGCAGGAATGGCTGATTTCTCCATCTCCGTCCACGGCGGGGTCCCTAGGCGGGTTCGACGGCGGAGCGGCTGGCTTAGCGGTGGCCTGAGAGGCCTTCCCCGTTTTCTTGATGCCCTTGTCCGGCGAGTCCGGACCATTCTTCCGAACCTCAGGCTGGGGAGGGTCCTTGCTCGCCGCCGACGGGCCAAAACACGTCGTGCAGGCGACGATGTCCAGGAGCCGCCGCACGTGCGCCACCGCGCGCTCTTCATCGTAGCCCTCTGCTCCGCGTCAACAGAGAGAGAGAGAGAGAGAGAGAGAGAGATGAGATGAGAAGGGGGTGAAACGACGCTGTTTTTGCGGATGAAGACGTGGAGATCGGTGGTACCTTCGATGAGAGCGAGCGTGCATGGCTTAAGCGCAGAGACGTCCACGGTGTCTTTCAATCCGGGCCCTCTAACCTGCGCAGCCCCAAATCCGACCGTTTAGCGTCCCCTAAAGCTGAAATACCATAATTGCCCTGGCTCATTTTCTTTTATTACTTTTCCTGAGACTCCCTCAAAATATATTATTTCATAATCCTTGCCTCCCCCATAAAAGCATAAAATCAGTTTTTGACTTTTAAGCAAAAGGACGGAAAGAAATTAGGTGATTTCAAATATCTTTGAAGTGATTGAAGTTGAGAAAATGTGAAGAAGAAAGTGAAACGTAAAAGGCATTCTAAACTCCATAAATTTGATTTGGACATGCATTTATTCAAAATTACGAATTCAGTTATATGCTTATCGAAAAGATGTCTATTCATTTTTATATCTTTCAATTTTTTCCACGTAATCCCAAGCCTTTGGGCGAAGTTTCAATGTAATTTATCTTATCAATTCCCATTATAAATCAACGACATAATTATTCGTGACAGAGTATCATGTAAATTGGCCTACCAGCAATTTTTAGTAGCAATTAGCTAGGATAATTACATTGAGATTTCACAAAATATTTAGAATTATAATGGTAAAATCGAGAAATTTAGGATTGAGTAAGGGTTGGTGCAATAATTTTAGGACCAATCATGTGATCTAGACAGAGACCAGGAAGGGCAAAGTAAATGGCTGTGCCTTTTCGATTGATCCCATCAGGGCCATCGCTCGCATGAACAGACCAAACCCACAAAGGTTTCGTTTTCATTTGAGATTCCGCTTTTATTGCCATATTGTCCAACATTCACGCCGCCAAAGAAATGGCAAGAGAAGCGTTTTCCACGAAGAATAGCGCGATTGGACCTGATCCGATCAACGTACTAAACGTGACGATGCGACTGTTGACAGAGAGAGAGCGTGGAAAATCTCCGAACGTGCTACACAAACACATTACGACGGACTCGGTGACAAGACGGTAGAGAACCAGAATCGGCTAACTCAACCCCTTACCTCGTGCGACAGCGAGAAGTTCGTGACGTGGCACGTGTCGGCGTTCACGCACAAGAGCCGGCGAACGTCGATGATCCTGTCTGTCGAGATCCCCTGAGAATCAAAGCGGAAACAGGTGAGGGGCATGCCCGGATCTGTCTTTGCCATTCCTGACATAGAAGGAAACCAGAAGGAAGCACGACACTCCTAATGCTGGACTCCAAGACAATTTCGAATGCTTGCAAGTCTTGTTGTGCGCGGATCTACTACTTCTGCTCCTACGGGTCCCGCCCACGACGTTTAAGCTAAAGGCTAACATAACACCACATGGGGGCATCGAATCTGAATGAAAATCTTAGCACTGCAAACGACTTTTCTTTTCATTAGTTCCTTTGCCGTTTGCTTCTCTATCTCTGTTGCCCGGACAGGGTCGCCCCTGTTAATAGCAGGAGATGGTAATGGACCAGCGATTCGGATCTCTTGTCCGGCTAAAACCTCGCACCCTAGACTGTCTACTAGATTCCTAGTTGTGGCAATGAGCCAGGTTTCAGATGCTGTTAAGGTCGAAAAGATGTCTGAACGATGAAATCAAATGTAAGACGGTAAATTCGAAGTGACATAAGGGGCTTGGAGCTCAGATACTGTGACACATAAACCATCCAGGGAGAGGGATGACGAAATCGAACCTTGAGTATCACATGAGTTTCGTCGGGAAGGTTTACAGTGATGTCCATGACTACCGGAAGCACTGCAAAATTCAACAATGGATAGAAGGTCAGATTCGGAAGCTGCTAACCGAACTAAAGGATATGTCTTTCTGATAAACATAGAAGATATGCATATACCCTTCTCTTCCTTCTTCTTCTTCTCTCCTTTCGCCTTTCCGCGGTTGTTCCTGGGCGCCATTCTTGTCCTTCTCTCGATTGAAGCAAGCTCGAGCGATTTGTCTTCTTTAAACTCTACCTTCAAATTAACAGCAGAGATGACCTTATCGTCTTATCCTTCCCATTCACCACACAGAAACAATAATACAGAGGAAGCGGAAAAGAATAGAGTTTTATTGAATAACAAGCTTCGGAAGCCCATACGACTCCAGCTACTTCCTTTTCTGACGTTCTATTGAATAACAAGTTTCGGAAGAAACCGCAGATTAATTTTCAAACAGTATTATCTCGACTCGGCTGATTAGCCGAAGAACGAATACTTCAGATAACTTCATAAAGAGAATGTACAGTTGCACCGAAAGTTCCAATCTTGTTGTTTCGAGAGTTAGACTACGTATGGTATTGGCATTACGAGCTCAGGATGGAAGCAACAAGCACCAGCTGTAGTGAAAATTCAGACAGAGTAGAACTAGAAAGATGTCTTAGTCTTTGAGCGTTGAAGAAGCAAGAGAGAAAAGGGTCTCTTTATTGAACAACAAAAGCTCTGAACTTGAAAACGCCGAGTAGCAAATGGTTGCATCTCAACAGTGGAAAAACCAAGATTTGCGTGGAAGAACCTGACGGAGATATGGCCGCTGCAATAGTAACAGCGCTTCAGAGATTGAGAAATGAAGAAGTGGTCCGAGCAATTCCCAATGAAGCTCTCATCCACTGAGGGGAAACGGAGTGAGAACGGAAGAGAAGAAATGAGGAGAGAGGGAGACAGAAAGAGAGGTATGATAAGGAAGGAAGGGCGGAGATTTAACAGTCAGACGTATGGCATTTTATGGTGTGATTATCATTTTATTTTGGATATTTCTCTGATTTATGGAAAAATTCCATATATAAATTGCGACTTTGAATTATCATATTTTTTGCAAATTGTAGAGAAAAAAGGGCCACCCGCCAAAGTTACTGCAGCACATTTGCAGACAAGGAGGGACCACTTTTCTGATAAGATTTCACTCAAGACTAGGAAGACAAAGGCAAAATCAGCAACAAAAAAAAAGTGCAGAAAATGTTTCCTCGATGGTTTTCAAGTTTCGGCCAAACACCGGAAAGTATCGTCATTTACTTAAAAAAAGACTTTTTGGAAAATATTTTTTTGGAAATCCATATTTTCCGCGAAACAAACGGTGGCTGATATTTATTTACTTTCTCAAGTCATCCATCCATATACTTCAGAAGTTGAAATGAGAGAGTTCTTTCTTTCTGCTGCTTAATGAATTGCATCTCGGATGAGGAGAGGAACTCTAGAATGCCCCTCTAAGCAAATCGTTGCCCGAGTTCTTATTTCTTTCCAGTTGACCGAACTTAGATCTGCATTCACATGTGTGCTCGACTCGCCTAAATCAGCATATTCTCCCCATGCTAGTCCACGTTTCTTGACTGACTTGATGGCCAAATGGATAATTTTACTGCAGGGGACATTCCTATCACTACTTGGTGTGGAATAGCTCGCCTGGGAAACAACTTGATGATTCAGAATCCCTCAAAGTTGCTGTTGAGCTAGAGGAAATAGACAGAGGGTCAAGGGCGGCACAACCGGATCCATCTCCACCGTGTAATGAAAAAATGACCAGCGGTTGTTGGCGGTGCGCGACATATACTTAGTCAAACCATACATCTTCGTCCCCAGAAATATGTAATGCACACTTTGGTTTGCGATGCCAGAAATAGTGCAAAACATGCGGAAAAACCAGGCTTATTGTCCAAGTAATCAGATCGACAGGATGACAACGTTTCTGCAATTGCAAGTGTATGTATACCAAAATCAGGTTCCATGTGGGTGGAGGATAACCCACCATTTTTCTTTCACGACATTGATGGTTGGTGGATAAGCTGACCCTGACCTTCCATTTCTTGTAGGGCACCTTCAACTTTGGAGCAGAATGTTGATGAAGGCAACCGTCTTACAGGTCTAGGAAAATCTCCTGCCATACATCTCTACAGGAGAAACTGACATGTTTAATTGCAGGAGGAAAGATTTGCAGAATAAGATGGGAGGAAACGGATCCTTTATTTGGTTAACTTGTGAGGATTAGCGAACTCTGGATACCGATGACCGTTTGGCGACCGTTCAACGGTCTACGCCATTGCGTAACGCAATTCCTCAGCTCATTCTCGTCTAGTCCTCGGTTATTGCGTGGTTCACGATTTTCCAAGGGGTTTTTTTTTTCCCTTGAAATTTGTCGAGAGAGGTTTGAAACAAGAAAGAATTGGCAACGCAGCCACTTGCTATGATAATGTTTGTTTGGCTTCATCTATGAGGCAAATAGGACATCCATACCACATCCTTTCAACGTTGGCTTTTGTACACATCTTGCCAATACCGGTTAGGGGGCATCGCTGAAAGCTGTCCATGAAAATTCATTACTGGAAACTTGTATTCAGGGCTTCAAGGGGGGCCCTGGATGTGTGTGGAAGTACAAAAAGAAGCTCTTTCTGGTTGACAGAAGCTCTTTCTGGTTGCCGCTGTCCACGAGGCAAAGTGAAGAAATAAGCAATGAAGAGCCGGGGAATCTGGACGGTGGAGAGGTCTCATGCCATTATTATTGGCCAAAGCCATTGCGTTTTGCCTTGGTTTCGTGTCAGCAAAAGCAACAATAATGTAATCTTTCTATGGCAAGAGCTAAGTCTTAACAGAGATGAAGACACGTTTCAGGATCATCTCACGCAGCAATCGTCTAAAAGTGGTGGCCAGGATTATTCTTGCTCCCGTCTGATTGGATATTCTAAAGCAGAATTGTGACAAGTTTGCTTTCTCTACAATAATCAACAATAGTAATTCCCCATTAACATGTTTAGTCAAGCGCTAACACAATCTCCAATCAAGAGAAAGGGCAAAATGAAACCTCAGGCGTCAATATTTATATACGATGCTCACTTTAATGTCAATATTTTCTTATCACTTAAGTGCCAATTTTTTTTAGAATGATTATTTAAGTACTAATTCCGGTGAGGTTGCTAGAAATTTTTGTCTTTAGCACTAAAGTGATCATTTTTTTCTCCGATTTGATACTAAAATGGTCATTTTTTGGATCACTTATAAGTGCTAATTTTTTTTTCTCAAAAAAGCAATTATTTAAATGCCAACTCCAATGAGGTCGCCAAAATTTCTCACCATTGACACTAAAGTGATCGTTTTTCTCTGATTTATCACTTAAGTGATTGTTTTTTGGATCATTTAAAGGCCAATTTTTTTTGAAAAATAATCATTTAAAAAGTGCCAAGTCTGTTGAGGTATTTCTCGCCGTTGGCACTAAACTAATCGTTTTTTCTCCGATTTGACATTTAAGTGATCCAAAAAATTATATTGCCGTCAAAACGAGCGCCGTACATAAATGTTAACACTTAAGTTGTCCTTATATCCAAGAGCAAGCAATAAACAACACCAAAATTCGAGGTGTCCACCCAGAAAAGTTTCATTAATCCCCGGGAGGACCGTCTTTAGCCAAGTGGGACGGTATCACGTCGCATTTCACTGGCTTATTATACCATAGAGGGCCATCTTATGACTAAATTATGAGCTTTTCTTTGTGCAGCCATGTAATCCATGGGTTAGTTTTTGTTTTTTTTTGTCTTTCCAGTGTAATCCACGTGCCGATTAGTCATGCCCGTCGACATGCTATCGGGAGAAAGTGCATCTAAGATTTGCATAATGAGAGTCCTAGATTGGTCAAGACCATCCAATCACATGACCGGATGTATCATTTTGCAATTGACCAATCATCTCTCCAGCATCGCCGGAATTCGGGAATTGTGTTTCCATGACATTCAATTGTCTTCTTCGTGTAATGCTTACCCAAATGGAATACGACAGGTACATACTTAAATGACATTATTTTGGTGATCACTGACGCCACTACCCGCGTCATTCGTCATTTAGGTAGACATGAACCCCTGTTCGCCTGCCCGGAGTACTACCTTAAGTATGACTTGTGATAAATAATATCTGCTGGTCAAAAAGTTATGCACTATCGTTTAATCATCTTCAGAATGCAAGAGTGCACTTGAACACGTACCATGAGGCTCGCTTCGGCATCTCTCCTTCATCATGTTGGAGCCAAGAAGATCGGCAATCGCTCCTTCATTATGCTGTAGTCAATAAGATCAGCAAAGACAGTATGTTGCATGATTACTGAAAAATCAACCTTGCGGACAATGGGAGTAATCACCAGTCGCTCGCATATGTACTACTGATTTAATCATCTTTCTACCCCTCTGAAACTAATTTAGACCAAAAGCACCATTATATTCGAAGCACTATATACAGAAACTAGAGGTACTTCCGCCAATCTCAGACAGAACCATAGGGCAAACGAGTGTGAAAGGAGAAGGGCAGGAGCATCCACTAGGATACAGTCTTCAAGTCCTGAGTTGAATTCTCCACGAGTCAGCGCTTGTATCCTGGAAATGTCTGTTGTCATTCCAGGATAGCTCGGGTCTACCCTTTCTGGTCCATGTCACCGTTAGGCCTTTGACACGTACACGAAGAGAACTCTTGAAGGTCAACTACGCAAATTGAGAAGCATAAACTTTTGCATTTATAGTCATGATTATGCCCTGGGTATCATCCACAGTAAGAACCACTAACTCAAATGATCGAAGTCTCTTCAATCAATTCTCTCATGTTTCAACCCAAATTGAGCCAAAAGATAACTTAGAAAATTGGCATCCAGCACTGGCCTTAGAAAACCCTGAAAGGTCAAGAGTCTAGGACCGCTGCTCTTCCTCAATGCCTCATTGCTCACACCACATGATCACCGACCGAGCATTTCACAATTCCAATTTGTGGCAGCACCAAATAACACCCCCACCTCTCAACATCAATTGGGGAAGTCACCATTGTTTCCTAGGTCAGGATTAACCCCCCACCCCAACCCCACACACGCACACACACGCGCACACACAAACCAAACAAACCCCCCCATGGCTGAAACACTGTGTGGCCATAACAGATGCTTGAATAATAAAGCACGAAAATCATATCGAGGTTTTTAGGCAAACAGACACACACCTTGATTGTGTTTTCTCTTTGGTCTACAAATACTGTCTCAGTGGGAAGGCAAAATCGTTTCCTGAGCTAACGAATGCATCGAATTGCAAATAACATCCAGCCTACAGGTTATTTTCCTGCACAGTTCACGAGTGTATTGTCAGATTCTCTACTGAAGTCCAATTTCAGTCAATGCTGTGGCCGACTTAATTAATCTACAAGACCAAAGACAGTACTAAAGAGTCGTAAAATTCCACAAAGTGGTAATATATTGGTCTAGCCCTAGTCTTCTGTCAAAGCGCAGTCAAACTTATTTTTCAAGCATAACAAAGGGATATCAAAGTAAACTTTTTGAACTCCACATTCAGCAAGTTCAACTAAAGACGCCTGTGTCGGTACCTTCAAGATAGATGTTCTAGAAATAAACTAGACCTGCAAGAACCCCTGAGCCTTTGATAGATAAGCCAGTAATACTTCTTGTGGGGGAAAAAAATATCTCGGAACTGAGTAAAAATGCTACCTAGTGCCATGGTTTTTGAAAGAAGTGAAGGGATAAATATTCCTTGTAGTACCTCCATGTCTCTAAAATCTCAAATCTTCGTCCACGGTGGCTGGACTCGACCTCCAATTCAACATAAGTTTATATCTGGGCTTAATCTCATTTTGTAACTTCCTCACTTGTGATGCTGATTTGCAATAACTATTTGATACTGAATGCGAATCTTCCTCCAAATGGAGAAAATGGTGAATATAAGCTCATCTTGTCCACAATCTTGATAAACCAAAATGGGGAAACAGGGAGTGTGCTTGGTTTAAAGCATGACAACACAGTACATAAGAATCTCCTCTCTGATGGTGAAGCTCCATCATCATGCCTCACTTTTGTTTTTGTTTCTACAATAAGACAACGGCAAAAAATCATTCAACTTTCATATGGATACACGAAACATATCACCACACACAAGACAATGGCTCCACGACTATCATAAACTAGAAGTGGCATCCACTGTCCATATGAAAGTTGCGTTCAAAAATAAAAATAAAAAATAAGATACAGAAGCAACGTGAATAACAAAGGAAGGATCAGTTTCAAGCTATGACCAATGCAAGAAGCACGATGGGAAATGAAACGCAAATTGTCAGGAAGATGTCTAGCTTAGCATCCAAAATTAGAATGCATCTATCCATTCTATTCAACCAATAGCCCTGTCAACAGCGGTAGTGCAAGGAACAATCATTGTAGAAGAGCTTACAACAGTCACGATGCAATGACCACACAAGGACAGCGGCCCTCTTCAATTCCGGACTCATATCACCACTGGCGACATGAATTTCTTCCTCAAACCTTTTACTTTTGACATCATATCCTTCTCATGTGACTGTAAGTAATCAGGAAAAAGGGTACGCTAATAATAAGGAGGTGAATGTACGAAGATGCAAAAAGATTTTTAAGTGGAAATTACTTATGAGCAAAGGAAACAGAATTCATTTTGGTAAATATCTGCACTTGGAGTATAATTCAGCAAAATCCACATTATAACCGGCAGAATCATTCAGTTCTAGCCTAATTTCAACCCTCGTGCTTCTTTCTCGGCCTTGTGCAGGAAAAAATGTCAGGTGGTCTAAGAGGGTGAAAGAGGCACACTTCAATATCAAGCGTGCATGCTTGATTCTATAGAGTAACATTAAAACTACCCGACGTTTTGATGCGTCGAGGTAATTGGCGGAGAGTCCTTTTCCTGTCTGCCTCTCAAAGACTGACATTCTATACAATACACAAATAATGGGAATGATGTGATATAACCCGATATCTGTGGACATAAAAGGAGGAAAAAAATCACAATCGAAGTGCCAGAAAAGCATCTGCTAATGCACAAAAACATGATGACAAGGAAGTTCCGTGGACGGCTTGACGCCATTCCAGCTTCGTCGTAGGTTTTAGGAATGCTAATCCTGTCGAGCTCCAAAAAATAGAAGCCCGTGAGTTCAAAACGTCGTGTATGAAGCAGAAGCAGCGTAAAATATGCAAAATCACCAAGCCGCGTGAACATGCCAAGCAAATCGATCCAGCACCAGAAGTAAAAGCAAAACAGATGACAAAATCGTAACTTGTAAGCAACCACTGCAGGGCAAGAATCCTCGTCCCGCCACTCTAAGCTCTGTTCCGCCATTGAAGGACGGAGAAACAGTGTAAGAATGACAAGTTAGCCATCCCCCCCCCCCCTCTCTCTCTCTCGATGTGAGCAGATGTGAGGGCGGCAACCGCCGCCCTCGCCGTCCTGAGGCGACGGTTGTGGGTCCGGCTAGCAATTTGCTTAGAGGGTTGATTTTTCGATTTTTTTTTTCATTTTTGAACTTTCATTATTTTTTTCCACCAAAAAAAAAAACCTTTCATGCTTTTAATAAACGATTATTGTATTACTGTGTAGAGACAGAAAAAAGGAATTTTTTTTATCTATTTTCTCTCTAACTCTTCTGTATTTTTGCTCTGTCTCTTTGTGGAAAGCGAGAAACGAGCTCCGCACCTATAATATTAGCGTTTTCACAACCCCAATCCGTTTACCAGCAAAGCCACCTAGGGTACGTATGGTAACGCTCCAGAAACGCGTATGGTAAAAAAGTGATCCCAAAGTATTCCGAGAACACTTTTGAGAAACAAAAACACTTTTGGAGCAGAAACAAGAAACAAAAAAAACATGCTTCTGTGTTCTCGGAACACTTTTTAAAAACACATTTGGAACATTTTTTTGAAAATAATTGGGAACACTTTCTTGAAAGTAATTAAAAATAAAAATAATTAAAGAATAAAATAATTAACATAAAAATAATTTTTTTGAAAAATAAAAAATAAAAAAGAATAAAAATCGAAATAATAAAAATAAATAATCAAATAAAATGATTAAAAATAAAAAAAATAATTTTTTTGAAATAATAAAAAAAATACAAAAATCGAAATAATTAAATAATTAAAAATAAAAAATAATTTTTTCGAAAAATAAAAAATATTAAAAATTGAAATAATAAAATAAATAATAATAAAAATTTAAAATAAAATGATTAAAAATAAAAAAAAATAATTTTTTTGAAATAATAAAAATAAAAAAAGAAATAATAAAATTAATTAATTAATTAAAAAATAAAAATAAAAAATAATTTTTTCGAAAAAATAAATAATAAGAATAAAAAAATTTCGAAAAAATAAAAAATACTTTTCGAATAAATAAATAAATTTAAAAATAAAATAATTTCAAATCAAAAATAAAAAAATATTCTAAATAATAAAAATTAATTGAGAAATCGAATCATTTACAAAGGGTATTTTTTATTAAACGGCATTTACGTCAAAGTTGTATCCAAATACACTTTTCAATTACAGTTTATCGAACAGTATTTGCATTCAATTATGTTATCATATGTTTATCTACTTGGAAATATTTATGTATAACTCATAATTGTAATTTTTCTTATATATGGAAAACATATTTCATGTTCTTATTGCTCAATTCTAATTTGTCTTTTGTTTCATTTTTTTTATTGTTAATCTCATCCATATTGAAAAAATTAGGAATAGAATTAAATGAAAAAATTAGGAATATAATTTTTTTTGTAGTTAACAAATGCGTTTTTGTTCTTTTTTGTTTCGAGAACAAAAACTTTATGTAGTTACCAAACGCGTTTCTATTCTTTTTTTGTTCCGAGAGCAAAAACTTTATGCAGTTACCAAACGCGTTTCTGTTCCTAGAAATCGTTGCCGGGAACAGAAACACAAAAAAGCGTTTCTGTTCCAAAAGTTGTTCCGGGAACAGAAACGTTACCATACGCACCCCTATCGACCCGACTGACTGCATAAGATATGAAAGTTCATTCAATTTTAAAAAACTCATACCAAAAATAAATATATATATATATATATGTTGAAAGTTCAGCAATCAATCACATTATATGTGTAAGTTAAGACCAAAAACAAAATTACTAGTACCATATTAAAAAAAAAATTGAAGTAACTTATAAAACATGAGGACAATAATCAGAAGTAAATAGATCATTATCTATAGTGTTGACGTTATTTTGTTCGGCAAGAACATTTAACTAAATATCGCAACTATACGGAGAAGCTGCTCTTTCTTTGTTGTATCAAACTGTGTTCCAATACATTATAAGGACATAATTTTTCTCGTTATTCGTAATTCCTCGTAAAAAAAAATTAATACGTTCTACGTTGCTCTTTCAACATTAGTTAGTAAGTTTTGTATAGACAATAAGTTTTCTCCAATTCATATCTTCATCTCGTGTTTAGCACCTTCGATTAGAAATTAGCCAGAAATTTCTAACACAATTGAAAATTTATCTATAAAAAAATTATCAATATTACAAGAAATGTTTGATCCAAAAAAATGAATATTACAAGAGATGAAGATTTTCGCATTACTCAATATAGTTCCTTTGTTATATAAAAAAATTTACATTGTCCTTTTTTATTTTTAACGATCCTAGCATGTGTTTAATCGGGTGAGCAATACAAATCGCGAGGCGAACAATCTGTTTTAAACTTTGCGAGAATAGATGAAATTCACATCAAACGCTACTCAGGGCATGCATTTAAACTGGCCTTTTTCTTTTAGAGTTCTAATTAGGTAAAGAAGTTGTTCTTTTTTGGTTTACGCTAGATATATCCCGACATATTAGAAAGGGTTGATTTTTTTCTTGTCATTAGATTTTAACATATTTTAGCCAGCTTCAAAATGATTACAACTTGGTCAAAATTTGTTCTAATAAATAAAATTTTAATTTCCATTATAATGATTTCGGACAAAAACCGCCCTCCGGATGGGGCCGGGCCCACCACAACGCAAGCCATCCATTTCAAAAATATTTTAGTTCACGACTTCCCCAAGACCAAATTTCGTGCAATCTCCCTCCAAATTTGATCCTTAGGCTACGTGCCCAAATATTTATTCTCATTAATTAGTCCCCCCTCGGGATCTAGCGGATATTGAAACAAGGAAAAATTTTGTTTAAGTGCCCGAAGTGTTTTTATTTTTTTAAATAAGGATTTAAAATAGACTTTATTTCAAAAAAGAGCATAAAATACTGTCTTTGTTACAAAATAGGACCTGAGGACAATTTAATTATTTCATTTTTTCCTTTCTTTTTATTTATTTATTTTTCCCTACCTCCTCACCAAT
Source organism: Psidium guajava (assembly GCA_016432845.1). Lineage (NCBI taxonomy): Eukaryota > Viridiplantae > Streptophyta > Magnoliopsida > Myrtales > Myrtaceae > Psidium > Psidium guajava. Next base: position 2,050,072 of record CM028232.1, read on the forward strand.
GTCCAATTTCAATAACTAGCCACTGATAAGGGCCGAGATAGAACTCTGGTGACAGCAACGGCCTCGCTTAGACAAGCTGAGGGCGGCCCTCACTAGCCTCACCCAGGTGAGTCAAGGGTGCCTGACTCTAGGGCTATCCTCGTCGGCTAGATTTGGTGAAGGCAACTCTTGCCTTACTAGGGTGAGGGCCACTACCCTCGTCGAAAGCCTCACCCCGCCCTAGAGGTTGCTGGTGTGGGTCTCACCTGGGCAAGCCAAGGGTTGGCCTTAATGGCCTTGCCTAAGTGAGCTAAGGGCAACACACATCGACCTTGCCCGATAGCTGCCCTCACTAGATTTGCCCCTCGCCCTTGAGGCTGCCAAGGGCAATGCTCGTCACCCTCGCTTGATGGCTGCCCCTCAAACTCGCCCTCAAGGTTGGCAAGGGCCTCGCCTGGGTGAGCCAAGGGCCAACCTCAACGACTTTGCCCTGGCAAGTAGAGGGCAATCCCTCGCTAGCCTCCTAGGGCGAATCAAGGGTTACCCTCACCTTGCCAAACAAATCAGTGAGTTGTCTCTATAAAACAGATGATGAACAGTGCCCCCCTGGGTTGAAGACGATGAATAGTTCATTGAAGAGAGTAAACAAGTGAGCGTCTTGGCAAAACAAAGGAAAGAATGAAAAAAAAAGAGAAAATCAATAAGGAAAATTACAAAAATGCCCTTGATTAGGTCATCTTTTGAAAAAAGATAACGCTTCATGCACTTATTTGAAATATGGTTCACTTTATGATCTTATTTGAAAAACTAAAATGACTTTAAGTTTTCATTTGAATTTTTTCCTTGAAATAGTTTACAATAAAAAAATTAGAAAATCGAGCCATCTTCGGACAACACCAAAATAAAAAGTTAAAACTATCGAATAAGAAACAAAGAAAAAAAGGAAAAAGTAGAAAAATATAAATAATGAAAGTTTCCTTGATTCGGCCCTTTTTTAAGCAATAAGCACATTTCAAATTTTTATTTGAAGCACGATTTACTTGTGATAATTTCATGTTATTCTTGAAAAATTTTCTATATTTGTGGAAGCTTTTCTTCCATTGGCTGATTATTCTTGTACGAACCAGCATGTTTTCTACCGTCAACGATAACTTTAGTAACTTTCCCACTTCAAAATGATTAGAAGTCTGTTAGAAATTATAGACATAAATGTAAATATTTCACAACAAAGAAAGAACTTTCCAATATTAAAAAAGAAGTGACAATATTCCCATTACTCTATACCTCTTCTATTTGAAAAAAAAAACATTTTCCTTTTTTTCCCTCTTATGATTTTGGCATGTGTTTTCAGACTAGATAAATCGGCGGCGAGCGCCAACCACGGCGGGGACAAACACCGCCCTGCGGCGGGGTACGGCGGGGCAGAAGCCATGCTTTCCAAAATAATTTCAGTTCGCGCCTTCCCCACGGCCAATTTCCCGTCAAATTCCCCCCCAAATCGAACACCTTTTTGGAGCCAAAAGCTCAAAGTCAAACCGCTCCGGACTTCGCGCCACGTCAGCACCGCCCCCCAAATTTTATTATTATTATTAAATACTTTTTACCCCCACAATCTGGCGAATATTAAAGCTAAAGGAAAAGAAAAGAAACATAGGGAGAGCCCCTCGGACAAACGCCATCCTCCGCGGCTGTTAAAAACCTGTCTGTCTGGCTGGCGATTGATTTCCGCTTACTCCTCAGCCAATTGATCCCCTCTCGCTATCGGAGCCTACTATTATAGGGAAGAACTCGACTCTTAGGGTTCCAATTGCCCGTAATTCGACGTTCGCGTCGTCAACGGGGGACGGCTCTCGATCTTTACGGCGGTTTCCGGTGTCCGGAGCGTTGCGATTGCCGTCGGGGGGTTTGGTTTTCGGTGCTGCTCTAGGGTTTTTTCGCGTTTCCGCGTGATGGTTAGAAGATGATCGTCAAGCGGCCGAAGAAAATTGAAATGCCGAATCTGAAGCGATGCACGTCGCAGGACCCCGACGGGGAGGTGAATTGGAAGAGGATGAAGCAGACGAATGGTTTTGGGTCGGCCAGCGTGAGCGGTGGTTCGGGCTCTTGTTGTATCAGCGGAGACTCGAATGGAAGCGCGGAGAAGTTTCGGCCTCCATTGTTGAAGTACTCGCGTCTACGCACTCGTGCGCTCCGTTCGCGGTTTGACGAGTCAGTTGTCTCTCCATTGAGAGAAGATGGGGATGTCCAGAATTCGAAGCGCACTGAATTGGTGTTTACGAGTCAGGTCAATTTGGAGAAGAGCAGGATAAATCGTGAGATACTCGAGTGCAATGAATTGGGGAGCAAGGAAGAGGCTGGTGGAAACGATTCATGTGGAAATCTGCAGGAAGTTAGAGTATTAGAAGGTACAGAGCTTGCGGAAGGTGGCAGTAGTAGTAAGCATTTGAGTTCACGTGGTTCGGTGGTATGCAATGTGAATTCTTCGCCGTCCGTCGATAGTGAGAAGTACGTGCCCTCTTGTACCTCAACGGCGCCGAGGAAACAGAGCTATAGGCCAGAGGATTTCAGCTTGGGCGATATCGTATGGGTCAAATGCGGGAAGAAGTACCCAGCTTGGCCAGCTATAGTGATTGATCCATTGTTGCACGCACCTGATTCGGTTTTGAAATGCTGTGTCCCTGGGGCCGTATGCGTGATGTTTTTCGGGTACTCCAAGAATGGAAAACAAAGGGTAACTGTTTTCTCGTCCCTCGATAAATCTCAACCACTTTCGCTGAAGTAAAAATAAGAAAGCAAAGACGATCTTTGCCCGCACTGGGTTGTCTCTCTGATCCTTATAAAGCCAATTTAACCTGCCAATTTAACATTGTGCAGGACTATGGCTGGGCAAAACAAGGAATGATATTTCCCTATGCACTATTCATGGACAAGTCAGTTAATTCTTGTCTTCTGTAGTTGTTTTGCGTAAGTTAGAAAAGATATAAGGAAGATTACAGTAGGTTCCTTCTTTTTTCTTTTTTAAAATTTCTCCAGATTTAAGAGTCAGACACGGCTTCATAAAAGCAAGCCAAGCGAGTTCAAAATGGCAATAGAGGAGGCAGATTTAGCCGAAGCGGGTTATGTAGACTCTTTTGGCTATGGGAGATTGGCTTGTGCAGAAGCAAATGCTAGTTTCAGCGAAGAGGCCTCTGGCTTCACTTCAGATCAGGTATGTCATTAGTGAATGGTTCGATTTGTTTACCACTTATGTTTTCCTGAGTTTAGGCAAGTGAACTGAAGAACTTTTACGATGGTAACAATTTAGAGTGCGACTAAAATAGGTCTAGGTCACTATTTACATCCTTTGAATCTTGTTTAGTTCTATTGTGTAAATAATGCTTCCCTGTCTTTCCATGGGAGCATATGACATTGAAAATCTTTATTAATGTATTCTCTGATGTAACATGGCTAAACTAGAAATTTGCCTGCAAACCATGGTGCTTTTAGGAAGTCTCTGCTTTAGAGGGTCATGTCTTCATTCCCATTTATGTTTTTTTTTTTGGGGGGGGGGAGGGGGGCGGTAAAGGTCATTTCCATTTGCCTTCATAATGATTGATATGATCCATACGTTGACGATAGATATTAGGTGGACTGTGAATAGCTTTTCACTTCTATTGGGATCCGAATTAATTATTATTTTTAAATTAGGTGGGCGTTTTTGTTAAAATCATTTCTGCACATTTTCCAGTGAAAGTGGGCTTCCTGTTTCCTTGATACAGGATATGTGTTCCAAGGATATGCAAACTTGTGACAGCTGTGGCCTCATCATCCCATGTAGAAGTATGAAAAAGATGAAAGGCCCAAGTGGTGAAGCTCAAACTTTGTGTAGACATTGTGCCAAGGTTCATAGTTGCATGTTTTGACTAGAAATTTCACGATAGGTCTATGAGATGACTCAGAGTTCTGACCAATGTTATCTTCATGATTTCTACAGTTACTAAAATCCAAACAATACTGTGGAATATGCAAGAAAATTTGGCTTCATTCTGATGGTGGAGATTGGGTAAGATATCTGACTGTTGATATAGTTGGCTTTCGTTCATTGACAATAATGAGCTGTTTGATGTTGTATCTTGCTTTGCGGAACTCTTTTTTAGGTATGTTGTGATGGTTGCAATGTTTGGGTGCATGCTGACTGTGCCAATATCTCCAGCCAGCTTTTCAAGGTGAGCATGCATGATTTGGTTTTGTCCCCAGATCTATTCATACTGCAAACACATGGGAATTGTCTCTGACATTCTTATACTCCAAGGATCTGGAGCTCTCTGATTACTACTGCCCGGATTGCAAGGCCAAGACCACTTGCAAAAGGCCAAACTTACAGAAGTTGGAGCCTAAAGAGAAGTATGCTCAGATATACATAACCTGTTTTGGTTAGTTAAATAGCCTGCTTGCATGTGTGCTCGTGCGTACGTGCACATATGCCTTTAAGGTTTGGTTAGGACTTGAACTAGATTGCTTGAATTTGCTCGAAACAGGTTAGTGGAAAAAAAGCAAGCTTCTTTGCCTGACAAGGTTTCTGTGGTATGCAATGGCATGGAAGGTTCATATATCCCGAAATTTCATCTGTAAGCCTTCAGTACTGAAGAATAAATTTCCTATGATGCTGCTTCATCTTTTCTGTGCTATCAACATTTTTCTTTTCCTCGATCTTTCTTTCCTCCATATCGTCTAACTGGATTGGACCTCCTTTTTTGTGGTTACCACCAATTGACTTAGCTTATTGGCTTTTACATCAGTATTAATCTGTTGTCTACTTGAGAATTTAAGTAATCTGAATGGTGTGTGTTGAAGACAACACAACTTTTTAAAACCTGCATAGCTTGGGAATGTTTTTAATTTACACGAGGTTTGTTGATAAGCTGCTTTGATTTCGTTCGTCTTTGTAGAATTGTGTGCAAGTGTGGTTCATGTGGTTCAAAGATGCAGACACCTAGTGAATGGGAACGGCACACAGGTTGCAGAGCTAAAAAGTGGAAGTACAGTGTCAAAATCAAGGATACGAAAGAACCACTGGAGAAATGGGTTGGTAGACTTTCCTGTGATTTCAAATTGTCACTTCCTCTAATTGTCACTTACGCTCTTCCTTCCTCTGTTAATTAATGCTAGACTTGCTTATCTAGTCTATTTGATTCTTCTGTTTATAAAAAACCAATCATGAACTTTGTTTGAATACTTCCAGCGATGAATTTACTGATAAAGTAAATACCATGGAATGGCTTTTGCTTATATGGCTTGTGGTGTGGTGTAGTGTCCATCATTTATACTTTATGTGCAGCTTTGGTCATTAACATATGACATACTACAGTGGCCATGGGTTTTATGTCATGGATTGTTTATGCTATCGTTATTACACAGCTTGTATCATGTTTCTGGAATCTATAGTCTTGGTCATCTTAGGAATGATGTATTTTAGCATATTAGTTAATTATCTTTCAGCACATGTCATTTGAGTTTCCTTATTTCCTTGATTTAATCTTTTTCTCATGTTAAAGATTTCCACTTGGAGACTGAATATATTCTCAAGACTCAGATGGAAAGAAAACATTTTTAGGTCATTGAGGTAGATGTACTCAATGATATTAGAGGGTCTGAAACTGTCTTTTGGCAGCCTTTTCATGTGAAATAATATATCTTGGCGATGATTTTATGTATTGTATATGTGGTGCTTATACTTTGTGTGGCCAAAATGCAGTTTCATGCTAATCTTGTGTAACTTCAGCTTGCAGAGTATGCCGCACTTGGTTCTGATCCTTTGAAGTTAGATAAGCAGCAGTTGATGGATTTCTTGAAAGGTAGTTCTTGCTTTTACCATCAAAATACACACTGAAAGTTTTCATGGTATATGTGGTACAATTGCTTCTTGTCTGCATCCCGAAAAGGAAGGATTTGGTGCTTTTGCTATAGCGGTTGTAGCATTTGGTTGTGGCTTTTGACTATTGGTGTTAAGTACGATTCTTGTTAAATGTTGTGCTTGACAGTTATTGTTTACATGTACATCAAAGAGTTTGATATATTTCAACATCAACATCACCTTTATCCCAAATCAGTTGGGGTCGGCGGTCGATGAACCCAAAGCAAAAAGTTTAAAAATATACTAAAATAAAAGAAAAAAACATGGGTACCTCAAAAATAAAATAAAGGGCAGCCTGGTGCATGAAGCATCCTCGCGAGGCGGGGGTCCGGGGAAGGGCCCCACCACAAGGGTGAAAGGAGACAAGCCTTACCCTGCATTTGCAAGAGACCGCGTCCAAAGCTCGAATCCGTGACCTCCAGGTCACACGGCAACACCTTAACCAGATGCGCCAAGGCTCCCCTTCAAAAATAAAATAAAATAAATAAATACATAAATAAATATAAATAGATAGAAAGACTAAACAAGGCATTCTGGAACATAGGAAATCCTCGTCTACAATGTGAATAGCTTTCCTTTATTCCGTCTCAAGACAGATTGGACGTCAATCTATTTCCCATTTCATTAAATCTTGTTTTACTACCTTCTCCCAAATAAGTTTCGGTCGACCTTGTCCTTTCTTCATATTGTGTTCTTAATAACACACTTCTATTCTTATTGGAGTATCTAGGGGTCTACGGAGAATATATCCAAACCATCTCAATCTATGTTCTCTCATCTTCTCTGCCACTGGTGTTATTCTAACTTTTCGTCGAATATCGTCATTTCTTATCTCATCCATCCTTGTATGACCACACATTCACCTTAACATCCTCATTTCCGCTACCCCAATTTTATGCTCATGTTGCTTTTATACTTGCCAACATTCAGCTCCGTATAGCATTGCAGGTCTCTGATATATTTCAAAAAAAAAAAAAGAAGCAGAAGTTTGCGAGCAGACTGCAGCCCCTCTCAAAAAAAAAAAGAAAAAAAGAGCTTAGTGTTTGGAATAAATGAAAGTGCTTTATTATTTATTTATCTTTCTTTACTGCAGAGAGTTATGAGCCTGTTTCTGCAAAATGGACAACAGAAAGGTGCGCTGTATGTAGATGGGTTGAAGATTGGGACTATAACAAAATGATAATCTGCAACAGGTTTTCTATCTTTTCAGACAGCATTTGTCCACTTTTTTCTGGTATTTTAATCTAAGTTCACCAGATAGTTGGATTTTCTGTAAATGAACTGGACTCGCTCTGGATTGCAGGTGTCAGATAGCTGTGCACCAAGAATGTTATGGGGTAAACAACGTTCAAGACTTCACTTCATGGGTTTGTAGAGCATGTGAAACACCTGATGTGAGGAGGGAGTGTTGTCTTTGTCCGGTAGAAGGTCAGATTCAATGCCTTAAACTCCTATTGTCCTTGTATGTTGTTTCTTATGCTTTTAAATAATGTGACGTACATGATGACAATTGTTTTGATTTTTTAAAAATATTACTATTGGGTTTTTGAGGAAGTTCTGTCGTGTGAAATTCATTACCATAGTTGTGTGACTTTTGCTCTGAATCTATGTCTTGGTGTTGTGTGAGTTAGTGTTTTTTTTCGCTAGAAATTGTTCTGACTGGCTTAAATGCTGGTCTCTAGGGGGTGCTTTGAAGCCAACTGATATTGAGCCACTCTGGGTTCATGTCACATGTGCTTGGTTTCACCCTGAAGTAGGTTTTCTGAATCACGAGAAAATGGAACCGGCCACTGGAATACTTAGAATTCCTCCGACTTCTTTTTTGAAGGTAACCCATGCTTTAAATTACAGTTTTGAAGATTGCTGTTTCTTTTATGTGGAGGATTGTAATTGTTGTGGGAATGAAAAAAGCTTCCAGCAATAGTGGAAAACCTGATTTCATAATAACTTTATAGCAGCTTACTCTTTAGTTGTGTATTTGAGTTTCTTGTGTTGATTTTGTTTGTTGTCTGCTGCTCGATTTAATTTCTTTTAACTTCTAGTTGCTCACTGCTTCTTCTAAATTGATTTTTGTTTGCCTTTGGTGCAGAGTTGTGTAATATGTAAGCAGACTCATGGTTCGTGCAGTCAATGCAGCAAATGTGCTACTTATTTCCACGTTATGTGTGCTGCAAGAGCAGGACACAGCATGGAAGTAAGTCCTTATATATAAAATTATTATTTTTGTGACTTTTATTAGAAGCGACATTGGTAGAATAAGTAGGATATACTAGAGAGATATCATGTAATTGTACACTGCTCTAAATCTTTGGTTTCAGTTGCACTGCTTGGAGAAGAGTGGGAGTCAAATAACAAAGAAGTTGATATATTGCGCCGATCACAGGTTAGATTGGTTCCCCTTGTCTACATGTTTTGATTTTTTTGTTTCAATCTCATGTCTAGATTTTTTTTGTTAGATCTGTAGCCTAGAAGATTTAGCAACTATGATCCACTGACTTAAAACTGTATGATGCATGCGGCCTTCTCCTGCAAAAGTATGATTTTACATGGGTGATTATGTAGAGGATTTGAAAGCCAAGAAGTTGGTTATAAGTCTGTCATGGTCATTAGCATTTTACATCAAAAGCCAAGAAGTTGGTTATAACTCTGTCATGGTCATTAGCATTTTACATCAATGTAGTGAATAATTAGTCAATGTTTATGCATTGATCTTGATTTACTATTGATGAGAAAGAACTATTTCTCCCATTTTTGCAGTCCATTCTAAGGTAAGGACACTTTTCTGTTGCAATTTGAACTTTAGAAGAGGTAGTCATCGTAAATGTGTTAGCAGTTAAAAATTTAGGAGGTTGCCAGTATATGTTCTATTTTTTTTTTTACCCCCCCCCCCCCCCCCCCAAAAAAAAAAAAAGAGCACATGTTCTATTTTTACAGAGCTAATTCTAATTGAAAAGAGTTAATTGCATATTTTGAACCATTTTGCTATGGCATGTTTGGTAACATAATCTGCTGCTGTATTTTATGAATCATGATGGCTGGGTGAACTCTGCTGATTAATTTGAACAAGGTCTGTTTGATTTGGCTTCTCATATTTTCACATTCTTACATCCTGCTTTGCGTCTTAATAGTCGTCAGTTGACATTAAGGTGGCTAAAGCGTACTCAACCATGCATTGTCTTGAAATTGTTGAGCTCCTTGACCATCTTGAAATTTCATTCCTGTGTGTTTGTCAGTCAAGTAGGCACATTCTGCTCCTTTCTGCTTCATTGTGTACATTTGAAACATTAAGGTCACATGCTTTGGCTTCTATCCAGGGTCCCAAACCCAGATTCTGTTGTGGCTGTTCATACTCCCTTAGGGGTGTTCTGTGCTAGAAACTTGGTTCAGAACCAGCAGGAAAACTTCAAAGGTTCGAGGTTGATAGCCTCTAGGAAAGAACTTCCCGAGTCCTTAACTGTCAAGAATGATGAAATTGAACCACTCTCGTCTGCAAGATGTCGGGTCTTCACGAGATCTAACAAAATGGTAATGTATCCATGCAGCTCTGAATTTCATTGCCACGATCATCATTTCAGTTGTCTGCCTGCAAATATATTGTCTATTTCAGTTGTGATGTGTGCTCGTTCACTTGTCAGAGAAATGAAGAACCGGTGTCTCATCGCCCAATGGGGCCAAGCCATCATTCTCTTCAAGAAGTCATTAACATGCGAAATTTGGAAGTAATTTATCTACTATATCCTCTTTCTTTTCCTTGTTGGACCCCTTTTTTTCTCTACTTTACAGATTGATGGTCATATTAGTGTTTCACAGATTTCTTCTTTTCTTTTGCAGAAACAAAATGATTCTGCAATTTTCACTTCATTAAAGGAACGGCTTTGCCAATTACAAGTACATTTCGTCCTTCAATTTTTATTGTCATGGTTCACTTGATGTGACTTCTTTAATAGTTAATATTGAATTACTGTTTCAGAGGACAGAAAAGCATCGAATTTGTTTCGGTAAATCTGGTATACATGGATGGGGACTCTTTGCTCGAAGAAATATTCAGGAAGGAGAAATGGTACTTTCTTGTGTAAAGTACCCTGTTATTGCATATTATATTATGCTTTAGTTGGACGAAAATGTCGTACTGGTAATTATGCTTTTCATTTATATTTGGACATGGAGGACATGATAAAAAGAGAAGTATGGTGATTTCTGTTCTCATTGTTTTTGGTTTTTCATCATCTTAAAGAGTGGAGGTTCTGTGGAGGCCTTAGTAGAATGGGTCCATCTAACTTATGTTTTGCTAGCTCTGAGGCTGGTATGCTCTGCAGTGGTGTACTCTTTTCAGCTATGTTTGAGAGATCATATGAAACTAACAGTGCCATAGGCCTATTCAGAAGTGAGGTGAGATTGACACTAGACTTGTTCGTTTACAGGTTGCTGAATACCGTGGTGAGCAGGTGAGACGCAGTGTGGCAGATCTTAGAGAGGCAACATACCGCAGAGAGGGAAAAGACTGTTACGTAAGGCCCTAAAATTCCTTCTTGTGTGCACTGCACTTTGCCATTTTCACTATTGATGGAGTTAAGTTCGAGTTTGACTTAGAACCGAGCTCTAGCTTATCCAATATATGCTATTCTAAATGCAATGTTTTTTAAGGCATTCAAGATCGTCATCACTATTTTCACATTTTTAAGTAACTCACTTACTTGTCGCTTGCTGAGGATGCATAGTGCCTGTGGGTTTAGGAAGTGTGTTTCTTCATGATTTTTCCTACCAAAGCTTGGTCTCTTTGGCTCATCAGGTTCAATGATTAGCATCTGAATCATGATCTGCATTGTCTGTCAGCTTGTCGTCTAAACATGATAAGAAATTGTGCAGCTCTTCAAAATCAGTGAAGAAGTTGTAATCGATGCCACAAATAGAGGGAATATAGCTCGGCTGATTAACCATTCGGTAAGTTCAAATATGAGCATTCCTTAAAGGAATGACGGGCCTCTTCTGCTTTGAGTATTTAACTCATGAATTCCTAGTGTGACAGGGTTTTTGGTTGCTTATTTAAACACTGTCCTCCTTGATATGCTGCAGTGCATGCCCAACTGTTACGCCAGAATTTTGAGCATGGGTGATGATGAGAGTCGAATAGTTCTAATTGCAAAGACTAATGTATCTGCCGGCGATGAGCTAACGTAAGATTTCCTCCAGATGATCTGTTTGCACTTTTTTTTTTTCGGGTGGGAAGGGAAAAAAGGGAGCATAAGTTGTCGTGTGGGTTGTGACATTGATGTTGTTTTGTAGGTATGATTACTTGTTCGATCCGGATGAACACGAGGAACTGAAAGTCCCTTGCTTATGTAGAGCCCCAAATTGTAGGAAATTCATGAATTAGGTTAGCCATTGTACATCTGAGAATAGAGGCCGCCCTCCCTTTGTGGCGAGCATATGATTCTTTTAATTGTTTCCCCCCGAGGAAATTTTTGTAAATCTTTCAATTGACAATGACATTAATTGGGATGACCACCAACAAATTTTTGCGTGGTCGAGGTGTTAAATCTTTTTATGTTTCTTGTTTTTTCAAAGCTCTGATGTACATCAGGATCCAATTTACTGTGGTAGTGAAGAAGTTACGATACTTTGAAGCATGTGTTTAAAGAATTTTGCTTCAAGAAAATATGTTTAAGTATGGTAGGACATTACGCGAATTTTTCTAGAAAATATGTTTAAAGAAATTTTCTTGTCATTTTCTTATGCTTGGCTGTAATTTGCAAATAATTTGTTAGTAATTTTCCTGTAAAAAGGTCTTCGCGGACCAGTTTGCGGCCTCCATGGACTTGGGCTCGGGAACCTTGGGATTAGGCGTGACGGTCTTGGGTTCGAGTTTTAGGGCACGGTAGTGATGAGATGGCGTTTGTTTGATTAATTTTCCTTAGTACATTCAAATATCCAAATATTGAGCAAATGGCGAATAAGACCTACACATGAAGATGAATCAAATTTATTTGGAGTCCTGAAAATGTTTTCGTGCTATTGGTTTTAACGAGAAAGTTCAATTAACCTTTTTCGCTTTTAATTCAAAGTTTAAATGGGCTCGAGGTTTTATTCGGGGGGAAATTTGTCTTACATCATAATTCAAATTAGTTAAATAGAACATAAACAAATGGCTTGTCTTACAGCTTAATGCTCGAGTTAGCGTTGGGACAAATAAAGTGCTGTGGAGCTTTGTGGTGGTGCGAATGTGACTTAATCACAAAGTACTATCCTACACACACCTGTTTAATCTCTTAACAGATTTACATTTGCTTGATTATTCATGAGAAAGGCAAGGACGAGCCCAGCACAGTCTTTTTTTAATATTAACTGAAATCGGGCAAAATTACCCGGTTCGGAGTGGAACGGATAAAGCCCATGGACATTGATCCGTACCCGTATAACATTTCCCCTTTTTCGAAATCCGCGCGTCGCGCGCGTTTAAAGAGTAGACCGAGCTCCGCTTCCGAGCACAATCAAAAATCTGTTTCGAACAAGAACAGAGAGAGGGAGAGAGAAATGGGAAGGCGACTGAGAAGTGAGCGATCAGTGTGCGCCCGCATCTCTCCTCGTGCCAGTTACCTCGCTCCTCACTCCACTTTCTGTTGGTACTCTCTCTCCCCCTCTCTCTCTTTCTTCCAGCTTTGTCCGTTTCGTGATCAATCGAGCTTTCGGCTCGTTGCTCTGGCTTCAAGCGTGGATGTGTTGTTGCTGTTTCGTGTTGTTCAACGCAATCGATTCGAAACTGAGCTGAATACAACTGGCTTCTGCTCTATGTGTGTGGCTACGCTTCGTTCATACGCGTGCTGATCCGACGCCTGCGAGTTCCGTCGCGCGGTGGCTGTATACGTGAAGATTCGGATGCTCTGTTCTTCGTTTGAAGTTTGCTGGTGGATTGATTCGTAACTAGAATCTAGATGCAACATTTGGTTTCGCTTAGTTTCACCTTGGCCTAATTTGGCGATCCTCCGTAGTTTTGATTCGTAGCAGCGGATTTGATCGTCTGAGCTGCAAAAAAAAAAAAAAAAGCATGCGTGGTTCATGGCTCCGTTTGAAGTAGATAGGATTCGCCCTGTGCAGCTGCCTGAGATGGTTTTTAGCATCTAACGGTAAAAAAAAGTTTTCAACAGATTGAATCGTGTCTTAATTACTATGATTCTCTCGGATCTGAGGACGAAATTCAAGAGTCAAATGCATAATCTATGTACTTGAGATTTTCTGAAAGAATGAATTATACGCATAATTGTTCACGTGCATCGGAGTTCAGAGAGTTACCTTTTTCCTTTGATCTGTGTTGTCCACAACGATTACTTTTTATTTGCCCCTCCAATTAAGCAAGAATTCTAAAAATTTGCGTTCTCTTTTGAGCACGTAAAAAGCTATGAAGAAGACGTGTGGACGGCAATAGCAAGGTTTCTGAGCGGAAGGTCTCTGGTGATGCTTGCATTGACCAGCAAATGGTTCTACCGTCTCATGATGGATGAGAGCATATGGAAGTTTGCTTGCTTGCGTGATCTTCAAGTCCCTGAGCCTAAGCAAGTTACATTCAAGTGGATCTCGCTCTATGCTTCGGCTTTTGGTAGAAAACAGAACTTTTTTCCAATTTGTCTTTATTATAGAATGCAGCTGGTAAATTCGCCACATTTCTTTTTCCCTTTGACAAGATGGGAGTCACTCTTACATGTTTCGTCAGCAGGATAAGCATATTGGTGAGTAATTCTTACGGTGGTTTTGTTTCTGATATTTCCCCTTGAAAGATGAGACCAGGCGAAAAAAGGATAACTGCATAGGAAGTTGTCACCCCTTTTAGACTTAGAAATAGTAGTATACTAACAGTAAGAAGACCACATTTTGTGCATCGCATTACATGTTGTAATTTTGCTTTACAACAACGTTGTCTTAACTATTTCTTTCGATTGACGACTCAAGATTGGATGCGGATTGGTGCATTCTCGCTTGATTCATCACAGGCACTCCTGACTGAGAGTTTGAGTCCGGTTGAAATACCAGAAGCAGAGAATATGGACAAGTTATTGGAGTCTGGCACCTATTGCGTGCTGAAGAACGTCAGAACTGGAATCTGGATAGCTGGTACTCGCTAGTCGCAAAGTGCCCCGCCATTCTGTTCCACATTAAATATTTAGCATGAATGAAAGAAGCCCTTCATGGCTTCTCTAACCTTATGTTCTCGCATTTGTCTGCATGCAGATTTGCAGCTAGTTCGCTGTCCTATCTGTGACCTAAGCAACTGTGAAGGTAACCAATTGTGCTTTTGTATTAGCTAACATGATATAGCTCATCTAAACTATCGTTTGGAACTCAAAAGTGATCAAGGGCATCCGATCTCTTGCACTTGCTTGAATAGGCTAACGGGTAATGATTTAAATAGAAAAAGCCAACCCTCATCACAGGGTTCATGCATTTTAATTTTCAGAACTCATGAATTAACTGGCATTTTTCTATCTGTTGCCAATTGTATGACATGGTTACTTGCGTTAAACTGACCCTGAGTTTCTTGGTGGAAGGAATCATTTAGGCATTCAATGGAGATACTTAGTATCATCAGAAAAATAGAGATCAGTTCCTTTCCATAAGAGTCTCTTCTGGGATTGCGAAAATGGTCTCTGTGTATGATTTAGCCAGCAGAGTACTCAGAATATTATTCGCTGTGGTAGGAACCATGCAAACATTGGATGCAAGGCACATCGAACTCTTCCTCAGCAAGGGATACCAGGATGGAAAATGGGTATATCAGGTTGTCGGAGCTCACGATATCAAAAAGAATTCAGAAGCAGCTTCTGGAGCCATTTTTGACGTCAATCACATCAAAGATTCCTCAACTTCAGGTGACCACAGCACTTCATTCTTGCTTAATCACGATTGCTTTCCTCCTCAAAATTCCCAGGCATGCAGTAACCGACAGAAAATACCCCACTTTCATGCTAATTACTGAGCTTTCTGCTAGCAGCAATAGAAGCATAAAGAATCCATAAGCCGCTGGCTGACTAAGCTATCTCCTTTAGTCACAGGACCATCCCATAGTAGCAATCTGGGTAGATTTAATTGCTTGCTGTATTATGATTACAGAAAAATTTTCGTAACTTTGTTGCAGCAATTTTTGATGTCAAGTCGTGGGTGGGGAAGCCTGCTGATTGGCAACCAAAGGCCATGGTCACGGGCCATGCAGTTGCAGTAAATACCAATTTACAGAAAAATGAAGGTATTGCTCTAAATCAACCTGTTAAAAGTTGACATTTGCCCCCATTCACTGAATAGCTGCGTTGCTTCTGCATCAATGATGAAATGGCTGGTAATTATCTGATCTCATAAGATGGAACAATCTAAGAAGCAGAATGGCGACTTTTATTGTCACATTGAGAGTTTTTCTACTGTGTTGGCGCAGGATTGCATCTTAAATATCACATCATGAGAGCTGGAGCTGATGGCGAAGTCGTTTCCATCAGAATTTCTCAGCAGCTTCTGTGACTCATTTCCATATCACCCCGAAAAAAAAAACTGAAGACTAATACAAAATTAAATGCTTATACGATCTTTACAATACCAAAAGAAAAAAAAGATGCCTAACCAAGTTGATTATAAGGTGTGCTACCCTATCACCCACAACAAAGGACAAGGTCATTCACAGATTGTTATCATCTCCATAAGACTCCATTTTCGGCTCATTCTTGGGGACTCATGGAGCCGTACAACCAGTATGTGTATCAGACAAGGTAATCAGATGTTGCTGTGTTGATGTGTACAGACATGTACGCAACAGCTCCAGGCATGCACCTGGTCAAATTGAAATCTCCAGGTCAAAAGTTGGGCATGGAGAATTACACAAGGTACTCATGGACGCATGAATGTTAACTGGAGAATAACATTTCCTGTGAGGACTCTTCCACTTCGCGTAGCATTTCAATGGCATGTCCTGCGGTCTGTTTGACTGCTAATACTGACGTAGAAGAGCCAATTCTGGGTATTGTGCTTTAGTCAACCTTTTCTTATCGCCGACTTACTATTCAAACAGGGTGTTAGAGGCCAATAGATCAGTTTTATCAGGAAAATTCGGGCGATGTATTAACGTCATTGCCCTCACTTTTGGTAGTTCATTAGTACCTACTACTATCGATTAAAGCAAAAATCTCCCATTTCAGTAGTGTTGAGGTAGAAACATCAATTCAATCTTCCAACCAAATATCAAATCCCCATCTATTGAACTACCACCCTCCTAACCCTTCACATGCGGCTAGCTCCCATCAACAGACCCGACTACCCTGCCCCGAAACTGGGACAAAGCCACATTATCTGAGACTTATTCTGCATTTCTGCATATGTAATAAGATGGTAGGGGTTTGCACAGGAAAGAGAAGATGTGGCCTCTTAAGAGTTTGCATTTTCAGTTCCTTTTTCAAAAGGGAAAATTGGAAATTTCACCGGAGTTGGCAAAGTTGTATCCAATGTTCTTATCATAAATAAATGGAAACTACATAATGGTAATTAGCAAAGAGATTTCTTAGGCTCCATTTGGTTCATGAAAAATATGTGATTTGCAAATTTTTTTCTTATAAGTGATCATTTTGTATGACTTACAAAAAAGTCAAAAATGACCAATCAAAAATTATTTTCATCATTCATGAAAATAATTTTGATTGACTAATTTTTCAAGTAATGCAAATGATCATTTAAAAAAAAATTCCAGATCAATCATTTCTCGCGAATCAAACGGAATCTTAATTAGGTAAATTTTCTTCGAAATCCATAGTTTTCTTTACTTTCTTTTATTGTACTTCAATCTAACATTCATTTCGATTAAACCTTATGGTAGAATTTAGAAAAGCATAGCATGAATAAGATTTTAATTTATTAAATGTGCATATTGATCGAGAAATATTTATGTGGATTTTATAATTTTAACTTGATAAAATTTATTACATATTAGTAATCTCAAAAATTAACAGAATAAAAACCTCACTATGCATCACACGAGCATAACTTGCGATTTCCATATTTCATGACGTTCAGACTATATCTTCTATCATTTGAAGTTCTACAAATGTTTTGCGGGTCATTTTTCTACTTTTGGAGCAAATTCTAATACAAAAAGAAATGCATCGATGAGTGAAGTTAAACTGGTCCCGTGCATTTTACGGATTAGTTTTGCTCCTACGTAATAAAGGAGGGTTAAGTGGGTTTGGTTTGCTGGAAAAGTTCAATTTATTCCTTTTTCAGTCTTCTCTCTCCTTTAATATGAGGATCTACATTTTATTTCTTTTTACATATAAAAAGATTATGATGCTATCATATTTCGATATTGTATACTCAACTAGAGGTTTTTAAAAGACCTTTTCTACAATATGATTTGGCGATTTGCAAAATTAAAAACTATATTAGCCATTTTATTTGCAGGAAAAAGTTGTCTTTCCACTGAGCAATTTAGGTTCCTTTTATTTCACAAAATAAATTACTTCTGAAAAATATTTTTTTGAAAAGTCAATTTTCAGAAAAATGACTATATATTTCGATGTTTGGTTGAAGTATAAAAAATACTCAAAATATATTTTCTGTTGTTTGATATGAAAAATTAAATTAGATTTTTCGTTTGTGTACTCCTTTCAATAATTTTTTTATTTTTCCTATTCATTTTTTATTTTTCAAAAAAATCAAAAATTTTAATATTTTAATTATTTACCTTGATTTTTTTTTCTCTTTTTTATGTTTTTATTTTTTTCTATACCCGTAGTTCCCCCCATCCCACCCCTTCGCTACGACTCCACCCTTGCGAAATCCCCCCACCATAGCTCGCTCAGCCGTTGGCCAACCGCAATAGCGACGCTCGAGGTCACCGGCGAGGCTTGGCCTCGCTCAAGGCCGGCGACAACTAGCCCCAGTTGACACCGGCAAGGCCTCACCTCGCCAGATCTGACGAGTTCAGAGACTCGAGCGAGGTCAACCTCGCCTCACTGAACTCACCTCGCTCAACCTTGCCTTGCCGGGCTATCCACGGGCTCTTCCTTCTACGGTGGTTGGATGAATTCGGTGGTGGGAGAGAAAACAAGGGAGGGAGTGTGATTGTTTTCTGGCTGGAGAGAGAGAAAGGGATTGAAGGAATTTTAGAGAGAGAGAGAGTGGAAGGAGCAAAGAATTGGGGAAGGGATTTCCGTGTTGAGAAAGACGACGTGAGGACACGAGTCTGGACAATGATTTCTATTTTGGGTTAATACCGCGAAAAATCCCAAACTGGTACACTCGTGACAAATTTACTCAAAACTATTTTTTTTACCACGAAAAACCCCAAATTGGTACACTCGTGACAAATTTACCCCAAACTATTTTTTTACCATGAAAAACCCCAAACTGGTACATCTGTGACAAATTTACCCCAAACTATTTTTTTGACCATGAAAAACCCCAAACTGGTACACCTGTGACAAATTTACCCTAAAATAATTTTTTTTATCACGAAAAATCTCAAACTATTACACTTATGACAAATTTACCATTTATTAAATTGGTTCAGTACCATGAAAAATCCTAAATTGATAAACATATGGTAAATAGAGAGTAAAAATCATAAATCGGTATACCCGTGAAGTGCCACATGCCATCCAACTAAGCAATTTAACGTTAAATTTAATGAAAATTAAAGGAGGGTAAATTTGCTGCAAATATATCAGTTTGGGGTAAATTTGTCACAAATGTACCAGTTTGGAGTTTTTTGAGGTCAAAAAAAATAATTTGGGGTAAATTTATCACATGTGTACCAGTTTGAGGTTTTTCGTGGTTAAAAAAATATTTTCGGGTAAATTTGTCACAAGCGTACCAGTTTGAGATTTTTCGTGGTATTAACCTTCTATTTTTTAGAATTTAAAGAGACACTTTTCACGCTCCAAATGCAGAAACAAACGGAGCCTTACTCTTTCTTCGCCTCAACAAATTACTTTTGCACATGCGAGTTGAGAAAGAAGTCGATGATGTCAAGTAGATTTGACTGTTAAAAGAGGTAACGGCCGTTTCCGCTGTGCTGCGAATTGCCGGTGACAATGCTCGTTCCCCACACTCCACAAAAATCACAAAACCAAAGCTCATTGCAAGGTCCAAAACCACATTCAACAGACAAGCCACGCAAGATACGTTTTATTGCTATTATGAAAGAAGAAAACAAAAAAAACACGATTGGGAAGCATTCGTTCAGTATGCTCTGGGCAATCTCATCCTAGTAGCCAGAAAATGAACATCACCAAGTTGGTTTCTATCCTTGTACGAAATCAAACTACAAGAACTTGTCTCCTCCATAAAGCACAGAAACAAAGACGACTATACATGCATTGTGTAATGTAGATGGCGATGAAATTTTTCGGAGGCCCAAAGCATCTGATGGCATGCAATTATTGCCATCACTGCCGATGAAGTTCCGCCTTTATCAACAGCTTCATGACTAAGTTCACGCTTGAGGTGGGATCATGAGCATCATTTCTTTGCAAGATGCTTCTTTGGTATCTTGTCCAAAGGGGTAGTCTTGAGTATGAAAAGCCTGGAAGCACGCTCCTGCAATGTACCTCCACATTTCAATCCGCGGGATTGAAGTTCAAGCTTCAACCTTTCCATGCCCAGAACCTGCAGGAACGGAGCAAAAATTTGTAGTTCGGCGCAGGTGGTAACATAAGCATCAATACCATTCACCCATTTCGAGCAGGGCATACAACTACTTAGGATAATGCCTTCCTGGTGGCTAAAAAGTTGAGTGCGTGAGAATGTCAATAATTTAAATAAAAAAAAAATTCTCCTCTTAAGTAACTTTATTCACTATCTGCTCCTTATGAGTCATCTGAGTGAAAATTTAAAGTACGATACCTCCATTTCAACAGCTGAATTGAATTTATCAAAATCAAGTGCCGTGTCCTCTGGAACATTAGCTTCAACACTAACGGCTTCGACTGCTACTTTGTCTTCTGAAAACCCACCAGCCTCTGGAGGTCCTTGGCCAGCTTCAGTTGTTACCTCATTTCCTGAATCCGCAGCACTCGGTGACTGACTAACCAACACTTCACAATTCTCAGGTTCAATTTTATCATGACTCTCATTGACGAGCTCAGCTGCTTCGGTCTCAGAAACTACGGCAGATTCCAATGACACATGGGCACAACCCTCAGATGAAACTGGGTTAACCAAAGCACTTTTTTCTTCAGGCACAACTCCTCCACCAGAGCACCCACTGGATTCTGAGTGCATTTGCATGCTGTTCTCTTTTTCTTCCTCAGAACCACTTCCATTAGAACTTAGAGTATATGCTTCTCCATCTTGTCTCTCACCAGTCACAGAGTCGGAGCTTCCATCCACTTCCTTAATCAAATTCAATTGCATTGCACCATCTGAAATGGTAGACTTCTCATCTTCATCATCCTCGCTAGTATCATCACCCGAATCATCGTCATCACTTTCTCCCACTTTTCTCTTCCCCATCCTAACAACACCAGACAAAATTATTGGCAAGAATTGAATAAGTTATTTTAACTTACACAAGCTACTGCAGATCTTAGTTTTCGAAGAGTATATGTACAAATGTGCTTATCTATGAAAATGCAAAGTTTGGGCCCAGGTTGGCAAAAAACCAACCGCCAACGCTGATCCACATGTACCGAGGATCTAGGTGAGTTCTCTGCCATTTCTTTATTGCATATGATACACACTCTTCCCCCACCCTCATGCTTATAATCAATCAAATTCGGCATGCAAAACAGTTGCAGGGAACATAAGCTCAGACACAGGTCGAGTCAAGGGAGATTATAACTAAAACATACTAAAGATAATCATTCCAATCTAGCAATGAGTGAATAAAGAAAAGACTTTCCTATGTTCTTCACATGATTAAAAAGAAATATTAAGCAAAATAAAAACTTGTGCCTCTGCAGAATCTAGCCTGAATAGTTCAACTAACATATGCGACTAACGACTTGTAAGAACCCACGTGTGATATAGCTTACATCTGTAACTACACAATTCAAGTTCAATCTGTTATTTCCAAGCAGTGCTCAAAATAATTTGGATAACTGCAGAACAGGAGTGACGTATTAAGGCCTCGGTAAACTAAAGCTTACAATTATCGAAACATTATTGCACAAGGACGCAGATCAAATGGCCACGATCAAAGCACCAGCAAGACAAGATAGTACAAATAAACACGCATAGGGAGGTTGCCGAAAAGAACAAATTCGTAATCTCCCAGACGGATGCATATCGTTTCGCTACATTCTCTAATTTCCTCCATCAAGCATACCAATTTAAGCACTAAACATCATCATAACCACAAAAAAGGTCAGCTTGAACCTCCAATACTTACCAAATCTTCAACTTTTTCGCATTCGTGCCCGAACCAACCCCAGCTTTCCGCTTTACACTGCGCTTCGACATCCCGCACGATCCGATCGCGTCCCTAACACATTCCTCAACCTGCGCCACACATTTCGCCGACTGCTCCCTGTACTTCTCTACATACTTATCAGCAGCTGCCCCCTCTCCAGCCCCCTTCTTCCCCTTCTTCGCGGCCTTCTTTATAAACTCCTCGGCCATCCTCTCCAGCTTCCTCTCCTCCTCCTCAGCCCTCCACTCCTCGAGCTTCTTCTCGGCGTTGACGTGGCGGAGCCGCCGGCCGCTCATGTCGCGGCACGCGTCGAAGTTGTTGGTCTTCTTCTGGCCCGCCTTCGTGGCGGCCCCACGGAGGAGGGACCCGAAGCCTCCCTTGCCACCGCGGAGGCGGAGGGAGAGGTGGATCGTGGACCCCGGCCAAGAGACGACGGAGCGGTCATCTAGCTGGCGGCCGGAGAGGATGAGGCGCTGGGAGGGGATGGGGATCCTGGAGATCTCGAAGATGCGGCGCTTGATGGAAAGGGCGTCGGCGTGAGGGGTGGTGAAATTGAGGACGGAGGTTTTTCCGTCGATCAGCTTCACGAAGAACTGGAAAGGCCTTGCGGATTCTGTGGAGGTTTCCATGGTGGATTTTGATTTCGCTCTGCGTGCGTCTGAACAGAGAAGAAGGACAAAGCGTGCCCTAATTTATGGGCAGGACTCGGGCCCCGAGAACGAGTCGGATCCGGTCCATCACGGTCCGTGAACTCATTTTTCCTGCGTTAATACCAACAAAAATTTCAAATTTATACATTTGTGACAAATTCACCCTTCAAGTTGATACAATTGTAATAGATTTATCTTCCGTTGATTTTCATTATATTTTACTATTAGATTGCTAAGTTATACGCTATTTAACAGTGGATGGGTTGTACCAATTTGACGCTTTTACTTTTTAATTTGTCACAAGTATATTTGTTTAAAATTTTTCGTGATATTAACTTAATTTTAATATAAATTAATATATGATAAATTTATCTCAAATATATTAGTTGCATCTAATGGCCGTTCTTATAACTATATTGTTGCAAATACCATTTACGTATCTTTAAACGGATCCCTATATTGGAAAGACCTGATTGCCCCTCAACGCAAACTCATTTTTGCATCCATGTGCAATTTTTTTTTGGTCGAACATCCGCGTGGGTTTAAACATTTAAGATAATCAATGGGAACATGTAATGTGGTCTCCAAAGATAAAATTTGTGTATGTATTTAACATTTTTAAAAGTATAAAAGTATTTACATCATTAATGAGGGACTCTTTTTGTATTTTCTCTTAGTCTACTGTCCTCCATAATTTTTTTCTTATATTTTTAGTGGATTTCATCCGAGAGTGTTGTTTGGGTGCTTATTAATTCGGGGCTAATACCGCAAAGTGATAAATTTACTTCAAACATTTTTTTTTACCACACAAAGCTCCAAACCGGTACACCTATAATAAATTTAGCCTACACTATTTTTTTGACAATCAAAAACCTTAAACTAGTATGTCTATGACAAATTTACCTTAAAATAATTTCTTTTTACCATGAAAACCTTAAACTATTACATCTTTGACAAAGTTAACTTTCATCAAATTAGGTTAATATCACGAAAATCTTAAGTTGATACATCTATGATAAATAAAGGGTAAAAATCATAAACTGATATATTCGTGAACTGTTACATGTCATTCAATTCAGTAATTTGACATCAAATTTAAGGAAAACTAAAAGATGGTAAATTTATCATAAGTGTAGATAAATTTATCATAAGTATACCAATTTGAGATTTTTATGGTCAAAAAAATAATTTGAAGTAAATTTATTACAAGCGTACCAATTTGAGATATTTCGTGGTATTAATCCTATTAATTAATCAAACCAAGAAAGTTGACAAATTTCAGCATAATGAATTTTTCTAGGACATAAAAAACAAACTTTTTCTTGTGCAGGGTGATCGGATCAATAGGTGTCCTTATATCATTAGTACATAATTTTCTTTAATTAATGGTTAAGTAAGACATATGCTTATACTTCTCTATACTCACTAGGGGCTAAACATGATCCAGGTTGGTTCGATTCCCTTAGGAACCGGCAACTGGCCAGGTGGTCTTGGTTCTCAATTGTCAGAACCCAAGGACTAGATTGAAGGTCCTTTGGAGTTGGTAAAATGAAAATAAAAGGGTAATGTATTTATATAAATAAAAAAAACTTGTTCGATATTCACAATGTACCACTTTGAAGTTTTTTGTGATAAAAAAATGAACATGGGGTAAATTTATCGTAGGTAAATTAATTTGAGATTTTTCGTGATATTAATTATTTTATGGTCGATTGAGATTTTTATACAATCGGGTCGTATATAAGAGAAATTACTCGACGACCGGGCCTACCTACCGTTATTGTACACATCGAAGTTTGTTTTTTTTTTTAATGTTCTGTCAAGATTGTGCACATCAAAAATTAATTAATGGAGAAATGCCAAAAAATAGTTCACTTTTATTCTAATGCCCGCTCGTATAACTACGTTGTTGCAAATACCATTTACGTATCTTTAAATGAATCCCTATATTGAAAAGACCTGATTGCCCCTTATCGCAAACTCGTTTTTTTGCATCTATGTGCAATTTTTTTTAATAGAACGTCTATGTGGGGATAAGCATTTAAGACAATCAATGAACATGTCAAGTGTTCTCCAAAGATAAAATTCGTGTATGCGTTTAATAATTTTTAAAAGCTAAAGTACGTAAATCACTAATGAGGGACTCTTTCGGTATTCTCTCTTAGTCTACCGTCCCCCGTAATTTTTTTCCCTTAATACTTTCAGTAGATTTCATCAAAGAGTGCTGCTCAGGTGCTTATTCATTTATCAAACCAAGAAAGTTTGACGAGTTCGAGCATAATGAATTTTTCTATGACATTGTCGCGACCTAAAATTTATTTTTTAGGTTAATGGATTACCAGATTAATTGATTAAACTAACTAACCTAGTTCGAGCTCTCCCAAGCTCTACCAAATCGCGACTTTGGTTTTTTATTCAAATGGTTTTAAAATTTGGAGTCGCCACTAATCATTTTAGGTAGGTTGATTAGATACCTAAATAAAGTTTCGGGAGAAATACTTTATTCCTACGAACCAGAGATTAATGAGTTCGGGGACTTGGTTACGCTAATATTTCTACTAGCGCCCTCTCAGTACCAATTTCATGAAAATGTTCAACTTGGTAATTTTAATGAATTTTCACTTGAGATTCAAATGTGCAATTTTTTTGGGTTTTCTTTTTTAAATGCATGCAATGCAAATGCAATTACATAAATGCAATTAAGACATGAAACTATATGATTTATGCATTCTAGATTACATGACAAGTATGATGAACATGCATGATGGCTTTTAAAAAATTGGGTTTTGATGCAAATAAGTATGAATCCTATTTTAGATGACATGCAATATGAAATCTAATTTATATGACATGCGAATACGAAGACATATGAATACAACATACAAATGTAGACATACAAATGCGACATGAGAACGTAGACGTACAATACGGTATGCGTACGTAGATATACGACTGACATACGTACATGGATATATGAATACAACATGCATACGTGACATACGTACGCAACATGCGACATGAATACACGAATACGACATACGTATGTAACATGCGTACATAGACATGCATACGCGACATGCGACATGAATACACGAATACGACATACGTACGTGACATACGAACATGGACATGCATACGTGAATATGCGTACATGACATGGCAAAATATGCATGAGCTATACTATATGAAATGCACATGAAATACATTTTTTGTATTTTTATATTTTCCACATTTTTTGTATTTTTTGATTTTCTACTTTTTTTTTTGATTTTGGATGTATTATAAAAGATTGCAAAATCACCAAAAGCAAACAAAGATGTTAAGAGAAAGCAGATAAAATAAAACTACCCTAAAGACAGTGAAAGTAAAACCCGTAACTCGTCGGGTGAATAATTACAGACCAATTAAATAAAACCCGAGACATGATCGGGAATACAAAAATGGACTGGAATGGACATCGATCAAACACCCGTCGCCAAGCCTCGTGGGTTGGGAGTACAACAAAATGGACCGAAATGGATATCGGTCATACTCCAGTCTTCAAATCATCGGGCCGAAAGCCAAATGAAAATAATGAACTATTCAATCGGACATGCACAATCACCAATGAGTTAAGACAATTCAAACGCTCAAAGAAAGTTTAACATGTGCTGATTAAACTTCATTGAGACCATTTTTTACATTTTCCAATGTATTAACACAAAAAATACGAATTAAACCATACTGTCCATGAACATTCTTAGGAAGAAAGCAGTAACCATAAAATACAAAAGAAATAATGAAATGTATGCAAAAATTCCGAGATTTTTTATGTGGATGGGAAAATGTTTCATTGACAACTTTCATGTTTTACATTCTTATTGAAGAGACACTCATTTTCGTGTAGAAAATGGTCTTTTATGAGAGCTCAACAGCAAACAAACAAATTTCACAGAATAGACATACTTCAGGATTAAGCTCAAATGGACACTCAAATCTCAAAATTAATGCACAAAACTTTCCAGTTTACTAAACAAGACCCCAATGAACAACTTTCATTTTTTGTGAAGTTTCAAAAGAAGACTCTAAACATGAGATAACTACGAATCAATATGACCACGCACAGAAAAACACTCAGACTCAAGGACGCCAACAGAATTGCATGATTTCATTAAATGCATTAAAAATACGAAACGTACATGAATATTTTTGTATTTTTTATATGTTATGCATTAAGATCTTATGAACAAATGTCATGAAGAGGTATTTATGAAACGAAGTCTAGAATAACCCATAGAAAATCATTTAGCGTGAAAGTTCAGATCAGAAAAATTCTATCTCAGGTTCTGATCACCATATTTCCAGATTTCTACTCTCAATTTCGGGACCCTTTTGACACAGCAAACGACTTCCATTTTTGCGCCATAATATATCAAATCGAAGATCTCGAAGTCATGTACGAATGTTCAGTATATTTGTTTTCGAGATTTCGTCATCTAAACATGAAAAATTGAGTTACCAGATAATTGCACATGCTGATGCGCCTAGAGCTCGTTGGAGATGAATCCGTTGCGTTGCCAAGGCTTGTTCCACGGCGGCGAATTTTTCTCTCTCAAAATTTTTTCTCTTGAAATCTCTCCAAACTCTCTCAAACATTCAAAATTTTCTCACCCCCCAAAATCCTCCTCTCAAGCTCACTTATTCCTCCTTTTATAATCTACTCATCTATCTCCCATTCTAATTTTTCCACTAACTCTATCTCCCATTCTAATTTCTCTACTAACTCTTCTTCATATTCATCTTCCATTCTCCATATCTATCTCCCATTCTACTAACTCTTCTTCATCTCCATCTTCCATTCTCTATTCTCATCTTATTTTCTTTATCTTCTCTTCTCCATCTCCTCTTCTCTATCATCCCATCTTCATCTTCTCTTCTCCATCTTCCCATCTTCATCTCCTCTTCTCCATCTTCTCTTCTCCATCTTTCCTTCTCCATTCTAATTTCTCCACTAACTCTTCTTTTTATTATTTACAAAATAATCCCTCAAGTGTTGGTATTTGTACTCTAGTCCACGAGATTTTAAGTATTTGCAATTCAGTCCCTGGAGAAATATTTCTTTAAGTCCAAATCTCCTCACAATTTTCGACACACCTACCGCATGTTGAATTTAAGCTCATTTCTTGCTATTGAAAATAATGCAAAATTTAATTAAAGCCCTGTTTGTAAAATTGAGTCATTCTGGGTATAATTGGGCCAAGATGAAAATTTAGAATATTAAAGAACAATGTCACAACTCCTAAAAGCGAAAAATGAAAATAAATTGACTCAAATTGAATTTTTTTAGGCCCGATTCGAGATTATGCTTGTTAAGGAATACACAACCCTGAATTGGATTTTTTAAATTTGCGATGGCCAACATGAAAAGAGATTTAAAGGAAAAATATTAACTATTTTTATGTATTTTTGTGGCCTCAAATGCTGTTATTTATTAAATATTTTCATAGTTTCTAAAAAATATATTTAAAAAAATACAAAAAATATGAAAAATTATTTTTTACTCAAAAATGGTTGCCTAAGCTTGGCCAATGCTTCCAAAGTTGATTTTGCAATTTTCTCAATTTTCTTGATTTTTTTTTATGAATTTTCAAAAATAAAAATATCAAAAATATGAAAAATTATTTTTTGGTTAAAATTGGTTCTCTAGGCTTGACCAAGGTCCCCAAAATTGATTTTTTAATTTTATAAATTTTTATGGATTTTTTTTATTAACTTTAAAAAAGAAAAGATGATTAAAAATCAGGTGTCAACAGACATGCTTGATCCCAATGCGATGTGATGAATTGGTGTCCTCATAGCCTTAGTACATAATTCTCTTTAATTAATGGTTTAAGTGAGACATATGCTTATGCTTCTCTATAATCACTAGGGGCAGACACATGATCCGGATCGGTTTGATTCCCTCTGGAACTGGTGACTAAACAGGTGGTCTCAGTTCTCAATTTTCGGAATCAATGACCGGACTAAAGGTTCTTTGGAACTGGTAAAATGAAAGTAAAAGGGAAATGTATTTATGAAATAAAAACGGGACTTCTTCAATATTCACATATTTACGCATAATTTTTTTTTATCATGATGTCCACATCGCAATGAATATAAAATACCATGTTCAATATTATAAGTAATTCTGTGAATCTCATTTCTACTATAATGTTGTATTTAACGAGAAAATATTTAACTAGGAAAATTTCCCTATGTGCAAGTCCCTTTCTTTGTCTAGAATCTCATTTCTATGCATACTAGCTGTATTTAAAAAATAAATAAAAAAATCTAGAATTTTTCTGTTCGAATAGACAATCCATTGGTTTAGTTTCTTCTAGAATTGAGAATTAGATCGCCCGAACACCGATTTCACTTTGTGGAATCGGGGATAGGACTGATCACTTTTTAGAATTGAACCAAATCCCGTCGATCCTATCCAGTGCGAGCGTTTTTCGATTCAATTGATTTATCTTGCTCACTCCTAACACTCATTCCGTTATTATATATATATTAATTTCGACTCAAACACGAGGTCCCATGCATTGTTATCCAATCTCAACAGTGCTCTCGAGATATTTAAAAATTTTAATGAATTATATTAAATGCAGTTTAATAATTTGAACTTTTTAATGCACTCCATCCCTAAAACCGGTCCGAGTCCGGGCTTAGATATCGCGTTCGCATAAACGAGTGCCCTCCGTCTCTACCCGTGACCCGACCCGACCCGGACAAAAAGACGAGGTCTTTGACGATCCCGACGCGACCAGTCGAAAGCGTCCGCGAGGTGATCTCGTCGTCGCTTGGCCAAAAAGCATGTGCGTGTTGGTTTGCAAGCTTTGAATCAGAGAGAGCTCGTCTCCGCGGCGGCCGGACACTAGAAAAATGAATAACGCCGGCGAAGGCAAAGGCCGGAGCTTCCCGGTGGATCCAAATCTGCCTCGCTGGTTGTGCCAGAACTGTCACAACCCCCTCGCCATCGTCGGCCTCGATTCTTACGCCGACAAGTACTTGAACGATCCATCCTCTCGCTCCGGTTCGGTTTCTTCTTCATCTTATTGCTCCTCGTTTCGATTTTTTTGTTGTTTTGTAGTATTAATTCCTGCTCGAGCCAGCTGAATTTTAGCTCGTAATTTGTTAAGTCGCTCCTTTCTTTTAAGGCAATCGGGGGCGGGAGATTGGGAAATAATTCTTTTGTTAATAGATGCTGTTAGAGTAACTAAGATGACTAGATCGAGCAATTGAATAGCAATCGCCTTAATTGATTGCCGTGACGTGATTGCGGAGGAGCGTCCAGATGATGTCCAGCTTTCTTGCCTCTGGAGACTGTTAAAACCATTTCTTTGCTGAGAGTTGTGATTTAGCCTCGATCAAGTGTCACTTTTACTGTACCTTTGCTCAGATAAAAAATTGACAACTTGCTGTTTTAAGGATTTAGTAACTATGGCGAAACGATCTTTTTCCATTTCAACGAGGCAATTCGATGGGAGGAATCACTGTAATGTGCTAAATCCCATGTCCGGCGCTTGTATTCGCAGGTATGCATGGGTCTTCAATGCATGGGGCGAACAGCGTGTTGGGTTCAACTCGCATGGACAATTCTTTCGTTGTATTGTCGAAACAGAGAGCTCAGGTACAAGGGGTAACTCCGCGTGCTCACGGTGCTAGCCTCCAGTCTGATGCAAGCCCCTCTGGGAAGGCAATGGACGAATCTTTTGTTGTAGTCTATAAGAATGAGTCTGCTTCAGATGGAGGAACTGGCCAATTACCCTTATCTGAAGGGGGCCATGCAGCTGTTCCTCTCCCGCCAAACAATTCTGGGTTTAACACAACCATAACAATCCTAAAACGTGCATTTGAGATTGCTTCAACACAGTCTCAGGTAACTCAAATGTTTTTCCTCGGGAATTTGCTTCATTTGCTGTTTGTGGCGGAATTATATCATATTTTGGTCACCTTCATTGCCATTCTCAGGTTGAACAACCTCTCTGCCTTGAATGCATGAGAATATTGTCTGATAAACTTGATAAGGAGGTTGAAGATGTAAACAGAGATATTGAAGCCTATGAAGCCTGTTTGCAAAGACTGGAGGGTGAGGCACGCGATATTCTTAGCGAGGCTGATTTTCTTAAGGAGAAGCTAAAGGTGCAATTAGGCTACCAGATTGAACTCCGAGTTTGGTTTTGAAATATTATTGTCATTGATTTGTTCTTTCATTCTTTGGTATTCTTTGTTTCTTTTCCTTTTTTTTGGTTGGGTTGGGTTGGGGTTTTTTCCGCGGGGGAGGGGGGGGAGATGGGACTGTCTAATACCAGGAGAAGACTTTGTCGTGCTTAAGTGGAAATGATGATGAAAAAGAGCTGGCATCTGTCCGCCTATATTTCTATTAGTGTCATAAGATCTAGTATTTCAGTTGCCATCCCTATAAACATTTTCTGCATTATATTCAGATTGACTAGACAAATACGTGTGCTTTTAATGATTTTCTGTAAAAGAAGCATTTCAGCTGTGGTGTAATCCATATGGAGCAATCTATGTTGTCATTAGACATGCTGGAATGAAAAAATTAGCGATGTTAGAGTAGTAAAGCCTCTGGTCACTTGCAGTGAGGATAGACAGAGCTTGCACCTTGGCATTTTATCTTTGGTGGATAATTTGGCAGCTTAGCACGTTAGTCTCATTATGTAATACTTTGAAATACTTTTGAGGGTTATATCTGTGGTTTAGTCTATTATTTTTCTCCTGTTATCTGACATATCTTTGACACTTGGTTCAGTGTTTCTTCCCTCCTTTTCACCTTTCCATCCGAGAACTTGGTTCATCATTTATGCATACATGCGCATATACTATCGATGGAGTTTTCTGGGATTGAGATCAATACTAACATCCCATACCTTTCCTTTTAAGATTGAAGAAGAAGAGAGGAAGCTTGAAGTAGCAATACAAGAAATAGACAAACAGTATATGGAAGTTAGTGGTGAACTGAAGGAACTAGAAACAAAATCTAGCCGCTTTCAAGAATTGGAGGAGAGGTATCTTTCCTGTCTCGACTGGTGAAATGAACACCAGTTCTCATATTTGCTTTTCGATCTTGCTGGCTTATAGACTTGGGAATCAAGATTTTATTAGTTATTTATCACTCTTGAATTTCTGTGCATCAGGTATTGGCACGAGTTTAACAATTTTCAGTTTCAGCTGACTTCACATCAGGTCTGTCCATACTCTATAGTTCGTGAACTGCACCTTTGTAATACTATTCATGACAATTATGGTATTCTTAGTTAGACTGTGCCTGGCAATTAAAATATTGTGCAAGTCGAAAGGATTTTGACTTTCATTTATCATGTTGTCAATGCAAGTTGATATAGTTATGTTCTTTGAAATTGGTCAAACTTAACCTTACATTGTCGAAAGATTGTTGTGCTGTCACTACTGCTCTGTTTTCCAAAATCTAGAATCCTTTTATAGCACCATAAGAAATAAAGTCTTCAGTTCCAAAATCTCCTTTCTGAGTATGATTATAACTCTCTTTGGAAACCTCCATATGTAGAAGTAGACTGAGAGTGTATGCCTCTGTGACATGAAAGTCGTGTTTTACTTAATTCTCAGTTATTGTTCTCAATTAGTTGTGACTGAATATTTAATCTGTCCAAGAGAATCTGACTATTATTCATACTATCCAAATTAGATTCGTTCTCGGTGAGTTGCTAAGTCCAATTCCACCGATGAACAATTGTAATTTGTTTTGCGTAACTTTGCGGTGTTTGTAGCTGTACATACATGAGGCGCATGCATTGTGAAAAGCTTGTACAGGCGATGCAACAGTGGTGTTTCTCCCCTTTGTGTTGGTACTTCACACCTGATTTTCTATCTCGAAAATTTTGAATTTGAAAAAAATATATATTTACCACAGGAAGAGAGAGATGCAATCTTGGCAAAGATTGATGTTTCGCACGCACATCTAGAGCTGTTGAAGCGAACCAATGTCCTCAATGATGCCTTTCCCATCTGGCATGATGGAGAGTTTGGGACGATAAACAATTTTCGACTAGGCCGACTTCCCAAAATTCCTGTGAGAAATTCTCTGTCCACACTTTGAATGTGTTCTATTGTTTGGATGGTTGATTTGTATCTCTTCCTATTTTGTCCTTATTCATAATGACATCCCATCATGTGGTGGGACATGAATGTCCTTTGCTATTAGCGCAACTCTTTAGGAATGAAAAGCATTTGGCGAGACTTCCATGACACAGTGAACAAAAACTGCACAGTGAGTTGTATTCTGTACATTTGACAACCTCTTTGCTGATTCTCTGATCTAAGTAAGTTCTAAAAGATTTTTGTGAAAGGCTATTGATGAGGTATGGGCATCATTTTCACCTTGTGTGACATTTAATGCACCATGATTCTAGTTCAGGCTTCCGGCTACATTGTGGATATTATGGTTTTGTTCTATTACTTGTTCCAAGGACTTGCGTTAAAAATAGCTTGCTTGGATTAGTGCACATCTTTCAGTGCAGTCGCAAGTGATTCTCCGGCATCATCTAACATGTCTATTTTTTAAACCTATGTTTCACCTGTCACTTCACCTTGTTAAAGGGTTTGACTCTGTCCTTTCACTTTGTGTGGAATTGCTCAGGTGGAGTGGGATGAGATAAATGCTGCCTGGGGCCAAGCTTGCCTCCTCTTACATACAATGTGTCAATATTTTCGGCCCAAGTTTCTGTATCCTTTTACTTTATGTCTTCTAGAGTTTAATCTTCATGCTTTAATTGACCGCATCATAAGATTAATGTGCTTCAAATTGGGGAAAAAAAAAGATAAGGAAAAATCGCAGTTGGCACCATGTGCATAACTTTATTATTTGCCATTATTTTAAGTGCATTATCTGGCCAATATTGTAAGGCTGAGGAAAAAAAAACAGTTATGCGGTAGTAATAGGCTTTGAGTGTGTAAGGCTGCGTATGGTAACGATTCTGATCCCAAAAACTGATTTCAATTAAAATGACTTTTTTTGATTCTGTTCTTGGATGAGTTTTGGAGAACCAGAAACGCGTTTGGTAACTGCTCAAAATTTATATTTCGAACAACTGTTTCTCTTTCTAATTTTTTTAATTTAAGTCAAATAACTATGTAGTTATTTTGTAAAATCTCATCCTAAATGAAGGCTAATTTCTAATGCACACTAAAATAATTTAAAATACATTTATTTTTTTAGCATTTTATAAATGAAACACAAATTTTAATACATGATGTTTGAAGTTCAATTGAAGTCCTAATTTATGAAAATGAGGTCAAACTAGTCTAATCTAAGCTTTTTCTATTTTTAGGAAATTTCTAAATTTTTTTTATGATTTTTTTAAAAATTTTCCAAATTTTTTAAATTTTAAATTTTTATTTTTATTAGGTTGAGAGGAAAGTTATGAAAAAAATGAAAGGGAAAAGTGAAAGATGTGAGATTTCATTCTGTTTTGTGATTGTCAAAAGTGATTCTTTTTTCAGAATCAAATTTTTTTTGTTCTGGATTTTACTCTAAAACTGATTATGATTCTCTAAAACTGATTCTGGGAACAGAATCAGAATCAGAATTATTTGAGTTATCAAACATGATTCTCATTCTTTACTGTTCCAAGGAACAGAATCAGAGAATGAGAATGGTTACCATATGCAGCCTAAGTGTCCTGATCCCTTCTACATGTCTCTTGCTCCAGATACTTACGTTTGCTGCCATATTTTAAGGTGGCCTGTTGTGAATTCTCACTTGTTAGCTAGCTTCTTTTGGTGATTTAGATACTTTAGTGTCCTTATGATAGATTAGGAGCCATTGTGCATATATAAATATTCTTTGAGGCGCATATGCCTCTGCCTTTATGTAACTTATCAAAAAACTCAGTCATCTCTTAGGTTCTGGTCCAAGATAAGTTGATTAGCTTTTGTGCCATTTTGAAACAAAAAAGATGGAATTCAAGGCTCCCATGGTCTGTGGTTTCAAGAATTTTGCTTATCCTAGAAAGCTTAGGGTATTTTCATCTTTCTATGACAATGGGATAGATAAATGCAAATTCTATTCTTGCATTAATTGCTTTACCCAAGTAGATAAATGCAAGCTCTACTCTTGCACTCATCATTTTGGCTGATTGAAATTATTCAAGTGGTTGCTTTGTTTCTCCCTTAGTGGTTTGTTTAGATACCGTATAAAAATACTTCCTATGGGAAGCTACCCCCGGATTATGGACCTCAGCAACAATAGTTATGAGCTGTAAGTACAGATGAATTTCTCATAATTGAACCGAAACTTCTCATATCATTTAGCCTGTACGTGCATCTCAAAGTTGAGCCATGCCTCCCTGATGTAGATGTAGGTTCAGAGACACATTTTGCTGTGATTCTAGCACGTATCTAATGTTTTTGTGTTTTTGTTTTATTTTATGAAAACCTCTTAACTTGTTACCTTTGTCATCTCTTCATGCATATCAGGATCAGGGATAATTTTATGAAGTTTTATTGAAATGTAATTGTCTAGTTCTCTTTGTGGGTTTCTTGTTTGTGGTGTAACACAATTTTTAATTCCTAGGTTTGGTCCTGTGAACTTGTTCTGGAGCACTCGTTATGACAAGGCTATGACATTGTTCTTGACATGCCTCAAAGACTTTGCTGAGTTCGCT
This sequence comes from Psidium guajava, assembly GCA_016432845.1. Lineage (NCBI taxonomy): Eukaryota > Viridiplantae > Streptophyta > Magnoliopsida > Myrtales > Myrtaceae > Psidium > Psidium guajava. The sequence goes on from CM028232.1 coordinate 2,084,650, forward strand.
AAATCAAAGGATCAAGAGAACAACATACCACCAGAGAAATGTTTCAAATTGCCATACAAGTAAGTGTCTTTTCCTATATAAGAAGATTTAACTTTGAAATATGGGATGCACCATCTCATTCTTTCAGTATGTACATAATTGTCTCGATCGAATTTTTCTGATATTTATTTTCTTTGTTCTATTTATAGTAGGAATATTATTTGACTCTGAACGTGTGTATCACCTGAGATAATTCACCACGCAGACCTCATTTGCTTCTTGCAAAAAATTATGATTTGCTAATGGATGTTGCGTTGAAGCAAGAAGCAACTTGTGGACCTATTATGGATGTTATCTATTGAGAAATCTTATTGACACCTAGTATTCATTTTGTGAACATTGGGACCTATAAGTACTTTGTCTTTGGGCGCAAAAGGGTGCTCCAGAATGTGGATTGAATACTGCATTTCCCACTGATGAGAATAACTAAACGTGAGATGTCCTTGTAGGATTGAGAACGATAAAGTCGAGAACTACTCTATCACGCAAAGTTTCAATAAGCAGGAGAATTGGACGAAAGCTCTAAAGTATACCCTGTGCAATCTCAAATGGGCTCTCTACTGGTTTATTGGGAATACCAACTTTCAATCACTTTCCGCAACAGAATCTCAGGATGCCGATGTTCCAGCTGCAGGCGCCTTATACGCAAGGCGAGGAACTGATGCCAAGTTTGGATCCCAAAATTTGTAAAAGTGACGGCAATTCATGTATGTGACGTGTACATATTAGAAGTAGAAGAGAAGTATCAAAACTACTCAGGTCTTAGAATTTTGTTGACTTACGCGCCATCCAACAGAACCACATGTGCCAGCCTAAAAAAGAGCAGAATGATATGTGGGGGGAAGCCTATGTCACTTGCATTGTCGGGTTTGTGACGGTATGCTGCCGCAGTCTCAAGTCTGAGGCAAGGATCAGTGACATAAAACCAAATGGCAATTCCTCAAACGGGCACTATTTACTGAATCAATGATATCTTCCCGTTGCTCAATCAGTCAGATATCTGTGATTGCCCGGTTCGTCGCTCTCCCACCTCGGGTTATGGTTTTATTGATCTACATTTTACAATTCTCATCAAAGGTGAGATGCTCCCGGCTGGTTTCTGATTCTAGATGCGTACGCACCGACATCTCAGGGTCGTCCAACTCAACCAACAGCCAAGGACAAGGCAACGTTGAGAGAAGGCAAATTGTACAGGGTAAGGTCAGGGGTCAGGATTCCTGGCGGGACAGCTTCGGGCAATAATACCCTGTTGACATTTTTTTTTTTTTTTGGTAAAGGTAAGAATAGGATAGACTAATCAAAAACGCGAACAACCTAAACCAAAGCGCAAAGGACCACACCGAACAACCCTCCACCAGGATCTACAGAACTGTAGAGGCGGGTGCAGGGGTGAAGGGAGGGACAGCGCAGGGAACTAACAAGGGGAACAAACCCCCGAACAACAACAAAACCGAAAGCAACAACAAAAGGAAACACAAGAGCGGAGCCCAACAAGCCAAATCAGGAAAAGACCGATAGGGAACAGCTCCAAGAGTTGAGGATACGCCTATTCCGGGGGGTATCTTCCACTCCTTGGAAGGTTGAAGCCTTGTCTTGGATCACTTTGAAGAGATACTTTTGGAGCGTGGTAGAATCACGAGTCTGATTCCTGAATATGATGTTGTTTCGCTCCGACCAAATCAAGTGACAGAGAGCAGCAAAGGAGAACCGAATGATGCAATGGTGGAAGTGCTTACCACCAAATTTCTTGATGGCCCAATGGAGAGTCTCTTGCCAGGTACTATTCCGCCAAGAAAGGCCACACTTAATAGCCCAAAAAGCAGCAAGGGAGCCCGTAGTCTGACACGCAAAAAACAAGTGGTCCACCGAATCTGGTCTGCAGCGACAAAAGGGGCAAACCCCGTTCGTGATCCTCTGGGAATTCAATAACAACACTTGAGTAGGCAACCTATTGAGGGTAACAAGCCACAGGAGGAAGGAATGGCGTGGAATAATATGGCGATCCCAGATGAAACGATGCCAAAAAATCAATCTGCCCTTGTGTCTAATGTCATTCCAAGCAGAAGCAACCGAGAAAGTGCCGGAAGGGTGGCACAGCCAAGTGAGACAATCCCACCTAGCTGGGTTAAGGACCGGGGGAAAGTTAGGCCACGTATGTAGGTGATCGAAGACCGCATTGGCCAAGAAATGGCCATCACAAAAATCTCGGACCTTGGCCATCCGAGAAACACGAGAAAGATAGATCTCCCTATCCGAGAAAACTTTGCACAAAGGGCCATTGGCGTGCCAAGGGTCAAACCATAACGAGACAGACGTACCATCACCAATTCGCCAGCGGCATCGAGGAAGGAACCAGGGACGGAGATCCAAAATCTTCTTCCAAGCCCAAGAAATTACCCTGTTGACATTGTTCCAGTCGGTATCAAAGAAACCAATTACCTTCTTGAAGGATAGCAGGCACTTTAAAAGGTGCAATAACATGGAATAAGGACACTCGGCATTATGACAATTTGGAAGCGAGAAGAACTACTCAACTAGAAGATTTTCGTAAGGACTCGACCATCCCCTCTTAAGTCATTACGCGTTCCGATCATGGTTCTTGCTCATACCTCGTAAGGGTTAATTCAAATGCCTTGTACTACGGCATTCATAGTAACAAATTTAGCATGCCGCATAATCACATTGATCTAGCAAAAGGTGATATCCTCTGAAAAATATAACAACATTGGTGCCCCAACAGAAAATCAGGTCGCGAAAAGCAGCAGATGCTCATCTTGCATTTTCATCAAGCTGCTCCATTTTAGGTTGCGTATGGTAACGCTTCATAAAAAGTGTTTCTGTTCCTAAAATATTCCCGGAACACTTCAAAAACAAAAACTTATATGATAAAAAATTGTTCCTAAAGTATTTCGAGAACACTTTTGACAATAGAAACACTTTTGAAGCAGAAACAAAAAATAAAAAGAACTTATTTCTATGCTCCCGAAATATTTTTTAGAAACACATTTGGAACATTTTTTAGAAATAATTAGGAAAACTTATATTCTTAAACACACTATATTCTCTTTTATTCTTGCATAAGCAACTCCTCCCCCTCCCTTTTTGTGTTCCTCAACCAGCTGACCCCACCTCTCCTTTGGTGAGTTTCTGCCAGTTACTCCTCTTCTTCTTCCTCCTCTCAACAACCGACCGACACCCGACACAGCAAACGAGTTCACACAAGGCCGACCCTCCCCATCGCCGATCGAGCTTCAACCTCCCAGCAATGGCGAGGGTCAGTCTCGCACTGACTGTGCAAAAGCATTTATGTTCCTTTTTTTTTTTGGTTCTAAGAATAGAATTTTTTTGCGGTTACCAAAAGTGTTTCTTTTTCCAAAAGTCATTGCTAAGAATAGAAATTAAAAAAAAAATTGTTCCGAATGTTATTTCGAGAACGTTACCATATGTAGACTTAGCGTTTATCAACCATGGCATTGGTGGAAAAGTATCTGCACTCCAAACAGAATAGACATCTACCATACCACCACATAATTAACACAGCATTCTGTTAAGAAAGAAATATTGTGACCGCAAAAATTCTCCCAAGACAATATTCAATGGTAGATAATTAGGTCCATAAGCTGGGCGAATCTGAGAAAATTAAAGTAACAGCAGAACAGTTTCCATCTGGGGCTAGTGATTATCAAAATAATAGGAAGTACAAAAGCCCATATTTGTTGGTGACAAGCTATAAGTGAAAGTGAAGAATTCCCCATTGGTCACTGACAAAAACATTCAAGGCCAGTATATTGGGTGTCAAGGACTTATTTTTCTAACCTAAACCTTAAACTACCCTAACAAATCAGGTCTCGCTTGGATCTAGGACCTTTCTTCATCTGAAGGAGAACCTGCTGGCCCTGGGACATCTACAAAAAACTCCTCCACTGTAGTAAAAAGAATAGAGTAAAAGCATTAGTATGGAAGATTAGTGCATGCAGAAGGACAAGGTCAAATATTTTAAGTAGAGCACACATTCCAACTGGAAGGCAATGCAATACTACGAGTAAATGCAGTATGGTGCATAATGAACCAAAGAAAGGCAACTCATTCAAATAAAAAAAAGCAGTTAGATAACATGAGATTTAAATGGGCTCAATAAGTTCTTCCCCCATCTTGTGTTGCTCGAGTGGGTTTCCAAGAATAAGCCGACTCATTCCTCATACTCACATCTGCACTTCACTTGTGAAAAGGTAAAAAAAAAAAAAAAAAAACAGAGATTTGAATCCCTTCCTACAAAAGAGGACAAACCAGGTGCATCACGTTTGTCATATAAGTAGAGTACTAGTATGAGGTTGTAAAGTCTTCCACAGTAGAACTCCATTAGGGCAACTCGAGCGTGGACAGCTAGGAAATAGGCAAGGAGCGACGTGTTCCCTTTCTTTCTTTCTTTTTTTTTTTTTTTTGGGGGGGGGGGGGGGGGGAGGAAAGGACTGTAAGAGAATCGCTCGGGTTACGTCTCTCCATCGCGCTAGATGTTTGTCAACCCAAAGCCGTCTCAATGTGAAAATTTTCCATTCATGGGTTGCAGATGCATGGATTTAATCATCATGAAAAAGAGGAGGCATTCGTACCTATGTCCTCCTGGTCAGGAGAATCAAGCAAAATATCTGAATCTGAAGGAAGAAATGGTGAACCAGAGTAGTTTTCAAGGGCCCCTAAATCTGCAATTCCAATCAAAGATATCCCAAGGATTTGTATGAGTAAGGATATAATAGAGGCCATAGTCAAATGAATGGAGTTAATGGACACTTACACCATTAGAACATCAAATACCTATGGCTGTAGGAAGAATAATTAACCACATACCTCCCAAATTTGAAAAATCAGCAGTTAGATCTGTGAGACTGAAATTCCACTGTATCTGATCCAATGACCTAAGAGAGTCTCTTGAATTCCCAGGTCCCCCATCAGGTGGGAGCTGCAATCCTACTGAACTTGCTACATCAGATGTAAATGCTGTATCAAGTGCTGATGTATCTACACCCAATCCAGATATGTCGGACGCAGAGAAGGGGAAATGACCACTAGATGCCGCTGATGTAGGACTCACAGGCATCTCTGACATTGATGACATGGCACTGTTTGGAGGAATGATGGCAGATGCATCAGCTGCACTGCTATCCATTGCCATATTAAATCAAGGAAAACGATAGTTGTTAATACCAGTTAAGAGAGTGAGGTAAATTTCAACTATGCACAGGCACAATGCCTCACAGGAAAATACTTGGCTTAAACAACACAAGAAAAAAGATCAGTAAAATGCCAAGGACTAAATGACGGCCCACAAATCATGAAAAATATGGTTAAACATCATGTTTTAGACTCATGAAAGAAAAGTGAGAATTGAAGGATACGGAATGAGTGAATAAAGCTCAATACTAAATACCAAGGACTCAACGACAACCCACAATTATTGTATAAACATCAAATAACTTATGCTTGTAAACATTCATATGCTCAGCAATTGCTCTTACATTTTGCTCTAAGTACCATGTTGAGGGACAAAACCATGTTCCCCATGCCATTATATGCAGAAAGATTGCAATCAACACATAGCAGATCAGCCAAAAGGACAATGCCATACTATGCAAATTACTGAGCAAATTGACACATGGTACACAATTAATCCCCAATTCCAAATGGCATAAAGCTATAAATCACGCTATGCAGGACATGGGTCCAGAATGAAAGTTAAATCAATGTCATAGCCAAGTATCATGAAGTAGATTATAACGACAATGTATCAGTACTTACTCATTCCCTGAATTTACATGCATAGCATGATAGTTGCTTGGTGCAGGAACTCCATTCACTACATGACAGCTAGAAATTCCACAGCCCAAGGGGTTAATATGAGGTTGACCTGGTGCTGGAATTGCAGGTTGCTGCAGCACTGGGTATCCCATAGGTAAATTGTTAACTGCACTGAACAGAAGTTGAGTTGAATAGTAGTTGACAACAATAATGCTTGGACCTAATACATCAAGCCATATCCCCTATGAAAGAACTTAACCATTGAATAGTATGCAGGCAAAGCACAACAACAGAGATTAGCACTTGGAATCCGCATAAGGAAAAAGTATGCTTTGCATGTACAAAACTTCATGTACAATGGAAATTACTTCATGTTTGAGCAAAAAAAAAAAGCCCCCAGCTTCCTCTTTCCTCACGTTGGCAGTTTATGATGAAAATTAGCTCATACAACCTGAACTACATGGTGGCGTAGTATATGAGCCTTAACTCCATGTTCGAGCATAAAAACAAGGCCAACATCCTCTTTCCTCTCCCTGGCAGCTTATGATTAAGATTAGCTTATATAGCTTGCTATTGTTTGGAAGGACGGAAAACGGCGGAAAATGAGTGGAATGAAAGTGGAGTCAAAATCGGCAGGAAAGGGAATAGTTCTGGTTTTTTCTTAGCTTGGCAGAAGAAATTGTTGCCTAGTGTAACAACACATAAGTCATACTGAGGTTCGATTTGATCGTCTCTTTTTCATTAGGTAAGTTGTGAAACTCAAACCCCAACTTTATAACCATTAGGGGCATCGGATTGGTGGAGAAAGGGAAGTACTCCTCCCCCTGTTCACTCTCTCCATTCTCTTGTTTTTCAAGCATTTAAATCCAATTGCCTTTTTTCCGTCATCAATTATTTTCACGATTGTTTCTTCTTCTGAAAAAAGGCTAAGATAGCAATACTACAATAGAGTCTCAGTGACATACACATGAAATATGTAAAACCTTCACAGCACTACTGCTACATGTTGAATGCACATTTACTTTCCGTCATGACCAACGAGTACGTATCTTTTGAGATATCCTCGTACTCACAAAATTCTATTTCAGTTGCATGTCTTTCCAACCAAATCATTAGAAGGTTAACTTACCAGGCATTGGGTGAATTCCATTTTGTATAGGGGCCAGAGGGACCTTTGGAGGCACAGGATACTTCATGAGATGATACTGGTGCTCTAGTAGGTGATTAAACAGCAGAATTTGCTTTTTCAGTTTTAACCTGATATAGTACGCCCTGAAGAAATCAGCATTTTCTTCTTCCAACTTCTGCCAAACTGAAAATAAAGAAACAAAGAAAAATGGATGAATAATTCAAAGCATATGAAAGTCAAAAAGATGGTACGACACAAGTGGCAGTCGCATATTTTTCCTATCATTTCTCAGTATGAATGTGGCAAGAAAAAATATAATGAGTTACGAGGAATTGTCCTAACACATGGTGATCGATGCATATACAAAACGTGACCAACTCGGAAAAACAAGGATTTTTCATCAAGAAGGACCTTCAAAAGAACAAAACCCAAAACCACAAACTCCAGTTGAGTATCTAAAGAGAAGATGAGCTATAGCCCCAAGGTACTCCAATAGTGTCCCACAATGCGCACCTAGTGTTGTGAATGCAGGATCTATCCTCGCTCTATTCAACAGTGTCTTGACAACTTCATCTCTATTCATATAAAGTTGTAGACAACGCTCTATCAAATTCTGGACCTACAAAAAGCCACATTACAGAAAGCATGAACAAGAATTAGTGCTTTTTCAAGGGCTGACAATTTAAATAGGAAAAATGTATCAAAAACAAAGCAAAAGATATATCTACCAACTTAAAGTTTAAGTAGGATGGGTAAGCTTACAAGTTCTATATCTTTGCGCGAAACCTTTTTGGTTTCATTGCTTGAAGTAGAAATTGAGCTGGAGTCTGGCAAGGGAGCCTCTGGTCCCTGGTTGTTCTGTTGGTCACTTTGAGAATCATGAGAAGCATGGTTTGAAGATTGAATTTCTTGTGCGACCTGTAGTTTCAACATGAAACAACATCTTAGCGATCAGGTGGAAAAAAAGAAACACTAATAAAGTGATAGTAATTAAGGAATTTGCAGCAGGGCTGTTCAACAGTCTCTGACCTACATCCAACTGTTTAGAAATTGAACAGAACCTAAAAATTGTAACATTGTCGTCAGCGGGACCTATATACCACATCCGTTAATGATGTTAATCCAGTTCCACTCTCATTTTTTCACAAGAAAATTATTATGTTGAAATGAGCCAACCATGCCATGGGCAAATGAATCTAGGGGTGCCACAATTGCTTTCTGCAGGACCATGTCATTATTCTAAGTTCAGAGGCATTGAGCAAAGTGCAAGGAAGATTCACAGAATCTGTCTTCTTTTTCCTGAAGTAGCAGCACTGACAGTGAGATGGCATAGAAAAGTAAATGAAATAGAAATTCACTGAGTGGTTCTTCCACTGTATAAAGAAAAAAAGCAAGATATAATGACCAGAGGAGCTCATGAAAACTAGCAGAGACAGATATTCAAGAGAGTTGTGAGAGATGTAACGTCGACTATTAACCTGTGAGTTCTTCATTACAGCAAAATGCAGGATGGCCACATTTCTTTTCAAGCAAAGAATCCCTAGTGATAATAAAGTTGAACTCAGTAGTTATCTAATTCTGTTTCACTTGCAGAGTAGAAGGTTCACCTGGCAAATAAGGATGAAGTGCATCATTAGTAAAGTACTTTAAAGTAACCAAAATGAGGTCTTCAAGATCGAAGAATAACACCACATATATTCAGTAATGGAGGAACAAACATATGCAGAAAATCAAACCCCGCCTAACCCGAGAATTGGCCTAAAATATAGCACCTGCAGAGAATGAACATCAGAAAGTTCATTGGAGAACATGACAACAAACGACACCATGTACTAATTGAGTTGTCGAATCTCAACGTTATCACACCCCTACCTTCACTTCTTACAGCTGTTAATTCTACCTTAACTAGCAACTTTTTATCAACTTAAAGTTATCTAGGCACATGGAATCCAGCCATAACACATTAAGTTCTTTTCAATTGAACTTCATTCCCGAAAAGACCGCAATTTCTGCAGACAAGTGAAGAACACAATCTGTTTAGTAAATTCGATGAGTTAAAACTACCCTTGCTGATATCCAACAAATAAACAACGTGCAAACAAAATGCGAAGTATAATGCTGTTCCCACAATTTCCTGTTTAACAGTTTCAAAGTTTATCAGCTTCTGCGAGCCTCAGTCATAGAGCAATCTAGGAAAAAGAGCTGAAGCTATTATGACATGTACTTGCTCGACTAACTTACCACTATCTTTACAACAGTGAAACAAACCAGGATTCCGTCCCAGATGCAACCTTTAGTCCTTTACGTCAGTATCAGTTCACCCTTAAATTAAAGAGGACAGAGAAGAGAACAAGACATCATATGACAGATAAAATCGACTCTACAAGGGCAGACACGAAGAAAACTGCAAGATCCAGCAAAAAACTCACCTAACGCGAAGCGATTTAACTTCCCAAAATGCTCGCAAGCAAACTTAATTTCGAAAAATTGAGAAGCCAATCTTCCCTCCAAAGCCAGAGTTTCCAAGAACTCGAGCAAATCAGAAGGAACAAAGCTGAAAAGCCTCCATAAACCCAGCTCAAAAAAACACGGTGCAACTACGCAGTCAGATACCTACGCAGGCGAAATACATCACTTCACTTTCAAGCTTCCAATGTATTTACACAAACCCAAAAAATTAGAAGACTCCGGCGAAGGAACGAAGTAGATTCGGAGACTCTGAGACTCGGCGACAGTGTATCGGCGTCGGCTTGAGCAATCGGAGAGTTTTCAGGCGAGAAAGGTGAAGACTTTTAGAGGGTTTTTGGCAATGGCATTCGTCGACGACGCAGCAACAGCAAGGAAAGAGACAACACAGAGGACGATGAACTGCAGGATATTAAAAAAAAAAAATCTACTCTTCCAAATTTGTTATACTTCCAGATTATTTTCCTTCCTAAAAATTAAATAAATAAATGTTGGAATTACCTTGACAAATTCTACCTCGTACAGTGACATTCTGATTTTCGCCAAGACGGTGGACTTTTTTTTTTTTGTTAATACCACAAAAAAATTCCATACTCATACGCATGTAATAAATTTATCTTAAATTATTATTTGACCATAAAAAATTTCAAATTAGTATACTTGTAAAAAATTTACCCAAATTATTTTTTGACTATAAAAAATTTCAAACTTGTACATTTATGATAAATTTACCTCAAACGAATTATTTTCACCATAAAAATTTTTAAATTGATATACTCGTAATAAATTTATCGTTTGTTAATTTTCATTAAATTGGGTTAATACCATGAAAAACTCCAAATTGATAAACATCTGATAAATAAAAGATAAAAATGCCAAACGTGTACATTGGGCAATTTCCACGTATTACCCAACTCAGCAATTTGACGATAAAATTTAATGAAAATTGATTTAGGATAAATTTGTCGTGAATGTACCAGTTTAAGATAAATTTATTAAATGCGTGTTGGTTTAAAGTTTTCGGTGGTAAGAAAATAATTAGGGGTAAATTTATCAAAGATATATCAGTTTAAGATTTTTACTAGTTAAAAAAATAATTTCGAGTAAATTTTCACAAGTGTATTAGTTTAAAATTTTTCATGATATTAATCTTTTTTTTTATCTGTCCTATTTTTTGTTTTCCTCTCTCTAATTACTATAATTATACAGAGCAACAACTACGTTGGAGTTAAGAAAAAGAACCCGCCGATATCAAATCTTTTATTTCTTTACTCATTGAGTAATTATGACTTGATATAAATCGATACGAGATTTTCCATCTACATTTATTGTAGTTATAAAATTGCAAAATCTAAAAAAAATGATTGAGAAAGCTCAATTAACTCCTGGAATACATTTTCAACCACAAACTTAACTAGCTTTTTTTTTTCATGGAAAGAGGCATTTGATTCAAGAAATTTAAATTTTATTGATTCGAATGAGATTTCAAAATTTATTTAATTGCTTTAGAATTTAATTACTTTTGCAGCAAATTAGATTCTTATCTAAAATGCAAACTTCGAATGTAGTTTCATCTTCACTTTATGGTCGCAAAGTTGAAAATTCATTTTTGAAATTCTCACTTCAAAATGTTCTTTTGTATGATCCAATTTCTCTTCTTCCTTTTTTTTTTTTATCATTTTGAAAGGAGTGTTACTTCTTCTTTTTTTCCTATCAATTTTCTGTCGCAAATTGAATTTTTGAAATGGAGTATTACCGGCCTGAGCTGCGCCGCATACCCATGACGGCGGGGCATTGTACAAAGCGGTAAATTAAATGGGCTGCAAGTCACGAGGTGGGTGTGATTGGGTAGCCGAGGAGACCGATTGCTTTGTTTTTTTTTGTCTTCCACAATTTTATTTTAATTTCTTTTTTCCCTATATACATATCATATATAATATATATGATCGGATCCCACCATGACACCGAGAACCAACCACTAATGACCGATTCTGAAAAATTAGAAGTGGGAACTACCAATTGATTCATGCAATCAGTAGCTTGATTTCTATAGTGGGTGCATGGAACCAAATCCACTAAGCTTCACACATGAGTGACTTGTTTTCCAGCAAGCCATGAACTAGTTCCACTAAGTTCCTTTTTTTTTTAGCAAAAAAGAATGCCATGCTCTTTAATTCCCAAATTGTTTGCTAAAAAAAAATTCAAACAGAGCAATTCACCGGATTGAAGAAACTAAAAAGGGGCAAATGACAACAATTAGAGTTTCCAACTTAAAGCAAGTGGCGGTGATCGAGAGTGAGAGAGACAGGTGAGATCATGAGTTGCATCTGCGACGAACAGCTAGAGGCACAATCGTAAGTTGATGGGAGTTGAGAATCGAGAAACCGATGGAGTTGTTTGAGAGAGTTGAAACGAGTAAGATAGGTGAAACAAGATGACTGATAATCGAGATAAGTCCAGTCTGAGTGGGTAGTTGGATAGTTCCACACCTGTAAAGGGGAGGAACAGACCAATTCCCTTGGGACCCACCGATTCTAGGCTGGGCCGATCCTATTCTGGGTGATCTGAGTGATTCTCAGTTCATTTGCACACCTTATGAATAATGGCTTTGTTTGGGAATTACTTTCTCAAGAGACTTTGAGCTCCAAACTCTTTGGACCTCAAGCTAAGGGCGTGCATGACAACGTTTCTATTTTTCTATTTCTATTCCAAACCTATTCTAGAAATAGGTTTGGAACGGAAACTCATTTAGCAACGGAAATTTATTTTTCTATTTTTGAAACGAATTTTTATTTCAGAAATAGATTTTTGCCCAAAATCAGAAACAAAATTTTTTTATTTCCGATAGAAATAGAAAAATCTATTTCTGTTTCAGAAATTATTTCTGGAATAGAATGGTTGTCATGCGCGCACTAAGTTGCCGGAACCAAATTTGGCTTGCTGTCAACTGCATGGGGCCTTGTTAGAGTCTCACCAACTGCAGCTAAGTCCTTTGCCAGTTTTGAGTTCTTTTTTTTTTCAGAAAAAAGAAGCTTTACAAAGTATGATTTTTCGAAATACCAAACCAAAATAGTTTCCAAATGTATTTTTAAATTACAATATACTAAACACTACTTGTATTTCGAAAAATCCATTTAATATAAAGTCATTGCATTTTCCCAAAGACTTTTCAAAAAAAGGCAAATCAAACAAGGCCAACATAGGCCTTTGAATCCAAAGGCAAAATATCTCGTTAGTCCGATCAATTATAAAAATGGTTTTGTTAACTAGTGTCTAGTTAACGAGTATTTTGCTGAACCAGTGCAGCATATTAAAAATGAAAAGGGAATTTACTGAAAGCAGGGTTGTAAATTTCACCATTAATTAAGGAAAGTTACAACAAAATGAGGATTGTAACTTAAAGCTAAGCTGTATAGACTTATGAACTTTGAAACCAACGTCACGATCATTATGTAAATTTACTCAGGATACGAAAGAGAGAGTTCCATTTATCCATAGAAGCCGCGATGATTTGGACCTTTGAACTTACGAGAACTTGAGATAATCTACTATCTCTCGGTGTCTACAACTATCATTTATGTGGACTTATAGCATGATTATTGAGGTCAATTAATGATTATAATTTTTGTCTTTTGCGATATTTAGGGTACGTTGTTGCGTTGTTGGTTAATTGCAAATCTCATGTTACGAGCCCTGCAGTTAAATTATTGTGCAGAAAAGGACAGTACTAACTATAGGAGCAGTCGAGATTACAGCAACTTTAGACAAATTTCGTTGTCGGATGTATAATTACCGAGAACAAGAACTATATTCTGTGACCAATTCAGGAATATCATAAGACCGTTGGATGACTATTAAGGGAGTCCGTCGTCAAGTTACGAAGTGTAAAAGGAAGGAACTGCTAATGATGAAAAATAACTGGCCGTAATGAACTATCATGTCACGAGTAGAGGAAACAACTGACGTCTGTTAGAGAATGACAGATCTATTACGCAATGTTCTTAGCCGCTAATTTCAAACGGTAAATAATTGAAAATAAGCCATTTACTAAAACTTGACATCGACCCCCCCCCCCCCCCCAAAAAAAAGAGGGTAGATTCTAAAATTCACGAAGCCCATTTACTAAAACTTGAGAAGTGCAAGAGAGGTATTCTTTAGCATCTTCCTTTTTTTTTCCAAAAAAGTTAATATCACGAAAAAAAACTCAAACTGGTACATCCATAATAAGTTTACCCAAATTATTTTTTTACTACAAAAAATCCTAAATCAATATACACGTGACAAATTTATCTCAATTTATTTTTTCACCCTCCAAAGATTCCAAATTGATGCACTTATTACAAATTTAGCCTAAGTTGGCATATTTGTAATAACTTCATTATTTTTCATTAAATTTTACCATTAAATTGTTAAGTTAAATAACACTTGAAAGTTGATGGATATACTAACTTGGGATTTTTACTCTTTGTTTGTCATAGATACATCAGTTTAAGGTTTTTTGTAATATTAACCCAATTTAACGGAAACTAATTAAGGGTAAATTTATCACATGTGTACCGGTTTAAAATTTTGGTTGGTCAAACAATAATTTGAGCTAAATTTGCCATATGTGTATTATTTTAGAATTTTTTGTGTTAAAAAAAGTTTGGGGTAAATTTATTACAAGTGTATCGGTTTGAGATTTTTGATGGTCAAAAAAATAATTTTAGGTAAATTTATGATAAATACCAGTATGGGTTTTTAGTGATACATAAATTTCGCAACTTCACTTTTTAGCGTTATTCTTAATTTCGATAGTGTAGATATTTTTCATCGACTTAATTATTTATTTCAAGCGATACATATCATTATTTAAAAAAATACTATTTAAATAGTTATTTTTAACGAAACGAACGGGGATTAACCGGTAGTATTTTATGTAATTATGGCATTATAGATTCCAAACTCTTTTTGACCTTTGAGAATAACAAAAGGTGGCAATGATCAAGGGGGGGCGACCAAATGAGGTGGGCCACAAGAAGATGACGTGAAAAAAAAAAGGGGGGATATGGCAACATCATGGGCAGTCCAAGTTGTTGATTGTTGTTTTATTCAGTAATCTCCTCACCTACACACATTTCATTATAGCATAACAACAATAATTGGTACTATCTGATCATATGATGTGGGGACCCTTCTCCCTCTCTATGATCGCCGTGGTCCAGAGCCGAAAATCTCTCAACCCCATCGACGGGATCCTTTGATTTTGATATGAGTATATCCATACGTATATACATATATAAATACAAATAAAATAATATGTATACACATACGTAGGAGTTGACAACTCCGTTTTGAAATTTGGACAAGTTAGAGACTCTAATATCACGGGTGCATTGTTCGACATAGGCAGAGCAAAAGGTCAGAAAAAACGAGAATCAGAGACATGATAGACAGAAGAATAGAAAATCATTTTTGAAATACCAGTTGAAGCAAAAGCAGGCCTTACGATTTATAGATAGAATTGTGACATACCACTCTTATGATTTTTCCTAAAGATTTGGTGGCCTAAAGGTTTGGTGGACGTGACGGGCGGTGGACTTTATGAAAACGCCCACTTTTTTGCTCCCCTCTCTCTCTCTTTTTTGTTTTTCGTGAACAAAAATTGGAGGGCTCCATTTCTCGGATCCCACGACTTTTGCTGCACGCTCCAAGTCATTCATCCGCTTTAATTTGTTACGAAAATTCTATCGCATTTTGAACGTTAATAATTTTCAGAAATATTTTATAATTTTAAACTTTAAAAAAATTCCACAGTGATTTTACGAAAAATTCACATAAAAGTAAAGAAAGACATTAAAAAAAAAATAGATTTGAAATATTTAAATATTAAATTACGTTATCATAAAATAATATAAATTTCCAAAAGAAACGAGGCGAAGTCGTCAAAGTGGATTAGACAATCAACCACTAACACACCGAGCCGTGACGGCTCACGAGCCGAGCGTGGTTATGCACGTGAAAAGTGTTAAGAGATCACGCGCTTGACATTGGGATTAATTAAGCAATTAGCGGAAATTCTCGCGGGCAAATCGTGGATTATTTCGGGGTTACCGAAATGATTAGGCCCCCTTAAATAATCAAGAACCGACACGTAGGACAGCCATTTCTTTTCCCCCTCGACACGCCTCAGCAATCAGAGCGGTTCTCGAATATCCCGACATCGATGTCAGGGACAGCGACCAGTCGATCCCCAAGTACACGTGTCGCCAGGGAAGCGGCGAAGCGTGGCGGTCCGAGGGCCGTTAACTCCATTGGGCCTCGTGGAATATAGTGGCTTCTCCCAATAATTCCAGATTTGTCTTCGACCTGGCGATGATGGTGGGGTGGGCTTTGACCCGGAAATTTTTTTTTGGCCACTCCAACCCCTTGAAATCCCCCGAAATTACGAATCCATCCCACCAATATTTATCGGGAACCTAATTTCCTTAAAAAAAAAAAAACACAAACTTTAAGAGGATCCCAATTCTAGCCTAAGTTTCTTCCTCTCATAGAAAGTATCAAATTTGAGTTGGTGCCGAAATTTGGCCCTTGTCAAGTTCCCCATCTAATGACACTGTTAAAGATTTTGATGTGTCAATCGAGCATGAATTCTTCCGAAAATTGACGGGAGCTAAGATTTGGGCATCGCCTGAAAGTGTCAGCGTTTTTTTTTACGAGATAATAGAAAAAAGTTTAGGCCAAAATTAGAATTTAAGATAAAGTTTGCGCTTTTCACAATAATATTGGCTAATTTTTTCTGAGCTAAATAAGACAACAAACGTTGAACCCAACCCACCCATCGGTGGTCCAGCTGGTTTGCGCTCTGGTTCTTTCACGATAGGTCGAACATCGCTGGGTGCCGGTGATTTAAGCGGCGGGTCGTGGCGGTGGGATGCTGCGCTAACCCATATGTGTGTATGTGTTATTTGGGATGGTTTTAGCATGATTGTGCATGTGGGTGGACCCGGAGACCAGCAAAAGAATTCCGCAAAGCTAGATGACATTTTGCAAAGAGAAAATGAATGGTCGGGAATTCCCTTCCTTACGCTCGTTTCAAAAGCTGAGTTACCAAGGGACAGCAATGTACGACTCGAAACGACACAGCAGCGCCGACCACAACCTCACTGTCGACGTCGAGATCTGCCCTAAGCTCACGACACATCATAATGTCCACACGAACCAAATTCTTAAGACGGCCTTTGGTTTGTTCCAAAGAGTCTAAAGCAATTTTCCAATACGCCCCAAAGCCCCAACGATTGCAACGCGATCGCGACCGCGGCGACGAGAGAGAGAGAGACATGTCGTGGATATGAAGCCTCGTAAGAGGAAAGGGCTACATCGCCTCGCGGTCACGGCCGACCGACAAATCTTCTTGCGCCATCGTATGTGAAGACCCATTGACTCTTAAACTAGAAAACAATTGCATTATTAGGAGGACTAATTCGCTGGAAAAATCCCCAGCTTCAAGTTTAGTTTGATTCATTCCAATTCCGACCCAGACTAATTTCCCGTCTAAAAGAAGTTCCAAACTTGCACTTCAGTCCAAAATATGCCAAAACGACTACGAATGGCTATTATCCTCGTCGAAATCAATGACACAAGGAGGCTGCTAATGAACCTCTAAGCGGCCATGATATCGATAATTTTAAAGAAAGCAGGGATGTTTTTTTAATGCGTGGGCAGAAATTTAAGGCTAGAGTGAAAGTTGGGAGTGGGTTTGATAGACAAAAAAAAGTTCGAGGAAAATTTGTAACTACAGTAAATGAATTTTACCAGGATCTAATGAATTTCTGTCGTCGCTTGAAAAATATCTCAAATGCGTACATAAAGATTCGAAGAGTTTTGGACCTTTTGGTTAGCAAACGATCGACATGCGGCGAGTGTTTAACATTGAAGTCTGATTTTTCTTAACACGAGGTGGTCACGAATCGTGGAGGGACCGTCGAGTTCAATTGACTACCGGCACGCGACACGTGTCAACGTCTCACGGCAAGTTCCCGACGCCTCTCTCATCTCGTGGAAGGGCCAAACCGGACAAAAACCCTTCGTGGGCTTGGGCCCCGGTGAGGGAGAAATGGATGAACGACTCATCATCATCATTTCTTTTTTCTTTTTCACTTGTGAATAAATGAATTATTCGATCTGGCAAAAGAAGAAGAAGATAATCTATAAATTATCATCATTTTGTGTGGCTAATCGGAAAATTGTTTTTGGATTTAGCTTGAGTTCGTTATAATTCCTTTTTAATCGGGCGTGAGGAAGGTGACGGGATAACTAAATGCGAGCATTCAACTGGAACTTCAAGAGTTCCGAATTTTTTTGACGTCACGTTAGAATTAGGCCGCAGTTGACTGAACACGAGCTTAGTAAGGGTTGGAGATCGCGTCGTTCATCAGATTGGTGAAGCGAATTATTTGATGGAGAAGAAGAGGACCACCAATCCATCGCTTTCGGTTTCCATTCGACGTCCGATCCGCCGTCGATGCTCAAGAGGGAAGGGAGATCGGAGACCCGCATAAAAAACCCTACTTGGCGCTGTCCGGAGAATGGAAATCAGGCCCAGCACACATGTACTTGCCGTCGCTAAATCCAATGGTCGTGGGCATGCTTGATGTGATCTGCCTCAGCAAATCGTAATGTCTGCCCACTTCTTTTCTCTTGGTATTTGGGAGTGGAGAATTAATTAAAAAAATTCCAAATTTATTACAATTATGTCAACACAGTATTATTTTTTTTTTGCTAACTCAATCTTAAACTTTCTGCGTTTGTATCAATTCAGTCAAATCTCATTAATTTTAGTCGCCCGACACCGGCGTCAACATTTTTTAAAATGATATTTAAGTGTTTTTTTTTAATTTTTTTATTACTTTCTTTAGTCTTTCTTTTTTTTCCTTAGACTTAGGGCCGGTGAGGGCAGCGGCACCCTTGCCCAATGTCGGCTGACCCTCGCTTGCCCTAAATGGAGGGGAAAAGAAAAACTAAGAAAAAAGAAAATAAAAGAAAAGAAAGTATAAAATATTAAAAATTAAAAATATTATTAGAATATAATTAAGAAATTCACGTTAGTGCTGACCATGCAAAACTGATCGGATGGATTGAATTGAAACAAATACAAAATATTTAGGACTAAATTGACAACAACTGCAATAGGTGTAGAACATTTTTGCTAATTCTCCCTTTGGTATTTTTAGAGAGAAGAAACTTGTTTCTGCTCAATGCGATGTCGTGTAGGGAGATTCCTTTTTTTGTTCGAATAGAGAGAGTTGATTTACCCTCAAATAAGAAGATAAAGCTCAAACAGCTTATCAGAGAGCAATTACTCTAATTAATTATGCTCTTTTAGTCTCAATTTAAGCCCACATAGTCCATTGAAAAAAAAAATATCCCACATAAATAAGCGAACTCTATATATTGTAATTAACATAATCCCAATATAAGTTGACTATGGACGCTATATTTAGCTAAATTCCAAATTAATTAACCACGAGATTTTTCCCCCAATAAAAGTGAGCCAACTGTACATATCGCGATTATGATTATCGCCTGTCTTTTTTTTTCGGCTAAGTATAAAAATGAAAAAAATTTGCTTAACATTAAGCAAAATATATGGCAAAAGGACATCTGGAATGTCAATATTTATGTACAACGCTTTTTTTGGTGTTAATATTTTTTTGATTATTTAAGTGTCAAATTTTTTTGAAAAATAGTTATTTCACTA
This sequence comes from Psidium guajava, assembly GCA_016432845.1. NCBI lineage: Eukaryota > Viridiplantae > Streptophyta > Magnoliopsida > Myrtales > Myrtaceae > Psidium > Psidium guajava. The sequence goes on from CM028232.1 coordinate 2,103,816, forward strand.
TCAACTTCGATGAGTATCACCGGAGAGCATATGGAATGTCAATATTTGTATATGGCGCTTTTTTTGGTGTTAATTTTTTTTATCACTTCAGTGCCAATTTTTTTGAAAAATGGTTATTTTAATACCAACTTCGATAAGTATCACTAGAGAGCATATGTGGCATTTATGTGCCTCCCCGGAGCTGCCTAGTTAGTAAAAAAAATCAATAAAAAATTCACATAATGGAATCGGGGATCGGACCGTCCCCTCAAGGATCCGACCAACTTAACTGGTCTAATCCAGTTTGCTCACCTCTAGTTTCTTATGAACAAAATACTTTATGCATCCTATCGGCCTACTTTAATGATAGGTCGTGTGTGCATCAGATGATAATGAACGCAGATTCGATTTCTTTGAACGATTAAGTGCAAATAATCTCATGTCTACGCCATTCGTCCTAATTTCAACTCGCGTCTTATCTAGCACATGAGGTTAATAAAGGCCATACTTTATTTCTCCTAAGATGGATTCCACCTCATCGGAAGCATATAGTTGCATGTATCACTTCCTCAGACAAGGCGATTTTTGTCTTCAAAAATATCTCTGTACATGACCAAATACATCTACCTAACTGATTCCACTCCGGAGACACAAAAGTTCGATTTAATAAATTAGGATCTAGGCATGCTCGAATCAAGACAACCCTTTCGTGTCCGCCTTTTGGCTTTTACCATGTATTATAATTCAACTCTATTCATAAATAAAGTTAGGCCAATGAATAAATAAGTTAAAATAAATAATATTGAAACCTGTGGGTGGATGTCTCTGTCCCAACCCCAAACAACACTCAACAAAGATTATAAAAGAAGACGAAAAAGCCACCTACCATAGGCCACAAGAAATTAGGGTTTGGGACGAGTACGGCAAGAGGAGGAGGGATTTGAAGATTTGATGGTGGATTTGGCAGCATAACAACTTTTCCATGAAACTTTAGTCACTTACACGAATGAAGCAATTTAAGAACAAAGTGCTTTTGGAGCACTATGAGGTTTTATGGCATCCATTGATTGTCTAAGACAATTGCTTGTCGTATCCGATTCATATCTACACTTTTATTTGAAAAAATCTTGGTTGTGGTATGGATCCTATTGGCCACCTTCACCTTGAGACAAATTAAGAAAGGGAAGGGGGGGGGGGGAGGTTAATGCGGCCTTAACCTAGCTAAGGCAAAAGATGAGAGAAATTATGCCCCATTCAAGGAATGTTACGTGCACTAAGACGGCGAAAATTATTTGGTTTCACATCAAAGTGTCATGGTTAGTGACGGAAATGTACGTAATGAGGCTATGTCGGCATCGGCTATTGTACGCGACACCACCATCATCCAACTCAATAATGTTTAGTTAAAATTATTCGGATGAACTCAATTGACAAAGTGTGCAAATGTTTAGGACTCAATTGACAAGAATGAAAAGTTTAAGACTTTATGTACAGTTTCCTCCAATCAATTTTGCTCTAAATTTTATGCGGGCATCGTCATATTATAGTGAAAGAGTGACCGTGTGCTAGGATGCTCAAGTCTTTGCAATACTCATGATGAATCCAATGATCACGGTCTCTACATTATAGCGAGAATCAAAATATATGTTCATAGCTTCTTCAATAGTTCATAAGTGAATCGAGCGACGTTCGATTTTCCAATTGATGTCTTCTAAGCAGGCGATGTCGGGAAAGTTAGGTTAATTAGCTTTTGAAGATCTTCCATGGCCCAAAAATATCGTCCCACGTTTTTTTAAAACTCGATTCCAAATGCTTTGGAGATCTCTCTTCTGGCTCGTGATGATTTACTTAACAATTTAAGTTGAGGGGACGCTTTTGGTGAAACTGACTAACACGCTTGCTTCTTGCTTTTTCCTTGCCTTTTGTCGTTATTCCACTCGATCAATTATTTTCTTTGGGGTTAGTGGAGTTGCGATGGTACATGGTATGGGCCTCGATTGCCTTGGCCCACCACGTCCATGCTCACGAGCTTAGGATGAGTAAGCAACGAAGGACAGGAGTTTAAGCCCTTGAAATTAGGAATGAAAAGGAAAGATTAAAAGCCAAGTAATAATGGAATCACTTTTATCAATTCAACTATAAATCTTTTAATTTTTCTATCATTTGGCCAATTATGGCCGAAAATCACTGACATGGGCGTCGGCGACATGATTGTGTTGGCATGGACAATTTTTAATAATATTTTAATATTTTATTGAATATTTTTTTTTCTTTTTTTTTATTGTGTTTTCCCCCTTTTTGGATCAAAGCATCAGTAGCTCGGCCAGCTCTTCACTCACGGCTAGCAAGGGGCCATAATGTGGGCTGCAGAGGTCACCGGCCCTTTGAAAAGAAAAAAAAGAAAGAAAAGAAAAAGAAAAAAAAAGAATGTAGAATGGTTGATGTTCACGTTAGTAATTTCAAGCCAAAATTGATTGGTATGACTTAATTGAAAAAAAAAAAGAAAAAAATTTAGGACTCAATTAATAAAATTAAAAAGTCCGGAGTTGAATTGATAAAAGTGCAAAAGGTTTAAAACTTTTTGGGCAATTTTCCTAATATTAGACATTAAGAAAGGAACGAAGAGAAAAGAACCTCCGGCTGGATCTATATGATAGTTTCCAATTTGATGGAAATGCCTCTACATTCTCCTTGAGTGCCGCTGTTCAATGATTGTCGTTGTGTAAGTTACAAAGACCTCTCGAGTCATGTATATCTTGTAGGGTGTGATCACACAACACCTAGAACGACTAGTCCAACTCATATGGAACGTCGACAGCAGGTTCGCCTCTTTTAAGGGCAACTGCAATTCGTGTTCGGATTAGGAGATTCACGAAGCGGAACTTCCTTCTGACCTTAACTTCACGACGCGACCACAGTCGAATAATCAAACAACAAAACGAGATTTGTGCTTCGTGAGTATTGGTCGTCTTCCTACATTAAATTAACTCTGATGGTGACGGGTGTCTTTTCGAGCAATGTATTTGTGAACTTCCTAGAATGATTGCTATCTAATATTCCCTATTTTTATCTTAAGCTTTTCGAGTTTCCGCATAAGCCTTGGACCTCGATTAGGCCCGCAGTCCAATCAGCTCTTTCTTTAATATCCAAACCATGCATTAGCCAAAGGGTTAGCAAAACAAATGTTAGGATAGATGCAGAGGGTTTATCCTCAAAATTTTAAGACAGAGATTCGGAAAATTGTCTATTGCATCGGTGCACTTGAAGCTGATCACATGTCTCTTTCGAGACCCATGCATATTATTTCCACTAGACAAATGATAATGGACGTACATCAATCGCTCTCAATGATGATATGTGGAACGAACATCGTGCGGACTCATCATTCAATAGATTAGATGATATATACCATTGACAGGGTCAATCGCAATTCAGAACCCCGCGTGATATGAGATCCAACATATCTTTTGTTGATTCTCAAACATTTGATTGACATGTTTTGTTGTATAACTTCTTGCCCATTCTTGATATTTCCATGCGTGCATCTTTTCGGAGGAATAATTTTAAAAAAAAGTCATAAACTTATTGTAAGGATGTCAATTCACTACTAAACCTTTCAATTTGACTAATTTAGTTCTAAATCTTTTGCTAATTTGCTAATTTTGTCCTTTAAGCCAATTTTGATTAAAATTTGCTGAAGTAAAATACCAGTCGTCCTACGTGGCATACATGGACATTTTTTTGTATTTCATCTAATTTTTTTATTCTTTTCTTTTCTTTTCTCATTTATTATTGTTTACATATATTTTTTAATTTCCCCTATCGACCACAAGCAAGGGCCAGGACTCTTTTGTCGGGCCCAAACGAGGGCTCCGCGGCCCTCATTGGATCTAGGTAGCGCAGCCACGCTGGGATTTAGCGAGGGCGTCACGACCCTCATCCCAACAAAAAAAAAAGGGAGAAAGAAAATAAAAAAGAAAAAAATGAGAAAAATTATTAAAAGATTGAAATAGATTGTTTGCGTCAACTCAACTGCGCCATATAGGACGGCTGGTGTCAAGTCAGCAATTTCCATCAAAATTGGTCGAAAGAAAGGTTGCAAATTGTATGTATGTCAATTTAGTTTTAAACTTTTCAATTTGGTCATTTTTCGTCAAAATTGGTCGAAAAGACTATATTGACAAGATGTCAAAGGCTTCACACTAAATTGACTAAATTAAAAAATTTAAAATTGAATTGACATATGTACTATTTACAACCGTTTTGATAATTAGCACCAAATTTTCTTCTTCTTCTTATTATTAATGTGAAGACCTTTCATCCCTTTTGCTTTTTTCACTAGCCAAAAAAAAAAAAAGTGAGAGAGAGGGGCCAGCATAGTTCCTTTTATAGAATTTCTCTAGTGATCTTGGTCTTTTCCGAAGTTGGGGACTTCCTACGTTTTGGAGTGAAAGCACAAAGCAGCCTTTCGCAGAAACCTTTGAGATGGCATGAGGGAACACAACATGAACCGGACAGAGTGACGTGAACCTTACATAAATGCACCAAATCCTCATGCAAACTTGTAATTACGTACCATGCGTCATTATGACGACATAAATTAGTCACAACATTCAGATGTCATATGTAAGAGTCCGATGGAGAGATTACAAAACTAAGTAAAAATCATTTCGAGGGCGTGCGATTGGACTAGGAGCGCAAGTAAGGAAGCTCAAAGGGTCGATCAAGTCATTGAGATGATTTAGGGCATCACCCTATGTTGCGAAGAGCAATGGATGCCTCGGCCTCTCTCGAGTTAGGACTCAGAACATGGTATTGCCAGTGCTAGACGACCTGCGTTTCATTAGGCTCGGCTTTTTCCGGCGTGCTAAAGCCGGTTAATCGAGGGCCGCCTCCCACTATAGGACAAAATAAGAGCATATTAGGCTGAGTAATTAGGGCAAGTGAGTAAGGTCAATTGAAGTTAGGAGAGGGGAGGGGGAGAATGAGGTCGGTCCAATGAGAAATGGGATTTAGGATAAGCAAGGAGAAAGGGTGTGTAGGTTGGAGCGAGCGTCCCGTGACTACAATGGCCAAACCTTTTTGGCTTTCGATCTATAAATAATGCTTCCTCGCCTGCTCCGATTCGTCCCCTCCCTCCTGCCCTTTTCCATTCACTTCGGTCTGGCCCAAGGTTAGTCTCTCTCTCTCTCTCTCTCTCTCTCTCTCTCTCTCTCTCTCTGGTGTCTAGCTTCTTCTTCTTGTTGTAAAGCTTCCTCTCCTGCTCACGACGGGGATCGCCCCGGATACCCTCCGGCCCCATCCACATCCCCACACCGCGAGCTCTTTATCAGTAGGGCCGCATGGCTGTTGCCTTTGGTGTCTATTTATTTTTTATTTTTTTGGTCACAACTCTGGTGTCTATGCTCACCATGCGCATTTTCATGCAAAAGTCGGTTCTTTTGTCTAGAAATCAGGCTTTCTCGCCATGTATATATACTGTCTCGCGTCACCTTCTCTACTTTTCTGCATAATCTGATGTGCACCATTCAGAGCATTCACACGCGCACGCAAAGTACAGCCAAATAGGTTCGTTCCGGGTGTTCGTCCTACACGGAGGAGTCTGCACGCGCCGTCGTTGTGGATCTTGACAAAATGATCGAGTCGATCCCGAAACCTCACGAACAACGACTCGGGGACTCGGAGAGTCAATCTTTCACTATCCTCCATTGGGCTCTGTCTGTCTGTCTCTCTCTCCCCGTTTCACTATCCTCCATTGGAGATCTGTATATGGACTTACCTTTGTGACCATCTAATTTATGATGCGATGTGCCGTCGGATATGTATCTGGGGTACAGTTACTGTCAATAATGGCTTGGTGAGTTATGAAGTACGTGGATTTGACGTGAAAAGCTACTTGGGTTTATTACACTAGGTGTAGACAATAATCTCTCCTATACGGTAGAGATGGCGAGTGTCTGTTGAATTGGCAAATGAACACAGGAGAAAGAAAGTTGGGTGAATCGACTCAATTCACTTGGATCTGTAACGCATTGCTCTAGTCTTCTCTAGGTTGAGATTACGCAAGCAGTAAGAAACCAATTTCAACAGTTTGAGTCCTTGGTGATGCCGTGATCGAGGAAGGGCGAACTGTGCTAATTCGCCTCTTTAAATCGAGAGGATCTCTAAGCCATATCAAAGGGCTACACGAGTTCCCTACTCAGCCACAAAAAAAAAAAAAAAAAGAAATCGGACTAGCCGAAAAGAAACGTGAATGAGTTGAGGTGCAAGACGAACGAACAACCCGTACCTTCCTATAAAACTTTCTTGCAACTTCCAACTCATAAAAGAAAAGTTGCCATGTGAATCACGCATACCCTTTTTCTTCTTAAGGAGTCATGAATCACATGTTGGTGAGGAGTCTTACGTCGTTGTGATTCATAGTCTTATCGCCATATGACCAGACTTGGGCATGAACTGGAAGCTAAACTTGTTTCTCCTCGACAGAGATAGGAATAGAAAGATTTCGCAACTGTTTATCGACCTAGGTCTTAATGTCCATCATATGATCCTTATATTTGCCTAACGTTTGTAAACTTTGTGTAAACCTGCACGGATCTTGAGGATTAAGATCGTGGGTACGTTGATATCAATGTCGTCGAGGATTCGAGTGAAAATAGCATCTTGATTCTCGCCACTGACGAACCGGCTTTACTGAAATGGAGCATCATTTCTATAAAAGCTTTCACCAGAAAAACAGCATCTAGGTCAAAGCCCTGGAACTCGCGGTTGCTTTATGGAGTCATCCATGGCTTTGATGTTGGTCCATTGACGTTCTAGGAAGATGACATGCATTAAGGAATAAGAGTATTCATGTGCACGTCCCTTTTTCTTATAATGTCTTTAAATATGTTCTGTAAAGAAGAAACTCCTTAAATCTCGCAGGAAAAGTAGAGCTCGAGAAGTACTATAATTGAATCTAAGATGGGATTCCCACAGCAACCCACGCAGCATCAGGACATGGAATCTTTCTCAAGAGCGAGGCTGGAAGACAATGGACATTCTGTCTTGGGCTCCTACTTTTCATGGCTAGTAAGCACACTGTGACGACGAAAACTACCTACCGCAGTGAACTGCAGTATCATCTTGTTGTTTTTCATCTGCGAACTTTCTTGTGATGCTTGTGTTCCTTGACAGTTGCTTCATTTTTGTTGAGCGTGAGTTCATGTTTATCAAGGGGAGTGAGGTTTTCGATGCATTATACAGGAAAAGCACCCATCCGCCTTGTGCACGTTTGAAGGGATCATGGAGAAAGCCGAAGGCAAAGAGATTGCGGTGTTCTTGGACTATGATGGAACTCTCTCTCAGATCGTAGATAATCCTGATCAGGCTTTCATGACAGACAAGGTGCATCTGCTCTCCTACATAGGATTGAACTCCCGAATTCCAGTCCTTAGGATGGAGAATCGCCGAGGAACCAAGCGAAAGCAATTGACTATCGAGTGTCCGTTTCCTCACATCAAACTCACAAAAATCACTAGGTTGCCACAGGGCTTATGTAGTTAGACAATGTCTCATTCAGAGCAAACTGCTGATATTGAGGGTGTGTTTTATGACAAATATTGAGGGTGTGTGTATGACTGACTCGAAAAAATGCAGATGCGTTGCGCTGTACGCGAAGTTGCAGACTGTTTTCCCACATCGATTGTTAGTGGAAGGTGTCGCGACAAGGTATGCTCATTTCATTCTGCTGCTTTTTCCAAGCGAGTACAGTTCATGAACCACACAATTGGTGAGGAACATCTGTAGATTCATCTTGCTTTTCTTCAGCTAAATAACGAAAATTTTGGCACTTTGTTTAGGTGTATGAGTTTGTGCAACTAAGCAATGTCTGTTATGCTGGAAGTCATGGAATGGACATATCTATCCCATTGGCCTCCTCGAAGAGCTGGGATAGCGGGCATCAAACCAGAGCTTTGGACGAAAAGGTTCGTCTCTAAATCAAATAACCCTATGCTTTGGCACTTGATATGCAAGACATTCCTATTATGCTGAACAAGTGAGAACAAATTGGCTCACGAACCGAGAGATAAATTACCGCTTGTTGTTTTAGGGGGATGAAATCATTTGGTTCCGACCGGCTCAAGATTTCCTGGATACAGTTCAGGAGGTAAGGACTTTCTGTGTCCCGCTGACATTCGGATGCCAATCAAGTTAAATGTCTCGCAGCATTGAGAATGTGATTCCTCCGATCATAGTCTTTGTGCATTTTTTTCGGTTGTTGGTGCTTGCAGATAATGAGGCTGCTGAAAGAAAGAACTACAAGAATAGACAGTGCCGTGGTTGAAGACAATAAGTTTTGCGTATCGGTGCACTACCGTCGTGTGAATGAGAAGGTGATCCTTACACCCTCCTCGTACCACCATTAGAGGAATAATCATTCCACAGTTTCTATATGCTAAGTATTTATGCCCTCCTATCTCTAATAAACATGTTTTAACCGAGTCTCAAAATCTCGGACTCTGTTTCTTATGATGAGCAGTAACCGGATATTGTTACATCTCTGCAGGATGTTGGGAAACTTAAGCAGATAGTAGAATCTACAATGGAAGCATACCCAACATATAGAATTACATGTGGTAAAAAGGTACATGCATGAACTGGTCTGAACAATTTGACTGGTAATAAGACAAGCATGTTCATTAAGATCATGTTGCTTAGAGCAAGGAACCTCTTTCTTTCTTGGGTTCTCTATAGAAGCGCGTCGAGCTCATTCTGGATGACGCGTTTTCAATTTGCTCGAACAGGTTATGGAGATACGCCCTCCGGTTGAATGGGACAAAGGCCGAGCCATGGAATATCTACTGGAAACTCTCGACTTGAATGGCCACTGTAACGTCCTTCCCTTGTATATTGGGGACGATGATACCGACGAAGATGCTTTCAAGGTGTTGGATCGCATATCTGTGAATGGACATTCATCAAAGATCTTGTGTAGTTACTGTCATTTCTCTTCTATCGGGGTGACATTACATTTTGAGTTTTACCTAATGCTCCTTTTCCAAAGTCTAGCAATGAACTAAAAACCCAATGTAGACAAAGAACGGTTGGAGGGTTAAGAATAGCTATATGAGTAGAACACTCTTTGCTAACTGTAATAACTTGGACATGAATGGTTGCAGGTCATTAAAAGAACTAAACACGGTTTCTCCGTTATAGTTTCTTCTGCCCCGAGGGAGACCATGGCCTCGTACTCTTTGCGAGACCCCAATGAGGTCCATTCTTTCTTGACGCACCTTGCCAAGTGGAAAAGAAGCGCGTCTTCGAGTTAACCGACTCTATACCCGAAGGCCGCTACGAGTCTGCAAACCTGCTGAGTTGGTTCTGATCCATATAGAAGCACCGTGAATTTGTCAATGTTTTTGTTTGGCAAATTTGCCTCCAGCTAAGGATGTTCTTGGAGTTATAATATATACTTGGTATATAGCTACGCCACCAAAAATGTAACTTGGTGGGACAAAAGAGACCTCGCCACACTACTCACCAATTCAGAAGATCCTGCTGTATAATGGTGGCATACGATTTCCTTGGCCATGCGACTGAATCTTGTAATATCAGCAGAGTCGGAGTTTGAAAATCGACAGAACTTTGTAGTCCTTTTAGACTTGATGACAACACATACCGTCCTCTCTGGGGAAGATGTGCTTAGCCTGGTCTTTTGTGCTTGAACTGGTCTAAGATATGTACCGCCTTCCCTACCCCGGGTACTCGTGTACGTGCTGTATATCATCTTATCGTCTGTCCAGCAAATATATCTTTCCCTTTGGTAATTGGTTTGTAATTAACCATGAGAAGTGCCACATGAAGAATAATGTTAACTACCATAATGGCCCGTGCATGGCTGGGCCTTTACACTCTGAGTTTGCTGTGCCTTATGCTTCAAAATTTGGTGTGCATGAGGAAAGGATGATGGAGAGGCTGCGGGGGTGAGAACTTCTTTAACCCTGCTACCAAGAAATGGACCAGGAAATCAACTGGTTCCCCTGCTAGTGTGGGGAATGTGGGGGAAAACTTGAAGCTGATACAGAGGGTGAGTGGAAAGGATCCAGTGGGGAAGGCTCTGTTGAGGGAAGCCGCGATGCAGACTTGGGGTGCGCATGACAACATTTTTAAAGCAGAAATCTATTTGGTAACGTCACTTCTGGAGCGAAAATCCGTTTGATTACATAATTGTCGCGACCCTAAGAATTTTTTTCGATCGGGTTAACGGATTATTAGGTTTATTAGATGAATTAACCTAATACGTACCCTCCCAAGCCCTACCGAATCGCAACTTTGGTTTTTGTTCAAATGGTTTTAAGATTTTGGAGTCGCTATTAATCATTTTTGGTAGGTTGATTAGATACCTAAGTAAATTAGCGGAAGGACTAAATTACTTCTACGAACCAGAGATTATGAGTTTGGAGACTTGGTTACACTAGTTAATTAAAACTAATGCCCTTTCGGTACCTTAATTTCATGGATATCCTAATTTGGCAACTCAAGCTTGGTTTATTCCTAAAACTCTAGTGGGGTGTTCTTTTTTTGTATTTTCACTTTTTAGATAGGATGCATGGGTGATATTTTTTTTATTTTCAAAGTGTTAAAAAATTCCCTGAAACCGAAAGAGGGAGTGTGTTAACGACTTATGTGCAGTGTTACAGTTTACTCACTTTGGGGTTTAGTGATTCAAAAATTAAATGGTAGGAAGTCAATGACATTAAATAAAGACCTCCAATGGATGGCCTAGCCTTGGCTTGGCTCTCCCCTTTGGGGTTTAATGGTGCAGGAATTAAATTGCGGGAATTTAAATAACGGTAAGTAAAAACCTCCAATGGGCGGCCTAGCATTGGCTTGGCTCTTTCCTTTGGGGTTTGATTGTGCAAAAATTTAAATTGCAGTAAGTAAAAACCTCCAATGGGCGGCCTAGCATTGGCTTGGCTCTTCCTTTTGGGGTTTAATGGTGCATGAATTTAAATTGTAGTAAGTAAAAACCTCCAATGAGCGGCTTAGCATTGGCTTGACTCTTTCCTTTGGGGTTTGATGGTGCGGGAATTTAAATTGTAGAAAATAAACGACCTCCATTGGATGCATTTTGCCTCTCTATTGTGAAGTTTTAGTTCTTTAAAATAAAATACAACAAATTGTTTCGACAATTTGTACTAAAATCCGTTGACGGGTCGGCTGCAAATTTGATGGGTACCTTGGAATTTATTTGGGCTCACTTTGCACCTCCATGGAATTTATCGTTGATACGGAGTTGTCCCTTTTTTTTTTACCTGCTATAAAATATGGGAAAAAGGGAGATGGAGAAAGTGTATACAATTTGTGCTAATTCGAGACTAAAACCACAAATAAATGAATAAATAAAAACACTTAGCTCGAATTTGCTTGCTCGTTGACGAGGATGAACTTTTGATTTATATTGATCGATGAAGAAATTGGTGATGATAACTCCTAACTTTAAACTCCCACCATCTTCAAAATTTTCTCTCTCTTTTTAGTATTTTCTTTCTCTTCAGTTTTTCTTCAATCTCCCAAAACCCTCTCAAACATCCAAAATTTTCTCTCCAAAAAATCTTTCTCTCAAGCTCACTTCTTCCTCCTTTTATAACCCACTCATCTATCTTCCATTCTAATTTTTCCACTAACTCTATCTCCCATTCTAATTTCTCCACTAACTCTTCTTCATTTTCATCTTCCCTTCTCCATCTCTATCTCACATTCTAATCTCTCCACTAACTCTTCTTCATCTTCATCTTCCTTTCTCCATATTTATCTCCCATTCTAATTTCTCCACTAACTCTTCTTCATCTTCATCTTCCCTTCTCTATTCTTATCTTATTTTCTCCATTCATTCTTCTCCATCTTCTCTTCTCCATCTTCCCTTCTCTATTCTAATTTCTCCACTAACTCTTCTTTTTGTTATTTGCAAAATAATCCTTCAAAAGTTAGGTATTTGCACTCTAGTCCTCGAATTTTAATTATTTACAATTTAGTCCCTGAAAAAATATTTCTTTAAGTCCAAATCTCCTCATAATTTTTGACACAATTCACCGCATGTCAAATTTAAGCTCATTTCTTGTTACTGAAAATAATGCAAAATTTAATTAAAGCCCTTTTTGTAAAATTGGGTCATTCTGGGTATAATTGGGCCAAGATGAAAATTTAGAATATTAGAAAATAATGTCACAACTCCTAAAAGTGAAAAATGAAAATAAATTGACTCAAATTGAATTTTTTTAGGCCCGATTCGAGATTATGCTAATGAAGGAATACACGACCCCGAATTTGATTTTTTAAATTTATGATGGCCAACATGAAAAGGGATTTAAAAGAAAAATATTGACTATTTTTATGTATTTTGCGGCCTCAAATGATATTAAATATTTTCTTAATTTCTAAAAAATATATTTAAAAAATAAAAAAAATACAAAAACATTTTTTTTGCTCAAAAATGGTTGCCTAAGCTTGGCCAAAGCTTCCAAAGTTGATTTTGTAATTTTCTCATTTTTATTGATTTTTTTTATGAATTTTCGAAAATAAAAATATCGAAAAATACTGAAAATATGAAAAATTATTTTTTGATCAAAATTGGTTCTCTAGGCTTGGCCAAGCTCCCCAAAGTTAATTTTTTTAATTTTATGAATTTTGTTTTATTAATTTTAAAAGAGAAAAGATGATTAAAAATCAGGTGTCAATAATAATTTCATTTTTTTCACTTCTGAAGCACCTTTTTTTTTTGCTCTAAAAATAGTTCTGGAGCTATTTGAAGAAGTTAAAAAAAATTTACTTCTCTTCGGAGGTAGAAGAAGTATAAATACCAATTTTTGGCTAGAAAAGAAAAGCATTGCCATGCTTGCCCTTGGCTTCGTGGTGTAATCTTGCAGATGATGTAATATCTTGCTTTTTGACTTGGTCAAATAATATTAGTGGGACCCAAAAAAAAGGTCAACAAAAGTAGAAGATAAAAGCTGAGCTTCGGGAGTCTTCTTTCACCGAGAGGAAAAGAAAGGAAGAGAAAGGAAAGGAAGAGAGAGAGAGAGAGAGAGAGAGAGAGAGAGAGAGAGAGAGAGAGGAGCACGTGCGCGCACTAACCTTCGCGGACGCCTCACCAAGCTCGTTTACTACGTGTTAGAAAGTTAAGTACATATTTGTCCTTTTTATTCGACTGATTCAAACGTTTTCCGTTATTAGGGTTTAAGTTCGGATTTAGAGAAAAACTAAGCTCAGAAGTCAGATTTTTGAGTCGTTTAGCTGGGATTCTTTGGGGAAATGATGATTTAGGGTGTTGTGGAACCATGGGACTTTACAGAACTCAATTTGGACTTACGGTTTGCCCGAAACATGATTTTGAATTCTGGCGCTACAGTACGCGAGCGTGAACAGTAAACTTCAAGACCCAATATCTTCATTTTTTTGTCGTTATTTGAGGTCGATCATAATAAGACTTTTGTATTATGTCGAATGAGCTTCGTTTGGACTATAAGATTGCGTTAATCGGAGTTCGTTTGGATAAAACGAAAATGGTTTTTCCGTAAATAGTGCTGGAAAATTTACGTTTTTGGGGTTGCGATGTCTTAAGGCCTGATTTTGATGTCACCTAGCTGCGAATATTGTATGAAATGAACTTAAGGGTGTTGCGGAGCTAATGCTTTTGACGGTTCATGAATCGGAGTTACGGTTTATTCGAACGAAATTTTTTGAAATTTAGTGCGCAGGTTGTCCGATGTGTGATTAGTGGTTTTTTAGCTCATAGACGTCGAGTTATAGACGTTTATGTGTCGTTTAGTCAAGTTTTCCATTAGCGGAGTATTTTTATACAGTTTTAATGTTATTTTCTATTAATTTATTAGGATTTCAGACTTTGCCATTCGAGTTATACATTGGATTTTGGCGTTTTAAGGTGAGTTGTACTTTTTCTTCTAAGGATTTATAAAAGTTTATGCTTCAAAGATGGGTACACGTATTATGGTTTCATTAATGTGATGTTTCAAAGCATTATTCTTGCATAAAACATGATCGAGCTATTACTACTCTTTGATGTTTGATATGGTTTGTTTAAAAAATGCAAAAGATAAGGAAAATTATTTTTTATTCAAAATTGGTTCCTTAGGCTAGGCTAGGGCTTCCAAATTTGATTTTGTATTTTTCTCATTATTTATTTATTTTTTTTTATGAAATTTTGAAAATAAAATGCCAAAAAATACCAAAAATATGAAAAATTATTTTTTGCTCAAAATTGGATCTTGAGACTGGACCAAGGTTCCCAAAGTTAATTTTTTAATTTTCTGAATTTTTATGGATTTTCTAAAAAATTCCAAAGAAAAGTCAAATTGGCCGAAAATCAAGTGTCAACATGCCTGTGGCTCCCCGGTTTCGAGCCATTGGGGCTTTGCCTGGCCACCAGCTGCCATCGAAGCTGCCGGGCACGGCAAGATGGGGCTCTCCTTTGCTATTCATGTGTTCATGATTATATTAATCAGTATGTTAGAATTAAACATAGAAGAATTCGACTAATTTTTATCGATGTTTGATTGTGGAATTGCCCAGGAATATAGTTAAATCACCACTGCGTCTTCACATATCTTCAAACCCATGATAGTCAGAATATAATCACAGGGGGAGATATATTAACGTTCCATAACATAAATGTGATCGATTCTCAAAATAACGGTATATAGCCCTTTGTGTAACTGTTTGTATTTTAGAGAGAGGAGAGGGATAATGAACATACGTTGGTTGCTTTTGAGAGAGAGAGAGAGAGAGAGAGAGAGAGAGAGAGAGAGTCATCAACGTATATAACTTCTTTGTTTGTTTCATAATCTCACATTATTTCCTTGTGCCCCTTCGAAGTTATCTATCTCTATTATAGATTTAAAAAAAAGTGGCCATTCAAAAGGCACCTATTCCTAGGGTCCAAGGTAGCCATTCAAAAAGCATATGTTTATGAGATTCTCTTAAACGCACCCCTTCATGGACATAATATTACATCTCTCACTCGGATATGAAGGGCTCGACAATCCTCTATTACGAATGTAAGGCAATTAACATCGCTTATTTTAGAAGTAATTCATACTTGCAAATAAGTCGTGTGACCATTGAGTACACTTGCACTTGGGAGCTCAATTATGCACTTGTTAGGAATACATAACAGCTACAACCCTAAAAAGTAAAATAATATCTCATAGTACCCCAGATATATTTTGTTACATTAGTCCAAGTGTACCTATCCCGTAAAGCTATATTTGACTATTCTTTACCCACAATGTATTTAACATTATATCCGCATCCACAAAAGGTAGTATAATTGGTCAATTGATAAGTACATTTAGTAGATATAAAATAATAATAGTCTTCCTTTGCACTCATGTCTTTCTCCATTTGCTTTCTTAGACACGTCCCATAAAGCCATATTAATTTCATGACCATCGGTAGCATGCTAAACCAGCAACATTGATCCGTCAATTTGAGAACATAATCAAAAGTAACATAGAGTACAAAATGAGGTAATCAATTCATAAATTACCTCAAGGACTCACACGATGAGTAAACATAGATAATTATACTTATCTTCCTTATCGGTCAAATATGACACCTATAGTATGAATTACATTCTATAACTAATTTTTCTTTTCATAAGAACCTATGTCATTTATCAAAATATAGTCGCTATATGGATCTTAGCCTAAACATTAGCACATGCTTCTCACATACTTATATTTAGCCTTGAGTGCTATATTAGCTTGCTCTTAACAACAATCTATTGAACTCTTGCATCCAGCTTCCATCAGGCATATACAATTGTGGGACCATTATGTTCAATCTTATTGCATATTAATAATAGACCTCGATGAAAATATATTATGTACTGAATTTGCTCTTCCAATATCTTTTGTACATACCGTTTCATCTCAACTCGCTTACTACAGCACTTGAGGCAATTGTTAGTATGAGTGAGCCAATCATTGTCTGGTGACATACCTTTCAATAATATATGTATGTTTGTATTAGTTTCATTATATCTCTAATGAAGTTATTATTTATGTTAATGCACTTCGTTGTACCATGATACTTAGAATCTTTCACATAGGCAATAATTGTTTAACTATCACAATAAACTATCATTAGTTTTAAAACATCGGTGATAATGGTTAAATTTTTCAAGAACATTTTAGCCAAACTACTTCCTATACTGCAGTAGAGTATGCCATTAAATTCAACCTCTATCGTATATAAAGCTATGCATGTTAATTTCTTGCTTCTCAAAGAAATTGCACCTCCATTAAGCAAGAACGCTTTTTCAAATATTGATTTGCGCTTATTTAGGTCTCCTCCCCAGTCAGCATCAGAGTAATCAATTAAGCATAAATAACTCATTGATAATGGAGTGAATAATCCATATTTACCTTTCAAAGTATCTCAAAGTCCTCTATATTAGTTGCCCTATGTTATTGATCAAGATTTGACGGGTAGCAACTCACTAATTCAATGGCATCACAAATGTCAAGTTGAGTACACATCATAGCATCCATCAAACTCTTGATTGCACTAGAGCATGGAAGAATTTCCATTTCTTTCTTTTCTACTAGAGTCTTAGAATACATTCAGAACTTAGGCATTTACCATGTATGACAAGGGTATCATTGGGATTATAATGATGCATGTTGTTACGTTCAAGAATCTTTTTAATATAAGACTTTTGAGATAGAACAAGAATGTTTCTCTGAACGATCACTTTCTATTTTAACTCCTAATGTAAAAGCAATTTCTCCCATGCCCTTTATTTTGAAAATAAAAGGATAACCATTCTTTTATGGTGATAATTAAACCCTTATCATTCCCTGCTAATAGAATATCATCCGCATAAAGTGATGATATCACAAATTTATCCTCAGATTGTTTGATATACACAGTGATCTTCTTCAATTATCGTAAATCCAAAAATTGTGGCTTGATGAAAACGAAGATACAAACATCGAGATGACTGCTTAAGGCCATATATCCAATAATAGAACTTCCAAACTTTTCGCTTTTGACCTTGAACTATGAAACCTATCGGTTGCTCTATATAGATTTTCTTATCTAGTCCTCTATTGAGAAATGTTGTGTTTTACATCCATTTGATATAATTCTAAGTCTAAATTTGTGACTATAATTAGGATAAGGCGTACTGGTGTCGCGACCTAAAAATCGGTTTCCCAATTTTTAAAGTTAATGGATTACCATGTTAATTAAATTGAATTAACTAGCATAGCTCGAACTCTCCCGAGTTCTACCAAATCGTGACTTAGGTTCAATTTCATCAAAAGAAGGATTTATCTTGGAGTCGCCACTAATCATTTTGGGTAGGTTGATTAGACACCTAAATAAAGTATCGGGAGAAATACTTTATTCCTACGAACCAGAGATTAATGAGTTCGGGGACTTGATTACGCTAATTTTTCAATTAACGCCATTTCGGTACCAATTTCATGAAAATGTTCAACTTGGCAATTTTGATAAATTTTCACTTGAGGTTCAAAGGTGCAATTTTTTTTGGGTTTTCTTTTTATGATTTTTTTAGATTTTTTCGATGTATTATAAAGAATGCAAAATCACCTAAAGCAAACGAAGATATGAAGAGAGAGCAGGTAAAGTAAAACTACCCTAAGGACAGTGAAAATAAAACCCGCAACTCGTCGGGTGAATAATTACAGACCAATTAAATAAAACCCGAGACATGATCGGGAATACAACAAAAATGGACCGGAATGGACATCGGTCAAACACCGGTCGCCAAGCCTCGTGGGTCGAGAGTACAACAAAACGGACCGGAATGGACATCGGTCATCCTCCAGTCTTCAAAGCATCGGGCCGAAAGCCAAATGAAAATAATAAACTTATCCGATCGAACATGCACAATCACCGATGAGTTAAGACAATTCAAAAACTCAAAGAAATTTTAACACGTGCTGATTAAACTTCATTGAGACCATTTTTTACATTTTCTAATGCATTAACACAAAAAATACGAATTAAATCATACTGTCCATGAACATTCTTAGGGAGAAAGCAGTAACCATAAAATACAAAAGAAATAATGAAATGTATGCAAAAATTCTGAGATTTTTTTTTATGTGGATGGGAAAATGTGTCGTTGACAACTTTCATGTTTTACATTCTTACTGAAGAGACACTCATTTTCGTGTAGAAAATGGTCTTTCATGAGAGCTCAGCGGCAAACAAACAAATTTCACAGAACAGACATACTTCAGGATTAAGCTCAAATGGACACTCAAATCTCAAAATTAATACACCAAACTTTCCAGTCTACTAAACAAGACCCCAATGAACAACTTTCATTTTTTGTGAAATTTCAAAAGAAAACTCTAAACATGAGATAACTACGAATCAATATGACCACTCACAGAAAAACACTCAGACTCAAGGACGCCAACAGAATTGCATGATTTCATTAAATGCATTAAAAATATGAAACGTGCATGAATATTTTTGTATTTTTTATATGTTATGCATTAAGATCTTATGAACAAATGTCATGAAGATGTCTTTATGAAACGAAGTCTAGAATAACCCATGGAAAATCATTTAGCATGAAAGGTCGGATCAGAAAAATTCCATCTGAGGTTCTGATCATCATATTTCCAGATTTCTGCTCTCCATTTCGGGACCCTTTTGACATAGCAAACGACATCCATTTTCACGCCATAATATGTCAAATCGAAGATCTCGAAGTCATCTACGAATGTTCAGTATATTTGTTTTCGAGATTTCGTCATCTAAACACGAAAAATTGAGTTACCAGATAATTGCATATTCTGATGCGCCTAGACCTCGTTGGAGATGAATCCGTCGCGTCGCCAAGGCTTGTTCCACGGCGGCGAATTTTTCTCTCTCAAAATTTTTTCTCTTGAAATCTCTCCAAATTTTTTTCCTCAATCTCCAAAGTCCTCCTAATTTCTCTCTAATCTCTCCAAAAGTCCCCCCTCAAGGCTTTCATTCTTCCTCCTTTTATAGCCTACTCCTCCATCTTCCTTTCTCTGTCTTCATCTATCATTCTAATTTTTCCACTAACTTCATCTTCCATTCTAATTCCACCATCTTCCCTTCTTTATATCCATCTTCCCTTCTAATTCCACCATCCTCCATTCTTTATCTCCATCTTCCCTTCTAATTCACCATCTTCCATTCTAATCTTTCCATCTCCCATTCTAATTCTTCATCTTCCCTTCTAATTCTACCGTCTTCCATTCTCCATCTTTCTTTCTAATTTCTCCATCTTCCCTTCTATATCTCCCCTTCTCCATCTTCCTTTCTAATTTCTCCACTAACTCTTCTTTGCAAAACAATCCCTAAATTTTTATGTATTTGCAATTCAGTTCCTGTGGAAAAATTTCTTTTAAGTTCAAAACTTCATAAGCCTTTCGGCACACCTCCCTCACGCTCAATCCAATTGTTTGCCAATTTAAACTCAAATCCTCCGTCGTTAGCCATAATAAAATGCATGACCGACAAAAAATTAAATATGCAATGCATGAAAAAATTAATTTTTGGTGAGAACAAATTCTCATTTTTTTATGTACTTAAGTGAATGAATTTTTAAAAAATCAAAATTTAGGTGTCAACAGCTGCCCCTCTTTGAGCGGAGACTCGTAGAGGTTTCGCTCAAAGACAAAATTGAACCTAAATTTTGACAATGCAAATGAATGATGATGATTTTTTTTTTGTGGGGGAGTTTTAATCCCATTTTATATGCAAGTACAATGATGCATGATGTGCAGGACTGTAAATAACATGTATTAAGATTTCTCTTCTCCGAGGAAACGGATTAAAGAAACCTGCACATGGATCGCATATAAAATGTCGGTCTTACCAGACACTTCATAATGCTGGTGATTCCCTTAAGCTCCAGGCATTTTGTGGATGCAGGAATCTTAAGGTACTGGTGCCTATCTGTTACCAGAGGTTTCCCCCTCATGCGAGAAAGCACAAGATCTGTAAGAGGATGTGTCCACTGCATCTCTTCGAGTGGAGTCACATAGTTTCTTTCAAGATCATTAGAGCTGGTCCTTGATGATCTGAAAGGGTATCAAAACCATAAGAGCATGTCGATTATGGTTTTTGATAAAATTTGTCGAGACCACGAGAGCATGTCGATCATGGTTCGCACAAGCATCCAGACACAAGAGCATGTCGATTATGAACTGGATGGATAAGATCAAGAACATGAGAACATGTCGATCATGAACTTGATAGGCTACCAAAATCACAAGAGCATGTCGATTATGATTTTGATAAAATTTATCGAGACCACGAGAGCATGTCGATCATGGTTCGAACAAATGTTTCATGCAGATCACAATAGCATGTCGATTATGAACTGGATGAAATTAAGGAGTGTGCTTTCTCATTGGTGCAAACTCAAAGCTTGCGATTTTGAAAAGGGTTCAGAAAACTTACCTGGGTTTTTTGGGTAGTTGAGAGGTAGATTTCTTTCAAGATCATTAGAGTTGGTCTTTGATGATCTGAAAGGGAGATATGCCGCCAATCTCACAGGGCGGTGACCACATCGAGAGGGTGTGCTACACAAGCCATGTCAGTGTAAACACAAGATATTTAAAACTGGGTTCAGAAAACTTACCTGGGTCTTCTGAACGAATGGTCAAGGAGTAGACAGGCTGACTGCATCATACCTGCTTATTCTCTTGAAGTAAAATTATGCGCATAGACCAATTTAATGCTAATGCGACATGTATTTCATAAAAATCACGCTTCACTGAAGAAGGCGAATATTTGAATGACTGTATGTGTCGCAACAGATTTGAGTGCCTTAACAATCATCAGAAGGCTCAGGTTGAAGATATACTTACCTGGGAGCTTGGAAGCTTGCCAGGTGGGCACTTGCCAACACGGCTTGTTCATTCAATCATCCTTGGATGAATTTCAAGACCTCATGAGGTAGCTTGAATATCAGGAATGCATGTGCACAGACAATGTTAGATGTAACATGTACAGGCATGTATGCTGAAATTCACTTAGTGGATTTATGCAAAACTATTCTGTCAAGTTTGCATCACCAATTCTGTTCAAGGAGGTTATTACATTGAATACCTCGAATGTACTTTGAATGGGGGACTTCAGTCCGAAAGGGCTTTCTCCTACTCTTCGAGAAAAGCTATTCATCATAACTGTAAGATTCAAGAGAAATCACTCAATCTTACCATCATCGCTTTCAACGAGAGTCTGAGTAATCTCGCAATTGGTACGACCAAGCCGATCTGGAGGTCTTGATTGGGACTGTAATATAGGCTAGGTCAATGGTTTATCAAATGGGACTCATGTGGAGTTAAGGCTTTTTTGAAAGAGATCTTCATCATCTGCTCCGGGTTTACAAGTCAAGAACCCTGCAAAAATGAGAGAGAAATTATCTTGCTCGAACTTCTTCGAGCGATGCTTAAAATCATTCAACTCTACGTTAATTCATATGCCATAATCAGAAGAGACTTTAAAGGGTTGTAACGTAGATCAGGATTTGGGACTGAGAGAAAGGCTCGCTTTGGCTCAGAAAATATATGAGAATGGCTTGATGCTAGTGATCATTGCTGTCTTATCACCGGTCTTGGCCTTCTGAAATTGATTTCAAAATGTGCCATCACTGCTTGAGGATGGAGCTTCCGCTGATGATTGAAATTTCCATTTGACTCTCTTGGAGGCTTTTTCTTTACAAGTCTGTCATTTGGGATTTTTAAAACAAATGAACAAGGATTTGAATGGGCATTGGCCTTGCTTTTGATAGGCATTTTGCTTTTTACTGTCCGGGATTCTGTGGGACTAACCTTTGCTTTTCTTAATCCCGATTCCCATTTTCTTTCTTGAGAGAGAGCTATTTTTTGACACCTCTCTTCCTTTTCCTTTCTTTGTAAGGAATGATATTAGACACTACATGAGAAATCTAACATACGAGATGAGTTCACTTGGGGATTCTTTACTGCCCCGGTCTCTTCAGTTCTATTCCTTGGTGATAACGTCATCTTCAAATTGGAACGAGCAATGATCACCAATGGGGCTTGAGAAATGAATATATACAAGCTCAATTGGGCTGTACAATGGATGTAGTGTATAGGATAGAGAAATGAATGTTCTTCATCATCCTAAGGCACTTGAATTAAAGTTCGAGTTCAATGTAAAGAAACACCCGAAGATTGATGCTAGTCTGAGCAAGAGAATTTCTAACCATTTACCTCATGCCGCTGCTGGAATTACCTCGTCTTGCCCCAATGTGGGGTGATTCTTGACAAGGTTGAGAAAATGAAACCGTCGCTCAAAGAGATTTGCAATGGACACTTGTAGTGTTTGGATAGAGAACTGAATGCCTCTGTCACTTCGGCTATCGTACCTTTTGCGAGAAAACCCATTGCCTTGGAGAATGCGGAATCTGTCTTCCACTCAACTCACTGTGGATTAAACTGCGGGACGTGTATGGGAATGGTTTGCCTTTCATCATCCTGTCATGCCCCATTCTGTCCATCCGATGCATCATATGTAATTTACGTTCCTTATTCAAAGTTGGTAAATTAATCATGAAGAACAATCATGTATGAACCACACAATGTGCAAGCATTTTTTCAACCAGACAGATGTGGCAATTAATCAAAATTGCCATGCTTCTCAAAAACAGATGAAGGGGAATTTAAGTTGCCCCAAGGCATGCGAGCGGATCAAACGAGTTTGAGTCGAGGACGAGCTCATTCTCATGTTTGCCCCAGAATATGTTCGCTCTAGTTGTGATATGGCGAAGACCAACATGGTTGGTCGAATGCCTTTGTTTGCCTTATTTCCATCAGGATGGATCACATCAGGCGATCATGGCTTTTGCCAAAATTGGGAATTGCCCCAGACATAGTCACTGCTGGGGATTTGAATTTGAACTCTGGTTGATTACTCGTTCCCACAATTGACCCTGCATAAAAAGAATGTGCATGAATAGGGTCTTAAAGTGATGGAGTGAACGAATATTGGGAAGCTCTGGTTTTGACTTGCTTCAGTAATAGCAATCAAAGGCATGTCCTCTAGCTTGGCACTTGCAAGAAGAAAATTGGGTGTTACTTTGAAAGACATATGATAAAGAGATAGGACACTTCCCTTTCTTCCAAGTTGGAGCTCGTATCAGTTTGCTTTGTTCTCAATCAGGCCAGGTTTTGGCAGAATCCAAAATTTCCCCCGTACATGCCCTAGCTGGGAGTTTGATTTTGGGAATTTGGTGGACAAGGACTTCTTCTATTTGCCCGGTGTTCCTTTAGCTGATGTCGCATGGCCAAAGGGTCGATGAAGTAAAGATTTGCCTTGATCGATCGATATCAAATAACTCATGAGATTTTTTGTGAAAATCTTGATGAACAAGTCATGCAAGCATGCAAGAAGACTCTGGGGATCATGAGTTGTCTTTGTCCATGTGAATGAGTTGCAGAAACTTTGGCGCCTGCTTTGAGAATTCCAAGATTTTTCTTTGGATTTTATTGAGTTTTAAGGGGAAGGGATACTTACCTATCTGGCACAGTGATGACTCCTGCAAAAATGAAAGGAAATGCGTCAGTATATATTCTTCATATTTTGAAAAAATTTGGAACGATACCGCTTTACCCTTGTATGTACTTCTTGTGGACTTGAATGGAAGAAATCCCTTCATTTGGACCGAATTGTATGTCCGTCAAGTGGGCGACATCTGGAAGTGCGTCTCAGATTTGGCAAATTAAACATGCAGAATAGTCATGCATAAATCATGGAATGTGTAAACACAATGCAGATGTGAAGATTTTGTTTTTTTTCATCACGCGTATTTGCAGAATGTGCAAGTATGGAAGAAAATTCTCAGGGATGGGAGAATTTGAATTGCCCCTGGGGGTTGTCTCCTTCGACATGTTAGTGTAAACGTTTCCCTCTATCTTGAATGCCTTGTACGATCCTTTTACCAGTTTTACTGGGTTGAGTTTCTCTCGACCTTCGTTGGACACTTCACCATCAGAACCAAGGTTGTGGCAAAGTATTGACTTCGGTCTCG
Organism: Psidium guajava; assembly: GCA_016432845.1. Taxonomy (NCBI): domain Eukaryota; kingdom Viridiplantae; phylum Streptophyta; class Magnoliopsida; order Myrtales; family Myrtaceae; genus Psidium; species Psidium guajava. Next base: position 2,127,874 of record CM028232.1, read on the forward strand.
TTCGTCGAGTATTCTTGTTTCTTTTTGCAAAAAAGAAATGTGCAAAAAATTGTGTTATTTATTTACAACATTTACAATATTCCCCAACCCTGGGGATTGAACTCGAGACGTCTCGGACCACTGTCATTCCCCATGCCATCCGGTCCACGGGACCGTAGGCGTCCATGGAGGCATTCTTTTAAGAGTTAACCGTTGAGATTGTGTGGTCTTGCTACGTTGCACTGGGCAATTCCACGTCCTGGTTCTTTTCAAGGCATTTTACAACCCCTGTTAAGACAGAAGAAAGTAATTCAGAATTTGAGACGATCATGGATAAATTGGAACGATACAAAATTACCCATCTTTGAGATTGCCTGGGTCTTTCGTTTGCGTCTTTCTTCGTTTGGAGCCGTCCATTCAGTGATAATATTCACTCAAGAGTAAATGAGGGTCTTGAAAGGTGTGACTCCTGCAAAAAAAATTTCTAGCTTTTGACTTCTTGGTGGCTCCTGTGCCACAGCACTAGTTACCGGCTGAAAAAGAGTCTAGTAAGGACCGTGGAGAAGGTAAGTAGAAGGGCAGCTCAGGCTAGCCCCTCCCAACCGCAGAAGTCATCATCAAACGGCAAAAAGAAAAAAAAAGAAAAGAAAAAAGGATGATGATCTCCAAAAAAAGTTTAGGGCGAGCATGCAGATTGCCAGGACCTTCGACCTCCTCAGCGAGCTCAGGATCATCGTTTTCGCGTTCAAAGGCCACAATGTTAGCAGCCATCTACGGGTTCTACGGGAAGGATGTCAAGCAGTCCGTCCTTGGCCCCGTAATCCTGTTTGTCATCGTCAACGCCATGAACTCGTTCCAAATCTACGGCATACCCACGTTCGGCGACATGAAGTCCGAGTTCATCGTGAATTTCACAAAGCAGATGAGCCTCGTCCTTTTGAGCTTTGTGACCATCGCACCAACGAGTGATCGTAACAAATGATGCTGATGGGGGGCGAATGCAGCATCGACCATGCTGAAAGGATGAGCTCAGTTTCTTCTTAGCTGCTGCTTTAAGGTCGAGAATGGGCACACACTCCTTATCCAAGCTGCAGCTGGCGAAGTTGGATCCCTGTGGCGCCAATGGTTTAACGCCTTTGGGATATTCGTCATTGGCATTGTCTCAACGAAGGGAAGTCAGCTCGAACCAAGAATGATGGTTAGTCTCTTGGATTGGGCGATCTGCAAGTCCTGGGTAAAAGTGGACTTCCAGCCCGGGGACAAAACGAAAGATAAAAAAAGAACACGCCATCATGAGGAAAAATAATCTGAGAGAGGCCGAATAAAATAAGGGAGTAATGCCATTCTGTTGACTGGTCAGACACGAGGACCAAGGGAGGATAGGGGGATCCTTCACTAAAAAGGATTTCTTTGATTGGCAGCTGAAGAAAGACTGGTGAACGTGTAAGAGATGGATCTTTGGTGCAACAACCTCATCGGCTGATTCCTATTGAGCTGGGGAGTGCTTGCAAGTCGTAGGAGGGGAGCTGGGACAAAAAAAAACGATGGTCCGAGCAAGAGAACTGCTGGGCATTGGAGACAAAACTGGTAGAGTCTGAGGGCAGTTCAGGCACTGATCTCGGTGGTTCTAGCTGGTGAAGCTGCAATCTCTCCCGGCAGACCATGATGAACTAGCGAAATCGCGGCGTGACGGGCAAAGGAAAGGGCTTTCAATGGTGCTTCTCTCCTCGGGCACGAAGCCTTTGGGATACAATACTTGGATCCATGGTACAACTACAAGTTCATTCCCCGCCGCTGTTGTTCAAGGAGAGCCGTGGACGGTCGAGTCGTCTCACCACGGTTGTCAACGATGGCGGAGTCCCCTGGTTGCTTTCTGTTTCAGGCCCTGACCTTGGACGTTCTTAGCCTCTTGAAAGTTGTTGTCGTTAGAGGTAAGCAAGGAGATTTTCCCAAAGGTAATCGAGCGATGCGGCGAGTCGGAATCGAGTAATTGCGTGCTTGTTGCATCCATTAACGGCCGCAAGCGCAACTCTGTATGTATCCTTGCCACTTATGAGCGTTGTAGTGCTACTGGGAACTTGGGTATTCGGTGCCTCGGTATATTTGATGCTTGTGTTAGTACGTTCGATTGGATTAGCAATCATTCTTCGTGCCTTCATAATTGTTTGGTGGGAAATATGGCTCTCCTTAGCTGAATTTATGTGCATCTTGATTGACTTCTTATGTCAGCTACTTTTGATTACTTGTTAGGGTGGGTTATTTTTGTTTCTTGTCAACATGTACAATCCGCTTAATCTTTGTCCATCCTTTTGTGGGGACATATCAGGGGTTCTTAATTGCTAGTTGAAAACTTTCAGCTATTGATATCATATTGACAATGGAAAGATGTTCCTTTAATCAGACAACCAGCTGCATTTGTTAGAAGAATGCATTTGCGTTCCTAATGAGACTTCTGAGGAGTATAACTATCGAGAAATGGTTTCATGGAATGTAACTTATTGTCTCGTGAATGCTAGCAATTGCCAGGAAATGTGAAAAGAGAGAACAGAGGAAAGATCCAACTCCATTTCCTCAACCTCCACGGGTGACGCAATGGACTTCGATTGTTAAACATCTCTATGGATTGGAGTTTCTCAGGTAATAAGCTTGACTCTGGGAAATTAGTCGAAGATGTCGATATGCTGAATTGTGAATATGTATTGAGGGTTGCTGGTATGTTCTTGAACCATGGATTGATTGTGTAGACTAATACACTGGGGCATAAATCACATCTGTTGTGCATTCCTCTTCTAATGGTGAGTTTTGGATTATGTCTTCTATTTGAGTGAATATGAATACGTGTCTAGTGAATAGAAAAATGCAATTCAAGTTTGTGTTTGCTTGATGCTGGATTTTGGCTGTAGATTGCGAGTTATATGTTACCTAATGATGCTGAGTTATTACTTGGGGTTATGGTAGAAAATTTCTCCTTGTTGTTAGATTAGTATTTGCTCATTAGAAGTTTTGTGTAAAACCCGATCAAAAAATAAAAAATAAAAAATAAAAAATCCAAAAAATTCTCAAAAATTAGGAAACGGGTCGTTTTAACCGACCGATCCTATTTTCGGCATTTTTACCCTTCCAATCTTTCGAAATGACGATTTTGCCCCTTATGGGTAAATTGTCTCGAAAACTCAGAAAATTCAGAAAAACCTCAGAAATCAGGAAACAGGCCATTTCGACTGGTCAATCCTATTTTTGGATGATTTGCCTTCTGATATTTTCAAAATGACGATTTTGCCCCTTAGGGGTAAATCGTTTCAGAAAATCCCAAAAAATTCTCAGAAATTGTGAGAAATAGGAAATGACCACATTCAACTGGTTTGACCTATTTTCACTTCCCGGTCTCTGAAAAATGACCATTTTACCCTTCTGATCAGTTTAGTTCAAATCTTTCCAAATCACCCCAAATGAATTTTCATGAAATTGGTACCGAAAGGGCGTTAGAGTAATCTAGCGTAACCAAGTCCCCGAACTCTTTTTCTCTGGTTCGCAGAAATAAATTAGTTCTCCCACTAGTTTATTTAGGTTTCTAATCGACCTACCAAGAACGATTAGTTGCGACTCCAAAAATCTTAAAATCATTTAAAAAATCAAAGTTGCGATTCGGTAGGGCTTGGGAGGGTCCGCGTTAGGTTAGTCAATCTAATTAACCTGATAATCCGTTAACCTAGAAAATTTTGAAACTTAATATTTTTTGGGTCGCGACAATAGTCTATGCCTTCTTATTAAGTATAACCTTTCACCACAAGACGAGCCTTATACTTTTAACAAATCTATCCGCCCTATGCTTGATATTGAAAATTCATTTATTTTCAATAGCCTTGCGTTCAGATGGTAGATCAATGAAGTCCCATAAATGGTTTGCTCTTATAGATTCTATCTTAACTTCTAAAGCATTTCTCCATTCTTTCTTGTCAGGAGATGAGAAAGCCCCTTCAACTATCTTAGGTTCTGCATTATTTTGTGTAGCAATCATAAATTTTCCTATTCAATCTCAAAACGACAATGGGGAATGCTTGTATGACTCTTGCGTAACTACATTCCCACTAAATCCAATATGTCGAGGTAAATTATTATTTTTCTCAACAACATTAGTAGATGTTTCATCGGGATCTTCTATCTCATATAATTGGAAATCTTAAACAATCTCCTCAATACTAGGAATAACGTCATCTAAGATCGTGACATCATATAACTCCATTTTAATCACACTTCCATAAGCTTGTTCACATGTGAACACATATTCTTTGGAGTGTTTAGAGTATCTAATGAAGATACATTTTTTTCCCTTTGGGACCTAATTATCGATATTTATGGGAAGAATCATGAATATATCATGTGCATTCCAAGGTCACAGATAGCTTAAATATGATTTTTCACCAATCCATATTTCATAAGGAGTGAAAGTGATTGACCTAGACAGCACACGTTTAAGCAAATAGGCAGAAGTCAATAACACATCCCCTAGAATGAGATCGATAGATTTGCTTGTGTCATCATAGACTTAACCATTTTTCAATAGGGTCCTACTCTTTCTCTTAGCAACTCTATTTTGTTGTGAGGGTACTGGGATTAGATAAATTTCTTATAATACCCTTTTCATCACAAAGAGACTTGAATCGCTCGAATAGATACTCACGGCAATAATCATTTCTTAATGATTCTCTACCAAACTCATATATCATCTAAAATAATACAATGTCTCTAACTTATGGGAGATCAATAGAATATAACCAAAGCGTGTGAAGTTATCTGTAAAAGTGATGAAACTATGAGGCTCCATGCCTCGCCCTCACATTTAATGGGCCATAAAAGTTAGAATGTACAAGTTGCAATGGACATTCGGCCATAGTTATTTTAAAAATGATTTTCTAATTATTTTTTCCTACTAGATGATGTTCATATATGGGTAGATCAATATGGTAGGTCAACCCATGAAAATGCCTGTAAAAAGGACTTTGTGCCTGTAGAAAGGACTTGGTGCCTGTAAGAAGGACTTTGAATGCCTGTAGAAAGGACTTGATTTGCCTGTAAAAAGGACTTGATGCCTGTAAGAAGGACTTTTGTGTGCCTATAGAAAGGACTTTGAATGCCTGTAGAAAGGACTTGATTTGCCTGTAAGAATGATTTGATTTGCCTGTAAGAAAGACTTGGTGCCTGTAAGAAGGACTTGGTTTGCCTCTAAGAAGGACTTGATTTGCATGTAAGAATGACTTGATTTGCCTGTAAGAAGGACTTGGTGTGTCTCAAAGGGTGTCATTCTAGAATCTGGGGAGATTAGGAATCCTGCAGTAAGAAGGACTTTGTTTGCATGTAAGAAGGACTTGATTTACTTATAAGAAGGACTTGGTGTGCCTCAAAAGCTTAAACCCAATTTCACTTACCTTAAAGGGTGCCACCTTCATTTTGGAAGGGACAATGATTACCAATAGGTTTTAAGAAATGAATAGTAGGCTCAATTGGGCGATGCAAAGAAGGTAAGTGTATCAGATAGAGAAACGAACGCTTTTCATCATCTTAAGGCACTTGACTTATCGTGCGAGACTGAAAGCAAAGAATCACTTGAAATTGCTGGGACTACCGTTATTTGGCCTTGATGTGGGGTGGTTCTCGACAGGGGTGTTGACACTTGATTTTTAATCATCTTTTCTCTTTTAAAATTAATAAAAAAATCCATAAAAATTCATAAAATTAAAAAATCAATTTTGGGGACCTTATCCAAGTCTAGAGAACCAATTTTGACCAAAAAATAATTTTTCATATTTTCAGTATTTGCAAAATCAATTTTGTGGACCTTATCCAAGCTTTGGCAACCATTTTTGAGCAAAAAATAATTTTTCTTATTATTATTTTTATTTTTTTAAAATATATTTTCTATAAATTAGGAAAATATTTAATAAATAATAGCATTTGAGGCCACAAAAATACATAAAAATGGTCAACATTTTTCTTTTAAATACCTTTTCATGTTGGCCATCACAAATTTAAAAAAATCCAATTCGGGGTCGTGTATTCCTTCACGAGCATAATCTCGAATCAGGCCTAAAAAAATTTAATTTGAGTCAATTTGTTTTTTCATTTTTCACTTTTAGGAGTTGTGACATTGTTATCTAATATTCCAAATTTTCATTTTGGTCCAATTATGCCCAGAATGACTAAATTTTGTAAAAGGGCTTTAATTAAATTCTGCATTATTTTCGGTTGCAAGAAATGAGCTTAAATTTGACATGCGGTGAATTTTGACTAAGTATAGGATAGGTGTGTCAAAAATTGTGAGGAGATTTGGACTTAAAGAAATATTTTTTTCAGGGACTAAATTGTAAATACTTAAAATTCAGGGACTAGAGTGAAAATACCTAACTCTTGAATGATTATTTTGCAAATAACAAAAAGAAGAGTTAGTGGAGAAATTAGAATAGAGAAGGGAAGACGGAGAAGAGGAGATGGATGTTGACACCTGATTTTCAATCACCTTTTCTTTTCTTCTTTTTTAAAATTAATAGAAAATCCATAAAAATTCATAAATTTGAAAAAAATAAACTTTGGAGACCTTTGCCAAGCCTAGGGAACCAATTTTGACCAAAAAATGATTTTTCATATTTTCAGTAATTTTCGGTATTTTTATTTTCTAAAATTGATAGAAAATCTATAAAAATGAGAAAATTGCAAAATCAACTTTGAAAGTCTTGGCCAAGCTTAGGCAACCATTTTTGAAAAAAAAAAAAAATAATTTTTCATATTTTTTTGTATTTTTTTAAATATAATTTTTAGAAATTAGGAAAATATTTAATAAATAATAGCATTTGAGGCCACAAAAATACATAAAAATAGTCAATATTTTTCCTTTAAATCCCTTTTCATATTGGCCATCGCAAATTTAAAAAATCCAATTCGAGATCATGTATTCCTTAACGAGCATAATCTCGAATCGGGCCTAAAAAAATTCAATTTGAGTCAATTTATTTTCATTTTTCACTTTTAGGAGTTGTGACATTGTTCTTTAATATTCCAAATTTTCATCTTGGCCCAATTATACCCAGAATAACGCAATTTTACAAACAGGGCTTTAATTAAATTTTGCATTATTTTCAATAGCAAGAAATGAGCTTAAATTCAACATGCGATAGGTGTGTCGAAAATTGTGAGGAGATTTGGACTTAAAGAAATATTTCTCCAGGGATTGAATTACAAATACTTAAAATCTCATGGACTAGAGTGCAAATACTTAATACTTGAGGGATTATTTTGTAAATAACAAAAAGAAGAGTTAGTGGAGAAATTAGAATAGAGAAGGGAAGATGGAGATGAGGAGATGAAGATAGGAGATGGAGAAGAGGAGATGAAGATAGGAAGATGGAGAAGAGGAGATGGAGAAGAGAAGATAAAGAAAATAAGATGAGAATAGAGAAGGGAAGATGGAGATGAAGAAGAGTTAGTAGAATGGGAGATAGATATGGAGAAGGGAAGATGAATATGAAGAAGAGTTAGTGGAGAAATTAGAATGTGAGATAGAGATGGAGAAGGGAAGATGAAAATGAAGAAGAGTTAGTGAAGAAATTAGAATGGGAGATAGAGTTAATGGAAAAATTAGAATGAGAGATAGATGAGTGGTTTATAAAAGGAGGAAGGAGTGAGCTTGAGAGGAGAATTTTTTGGAGAGAAAATTTTGGATGTTTGAGAGAGTTTTGGGAGATTGAAGAAAAACTGGAGAGAAAAAATTTTTTTTGGAGAGATTTCAAGAGAAAAAATTTTGAGAGAGAAAAATTCGCCGCCGTCGAACAAGCCTTGGCGACGCGACGGATTCATCTCCAACGAGCTCTAAGCGCATTAGCATGTGCAATTATCTGGTAACTCAATTTTTCGTGTTTAGATGACGAAATCTCAAAAATAAATATACTGAACATTCGTAGATGACTTCGAGATCTTCGATTTGATATATTATGGCGCGAAAATTGACGTCGTTTGCTATGTCAAAAGGGTCCCGAAATTGAAAGCAGAAATCTGGAAATATGGTGATCAGAACCTGAGATGGAATTTTTCTGATCTGACCTTTCACGCTAAATGATTTTCCATGGGTTATTCTAGACTTTGTTTCATAAAGACCTCTTAATGACATTTGTTCATAAGATCTTAATGCATAACATATAAAAAATACAAAAATATTCATGCACGTTTCGTATTTTTAATGCATTTAATGAAATCATGCAATTCTGTTGGCGTCCTTGAGTCTGAGTGTTTTTCTGTGCGTGGTCATATTGATTTGTAGTTATCTCATGTTTAGAGTCTTCTTTTGAAACTTCACAAAAAATGAAAGTTGTTCATTGGGGTCTTGTTTAGTAGACTGGAAAGTTTGGTGCATTAATTTTGAGATTTGAGTGTCCATTTAAGCTTAATCCTGAAATATGTCTGTTCTGTGAAATTTGTTTGTTTGCTGCTGAGCTCTCATGAAAGACCATTTTCTACACGAAAATGAGTGTCTCTTCAATAAGAATGTAAAACATGAAAGTTGTCAAAGACACATTTTCCCATCCACATAAAAAATCTCAGAATTTTTACATACATTATTTATTTCTTTTGTATTTTATGGTTACTGCTTTCTCCCTAAGAATGTTCATGGACAGTATGATTTAATTCGTATTTTTTGTGTTAATGCATTGGAAAATGTAAAAAATGGTCTCAATGAAGTTTAATCAGCACGTGTTAAACTCTCTTTGAGTTTTTGAATTGTCTTAACTCATTGGTGATTGTGCATGTCCGATTGGATAAGTTCATTATTTTCATTTGGCTTTCGGCCCGATGCTTTGAAGACTGGAGGATGACCGATGTCCATTCCGGTCCGTTTTGTTGTACTCTCGACCCACGAGGCTTGGCGATGGGTGTTTGACCGATGTCCATTCCGGTCCATTTTTGTTGTATTCCCGATCATGTCTCGGGTTTTATTTAATTGGTCTGTAATTATTCACCCGACGAGTTGCGGGTTTTATTTTCACTGTCCTTAGGGTAGTTTTACTTTACCTGCTCTCTCTTCACATCTTCATTTGCTTTGGGTGATTTTGCATTCTTTTATAATACATCCAAAATACAAAAAGAAAAATGTAGAAAATCCAAAAAACCAAAAAAAAAATGGAAAATCTGAAAATACAAAAAATGCCATTCATGTGCATCTCATGTAGTATGTCTCATGTATGTTTGTTATGTTATCCGTATGTTCGTATAGACATATCGTATTTGTTTGTTCTCGTATGCACGTCACGTACGCGACGTTTGCAAATTCACATTTGTCTGTTATGATATGTTATTAACCCATGCATATTCATTCAGAAAAATTAAAAATTTCAAAATGAGGGTTTTATCCCATCTTTTTCAAAAATGAGGGTTTTATCCCATCTTTTCAAAATGACGACTTTGCCCTTTATGGGCAAAATCGAAATGTACGTATTTACATACACATATCACTATGCATGTCACATATATATGTCACGTATTTGTATGGTGTATGTATGCATGTTACATATCGTATTCGTGCATCTTCATACGCATGTCACATACGTATTCGTATTCGTCTATCCCCGCATGCATGTTGTATTCATACGCATGTCACGTACGCATATCATTCGCATGTCCACGTACGTATGTCCTTCGCATGTAACGCACGTATATGTATTCGTCTATCCCATATGCATATTGTATTCATACACATGTCACGTACGTATGTCGTTCGCATGTCATGTACGTATGTCATTCGCACGTGACGCACGTATTCCTATTCGCATATCTACGTATTCGTATATCATATTCGTATGTTCGTATTTGTGTGTCGTATTTGTATGTCAACGTTTGCGTTCATACCCTTTATGCATTTCATTTTAAAGTGAAAACATAAAAAGAACACCTTACCAGGGTCTTAGGAATAAATCAAGTGAGAGTTGCCAAAATAGGATATCCATGGAATTAAGGTACCAAAAGGGCATTAGTTTTAATTAACTAGTGTAACCAAGTCCCCGAACTCATAATCTCTGGTTTGTAGGAGTAATTTAGTTTTCCCGCTAGGTTACTTAGGTTTCTAATCAACCTACCAAAAATGATTAGTGGCGACTCCAAATTCTAAAATCATGTGAAAAAAAATCAAAGTTGCGATTTGGTAGAGCTTGGGAGAGCTCGAACTAGGTTAGTTAATTTAATTAATTAATCTGGTAATCCATTAACCTAAAAATGAATTTTAGGTCGCGACAATGGAGAAGAGAAGACGGAGAAGAATGGATGAAGAAAATAAGATAATAATAGTAAATAGAAGATGGAGAAGAGAAGATGAAGAAGAATGGATGGAGAAAATAAGATAAGAATAGAGAAAGGAAGATGGAGATGAAGAAGAGTTAGTGGATAAATTAGAATGGGAGATAAATATGGAGAAGGGAAGATGAGGATGAAGAAGAGTTAGTGGAGAGATTAGAATGTAAGATAGAGATGGAGAAGGGAAAATGAAAATGAAAAAAAGTTAGTGGAGAAATTAGAATGGGAGATAGAGATAGTGTAAAAATTAGAATGAGAGATAGATGAGTGGGTTATAAAAGGAGGAAGAAGTGAGCTTGAGAGGAGGAATTTTTGGGGGAGAAAATTTTGGATGTTTGAGAGGGTTTTGGGAGATTGAAGAAAAATTGGAGAGAAAGAAAATACCAAAAAGAAAGAGAAAATTTTGAAGATGGTGGGAGTTTAAAGTTAGGAGTTATCATCACAAATTCCTTCATCGATCAACATAAATCAAGAGTTCATCCTCGTCAACAAGCAAGCAAATTCGAGCTAAGTGTTTTTATTTATTCATTTATTTGTGGTTTTAGTCTCAAATAAGCACAAATTGTATACACTTTCTCTATATCCCTTTTTCCCATATTTTATGCTAGGTAAAAAAAAGGGACAACTTCGTATCAACGATAAATTCCATGGAGGTGCAAAGTGAGCCCATACAAATTCCAAGGTGCCCATCAAATTTGCAGCCGACCCGTCAACGGATTTTAGTTCAAATTATTGAAACAATTTGTTGTATTTTATTTTAAAGAACTAAAACCCCAGAATGGAGAGGCAAAACGCATCCACTGGAGTTCGTTTATTTTCTGCAATTTAAATTCCTACACCATCAAACCCCAAAGGGAAGAGCCAAGCCAATGCTAGACCGCCCATTGAAGGTTTTTACTTACTGCAATTTAAATTCCTACACCATCAAACCCCAAAGGGAAGAGCCAAGCTATTGCTAGGCCGCCCATTGGAGGTTTTTACTTACTGTAATTTAAATTCCTGCACCATCAAACCCCAAAGGGAAGAGCCAAGCCAATGCTAGGTTGCCCATTGGAGGTTTTTATTTACCGTTATTTAAATTCCCGCAATTTAATTCCTGCACCATTAAACCCCAAAGGGGAGAGCCAAGTCAAGGCTGGGCTATCCATTGGAGGTCTTTATTTACTGTCATTGACTTTCTACCGTTTAATTTTTGAATCACCAAACCCCAAAGTGAGTAGACTGTAACATTGCACAGAAGTCGTTAGCACACTCCATTTTTTGGCTTTAGGGAATTTTTAACACTTTGAAAATAAAAAAATTACCACCCATGCATCCTATCTAAAAAGTGAAAATACAAAAAGAGAACACCCCACTAGAGTCTTAGGAATAAACCAAGCTTGAGTTGCCAAATTAGGATATCCATGAAATTAAGGTACCGAAAGGGCATTAGGGGGGTCCAAATTTTAAAACCATTTGAACAAAAATCAAAGTTGCGATTCGGTAAGACTCAGGAGGGTCCGTATTAGGTTAATTCATCTAATAAACCTAAAAATCCATTAACCCGATCGAAAAAAAATTCTTAGGGTCGCGACAGCTTGGCGACTTCGCTGAGGACGTGTTCTTGATTTTTAAAAATTTAAGAACCTAGAGGACTTAGGCCATAAAATTTCGTGAAAATTCATTTGGTTTGAATTGGGTGGATCATAATCTTTAGGTGTTAAATGGTATTGCAGATGGGAGTTATAAGGGGCGGAGTATTTGGCTAACTCTTTATTTTGCAGGTTTGGTGTGTGAGAATTGTTATTTAATTTTTGAAATATTGAAGCGGTGTTTGCATTTAATTGTTGTGCATGTTTAATTATTTTAGTACTACACCACACATGTCCTGTGGTCGGACCTGGACCACTAGTTTTAGGATGGTATTGTGATTTGGTTCTAGTGTTCGGCGTGAGATTACGTCGAAAGTTAGCCCAGATTCAATCCCGAACCTCTTTTCAAAAATGAGCTTTAAAAGTTAGGCCTCAGGCTTGGTAAGATTACCAAAGCGGTGGTTTTAATTTTTTGCTCGAGCAGCCGAAGTGGAAATGCCCGGCTAATCCTGATTACGTCGTGGGATCACGGCTAATCTTGATTATGTGCGCGAGATTGTCGTCTTGCCGTAAGTCTTCCGCTTCAATTTGTGAGCCTTTAGGGTAGGTAGACTAAGATTTAAACTCACAATTCATGTGCTTGTCTATGTGATTTGCATGGTATTTTTCACGGTGAAAGTAAGTTTTCTAACTTTATGTTGTATTTATTTTTGGTCGGTCCATGTTAGGTATCGGTTAATTTTGAATTTAATACCATGGTCATTTTTCAGAAGAAAATAAAAAAATTAAATTGATATCCCATTTTTGAAAATAATGAATGCGGAAAAATTCCTTAAGGGAATTTTGTTGATCAATGAAAGATTTTGTCACATTTTTTTCTTAATACTTCAACGAACCCAAGATTTTCTCAACAAATTTACCTTGGACATTCATTTTGATAAAAAAGGAAATTCTTTCGAGAAATTAAATATCAAAGGAAATTGTCACATTTATAAAATCTGTAAGAAAATTTTTTCTGAAGAAATTCGCCTATGTTTTTCTAAGAAAATTTTCTCTAATTTCTCATAAAATTGAAAAATAAAATTGGAATAATCTAGATGTCATGGACCAACCTCTCTTGGATCACATACTCATTGTTTTCTCTACTTTTGCATGGAATTATAGGTACCCCAGGCGGGAGTAAAATAGGGCTCAACAATACCCTAGAAATGATCTTGAATAATACGAAAGAATGGAAATGGCCGATGCCGCAACTGATAATCCTGAGGGCAAGTGAAAAAATCCCGGAGACAGAATCGTGTCAATCAGTCGGCATGTATGAGCCATGCATTTTGATGGGGGTAGTGAATGTATCCATATCGAGAATGGGGGCATTTTTAATGTATTGGAAGGATTCTTGTATTTTTGTTGAAAAGACGCAGATTATCAAAATCCATGAAGCAATTATCTTAACCCGATCTTGCGATGCCTTTCTGATTAAATCGAACAAATGCTTGCCTTGTACCTCCCTCGGATTCGAACGACGTGGAGAACTTGGGAGAGATGGTGTTTTATTAATGAGTATGGACCACTGGCATTTCTCCCGACGCTACAGACAACCGACACGCCCAAGTGGACGCCGAAAGAGATAGGCATGATAAAGTGGGGTACGCAATGGATGGTCGGATTTATTTATTGGCACACTGACCGAGTAGTCGTATCTGTAATAATTCACGCGACTAGCTCACAAAGCTCAAGGTGGTTAGTGGGGGCCACCACCGAATGCTTCTTTAATGTTCTTGATATCATCGTCTATTGCAGCTAACAAGAACATTAAGGAGAACGTCAAACCTCAGCGTTTCCAGTACCTTAGGTCATTCATGTTATGCGGAAGAGAACACATGGCGGAAAAATAAACGCACAAATATTTCTCTCATTCCGTTCATCAAGGAGTATTACACCAGATTACTCGGGAGGAAAAGTAAAGCCAAACTGAGCCCTAATAAACATCACAAAAGAGTTCAACTGACTTTCCATGAAATTAATGCTCTGCCTACACTGAGCAATTTGGGAGTTGAGATCTGCAAGCTTGAAGAACAGGCGAGTACATTTCTCCTTGTACCTGGCTGCATTCATCTCATGGTGTTCAACGGCGAGTTTTAAGTTGTCGATCAGGTCCCTCTAGAAAGCTATATCCGCTATTAGATCGTCGAGCCTCTCCTCCAGCCATTCACATATGAACTTCATTACAACATCCCTCGGGTCATGCTCAACGTAAGTCTGATTTAAAGCTAGGCGCTCCACCAGCTTTTCTCTCTCGTGAACCAACAGCGAGACCCGCTCTTCCGTAAACTTGAAGGTCTTATTGTATCGAGCAATCGAGCGATCTTGTTAGCGGGCCTTCACAACGCGGGATAAGGTAACCGTCTCCTGGGTATTCCGGCAAGCCTCCAGAAAGTTGATAAAGACGTGTGGGAACGCCCTGTATTCCCTCTCCAAGTTGGTTCCTTCAATCGAGGAAGCATTTACCTCCCCTAACAAACCAAAAATCTCAGTTTCGATACTCGGATGATGGGCTATGTAAACATAACCTCTACCAAGAAGATGATAGAGCCTCTCCCATTTGAACATAACGTCAGCTGAGAAGATGTGTGTAGGAAGATTGGCCATTATCAAGGAGAAAATCAAGGCAGATGGACGAGACACGAGAGTATGGAGGAGAGAGTTAGGGCAGATTAGCGGAGTGCGAAGATGGTAATCTGCTTCGAAGTAAATATTGATTCCGCAATAGAAGTATTAACTAGTCAGACTTTCCTATTCGCCGTTCCATGTCGGTATCACCCCTGTTGGCTTGAATTCGCTGCTCGTCTGCAATCTTGAGCCAAGCAAATTCGACGTATCTGCGGAAAAGTGGGACGACACACCACCGCTTTGAAAAAGAAAGAGTGAAAAGACGAACTGAGTGGGGGACAAAGAAAATTTACAGCGGAAAAGAAGATCGGATTTGTCTTTATGGGAGAACGCACCAACAAGATCAACGGTGGAGATAAACAGAAGAGACAATGACGGGGACCCCTACCGCGAAAGAAAACAAACCGTGCAAGAGACATGGTAAAAAGGTTGAGAACGACAGAATCCTTGGGGAGAGCAATACGGTTTCTAAACCTACGCCTTAATTTTAAAAAGAGACATTCTCTTGGAAACCTTCATCCATGCTCAGAAAAAGTTTCAAAAGCATACACGGTGGCTTAGAAGAATTCAGAGTGGGTAAGAATACAAGAGAAGATAGCAGGCCTTGTGAAACCGTTAACCAAACCAAAGATGTCTCAATCAAACACCCTTGAGAGCTATCGTTACTTGCTGAATATGGGAGAGGAAGAGTTCGAAGCCATGTTTGGGATCGAGCCCATGGAGCCTGGCCCTTCCACCGACGACATCCAAGATCTCAGTAAAAATAAGGACAACAACAGTAAGGTTCAAAAGAAGCGTTACCATCGCCATACTGAGGAGCAAGTACAAAGGCTTGAGGATTTCTTCAGAACGTGCCCTATGCCAGACAGCAAACAGAAAATGGAACCGAGTCAAGAGCTAGAACTTGAACCTTGGCAAATCAAGTTCTGGTTTCAAAATAGGCGAACCCGAATGAAGACTCGTCATGAGCATAACGAAGCCGAGTTTCTAAAAGCTGAAAATGAAAACCTCTAAGCGGAGAACAAGATGTATAAAGAGGCTTTTGACTCCGCCACCTGCCCCAACTATAATAGCCTCCTCACCTTCGATGAAATGCATGATCTGAGGATCGAAAATGCACGCTTAAGAGGTGAGTTAGACCAGTTTATGATAGGATCAAGTTCTGTTGGGGGAAAGCATGAAAGGACCGAGCCCATGGGGTCAGCATTGATGCCTCCTGAGGAAGGAGAAAGGTATCACCACCAGACAAGTGGCATTGACGACGAACTTACCACCGTGATCAACCAGTTCAATGTTGATGAAGCACTAGGACTGTAATATGCACACGAAGTCTGTATTTCGAAGCTGGGATCACGGGTCCTTCAACATGGCCGATGCGTACCTGATTTGGAATGAAGTCAGCTGATCGTGAGAGAGCCTGCAAAGGGAGCGAAATCGATCCTGAACGAATATAGATGCTTTATTTCCTTGCATTGGATGTTTTCTACTTTTATTGATGTCCGAAATGAACGCAAGCAAGAAGTAGTAATTTCCCGTTCTCCTATTAAATGCTCGGAGTCTTTACTACACCAAACTCGGGATAACATTAGGCTCGAAGGGTAAACCTGTATTGTTTCAATTTACCCTCAATTGCTCCTGTTTTAAATTGGATCTCTGTTGTTTTCAGGAATTTGCAACTCGACCCAATAATACAGTCGTACCTGAAAATGCAATTCCCTGGCTGGTCTAAATTGGAGACAAATTGATCCACGGGCATTATCACTGGATAGACAGCTTTGTACAAAAAGGGAATACGAGCGAAAGACGAGAGCAATCTCGGAAATGGGTAATCCTGTATCATTCTAAATTTTTCCATAATCATCTCAAGTTCTGAATTACTTCCATTTTCAACAGGGATTTTAAATGGCCTTGAAAAGTACCGAGATGTGAAGTCACCTAATGCAATGTGATAAGACCACGTCATCTTGAGGATTAACACTTAAAGGAAGGCTCCTATGAATGCCTACGGTCCAATGGACCGGATGGTGTGGGGGGATGACAGTAGAAAGAAACAGGAATACTCGACGAGCAATACCAAGGTCAGTATTTTGTCACAATCTTAGCCTAATGTTGAAGGGAAATTCAATCCAGCGAAGCTAATAAAGGGTAAATCAGTATCGTTTCCAATTCATCCCTTCTAATACCGGCTAACATGTCCTCTTTTTTTTCTTTTGACAGGAAATGTTAATACTAACATTTAATATGTTGAAGAAGATAGCCCCAAGGGGCAAAATTATAATCATCTGATAAGATCCACTCTGATGAAAATGGGGCAAATTGATGGCTATCTTGAATTGAAAAAAGGCGTTCGACTGACAACGAGGACGGTTGTTAACATTGAAAAGGCCCAAATGCTGTGCTGGGGCAATCCTCGACTTAAGGAGTAGAGTCCCAATCTACTCATCTGCCTATATATCCAGGGGCAATTCAAACTCACTCATTTTCTTCCATACTTGCATTTTTGGTAAATACGTATGAGGCCAAAAACTGCTACATCTGCATTGCGTTTACATATGCCATGATTCATGTATGACTATTCTGCATGTTTAATTTTGCCAACTCTGTCTTGGGGCATAAACTGCATATGATACATCGAATGTGTAGAATGGGGTATGACAGGATGATGAAAGGCCTCCCATTTCCAAACACGTCCCATATCCACAGTGAGTCGTGTGCCAAATAGGTCCCGCATTCCCCAAGACGATGGGTTTTCTCGCAAAAGATACGATAGTTGAAGGGAATGAGGCAATTGCTTCTCTATTCTAAACACTACAGGTGACCATTGAAAACCCATTTGAGCGGCGGTTTCACTTCGTAACCCCTGTCAAGAACCACCCCACATCGGGGGCCAAATGGAGGTAGTCCTAACAATAACATGAGGTAAATGGTTAGAAATTTTCTTACTCGGACTAACATCAATTTTCGAGTGTTATTTTACTTTCAACCTCACACGGTAATTCAAGTGCCTAAAGACGACGAAAAGCATTCGTTTCTCTATCCAATACACTCATATCCTTTGCACTACGCAATTGAGCCTGCGTATTCATTTCTTAAAATCCCGTTGGTGATCATTGCCCAGTCCAAGATGAAGATGTCGTCACCTTAAAGTAAAAGAACTCAGAAGGACCAAGGTCTACAAAGGATTCCTGAGTCATCTATTCAATGGTGATTTTTGATATGTATGTGTATAATGGCACCATCTTTGGAAATTCCTTTTTCTATAATATTTTAAAAAAAAAGTCAATCCCGGGCATGAAAAAGCAAAGCGTCAGTCAAAAGCAAGGCCGATGCCCATTCAAAAGAAAACCCCATCGAAGGAGTCAAATTGCAAAATACATGCGGTTGAAGTTTATACCGTTCAGAAGCGACAACGATATCAGCAGAAGTTCATGCTTTCCTCATACGATGATGGTATTCTTAAATGACTGACTATTCAAAGAGCCGAGACGAGTGACAAAGATACAATGATCACCAATGTCAAACCCACCTCATATGTTTTCTGAGCCAAAATAAGCCTTTCACTTCCTTGATCCCTAATCCCAACCTACGTTACAGCCCGTGAAAGTCTTTTCTGATTAAGGCGGTTGAATTAACGTAGAGTTGAAAGATTTTAAGTATTGCTCGAAAAGGTACGAGCAAGACTATTTCTCTCTCATTTTTGCAGGGTTCTTAACTTGTAAACCCGGAGCAGATAATGAAAACTTTTTCGTCAATGGCCTTGGCTCAAAAGAGTCACCTTTGTTAAACCTTTGACCCAACTTACATTACGGTCTTAATCAAGACCTCCAGATCGGCATGTCGTACCAATTGCGAGATTACTCAGACCCTTGTTAAATGCGATGATGGTAAGATCGAGTGATTTCTTTTCAATCCTATAATCAGGATAAACAGCCTTTCTTGAGAGTGAGAGGAAGCCCTTTCGGACTGAAGTCCCCCATTCAAATCACATTCGAGGTATTCATACCATGATAACCTCTTTGAACAGAATTGGTAATGCAAACTTAACAGAATAGTTATGCATGATTCACATTTTGATTGAATGCATCATGAGTTATCACACATATTGTTTCTGATCATTGCAAACTCAGTTAAACAGTTTTGCATGAACCTATGAACTCATTGATAAAAATGCTTGTATATGTTACCTCTGGCATTGCCTAACAAGTAACAAGTTCCCGATGTTCGAGTTACCTTCCAAGGTCTCAAAATTCATTCAGTGATTATTGAATGAATAAGCCCAGCTGTTGAGAAACCACCAGGTGTTTCTTCCAAATCCTCAGGTAGGTATATCTACATTCTGAACCCTTCATGATAAGTAAAATTGGGTTTGAGCTTTTGCAGGATTCCTAGTCTCTCCAGATCCCAAAATGGCACCCTTTGAGCTAAGTAAAATCGGGCTTGAGCTTCTGCAGGATTTCTAGTCTCTCCAGATCCCAGAATGGCACTCTTCAAGGTAAGTTAAATCAGGTTTGAGCTTCTGCAGGATTCCTGGTCTTCCCAGATCCCAAAATGGCACCCTTCATGTCAATACCTCTCCCGTCCACCTAAAAGGTGACATTTAGGTAATCATTGGTGATTTCTCACACAGAATGATCCATTCCCAAGTCCTGAGTGGCAGACGCCACATGAACGAGCCCTTTTTTTAGGATATGTTATCTCTGGAGCCCTTCCATTGGAAATCCAAATACGGAACGGTCCATTTTCAAAGTCCTGAGTTGCAGGCACCACATGAACAAGCCCTTTTTCTAGGGTATGTTATCTCTGGAGCCTTTCCATTGGAAATCCCAATACGGAACGGTCCATTCACAAAATTTCTTCTTACAGGCACAAAAGTCCTTCTTACAGGCAACCTAAAGTCATTTTTACAGGCAACCAAAAGTCCTTCTTACAGGCACCAAGTCCTTTCTACAGGCATCCAAAGTCCTTTTTACAGGCAACCCAAAATCTATTCTATAAGCAACACAAAAGTCTTTCCTACAGGCACCCAAAGTCCTTCTTACAGGCAACTCAAAAGTCCTTCCTATAGGCAACCAAAAGTCCTTCTTACAGGCACCAAGTCCTTCCTACAGGCACACCACAAGTCCTTTCTACAGTCATACCAAAAGTCCTTCTTACAGGTACCAAGTCCTTCTTACAGGCACACCACAAGTACTTCCTACTGTTGACACCTGATTTTCAATCACCTTTTCTTTTCTTCTTTTTTAAAATTAATAAAAAATCCATAAAAATTCATAAATTTGAAAAAATTAACTTTGGAGACCTTTGCCAAGCCTAGGGAACCAATTTTGACCAAAAAAATGATTTTTCATATTTTCAGTATTTTTCGGTATTTTTATTTTCTAAAATTGATAGAAAATCTATAAAAATGAGAAAATTGCAAAATCAACTTTGGAAGCCTTGGCCAAGCTTAGGCAACCATTTTTGAGTAAAAAAATAATTTTTCATATTTTTTGTATTTTTTTAAATATAATTTTTAGAAATTAGGAAAATATTTAATAAATAATAGCATTTGAGGCCACAAAAATACATAAAAATAGTCAATATTTTTCCTTTAAATCCCTTTTCATGTTGGCCATCGCAAATTTAAAAAATCCAATTCGAGGTCGTGTATTCCTTAACGAGCATAATCTCGAATCGGGCCTAAAAAAATTCAATTTGAGTCAATTTATTTTCATTTTTCACTTTTAGGAGTTGTGACATTGTTCTTTAATATTCCAAATTTTCATCTTGGCCCAATTATACCCAGAATGACTCAATTTTACAAACAGGGCTTTAATTAAATTTTGCATTATTTTCAATAGCAAGAAATGAGCTTAAATTCAACATGCGATAGGTGTGTCGAAAATTGTGAGGAGATTTGGACTTAAAGAAATATTTCTCCAGGGACTGAATTACAAATACTTAAAATCTCATGGACTAGAGTGCAAATACCTAATACTTGAGGGATTATTTTGTAAATAACAAAAAGAAGAGTTAGTGGAGAAATTAGAATAGAGATGGGAGATAGATATGGAGAAGGGAAGATGAATATGAAGAAGAGTTAGTGGAGAAATTAGAATGTGAGATAGAGATGGAGAAGGGAAGATGAAAATGAAGAAGAGTTAGTGGAGAAATTAGAATGGGAGATAGAGTTAATGGAAAAATTAGAATGGGAGATAGATGAGTGGTTTATAAAAGGAGGAAGAAGTGAGCTTGAGAGAAAAAACTTTTTGGAGAGAAAATTTTGGATGTTTGAGAGAGTTTTGGGAGATTGAAGAAAAACTGGAGAAAAAAAATTCTTTTGGAGAGATTTCAAGAGAAAAAAATTTTGAGAGAGAAAAATTCGCCGCCGTGGAACAAGCCTTGGCGACGCGACGAATTCATCTCCAACGAGCTCTAGGCGCATCAGCATGTGCAATTATCTGGTAACTCAATTTTTCGTGTTTAGATGACGAAATCTCGAAAATAAATGTACTGAACATTCGTAGATGACTTCGAGATCTTCGATTTGATATATTATGGCACGAAAATTGACGTCGTTTGCTATGTCAAAAGGGTCCCGAAATTGAAAGCAGAAATGTGGAAATATGGTGATCAGAACCTGAGATGGAATTTTTCTGATCTGACCTTTCACGCTAAATGATTTTCCATGGGTTATTTTAGACTTTGTTTCATAAAGACCTCTTCATGACATTTGTTCATAAGATCTTAATTCATAACATATAAAAAATACAAAAATATTCATGCACGTTTCGTATTTTTAATGCATTTAATGAAATCATGCAATTATGTTGGCGTCCTTGAGTCTGAGTGTTTTTCTGTGCGTGGTCATATTGATTTGTAGTTATCTTATGTTTAGAGTCTTCTTTTGAAACTTCACAAAAAATGAAAGTTGTTCATTGGGGTCTTGTTTAGTAGACTGGAAAGTTTGGTGCATTAATTTTGAGATTTGAGTGTCCATTTAAGCTTAATCCTGAAATATGTCTGTTCTGTGAAATTTGTTTGTTTGCTGCTGAGCTCTCATGAAAGACCATTTTCTACACGAAAATGAGTGTCTCTTCAATAAGAATGTAAAACATGAAAGTTGTCAAAGACACATTTTCCCATCCACATAAAAAATCTCAGAATTTTTACATACATTTCATTATTTCTTTTGTATTTTATGGTTACTGTTTTCTCCCTAAGAATGTTCATGGACAGTATGATTTAATTCGTATTTTTTGTGTTAATGCATTGGAAAATGTAAAAAATGGTCTCAATGAAGTTTAATCAGCACGTGTTAAACTCTCTTTGAGTTTTTGAATTGTCTTAACTCATTGGTGATTGTGCATGTCCGATTGGATAAGTTCATTATTTTCATTTGGCTTTCGGCCCGATGCTTTGAAGACTGGAGGATGACCGATGTCCATTCCGGTCCGTTTTGTTGTACTCTCGACCCACGAGACTTGGCGACGGGTGTTTGACCGATGTCCATTCCGGTCCATTTTTGTTGTATTCCCGATCATGTCTCGGGTTTTATTTAATTGGTCTATAATTATTCACCCGACGAGTTGAGGGTTTTATTTTCACTGTCCTTAGGGTAGTTTTACTTTACATGCTCTCTCTTCACATCTTCATTTGCTTTGGGTGATTTTGCATTCTTTTATAATACATCCAAAATACAAAAAAAAAATGTAGAAAATCCAAAAAACAAAAAAAAATGGAAAATCTGAAAATACAAAAAATGCCATTCATGTGCATCTCATGTAGTATGTCTCATGTATGTTTGTTATGTTATTCGTATGTTCATATAGACATATCGTATTTGTTTGTTCTCGTATGCACGTCACGTACGCGACGTTTGCAAATCCACATTTGTCTGTTATGATATGTTATTAATCCATGCATATTCATTCAGAAAAATCAAAAATTTCAAAATGAGGGTTTTATCCCCTCTTTTTCAAAAATGAGGGTTTTATCCCATCTTTTCAAAATGACGACTTTGCCCTTTATGGGCAAAATAGAAATGTACGTATTTACATACACATATCACTATGCATGTCACATATATATGTCACGTATTTGTATGGTGTATGTATGCATGTTACATATCGTATTCGTGCGTCTTCATACGCATGTCACATACGTATTCGTATTCGTCTATCCCCGCATGCATGTTGTATTCATACGCATGTCACGTATGCATATCATTCGCATGTCCACGTACGTATGTCCTTCGCATGTAACGCACGTATATGTATTCGTCTATCTCGTATGCATATCGTATTCATACACATGTCACGTACGTATGTCGTTCGCATGTCATGTACGTCTGTCGTTCGCACGTCACGCACGTATTCGTATTCGCATATCTATGTATTCGTATATCATATTCGTATGTCCGTATTTGTGTGTCGTATTTGTATGTCAACGTTTGCGTTCATACCCTTTATGCATTTCATTTTAAAGTGAAAACATAAAAAGAACACCTTACCAGGGTCTTATGAATAAATCAAGTGAGAGTTGCCAAAATAGGATATCCATGGAATTAAGGTACCGAAAGGGCATTAGTTTTAATTAACTAGTGTAACCAAGTCCCCGAACTCATAATCTCTGGTTTGCAGGAGTAATTTAGTTCTCTCGCTAGGTTACTTAGGTTTCTAATCAACCTACCAAAAATGATTAGTGGCGACTCCAAATTCTAAAATCATGTGAAAAAAAATCAAAGTTGCGATTTGGTAGAGCTTGGGAGAGCTCGAACTAGGTTAGTTAATTTAATTAATTAATCTGGTAATCCATTAACCTAAAAATGAATTTTAGGTCGCAACAGCTTGGCGACTCCGCTGGGGAGTTGTTCTTAATTTTTGAAAAATTTAAGAACTTAGAGGACTTAGGCCAGTAAAATTTCATGAATATTCACTTGGTTTGGCAATTGGTTGAATTCTAATCTTTAGGTGTTAAATGGTCTTGCAGATGGGAGTTATAAGGGGTGGAGTGTTTGGCTAACCCCTTATTTTGCAGGTTTGGTGTATGGAAATTGGAATTTAATTTTTGCACATTTTGAAGCGGTGTTTGAATTTAACTGCTGTGTATGATTATTTGTTTTAGCACTACATCACACACGTTCCGTGACCGGACCTGGGTCACTAGTTTTAGGATGGTATTGTGATTTGGTTCTAGCGTTCGGCGTGAGATCACGTCGAAAGTTAGTCCAGATTCAATCCCGAACCTCTTTTCAAAAATGAGTTTTAAAAGTTAGGCCTCAGGCTTGGTAAGATTACCAAAGCAGTGGTTTTAATTTTTGACTCGAGGAGCCGAAGTTGGGAGACCCGGCTAATCCTGATTACGTCGTAGGGGTCACGGCTAATATTGATTATGTGCGCGAGATTGTCGCCTTGCCGTAAGTCTTTCGCTTCAATTTGTCAGCCTTTAGAGTAGATAGGCTAAGATTTAAACTCACGATTCATGTGCATGTCTATGCGACTTACATGGTATTTTTGATGGTGAAAGTAAGTTTTGTAACTTCATCTTGTATTTATTTTTGGTCGGTCCATGTTAGGTGTCGGTCAAATTTTGAATTTAACATCAAGGTCATTTTTCAAAAGAAAATGAAAATCAAATTAGTATCCCATTTTTGAAAAAAATAAAAATAAATAAATAAATAAATAAGTGTGAAAAATCCCTTAGGAAAATTTTGTTGACCAGTAAAAGATTTTGTTACATTTTTCTACTTCAATAGAAATGAGATTTTCTTGACAAATTTATCCCTAAAAATTCATTCTGATAAAAGGAAAATCCCTTCGGGAAATTTGCTAAATTTTAAGATATTTGATCACATTTTTCAAGTTGTAAAAATTTGCAAGAAAATTCTTTTTGAGAAATTCACCCATGTTTTTCTAAGAAAATTTTCTCTAAAATTGAAAAATAAAATTGGACTAATGTAGGAATCATGGGCCGACCCCTATTGGATCACATATTGATTATTTTCTTTAATTTTGCAGGGAATTATAGGTACCCTGGGGTGGAGAAAAATCGGGCTCGTTGGTGATAACAATCAGGGGGCAAGCGAAGATATCGTTAACCCTAGGGGCATATGAAGAGGCCAATTCTTCCGGAGACAGAATCGTGTCAATAAGTCAGCACGTATGGGCCATGTATTTTGATGAGGGGTAGTGAATGCATCCAGATCGGGCCTGGGGACATTTTTAATATATTAGAAGGGTTCATGTATTTTTGTTGAGAAAGTCGATACTGTGTAATCAAAACCCATGGGGCAAGATTATGAACCCGATCTTGCGACGCCTTTCTGATTAAATTGAACAAAGGCTTGCCTTTTTACCTTCCTCGGATTCAAAACACATAAAAGATTTTGGAGGACTAGTATTTTATTACCGAGCATGGCCCGCAATCATTTCTCCCAACACTACAGGCGACCGACACATTCAAGTGGTCGCCGAAAGAGATAGGCAGGAGTAAAGTGGGGCACGCAACGGGCAGCCCGGTTTGTTTATTGGAGCACTAATCGAGTGGTCGATTTGCAATAATTCACACGACTGACTCACGGCGCTGTGACCGGTGGGGGCCGCCACCGAACCCTTCGCCAATGTCCTTGATATCATCGCCGGCAGCAGATAACAAGAACACCGAGAAGAGTGTTAAGCCTCAACGTCTTCAGTACCGTAAATCGTCCTATCATGCTATATGGGCGAAGAAATGGCAGGAAAATGAAAAGCACAAACACGTGAAACTTTCTCTTCATTCCATTCACCAACAAATCTTACAACAACTCACTGGGGAGGAAAAGTGAAATCAAATTGAGCCCTAATAAGCGTCACAAAGGAGCTCAGCTGGCTCTCCATAAAGTTGATGCTCTGGGTGCACCGGGCGTTCTCGGGATCAAGCTCCGCGAGCCTAAAGAAGAGGCGATCGCACTTCTCTTTAACCTGGGCCATAGTGGCCTCGTAATGCTCAACGGCAAACTCCAGGTCCGGAATCGCTGCCCTCTCGAAAGCAATGTCTGCCGTAATGTCATCAAGCCTCTCCTGCAGCCAACCGCATTTGCACCTCATCACAATATTGCCTGGCTCCTATTCGGCGTAAGTTCGGACCAAGGCCAGATGGTCCACCAGCTTTCCCCTCTCACGAACCAGCCAGGAAAGCTGATCGTTGGCAAACTTGAGGGCCTTTTTGTGATTATCAGCCACAAATGTAACTGTTGCCAGACGCTCGTGCCGGTCTCGGTAACGAGCTTTCACGACGGCGGTCACAAGGACCGTCTCATAAGCGCGGTTATAGGCAGCCAGAAAATTGATGAAGACGGTCGAGAAGTTCCGATACTCCTTCCCCAGTTGGGTACCCTCAACAGAAGCAGCGTCCACAGTCCTGAATAAACCAAGGATTTCAACCTCAACGGTAGAGTTTTTGGCTATATGAGCGTAACCTCTACCAAGAAGATTGTAGAGTCTCTCCCACCCAGCCAGGACTTCGGCGGATAAGGTGTGGTTAGGAGAATTGGCCATTTTTGAAAGCAGAATACGAAAGAAAGGAGAGAGATGAGGCAGATGAGTGGAATGCGAAGATGGTAATCTGCTTCAATTTAAATACTGATTTCACAGGGGCAGTCCTTATAGGTTTTCCTATCTACCATTCTCTGTCGGCAACACCCCCGGTGGCTCAAATTCCAGTCAAGTGGCAACCTCGAGCCGAACAAACCTGACGTCTCTGTGGAAAAGCTGGACGGGACTCCACCGCTTTGAAAAAAGAAAGAACGAAAAGACGAGCTGAGTGGGGGACAAAGAAATTTTCGGCAGAAAGAGAGATATTACTCGTCTTCATTGGAGGACCCGCCAGTAAATCGACGGTGGAAATCTTGACAGGGGCCCTCTATCGCGAAAAGAAAGAAGAAGACAAACTGAGCGATAAACGAGGATTTCCCCTTTAATCAAAAGCTGAATGTCAGATTTTCCCCTCGGTAAATCTAATAGCACTGCCCGTGAAGGGGGAAGTCGTTGCTATTGCCAGAGAGAGAATTTATCCTCATTTGATAGTGAGAGTTCATCTGCACGAACTCGCAGGAGAAAGATAGAGAGGAAGGAGTTCTCGTGGGAGAGGAATTCAAAACCTTCACCATCAAAGCATTGGCTTTCAAAGCCTGTTATGAGAAGCCATCAACGATCCCGTGATCCCTCAAGTCCGAGAAGACATCCTGAGGCGGTCTCGAATCGGCAGTCCTAGATCCAGAAATATGTCGAGCATTAGGGAAATGGGCGCATGTTCAACCCTGGTTGAAGCTGATGAAGTTCCTTACCCTGAGGGTCTACTGGTCATGGCCATTGACGGTAATCCAGTCTCTCTGTCAATCCTTGTTACCGTATTAAGAAAATGCTGGTATAAGGTTGTAGCTCAAGCAAAGGCGACAGAGGCCTTAGAGATATTAAGGAGGAGTAGTGACCAGTTTGATATCGTCGTCACCGCCATGGTAGGGATTGACATGGATGTTTTCACTCTCTTGGAAGTCATCAATTCTAAATTAAACATGCCAGTCCTCGTAATATCGGCAAGCGATGATCAGCAAGCCATGATGAAGGCTGTCTTAAACGGGGCCCAAGACGTCGTAACGAAACCAGTTAGGGTTCAGATGCTTCAAAACATATGGCAGCACGTGGTAAGGAAGCAATTGCACAACCATGAAAACAAGCATCAAGCCTTCAATTTTATTCCAAGCAACTGGAGAAAGAAGATGAGTTGGTCTCCCGAGCTGCATTGTATGTTTGTTAATGCAGTTCAGCAACTAGAAATCGATTCGGCACGGCCGCAACATATACTGGAAATTATGAAGGTAGAGGGACTCACTAAAGCAAATGTTTCGAAGCATCTTCAGAAGTACAGAAAAAGGGTGAGAGAACACAATGCAGCTCAGAATCAAGAAAACCAAGGCGGGACTGATCCAAGCCTGAACATCGAGTCTTCTCGCCACCATAAGTTCCACAGGTTAGCATGGGGCGAGCCACTTCCCATCATCAACCAAACCAGTAGCCGTGCCATCAATCCCCCAGGCGTTAATCAAAGTATCCCCCAGAATCACCCTAATGCTCTTCAAGAGTATAGACCGCAAGGGCAGTGTATTCAGACTCCTTGGTTTGAGCACCAACCCGTGGCTAGAATTCATCCCATGATCAGCGCGCCTGCGCAGCCAGAGAATCAGACAAGAAATTATCCTGAGCACTTCCACTTCTCTAATCCTCGAATGGAAGGAGTTCTTGGCAGCAGGACAGTTGGTGATCCCCACACTTTCTGGAGTAATGATGAAGACTTCAGCTCGAGAAGTCAAATTGCTCATGGCGAGGACAGAATGAGAAATCTACCGCCAGCATTTGCCAACAATAATGCCCAATTCGAGCATCAGTTGCTGGAAGGTTCAAGAGATTACCCAGATGATGAGCTTACTGCCCTGGTCAACCAGTTTAAGGTTGACAGACATCCGAAGCCATAATCGGAAGCCAGTGATTAAGGACTCTCAAACATCGGTCATCCATGCCTGAACCAGCATGAGACTAGCTGATTATCGAAGAGCCGCAGGAGAGGCAGAACTGACCTTGAACAAGTGCACCTTTCATTTCATGCTTAATTCCCCTGCGTGTGATATTTCCAGCTTTCTAGGTGTCTAGATTTAATTCAGGGGCATGGGGTAATTTTTTTTTTTATCCCGTCGAATGCGTGAATCCCTTTTTATGCTAGACTCAGGGCGGATCAATTTGTGGCAACGTCGCTGACTGCCATAATGAGAAATGTTGAATGACCTCACGTAGGGAAATTTCAAGTGAAAAGCCCAGGCGAGCTCGAAGACGGGTAACTGTGTGTCGTTCCAATTTACCCTCAATCGTCGCAAAATGCTAAATTGGATTTGTTCCATTCTCTTCCAGGGGATTGCAAATTGCCTCAAGAGTGTCGCAAAATGAAATGACCCAATGGAATGCGATATGACTCATTTGCCTTAAAGGTAACCTTTAAATTAAAGGAGCCCTCCGATCCACGGACCCGATGGCATAAAAAATGATGATGGTCCAAAACAACCCGAAAGAAAACAAGACCCAACTAAGCAAAGCACTTATGTGGCAAGCTCAAAGTGAAGGGCAACTCGGGACATATAATCCAATCCAATCCAAATGAAGGAACTTCCTCAATTCAAATTCAATGGAAGTACATACAAGGGTAAAACAGTATCGTTCCAATTTTTCTAGAATATGAAGAACATATACTGCCGCATTCACTTTCATTTTTGCAGTGAAAGTCTCTACTGGCCAGATTTTCCTGTCTACCATTCCCTATCAGCATCACCTCCGCTACTCGTCTCCAATCTCGAGCCAAGCAAATCCGACATCTCTGCCAAAAGTTTGACGGGATGACACAACTTTGAAAAAGGAGAAAGAAAGGTGACTTGGGTGGGAGACAAGGAAAATGAGATTCGTTTTTATAGGAGAATGTCGCGACCCTCTGAAAATATTTTTATTATTTCTAGGGGTTAACGGATTATTAGGTTAATTAGATTTGACTAACCTAACGCGGACCCTCCCAAGCCCTACCGAATCGCAACTTTGGTTTTTTGTTTAAATGATTTTGAAATTTGGAGTCGCCACTAATCGTTCTTGGTAGGTCGATTAGAAACCTAAATAAATTAGCGGGAGAACTAATTTATTCCTGCGAACCAGAGATTAGGAGCTCGGGGACTTGGTTACACTAGTTAATTAAAACTAATGCCCTTTCGGTACCTTAATTTCATGGATATCCTAATTCGGCAACTCAGGCTTGGTTTATTCCTAAGGCTCTAGTAGGGTATTCTCTTTTGTATTTTCACTTTTTAAATAGGATGCATGGATGATATATATTTTTATTTGTTATATTTTTTTAAGTGTTAAAGATTCCCTGAAGCCGAAAGAGGGAGTGTGTTAACGACTTCTGTGCAATATTACAACCTACTTATCTTTTAGGTCTGATGATTCAAAAATTAAATTATAGGAAGTACATGACAATGAATAAACACCTCCAATGGGAGGCCTAGCATTGGCTTGGCTCTTCCCTTTGGGATTTAAGGTACAGGTATTTAAGTTGCAAGTATTTAAACTACTGTAAGTAAAAACCTCCAATGGGAGGCTAAGCATTGGCTTGGCTCTTCCCTTTGGGATTTAAGGTATAGGTATTTAAGTTGCAGGTATTTAACTACTGTAAGTAAAAACCTCCAATGGGAGGCTAAGCATTGGCTTGGCTCTTCCCTTTGGGATTTAAGGTACAGGTATTTAAGTTGCAGGTATTTAACTACTGTAAGTGAAAACCTCCAATGGGAGGCTAAGCATTGGCTTGGCTCTTCCCTTTGGGATTTAAGGTGCAGGTATTTAACTACTGTAAGTAAAAACCTCCAATGGGAGGCTAAACATTGGCTTGGCTCTTCCCTTTGGGATTTAAGGTGCAGGTATTTAAGTTGCAGGTATTTAACTACTATAAGTAAAAACCTCCAATGGGAGGCTAAGCATTGGCTTGGCTCTTCCCTTTGGGATTTATGGTGCAGGTATTTAAATTGCGGATGGACTTTGTCCCCTCCATTTTGGGGTATGAATTTTTTAAAATGAAATACAACGAATTGATTCAACAATTTGAAATTTGTGCGCGCTTGAGAACTCCTCCAAGCCGATTTTGTGCTTCCATAGGATTGACCATTGATATAGAGCTGCGGCTTCCTGACATAAAATAGAGTGAAGTGTTAGTATACAAAATATGTGCTAATCTGCACCTAAAACCAGAAGAGTAGAAAGAGTACTTATCTCCCATTTTTTGGGAGGGATTTCTATAATTGATTTTCGCTCTCTATGTTCCCAATATAGAGAGTTTCTTTTGAATTAAGAGGGA
Source organism: Psidium guajava (assembly GCA_016432845.1). NCBI lineage: Eukaryota > Viridiplantae > Streptophyta > Magnoliopsida > Myrtales > Myrtaceae > Psidium > Psidium guajava. The sequence continues at coordinate 2,158,323 of CM028232.1, forward strand.
CTTTTAGTCACAGATCAGTTGAGAAATCGGTGGATAGCTTAGGAGCTTGTCTGGGCCGATTTTTGCATCTCGACGAGATTTTTGCTGTTGACGTAAAGATATCCTTCTCCTGACATAAAATATGGAAGAAAAAGGAGATGGAGAAAGTGTATACAATTTGTGCTAATTTGCGAGTAAAACCATAAATAAATGAATAAATAAAAACACTTAGCTTGAATTTGTTTGCTCGTTGACGAGGATGAACTCTTGATTTATATTGATCGATGAAGGAATTTGTGATGATAACCCCTAGCTTTAAACTCCCATCATCTTCAAAATTCTCTCTCTTTTGGTATTTTCTTTCTCTCAAAATTTTCTTCAATCTCCCAAAACTCTCTCAAACATCCAAAATTTTCTCTCCAAAAAATTCTCCCAAACACTTCAAATTTTCTCTCTCAAGAATCTCTCTCAAACACTTCAAATTTTCTCTCCAAAAAAATCTCTCGCAAACACTTCAAATTTTCTCTCCAAAAAAATCTTCCCAAACACTTCAAATTTTCTCTCTCCAGAAATCTCTCTCAAGCTCACTTCTTCCTCCTTTTATAACCTACTCATCTATCTCCCATTCTAATTTTTCCACTAACTCTATCTCCCATTCTAATTTCTCCACTAACTCTTCTTCATTTTCATCTTCCATTCTCCATCTCTATTTCACATTCTAATCTCTCCACTAACTCTTCTTCATCTTCATCTTCCCTTCTCCATATTTATCTCCCATTCTAATTTCTCCACTAACTCTTCTTAATCTCCATCTTCCCTTCTCTATTCTTATCTTCCATTCTAATTTCTCTACTAACTCTTCTTCATCTCCATCTTCCCTTCTCTATTCTTATCTTATTTTCTCCATCCATTCTTCTCCAACTTCTCTTCTTCATCTCCTCTTCTTCATCTTCCCTTCTCTATTCTAATTTATCCACTAACTCTTCTTTTTATTATTTGTAAAATAATCCTTCAAGAGTTAGGTATTTGCACTCTAGTCCTTGAATTTTAAGTATTTACAATTCAGTCCCTGAAAAAATATATTTCTTTAAGTCCAAATCTCCTCACAATTTTTGACACACCAAAATTTACCACATGTCAAATTTAAGCTCATTTCTTGTCGCTGAAAATAATGCATAATTTAATTAAAGCCCTTTTGCAAAATTAAGTCATTCTGGGTATAATTGGGCCAAGATGAAAATTTAAAATATTAGAAGACGATGTCACAACTCATAAAAAGTGAAAGTTAAAAATAAGTTGACTCAAATTAAATTTTTTTAGGCCCGATTCGAGATTATACTCGTGAAGGAACACGTGACTCAAATTGGATTTTTCTGAATTTGCGATGGCCAATATGAAAATAGATTTAAAATAAAAATATTAACTATCTTTGTGTATTTTTTTGGCCTCAAATGTTATTTTTCCAAAATTTTCAAATATTTTTGTATTTTTTTTAAAAAAATTAAAATATATATAATATGAAAAATTATTTTTTGGTCAAAATTCGTTCCCTAGGCTTGGCTAAGGTTCCCAAAGTTGATTTTTCAATTTTATGAATTTTTATGGATTTTCTATTAATTTTCGAAAATAAATAAATAAAAAATACGTAAAAATACTGAAAATATGAAAAATCATTTTTTGGTCAAAATTGGTTCCCTAGGCTTGGCTAAGGTCCCCAAAGTTGATTTTTCAATTTTATGAATTTTTATGGATTTTTTATTACTTTAGCAATAGAAAAAATGATTAAAAATCAGGTGTCAACAGAGAACACGCCAGCAAATCGACGGTAGAGACATTGATAGGGACCCTACCACTATGAAGAGATAAGAAAAGACGAGCCAAGCAAGAAACACGCAGGAAAGGTTGAGAAAGACAGAAATCTCGGGAGAAGCGATACATATTCTAAGCCGACGCCAAATTTTAAAAGAGACATCCTCCTGATAATCTTTATTCATACATTGAAGAGAGTTTTAAAGCATACACGGTTCAGAGAGAGTGAAAATACAGAAAGATATAGTAAACCTTGAGAAATCATCGACCAAATCGAAGATGTCTCAACCCAATACTTCCGAAAGCTATCATTGCCTGCTGAATATGGGCGAGGAAGAGTTCGAAACCATGTTTGGGATCGAGCCTATGGAACCTGGCCCTTCTGCCGACGACGTCCAAGATCTCAGTAAAGATAAGGACAACAACGGTAAGGGTCAAAAGAAGCGTTACCATCGCCATACTAAGGAGCAAGTACAAAGGCTTGAGGATTTCTTCAGAACATGTCCTATGCCAGACGGCAAATAGAAAATAGAACTAAGTCAAGAGCTAGGACTTGAACCTTCACAAATCAAGTTCTGGTTTCAAAATAGGCGAACCCGAATGAAGACTCGTCATGAGCACAACGAAGCCGAGTTTCTAAGAGTTGAAAATGAAAACCTCCGAGCGGAAAACAAGATGTATAAAGAGGCTTTTGACTCCGCCACCTGCCCTAACTGCAACAGCCTCCTTCTCGCCTTCGATGAAATGCATGATCTGAGGATTGAAAATGCGTGTTTGAGAAGCGAGTTAGACCAGTTTATAACAGAATCGAGTTCTGTTGGAGCAGGGTACAAAAAGACTAATGCTACTGGATCAGCATCAATACCTCCCGGGGAAGGGGAGATGTATCACCACCAGGCAAGCGGCATTGACGATGAACTCACCGCCATGATCAACCAGTTTAATGTTAATGAAGCACGGGGACTGTAATATGCACAGGGAGTCTGTATTTCGAAGCTGAGATCACGGGTCCTTCAACATAGCCGATGCATACCTGGTCCAGAATGAAGCCACCTGATCATGGGAGAGCCTGCTGAGGGAGCAAAATCGATCTTGAACGAACGCAGACGCTTCATTTCCTTGCATGGGATGTTTTCTACTTTTATTGATGTTCAGAATGAACGCAAAAGCAAGAAGCAGCAATTTCCTGTTCTCCTATTAAATGCTCGAGTCTGCTACCACACCAAACTCGTAGTGAATTTATTGCGAGTAAAAAGTCGCGCGAACTAGAAGGGAATTTGCAAATTGACCCAAAAACGAAATTCCCCGATTAATCAAAACTTTGGGCAAATAGATTCGTGGACATCGCCACAGAATGGACGGCTTCAAATGAGGAATATGTGAACGAAAGACCCAAACAATCTCAAAGAAGGGTAATTCTGTATCGTTCTAATTTGCTCATACTCGTCTCGTGTTCTGAATTATTTTATTCCATTCTTAACAGGGTTTGTAAACTGCCCCGAAAAATACAGTGACCTGGAATTACCTAGTACAATACAACAACACCATGTCATCTCAAGGATTGACTCTTAAAAGGAACCTCCATGAGCGCCTGCGGTCTTGTGGACCAGATGGCATGGGGAATGACAGTGGTCCGAGACGTCCCGCGTTCGATCCTCGAGGATGGAAATGTTGTAAGTATTGTAAATAAATAAAACAACTTTTTCTCGCATTTCTTTTTGCAAAAAGAAACAGGAATACTCGACGAGCAATACCAAGGTCAGTATTTTGTTACGATCTTAGCTTAACGTTGAAGTGTCCAGCGAAAGCCAAGGGAAACTCAATCCAGTGAACTTGATAAAGGCGTCACGCAAAACATTCAAGATGAAGGGTAAACCAGTATCGTATCCAATACATCATTTCTAATACTGACTAATACGTCTTCTTCTCCATTGTTTGACAGGAAATGTCTAACTTGACATACCCACGGAGAAAATCCCGAGTGGTAAAACTGGTAAAGGAGTTGCGCGAAGCACTCAAGGGTAACTCAGTATCGTGTCCAGTTCATCATTTCTGATACTGGCTAACAGGTCTCCTTCCTTGTTACAGGAAATGTTAAACTAACACCTGATACTTCAAAGAAAACAGCCCAAAGGGGCCAAGTTATGATCGCCTGATGCGATCCGTCTGATGAAATAAGGGAAATCAATGGCGAACCCTAGATCGAAAAGAGGCAAAACCAGAAACAAGCTACTCCTCGACTCGGGGAATAGGCCCCCAACGTGTCTGATCCGCCCACACAGCCAGGGGCAATTTCCATACTTGTACTTGTATTGCCATATTTGCATGATGTTTACACATTCCATGATTTATGCATGACTGTTCTGCATGTTCAATTTGTCAATTTTGACTGGGGGTATAAACTGTACACGATGCATCGAATGTACAGAATGGGGCATGACAGGACGATGAAAGGCAAGCCATTTCCACATACGTCCTATATTTAATCCACAGTGAGTTGAGCGATAGACAGATTCCGCATTCTCCAAGGCAATGGGTTTTCTCGCAAAAGATACGATAGTCGAAGTGAAGGAGGCATTCATTCTCCATTCCAAACACTTCAGGCAACCATTGACAACCCATTTAAACGGTGATTTCATTTCATGACCCTGTCAAGAACCACCCCGCACTAGGGCAAAACAGAGGTAATTCCAACAATATCAGGAGATAAATGGTTAGAAATTCTCTTGCTTGGACTAACATCAATCTTCGAGTGTTTCTTTGCATGATACTCGAATTTTAATTCAAGTGCTTTAGGATGACGAAGAGCATTTATTTTCTCTATCCTACACACTCATCCTTTGCATAACCCAATTGAGCCTGCAAATTCATTTCTCAAGCCCATGTTGGTGATCCTTGCTCATTTCAAGGTAACGACGACACCTTCCCCCAAAAGAGCAGAATTGAAGAAATTGGGTCAATAGAGAATTCTCGAATCAGCCCATTTCATATGCTAGACTTTCATGTAATGTCTAGTATCATTTGTTGAAAATCATCTTGTTGCTAAAATTCAAAATCACAAGATTATTAAACAAAAAAAAAGAGAGAGACAAGTGTAGCCTAAAGAAAATGGGCCTGCTTCCAAACAAAAGGGAGTCGGGAGTAAGAAAAGCAAAGGCTACTCCAAAGAATCTCGGGCAGAAAGAGCAAAGTGCCTATCAAAAGCAAGGCCAATGCCCATATATCTGTAATGAACTTCTGACTTCGAACATACATTTTGAGAATTCCCGAAAAAGGATCCCCAAAGAAGTCAGTTTGCAAAGTGTAAAAGAACTACCACCCCTCAGCCAATGATGGTATTCATTAAAGACAAATTCAGGAAGGTCAAAGATCGGTGACAAGACTGCAATGATCACCAACACCAAGCCCTTCTCATATATTTTGCTGAGCCAAAACGAGCCCTTCGTTTCTCAGACCCAAATCCCGACCTACGTTACGACCCTTGAAAGTCTCTTCTGATTAGGGCACCTAAATTAATGTAAGAGTTGAATGACTTTAAGAATCGCTCGAAGAAGTTCGAACAAGATTATTTCTCTCTCATTTTGCAGGGTTCTTGACTTGTAAACCCGGAGCAGATGATGAAGACCTTTTTTTGTCAATGGCCCTGACTCGAAATGAGTCTCCTTTGATAAGCCTTTGACCCAGCCCACATTACGGTCCTAATCAAGACCTCTAGATCGGCTTGATCGTATCAATTGCGAGATTACTCAGACCCTCGCTGAATGCGATGATGGTAAGGTTGAGTGCTTTCTTTTCAAATCCTGCAATCCGGATAAACAGCGTTTCTCGAGAGTGAGAGAAAGCCCTTTCTGACTGAAGTCCCCATTCAGGTTCAATTCGAGGTATTCATGACATGATAACCTCCCTGGACAGAATTGGAAATGCAAACTCGATAGAATAGTCATGCATGATCCATATTATGAGCATACACATATGGTTTTAATCATTGCAAACTCAACTGAATGGTTTTGCATGAACCGATGAACTCATTGATAAAAATGCTTGCACATGTTACCTCTGACACTGTCTGACAAGTAGTGCATTCCTAATAGTCGAGTTACTCTCCGAGGTCTCGAAATTCATCCAGAGGCTATTAAACAAACAAGCCATGTTGGCTAATGCTCGCCAAGCATTTTCAGGTGAGTATATCTTCAACCTGAACCTTTCAATTCTGATGATTGTCTGGGTACTCAAATCCATTGCAGCACATAAGGTCATTTAGTGAGCAAGCAGACACGATACAATCGGTCTGTCTATGCCTCGATCATTAACTCAGAAGATCCAGGTAAGTCTTCTGAACCCTTGCAACTCATGATCAACATACTCTCATGAAGTCTTCATCAGCTCACGATTGATACAATCTCGTGTTCTCAAGCTTTATCAAATCATGATTGACCAACTCTCGTGTTCTTGATCTTTGCCTCATCGGTTTATTCCTAAAGTGATGGGACAACAAAAATTAGGTTTGAGCTTCTGCTGGATTTTTGGTTTCCCCAGATCCCAGAATGGCACCCTTCATGATAAGTCAAATTGGATTTGAGCGTCTGCAGGATTTCTGGTTTCCCCAAATCCCAGAATGGTACCCTTCAAGGTAAGTTAAGTCGGATTTTGAGGATTCCTGGTCTCCCTAGATCCCAGAATGACACCCTTCAAGGTAAGTTAAATCGGGTTTGAGCGTCTGCAAGATTCCTGGTTTCCCCAGATCCCAGAATGGCACCATTCATGGTAAGTTAAATTGGGTTAGAGCGTCTGCAGGATTCTTGATCTCCCTAGATCCCAAATATACCCAAAAATCATTTTCTCAATCAATACCTCTTCAGTCTACCCAAAAAAGGTGAAATCTAGGGTATATTATCTCCGGAGCCCTTCCATTGGAAACCCCAATACGGAACGGTCCATTTCCAAAGTCCTTTTTACAGGCGACCAAAGTCCTTTCTACAGGCGAGCAAGTCCTTTCTACAGGCAATCAAAAGTCCTTTTTACAGGCAACCAAAGTCCTTTCTACAGGCGACCAAGTCCTTTCTACAGGAAACCAAGTCCTTCTTACAAGCAAATCAAGTCCTTTTTACAGGCATACCAAGTCCTTTTTACAGGCATCAAAGTCCTTTCTACAGGCACAAGTCCTTCTTACAGGCATCAAGTCCTTTTTACAGGCACCAAGTCCTTTCTACAGGCACACAAAAGTCCTTCTTACAGGCACCAAGTCCTTTCTATAGGCAACCAAAAGTCCTTTCTACAGGCACACCAAAGTCCTTTTTATAGGCAAAACAAAGTCCTTTCTACAGGCACCAAAGTCCTTCTTACAGGCACCAAAGTCCTTCTTACAGGCATTCCCATGGGGTGACCTACCATACAGGTCAAATCTTAATTTAATCAGTAGAATCCTTTCACTAGGAATCTACCATGGGGTGACCCAACATACGGGTCAAAATTCAATCCGATTTTAATTAGTAGAATCCTTTTATTAGGAATCTACTATGGGGTGACCTACCATACGGGTCCAAGTTCCACTACCCTAAGGTTTTCTTATAACGAATCCTTAGGTTCTCATCTCATTTTCAGCAGAGCACTCATGTCAGGCAACCGCCATACAACGAGCAGGTAAGTGCCAGGTAAATTCTCATCTTTGTCTCTCCCTCATCGCATGAAAGCCTCCTCAAACCAGGTTTGGATCGAAATTTGCTAAAAGGGGTATTGGAGATCGAATGTCATGACTCTTTTTATTTCATTGTGTTGACTCGATTAGGATTCAGGTGTCGTCTCGTCTTTGAAATGAACCTCTACCGAGCTTCCTTTCAAAGAGGGGCAGCTGTTGACACCTGATTTTCAATCACCTTTTCTTTTCTTCTTTTTTAAAATTAATAGAAAATCCATAAAAATTCATAAATTTGAAAAAATTAACTTTGGAGACCTTTGCCAAGCCTAGGGAACCAATTTTGACCAAAAAAATGATTTTTCATATTTTCAGTATTTTTCGGTATTTTTATTTTCTAAAATTGATAGAAAATCTATAAAAATGAGAAAATTGCAAAATCAACTTTGGAAGCCTTGGCCAAGCTTAGGCAACCATTTTTTAGTAAAAAAATAATTTTTCATATTTTTTGTATTTTTTTAAATATAATTTTTAGAAATTAGGAAAATATTTAATAAATAATAGCATTTGAGGCCACAAAAATACATAAAAATAGTCAATATTTTTCCTTTAAATCCCTTCTCATGTTGGCCATCGCAAATTTAAAAAATCCAATTCGAGGTCGTGTATTCCTTAACGAGCATAATCTCGAATCGGGCATAAAAAAATTCAATTTGAGTCAATTTATTTTCATTTTTCACTTTTAGGAGTTGTGACATTGTTCTTTAATATTCCAAATTTTCATCTTGGCCCAATTATACCCAGAATGACTCAATTTTACAAACAGGGCTTTAATTAAATTTTGCATTATTTTCAATAGCAAGAAATGAGCTTAAATTCAACATGCGATAGGTGTGTCGAAAATTGTGAGGAGATTTGGACTTAAAGAAATATTTCTCCAGGGACTGAATTACAAATACTTAAAATCTCATGGACTAGAGTGCAAATACCTAATACTTGAGGGATTATTTTGTAAATAACAAAAAGAAGAGTTAGTGGAGAAATTAGAATAGAGATGGGAGATAGATATGGAGAAGGGAAGATGAATATGAAGAAGAGTTAGTGGAGAAATTAGAATGTGAGATAGAGATGGAGAAGGGAAGATGAAAATGAAGAAGAGTTAGTGGAGAAATTAGAATGGGAGATAGAGTTAATGGAAAAATTAGAATGTGAGATAGATGAGTGGTTTATAAAAGGAGGAAGAAGTGAGCTTGAGAGAAAAAAATTTTTGGAGAGAAAATTTTGGATGTTTGAGAGAGTTTTGGGAGATTGAAGAAAAACTGGAGAAAAAAAATTCTTTTGGAGAGATTTCAAGAGAAAAAAATTTTGAGAGAGAAAAATTCGCCGCCGTGGAACAAGCTTTGGCGACGCGACGAATTCATCTCCAACGAGCTCTAGGCGCATCAGCATGTGCAATTATCTGGTAACTCAATTTTTCGTGTTTAGATGACGAAATCTCGAAAATAAATGTACTGAACATTCGTAGATGACTTCGAGATCTTCGATTTGATATATTATGGCACGAAAATTGACGTCGTTTGCTATGTCAAAAGGGTCCCGAAATTGAAAGCAGAAATCTGGAAATATGGTGATCAGAACCTGAGATGGAATTTTTCTGATCTGACCTTTCACGCTAAATGATTTTCCATGGGTTATTTTAATTCATAACATATAAAAAATACAAAAATATTCATGCACGTTTCGTATTTTTAATGCATTTAATGAAATCATGCAATTCTGTTGGCGTCCTTGAGTCTGAGTGTTTTTCTGTGCGTGGTCATATTGATTTGTAGTTATCTTATGTTTAGAGTCTTCTTTTGAAACTTCACAAAAAATGAAAGTTGTTCATTGGGGTCTTGTTTAGTAGACTGGAAAGTTTGGTGCATTAATTTTGAGATTTGAGTGTCTATTTAAGCTTAATCCTGAAATATGTCTGTTCTGTGAAATTTGTTTGTTTGCTGCTGAGCTCTCATGAAAGACCATTTTCTACACGAAAATGAGTGTCTCTTCAATAAGAATGTAAAACATGAAAGTTGTCAAAGACACATTTTCCCATCCACATAAAAAATCTCAGAATTTTTACATACATTTCATTATTTCTTTTGTATTTTATGGTTACTGTTTTCTCCCTAAGAATGTTCATGGACAGTATGATTTAATTCGTATTTTTTGTGTTAATGCATTGGAAAATGTAAAAAATGGTCTCAATGAAGTTTAATCAGCACGTGTTAAACTCTCTTTGAGTTTTTGAATTGTCTTAACTCATTGGTGATTGTGCATGTCCGATTGGATAAGTTCATTATTTTCATTTGGCTTTCGGCCCGATGCTTTGAAGACTGGAGGATGACCGATGTCCATTCCGGTCCGTTTTGTTGTACTCTCGACCCACGAGGCTTGGCGACGGGTGTTTGACCGATGTCCATTCCGGTCCATTTTTGTTGTATTCCCGATCATGTCTCGGGTTTTATTTAATTGGTCTGTAATTATTCACCCGACGAGTTGCGGGTTTTATTTTCACTGTCCTTAGGGTAGTTTTACTTTACCTGCTCTCTCTTCACATCTTCATTTGCTTTGGGTGATTTTGCATTCTTTTATAATACATCCAAAATACAAAAAAAATGTAGAAAATCCAAAAAACCAAAAAAAAAAATGGAAAATCTGAAAATACAAAAAATGCCATTCATGTGCATCTCATGTAGTATGTCTCATGTATGTTTGTTATGTTATCCGTATGTTCATATAGACATATCGTATTTGTTTGTTCTCGTATGCACGTCACGTACGCGACGTTTGCAAATCCACATTTGTCTGTTATGATATGTTATTAACCCATGCATATTCATTCAGAAAAATCAAAAATTTCAAAATGAGGGTTTTATCCCCTCTTTTTCAAAAATGAGGGTTTTATCCCATCTTTTCAAAATGACGACTTTGCCCTTTATGGGCAAAATCGAAATGTACGTATTTACATACACATATCACTATGCATGTCACATATATATGTCACGTATTTGTATGGTGTATGTATGCATGTTACATATCGTATTCGTGCGTCTTCATACGCATGTCACATACGTATTCGTATTCGTCTATCCCCGCACGCATGTTACATATGCATATCATTAGCATGTCCACGTACGTATGTCCTTCGCATGTAACGCACGTATATGTATTCGTCTATCTCGTATGCATATCGTATTCATACACATGTCACGTACGTATGTCGTTCGCATGTCATGTACGTCTGTCGTTCGCACGTCACGCACGTATTCGTATTCGCATATCTACGTATTCGTATATCATATTCGTATGTCCGTATTTGTGTGTCGTATTTGTATGTCAACGTTTGCGTTCATACCCTTTATGCATTTCATTTTAAAGTGAAAACATAAAAAGAACACCTTACCAGGGTCTTAGGAATAAATCAAGTGAGAGTTGCCAAAATAGGATATCCATGGAATTAAGGTACCGAAAAGGCATTAGTTTTAATTAACTAGTGTAACCAAGTCCCCGAACTCATAATCTCTGGTTTGCAGGAGTAATTTAGTTCTCCCGCTAGGTTACTTAGGTTTCTAATCAACCTACCAAAAATGATTAGTGGCGACTCCAAATTCTAAAATCATGTGAAAAAAAATCAAAGTTGCGATTTGGTAGAGCTTGGGAGAGCTCGAACTAGGTTAGTTAATTTAATTAATTAATCTGGTAATCCATTAACCTAAAAATGAATTTTAGGTCGCAACACCTACAAGCAAAAAGTCCCTCCTACAGGCACTAAGTCCTTCCTACATGAACACAAAAGTCCTTCCTACAGGCACCCAAAGTTCTTCTTACATGCACCAAGTCCTTCCTACAGGCAGATAAAAGTCCTTCTTACAGGCACCCAAAGGCCTTCTTACAGGCACCCAATGTCCTTCTTATAGGCATTTCGATGGGGTGACCTACCATACAGGTCAAATTTCAATCAATTTCAATCAGTACATTCATTTCATTAGGAATCTACCATGGGGTGACCTACCATACAGGTCAAATTTCAATCAAATTTTAAATCAGTAGAATCCTTTCATTAGAAATCTATCATGGGATGACCTACCATACAAATTCAAGTTCAGTCGCCCTAAGGTTTTTTTATAACGAATCCTTAGGTTCTCATTCCACTTTTGGTAGAGTATTCATGTCAGGCAGCCGCCATACAATGAGCACGTAAGTGCTAGGTAAACTCTCATTTTTGTCTCTCCCTTACTGTATGAAAGCCTCCTCAAACTGGGTCTGGATCGGAACTTGCTACGGAGGGTATTGGAGATCAAGTGTCACAATTCTTTTTATTTCCTTGTGTTGAGACAATTAGGATTCAGATGTCATCTCGTCTTTGAAATGAACCTCTACCGAGCTTCTTTTTAAAATTAATAAAAAAATCCATAAAAATTCATAAAATTAAAAAATCAATTTTGGGGACCTTATCCAAGCCTAGAGAACCAATTTTGACCAAAAAATAATTTTTCATATTTTTAATATTTTTCAATGTTTTTATTTTCGAAAATTTATAAAAAATCAAGAAAAGACGAGAAAATTGCAAAATCAACTTTGGAAGATTTGGCCAAGCTTAGGCAACCATTTTTGACCAAAAAATAATTTATTATGTTTTGTATTTTTTAAATATATTTTCTAGAAATTAGGAAAATATTTAATAAATAATAGCATTTGAGGCCACAAAAATACATAAAAATAGTCAATATTTTTCTTTTAAATCCCTTTTCATGTTGGCCATCACAAATTTAATAAAATACAATTCAAGGTCATGTATTGCTTCACGAGCATAATCTTGAATCGGGCCTAAAAAAATTCAATTTGAGTCAATTTATTTTCATTTTTCACTTTTAGGAGTTGTGACATTGTTCTCTAATATTCCAAACTTTCATTTTGGCCCAATTATACCTAGAATGACTAAATTTTGCAAAAGAGCTTTAATTAAATTCTGCATTATTTTCCACGGCAAGAAATGAGCTTAAATTTGACATGCGGTGAATTTTGACTAAGTATAGGGGAGGTGTGTCAAAAATTGTGAGGAGATTTGGACTTAAAGAAATATTTTTTCAGGGATTAAATTGTAAATACTTAAAATTCAGGGACTAGAGTGTAAATACCTAACTCTTGAATGATTATTTTGCAAATAACAAAAAGAAGAGTTAGTGGATAAATTAGAATAGAGAAGGGAAGATGGAGAAGAGGAGATGGAGAAGAATGGATGGAGAAAATAAGATGAGAATAGAGAATAGCAGATGGAGAAGAGAAGATAAAGAAGAATGGATGGAGAAAATAAGATAAGAATAGAGAAAGGAAGATGGAGATGAAGAAGAGTTAATTGATAAATTAGAATGGGAGATAAATATGGAGAAGGGAATATGAGGATGAAGAAGAGTTAGTGAAGAGATTAGAATGTGAGATAGAGATGGAGAAGAGAAGATGAAAATGAAAAAAAGGTTAGTGGAGAAATTAGAATGGGAGATAGAGATAATGGAAAAATTAGAATGGGAGATAGATGAGTGGGTTATAAAAGGAGGAAGAAGTGAGCTTGAGATGAGAAATTTTTGGGGGAGAAAATTTTGAATGTTTGAGAGGGTTTTGGGAGATTGAAAAAAAATTAGAGAGAAAGAAAATACCAAAAAGAGAGAGAAAATTTTGAAGATGGTGGAAGTTTAAAGTTAGGAGTTATCATCACCAATTCCTTCATCGATCAACATAAATTAATAGTTCATCCTCGTCAACAAGCAAGCAAATTCGAGTTTAGTGTTTTTATTTATTCATTTATTTGTGGTTTTAGTCTCAAATAAGCACAAATTGTATACACTTTCTCCATCTCCCTTTTTCCCATATTTTATGCTAGGTAAAAAAAAAGGACAACTCCGTATCAACGATAAATTCCATGGAGGTGCAAAGTGAGCCCATAAAAATTTCAAGGTGCCCATCAAATTTACAGCCGACCCGTCAATGGATTTTAGTTCAAATTATTGAAACAATTTGTTGTATTTTATTTTAAAGAACTAAAACCCCAGAATGGAGAGGCAAAGCGCATCCACTGGAGGTCGTTTATTTCCTGCAATTTAAATTCCTGCACCATCAAACCCCAAAGGGAAGAGCCAAGCCAATGTTAGGCCGCCCATTGGAGGTTTTTACTTATTACAATTTAAATTCCTGCACCATCAAACCCCAAAGGGAAGAGCCAAGTCAATGTTAGGCCGCCCATTAGAGGTTTTTACTTACCATTTTTTAAATTCCCGCAATTTAATTCCTGCACCATTAAACCCCAAAGGGGAGAGCTAAGCCAAGGCTGGGCCATCCATTGGAGGTCTTTATTTACTGTCATTGACTTCCTACCCCAAAGTGAGTAGACTGTAACACTGCACAGAAGTCGTTAGCACACTCCCTCTTTCGGCTTTAGGGAATTTTTAACACTTTGAAAATAAAAAAAAAATACCACCCATGCATCCTATTTAAAAAGTGAAAATACAAAAAGAGAACACCCCACTAAAGTCTTAGGAATAAACCAAGCTTGAGTTGCCAAATTAGGATATCCATGAAATTAAGGTATCGAAAGGGCATTAGTTTTAATTAACTAGTGTAACCAAGTCCCCGAACTCATAATCTCTGGTTCGTAGAAGTAATTTAGTCCTCCCGCTAATTTACTTAGGTATCTAATCAACGTACCAAAAATGATTAGTGGCGATTCCAAATTTTAAAACCATTTGAACAAAAATCAAAGTTGCGATTCGGTAGGATTTAGGAGGGTCCGTATTAGGTTAAGTCATCTAATAAATCTAAAAATCCGTTAACCCGATCGAAAAAAAAAATTCTTAAGGTCGTGACAAGGGGGTATGAAATGAAACCACCGTTCAAATGGGTTATCAATGGTCATATCTAGTGTTTAGGATAGAGAAATGAATGCTTCCTTCCCTTCGGCTATTGTACCTTTCATGAGAAAACCCATTGCCTCGAGGAATGGTGAACCTGTTTAGCACACGACTCATTGTGGACTAGGAAATGTGAGGAAATGGCTTGCCTTTCATCATCCCATCATGCCTCATTTCACACATTTGATGCATCATGTACAGTTTATGCCCCAAGTCAGAATTGGTAAAATTAAACATGCAGAAGAGTCATGCATGAATCATGGAATGTGTAAACACAATGCAGATTTAAGAATTTTTAGCATTACATGTGTTTTTAGAATGTGAAAGTATGGAAGAGAATTTCTCAAGAATGTGAGAATTTGAATTGCCCCTGAAAATGTGGGCAGACCGAATAAATTGAAGGTCCATTCCTTAGGTCAAGGAGTGGCTCGAAATGCATGGGTGAAGTGAAGCATTTGGGCTTGGTTGGCGACCGTCACAGTCGTCGATCGAATGCCCCAATTTGCCTCCATTTCATTAGAACGGATCTTTTTAGATGATCATAATTTTTCTTTTTGAGTTGTCTCCTTCAACATGTTAAATGTTAGTGTAAATATTTCCCGTAAAAAGAAAAAGGAGACATGTCAGCCTGTATCAAAAAGGGATAAATTGGAACAATACAGGTTTACCCTTCATCTTGACTGCCTTGTACAAATCTTTTACCAGTTTCGTTGGATCGAATTTTCCTCGGCTTTTGTTTGGCATTTCACCATTAGGGTAAGAGTATGGTAAAGCGCTGACTTCGGTATTTGTTCATCGGGTATTCCTGTTTCTTTCGCTTCGAACCATTGTCATTCTCTATGCCATTAGGTCCATTGGGCCTTAGACGTCCATAGGGTTAATCTTTGGGATAGTGCGGCCTTATCGCATTGCATTGGGCCATGTTACAGTACTTCTCAAGGTAATTTGCAATCGCTGTTAAGAATGGAAACAAACAATTTAGGACTCAAGATGATTATGGGCAAATTAGAACGATACAGAATTACTCATCTCTGGGATTGTTCGCGTCTTTCGCTCGTATTCTTTTTTGTTTGAAGCTGTCCATCCAGCGATAACGTCCATAGATCCACTTGCCCCCGATTTAGTCCAGGGAGGGAATTTTGTTTTTGGATACGAGCGCATTCTCGGGTTATTTTGCAAGTTTCTGAAAATAAAAGGGGATTTATTTTAAAACCGGAGCAATACGGGGTAAATTGAAACGATACGGAACTACCCTTCGGGTTTACGTGGATTTCACTCGCCATCAATTCGTCGAGTTTGGTGTGGTAACGGGTCCGAGCATTTAATAAGAGGGAAAGGGAAATGATTACTTCTAGCTTGTGCATTAATTTTGGACATCGATAAAAGTAGAGAACGTGT
Source organism: Psidium guajava (assembly GCA_016432845.1). Classification (NCBI taxonomy): domain Eukaryota; kingdom Viridiplantae; phylum Streptophyta; class Magnoliopsida; order Myrtales; family Myrtaceae; genus Psidium; species Psidium guajava. The sequence continues at coordinate 2,174,085 of CM028232.1, forward strand.
GATGAAACTAAGCAGATACGTTCGCCCCGGTTTGATCTTCTTCCCTTTGCAGGCTTTTCAGTGATCAGCTGGTTTCGTTCTGGATCAGATATACATCGGCCATGCTGAAGGACCCGTGTTCACTAACTTGGAAGTGCAGGCTCCGTATGCACATTAAAGCCCCGGTGCTTTATCAACATCAAACTGGCTGATCATGGCGGCGATCTCGTCGTCGAGGGTGAGGAGGCTCCTCCTCGGAAGGCATCAATGCTGGTTCTACATGCTCGGTCTTTTCGTACCTCATCTCAACAGAACTCGACCCTGTTATGAACTAATCTAACTTACCTCTTAAACGGGCATTTTCGACCCTCAGGTACTACCTTTCGTCGAGGGTGAGGAAGCTATTGCAGTTGAGACAGGTGGCAGAGTCAAAAGCTTCATTATACATCTTGTTCTCCGCTCGGAGCTTTTCATTTTCAGCTCTTAAAAACTCGACCTCGTCGCGCCCATATCGAGTCTTCATTCGGGTTCGTCTATTTTGAAACCAGAACTTGACTTGTGAAAATTCGAGTCCTACCTCTTAGCTCAGTTCCATTCTCTATTTGCCGTCTGGCATGGGGCACATTCTGAAGAAATCCTCAAGCTTTTGTACTTACTCTTTAGTATGGCGATGGTAACTCTTCCTTGACCCTTACTGTTGTTGTCCTTGTCCTTATCGGGCTCTTGGACGTCGTCGGCGGAAGGGCCAGGCTCCATGGTCTGAATCTCAAACATGGCTTTGAACTCTTCTTCTCCCACGTTCAGCAAGTAACGATAGCTCTCAAGTGTATTGGGTTGAGACATCTTCGATTTGGTTAACGATTTCTCAAAGTTTGCTACCTCTTCTTGTATTTTCACTTTTTGGATTTTTTTTCTGGGAGATTGCGTATGCTTTAAGAATCTCTCTTCCGAGCACGAATGAGGATTATCAAGAGGATATCTCCTTTAAAATTAGACGTGGGTTTAGCAACTGTATTGGCTCTCCCGAGTGTTCTATCTTTCTCAATTTTCTTTTCATCGTATCTCTCGCCCTGCTCGTCTCCTTCCATCTTTCCGTGGTGGAGGGCTCCTTGTTGTTATCTCCACCGTCGATTTGCTGGCGAATTCTTCAATAACGACGGGTCGTATCTCTTTTCTGCCGAAAATGTCTTTGTTTCCCACTCGGCTCGTTTTTTCATCCTTTCTTTTTCAAAGTGGTGACGTCCCGTCCAGCTTTTCGCAGAGACGTCGGGTTTGCTTGGCTCAAGGTCGTCGCTTGACCGAAATTCGAGCCAGTGAGCATGTTTCCGACAGAGACTGGTAGATAGGAAAAATTTGGCCAATAAAGATTGCCCCTATGAAGTCGATATTTAGCTCGAAGCAGATTATCATCTTCGCATGCTAATCATCTGCCTTACTTCTCCTTTCATCTTTCGTGTTCTGCTCGTCGGCCTTAATCTTCTCTTGTATCTCTTTAATGATAATGGTCAGTCTTCCCACGTAGATCTTCCCGGCTGAAGTTATGTTCAAATGGGAAAAACTTTACCATCTTCTTGGCCGAGGCTATATTTACATAGCCTATCATCCGAGTGTTGAAGCTGAGATCCTCGGTCTGTTCAGGGAGATAAACGCTTCTTCAATCGAAGGCACCATCTTGGAGAAAGAATATAGAGCGTTCCCACATATCTTCATCAATTTTTTGGAGGCCTACCGAAACACCCAAGAGACGGTCACCTAAACCCGTGTCGTGAAGGCCTACTACCGGGATCGATCTGAGTGCCTGGAATTTGCAGAGCACTCGGTCGTTCGATACAAGAAGGTCGTCAAGTCTACTGATGAACGGGTCTCGCTGTTGATTCACAAGAGGGAGAAACTGGTGGGGTACCTAGCCTTGAATCAGACTTACTTTGAGCATGACCTGAGGGATGTTGTGATGAAGTTCAGGTGTGAGTGGCTGGAGGAGAGACTTGATGATCTAACGGCGGATATAGCCTTCGAGAGAGACCTGATCGACAACTTGAAAATTGCCGTTGAACACCATGAGATGAATGCAGCCAGGTACAAGGAGAAATGTACCCGCTCGTTCTTCAAGCTTGCAGATCTCGATTCCCAGATCACTCAGTGTAGGCAAAGCATTAGTTTCATGGAGAGTCAGCTGAACTCCTTTGTGATGCTTATTAGGGCTTAGTTCGGCTTTACTTTTCCTCCCCAATGATTATTGTATAGCTTGTGGATGAATGGAATGAAGAGAGAGTTTCACATGTTTTTGCTTTTCATTTTCCTGCTATCTCTTCTTTTTCATGATAGCCTAACGTCTTTCTTGGTGTTCTTGTTGGATGCTGTAGATGGTGATATCAGGAATGCTGAAGAAACGTTCAGCGGCGGTCCTTACCAGCCGCCTAGAGAGCCGCGTTAGTAAAGCTGCCACCATTCGATCAGTGTGCCAATAAATTAGGCCACTTGTTGCGTGCCCCACTCCAATCGTGTTTTATTCCACTTGCTTGTGTCGGCAGGAATGGCTATAGGCCATGTCTGTTAATAGAACACTGATCCTCCAAAGACCTTCACATGGTTCGAATCCAAGGAATTCAAAAGGCGGGGCTTTAGTTAATTTTACCAGCAATGCGTTGCAAGTTTGGGTTTATACACTTGTTTCACGGGTTCTGATTACATAAACCATGTTGTTTTTCAAGAGATATGGGACCCACTCCAATACATTAAAAATGCCCCTACGTCTGGTCCAAATACATTCACCGACACATCAAAATACATGGCCCGTACATGTTCATTAACTAATACATTTCTGAGTCCAAGAGGATCGACCTCCTCACTTGCCCTCAGGATTAAGGGATCGACAATTTCATGTCTTTTTGTATTTCTAAGGATAATTTTTGGTGTGCATTATTGAACCTAATTTTGCCCCCTGCCCGGGGTACCTGTGATTTCCCTGCAAAAGAAAACGAGCTAATGAATATGTGATCTAAGAGAGGTCGGTCCATGATTCCTATATCAGTTCAATTTTATTCTTCCATTTTGTTGAGAAATCAAATGAAATTTTCTTAGGAGGTCGCATGTGGATTTTTCAAAAAGAATTTTCTTGCAGATTTTCATAACTTGGAAAGTGTGATAAAATCTCTTGATCAAATTTTCTGAAGGAATTTTTTATCAAAATAAATCTTCAAAGGTATATTTGTTAGGAAAATTTCATTTTTATTGAAACGGGAAAGATGTAACTAAATCATTTATTGATTAACAAAAATTCCCTGGAGGGATTTTTAGTACCTATTTTTTTTAGAAATGAAGGACAAATTTGATTTTCCTTTGAAAAAGACGGTGTTAAATTTAAAATTTGACTGACACCTAGCATGGACCGACCAAAAATAAATACAAGATAAGGTTAAAAAAACTTACTTTTACCTTGGATAAAATACAAATCACATAGACATGCGCATGACTCAAGTGAGGAGTGGACTTTAGAAAATGAAAAGGAGCGACAGGATATGGACCTAAGAGGCCCCCACTATCTGAATCGACAACTTTACCCTCCACGGAATCAAACGACAATGGGAATAATTGTCAATTCAGATAATGAGCAGGATAAAATGTGGTCAACCCAAACACAATCAACGCAAGAGCTTTGCATATTCGATCCCTATCTGTGGTTTTCTAGGAAGAATTTCGCGACTTGGGTTTAGACGCTTGTGTGTGCAGGTGTCGTGATCCTCAGAATATGCAAGACATGCACAACAATTGATATCAAAACAGTGCTTCCAGAAATGTGCGAAATTAAATAAATAACCCCAACACCGAACCTGCAAAACAAAGGGGTTAGCCAAACACTCCACCCCTTATAACTCCCATCTGCAAAAACATTTAACACCTAAAGATGAGTTCCAAATAATATCGCCAGAAGCGAGATATCCATGAAATTTTTATTGGCCTAAGTCCACTAAGGCTTTTAAAATTTCGAAAAGATTCAAGTACTCCGATTGGTGTCTTTTTTTTCGAAAATTTAAAAACCCTGTCCCCAGCGGAGTCGCCAGTCTGTCACGACCCGAAAAATATTTTTTTTGATTGGGTGAACGGATTATTAGGTTAATAAGATTCAATAACCTAATACGGACCCTCCCAAGTCCTACCGAATCGCAACTTTGGTGTTTGTTTAAATGATTTTAGAATTTGGAGTCGCCACTAATCGTTCTCAGTAGGTCAATTAGAAACATAAATAAATTAGCGGGAGAACTAATTTATTTCTACGAACCAGAGATTATGAGTTCGGGGACTTGGTTACACTAGTTAATTAAAACTAATACCCTTTCGGTACCTTAATTTCATGGATATCCTAATTTGGCAACTCAAGTTTGGTTTACTTATTCAAGGGCCGATAATTCAAAAATTTAATTATAGGAAGTAAATGACAATAAATAAAGACCACCAATGAATGGCTTAGCCCTCTCTTTTGGGGTTTAACGGTATGAGAATTGAATTACAGAAATTTAAATGACAATAAGTAAAACCTTCAATGGGCGGCCTAGCATTGGCTCCGCTCTTCCCTTTCAGATTTAATGATGTAGGAATTAAATTGCAGGTATTTAATTGACGGTAAGTAAAAACCTCCAATAGGCGGCCTAGCATTGGCTCGGCTCTTCCCTTTGGGATTTAATGGTGCAAGTATTTAAATTGCAGGAATTTAAATAACGGTAAGTAAAACCTCCAATGGGCGGCCTAGCATTGGCTTGGCTCTTCCCTTTGGGATTTAATGGTGCAGGTATTTAAATTGCAGGAATTTAAATAACGGTAAGTAAAACCTCCAATGGGCGGCCTAGCATTGGCTTGGCTCTTCCCTTTGGGATTTAATGGTGCAGGTATTTAAATTGCAAGAATTTAAATAACGGTAAGTAAAACCTCCAATGGACGGCCTAGCATTGGCTTGGCTCTTTCCTTTGGGATTTAATGGTGCAGGTATTTAAATTGCAGGAATTTAAATAACGGTAAATAAAACCTCCAATGAGCGGCCTAGCATTGGCTTGGCTCTTCCCTTTGGGATTTAATAGTGCAGGTATTTAAATTGCAGGAAATAAACGACCTCTAGTGGATGCGCTTTGCCTCTCCATTCTGGGGTTTGAGTTCTTTAAAATAAATTACAATAATTTGAAATTTGTGCGCGCTTGAGGACTCCTCGAAGCCAATTTTGTACTTCCGTAGGCTTGACCGTTGATATAAAGCTGCGGCTGCTTGACATAAAAATAGAGTGAAATGTCAGTGTACAAAATCTGTGCTAAGCTACACCTAAAATTAGAAGAATGAAAATAGCACTTATCTCCCATTTTTTGGGAGGGATTTTTAGAATTGGTTTTCGTTCTCTCTGTTCTCAACATAGAGAGTCTCTTTTGAGTTAAGAGGGACTTTTAATCACAGATCAGCTGAGAAATTGGTAGGCACTTAGGAGCTCTGGGCCAATTTTTTGCACCTCTATGGGATTTGCCGTTGATGTGGAATTTCTCGTTAACCTGACACAAAATATAGGAAAAATGAGGAAGAATAGAAATAACAAATACTAATAGAATTTTACGCTCTCAGGTATATGATTAAGCCTCATTATGCATAAGTGATCTAAATTACGTTTGAATGTTAAGGCAAACAGGTGGGAAAAGAGCATGACAATCAAGTGCCACAATCATAAATTTCCAAAGAAACATTGAAACCGGTGGAAGGAACAATCACTACGTAGAGATAAAGAAGACTCCATTAGTTTTGACTGGACTAAACGAGAGCAATGCTGGCTATACTAGAACCAATTCGAAGGATCGACTTGCAACGTAGCAAATTGCAAATGAATATTTAAGCAAATGGGCTGTTTTCAACGCTCACTAACAAAAACTACCATATAAATTCCTAAAATGATCTTATACGCAACGATCAGGGAATTTGAACAAATATGATAATCAGACTACCCAAAACCCATGCTCTATGGTCACGAAACGCAACAATAAGTCATTGAACACTGTCTCCCTCTAATATACCTAGAGCCTAACGAGCAACTACGGCTGAGGCTTTCATAATTCGTTACTTTCAATATCAGTGTTGCCATTAACTCGATGGACAAAGAATCCCGAAGGACCAGATACCCAAGAACAACAAGAGAGTAAAGAATGACATAAAGGGTCCAAATAAGTCAACAAAACTCAGCAGTCCACGATACCAATGAATTCAAAGAATTGCAATATTAAATATAGTGTTATAAATGTTCATTTCTTGGACACACGCAACATATGCAATTATTTAATTATTGTGGCTACGTGTACGTAATTGTTTGTGTAAATTATTAAAAAAGTCTCTCGATCTTAACGAAGGTAATAAAAGTAAGGTAAACAAGACAAAAAAAAAATGTTTTCCAATATATATTGGACAAAATATATTCTTGTAACGAGTAAGAGTGAGGTACATTTAGAATTTTTTTTTACTATCTTTTTCAAGAGCTAAAAAAACAAATATTTAAGTAGAAAAAACAGAGCGAACTAGAGATGCATTTTAAATTTCTCACGTGAGGAAGCAAGGATGACGTTGATTATTGCACTATAAGGACAATTAATCAATTCAACAAAGAGATGTTTCTCAATAAGAATCGACATATATAAGATGTATATCCAAAAATGACTTTAGAATAAGTGATGCTAAGATTATGAAAGGTCGAATCTGCATTACAGGCTTGTCCAGAAATACTTATATGAAGTAATGGCCTCCAACGCATACACCACTATACGCGTGAAGTAGATATAGCATCTAACCACAATATAATACTGCTTAAACGAAGTCAACTTCATCAAATTCAACACCGCCTTCCCATCAGTTCTTGCAGCCTCGCGCAAGTTTTTAATCGACCAGATGATCGAGAACAAGACCGTGTAACAACACACATCAATTAGCAAAAGCACCTGTTTTCAAGTAACTCAATCCCTACCGTATGGCCTACTCTCATCGATCACTACCCGAGCGATGTTCGCAACAACTTGGAGTGGGATAGCGATCATCAAAACCTTCTTCTCTTTGTCCTGCAAGTAAGGCTTCAAAAAGGACCACCCGTTTCCAATCAACACGATCAAAGTAAACGGAGTGATCCCCTTTAAGAAGCTAAATATATAGAACAACACATCACAGCCATGCACACTCCCTGTTCACTTAATATACGACTTATCCTCCGCCTCACACAACGAATTCAACCCCTTCAATATCAGGATCGCGAGCATGAAGGAGCAGATCGTAAACACAGTCAACCGTCTTTTATACAAGAAGTATACCCAAAGACCAGCATGCACCAAGTAAGTCAGCGAAAATAGATAGTAGATTCGGGGGGAGGATGATCTTGCCTGCGGGGAGATAGTACCTCCGGCTGCTCTTTCCGTCGAGGTTTTACATTGCGGACCGGACGTCTATGGATACCCGGAGTTGCTGCTACTAGAGGCAGTTGGCGAAGACTGTTGAAGAATTGCATCTTTTGATGCATACTGACGTGGCAGAAGTTGTTGCACAATTCTTATTTTGAAAAGTTTGTTTTTGATTTGCTGTTTCATATCTAAATATGGCTGTTTCTTTCCATATTTTTAGGAGAAGTTTGTTTCTCCAAATCTGTATATTGATCAATGAAAAATTATCGAATCCATATCAGACGAAACCCTTTATGCAATATGGACATATTCCTTTTAATCAGAAGAATCATCCCTAGGAGAACGATATCTTTGCCTTCTTCTCTGACTCCTTCTATATCCGAAACCCCACCTTTCACCATTATTTTCCTGTCTAGATTCTTTTATCTAGGAATCACAAACCTATCCGTGCCATTACTCTTATTAACACTGAAGCTTGTGCATCTCTCATGATACAAAAGTCTTGCCAGAGGACTTTTGGACACCTTACACAAGATACTTTAATTCTACCTCTGGTGACACTTTTGTTACTCTATTTCATAGTAAATCGATCACTCTTCAGATTTTCCCTAAGTGTTTGATTACCTCAAAAATTCTTGGATGCAAATTTCCCAATAAAGATCTCATAATTGGTTGGGATATTCTTACCCAACTTCCGTAAATCAAAATTATACCTACTGGTTAACAATTCAAAGACTAATTTGGTGAATTTTTACATAACCAGAGACTCTTTACCATTCAACTAAAAATCCACCCTATTACCCAGAGTCTCCATCTTGTTGCTATGAATTTCACTTACAATTTTCTCAAACTTGTCCTCATTAAAAAGGGCAGCCCGGTGCACGATAACATCCCCGCAAGGCGGGAGTTCGGGGAAGGGCCCCACCACAAAGGTGAATGGAGGCAATCCTTACCCTGCATTTGTAAGAGGCTGCGTCCAAGGCTTGAACCCGTAACCTCCAGGTCACACGGCAACACCTTAACTAGATGCGCCAAGGCTCCCCTTCAAACTTGTCCTCATTCTCTGTGGAAAAATTCAGAATTTTTTTTTTGTGAGACACCCTTTCAAGAAAAATGGGGATATTAAACCTACCAAAGCCAGTCTGTCTGGCATGAATCCAGAGCACCTTTCCCTTGCCTAGAAAGAGTGTACTGAATTGCTCACTCGATATCTCATTGAGCCATCTGATTTTCAATGGGCTTGTGAAGCCTTTTATGCCAAGAAACTAATAGAGCAGAGTCATGGCAAATTTCGGTTGGTAATTAATTATCAATGTTCAAATAAGTTCCTCCATGGTAATATATTCTCATGCCTCATAAAAATTCTCTTTTCCTTAGTGTAGCCCAGGCTAAGATTTATTCAAAATATGATCTGAAAGAGAAATTTTGGTAATTGGGCATACACCCTGAAGATAGATCCAAAATAGGATTTTGCATTATAAATCAACATTTTCAGTATATAGTAGTCCCTTTTGAACTCAAAACTATCCATCTTTTTTTTAGAAAGTTATGTGCAAATTTTATAGTCGATTTTAGCAAACTCCCAAATCTATATTGGCAATATCCTCCTTTACAGTGCTAATACTGAATCCCACTATAAACTTCTCACTCAATTTGCTAAAATTACTCAAAAATTTGGCATCATGCTTTCCTAGAAAAAATGATCATTGTCCAAAAAGAAATAGAGTTCCTTGATATACATTTCAAAGAAGGAACCTATTGTTTGAGCCCCTACATTGCAGAAGAACTGCAAAAATTTTCTTCTAAAGATCTTTTAGCTAAATAGGTGCAAACATTTTTTGGCAACATAAATTATCTCAAAGATTTTGTTTCTAAGATCTCAAAAGCACTTTGTTCACTCCCAACAAATGCTAAAGAAGAATGCACTGTCGTGGAGACTGTTGACACTTGATTTTTAGTCATTTTTAAAAAAAAATTCAAAAAATTCAAAAAAAAATTTAAAAATTGAAAAATAAACTTTGGGAACCTTGGCCAAGCCTAAAGAACCATTTTGGCCATTTTTTTTCATATTTTTGGCATTTTTCCACATTTTATTTTTAAAAATACATAGAAAATAAAAAAATGAGAAAATTTCAAAATCAACTTTGGAAGCCTTGGCCAAGCCTAAGAAGCCATATTTGAATAAAAAATAATTTTTCATATTTTTCACTTTTTTTAGTATTTTTAGAAAATAAAAAATACTTGAAAATCCATAATAAAAAAAATAGTATTTGAGGCCACAAAAAAACGAAAAAATAGTCAATATTTTTCTTTTAATTTTCCATTCATTTTGGGTGAAAATTTTGAAAAAGTTAGTCTGGAATTGTGGTTTACCTAGTTAATCGCATTTTTTGGATTAATTACCAAAAATTCCAAAAAATTCATTTCAGTTCTGTATTTTTTTTTTCCATTTTCAGAGTCGTGACGTTCCCCTCTATTTTTCAAAATTACATTTTACTCCAAAAGTTCAAGAAATTATCAGATTTTGCAAACAGCGTGTCCAATTGGTGTTGAATTGGGCAAAAGTTTACATAATAAAAAAAAAAAGGGGTTGACCAGGTCAATGAGTTGACCAAGCCAGCCCAAGGTCACCAAACAGAACCCAAACACTCTAGGTTTCTCTTCTTCATACGCACGGGCATGAAAGGAGCATAAGCAACTAATTGAAAACAATGCCATGATGCCCAAGCCACAAGCGACGTCCAATCACATGAGTCCGGCGAACTCCAGTTGGCAAAGATGCATCAAGCACGTGTAGTTTTGAGTCGATGGGAGCTTCGAGCGCGCCAAAAAAAATTTCAAATGGGGTACAAATGTTTCACACCATTTTTAATCAAGGAGAGGGCCTCATTCAGTTAAAGAGGATAAAAAATTGGAGGGCGATTCAGTTACAATAGATAGAGGGAGATAGAGAGGGGAGAGAGAGCTCTAGAGAACATCCATTGACACCATCGGAACTCTCGGCCGAAAAACTTCAAGAGCCTCGTTGAAGCTCCTAGCGCAAAACCAAACTCCAAGATCACCCATCTGAGCTTTGTGAAGCGATAAGGAACATCCTGAACTTCGCGGTTCGCTGTTTCGTCGTCGGAATAGGTAGGTGCCATTAACGAACCTTCGGAGGTCTGCCAATAGTGGATCTCCCAATTCTCCGAGTTTCTTCGTAATTCTTGGTTTAGATTACTCCTCGGAACCTACTGAGCATGTCTACATCTTCATTTTGCATCTTCAACGCTTAAAACTTATCGAGTCGATCACAGACTCTCTTGATGCTTGCTAAACATCGGGAATAGCTTGATATGTTATGTATGCTTGCTGGAAAATCTACCATGGCCTAACATGTTCATGCCTTTTTCAAGTAGTTTCCACCGTTGGATCGTGCTGAATTTTGGATATGTTATGGCCTATATTGAGTCAATTCCGTCAATACCAAGATTACCTCGATCATAGTAGATTTGCCTATCGATCGGCGTCGAAGAAATTTTGGCCATCTGTTGGTTGTCTTCAACCTTTGGACAGTTGATCGATCAACGCATGTTGACCGGTCAACGACAGATGTGTCATTGACGTGGCAGCCACATGGCATGCCACATTATCCCAAAGGTAGTGATAATCCATTTTGGAAAATAAAAATAAAAGCCTAGATCTAATGGTGAATATTATGCCACGTGGTGCGATCGTAGATTTTTTTGGAAAATAAAAATCCTTTTTGATCTGTGGGTAGTAGTGCACCACGTGGTGAGTTTTCAAGCCTTGGATTAGAAATAGGCAGGAAATTAGAAAAATGAATAAAAACATTAAAAAAATATATAAAAAAAACCAAAACTATGTCGTTTTAGTGTTGGGCTAGTGGACTCAAGTTGGGCCATTCTTGTTGGGCTAATGGGTCGAGTTATCTGACCTAGTCCGTATAATCCAATAAAAAATTTTAGAAATAATAAAATAAAATAAAATAAAATATAATAAAATAAAAAGACAAAAAAGTTAGATAAAATAGAAAATTAGAAAAATTAATAAAAATAAAAAACGATGTCTTTTTAGGTCTTAAGTCAAAACCCGAATGGGTTTGGGTTGGGCCTTTGGATTCGTGGGCCGTGCCAACCTGACTCATTCCGAAAAATTAAACAAAAAATAAAAAAATTCAGAAAATGCAATAAAAAATAGGAAAATTTCATAAAGATCATAAAAAAAATTCTAGAAAAATTAGGAAAATTTCAAAAAATTTCTAAAAAATTTTGAAAAATAGGGAAAGATCACAGTCAATTGGTTTGACCTATTTTCACAATTTTGACCTCTCAATCTTGAAAAATGATCATTTTGCCCTTCTGGTCAATTTGACCCAAAACTTTCCGAATCACCCCTAAAGCCATTTGGTGCATTCTCTGAGTCCTTAGGGCTTTATTAGGCTTGTCATGTGATCACTAGAGTTGTTTTGATGCGATTTATCTGCATGTACTGATTCATTAATCTACGCACTTTCAATTACTGATTGTCTGTGGTAGGATAATTTTTCCCATCTGCAAGAACCCTTTAGATTTTAGGGCCTACCTACTCGAAATACATTTGCATGAAATCTGTAGGATAGAAAATCACTCAACTAGGTGCTGAAAGGGCGTCAGTAACAATATTAATGTAACTAAGTCCCCAAACTCAAAATTTCTGGTTTTTGTAGAATTGAACGATCTCTCCCAATCGCTTGATAGGGTTTCCAGTCATACCCTCCAAAAAAATGATTGGTGGCGACTTCGACGGCATATACACTAATTACATATCACCCGTATTAAGGTCGATCTCGATTTTAAAAATTCTTCCATGATACGATTTGGTATGGGCTTGGGAAGGCCAGTGCCTCTCGATCTGATCTCACGACCGCCATATCCGAGCAAGCGAGATCCCGAGAGCTAATCCATTAGCCCGCTCCCCCCTCATCATCTATGATAGGGAAGGGGGTCGTGATAGGGACCAAAACAAACCGAAGTGGTTGCCTCCTTGAAAGCAGTATTGTAGTATCTTCCTTGGTTGCAAGTCTCGTCTTCTAGAAAAAGGATTTTGCAAACTGATACAAGTGATAAGCATTGGGTAGCCATTCTCCTTGAAGAAATAGATGGTAATCGCTAAATATGTGCTTACAAGAGAGAATGATTTTCTCCAACTAAGATTCACTATCACTCTACCTTCAAGGGAATTCTAGCTGTGAAAATGGAATAAAAAAGTTCGAATTTCATCCCCTTGGGAACCTTTTCTTGTGGAAATGGATATATCATCTTTTTCCCAAATGATAAAATTCAAGCAGAAACCAGTTTCACATCCTTAGTTGTTATGGTTGGCAGAATGGTTTTCAAAATATTCTTTTGATGCAAAATATCTTGCAGGGAACAAGAATATCCTTGCAGATTTCTTATCCTGACCAAAACAACCAGTTGGTTTAATCAACATGTATATATGCAAGGAATATCTCCTTGGTACATATCGCATAATAGAAATGAAAGGAGAATGGAACAATCTCAAATAAATGTTATCCTAGATAATCGATTCACCCTAGTCTCCAAGAACTTCTTGATCAATACCAATTAAGAGTTTTTAGAGATTATGGTGGTTTGATGTTGAGATCGAATGATATCCATCCTAACTATCTATTTATCCATCTGTTTCAATGGTCTCCTGGTGAAGAATTTTCAGTAGAATTAAAATGGATATTTTGGTATATGTTCAACCTATATACCGTTGCCATTGAATTTCCCATTGAGAAAATCTTTAAGGTGACCACCGGAGCACTCAGGCAAGATTGCCCTAAATAGAAAGGCTTAATAGACATGTTGTTATGGTTTCAACCTCTTGGTGCTTAGAGACAATTGTTTACATTCCAAAATCATGTAGGACGACCAGCGTATGAGAAAAATGTTTTCATGATCTTTCATAGACCATCGACATTTGTCAGCCCCACTAGAGATGTGAAGAAGGAGCCATGTGTAAGTGAAACAACCACATACAAGCCTCAATTTAACTTGGAAGTTGCGCAAGTCTACCGAACCTTTTCAAGATGCATCTCTTCCATACCATAGGAATACAGAGAGCTTCAAAGGTTTCTTTAGCAGGAAAATAAGATTGTGCCTAGAGAAGTTTGACCTATTGATCCAAGTGCATTTGTATCTAGGGATTATCTATGTCATAGGGGAATATAACAAGCAACCAAGAAGTATCGGACTATTTTCACTAACGAAATTAGTCATCAGACACATCGATGGAAATGGATTCTTAGGATCCATGGGGAGGGTCCTTCTCTCAAGATCCCTATGAGCTTGATGTTCCCTCTAACTCTCAGGATAAAAATTTCAATTCACGTAAAGGTGTCCCCTCCGATTCACAAGATGCTCCCTCCCACTCCCAAGACAATGATGATTTCGTTGAAAGAGAACAAGAAAAGCTATTTTGGTGAAAAGCTCACAAAAAATGCAAAGATGAATTTGTCACCTCAGATAGCTCTCCTGACAACATAGAAGAAGGATTCTATAAGTTCCTATGAAGATTTGTGAAGCCCCTATCTTGTTGCAGCATGTGTGTATTACGTGTGTTTGCTTTTCAATATCATCCTCCTGATATTCTAAATGTTATCCCAAATAATCAATTCACCCCTAGTCTCCAAGAACTTCTTGATCAATACCAATTAAGAGTTTTTAGAGATTATGGTGGTTTGATGTTGAGGCCGAATGGTATCCATCCTAGCTATCCATTTATCCATCCGTTTCAATAGCCTCCTGGTAAAGAATTTTCAAAAGAACTAAAATGGATATTTTGGTATATGTTCAACCTATATACCGTTGCCATTGAATTTCCCAGTGAAAAAATCTTTAAGGTGACCAGTGGAGCACTCAAGCAAGATTACCCTAAATAGAAAGGCTTAATAGATATGATGTTATGGTTTCAACCTCTTGGTGCTTAGAGACAATTGTTTACATTTCAGAATCATGTAGGACGACCAGAGTCTGAGAAAAATGTTGTCATGATCTTCATGGACCATCGACATTTGTCAGCCCCATTGGAGATGAGAAGAAGGAGCCATGTGTAAGTGAAACAACCACATACAAGCCTCAATTTAACTTGGAAGTTGCCCAAGTCTATTGAACCTTTCCAAGATGCATCTCCTCTATACTATAGGAATACAGAGAGCTTCAAAAGTTTCTTTACCAGGAAAATAAGATTGTACCTAGAGAAGTTTGACCTATGATCCAAATGCACATGTATCTTGGGATTATCCGGTGTCATGGGGAAATATGACAAGTAATCAAGAAGTCTCAGACTATTTTCACCGACGAAATTAGTTATCAGACACATCGATAGAAATGGATTCTCAGGATCCATGGGGAGGGTCCCTCTCTTAAAGATCCTCATGAGCTTGATGTTTTCTCTAACTCTTAGGATAATAATTTCAATTCACGTGAAGATGTCCCCTCCGAGTCACAAGATGCTCCCTCCCGCTCCCAAGACAATGATGATTTTGTTGAAAGAGAACAAGAAGAGCTATTTTGGTGGAAAGCTCACAAAAAATGCAAAGATGAATCTATCACCTCAGATAGCTCTCCTGACAACACAGAAGAAGGATTCTACAAGTTCCTATGAAGATCTGTGAAGCCCTTGTCTTGTTGTAGTATGTGTGTATTACGTGTGTTTATTTTTCAATAATTGGCCTACAGAGGTCAAAAGTTGTTAAAAAATGTACTGTAGCATCGTTCAGTATTTACTATTCAATGAAGCAATAGGTAGAATACTATTCATAAATAATGTTACTGTTCACAAATAATATTACTATTCATAAATAGTGTCAGATCTGCGAATCCAAAATACTTATTTTATCCTGTTATGTTGCCTATAAAAGGCCTCTAGTGCCATGTAATGAGGTAGATCAGCCTCCGTTTCAATATTAGTGTGAAGTTTCCTTATCATGACCCTCTAAATACTCTCTCTTCTTCTCATCTAAACATGGTTCTTCAACCTATAGAATCCTTTTATTAATTCAGTAGTATGGTGTGATTCAGTATACTTTTCACTCGCCAATCTAAGTGGAACTTGTGAATAAAAAATTTCTGGCATCTTGAGGGTCGAGCTTCAATATTGAGTCTAAAAAACTAAAAGGCTGTCGCCTAAATATGGCTTAAGGGGCCTGGCATTGGGGATACCATACCAGTCTTCTTTAGATTTAGGCTTGTCTCCGCTCTTCATAAAATTTACGTACTAGATGAAAATTCCGTCGAATTCTACCAACCCATGAACTCCCACTAGAAAAGATAATTAAGACATATGATCCAATGATCACTTCTTATTATAATCATGGAAACATAACCTAATGTGAATCCATATACAAGTAATTTAAGCATGAACCATGCAACACATTATTGTTTGAGTTTAATTTGAACTAAAATTATAAGCATATTATACATGCTAACTATGAACCACGCAATACATTATCTGTACGTGGTCATCTACAAATAAGCTAGGTTCTGTATTTCCAAAATGATAGGGACATATAGCTAAAAAATGTAATAATACCCCCAAAACTACGCATACTTAGGGTTTCATATGCATTTTTATAACTTTAAATACTTCAAAAATATATAAATATACCACAATGTAGAGCATTTCAATACGAACACGTAGATACCAAGAAATCCCTGATCGGAGCTTACACACAGCCCGCAAGCATGACCTGAAGGTGATGATTAGGGTAAAACGGAACATATATAGGCAAGGGGTAGAACAGTAAAATTTCTTCTACAAGGGACAAGGTGGGTAAATCATTGCGCGGGGGCCAAAAAATAATTTCCCCCCCGCCCAGAGGCCCAGCATGTGCCCCACAGGCCTTGCGCGGGCGCCCGCCATGCACGCTCCTGAAGTGCGTAGGGGGAATGTGCTGGGCATGCGCTTGCACTCCTTTCCTTTGGCGACGCTTCTGATTTCTTTCTTTTTCCTTGCTAGTCTTTGCCAAACCAGCAGCTTGTGGCCAAGCTTGGAAGTGCGTCCTTCGTCCGCCGGAGGCGTGCTACCATTTGTTTTTCTCGTCTCGATGAGATCTGTAAAGTCATGTCCCAAAAAAAAAAATTACCGGATAAATAATCCGTGAAACACACTAAATAGTACGGTGTTCAACATCGAGACTCGTCTTGCACACTTTGTTCATATTCAATGATTCAAAATATTAATTAAGCCATAACTCTACGGAAACAAGGCAAAGATTCTAAACTTGCTTTGATACTAATGTTGGAATATAACATTGAAGAATTTGACTAACCTTGTCGATGCTTGATTGCGAAATTGCTTAGGGTTGTCGTTGAATCACCAACACGTCCTCTACATATCTTCAAATCCACGATGATCAGAATATAATCACAAAGGAAGATATTCACGTTTCACAACATAATGCGTTCGATTATCAAAGTAATGATCTATAGCCCTTTGTGTGAGTTTGTATTTTAGAGAGAGGAGAGGGAAAACGAAGGTATGTTGGTTGCTTGAGAGACAAAGAGAGTCATCAACGTACGTAACTTCTCATCAAAGTAATGATCTATAGCCCTTTGTGTGAGTTTGTATTTTAGAGAGAGGAGAGGGAAAACGAAGGTATGTTGGTTGCTTGAGAGAGAAAGAGAGTCATCAACGTACGTAACTTCTCTGTACGTTACATAATCTCACATTATCCCCTCGTGCCACTTCGAAGCTATCTACGTCCATTATAGATAAGAAAAGTGGCCATTCAAAAGGCACCTGTTGGTGAGATTCTCTTAAATGGACCTCCTCATGGACGTATCATTATAGTATCACTATCAAGAGCCTAGTTTTAAAGTAATTTAGGACCTCAGATTCCAAGTAGTTACAAATTTCCTCACGCAATTAACAACAATTCATATTTCGAAGTAACTAAATTACTATGGCCAGTAACCTGTTACAATGAAAACTTGGGTTAATGGGGCAAGTCCATTATTGCCCATTTATGTAGTTAATAATTTCGTGTACTAGCTATTTCAATAGCGCGGCAGACAGATCCAGTTTAGATCGACAAAAGCAGATTCTTGCTTCCATTAGAAAGATCTTAATGGTTCAACGAATCCAAAGATCTCATATCGGATTAAGCCGAACAGGGAGCATAAGAGCAAGCAAGACTAAACATACCATCGGAGAAATCTCGTGTAATTTCAACTTCAGGATTGGTGTCAATGATACCGTGTCGAACATGTCAAACAAGACATCTGCGAGAGAAACCTAAGTCCATTGTCTACTGATCAAGAAACTTGTACATTCTGTAATAGCAAAAGTAACTCTTTCCGAACAAATTTTATGATACTACTGGACTAAGCTGTAAGATGTGTAAACCTAAACTGGAAATCTACTCCCTGACAGCAGTCTCTCCCCTACCACCCCTCTGCAATGTCCATGAAACAGATGTGGTGTGGAATCCGATTTCTTCCGCCACCTCCTTGGTTCTCTTTCGGATGGTCATCGCCAAAGAGGCAGATATCGATCAGTCACGACAAAGGGGGAGGACGTAACTTCATCAGGTAAAATTTCTCACTGCATTTTCTCCGTTCAGACCTACCTTCATACAATTAAGAGACCATTTTCGATCAACTTTGGATCGAGCAAAGTAACCAGGGCTTGCTATGGAGATAATACAGATGATGGCATCATGGAACAGTTCAAAGAGGTGTTGAAGAGTGGTGGTCCAAACTCTGCAAAAAGGGAGACTGGTTGCCACCATTGCCTTAATAGCCAAACAAGCAAACATGAATGGTCTCTAGGCAAGCAAGGATACCAATGAGCTGGACTGTCGAGTAAAATCCCAGCTGCAGTTCCTCAATTTCAATATCTTGAAACACAGTGCCTATTCCAATTGATCACCTCCTGAGGTGGGGTGAAGATGGCTGATCTGGTGAAGATCGTGAAGCAGGAGCTCCATGAAATCTTTGTTCCTCCATTATACTGCTCCCTTCATTCAGTTGAGACGCATCGTTCATGCCTGAGAAACCCACTGTTCCAATAGACCCAAACTCAAGCTGCTCTGATGAAGCATATGCAGCATTATGATCGTAAGGGTAAAACATTACAACAGGTGGAAGTGTAGGTCCATTTGATGATACGATGCTTGGATTCATGGCTGGAAGAGGATACATGCCATATGCAACATTGGCCGGACCACCTTGCGATGTAGTTGTGCGGATGGGACTATTCTGAGAATGGTACAAAGGAAATGATCCATGTCTATATGAGCCCCATGGTCTTTCAGACTGGCTGTCACCTGCTGCCACTCTGTCTGGCCTCGAGGTAGATTTCTCAGACTGATGGCGATTATGGTTGCGTGAAGGTCTGGATTTAGAAGCAACATTCCAGTTCCCTTCTCTATCAGCATGGTGATCCCCTCTGTCATAGCTGTAATTCCCCCTTCTAGGGTTGGACAAGTGCCGCTCCCTCGGTGAAACCTTCTGAAGAAAGAATAAAACTACATATCAGGCATCTAGAATATAACAAATTCAGGGCTAAACTTAATGAGTAAGAGAGCATGAAGAGAACCGGATCAGCATTAAACTCATTCGATAAAAGAAAACAGCATCCTCTTTACTCAACAGTGCACTAACAGGAACCAGGACAGGATTACTTATACTCATAATCCTCCGTCCCCTCCACTTATATATTTCTCTCTAATCGAAAGAGGTGATGGAGAGAAGACAAGTAGAAAAGCATTGATAGAAAACAAATCCACCAACCAAGAAAACAGTGCAGCAGATGGCTCAAAGATGGACTCTGAGAATCGGAAAACATCAAAACATAGCATGGAAGGTGAAAAAAGAAGAAGAAAATGAAGTAGGATATATGACAATCAAACTGGAATGGAGTGCAAATATATATGTTATCTTTTAGAAAGAAGAGTGAATAATGTTTATGCTTAAAGTAATCTTACAGGATTTGGCAGGTAAGTCCCCGTCCCACTACGATATCTTGGCATTTCGTCAACATGGTAAATGTTGGCAGGTCCATTAGAAAGAGGTTGAACTGGGGAAATTGGAACGGGACGAGGCCCATAACTAAAGGCATTAGAATTTGCTGAGAGTGGTCTTCCAGCTCCATCCCATGGAAAGTTGCCTGGCAAATAGATAGGGGATAAGACATTGGGTGACGGATAGGGCATAGGAATAGGGTAGCGAGGGTTCTGACACAATCGTCCATACTGCAGATTTTGCCAATGGCTAGCAAAGTCACCATTAAGTATATCAGACTTGTGCTCAGATGGCTCAACAGGTACTGATGGTCCAACAGTGACAGAAGTATCCAGCGCTTCTGGATGATCCAGCCCCTCAGATGAATCAAAATTCTGGCCTGCATCGATATTATCTAGCACTTCTTCCACACTAAAATGGCTTGTTGAGGCATCTGAACTGCCACCATTGCTTGGCATACGAGGAAAAAGAAGAATTGGAACTGGAGGCCCTGTAGGGTAAAATGCATAAACCTGAGAATTGTCCACAGACCTTTCGCGAGAACCTGGGCCCAAGAGAAATGGTATCATGGAATCTGTTCCACCAGTTTGAGCTGGCTCAAACCCAGGCAATTGGTGTGTCGGAACATGCCCCGAACCGACAGGTTGAGGTCCTGTGCTTCTTTCTGTTAATTCATGTCCAAAACTTGAAGGAAGGTTCGAGTCCATAGAATCATCATCTGCCTGAGCAGAGGAATGATCTGATAAGCTTTTCCCTTTCCCATATGTATTAGATGGAAAGGCACTAGGACCATTTTTCCTACCTCTTTTATCTCTTGTTGACTTCGATGACTTCGTGGAAGTTCCGTCCCAAGAGCCCTCTGAGGAAGTCTTACTTCTAGAACTACCCAGAGTAGCTCGCAAGGACCTCAAACTTCCAGATCTATCATCCCTGTAAACCTCATTTTCTCTACCACCTTGATGTTGAAATGCATTTAGTTTATCTTCCCTAGACGACCCTCGGTTTTCCCGCGCAGATTTCTGATGTACTCTAGGGTAAGTGATAGACTTGCCTTCCCTTGATGAAGGAGCAAAGCCGTACGACGTTGAAGTTGACCGTTGCTGATCATCTGATTGAGGAATCTGAACATCTCCATTACCTATATCAAAACCCCCAGTTGGCTCCCTCTCTTGCTCGTGCCAGGATTCACCATTAACTTCACCAAGATTTGCGTCTTTGGAACCGATATTATGTTCATTGGGTTCAATGGAATCTTCCGGATTTATGCCCAAGCTGATATCAGGGAAATAAGCTAACGAAGGAGGGCCCAATCCATGAGGAAATGGCATATTTGTTAACCAGGGACCCTCAAATGGACTATTTGAAGGAATCATCCCAGGGATATTTCTCTGCGCATGCCCCATTGGAATTAAATTCAGCGGCAAGTGACCTGAAGATAAATAGTGAACCTGTCCATTATAAGCATGTGCTTGAGAAGATGACATCATGTTAACAAGATCTTGTTCTTCTTGATGCAATCCTTGTGATCCTGAGACAGAAGCAAAACTTTCACCACTGACACCTAACCGAACACCGTCATCATGGTAACTATTTAAACTGTCTGAGTCAGTATTCACATCTTGCAGGACTGAAGATTGCCCGACGAATGCTGAATCATCAGCTGAAGACAAAATGTCTAGGCTTGTACCATCGGTTTCCAAAATCTTCCTCCTGCTATTATCCAACCTTGCAGACGTAGTCTGGTTTTTTCCACCATCAGGCCCTCTACTAAACCTTCCTTGGGAAGAGCCTTCACTGTATGAGTCGGTCAGCTCAGGACTAGAATGTGTTCGCGCAAAAAGATATCTTCCTTGAATATCATTCACCAAGCCATCTGCTCTAGAGCTTCTCTGATCCTTATCAACGCTCGTAGCTTGCTTTGAATTTGTTTCCCGTCTGTTATTATCTGCTACCCTTAAGCTGTCCATGTTTACATAATTCTTCTGACTTTGCGTATGAGATATGGTTGAAGAGTCACTTCTTCTAGACGCACTCTCCGAGATATGATTTAAATGTTGCGAAGAGACACCACGAGGACCATGAGTACTTTCAAAATGACTTTCATGAACTGATATACTCTCAGTCTTTTTGCCAGTTAAATTGTTTCGCACATTTTCGGGCCGGTGTAAGCTTTCGGCAGTTGAAAATCTTAACTGCCGCAAGTCATTCCTTGGTGCATCAGGTCGATGGCCACTACCATGTCTCTCCCAAGTGTTCATGAAAAACTCGTTTATTTCAAAGAGTATGTCTTCTTTCGGGCAATCAAGCAGTCTTGCAAGCTTCTTAGCTCCAAATGCAAATGCACTGCGTATTCTAAAGAAATTACCTGAAAAAAAAAATTAAACATAATAAATTTGACAAACCTGGTCTATTAAAATAAGATTCATAAATAAAGCACACAAAAATTCTCATATGGAAAACATATCAACTCTCAAAAGCAAGTAGTGTACAACTACATAGGAGAATCTTCGCAAATCTTGTGAAGGATGAAACTCACTTGGAACACAATGCAAATAAACTCTACTGGCAGTCAAAGTTTAATGACAATAAAGAATTATTGCTGGCCTAGAAAAGAATACGCTAGTCTTTCATTAGGATACCAGACTCCGGGACTCGATATAACTAATAGCCTATCTCCTATCTAACCTTGAGCCTGGTCTCATGATTGCTGCAACTTTGATTTAGCCTGAGAAGGGGCCAAGGCCAGCATCTATTAAGAAGGGGATAGCTGGCTTATTTTGTTTCTAAATCCACTTAGCCTCTCTACAGAACTACTTTGAA
Organism: Psidium guajava; assembly: GCA_016432845.1. Taxonomy (NCBI): domain Eukaryota; kingdom Viridiplantae; phylum Streptophyta; class Magnoliopsida; order Myrtales; family Myrtaceae; genus Psidium; species Psidium guajava. Next base: position 2,196,301 of record CM028232.1, read on the forward strand.
TATCGACCGAGGACTGGGACAAACCAAAGGTTGATTAGATACACTAGGAAGAATGAAAGGGGGACCCTATATACTGCAACTACTGCCCATGCTATGTGACCATACTACAACCATTCAATCTTGGTGTATGTATATAAGTATGTATGTATATGTTTGCTCATCAATCCTTCGGTTGTCCTGGTTGTGCATCCTTGGCTCACTTTGCTTTTAACTTTTTTACCCCGATAATTATGTCACTGCTGGAAAAAACAGCAAAAAATACATATAAAATAAATACTTAAAACCTTTCTCCCTTCTATCTCTGTCTCTCCGAGGAAAAGAAAAATAACAATGTTTGAGGAGAAGATAAGTAAAGAACACATACAAAATTTGGCCGCCCTGTAACCAGCGGGAAGTAAATGTCACAGGTCATTGCCATGCAAGCAGATCAAGAACACTATTATGCAAAATGCATAGGCAGAAATCATACAATATCCCATCTAACTTCACATTTATTTGAATCAGATTAAATATTCTCAAATGTGCTTAAAATCAACCAAACTCAATTTTGACATCAATTACTCTTATCATATTGATAATATTTCTTAAGATGAAGAGAACTTCCCGTCCCTTAAACAATAAATGAAAGTTATGGACATCACAGCCAAAAAACCAGCAAAATATAGCATAGATTGTGGCCGCTTTCTACCGCAGATATGACATATATCTCACATTTCAATTGCTGAAAAATGAATTACCTCTGCTAACACTGCGCCCAAGGTTGTTATTCACCCGCAAGGGATCAATAACATTAAAATGTTTAGAAATGAAAGATTGACCCTGATTCTCTTGGCCAATGGGGTAAACACTATAGACGTGGTTACAGGCGTCAAGAAAACCTTTGCTAAGCAATAAATGTCCACTGTCCTTCCTTGGCGGTTCAGCTGAAAAAAGGATAGTTTAAAGAAAGCAAAATCAGGAGTTGGAAGCAGGAAGACACATCTGAATCAAACTCGTTTTCTTTCTGATTAAACAGATCTTTCAATAATTGAAAATAACAGAAACTTCAGGGGAAAGGGATACCTGTTACATCTGGAAGTGAACTAATATGTACAGGACCCCACAAGCTTACACAAAAATTGTCCCAGTCAAACTTGCTAAAGAACTCAAGAAAACGATAAAGCACCTGCCAGACAAAAACTATCTGATCAATGTGCAAAGAGATACAGTAAGGCAAACAAAGCCTACATTAAACCAAACATCACCTCAAGAGGTCCGGTGAAGTTATTGTTGAAAACATGAAATATGTAAAGAACCAAGGTTTCCAGAGCATAAGTTGAAATAAGTCCGTGGTGAGCACCAAGTATACGGCTCTCATAGTAGCACCAAGCCTTTATCAAGATAATGCTACGTTTGAACAAGTGACTTTGGCTTATCAAATTATCAACCTGCAGAAGCAAAATATATTTAGTAAATAAGGTCATGCCTATGTTCAATTTCTTTTGTTCAAAGTGCATGGAAATTACCTCTTCAAGAAAACAAAGGGTACATAGCCCACCAAGCTGGTTAAATGATATGTCTACCACAATATTCTCTACAAGACACTTTATTATCTTCACCTGCATAGATGTTTAAGGAAGACCATGCAATTTCTTATCAAAGAGGGATTTAACAGAAATAACCGAAACACCAAACAGGTTACCAAACATGTCATTTGCAATACAATACCAGCAGCAGGCTTAAAGGAAACTACTTGAGTAACTTTTGTCACAAAAAGATTAAATTGTGCTAAATTTCTGATCAAGAAGACCCCTGGAGGAGAAATGACTAGTCAGCTCAATAATGAAAATTTCTCTTTTAGTTAGCAGGTGAGATAAATTGACTCTGCGTTAAAAAGAATGGCATACACCAAGGATTGAATATAGCAAGCCGAGTTTGATGGGATCTCATGCATGACACCATTCATTCCCAGCTCTCCTGTGAGGACTATGTATGGGCACAGAACAAAATGATTCACTAGAATCGATCTCTGTTAGTCTCCTGCTTTTTAATGGAGATTAATTTTTGGTTTCTCTCCACGTGGCTTGGCAGATACATTTAACTATTCATTTTCATCACCTAACTTTCATTTGTCAGCACATATGTATGATTTAAAAGAACAAATCACTAATGCTTTTGCTTCAAGTTAGTTTAATGCGTTAAGCCAAAGGTGAGTTAAAAAACCAATAAAATCCGAGTTTTATCTTCAGAGTATGAGTACATTCCACATCTTAGACCAGGATAGTTTGACTTCAAAATATGAGATCCGACATTACTCAATGCAACTTGAGCTCCTTCATAGTATAATGGAAGAAAGTTAAGCAAATATGCTCAGCATCGACAGTAATATATGTACTTTTCAGTTCAAAGGATATATTGACCAGAAGTCAACCACATGTCCCAATTCTCAAATGCCATCTCGATCAGATCTCAATTTCAACATCTAAAAGAACCGTGTCATTTTACCTAGAAGAAAGAGATGCAAATCCGTAGAAAGTAAGGAATTAATCTTGCATGGTGAGAGAAGTGAAGATAGATACTTCCAGGGATTGCTAAGTCACGCACAATACAGATAATCAAATGGAGATAAGTATTATAACTTCAGTTTAGTACATCTGCATGTCCGCTTCCTTTTCCATTCAGAAATAAGAAGGGTGTTATAGCCATAGATTTGTTACAACAGCACAAAAACATATCTGGACAATACATAAAAGACAGATCAATGACCACAAAATTATTACGATAAAATAGTAAAGTACATACTTCTGCCTGGATGTACTGAACCTCCTTAACACGAAACTCGGCGTTTTCATTTTTTTCCTCACTCTCCAACATGTCACGAACCTGATGAGCCCATGTATCCTTTAAGTCCTGACTATTGCTAAATGCAGATAAATCAATGTCTCCATCAGGCAAATAAGTCTTCAGTGGTACGGAGCCAAAAGTGAAAACCTGTAATAAGATGGCACACACAAGTGACACCAATAAGTAGCTGACAAACATAAATCCCTAATTGTTAATGTTGTGAGAAATTCTGAGAGGAAACTAGTCAGGTCGAAACACATGAATATTAGCTAAAACTTCTGTATGACTGAGGGTTGAAAAGCTTTACTGTCCAATTGGAATACAACTAGTGGTAAAAGGTTTATTACTACTGAGGAAATGCCAAGCACCAAGTTAACCAGCCAAAATCTATGAATTTAGGTGTAAGTTGGTCACAAAACGATAAAAACCAATGGCTCCATAAGAATGGTACATTGACTATATGCTTATTAAATAGCACACAGAGGCACAGTGCCCTCTCAAGTTTATGTAGAAAACCATCAAGCGTCTGTGGAGCATGGAACTTTCATAATGTATATTGAAGTCACCTTCTGACTTCTGACTAATAGCTCCAAAAGCACTAGCACCACTATAATGAGAATTGCAAAGAAGCATCATTATCCGTACCATTCAAAAACATCTCTTTCAAATACTCATAAGTCATAACTTACTAAATCGATGACATACATCAAACTGAAAAAATAAGTAATCATGAGGATTACGTGGAATATTGATGCAATGGGATCCCACCTCACAAGAAAAGCACTTTGTGATGAGACGTCTCACGTATGTGGCTACAGCATTTCTGCGCTCCTCCGAGGGTGGGTTGGGCTGAATGCACGCGATGAGCTCTTCAGTTCGCTTTTCGGCCTTCAACCACCGCTCCGAGTCGAGCACCTGCATCACGGATGCCGCTTCACCAGGCAACAATCCATTGGGCAATAGCCCATTTGGTGGCTGTGCCCACTCCTCATGCTTGCCCATACACGCCCAAAGACTTCCCTTTTAAGCCAAACTAAGCTGTCACAATGCCTCCTCACGGAGAAGAAATTACCCAGAAAACGGGAAAAGAAGCAGAAACAAGCACTATTCCCAACGTGTTCAATAGAGAACCGAAGAGAAGCAATTTTCCCCAGAAGTATCAGCAGCAGGAAATCCTGCTATCCCAAAAGAAAAATCCCCCTAACATCTGAATCCAGATGGCAACCAACAACAAACTGTCGCATTCAAAGTCCCAAATATATCAGCACCCACTCCCAAAGAAAGATCGCCAACAGACGACCACCCAAACGAATCAGCGAAAAGGGATCGAGAATCAAAAGTAAAAAGCACACAAAGGGGCTACACAATCCCTTCTTCTTACCAACCCGCGCAATAAGCCAACAAGGAAACCCTAGAGGAGCAAAACGAGTGCGAAACCTAAGAGACAACGAAACAAGTGGAAGGAACCATGGATGTCGAATTGAAGGCGCCGGACGATCGAAACCCTAGGTGAGAACCCGCGAAATGGGGGCATGAAACTTGGTAAATGCCTCGAACCTTATCCCAACGAAAGAACCAAAAGAACCGAAAAGGGAATGTCAGAGAGGTCGCCGAGTGAGAGAAGAGGAGGATGATGATGAAGAAGAAGATGACGAGCGGGGCAATATGGCAAATGTGCAGAGAGCAAGAGATCGAGGCATTCAATGGCAAAAGGACCAAAAAAAAAAAAGATAAAAAAGAACCCAAAAAAGAAGAAAATCAAGAGAGAGGAGAGGCACACTGCGCGGTGGATGAATCAAATCCTACGTAACGCGAAATTCGATTCTTGAGGAGGCGATGGAGAAAAATCCACAGAGAGACAGATAGAGAGAGAGAGTGTGTAGGTTCTGGCGTTGTTGCTGAAATTGAGGTTTTCTCCTTCCCCTTTTGAAATTGAAAAACTTCCGTAGGGAGAGAGACGATAGAATCTGGAGAGTAGAGAGGCGAATAGAGAAAGACAGAGACCGATGAAGGGGAAAAGAAAATGGCAGAGAAAGCAATTCGTCTGATGCTTGGGCCGAAAATGGATCCGCTTCTCTTCGTGGGCCTCAATCAAGCCCATTAGTCCTGGAGACCAAGATCTCGACCGAAGCTTCAGATCCCGCGCCGCGGCACTGCGTTACGGACATCCCGGCAAGCTCGCGAGATTCTGTCGATAATCTGGCGTTGGCTTTTACTTTGTTTTTGTTTGGGGTCACGACGTACGTAGGTACCGGATAGTACTTGCCCACGACGTACGGACATCTCCGAATAGATTGTTTCATTCCACACGGGTTGAGGAATTAGAATGCAGCACAGGCGTTCGTTAAAATTCCCGTGCGAGGAACGAAAGGTGGGGCGAGGGAATAAGCGTGTGCGCTTCTTCTAGAATCACGTCTTGGTCCTTCATTTGAGTACGACTCAGGGAGGGCGAATGAGCTTATTGCGAGGCGAGGAAGTTATTCAGCGTTTCTTGACAGGTATCAGCATTGTCGGAAAGTAGTGAATGTAGATTTCCATTTTTACTCCCTTTGGCCGCGTGGGTTTGCGGATGCAAGTACTTACTAGAGATTTCTTTATGCTCATAATTCATGGGTTGTTGCACAAGCTCTCAACTTTTTCAGCTTCTAATGTTCCTTGGTTCTTATCAGGCCCTATGTCATTGCCTTCTTCGGATTTGCTGGGAGTGAATAGAGAGAAACTGAATGTTTGTAGATGTCGTATAGTATGTATTCCTCCATTTGGACAGCGAGTGTAACATATATATTCACGTATACTGAGGAACTAAACTTCTTAACAGCTATAGGGGTTGCGTCCTTTGTATATGCTCCAATTTGTGGCTTATAGGGACTCAGTTTTGTTGGTTTTCGAGAACCAAAAGTGCACAAAATCTTGAACTAGAATAGCAGAGCACAGGGACAAAGCTCTCAGGAGAATGAAAGCATGTTTTGAGCTGAAACTTGGGCATGTACAGAAAGCGCGCCATTTTCATTAAGAACGTTGGGCCACGTAGTGCATTACGGTGGATAGTGCACAGACATACGTGTTTGATAAATATACAAGAAGCTGGCATGCACGAATTTATACATAAAAAATTGAAATCCTAGGTCTGCAATCTAACAAACATTTTCCTAGTTCCTTCAGAATGTCCTGCGCTTTAGGCTTCTTTTAGACGCCAGTCAGGACCTCTTTACTTGGATATCTGTTGCTTTCAAAATAGCTTTGATAGGTCCACAGGTGTGGGGATGGTGAAGTAAGCAGTGGCCACATTTGATTTCTTGTCGTGGGTACCCTTACTCTCTTATCTGCCATCTTTGTGTGCTGTCTTAGTACCCCGTTAATTGCCTTCAAGTAGTTGCTTGAGTCATGGTCTCTGAGAATAGTACCCTCTGAGCCATAGGCGGTAGGATCGCTTAAGGTATCTAGAGGATGGGGATTATTGAGGAAGGCCCTGACAGCATTTTTAGAGTACGTGCTTCTGTCCTTGTCCAAAGAATAGAGGGCACTTTCTGGTGGGAGTAGTGGATGCGGAGGTGATAATTTCTCATCTGGTTGGAGGATGAACATCTTGCCTAGTGGAGAGTACAACAGTTTCTGCAAGAGGAGTGTGTAAATTAGTCAAATATGGGTTCTTTCAAAGTTTGATCGGACTGTAGGAAAGGACAAGTTGAATTATCAGTGTGTCAAAGATGCTTGAAGCTGTGTCTAATTTTTCCCAGTGAACTGTGACAGAAAAGAAGTTCCAATTATTATGTTGACAGGATACTAGATACTTACATTTCTTATTAGACAAGGATGAGATCGGAATGATCCAGGTAAACGCTTGAGAAGCACAGCTACCTGGTTGGGGTAGCTACAGGAGAATGCTCTAGGGACTATATCTCTGTGCATCATTACACAATGCGCAATATTTTCATCCAAACCCAGCTGATTCAGGATCTTTTTGCCTCCACAGAATACAAATGGTGAGCCAAAGGTAACAGCAGGGCGAAGATTGGATGGCTTGAGGATGTTCCTGGAAATGAGCATCAAATGTACGAGAAGGGCAAGACTTCCTCCAAGAGAATGGCCTGTAAATTGAAACTTTGCACGATCCCCAAACTTATTGAGGTGGTCAATTATCTCAGGCATGAACTGTTGGTACATTCCTTTTGCAGCTTCATAGATACCTCTGTGAACTATCCCCTCAGTTTCCTGGACAAGGACGATAAGTTGTTCAACAGTTAGTGCTGCCTCCTAGACCAGTCCCTTTTGAAACGCAGAAAAAAAATAGTGTCCCTACAACTAGATGGTGACTTGCTACGCTCCGGCTACTCTAATTATGAATCCATCCAAAGCTATAGCAATGGCTTACCTCGAATTTGGTTGGATCAAAGAAAAGGTTTGCCTGCCAAGATGCCAGAGAGTCTGATCCCTGCATGCCAACATAATGAAACGCTCAGTCATGCAGATAATTGCATTAAAAGTGATCCATTTATACTTGAGAAATCCACATGCTGCATTAGACTTGAGACTGAAAGGGTGATGACATTTTAATTGGGGAGTCGCTGAGTGTCAGGTAGAGGATGGAGGTTGAAGATATGTTGATCCTTACTTTAATTTCAGGCAGTGATTACCAAATTTGTGATATAGATGGTTAATTACCAGACACAATGTAATAGCATAGCGTTGATCATAAATTATTTGAGGCCCGAGTTTACTGTAGAAACTGAACTCAGTTTTCTATGTAGATAGCATAGATGCTGATGCAAGGGCCCATTTGTTAGAACTGGATCAATTGGAAGGAAGAAGATTACCTGAATGACAAAACAGCGTGTGTACGTGCTTAAATCATCACAAACGAACCACTCACAAGGTGATGAGTGTAGTGATTGCAGGTCCCTTGCTGCCTCTTGTTTTTCTTTCTCCCCTGCTGCAACCACTGAGGTCATTGCTGATGCTGCCATATATACTGCAACTTCTGATTTATAGAATCGGGGGGAATTATCCACCTCTTCTTGTGTTCCCTCTCTGCTTCCAAATGGATTCATATCGTTCTCCTCCTCTTGTGTCTCAGAACCAACAGGGGGAATTTCCTTAGCTCGAGATTGGACATAAGATGCAGCTGAAGCAGCAATGTCATAGGCAACTGATGGACTGATTGGGCGCTTAAAGTCCTTTTCCGAGTGGCAGTTATCAGTAGATGCGACTGAAACTACAGGTACACGGATCGAGTCCTCATCAAACTTCGCTTTAATTGCAGACATCTCAGCTTTTCTTTTAATGGAGGATGTTACCAAATGCAGTCTATATTGTTTCTGTAAGTCCTCAGCCTGCAATTTATTTAAAAGTTCATGTAATGTAAGCATAATAATTGCAGAGGACAATAAAGGATCGGGCTGAGAAAGTCTTCACTACATACTCCTAGTGTTCTTTGACGTTTTTGCTACCAAAAAAAAAAAATCTGGTATAGAAGTAGATGAGTTTCAACAAGTGAACAAGCCCGATGTGATCAGATGTGCGAGTCCATGGATGTAGAAAAGTGGAAGAAACTGGAGGGAAGATGGAAAGCTAATTGATCAATGCTTGTGGTTAAGCACGGCAGTTCTTCTAGTATACATTACATGTGAATTGGACTTTCTAGTTTTAAGTATTGCTATGAGAAAATCTGACACCTGCTCCAGGAATGCAATATAGAGGCAAAAGAAAAAGACTCGGACCTATTCATGGACCTAAAAGAATTCCAAGAGAAAGCATGTGCAGCTAGGAAGAAATTACCATACCGTTATAGTTGGTATCACATAGGCCATGTTGCATAAGAATGCTAGCTGAGAAAATAGCTTAATATCAGATGTTGGTACTCGAACCAGTAAGTTCGAGAAAGATTCTTGATCATATTTCACTTCATCGCCATCTTCTTCTTCTGAACTATAACCTGCTTCACAACCACCCTCGTTATTTGTGCAGCTGGTATCGCCATTTTCAACCATTTCGGAAGAATTATCTCCATCCAGACCATTGATTTGCTGTTTCTTTCTCCAGTGGCTCCTAATCTCCAACAGTCTCTCCACCCAATTCGATCTCTTTATCTCCACCTCTACTACACCAACTTCATCCGCAGTATCCTCCAATTTCATGTCTGGCTTCTCTATAGTAAATTCCTTGCTAGTTTTCAAGTCAGAGAGGAATGATAGGAGCGAGTTTGGTATGATAGAACTGGAGAGTTGGAAAGGAATGATGCCGGTGGAACGACTGTGCTTGAGTTTAGAACGTGCTGATGAGGCTCGAATGCGATTTATTGAGTAACACAGGTGATTGTCGGAAGAAGACCGACGAAAGGCTGCTCCTTTTGAAAGGTCTTTGCCTGATTGTGATCGCCGAAGGCCGTGCTGCTCTTGGTGCATATCTCTCTTTCCTGCTGCGACTGGGGCGGAGATCATCGTCATGTTGCCGCTTGCCATAGAGTATGTCATGACCTGTATTATGTTTAATGTGAGCTAAATCAGATATCTGTGGACCTCTCTTTATTTCCCCCCTCCCTCCTTGAACGAGGGTGGTTGGTCGAGTTCATTAAATTAACTAGTGGCAACGGACATTATAAAGACAACAGAGGGAACTCTGGGCTCTTTGTTAGCAACGAATGTATGTGGAAAAGTCAAAATCGCCGGAACCCTTCAACTCTTTTAGTTTGTTACTACATGTCTTTGGGTTATTCACTAAACAAAAGAACTTCGTGTGTATCGAGTGGGTTCCTTCTATGAGTGAAAGTCCTAAGTCTGATTCTGTCACTTCTGTGTATGAAGCGAAGGCCTTGTGTTGAAGGATAGTGCAGCAACCTAGGCAATGTGTGACCATAGGATTGAAATTTTCTTTTTTATTATCAATGAAGCCTTGAGTTATCTTATCTCCTTCATGGCCCTATGCTGATTTACCAGATGAGTCCTTATGTGCATGTCTTATCTTCTTAGGGATTAACCATCCGCCCTTCTCGCAGAGCGAAGTTTCATGGTTTGGCCTCGCCCTTGGTCACGGTAGTGAAAATAGTTGTTCCTATTGAAACAGAATAGGTGGCTCTACGTGTCGGTTTCTTCATGGTCAAGGTCCTTTCTTTTGTTGCAAAACAGAGATCACCAGTAAACTACACAACAAGACTAAGAACTGGTAAGCATTCAAACCACATCTTGTTTTGTTCTATGTTCTGCTGAGCCCTGGATACTTAGGATTGAATACCAAAACCTCCTTCAACTGTCGCCTTACTTAAATTACGCCGCTTGTTTGTTCCTCTATTGCTTCACTCTGCGGATCTCTCTCCGACTTGTGAAATCCGTCCACGGCAATTTCTCCCCAATGAAGAATACAAACAGCCTCACCTGTGGGATCATGTGTGGAAAAAATAAAGACACAGAACACAAAATAAAACTTCAATTGAATCTAGGGATTGTCTCGAACAGTGCTGATGTTCGATCCAAAGCCATGGGAGTCGAAAGAAATAAAAAACGTACGGTTCTCTCCGTGGCACCCCGCCTTGTGATGATCGTCATGGGATGCTGGGAACTGACATTGTCCAATTGGGTTGATCATATCGCGAAGCTCCTTCGCGTCCTACTCCCGAGTGACGTCCCTAATTAGGAAACAAGATGTCCATCATATACAATCCTCGCGTCTGAATCAACTCATTCCGATCATGTCTATGCGGGAACCAGGACCTCAGATGTGTCGTAATGACTCTCGAAACAGGACGCAATCGTGGAATTACCCGACTCTTTGAATTAACTAATTTAACCACCCGCCACATATGAAAATCATACGGCGTTGCAGCTCCAGAACCTCGTTCATCATTCTTGTGACAGCCGGTGCAAACGACGTTCGGAAAACAAAATGTGACGACGAACAAAACATTTTTTACCGGAAGTAGTTAATAAAACTCATCGGTAAAGAAGAACGCTTTCTTTTGGCTTCGAGTGAGACTCGGATTCTTCAAGAGGACAACGACGAGGGATCGAATATTCTGGGCAAAATTTAGGATGGGCAGTACAGAAAACATAGTACGAGGATTTCCATGAACATTAAGCGAGAAAGATTGATTGGTGGTATTACCTTAAGAGGCAAAAATGGCAGAAACCCTCCTCGGACATACGTGTTGCTTGAAGCATAAAAGAAGGGGAAGCAAAGAAGAAAAGAGCAGCACCTGTACTGAAGCTCCATTGCAGTTCATCTTATTTGAACGTGCGACTCAGACATTTCTTTCTTCACGTCTGGTGCATCAGAATGACCGGGAAGGATGATAAAAAAATGATAGTGGAGCTCATTATTCTGCTTATCATGCATCTGAATCTCCCTCTTCTCCTCTATTTATATGTAGATGTTATGTACTGAGATCAGTTCATCTTCTCTTCTTTTCTTTTCTTTTCGTTTCCTTTTTCTTGGGTTTATTCTTCTGTAACCAGAGATGGAGTTTAGTGGAGGGTTGTAAGCACGTACACATGGAGGGGACACGATCGAAACACATCGCGGGACGTGTCGTGGAGAATCTATCCACGTGGGCAGTTCCAGGGAGGATGGCCATTGTTCTTTCCCTCGGTTGAAGGGGAGATTCAGTGAACAAGTACGAAATTTTTCTGAAGTCATATGGAGTAGAGAGAGAGAGAGAGAGAGAGAGAGAGAGAGAGAGAGATGAAGGTGGCGAGTGAGAAGCCAAATGTGCCGCTGCATGGAAGGGTGGAGGCCAGGTTTGGCCACCCAGCTGGTGGGTGGGTGCTGATGCACTCGGCCTCCGCCGCTTTATTACGCTTCCTCTCGGCCGCCCGTTTCCTCTGACAAATCCAGCGGCGAAACTGAGCCTTGAGTTACAACAGAAAATGGCTGGTTCTGTGATTCTAGGTTTTCTATGCTCCTGTCTTTGTCTGCCTGCTATCATAGGCACTCTAGATTTCTGCTGTCCATCTCTCTGATGATGAACTTCGACCGAAAAAGAAAACCTCCGAAGATACGTGAAGTTTCATTTATTTTACGAAAAAATAAAAATTTGAAAAATATTTCCTTCAAAATAATCAATGGTACCTCTTAAATTTGTTAATGAAAAATGTATTTGGAGCGAGCAACAAAAGCTTAATACTTTCATCCAAAAAGATCGTCACGAGGGAGCGTAATCCCATACCCATCAATATGTCCAGTTGAATCAACCTTCACTAAAAACTTAAAAAAAATGAGTTATGAGTCAACTAGAATATGCTAATAGTTCTATACTATACAAGTTCTCTAATATAAGAATTCTCTAATACAACTCACATTTGCATCTTAACAATCTCCTTCTTATGTTTGAGCTCATTGTTAGGTTTGCTTCCCCTTAATCTATGTCACCCAACCACCCTAAGGTCGAACCTGATAACCCGCCACGGTTTAGTATGGGCCTGAGAGAGCCCGAGCTAAGCCCGCTCTGAAAGGCTTAGCAATCCATCAGCTAATCTCAAAAATAGATCGGGTTGTGATAGCTTGAAAAGGTTTATCTTATTGATTATGAACCTTTGGACATTATGGGAAAGTAAAAACTACATATGTGTATTAATGAAAGTCGCATGATGATAGATATGTTTTATGAGTATTAATGGAAGTCGCATGATGATAGATATGTTTTAAGACTTAAAATAAAATTTAATATTGACCGTAAATATTGACAAATGTGAAGATTGCATTTTGAGCAAGCAAAAGCTTATTAGTTTTTCGAAGATTGTGACGGAACCAAAGAAAGGAAAATTAGAGTCCATGTATATAGATATGTGGGGACCAGCCCTTATGCATGCCCTTGGAGGCTTGCGCTACTAAGTCACGTCATTGATGACTCTACCAGAAAGTTAAGGGTTTATTTTTGACAAAATAAATCTGATGTTTTTGCCACTTTTAAGCTGAAGTGGAGAATGAGATTTAATGTCTAAGGTCTAATAATGGTAGGGAGCATGATAGAAACGAGTTCACGTGGTTTCGTGTAGAGAACAACATCAAAGTAACAAGAATGATTCTCAACAAACCGCAACATAATGGAGTTGGTGAGAGAATAAACAACATTTTGAATGAGCGTCCAAGAAGTATGAGGATGCATCGGAGATTACCCAAGACATTTTGGATGGATGCAATTAATATGGCAACATATCTAATTAACAAAGGACCTTTAATTCACTTGATTTCAAGCTACTGGAAGAAGAATGGATTGGAAAGAATGTGAATTTCTTGTATCTGAAATTTTTTGTTGTTGTGTTTCATATGTCTACATATATTCTAAAAATAGAGATAAGCTTGATACAAAAGCCAATTTTTTTCATTATATATGGTTCTAACTATTTATGCTATCAGATTTGGGATGAAAAATATAGAAAAATAATAAAATTGATAATAATACATTTAATGATAACATGTTATACAGGGATAATTTTGTGGTAGAATGCAGTGTGAAGAGATAAACGGTAGAGAATAGAGAGATTCAATTGGAACGAATTTTTAAGAATGTTCTGGTTAAAGATCCTTAACTGTTGATGTGGACTCTGATAATAAAAAAAAATCAGAACAGGATCACATACATCTGAACCCACTAGAAAATCTACTAGAGCATCTAAACCTGTACAAAGTATTCTCCATAAATACATTATTTGCTCTTGATTGAGGCTGATAAATCAGAAAATTTGCAGAAGCAGTGCGAGTTAAGAACTTGTTAAGTGAGAGTTAGAAATGAAGAATGAGTTGGATTCACTTAAGAAGAACAGAACTTGGGCATCAACTCGATTAGTAGATGGGAAGGCATTGTAGAACAAGTGGGTGAATCGGGTCAAAAAAGAACTTGATGACAGCAAGTGGTAAAAAGTGAAGTTAGTTGTGAAAGGTACTCAACAATAGAAAGGAATTGAATACGCATTCTTTTTCTATTTAGTTGTGAAATTAAATACCATCATGCTAATATTAACTATTATTGTTGCTGAGAATTCACAACTAAAGCCATTAGATGTGAAGACTACGCTCCTCCGTGGCAACTTAGATGATGATTTATACATGATACAACTAGTAGGTTTTTAGGCTCCTGAAAAAGAAATCATGTCCACAAAATGAAGAAAGTCTATATGAATTGAAATAGGCTCTTAGATAGCGGTAAAAGAGATTTGACACTTTTATGTGTGGTAACAAGTTCACTAAAGTGAAATGGATCACTATTGTTACTTTAAGAAATTTGATAACCGCTATATTATTTTGTTGTAGTATACAGATGGTATGCTTATTGCAAGATCTAGCATGAGGGGATCAACATACTTAAGTAACAATTGTCAAAAGAGTCTTAGATGAAGGTTTTAGGAGCATCATAAAAGATTCTCGGGATAAGGATTGTGCTAGATAGATCTTCATGATTCGAAAGCATGCTAAAGCTATCTCAAGAAAAGTACATTAAGAATATGATAGATAGATTCGATTTCAGAATGCAAAGCTTGAAGTAACCTTTTAGATTGTCACTTTAAGCTCTCGAAGAACTGTCACCAAAGACAGATGAAGAGCCAGACTATATAGCTAAGGTGCCTTATATGTCGGCTGTTGGCCTTTTGATGTATGTTATAGTGTATACCGGACTATACATAGCTTATGCAATAGGAGTTGTGAGAAGATATATGGCTAATCTAAGAATAAAGCTGTTAACACCTGATTTTTAATCAATTTTTCTTTTTTAAAATTAATATAAAAAAATCCATAAAAATTCATAAAATTGAAAAATCAACTTTGGGGAACTCAGCCAAGCCTAGAAAACCAATTTTGACCAAAAAACTATTTTTCATATTTTCAGTATTTTTACGTATTTTTTATTTATTTATTTTCGAAAATTCAAAAAAAATGAGAAAATTGCAAAATCAAGTTTGGAGCCTTGGCCAAGCTTAGGCAACTATTTTTAAGCAAAAAATAACTTTTTGTGTTTTTTATATATTTTAGAAATTATGAGAATATTTAATAAATAATAGCATTTGAGGCCACCAAAATATATAAAAATAGTCAATATTTTTATTTTAAATCCCTTTTCATGTTGGCTATCACAAATTTAAAAAATCCAATTCAAGGTTGTGTATTCCTTCACGAGCATAATCTCAAGCCGGGCCTAAAAAATTCAATTTGAGTCAATTTATTTTCATTTTTTCACTTTTAGGAGTTGTGACATTGTTCTCTAATATTTCAAATTTTTATATTGGCCCAATTATACCCAGAATGACTCAATTGTGCAAAAGGGTTTAATTAAATTCTGCATTATTTTCAGCAACAAGAAATGAGCTTAAATTTGACATGTGGTGAATTTTGACTTAGTATAGGGAAGGTGTATCAAAAATTGTGAGGAGATTTGGACCTAAATGTCGCGACCTAAAATTCATTTTTTAAGTTAATGGATTACTAGATTAATTGATTAAATTAACTAACCTAGTTCGAGCTCTCCCAAGCTCTACCAAATCGCGACTTTGGTTTTTTGTTCAAATGGTTTTAAATTTTGGAGTCGCCACTAATCATTTTTGGTAGGTTGATTAGAAACCTAAGTAAATTAGCGGGAGAACTAAATTACTTCTACGAACCAGAGATTATGAGTTCGGGGACTTGGTTACACTAGTTAATTAAAACTAATGCCCTTTCGGTACCTTAATTTCATGGGTATCTTAATTTGGCAAGTCAAGCTTGGTTTATTCCTAAGCTCTAGTGGAGTGTTCTCTTTTTGTATTTTCACTTTTTTAAATGGAATATACGTGAGTGACATTTTTTTTGACATTTTCAAAATATTAAGTATTTCCCTGAAGCCAAAAGAGGGAGTGAGTTAACGACTTCTGTGCAATGTTGCGAGCTACTCATTTTGGGGTTTAGTGATTCAAAAATTAAATTACAGGAAGTAAATGACAATAAATAAAGACCACCAATGGATAACTCAGCCTTGGCTTAGCTCTCTCCTTTGGGGTTTAAGGTGCAGGAATTTAAATTGCAAAAATTTAAAATGACCTCCAGTGAGCGGGCTCTGCCCTTCACATTCTAGGGTTTAAATTCTTTAAATAAAACGAATTGATTTGACAATTCGGGCCGAAATCCATCGACGGATCAATTGAAAATTTAATGGACACTCAAGAGCTCGTCAGCGCCAATCTTATACCTCTATGGATTTACCGTTGACTTGGAGTTGTCCTTTGCCTGACATAAAAATATGAAGAAATGGAGTAACGGAGCAAATATGATTTAATTCACATTAAAAATTAGAACAATGAAAGAGGCACTTAGCTTCAATGGCATTATGAGAAGTGCTTGATGAATATAATTGGTTCATGCCTGAAATCAAATATGGGGAAATGGGAGAAGAGTAGAAAATTTGAGCTAGTTTATACTAAAAAATCAAAGAGAGTAGAGGGACACTTAACTTCAAATCTGGGATGAATTCTTGATTTATGTTGATCGATGAAGAAATTGATGATGATAACCATCTAGCTTTAAATTCCCATCATCTTCAAAATTCTCTCTCTCTTTTTAGTATTTTCTTTCTCTCAAATTTTTCTTCAATCTCCCAAAACCCTCTCAAATATCCAAAATTTTCTCTCCCAAAAATTCCTCCTCTCAAGCTCACTACTTCCTCCTTTTATAACACATTCATCCATCTCCCATTCTAATTTCTCCACTATCTCTTCTTCATTTTCATCTTCCCTTCTCCATCTATATCTCACATTCTAATCCATCCACTAACTCTTCTTCATCTTCATCTTCCATTCTCCATATTTATCTCCCATTCTAATTTCTCCACTAACTATTCTTCATATTCATCTTCCCTTCTCCATATCTATCTCCCATTCTACTAACTCTTCTTCATCTCCATCTTCCCTTCTCTATTCTCATCTTATTTTCTTTATCTTACCTTCTCCATCTCCTCTTCTCCATCCTCCTATCTCCATCTCCTCTTCTCCATCCTCCCATCTTCATCTCCTCTTCTCCATCTTCCCTTCTCTATTCTAATTTCTCCACTAACTCTTCCTTTTGTTATTTACAAAATAATCCCTCAAGTGTTAGGTATTTGTACTCTAGTCCGTGAAATTTTAAGTATTTGCAATTCAGTCTCTGGAGAAATATTTCTTTAAGTCCAAATCTCCTCACATTTTTCGACACACCTACCGCATGTTGAATTTAAGATCATTTCTTCCTATTGAAAATAATGCAAAATTTAATTAAAGCCCTATTTATAAAATTGAGTCATTCTGGGTATAATTGGGCCAAGATGAAAATTTGGAATATTAGAGAACAATGTCACAACTCCTAAAAGTGAAAAATGAAAATAAATTGACTCAAATTGAATTTTTTTAGGCCTGATTCGAGATTATGCTCGTGAAGGAATACACGACCCCGAATTGGATTTTTTAAATTTGTGATGGCCAACATGAAAAGGGATTTAAAGGAAAATTATTGACTATTTTTATGTATTTTTGTGGCCTCAAATACTATTATTTATTAAATATTTTCCTAATTTCTAAAAAATATATTTAAAAAATACAAAAAAATATGAAAAATTATTTTTTACTCAAAAATGGTTTCCTAAGCTTGGCCAAGGCTTCCAAAGTTGATTTTGCAATTTTCTCATTTTTTCTTGTTTTTTTTTATGAATTTTCAAAAATAAAAATATCAAAAAATACTGAAAATATGAAAAATTATTTTTTTGTCAAAATTGGTTCTCTAGGCTTGGCCAAGTTCCCCAAATTGATTTTTTAATTTTATGAATTTTTATGGATTTTTTTATTAATTTTAAAAGAGAAAAGATGATTAAAAATCATGTGTCAACACTAAAGTAATTTTTTTTTCAGGGAGTGAATTGTAAATACTTAAAATTTAAGGACTAGAGTGTAAATACCTAACTCTTGAGGGATTATTTTGCAAATAACAAAAATAAGAGTTAGTGGATAAATTAGAATAGAGAAGGGAAGATGGAGAAGAGAAGATGGAGAAGAATGGATGGAGAAAATAAGATAAGAATAGAGAAGGGAAGATGGAGATGAAGAAGAGTTAGTGGAGAGATTAGAATGGGAGATAAATATGGAGAATGGAAGATGAAGATGAAGATGAGTTAGTGGAGAGATTAGAATGTGAGATAGAGATGGAGAAGGGAAGATGAAAATGAAGAAGAGTTAGTATAAAAATTAGAATGGGAAATAGAGTTAGTTGAAAAATTAGAATGGGAGATAGATGAGTAAGTTATGAAAGGAGGAAGAAGTGAGCTTGAGAGGGGGATTATTATTTTTGGAGAGAAAAATTTAGATGTTTGAGAGGGTTTTGGGAGATTGAAGAAAAATTTGAGAAGAAGAAAATACCAAAAAGAGAGAGAGAATTTTGAAGATGATGAGAGTTTAAAGCTAGGAATTACCATCACAAATTCCTTCATTGATCAACATAAATCAAGAGTTCATTCTCATCAACGAGCAAGCAAATTTGAGCTAAGTGTTTTTTATTTATTCATTTATTTGTGGTTTTAGTCACAAATTAGCACAAATTGTATACACTTTCTCCATCTCTCTATTTTCCTCATATTTTTATGTCAGGGAAGAACAATTCCATATTAATGACAAAGCCCACAGAGATACAAAATTGGCCCAGACGAGCTCCTAAATGCCTACCAATTTCCCAGCTGATATGTGATTAAAAGTCTCTCTTAATTCAAAAGAGACTCTCTATGTTAAGAACAGAGAGAGCGAAAACCAATTCTAGAAATCCCTCCCAAAAAAATGAGAGATAAGTACTCTTTCCACTCTTCTGATTTTAGGTGCAGATTAGCACATATTTTGTATACTAACACTTCATTCTATTTTATGTCAGGCAACCGCAGCTCTATATCAACGGTCGATCTTATGGAAGCACAGAAATGGCTTAGAGGAGTCCTCAAGCGCGCACAAATTTTAAATTGTTGAATCAATTTGTTATAATTTATTTTTAAAGAACTCAAACCCTAGAATGGAGAGGCAAAGCACATCCACTTGAGGTCATTTAAATACCTGCACCTTAAATCCCAAAGGGAAGAGCCAAGCCAATGCTAGGCCTCCCATTGGAGGTTTTTACTTACAGTAGTTTAAATACCTACAATTTAAATACCTGCACCTTAAATCCCAAAGGGAAGAGCCAAGCCAATGCTAGGCCTCCCATTGGATGTTTTTACTTACAGTAGTTTAAATACCTGCACCTTAAATCCCAAAGGGAAGAGCCAAGCCAAGGCTAGGCCTTCCATTGAAGGTTTTTACTTACAATAGTTTAAATACCTGCAATTTAAATACCTGCACCATAAATCCCAAAGGGAAGAGCCAAGCTAATGCTAGGCCTCTCATTGGAGATTTTTATTTACAGTAGTTTAAATACCTACAATTTAAATACATGTACCTTAAATCCCAAAGGGAAGAGCCAAGCCAATGCTAGGCCTCCCACTTGAGGTTTTTACTTACAGTAATTTAAATACCTGCACTTAAATCCCAAAGGGAAGAACTAATCCAATGCTATGCCTCCCATTGGAGGTGTTTATTCACTGTCATGTGCTTCCTGTAATTTAATTTTTGAATCACCAGACCCAAAAAATGAGTAGGTCGTAACACTGCACAGAAGTCGTTAACACCCTCCCTCTTTCGGCTTTAGGGAATTTTTAACACTTAAAAAATATATAAAAAAAATAAAAAATATATATCAACCATGCATCCTATTTAAAAAGTGAAAACACAAAAGAGAATACCCTACTAGAGCCTTATGAATAAACCAAGCATAAGTTGCCAAATTAGGATATCCATGAAATTAAGGTATCGAAAGGACATTAGTTTTAATTAACTAGTGTAACCAAGTCCCCGAACTCACAATCTCTGGTTTGCAGAAATAAATTAGTTCTCCCACTAATTTATTTAGGTTTCTAATCGACCTACCAAGAACGATTAGTGGCGACTCCATATTTCAAAATCATTTAAAACAAAAATCCAAAGTCGTGATTCGGTAGGGCTTGGGAGGGTCCGCGTTAGGTTAGTCAAATCTAATTAACTTAATAATCCGTTAACCCTTCAGAAATTAAATTTAATTTTTTAGAGGGTCGCGACAAAAGCATTGAGAAACTTTAAAGTGGTTATTAAGATACCTGAGAGACGCTTTAAGTATGCCATTGCGTTTTACGAAAAATGGAGTAACTTCATAAGGCTTTGTTAATGCGGATCTTTGTGGTGATTTGGATAATAGAAAAAGAATATCGAGTTATGTTTTTACTTTTGGTGGAACTGCAATTAGTTGAATCTCCAGACTTTAGAAGCGTCTCTCTCTTAAGCGATAAAGCATAGTATATTGTATATTGGCAATAAGATGATCTGGTTGAAAATTTTTCTGAAGGAAATAGGCAAGGAGAAAAATAATTATTTTCTTTTCAGTGATAGTCAGAGTTCTATTTGTCTTGCAAAGATCCGATATTTCATTCAAGGCCAAAGCACATTAAGTTGAAGTATTATGATATTCATCAATTGATCAATGATGGAACATTATCATTGAAGAAGATTTTTGGTGCAAAAGATCTAAAAGAAAAGTTAACAAAGGTTGTCACCACGGAGAAATTGTGGTTATAGATTGCCTCGGTTGACCTCCATGATGCTGAGGGGCTCATCGTACTAGGACAATTTGGGTTATAAAGATAAGTGAAGACTATGAAAGATTATTGATGTTTTGAATAGTAGCCTCTAAATGAGACATTGATAGAGTTGTGGATTATGCTTTAATATTACTTTTTCTCTGTCAAACTCCATAACTCCATCAAAATGTTATCATTATAGAGAACATTTTATGCATAAATACTTTCGTGGAGGATAAATATAATTTTTGTTTATTCGTTTTTTGTAAGTAATACAAACGTTCATTTCTGAGAAAATATCTTGTAAATCACTAATTCAATCACCTACCTCTAACAAAATGAAAACAACAAGTTTTCCACAAAATAAAGGAAAAATTACCGAAAAATTCCTAATCCTATTGTATTTGTGTTAATTCAATCCTAAGCTTTTTTTTTCCTAATTCAATTCTAAAAATTAATTATTCCAATTTAGTCCATTTGACTAGTCGGTGTTGACGTGATAATTTTTTAATAATTGTTTTATTTTTAATTTTTTTTGGGTTTAGGACAACAACCTCTTGTCAGCTCAAACCCAAAAAAGAGAGGGAAAAAGCATAAATAAATTTATTTAGAAATTCAAAATTTTGAAAAATATTAAAATATAATTAAAATTTGTCATGTTAGTGTTGACTGGCCAAATGGATTAAATTGACACAGTTGCAAAAGATTTATGACTAAATTAATAAAAAAAAATTTATGATTGAATTAACATAATTGCAATACGTTTAGAAATTTTTTAGTAATTCTTCCAAAAAAAAATGAAGCCAAAGTCATGAAAGAATAATATACAAATGCTTACTTTTATTTTTATTTTATTAGCACATATGAAAAACTGTTTAAGTACGAAAAAGTTAAGTACATACGTATATCGCTCTTTTTATGCTTCTCTAACGAGCAAAGCCCACATTTGTTGTCATGAATAGCTTTTCCATGGTGACCAGTGACCACAAGATGGCCAAATTTCTCAAACATTGTGCCGCCGTCACGACTTTTCTCCACTGCCGTCGTCGTACGTGGAAGCTACTAGTAATTCACATTGGGGATTATAGGTTGTAGAGCTGTCAAAACGAGTCTTTAACCCATATTTCGACTCATATTCAACAAAATGGGCCATATATGGATTGCTTAAAATTTAATATACGGGTTAAAACGGATCCAAGAAACAAATGCCTAAATATATATATATATATATATATATATATTTATGTGGGTCTAAGTTGGTTGTGAATATACTTATTCATAACACATTCATTTTACAGCCCATTCCTACTTTAACCCTACCTAACTTCAAAAGACCAAAATCTCCCTCCTCCTCTTCCTTCTCTCTCCTTGTGCCCAAATTAGAGGTGGCCACGGGCCGGTTTATTGCGAACCGAAACCGGCCCGTATCGTAATTTTTCCAAACCGGCCCGGGCCCAACACGTGGGCCCAAACGGCTATATTATAGCCATTTGGTTGGTCAACCAAACGGCCATTTTAGCCGTTTGGTTAACCAACGGCTATATAACTGTTTATTATTTTTTTTTGTTTTTTTAATAATTATTAAATAAATTTTTTTAATTTAAAAAATAACCATAACCATTATAAATACCCATCTTCATCTTTCATTTTTTCTCACAACTTCCCTCAAATTCTCTCATTTCTCAAATTCTCTCAAATTCTCTCATATTCGCTCAATTTCTTCCGCTCAATTCTCTCAAAAAAATAGCTAGTGGAAGAGGAAAGAGCCCGATAATTTCCAAAGAATCCAATTATTCTCATGATCCTCGTAAGTATACACATTGGGGATACGATGGTGAAAATGACATCAACGTTATTCCTAGTGTCGAGCACATCCCGACGCAAGAAAGTCTACAACCAACTACCAATACCGAAGAAGCATCAACAATAACAAAAACGAGTCGAAGGGGTGCATCCATCATATGGCAACACTTCACCAAGCAACATTTAGAAGGTAATGACTACAATCTCATATGTAACCATTGCAAAAAAGTATACAGGTTTACAAGTGGAAGCGGCTATGGAATATATCGACGACATTTGGCATCAAAACATCCAACGGAATTCGGGATCGACACAAGGTAACAACAAATTCTCAAGTTTGTCGATTCTAACACTTCTAATTTATTTTGTTATGATAGAAATAATTATGATGAAGAATTTGCTAAATTTACTACTGTTGAACATTTATCATTTAATTTTGGTGAAAATTTTGGTTTTAATACTTTTGTACAAAATGTATGTACTCAACAAGCAAAACCCGTTTCGAGAAATACGGTTAAACGCTAAATGTTTAAACTTTATAAAAAAGAAAAAGATGATTTGAGAAATTTTTTTGCATTTTTCAATGGACGTGTGCATATAGGTAGCGACATTTGGAGTGATCCTTGGCAAACTCATTATTATATGGGTATTACATGTCATTGGATAGACGATAATTGGAACATTCAAAAAAGAATTATTGAATTTCGAGTTTTTGATGAAACACATACGGCACATAATATTTATAGAATAACTAAGCAAGTTTTAGAAAAATATTTATTAGTTAATAAAATTTTTTCAATTGGTTTTGATGATACCGCGTCAAATACTGCTTCTGTTCGCGAGTTAGAAACAATTTATAAACCCTCTTTTGGTGGAAATGTTTTTCACATTAGATGTGCTTGCCATATTTTAAATTTATGCGTACAATATGGTTTACGAACTCTTGAAAATTCTCTTCGTCCAATAAAAACAACAATTCAATATTTATGGAAACATCCCCAAGTTATGAGAGAATGGGTAGATTTTGTAAACAAAATGGAAAAAAACCAAAAACATTTCCAAGAGATGTTCCACATCGTTGGAATTCTACATATGAGTTGCTTAATCAATCTTTTCCATATAAAGATTTATTATGTACATTTTTTATTATGTTTCTCAAAGTAATTTATACCCACAAGAGTGGGATATTTGCAAAAGAATTTTAGATTTGTTAAAAGTTTTTAATAATGCAACTTATACTTTATCCGGTGTTTATTATCCTACTACACATTTATTTTTAACAGAGTGTCTAAATATTGCTAATATTTTTCAAGAAAATGAAGGTGATAATCAATTAGGTCCGACTATTATAGCAATGCGAACAAAATGGATGTAATATTATACCAAAATTCTTTAGACGCTCGACCCCCACGTGGACGACATCGACCTCGACCCCTTTGACTTTGGTTACTCCCTCACCTCGAAGACGATCCCCAACGGCAACATCAAGGTCTCTCGGACCAGGGACATCGACTGCCTTAAGTACTTCCTCGATACCGGCGTCAACGCCTGGGATCAATGAGGTTGAGCTTCACCAACGACGGTTGCAAAATCCTCAGCCTCCCCCACTTCGTGGTCGTGGGTGCCAACCTGGTTCCAAGCGACAGGAGTGGCTCGTCCTCAACTGTGACCATTCGATGATGCTCAAGCTCGGCTCTAGCCTCCAACCAAATATCCGCCCTCGGCAGCGGGAGAGGAGCAGCCCGTCGGTTTGAGCTTGGAGCAATTTGAATTTGTTTATTTCGCAAGCTTTTTTTTTTAATTTTCATTTATCTAATTTGTTTTGCTCCCTATTTCACTTGAACATGCACATGGAAGCAGAGTTGATTTAAGTTCGCATTTGGGTTTACAGGCGCCAAGGTAGGGTTCACTTCCCATTTGACTAGAACATGCACAGGCCCCAAAACTTTCGGGGTTTAAAGGTCATATGATTCGAACCAAATGGGCCAGATTGCGCCCTTCATTTGACTGACCATATAACGGGCCCTGTACTGGCCCAGAAGATCATTTCGGGCTCCATTTGGCCCCGCTCGGGCCTAATCTGATCGGGCTGGACTTCTCTACGTGAAGTAACAATCTAGCTACAGAGCCCAGTCCTAGGAACTGTGAATTTTTAGTGTGAGCTTAATTACGAGAAGAATGGCACGACCCAGGAGGAAGCAGGCATGAGCTGAGACCCTGGAAAGATAGCATCGGCGTGGGAAAACCGAAGCCGAGATGAGAAAGATCTCTGAATAAAATTTCCAACGAGTATCAGTATGCGTGTCTCGCTGTCGTCTGCATCGTCAAGATTTCAGAACTTTCTAGTAGCACGAGCCCTCCACTTTTTAGCCTCTTACCAATCCAAACTCATCGGTAATGACTTCCACGTCATTATCATCATTCTTGGGGTTGACAATCGATTTTCTCCTCCGGTAAGATAACCTTTCACCATGCTAAGCTACTGAGTAAGAGTTCCAACGACAAACGCCACTCGGAAAAGATACCTAAAACTTATCCAGACCCACGTCAAATCACCAAAAACACTATATATAATTCACATATTCCGTCTCTTTCTTTCTTTAGATCCAGGTAAAATAGGAAAAAAATGACATTGTAAGGGCCATAATTTTCGTACAATACTCATTCGAGAGTCACAATTTTATTTTGAATCATTCGAATCTCATAACTTATATACGACGTTTATTTGAAAGTCATAACTTTTTTTTAGGGTCACTTGAGTATTGTCATATAATAGTGAAATAACTTTTTAAAGACTATCACAAGTCACTTGTCATATAAGAATTGACATTTAGCTGATCGATTGAAAGTTATGACACTCAAATATATACTTATATATATATAAATTATAATATTGAAATGAGTGTTGCGCAGGAGTTATAAAACTAGTGGTGAACAGCAAGCACCGTGTCCCTCCGGAATCGCAGCCACAAGCGGCGAAGGAATCCACCAAAAGACCCAACAAAAGAACACAAAAGGACAAAAAACACAGGACTTCTCGTCGCTTCTTCCAACCGAACCCCACCTTTCTCCCTTGGGATCTGCTGAAAAACACTCATTTCTCTGCAACTGCACAACAATGACCTCCCGAGGTTCCTCTCGTGATACCGACTTTGCTTGATCTTTGCGGACCCGAGCGCACGAGAGGACGACACGGCTTGTTGCGCAGGAGGGAGGTGGTCCAATGACATGCATGAACCATCCCGGCGTTCGCCCCCCCCCCCCCCCCCCCCCCGCACTCTTTTTTGCCTCATTGGCTCCTGTCCATGAGCGTCCCAAGTTGGTGGGGGATTGGCCCGCTGCTTTTCTCTGTCCATTGTCGTCTAGCTACCAAGGCAAGGAGAGTGATCAGCATGTACCGTGGCATGAGTTAGGGTTTAGTTGAAGAAGTGCTCGAGTGTTTCTCCGTCTTCCTTAAATGAGAAGGGGCGACGGCAAGATGTGTGGACGTGCATGTTCTATCTAACTACGACTAATGAGGGACGAGACACCGATGATGAGGCGGTGCAAGGCAAGCAAAATCTGATGGAAAATTATCTAAAAAATCTTAAATTTCTATGTTTTTTTTAAACCCACCCACCAAGGGCGAGGCACAGAAGAGTAAAAAAAGAAAAAAGAAATAAAAAAAAAAGTAAAGAAGATAAAGTGAAGAAGATAAAAAAAAAAGGAAAAAATGAACAAATAAACCGAAATAATGCCAAAACATTATTAAAAAAAATCTATGTCAGGTGCTCTGCTTTCTCAGGATAAGAAGAGGTAGAGAAAATGCCCTGAGCCAATGTTCGAGTACTAGGCGTGTTTGTCATGCCACATAAGACGACTGCCATACACGTTTTCGGTTAAAATTAGCCGCATGAACTTAATTGGCAAAACATGAAAAAGTTTAGACCTCTATTGATACAATTAAAATTTTTGGGAGCCAATTGACAAAGTGCAATGGATTTAAGGCTTTTTTTTTTTACAATTTTCTTTAAAATATGCGGTAGAATTATTTCGTTTACACTGAGGATACGTATGATGATCATGGCTAGTATGCAAACCACGATTAATATTTGCAGCCTTTGGAGTTTTTCGCATCTTAAGATAACCTCTTTCTTTGTCAAGTAGTAGAGCCTTATAGGATGAGAAGTCGGCGGACTTGAAAGCTTTTAAATTCATAAATGAATGTTCATATATAGACCACGTTGCCCGACAATAGAAAAGGGCAATGCGGATAAAGATGAAACGACCAACATAACATTATTTACATCCCAGTCACGTTCATAATTCCTAGGCATCTGGCCTAATGGCACGGGATGTTTAGACTTAGACTATAGGCCTTTGAGCACGCATGCGCACATGTCTTTTTTTTTTTTCCCTTGACCTTATCTCGACAAGCGGGCAATTAATCAAGTGGACTTTGGACCTCAAAGGCCCCTTTTTAGTTACATTAGTTCGATTTTGTGTCTGGCAAAAAGAACAGCTCGAGGGTCAAGAAGGCACCCTTTTCGTAAATGCCTGTGTTAAACATAACGAAAGAACAGAAAAGAGTGCCCATGTTCGATTACATTGAACGTACATGGCCCTCAGCTATTGGAGGAAAACCTAATTGAAGGGACCGCTCGTGGCCCTCTTATCAAGAGCAATGCATCAAAGACAGAAGAAAAACACGGAATGGTCTACGGATTATGCCGATCGAGGGCATCTCCCCCAATCGATCATGTGAGCTCCACGACAAGAATCAAAAGGAAAACGACCGATCATGGATGGATATGGAGGAAAAATGAACTTGGGAGCATCTCAACCGTAACATGCGAGGTCAAATTTGTCGATGGGGAGTGAAGAACCTCTGTAGATCATGATGGATCTTGTCGTCCCCCACCCCCCCCCCCCCCCAATAATTTTTGTCCATGGGCAATTGCGTTCCACCACCTCCCCACAAGCTGTGAAAAGAACCCAGGTTTGCCACTTTGGAATGGCACTCAAGAAAAGACAGGCACAAGATGCATTTGGGGCGCACCACATTTGTTTACCCGATAAGCTGCAGAACTTACGTGGATCTCACTTTACTTTTGTTGGGATTTTGGTTTTCCAAATCCCACGAAAGTTGAATGAAAAGTGTGGGGGAAGGTAATCTCACATCGAATAGAAGATGAATGAAAGATGGGTTTATTTAGTTGAGCCTCTCAAATAGGTTTGGGTCACGAGGGGCACCCATTTTTGTAAATGAGAGAGGACCTACATAAAGATGGGTCGATCCGCGTGCACGCCGCATCCCATCAGCCAGTTGCTCGGATCGAGCCGAGCCGAGATCTGGATTCAATTATTTATTTATTTTTGGAACTTAGCCCATTAGCTTCCATCAATTTAATTTCACCGAACATGCATGATAAATTAATATCCGAACAAACATTTTCGTCTTTGAAATTTTTTTCTTTTTCGAATAAATATGTCTATTTGTGATCACTCATAGGTCGGTTCGGTTCGGCTCGGTTCAACCATCTATGAACGAACGCAACCTTTCGGTTCGTCACGACCTACACAACTTTTTAGTTCATCATGACTCTTCATAGCTCATCAGAATTGTGACTATTTATTTTCATTTTTTTCGAACGGACACTTACATATGCATACATTAGACACTCTCTCACACTTCAATTGTGCAATTATCCTAGGAAATTGAATTCGAAAGTTTCCTTTAAAGAAATATTGCTTCATAGGAAATGTGATACGTTCTATCCTGAGAGGCATTTGTCTAAGAATCTTTGGTACCAACGGATGGGATAAATTTGCCTTAAAGACAAAATGTGAATTTGTTAGGCTCGGATCCTTCGTCTTTAATCGATTTAATCGTCATCACTTCATTTTAGATTGTCGAATAACTTTCTTTTATTCACATGAAGACCTAGTCACAACAACTTTTACACGGATCCTCCGCCGTGTATAGATGAGGGTTGCCGAACCGACATTATCATTCCTTGTATGTATGGTGAGAGGGTCGATGGCCAGTTGTAGCGGCCTCCCGGCCACTGCCTTACTTCGTTTTTTCAGCTGTTGTCTATCCATTTGGTATTTATGCACCATATCAGCATCGCGTATTCCTTCTGTTAGGAGTGAGCAGAAGAAGCTTGATAGGAGACTGCCAAGAAAAAGCTCAACTATCAATAATGATGTGTTTGTACTATTGAAAGTATTTTTCGGGAATTAATTTTTTGGACTTTCACTCGTCATGCATAAAATTGGAAAAGTCAATTCCTAAATCTAAAGAGGAAAAAACTCTTCTCGAAATTGCTCATCTCCAATTTTTATTTTTTTTTACATTTTATGTTTTATATTTTACATATTATTATCATCATTGTCGTTGTCGTCGTCGTCTTTTTTTCCTTCTTTTTCGACTGGCCACCGGCAAGGATAAGCTCGACCAAGGCCCGCGATTGGCCAAGAATGAAGGAAAAAAAGAAAATCAAAATAATAAAGAAATCAAAATAAAACATCAAAATAAACAATAAACAATAAGAATTTATTTAAAAATTATTTTTTTTGCCTTAGATAAAGTCATAAAATTGAAATAATTTTTTGAATGAGATCCAAACACCAAAAAATATTTTCGGTCACACATCAACAAACATAGAAAAACTAACTATTTTTCTAAAAGAATGATTACTTGGAAAGCATTTTCTTCCATCGTGAAGTTTTCCCTTAATCAAACACAACCTAAACTATAGGCTCAAATTATAAAAGTCCCATGACCTCTTAAGGGTGCTGTCCCCCAAGATCTCCACCAAGTGGCCCTCCGAAACCTGAACGCTCACCGACGAGTAAGACCCCCCTCAATTTTTTATTGATGGAATTAACTACACTCAACAAAGATTGGACTCCCACTAATCTACCTGATACAATTTATTGGAACCACACAATAAAAGCCTAATGCTTCTCGTGGAGAGATCCCAAAATATAATCAAAGTTCGAGTTCGTCAACACATCAAGTTAAACTCATATTCACTCAAAATCTTAGAGTCGTGAGTTATGGACTAATATAAATATATTAACTGTTCCATGCGACACCATATCATACCACACCAATTTTTTTGATACGAGGCTTAACGAACATAACTCACACGTATATGTTAACACAATCTCTCTCTCCTGTCGGTGATACCCTATTGGTAATTGACTTGACCAACTTAATTTTACATGGCACGGCGGGCTTGATGGCGCAAATTTCGAGATTGCATGGGGGTGGTCCGCCCCGGGAGGAGACCCGGTGGGGGGGTGGGGCTGGGCTTCAAAGGCAATAAATACTACGAGAAAACAAAGTGAGTGGTTAGGAGGCTCCCCCATTGGACGATTCTCGATATCCTCCCAAGCTAAGCTAACCAACCAGACCACTTTAATGCCGTCTTCTTCTTCTACCCGTCTCTCAGTTTCTGCAGCTCGCGTCCTCTTCCTTCTCTGCACGGTAGACGGTGGGCGCCTCTTTCTTTGAGTTCGATCGATAAGCCTCGGAGATGGACAGCGGTGACGCGTCGGGGATTATGGAGGCTCAGTACATCGGGAGCCATCACAGGCACGAGGTCGGAGAGAGGCAGTGCACCTCGGCCGTCGTCAGGCGCATCAAAGCTCCTGTTCACCTGGTATGCTCGACACCCGCCCTTGTTGTGATTCGCCCCAGCTTGCTTGCTTCTTGATTGGGCAGTATTGACTTCTTTGGGGAGGTCCTTGCGTCAATTGCCAGCTTCTGCCTTCTCTCTCTTTTGCTCTGTTTTCATACGCCTTCAATATCTTTGCTGGTTTACCAAAAGAATTCGTCTTTTTTTTTTTTCGAGTTTCGCTAGTCCCAAGATAAAAATCTCGCATGGGTCGTTCCCAAATGTTAAGTTTTTTCCTGGTGAATTGGGTCGGAATGTCGAGATCATGGTTGTAATGATCTGCCTTTTCCGAGCACCCCACATCATCTGTGGACGGATCCGAAAATGACTTGTATGCATGTATTCTCGCCGACAACTTACCTGTAAGCTTAAGCTTTTGAGCCGGACCGATTCCCATGTTTGAATTGGAGATTTGGCTCTGCTTTCATCTCACAAAACTCAAAGATGAGCATTCAATTTTTTTTTTCCATTTTGATAATTAAATTAGTCTTTTAATTAGCCCAAAACCTCAAATGCAAGTGGAAAGTCACCACGAGCTCCAGGCTCAAATCACACAAGTCACAACTGTAAACAGATCAAACTTTAACAAATTGCTCCTCTGCATAAGTTATCTGGGTTCAATTCATACAAGATGGGTCATCATTTGAGTTTCTTTGAATTGTTTATCTGGGTTCTCGTCCTTATGTGGTGAAAAAACGAGGGATTTCTCTATTGTCCTCAGTCGTATCTTCCTAGTTCTCTTCTCTTTTGGCAATTTGATGGTTATAGATGTCTCCTAGGGTAAAACGGAAGAAGCTGGATAACGCAGGACAAGAGCACATGGATTTTGTCTGAAACTTTGTTCGAGAATAGTTGCTTTGTGGAAAGTTTCATTGTCGTACTTTTCCTCTACTCTTTTGATAGGTGTGGTCTCTGGTGAGAAGATTTGATCAGCCTCAAAAGTACAAGCCCTTTGTTAGCCGGTGTACGATGAAGAGTGATTTGGGCATAGGGAGTGTTAGGGAAGTGAATGTCAAGTCCGGGCTTCCAGCTACAACCAGCACTGAGAGATTGGAACTTCTTGACGACGAGGAGCACATCCTTGGCATTAGAATCGTTGGCGGTGATCACAGACTCAAGGTCACACCTCCAATCGCCTCATTTTTAGATGCAGTCACTTTTTGGTATTTATCTAGTTTCTGCTGATTTTCTACACAAGGAAAATTTCCATGCAAATCAACAAATCTTCCTCGTTTCTCAATTGAGATCGGCAATCAGCATCCTCCATTCCGTGGGTTTGGCTTTTGGTTTGTTTGGTGTTCGCCATCCATACTTTTGGGACTTCTAGCTTCATTATGCCGTTTAGCATAAGAGAGCATGTCCTTACTTGTTTACTGAAATAAAGAAAAGGGTTCATTTTAAAGTATGCAGGTGTGATTAGGAGACTACTGGCACCTAGTAACGCACAATAGTACTAGAAGGATGAAGGCAGAGTATGACTTTTGTTAACGGAAGTATAGTCACATTGCTGTCTCCACCTTATTGTGATTTAACACTTGTTATCCCCACAATTCTGCAGAACTACTCTTCAATTATGACCGTCCATCCTGATACGATTGAAGGCAGGCCAGGGACACTGGTGATCGAGTCGTTTGTAGTAGATGTGCCTGATGGGAACACGAAGGACGACACATGCTACTTCGTTGAGGCCTATATCAGATACAATCTCAAATCTTTGGCTGAAATTTCAGAGAGAATGGCAATTCAGGACCGAACTGAAGCCGTAAACAGCTTCTAAAAGCTTTTGAATGGCTGGGTATAAAGGGGTTTTGTCCTTGGAAATGGTGTTAATGCTGGTTTGGTGTTTGTAAATATTGACATGGAAGTGTTGCTCTATCTGCATTTGCTGGTGTGCATATGCGCAGCTTTAAATTAGTAGGTAGGCTGTAAGAGTGAACCCTTCAGCTATAATCTCGCTTCCTTTTATGTACATGGTTGTTTCCTTAGATAATGCTATTGCAGCTATCGCAATCTGACCACTTTTTGTACGTAGAGGAGCTTGCGATTCGTCGATAAGGACGGGGATCGAACCTGTTAAAAGAAAAAAAAGATTTCATTTCGAATTTACTTTCAAAGTAGAATTCGGTTACTTCAGTTCTGAAAGACGGAGAATGCACCAAACGAGAAAGAATATGTATACCACGACATGGAGGGGTAATCAATTGTTTGACACATCTGCAAGGCAAGCAACTGACTTCATGTCAGAGATTGAATTCTAATGGAAGTTGTTTTAGAAGGAGCTCTTACTGTGAGCGTATCCAGTGTTAGAGATTTTGCAAGTGCTCAATTACTAGCCGCTGTTGGTCTTGGGTTAGAGTGAAAATATGCTGTTCGAGAAGAAGCTGCTATTTCATTTGTTCCCAAGCCTGCACGATAATCATGATACAAAATATGGTTGTGCGTCCGGAATTGGTTACAAATAGGCCGGGAATGACTCTGCATACAACAACAAAGGGGGTCTTCTATGATTGTACCCCAGTTGACGTCAAATGGAAATCTGGATGGAGACTTATGCATGATCTGCCATAATCTGCCAATTTGAGTCGGAAATGTTCCAAAGGTTTTTGCTTCTGCATCCCTTCTCCAATGTTGGTGGCCTTCAGGATGTGTGAAGCTGTCTCAAGAAAGTTTTGCCTGTTTTTGGTAGGTTAACCACGTAAGTGGAAAAAAATCTCCGGAAGGAAGCTACCAAACTTGCAGAAGGAAGAGTAAACAAGAGTAGGATCAAAGTTTCCCTCTCATACCCTGTTGTTTATCCACTCTTTATCTTGTGGGGTTCCAAGTATCTTTCCCATTACAAGACTATTGTTAGTGAAACTTATCAGTATCTGGGATTCTGGATGCCATTCAACACATCTTCCCATTTAACCATCTTCTCCAATGTCGACTTAGCCCATCGACACAAAGCTTGACTGATCACCCTGTACAAATGTAGCGGCAGTATGAAGTCCATTCTTCGTGCTTCACAGTCTCAGAAGTTCTATATGCAAGCCTTTTCGTTTATAACGACACTATAGTATGTTGGGAGTTGGAATTAGCCCAATGGAGAGGTGGGAAATTGCTTGAATTCTCATATATTGACCACCACCTGCAGCTTGGCTACACATCACTCTCCCTTTTTCAATCTAATTCTGTAGCTAGTAGCCAATAATGATACAAGTTTGACGCACGATAATGTCAGCAAAGCAGAGTTCATCAAAGCGAGTGAAACCCTCCGTCACCAGCAATCCTTACAGGAGCAGCTTCCTTCGCTCAAATGATGAAAGCGGACACCGTCCTTGATCACGATCTCACAGTTCCGTGACATGGAGATATACTTTGCCACAGTGTGACAGTCGGAACAGATCCTAGAGTTCTTAATCACCCTGATAGGAGCACTGCCTTGTCTTTTCATCAGTCCATAAGTGATTGCCAGCTTCTCTGTGTGACTTAGCAGCATCTTTTCTTTCTCAACATTGTCCATTTTCTGATATACACAACTGACATCAGGCACATACCCCAGTTTCTTAATTTGGGAAATCAACTGATACAACTCAAAATAAATCTCTCCAAATTCAGGGTGAGTTCTCTGCTCTGCAGAAAAATGATGTACAGTGTGATCAATTTGTATCCAGCTCCAAGCTTGTCCATTTTTCACCCCTGCGCTATTCATCAAGTCTTTGACATGATCCACATCCTTCCATCGGTTTGACGTGGCATAAAGGTTCATCATTAAGACATAGTTAGCAGAATTATCAGGCTCCAGTTCAAAAAGATTCTCTGCTGCAGCCTCTGCATACTCAATATTCTCATGAATTCGACTGGAGCAAAGAAGAGCACCCCAAATGGTAGCATCTGGCTTTAGGGGCATCTTTTGAATGAAATCCCAAGTCTCGTCGAGGTAGCCAGCTCTCCCAAGAAGATCTACCATGCAAGAGTAGTGTTCTATTTTTGGGGTCACATTATAATCTCTGCTCATTTTATCAAAAAATTCCCAACCTTCAACAACTAATCCTGAGTTCTTACAAGCAGAGAGGATCGTTGTGAAGGTTATAGCATCTGGAGTAACATCATTGCCACACATCTCATGAAAGAGAGAAATAGCCTCTTTTCCAAGGCCATGCATGGCAAACCCCATGATCATGCAATTGTAGGATGCCAATGAATTTTTGTGAATTCTTTTGAAAACTTTGAGGGCACTTCTCCAGTTGCCTGTCCTATTGTACATGTCAATGATTGCTGTTGCTACATGGACATCTCGGGTCATGCCATTTTTTACACTGAAGCAGTGTATCTCTTTTCCCTTTTGCAGTAGAGAGAGGCCTCCACAGGTTCGAAGTACGGTGGATATGGTGGCAGCATTAGGCTCAATATCTTCTTGCATTCGGATGAAAAATTCAAGGGATTCCCTATATCTTCCGTTCTGTGAACATCCTGATATGAGGGCAGTCCAGGAAATCACATTAGGAGTCAATCCAGAGAGCTTGATCTGATGAATCATGTCCAAAGCCTTTTCAGTGTGGCCCCACGTTGAATAGCCAAAGACCATACTATTCCATGTCACTATATCAGGTTTAATTCCTGCCACTTCC
This sequence comes from Psidium guajava, assembly GCA_016432845.1. NCBI lineage: Eukaryota > Viridiplantae > Streptophyta > Magnoliopsida > Myrtales > Myrtaceae > Psidium > Psidium guajava. Next base: position 2,230,806 of record CM028232.1, read on the forward strand.
ATTTGACCAACTAAATTTTCAGCATCTTGAAGGTGGCCCTTAAATGAATACCCAGATATCAATGAATTCCACGCACATATGTTTTTGTTCTTCAAGTTATTGAAAACTGCTTGAGCAATGTCCAGGCAGTCACTTTTCACGTACATGTCCACTATTGTAGTTCCCACATACACATCGTAATCAAGATCATGCCTCATCACGTAACCATGTATTTCTCTCCCATGAGCTAATAATCCCAGCTCGATGACTGACTGGAGAGCACAGGTTATGGAGCTTGAATTCGGTTGAATTCCAGAAGTTTGCATCATGCGCAAGATGGTCAGGGCGTCCTCGTATGAGCCATTAAGAGTATGCCCTGACAAAAGGCAGTTCCAGGTTATAATGTCTGGCTCAATAGGGGAAGATTCCAGCTTATGGAAGTGATTCCACGCATCATCTAGAAAGCCAAATGAGGCATAAGCAGACATAATGGAATTCCATGAAGTTAAGTTATGATCTTCCATCGAATTAAAAACTGCTCCAGCAAGTTCAAGCTCTCCATTTTTGGCATACATGCTGATGAGAATGTTGCATATTGGCACGCTCCATTCCATTCCGAACCTCAAAACATGGGCATGGATTTGCTTTCCTTGTGCGAGGGCTTTCAATTTGCTGCAAGCTTGCAGCACTCTGACAGTCGTTGTGCCCTTCACCTTCATGCAAGAATACTGCATATCTCGAAACAGCTCTAAAGCTCTTATCCACTGCTCATGCTTCATGTTGAACTTAACTGCTTCATTCCATACAACATCTTCTCGCTTCAGCATTTCGTTAAACACTCGATTGGCACAGTCTATGCCCCAACATCTCTCATAGAAGTTCATCAGGGCACGCTGGACATGAGCATCGGAATCAAGGGACCTCTTGATCACACAAGCATGAATCGCTACACCCAACCACAAGTTCAATATATAAGTGCAAACTCTCAATGCAACGGTGAAGATCCTACCATCAAAGACCATTCCTTTACAATGCATATCATCGAATACCTCGAGAATTTGGACAGGCAGTTCCCTAAAGTCCTTCAATTCCTCCGAGAAAGAGCTCCATCCAACGTTGCTTCTGGCTAGGCCCAGCAAAAGAACTAACGCGGCTGATCTATGATCACCGTAGTTCACGTAATGCCTGATCAGGATCTTCACCAAGTGATCATCAGAACTCCACTTGCCAGGCATTTTTACCATCTGGGCATGAATCATCTTCACTGACTCCAAAGAATTGACTCCATTGAAGTCACCCACCACCGCAGGGACACTCGAAGATGAAAGACGCAAAGCATATGCTGGAGTTGCCGTAGAAGGGGTAGTGTCACCAAGAGCAAGGCACGAGAGAGAATGGCTTCTGAGCTTGGGGTTCTGGGTCTGATGTTTTTTAAGGAAGAGTGTGTTGGTTTTGTGAAATGGAGGGAGTCCGGCCATGGTGGGTTAAGTGGGTCTTTTACCAGTTGGTCTCAGAAGAAGATGGCAGTCAAGAGAGTAGCGCCACTGCCAGGGAGTAGGCTTCATTTGGAGTTGAAACTGCAAAAAGAGCCAAAAAAGGGTCCAAACTCTTCTTCTTCGCCTTTGTGGATAAGGCGATAAGGTTGGCGCAATCCCAGGAGAGGACACGCTTCTTTGTTCATGTCTTAAGCCTGCTTGAGAGAACCGGAAAAAGTAAAAACTACCCACCAAAATTAGGTAAATTTGTAAGGTACTACTTTTAATTCTGATTCTACATGTCAGTGTATGAATAATTTGAAAGGTTTTAAATATTTCGTATTAAAGAAAATGAGAAATGAGAAATTTGTGAAACTATAAAAGGTCGAGTTAAAAGATGGAAAGCCCGACCGCCAGTGCTCCTTTCCCATCCTCGATGATGAATTCCATACCAGATCGGGTCTAATGGCTGTAAACGATAAAGGTGTGCTTAGTGTCATAAAGGTTTTCTAGTGGTCTGGGAAATAACATCAGTGGTAACTTGAAAGTTACTCGGAATGTTGCAAAAGCGACATCCTTAACATTGGACTCGGACATCCTTACGCTTCCCGGCTACTCTCCGATAGCTTCCTCTGTACGCCGTCTGGGTCACTGTCCTGTGGTGTCCTTGATTTCTTGGCCTGGCTAAGATGAAGAAAATTGTTTAATCTTCACCAATCTTTTTTTTTTGGACGTGCAATTAAAACTTTTGCTTTTAAATCTTTGGCATCAGATGAGGAAAATTGTCGAAAAATCCCTAAACATATTGCACTTGTGCCAATTCAATCCTAAACCTTTCAATTATGTCAATTCAGTCCTAAATTTTTCGACAACTTACCAATTCAATCCTAAACCTTCAAATTATATTAATTTAGTCCTAAACATTTTAATGATTTGCCAAACTAGTCTTGATCCTTCCAGTTAATTGCTCAAATAATTAATTTAGGGCCAAAATGGCAAAACTTCAAAAGATCTAGGATTAAATTGGTACAATTTCAAAAAATATGGGACTAAATAGACACAATCGAAAGATATATGACTAAATTGGCAAATTATAAAAAAAATTTAGAACTAAATTGGCACAATTGAAAGATTTAGGACTATATTAACAAGTTATCAAAAGATTTAAGATTTTTTTGATGATTTTCCTGTACCAAATTTGGTGTATTGGTCCCCATGGAATATTTGAGCTTGAGCTGTTTGTTGGCCGATCACAAAGTAGTAGGTTTCCAGTCCTCTAGCACCCTTATCACAATATATATCTCTGTCTCACACCAGAGAAGCTTTTGGGCGCATCATGAGTTCTACTCAGTAGTTAAGAAGAGGGGAATATGGATCTGTTGTTCTGCATAACAGATATTTTTTGTCAGGTTCTTCCAATTCTTTCAATAATTCCTCGAGGATGATTCAACTAGAATTCGGAAATGTTGCTAACATTTTCTTTATGTGCTTGAGCTAAGGATGAAAATCTGCTCTGGAAGAGGAAAGAGAGAACTTGGGTTGAATTGTATCCATGAAAGCACAGGCAAAAGACATTGAAACAATATAGACCAGAAAAGAAACATGTTCTACAAAACACATACATTCCACACTATCTAGGCACAGGCAATTACAATGTATATTTATTTCATCAAACTGCGTCATGGGAGTCCCCTAAATTGTGAAAAGCAAAAAGATTAGCATCTTCCACGTTGTGTGCTCAATATACCTGACCAGAAGTATGTCCCGATCTGATTCATAAATCATTCCAAAACCAAAAACTGGGTACATTGATACTCAACTCTTTTACAAAGCAACACTAACAGCAACCTAGAGGAAGAAGTAACACCAAAACAAGTTGAGAGTTCTGCAAGGTAGTTACTGCAGTGGATCTTCAGTTTGAAATGCGAGACAATTGGTCTCAAGATCTTGCTAAATGTTCCGGCTTGTTTGCAGAATATGTAGTTCAGCAATAATTTCACCAACGTTGTCTTGGCCGACCATCAGGAAATACAGGAACAAGCACTTTCTGATCCTTGTTTTTCGAAGTATCAGCCTGCTCAATAGGGTTGCTTATCCGCAGTTTCACACTTCCAGCATCATCAGTAAAATCCGGTGGTCCATTATCATCTTCATCAGTCCAATCATCCTCAAAATCTCCATCATCATCCTCATCATCGTCATCATAAGATCCATCATCCTTATCAATTGCATTCTCAACATCAGACCAGTCTTCCTCATCCTCTAGACCACTTTCACCCTCATGATCGTCGGTTCCCTCTGCTCCATCATCACCTCTTCTAGAAGCATTCCTCCTCGGGAACCTAGGAACAGCAACAAGTGAACGGAGCTTTTCTTTGATAAGCAACAGCCGATCTTTCTCTATCAAGTGAGAATTGCGATATGCTTCGCGGAGGATAACTGAATCCCTTTCCCCCTTCAGAGACACATAGAACAAATCAGGATGCCTGATCAGCATTCCTCTCAATTGCTGAGAGAATCTGAATTCCTCTCTAAAATGAGTGAGGTGATCAACCAGAGTTCTCTTCTCTACAGTGAGGCTCAGGATCTCGTGCACAACCCCACAAGCATGCTTCTCTTTCTCCGGAGTACCGGGCCTAAGTGCTGAGAAATCAGAATAGGGAGATATATAAGGCATGTCCCGGAACTTGCAAATCCTCCTCATCTCACCCCTGGCCAGATTGAGACCCTTGGGTAGTTTCACTCTATTGAACTTGACAGGCCGATCAATAATCAGATCTTTTTCCTCTAACTCTCTGGCCCTAGTTTCCTCTTCTGAGAGCTCAGCTGCCGACACCGCAAGCTCGGGGTCCCAGTGAGTTAGTTCCAAGGCAGGGCCTCGTGCCGTTGCCACAACTCTGAAATATTGTGGATACCGGTGACAGATTGTATCCCGAAATTCCAGAGGAAGCCCAAAATCAGTCTTCAGATGAGCAATCTTCTCAATCAGTATACGCTTCTCAAGCGACATCATCAACAGCTTCCTAAGCTTCAAAACAAGCATATCCTCCATCTCATTCCTTACCCTCAACTCCTCCAAGTACAGCCTCTCAGCTTCTTCCGTCAGCCTAAATTTCAGCGAGTAAACACCTTCTTCGACAATCTCAAACACAGCCGGAAATTTCTTGAGCAAAGCAATGAACCGCCTCTTTTTCGTCAATCCGAGGTCCCGCCTATACTTTCCCAACTCCCTAAGCGACATGGTACGATCGGGCTGGCTCACTAGAATCTTCCTAATCTTTAACACCAACTTCAATTTCTTGTCCCTTTGGATCACATTGTCGAGGGGAAGCTCCTTCCTCCTCTTAATCGCAGCTCTCACGGGATAGGAGGGGACGTAACCCTTTCTTGGATTATCCCTAAAAACTCCATCCTTTCCTGGCAAAATCAAACTCCACCCCAAGAATGGAGTTTTCTGTGCGACCAATGGAGAGACCCGCAAATGGGGTCTCAAAGGAATTCTGGGCTTATCAAGAAAGTGAGAGGCGTAGGAATACAAAAAGGGAGCAGGAGCAGGAGCAGTTGCTGAGCATTTAGGCAAGCAAAACAACAACTTGGGATCCATGGTTTATGGGAGTTTTACGAGCCGAAGGTACTGATGAACATGCGAATCTAGCATCTGTGCACGAAAGAATTCAGGGTTAAAGTGAATCTGCGCTTGCAAAACACAGAGAAGCGAACAAGATGACTCACCTCGCACTTTGCTTGTGTCGATAATGGCGGACTCAGACCGTGGGCGAGTCAGACTGTTGGCCCTCCGGCTTGGGGCCTGGGGGGAGGAAGGAGGGGTTTATCTCCAACTGGACAAAAATGGAAAAAACGCTTTCTAGATATTTTGGGTTATTTGCGGGTTTCGACCTTCTAATTTCCAGTATATGAAGATTTGTCTCTTTAATTTTTATTTTTTGCATTCAAGTCCCCTCTAATGTTGTGCGATTTGAATTTGCAAGTCTTATTTTGTTCATTCAAGTCCTCTAACTTTTTTTTTTAAAACAATTGTGTAATCAAGCGCTTCCTTTATGTATCCTAACCAACATTATCAAATTAGTATTTTCTTTTCTTTTTGTTTCCTAATTTGTTTAAATTAGTATTTTCTATTTTTTTTCCCAATTATCTTAGCGTTGTATGCCATTTTCTGTCACAATGATAATGGCACAGCATTTATTGATCCAATGGTTTAGTGATAGCGATTAGGTCGATGAATCTGATTGAATAAATTGGAATTTTTAGACGATTTGATTGGATCAAAATAGAACTTAAGGAACCAAATTATTTAAATCAATAAATTTACAGGAACTAATTGGATTAATTAAAAAGTAGAGGAGTAAATTGCAAATACTAAAATTTAACGACCGAAAGTGTGTGTATATATTTTTATATATATTTATATATTTATATATATTTTTTGCGTCAAACTGAAAGTATACTCGACCCGCGCTATTTTTACCCCTTCTCATTTTGAACTTTTCAAGGCTTTTCCTTTCCGTTACCTTCTCCATTTTTTCCCCAATATTTTTTTTTTTTGAGGTGGCATTGGTGATCTTGAGCTGAGTCTACGATTTTCTTGGGAGACATTTTACTTTTGAATGCAAAGTTGAATAGCAAAAGATATGTAACGACCGAAAATTCGTTGAAAATTATCAAAAAAGTTATAAATCTATTGTAATCGTGTCAATTCAATCATAATTTTTTTTCTTAATTCAATCCATTTGACTGAATTTGGCAAGCTAGTATTGACTTGGATAAATGTCATCTGGTGACATGATATTTTATTTTTTGAAATTTTTTTATCCTTTTTTATTTTATTTATTTCTTCTCTCTTCTTCATTTTCCTCTGGCCGTGCGAGACCCGATCTTGCTAGCCTAGATCCGATGAGGTCTCGACCAAGAGAGGCGAGTATAGATTTGGGTTGACTCCTTGTTCACTGAGCGAGACCGATCAAGGCCTCACTAGATCTAGTAAGCTTCAGGGGACTCAACTCGGGCGTACTGGCTAAGGCCGTGGCCATTAGAGATGTTTTTGAAACAGATGGGAGAGGAGGGGGTTGACGTGCATGGATCCGATGAGGTGGACAATGAGGGTGGGCGAGGGTAGCCTTGAGGCTGAGTCCCCCAAGGCCTACTAGATTTGGCAAGGCTCGGCCTTGTGAGGCGATGGCGAGGTTGGCCTCGTCCAACTAGGATGAGCTTTGCCTGAGGCCAGCAAGGTCGATATCATTGACTAGAGGAAGAAAGACAAGAAAAATAAAGAGAAGAAAAAAATTTAAAAAATATTAAAATATTATGTCGTTTGATGGCAGGCATCCACGTTTAGTCATTTATATTTATATTTATTTATTTCTTATTTATAATTTTTTGTTCTTTTATTTTATTTTTCATTATTACTATTGTTATTATTATTTTCTTTTTGGCACCTATATTTCTGCTTTTTTAGTATATTTTAAGCTTTTCACTTCGGGCTCATCGACCGCCGACCCCAACTAGTTTGGGATAAAGATGATGTTGATGTTGATGATGTTGATGGCAGGCATCCACGTCAACCTAGCCGGCCAAATTTGGCCAAAATAGACTGAATTGGCATAGTTATAAAAATTTTAGAACTAAATTGACACAATCGAAATAGGATTAATACTTTTTTGATAATTTTTGCATCCGTAGCAATTTAACCCAACAATGAAAAATTGTGAGTGCAGGCTGTGATCACAGATTCACCCGTAATTGTCAGCGGGTTTAGATTTATGTGTATGTCCTTCTGCCGATCTTGTTATTTTCATCAGGGTGCGAGTCTTTTGAACAGTTAAGTTCTTTTGATGTATCCTTTTCGTGATGAGGATGATCACTGGCAAAATTGGTCGATCCTCTTTCATTCTCCCTTTCAAGAAGCAGGGCAGAACAAGTCTTGACGCTCCAGACAAGGGATAGTAACTCTTTAGGATTTTTCTGCAATTCCAAAAGTTTTGGGAGCTTACCTTACCAGCTTTTGTTAGGCCTGTGGTTTACACCTAACCGGAAAACTTAGGGCATTAAGGGCATAAGGACTTAGATACATTATAGCTGCGGACCTCTGTATCCATCCAGATTTCCAGGAAGGTGCAGAATTAGAGGCCTAATGAAAGGAAGCGGCTGGTATGACGAGTTTCCAAGCCTTTTGGAAGTGCCGGATCTCCCAAAGAGTCACTGTTTAGAATATCGAGACTTCCCTAATAGAATGATCTTACTGTTCACAAGACTCGCATCATGGATCAAAAGATCTGTCGAGTAGAATTCCAAGGCTATCTAGCGAGTTACGATGTCTGTCCTCATGCTTGTGCTTTGTTGATCTCCTTGAAAGATTTGAGTCCGGGATTTCCTATTTTGATACCATGTGAAATTTCCTAGAACTACTACTAACTAATTTAAAAGCTTAAACTATTAAATAAATATGTGATTTAATATTTAATTATTCTAACAAATATCTTCGATTTGGGAGAGTTAGGGTGTACCATTTGGAGATATGATTTTCAAGTCTTCTTTCTCATCATGCCTTCCAAAGTGTTAAGAGGAGGATATGCATTTGTTGATCATGGTCCTGCCATGTTGAAGCACAATTATTGAAAAAAACTCCAGAAGATTTAGTATCCTTCTATCCGGCTCAGCAATAATGAGTTTAACAAAATCGGTCAAGTACAATTTTAGTTTAATTTTGAATATTTCGCTCTGGTCGGTGATATCAATCGTTTATCGCTTTGAATGACTAGAAAAGCGAAGTCGGCACTTGTTCCCATGACAAAAGCTGGATGTGAAGATGCGAACTGTACTTCTAGCTTTTGTTCAAATGCTCAAGTGTCCATTAAAAAAAAAAAAAATTTAACCGAATACAGAAAAAGATGAGCGCAGGCTGTATCCTAAAGTCGGAAATTTTAAAGTGAAGGACATCTTAAGATGGAAAGGAAAGAAACCTTGAATCAAGCGAGTGGTTGCTTCACGACACCTTAAGAAAATGAAGGCGAGCCACCCTAAAAAGTTTCGTACTCGTAGCATGTTGCCGGTCCCAAACTACATAAACTTTTAAGTAAGGGGTTGAAGAAGGATGGCTTTTTCAGTTTGAACCAGCGAAGTTGACATTGCTAAACTGGTTTACTGCAGACAAGAAGTTGAGTTTCTTGTCGTTTTGGTCTCAGCCTGCATTAGTATTGAACTTTGACATGTTCATAGCTAGCTTTGAAGTAGGATTGAATCCTTATCATCTCTAGGGGAGAGAGAATACTGTTGCCTTTCAGCAACGCCGTGTACGCAAAGTGATCCTGTTTCTACTGTACTGTGAATCCTCAACGATCTTGTAGAACCAGGAAAGCAATTTGCTCTGTACAAGGATGGAGAAAAAGATTCGTCTCGTTGGATGTCTTGACAGGAATTCGTTTCTCGCGGCAATGGCCCTAGAGCTAAGGTCTCCGGGCCCTCGTTGGGGTTCCTTAACTCTGTCCAGCAAATGATCTCTCGACAGAGTAGGTCGGTCATGTCCAGTTTAGCCGGTCAACCATATTCCATCAAACGTAGCAACAGGGGACGCGTGTAAGAGGAAGTTGACAGTTCTTACTTTCCGTACTATCGACAGCCACCAGCTTCTTCGGCATCGCCATGTTCGACCAGGAGAACTTCTTTGTTGTTTTGCGTCCTTTGGAAAAGGGTTTAAAAAAAAAAAAACAAAGAGGATGAAGACGCAGTGGCACTTTAATCGATGCGTACAATCAGGATTTAATTAAAGATGGGTCTGCAGGTTATGCCTCAAAGTCTCATCCTTTCGGTTCTTAAATTACAACAATGTGAAGCGAGGCTCGCAGAGGCACATCAGGTGTCGTATGCTACAGGTTCACGGACCTCATCCAAGCTCAGATCGCCCTCAAACCTAACTTTTTTCTTCCCAGGCAACCCTAGGAATGACAGTTCAGATCTCCAAGCTCTCTGTCTTCTCAGTCACGTCTTATGTTGTCTAAATCAGACAGAGCACTCGAAGTGTTAGTACGGCTCCTCCGTCAAGGACTATCCGATAGAATGCGTAAGAACCGCCGGACTAAATTTCAACTGACTGGACTACAGGTTAAGCGCTGACTATGATCGGTTATCTCATTTTGTAATTGTTACAGACGACAAAGTCGCGCTCCGACTCTTTACTGTGCTCTCGCGCGCGACGGAAAAACTGTACTGTCGCTTCGCCAGTCCCAGCTTGCAGCAAGCCGGAAAGGGTGACTTTTTTTTGTTTTTCCTGCCTTTTTTGGCCAGTCAAAGGGGCCACCCCGAAGTGATGACACATCACGGGCCATAATGGGTCAACCAGAAGGTCAAACTCTTGTTCTTTTGTATGTTTGGTTGGACCAGCCGTTCCCATGCTTCTCCCTACCCATGTCATCGAAAGAGACGTTGCCCACGCACCACCCAAATTCTTTTATTCGCCTCCTTCTTTTCATTCCCCTTTTGCCAGAAACTAAATTAAACAAAGGTGGTACAGAAATTCTTTTGCTCCAGCCACTGTGGCACAACCAAATCGCCCCCAAAGAAAACTTCCTTGTTCTCCTGCACACTGGAATGATCGGTAATGGACAAGCGCAGGCGGAAGCGAGCCAAGAAGACCAGCTGTTGCAGCCATGAAGGTGGGCATTTCTCGTCTGCTGGACCTTTTTCCCTCTGCCAATAATGGCTGGAACTGAAAGTACTCTTTGTTCTTTTATTGTTCATCCTATAACCCTTTTGGTAGCCTTTTTCAACACTGTAGCTTTTGTCCATTATCGCTCGACCTTTGATGGATGTCTTCCTCCATCTTCTTTTTCCTTCATTCCTTTTGTTGCCTGTCTTTTATCCTTTGTTATACTTCTGTTGGCTCCCATGATTGGTCCGTTGCATGATTCGTTTCGTTTCGAGTTTGTCTTGTCGCCTTCTAGCTAGCTTCATCTCAGTTAACTAAACTGTTTGTCTGCATAACGTGGTGTTTGTAGCAGAGGTGAGCAGCGTTGAGTGGAAGTTCATAAACATGTCGGAACAGGAAGAAGATCTCATTTACAGAATGCACAACCTCGTTGGAGACAGGTAAAAAAAAAAACTTTCCTTTCTTCCTTCAATTACTAAGATACGCACTTAAAAAGGTGCATATTCCACGAGATTCTTGAAATATAATGGATCCCCACCATCACCACACTGGATGGAACGAGTTCATGTACTGCACACGAGGGAAAAATACATCATGCACCTCAGTTCTTGGGTCAGATAAGGTCTCCACTTAAAGAAACTTTTCTTGAGTGCACCACGACGCGCACAAGAGTGATTGAGACTGCATGCCGCACAAGGATCCACTTTTGCTTTTGTGTAGGACCTAGCAGTGGCTCACTGCAAATTATGCAGAGAGATGAACTTTCTTTATAGGCCTGAGATGGCGGTGCATCCGTCTCCATGCAGACGAGAGAATCGCGAAACATGTTTTAACATAGATCCATCTAGGCCTCAGCTGATGTTTGCGCCGACTCGGCATGTTTCAATGATGATATAGGTGGGGGTTGATAGCCGGCCGGATTCCAGGTAGGAAGGCGGAGGAGATCGAGAGGTTTTGGATGATGAGACACCATGAACTCTTCGCCAACACCCGGAAAGAGATGGAGAAGCCGAACACCGTCTTCGCATCTCTCCGAAACCACATTACTGCTCCTGAAAATTAGCTGCTCTCTTTCTCTCTCTTGTTCATTAGGCTTCGTTTGGAACTTTTATGGATTTCGATTGAGTTGTGATCTTCATCTGATGAACGTGACGACGGACGTTGTGTGTGAGGAACTTGGCTTCTTATATACGACTCTTTCTATATTGGGCAAGTGAGGGTCAAAGTCCAGACGAGGACAACAATGAAGGCCAGAGGGAGTGGATTGAAGGAGCTTTAGGAAGGACAACCTCGAATGATGTTTCTCTGGTCATCATTTATGGTTGGACGGATCATGCGTCTCCATCGTCTTCACATTCATGTCAAGCCGAACATTATTGATGTTTCGATTTTATGTATGATGTGCCTAGCGTCACCATTGTAGTTAATACCAGCTCCCAATAATTAAGGTTACATTTATTTTGCAAAAAATAAATAATTTAAAAATTATTTTTTTTAAATGATTACTTGTATTTCTTATGAAAATGAATAAACGAGAAATATTTTCTTAAGATATTAACCACACTTAAAGTGATTTCTTTCTATGGTTCGCACCACAAAAAAAACTCTATGCTTTTGCCTTCCCTTGAGAAGATTTTCATGGTCAAGGACGACTTGGCTTGGACTTTTGCTTCGTATTAAATGACAATCATGTTCAAAAAAGCCCACGTCACCCGTCAATGGGTTTTATATGCTTTTAATGTACGCATTGTTTTCCTTTACCTATATATATTTAAGTTTTAGGGTTGGATATGTTAACATGACATCAAAGGTAGGTTTTGTTTGGGTTTATTTTGCATGTTCGAACATGCATTCGTCTTTCATGTTCATTTTAAACTTCTGTATAAGACATCCTAATAAATCGAAATATGCATGCGCGCGTGTGATGATGATGGTGATCTTCTTTCGATCCACTTTCAAAACTAATAACTTGAGTGACTGAAGGCAAATTGTTGATGCCCAAAGTTACCCAAGTCCTTGACAGTCGACCTAGACTGGATAAGACCGATTGAGACATGGCTAAGGCAAAATTTGCTTAGCCCTTTTGGTTGGTAACTAACTACATATAATCGATAATGGCGATGAGGAGTTGCTGACATGCGATGTAAGATATAAAATTACTATGTATTGAGTCCTGAATTGTTGGTAAGTGAAACTTGGTTCAATCGACAAAAGAATCAAAGTTGAAGCGAAGATCGACGAATCAAGAGTGAGATAAGAAGGTATTCCCCTCCCACATGTCCTTACTTGTGCGCTTTCGTCGGTTTAGATGTGAAATATACTTGTTATGGCTAATCCGGCTCTTCGCCATTTCGACATATAAACGAACATGCGGAGTTGGTCACGCTGATTTAAGTACATCGATGTTCGTCCTGTTCTGAGGATCATGAAGAGGAACAGTCAATTCTGTCGACGCTAACAACGCATGGAGCAGGTGTAGGACCCGAAAAAGGAGAAAATAATTCACGTATCATTATTTTATTTTATTTTATTTTGTGCTCCCTGCAATTGTTTTTTTTTTTGGGTCACAGACATGTTAGTTTATAATAAATAAATGTCTTGCAAACAGCTTGGACACTTCGTCAGGGATGTGACTTGAGTTTGAGCCAGCAAAGCATATACGATTTAAAAGAGACCCACTTCCCTACAAAGCATCAATTTTCAATTCGAGTTTCAATTTTAACTCAAACTTTTAACTATCTTATTGAAAAAAAAAAGCACGAATTTTAACTGAGGTCCCGATTCTGACCCAAACATTTATTTTTAGTCTCATAAAAAGTACCCATCTTCAGTAGGTAAGCAAATTTGGGCCCCATCAGGTCGCAGTTTGATGTTGTCATTAAAGATTCATCTTGTCATTCCACTTGTACTTGGCGACTCACGGCTGTTTTTGATGAAGTCATTGCCGCCTAAATATGGGGAGTTTGGAACCAAGCAAGAGGAGAAAATCGTGGGCATTCAAATTTGCATTTTGACAACAAAAATCGAAACGGACTGAAGAAATGACTTACTCAGGACGAACAAGGCATGAGCAAACGATTCATGCAGATCCGAACATGTCAAGAAACTAAGATGATAGAACCTTGAATTCGTTATCGACATCATGCAAAACAGGGGAAGCTCTTGAATGATGTGTGATCTTTTCATGTTAACAGAACTGCCGCATATACATTGAATGACAATTTGCATCTTCAATAGCATTATTGTTGGAATTTTATTTTTACTTTTATTATTTTATTTTATTTTATAAAATTCCTATTGGGCTATAATCAATTATTATGTATTTGAGATAATGCATGATAGCTCGTTGATGTTTGGGTGATCGTTTATTGGGCTTTTGCGCATCTCAGTTCTATTGTTGATGTGGGTTGGACGACATAAGGTGTAGGTCCGTGTGTTAATGTGAAGCCGTGATGGAATGGTCCATCACTGTTATATTATCAGCGCTAGCCTCTCTTACTTACAAAAAACATAATGACAGTTCTATCGGCCGTTGCGTGATGAGGGAGAGGAAGACCTAGGGCACAGTTTTGTCGTTTTTCAGCAGATTCCGCTCCACGTGATATCGTATTGAAGATCTCAGTTTCCGCATATAATTTCGAGATCATGGCGCAAGCAGGTACGCGTTTATTTATCGTTGTTTTTTTGACCTAAATCGATTATGTTGATCCTGGATAGCGATTGATTTTTTTTCTTATACAATTATTAGACGGCGAGATTTGGATATGAGACAAAGAAAAGTTTGGGCCAGAATTGGTATCCAAGTTAAAATTGATTTTTTTTATGAAACAAAAAAAAATTAAGCTAATTAAGACTTAAGAAGTTCATGCTTTTTAAGGGGACTGCTATGTAGCACCGACACTTTTATTAGGTGTGCGTATCGTGTCGGACACCGTGTCCGACACCGACACTTGTCCGACACTCGTCGACACCCGTCCGACACTCGTTGACCGAGTGTCAGGATTTCGACACTCGGTCAACGCATGTCGGACGCGTGTCCCTCGTGTGTCTAGCGTGTCTAGCGTGTCGGATACGACTATTAAAAAAAAGAAAAACTTTTGGAACCTTGCTAGTTTTGAAGTGATCACGAAAATGTGTGCAATGAAGGAGAAATTCATTAGATAGAGCTTGAAATCCATAGAAAAAGGGAAAAATAAGGAGATCCATAGACTTCTTGGTTTCCATTGCGCTCGGGAGCTCTGAAAATTAATGTTCGATGGAGCGTTCATGGAGGGAGAAGCTAATGGCGCGGTGACATGGGTTTGCAGAGACTCCTCTAGACTATTGGTTGAAGGAGCAGCGAGGTCTCTGAATGTTCGATTTTCCCTTCATGCTGAAACCCTAGCTCTATTGGATGCTTTGAAGTGCTTAAACTCACATGGGTTTTCAGACAGAGTGCTTAAAGAAATAGATTTGGAGTCAGACAATATCTATTTGGTCAAAATGCTCCAAGACATAGATATAGTCTCATGGGAAATATAAGCGTTGATCAAAGAGTGCTCAGACTTGTTTTCAAAAGTGAAAAGCTACGGCTAACCCATTGTGCACGGACCCAAAACAAGATTACGGATTGAGTTGTTAAAGCGCAATTTCATAATACTCTTCCACCTGACTAGGTTTTTAACCCATCTCAAACCCTTTGAAATTTGTTATACTTAGAAGCATATATGATATTCTTTTTGATTTTATAATACGAATCAAATGACCTTTTCGACAAAAAAAAGCTCTGAGTTTATCAAACTTCACATAAATAGAAGCTTGCCCTCTTCGGTTCAAATTAATGTATATGACACATGTTTTGGCTTTATTTATTATTTTTATATTTAAAAATATATTTAATACAACGTGTCCTCGACGTGTCGGAATTTTCTATTTTTGAGAAATGCCGTGTCGCCGTGTCGTGTCGTGTCGCGTGTCGGTGTCGTGTCCGTGCTACATAGGGGGACTGGGTCGATTTGAAAGTATAAAGTAAAAGAAAACTCTTATATTTTATCGGTTCTATCTCTAACTCTCCTCTGTCTTTTTGTAAAGCACGGGAGTCGAACCCCACACTTATAATACTAACATTCTTACCCTCGTCCCTTTACCGGTATAATGCCTATTGGTAAAAGAAAACTTTATAATACACACACCCTATTTGAAGTTTTTGAGGAGATGGCCATGTACTTAATCCCGTTGTTTGTTAGGATTTAAAATTTCATACTAAGTAGCTATCGGCCTAATAAAACTAATTAAGAGAACTCGATAAGGATTAAGTCAAAAGCTACAGTTTGAAAGTAGAAAGATGTCTGGGAATGCTTCACGTACAAATTATTAAGAACTTATACTAATTTCGACTGGAAAGATAAATTCCTGCGGTTCAAGAAGGCAATAATACATTTACGATAATCCGAACAGGAAAACAATAAACAAAACCGTAAAGAAGTTTGATCGATTTGGAAGAAGTTTCTTGGCAATGGAGCGTCCAATGCTTGAATATCTTTCGAGTAGGGAAATATTGGGAAATCCGATACCATTATCAAGCTAGTCATCAACTTATTGTATGGATGTTAATTTAATCATAAACTTTTCAATTTTGTCAATTTAATTATTTACGTAAAAATTCAATATAATCCTTTTGGTTTATTTTTGTGAAAATCGTGCATGGTAATAGGATGACCAGCAATAACTAGACCATCATATTAGCGATTTTCAACGAAAATTAATTGGAAGTACTGTTGAAATGCAAATGTTTAGTAATAAATTGACAAAATTGAAAATTTTAGAGCTGAATTGACATGTGTACAATGAAATTTCATTGAAAACCTGAATATCATCGCTCTTTATGAATCCAATGAGATACAATCAAATATTGGTTCATGCGCTTGATGGGTACAGGCGTCATTCAACTTAACATTGCTTCTATAATATGTGATTACCGTCATTGTGGATTAATCTAATGAGATTAATCAACTTGAGCACAATAGATATAGATACTTCAAAATTAAATTCATCAACAATAAGCTTGGTTACTATAGTAATTAATAGAAGTGATTGATGCGGCTAATTGAGGAAAGGAACCAGCATTAGATTAGATTTAAGTCAAGTTTAGTTATGTAAACTTTAAAATTATCTTGACTTTGATTAATGACAATGACATGCACACACTATT
This sequence comes from Psidium guajava, assembly GCA_016432845.1. NCBI lineage: Eukaryota > Viridiplantae > Streptophyta > Magnoliopsida > Myrtales > Myrtaceae > Psidium > Psidium guajava. Next base: position 2,247,109 of record CM028232.1, read on the forward strand.
ATGTGTATTTAATGTACAAGATATTTTTCGCCCCAGTGCTTTCCATCACGCGAAAAGGATTTCTCGTTGGTTCTTTCCCATTGATTTTTTGCGCGGCAGTGAATGTCCAAGCCTCTTTGAGCATTCAATTTAATTGGGATGCCAACAAAAGGGCTAAAGTATATCGCAAGTACCAAAACTTATGTATAGTGTTTACTTTAGTGCCAAAATTTTCAAAATGTTCGCTTTAGTGCCTATGGTGACCTAAAATTAGGGAATTCTAGATTAATGGATTACTAGATTAATTAAATAAGTTAACTAATCTAATGCGTGCTCTTACAAGCTCTACCAATTCGCAACTTAGGTTCATATTGAAATAATTTAGATTTTAGAGCCACCACTAATCTTTTTTGGTAGGTAGATTAGACACTTAGATAAAGCATTAGGAGAATTTTTTTTTTCTGCAAACCAGATATTTAAGTTCGGGGACTTGATTATATTAGTTTTTCAATTAAGACCCTTTCGACACCATTCTTGTGAAAATTTCTTGAATTGGCAAATTCAATGGATTGGGTTTATAAAGCAAGGTACAATGGTATTTTTTGGGTATTTTTATTTAAATGAATGCAACATGCAAATGCAAAGCCTAACTATATGAACACAAATATGATTACATGATGTTTAGACAAACTATATAACATGCATGATAACTTTGGAAAAAATCAAACTATATGACATGCATGATGACTTTGGAAAAAATCAAATTTTAATGCAAGAAGAATGTGGATTCTGATTAAATGATATGCAAAATAACATGAATGAATAATGCATGCTAATTTTTGGAAAAATTGATATGATATGAGTTTCAATGCACACAAAACATGAGTTAAAATTTAAAAGTCACGACATGCGAAGGATGCAAATCTACCTATATGACATGAATAGAAATGCATGAATGACATATAATGGCATGCTAAATATGCATGACGTGATGACATAAAATTATATATGACCGAACATGAATGACTTTTTTTTGGTATTTTTGAATTAAATAAAAGGCAAAAATAAAAGATGTTCTGAAACTTGATAACAATTAATATAAATTAAGAGATTGATCACTCAAAGTCTAATTTTATATTAAAAGGTATCTTGAATTTAATTCCATTTTAGACCATAATTTATTTTTTTTTGGAAAAAAAATCAAATAAAAGTACAATAAACCTTGAGTATCGTACACCTTATGATCTGATTTTTTTTTATAATGAATTCGCTTCGTAGCCAAAGTTTAGGGTTAGAAGGGAATTTATTCACATCGTACCCTGAGGGTGGGATCGGATGGTAAATTTAAATGAAATTTTTCGGTTTGGTCCCAAAGTTATGGGATGAGACAAAAAATTTCATTTGTGCGGATGACGTCATACTTTGAGGGGGAATGCGGATGAGCATCTAAAATGCACATATCTGAAAGATAAAGGCACAAGGGAGCCTGTACTATACTCAAGGAACACTATAAAAATATTTGAATTTAAACTATAGTATAAAATAAAAAGGATTTCGGCTACTAAGGGATAAAGAGCCGAATTTTAAAGGGTACAAGACCCTATCCCCAAAGGATAATCAAATCTTTTAAATTAGGAAAATCATCTATTGGAATTTTGAAAGTATTTTCAAATAATTATCCGAATTAAGAAAAATTTGTTCAAAATATGCAAAGTCTAGCTACAATATCTTAGAGATATGCATGAGATTCGGCTGTTCAGCAATTAAATCACCAGATATACTCAAGTTCGACTATAGAACAATATCCAAGACAAGATATGCAGAAACTTTCTAATAGATAATTCTAGATTCAAAGACATGCACAATATCCCATGGATTGCTCTAAATTCGAAAACTTCAAGTTAGAAAATTGTAATCTATCCATGTTCATGCAATATTCATCAAATATTCACTCATATTCAAATGGATAATTTTCAGAATATTCAAAGGATATGAGAATTACCTAATTCGATCTGGAACCAAACTTGACAAGCACGCAAGCAATTGGACTAATCGCTCAAGAATTCATGCACGCCAAAGAGCTCGAAATTCATTCAAAGAATAGCACCAATTGATCCCCATCACAGCAGCAAATTTGGGCTTTGATTGGCACCTTGAACAGCATCAGATATGGTACACGAATAACATGGAAAACACGTTGTGGATAGTGCCCAAACATGGATCAAATAGCAAAGAGACCATGCACCAATCAGCAAAGGTAATGGGTCCTGAAAAGCAGTGGAACCGGGGATGTCGCAGCAGCAAATCAGTAGAAATAAAGGTGGAGCAGCAGCCGAACAAAGGTGATGGACGAACGCCACCAAATAGCAAACTTTCGAGTTCTTGCTATTTTCCTCACCTCTCTTCTTAAGAAACTCCCTGAATTTTCTTAACAATGATTGCCAACCCCTAACCCTCTAGGATAGCTTAGTTTTTATAGAGAATAGAGCTTATTAATCATAGTAGATGTAGGACTCTTTGTAGACCGTTGGATTAGTAATCCTAGCTAGAGTGGGATTTGAAATCAACCGTCAGATTAAATTTTCTAACCTCAGAAGAGTCCATATCCAACAGAATTGTTTGTTATTATTATTATTATTTTTTAACATAGGAATAGAGTTTCAACCTCTTAAAACTCTAATCTGTAGTTGGGATAGGACTCTTTTAATAAATTTTGAATTTTGATCTTTAAATAGTCCTAAGCTAGCAAAAATACTTGAAATTTTCTTTCAAGGGAGAGGTGGAGATGATTGTGGCTGAAAATGGCCTCTCCCATGGGTCTATGACGCAATTTTGGGCCTAATTGGGCTCTAATTAACCAAATGGGTAATCAATTAAAAGCCTCACCCAATTACATAACCAAAATGGGCTGAATTTAATCTTGAATTAAAACCAAACTCATCACCAGAATTCAGCACACTCATATCCCTGCTTGTGGAAAATTTTCATCTTAAGTCTAGCCCGACCGCCTGTCAAATTAAGTTTAATTCCTTGCCATTGATGCAAAAAGTGCAATGCGCGAGGAAATATTTTTTTTTTTGTGAGAATGAATTCTCAATTTTATACAATATAAATGAAAAAGAAAAAAAATCAAAATTTAGGTGTCAACAGTGCCAAGTTCGAAGAAAATCGTGTACTTCCATGCTAATCTAGCCAAATGAATTACATGAGTTTTTTAATTTATTTTATTATTTTATGTGGACAATTTTTACACCCATGGTGCAAATTTGACGTGGCTTGTGCAAAGGCAAAAATGAACAACGATGCTGCCCAATCGTGATTTCTGGTTATTAGTCTCCGGTGAAAATCCAGAAGTCAATTGCTCGTGGATTCACCCCTATCGGTTGCTTATGGAGTCGGCGTCATCACCCGCTCGCCCTCGTTGGTCTCTAGTCGATTGTGGAGTCTTCACCGTCACTCGCTCACTGTTGTGGAGTCGCTACCATCGTTTTCTCACTTCAACAGTTCTCTCTTGTGGAGTCGCCGCCATCGCTCGCTCACTGTCGTTGCTCGCTCACCGCCATCACTTGCTCACCACTGTCACTCACTTAATTTCATTCATCCGTGGGTTATGGTTTGTAATTCAAAGTTGAATTTAGGGACTTATGGTTTGTAATTTGGGATTCAATTTGGGGATTTAGGATTTATGTTTGGGCAAATTCAGCTTCAATGATATCATTTGCTTTTTAAATTGCTAAGCCAGCCTCCGATGAGTCACGTTGTCCTCCATGTAGAATTATTGGTGAGCCACGTATGTTTCAGGTAAAACTTGGCACTAAAGTGAATGATTTTTAAAAATTTTGGCACTAAAATGAACGTTTTGAAATTTTTTGTACTAAAATGCACGTTGTACATTACTTTTGGCACTTACGGTGTACTTTAGCCGTGACAAAAGTCATGTTTGCTAGAAACTCGAACTTATGATCATACAAAAGTCATGTTTGCTAGAACTTGATCTTATAATCATTCATTTTCCGGCCCAAAAAAATAGATGTAGTTTGACGTTGAATCTCAATCGGCTCAGGAGTTTGTAAATTGTTTTTTTCTTTTGGGGTTTGAAAATTGACATCACGCAGTACATCGAATGGAAGGCGGTTCAGTTTGAACATGTTCACTTGGGATTTTCGTCTGAACCTAAAACTTTTGTAGTACCGACATTCTTCGGAGGCCTCTGTATTGTGTCTGACACTCTTGGACACTTTTCCACATGCAACAATATGTGGTTAGCACTCTAAACACGCCAGCGGTATGCGAGTCCAGTATCCCGCCATTTTGACATGTATTGGGTCAATTTTGAGCATCTTTAATAAATTGGGAGTTAATAAGTCATATACCCAATTACCAAAAATTAATATACCCTTATTGAACACTCTTGGACACATTTTCATATGCAATCGACACATGGTCAATACTCCAGACACGCTAGCAAAACATGCGTCCAGCATCTCGAGACACCATTTCGACATGCACAAAGTTAATTTTGGAAATTTTCAATAAATTATGAGTCAATAAGTCATATACCTAACCATCCCAAAATTAATATACCTAGCTAACCAAAAAAAAAATCTAATTGTAAATCCCTAATAGAAGAAAAAGAAACTCACCGTTAATATTTTAATGTATACATGATAATGAATATATATACTAAAATATACATTTAATGTACAACGTGTCCCAATGTATCGAAATCATTTATTTTTTTAAAAAATCACATATCGACGTGTTATGTTGGTGGTTCATAGTCTAAAACCCATCTCCTAGAGAACTGTGGTGATTTTGACCCAAGGCACAATCAAGGGCCCAAAAAAGGCTTGTCCATCATTGGGTTGGCTTGAATAAGATCTAAGCCCACCAAGCTACAATATATGTGTTTCTCATTTTTCTTCCTAATAATGAGGAACCCAAACCTAAATTTCTTTGTTTTGGATCACTAAAATACCTCACAAATATAATAAATCTTTGCAAGATAAGATCCCAACGGATGGTCCGAATATGATATTGCTTGCACTTGATGCTACGAGATAGGGTGAGCATTGGAATCAATTCGAGTCGATTCCCAATTCCTAGAATTTGAAATTCGTGATTGGCAGTCTGATTTCCTATTCCAGTTGTGGAACCAAAACACTAGGACCGAATCAATACTTTTCTTTTATTAGCAAGTTAATAATACCCGATAATCGTTTTTCACACATTTAGCTTATTTTTACCAAGATTTTCATTGATTAAAGATCCAAAAGCCTAAATAACAAGAGTTTAGACTATGTAACTTGCAACACTTGAGTCTCATGGGGAATAGGAAAAAGAAAACAAAAGATATAACCATCAGTTCTAGGACCAGGTAGATCGGTTACCAATTCCACAAATTAAGAATCGACCCTTCTGATTTGGTTCTCAACTCCATGGCGGGAACTGGCTCACCTTGGAATTGATCACTCCAAGTACGAGGTAATTTGATGTTATTGCATTACCTAAATGATATATTAGTTGAATTTTTCAAGACTTCGATGCAATTCAGTTTCTCTTGTTCATCTTCGATCAAGTCACACCCTCAATCTTCTGTATCCATGTATTTGTTTGTCGTAGAGGTCGGGGAACGGAGATGGCTACTTTTCTTTACGTGGCCAAACGCCCACATTATAATATTGCATATATTCCAAAACAAAAGGTGTAACTCCTAAAAGTGTATGTGGTGCGGTCTTCCTATTCTTCTATGGTTGTGACTATGACAGGACGACCAAGTATAAGAATCAAAGAATTGTAGGTGGGTCAATCACACGGTCTCCCCTTGTATCAAACTGTAAATTGAACCGAATTCAATTTCAAATGTCAAGGATGGTGAAAGAAATGGACCCCATCTTAGCCTTTTACTCATTATATGGCTTGAACCGAGTGGAATTGGAAAATTTGGAAGATACCCTTTTTATTTATAAAGCCCTTTTGACCGGGTAAACAAATACCAAAAGAGCTGGACAAAGTCCCACACGTTGTTCCAATCCACATCAAGAATTACATTTTTATTCTCCTCGGTACAATCCACTCCCCTAGAATAAAGTGAAGTCGTTAGCAATCCCAAAGGTAATCTCGTGGGTCACACCACCAGGAGAAACTCTACAAGCTTTTTACAGTCAAGAAGGAGAGTTCCTAGCTAACCGGCCAAAAAAATTAAATCATAATCATGTTAAAATATCCCACGTTGCTTATCTACAAGTTTTATGCTCATACTACTAGCATGGTCTCCCTTCACATGTGAGTTTAAGCTTTCATATTGGAAATTGTAATTTTATGTCATAGTCGAAAGGCCATGCTTCTTTCGACTAACTTTCTAAAGTAATAATTCTTGCATCTGAATTCCATTAGGGAAATTAATTTATCATCTCCTCGTTAGGCATAGGAAGATGTTCACCTACCACATGTCTATGTTCATGCGCGGTTTAGATGTGATGCCTTGACTGTTATGGCTAATACGGCCCTTCGCCATTTTAAATTCTGAAAACAATTAATGAGTTAAGGATGATGGAAAGTCGGGGGGATGAGTCCTGCCCATTTCAACACTAACAGGAGAACCACTTCATAAATGAATGTGCTAGGTTGCTCGCCATGATTTACGTACGTTAAGGTACATCTTGATATGGGAACGATGAAGAGGACAAATCAACTCTGTCGTTGTCGACAATGCATAGACAAATTAACTCAACCCTTATCTGCTCGCACTGCCCCCATTCTCGGGGAAGGGAGCTATCGCTGAGCACTGGCCACCCTTGGGCCTAGTTTGATCCGGTCGACTACCTCAAACGGCCTCAATCCCAATAGTCAGGGCGGTGCGAGCTTGGAACTTGAAGATGCATGGACGGTGATGCGAAAGCAGCTGAAAGCAACCATCCACAAGCCATGAGGAGTGAGATGTGAGTCTGTCCAAGCACATATGTAAACAAAGAAATGGGACCATAGGCCGTAACCTAGATACTTTTGTCATTTTGCCAAAGCTACATGAATGCATTCCTTATTTTAACATATCGGTGTCCGCACGCCCTACACCCTCAATTGTCAATTATATCTTTTTCTTTCCTAATGATGGGGAATACCCTCTCTTCGCTTTACGTCCGAGGGATGCCGAGATCCGAATGAGACCTCGTACGGAGCAGGTTAGGGACTTAGGTAGGTCTTATATCTATGAGCGTGTATGGAGCCAAAGTAGAGGTGGATTTTGTGCTGTCTACGGTTACGACAATGAGGTTAGTGTTGGAAACAGCTTAGGGGCTTTATGCTACGCTTGTAGGGCAGAACTTGTTCGGCAATATCGAGAAAAAGGAATGAGGGTGGCTGTCTTGTGGCCATAACTTTTGTGGCAAAGGGAAAAAGGGTGAAAGTGAACGGAACGTGGTGCCACTTGCCATAGTAAATAGGCCAATCACTTTCGTGTCATATTGACCAGACATTCATCCACGCGGTGGCATGCCAAATGAATCCTTCGTAAGACCTGACGCGGTTGCATGCGATCGAAATGTTGCTAATAACATAAAATTAAGGATCTGCTCCTTTCGCAAAAAGTAACTCTTCCAAAGATATTTTAAATTTTTTGGCATTCGATTCGTGAAAAATAAACAAATTAAGGAAAGCATTTTTCAATGATGGAAAAATTTTCTTCAAAAAAAGTGAGAAAAGATTATTTCCACTTGAGAAGAGGAAATCATTTTTCCTCATCTTTCTTTTTTTCATTCTTTAGTGTTACTTTTTCTTTTTAATTATTTTTTTATTTTATTTTTATTTTTTCTATTTTTCAGAAAACTGAAAATTGTTATTTCTTTTTCTCTTTTCTGCTTATTTTTTAATTTTTTAATTTATTTTTATTTTCCCTTCTTCTCTGGCCAACCACGACGGGCTACCAGTTGCAAGTGAGTGAGGCAAGGCTCGAGCTTGACCTTACCGGCTTGTGGTGAGGCGAGGCAAGGCAAGGCGAGGCATCATTGGCCTCGAGCGAGGCCTTGCCAACAAGAAGAGGGGAATAAGGAAAAAATAAAAATAAAAATAAACATAAACTTTTATTAAAAGGAGTGCATGTGTGATGGCCTGATTTTTTGCCAGGATTAGTTTTATGAGTGAAGTGAATTATATTGAATGTTAATTGATGAAAGCCATTTTTCATATATTTAATTCTTAATACCATTATATCATCCGAACTATGTTAGTGGACTGAAGCAAATGTTATAGATAGCTTGAGGAAAAACGTCATAATTTATAACATGAATTATTTGCAAAGTCTGGTGGATAAGAAGTTATATCTGGCATACAAGATGGCCCTCTATGAGACTTGGTCAAGTTGACAATTGCGGAGTTATGAACGTTGGGATGGAGTTTTAATCCGGTTGAGTTTGCTCCAAAATGGAGTGAATAAAGCCCCTTGACCGAAATGGCCCTCTTCCACCGCCTCACGCCATCCCTCACTATATAAGCCCTCGTTTTCTCTCTCTCCACATTTCCAACCCCCTCTTACGCAAGCCTCCTCCCTTGTTTCCTCCACCCGACCACCCGATGCACCCCCCTCTCGATTTAGCTCACTCGACAGCGATGGCAATGATGACCACCCCTCAGCCTCGCTCTCTACCCCAGTTCAACCCTCCGCCGCTTGAAGCTCGCCCATTGGTCCCTCAACCGCGTGACTCGCGTAAAGGAAGCAGGGAGACCCGCGACTTGTCGGCAAGGATTCAACACTAGATTCGCTTTGCTTAGGACCTAAGGCATGTGGAGTGTATCTAACTTGATGTCTGATATGTCTATCTATTGCTTGGTTGGGCTAAGACACCATTTGAATTTGGATATTTCAAGGAATAGATCAGCTTGCATGTCTAGGGAAATGACCTTGCACGTTGATTTTGTTGCTTGGGTTAGTGTAATGTGGCCATGGGCGAGTAAGAATTAATGACTGATCATTAGGATTATCGTCGGAATAACGTGAATTGAAGCTGAGGAACATATGGGTGTTCCGCCGACACCCCTTGAGGTTGCGTGCATGCTTTTGTGGATAGCATGTGGAATTAGTCGAGGAATTGGTATCTAATAATCCCGAGTAGTTAGATTAGTGTCTTGGATCATTTGGATTGGGAGCGTTGTACCTAAAAATGTGGGTCTCAAAATGGGGTATATGTGTCACGGTGGTCTTGTGTACGTCCTTATGGTGGGTGGGCCAGTGGTTGTGGATTAAGGTTTTGGGTTGTAAAATTGTAGCGTCATATTGTACCATATGTTGTCGTTGTGATGTGAAGGGTCATAGTCTTTTCTATGGGTGTTCGGTCGTGTGGTTCTATGTGTGATGTGTTTGGGTTCTGCTTGTTAGGATGATTAAGAAAGTGAGGTCTGTGACTCTAGGTGGTTGAGTCGTGGTATTGGGTGCATTGCACGTAAGCATTGAAGCATGTGTATGGTCGATGGTCTTGCCTGACGAGTTCAAGGTCATTTATGTATATGGATAGTGTGATTGGTTGATGGTTGGTCTGCATACCCATTGAACAAATGAGATGAGTGAACTAATGGTCCCATCAATCTTTGTCCCGACGTGGACAAGTGATATCTGCCTATATTCGAATGATATCCCGTGAGAGCCGAAGGAAAATCGGGAAGTCTACCGCCTATGTCCCGTCAGAGTAGAATGCCTAAGGCCTGTGTCCCTCATGATTTCCATGACCGGTGTTCCATAGATGATAAGCTGATGTGTATATCCTTCAGAATCGAGGCTCGTGTCTCTTGGAGATGAAATTGAGGTGTCTCCATCAAGAAATCCTGTCCTATGTCCCATGGATAACTAGCAACGAACTGGAAATTAAATAGCAAGTTATGTGCATGCTCATGCATGTGTGAGTTGTGTTGCATGATGTGTGGTGCCATCGTCAAGTCTCGTACATGTTTGTGATTAGCATTAAGTCTTGCCTGATCTAGTGGTAAATGGATAGTTTAGAACGTTGAGTTCGCTATTCCACTAGCTGAGATTTTAGCTCACTCCCATTGATTAATCTTTTTTAGAAAAACTGGCAATTTGAAAAATAGTGGACATGAAAGCTGACATTGGAGTATGTCGAACATTGCTGGGTGCCGGTGATTTAAGTAGAGGGTCGTGGCGGTGGGATGCTGTGCTAGCCCTCTCGGAGGATTAGTCGAGGTGCGCGATCCGTACGGACGCTGGTCCAGACACCTTCGATACCAAAAAAAAAAGATGACATTGGAGTATGTTGATGGCAAAAGCAGGGAATATCCTAGAGTAGATGATACCCTTCAAATCTTCCTATTGTGATCTTTGATTTCATTTAATGAGAGGATAATGTAACTCATTGGTCTATATATATATATATATATTAACTTAGATGTTCCTGTTGCAAGTGATTGTTTTGATGATTGTATGGAAGGTACAGACTACTGAACCCTACGAGTAAGGCCATACCTTTTACGTGTCGTGCCTATGTCTGTCAGAGTGGCCGTTGATTATTTTAATCTTTTGAATTTTCACATGCGCCCTCTGTTATATAAATAATATCAGATTAAATCACATCGCGAGTAGCGTAAAGATAGCATCCCGGGATGAACGTTACAGCATGGAGGAAAATCAAAATTTATTTTTTGTACCAAATGACAAAAGATATTTTCCGGATCATTTTCAGGTTTCAATCGAACAATGAAAAATATTGTTATTTTTTTTAGAAAATATTTTTCTAAAATATCTTATTTTCGAGAAATGAACGAGCCTTAAGGCTATTGTTTTTCGTTGTTCTTTAGCTTTGAAGACCCCAGTCTGCATAAGCCCAACTTCACTCATTAGAAACATCTGTACAGCAGAAAGAAGATTCGTCTCATTGATTGCTTGCCCTTGTCGGATGCAATAATGCACAGGAGATATCACAACAGAAATTGCCTTGCTTTACGAGCGTATCTATCAAAACAGATTGGTTTGACTTTCCAATTCCCTTTCCTTAATACGGTTCGCAAATCTTCGTGGATCGGATCTTTAGCTCATCTATGAAGACTGGGATTTCGTTGAGCTATGTATCATATACACATTTCATATTTCCATATTCCTATCTGGAGTTTCACCTCAATACATGCACTAAGTAAGACTTCGCATACATTACTTCTTTTGCGACAATAGTAAACTCTCGAGGAAAACGGTGCCTTGACATCTACAGAAATGTACTTTTCTATTTTGTTTTATCATTTTGTGGGATGAGAGTTATACATATGTTCAGTGAGAAATTGGAATTGACAATGTTTTTCTACCTCATCCATAATCCAATGAATGTACTTATGTAAATTAAAGCATAAATTATTGAACTCTTATCGGCCCATGAATTTCTTTGGTAAAACATACTATCTTGAATACGCATAGTTAGATATGTATGGATAATGGTGATAAATGGCACCACATTTGTGATTAAATAGTGGAATAAGTATACTAGATGTCCTAAAAATATCGTGAAAGTGTGATTGAGTTTTAAGACTTTCAAAAGTCTCATCAAATCTTAAAACTTGTCAAATTTGTGCAATAAGCCTCTTTGATAATTTTATCAATTTGCTTAACCAAAAATGCTAATGTAGTATTTTTTTTATCATTTTCTCTCCAATTTTATTTTTTATTTTCTTTCCCAAACTCTTATTTAAATTAGACTAAAAACTAAATTTTTTTAAGAACAAAAAAAATACAAGTTGAAAGAAAAAGAATAAATGCAATGAAAGTTGTAAAATTAGTCATGAAAATGCAACTTTTTTTTGCCATAGCGAAAATGCAATTGGATTCTAAAATTTATAAAAAGTACAATTAAATCCTAAAATGAAATCAAGTCCATTCATTAGCTCCGTTCAATTTTATTAATGAAAAATACTGATGTAACTTATCTGAATCATGTCTCTCCTCTACGTGACAAATAGCTCAAGTTAAAAGGTTACATGTGTGTAAAGGGACGCCGTTTACGATCATTTACTTATCCAAGAGTGGTGTCCTATCCCCTCCTATCCAAAAACATGTGCAAACTGAATGTCCATCTTCCTCTGAACCAAATTAAGACTCGTCTCCATTTTGAATCCTAAATCCCAAATCAAGCCCGCACAGATCGCGATTTGGGTACCCATGAAAGTTGGAGTTCGACCTCTGTGAGATTTTGTGGGACCACTGCCAATTGTTCCAAAAGCTTAAACTATTGGATGAAGGCATGGTTTAATATTTAATTACTCTAACAACCTCCATCGTGACAGAGCTGGAGTTTGCTGCCCATCTTGGGTCGGGCCCGATCCGATTGACCGCCTCAAACAGCCCTGATCCCAATGATCACAGTGGCGGGTGCTCAGAACTGGAAGCTGCAAGGACAGTGATACGGAACATCCGAAAAGCAATCATGCGCAAGCCAAGCCATTTCAATCGTTGGACCAAAACTTGGGTACTTTCGTCATTTTCATATCTTAGAGCGCGTATGGAACTAAAATTGGGATGGATTTAGCACGACTCTGAAAGACCCAAACTATAACCTTATCAAATTTGTGCCATCTACGGTTGCTTTATTTTTTCACAGTTATGTTAGGTTATAACAACGCGTTTGATCATGGAAATAGAGGAAAAGTACTTTAAAAAGTCATATATTTAATTGTACCAATTTATTGCTAAACTCTTTAGGTAGGGAATTGCTGACATGGGTGCCAACGGTCTTACATGGCACGATCAACGCTAACATGGACATGTCTTTTGTTTATAGTTTGTAAATAATTGTTAGAATTTTTTTTCTCTTTTTCCTTTATTTTCTTCCCTTTCTCTTTTTGCCGATGGTGCTTGCTGGCCAGCCTTGTAAGGGGATCCTCGCCTAGGCTATGTTCAGCAACTAGCCACTTGTAAAAAGAAAAGGGAAAGGAAAAAAAGAAATGAACAAAAACAAAAAATTTGTCACAAAATTATGCATAAATGTTTAGGCCAACGCTACCACGTAGTACGATCAACGCCTGCATTAGAAGTTTTCAATCTAAATTAAGGAGATGGATTTAATTGACAAATGTGAAAATGTTTATGCCGAAATTGATGCAATTGAAAATTTTAAAATTTAATTGATATTAAGCGCAATAAATTTGAGATTTTTTTATACCTTTTCGTAAAAAAAAAGGCACTTTATGCTACGCACGTAAGACAAAACTTTTCGGGGGAAATTATCGCAAAGAAGAAGGAAATTAGAATCGAAAGAGGGCGGTTGCGGACATAAATATTTTCGCAAAAAGAAAAGGGAAAAAGTGAATGAAACGTGTTGACACTTGCTAGTTGCTATACGACAAAATAAGAATAATTTTCATTTCATATTCAGCAGACATTAATCCACGCGGTTGCATGGGGTCGAAACGCTGCCAATACGACAAAACTAAGGTTGTTCTTTATATCTGCGTAAACCCTACTTCAGTTATTAGAAACATCTGTAAACTAGAAAGGAGATTCGTCTCATTGATTGCTGTCCAAGGACGACTGGCGTCCATATCTACTATTTATGGTTAAAATTAACTCAAACTTTTAATTTTCTTATTAAAAAAAAAGCACAAATTTTAACTTAAGTCCCGATTCTGCCGCAAACATTTTTTTTTTTTTGATCGCATATAGCAATTGCCCAACTTCAATTGGTAAGCAAATTCGGGCCCCGCCATGTCACAGTTTGATGTTGCCATTCAAGATTCAACATGTCATTCCACTTCTACTTCGCGACCCACGGCTGTCTTTGACGGAGTCATTGCTGCCAAAATATGAGACGTTTTGAACCAAGCAAGAGAAGAACATACGGGGCATTCAAATTTGCATTTTGGGGACAAAAATCGAAACGGACTGAAGCAATGACATACTTAGGGCAAACGAGGCACGAAGAAGCGATTCAAACAGATCCGAGCATGTCAAGAAACTAAGATAACGGAACCTTGACTTCGCTATCGACGTGATCCAAAACAGGGAAAGCTCTTGGATTGTGCGCGATCTTGTCAACCATCCGTTCCGAGTTAAAAGTGAATTTTTTTATGAGACAAAAAAAAATTTTAAGCCAATTAAGACTTGAGAAGTTTGTGCTTTTTAAGGAGATTGGGTCGATTCATTGGTAAATCCACTTTGATTCTTGATTAACCAATAATGTGGGACCATTAATAAGGTTAAAGCTAAATCATTTATAGACTAAAAGAAAACTCTTGTAACTTTTTCTTTATCGGTTCTATCTCTAACTCTCTTGTATTTTTTTTTTTTGCAGAGTGCGGGATTCGAACTCTACACCTGTGATACTAGTGTTTCCACCTCTTGTCCCTTTATCAGTATGACCGGATGTCTATTGACAAAAGAAAACTCTTATCGTACACACACCCTATTTGAAGTTTTTGAGGAAATGGCCACGTACTTAATCCCGTTGTTTGTTAAGGTTTAAAATTTCGTACTAAGTAGCTATCAGCCTAATCAAAACTAATTAAGATAACTCGATAAAGATTAAATCAAAAGCTACAGTTTGGAAGTAGAAAGATGCCGGGGAATGCTTCACGTGCAATTATTAACAACTTGTACTAATTTCGACTGGAAAGATAAATTCTTGCGGTTCAAGAAGCCAATCATAAATTTACGATAATCCAAACAGGAAAGCAATAAACAAAAGCGTAAAGAAGTTTGACCGATTCGGAAGAATTTTCTTGGCAATGGAGCGTCCAATGCTTGAATATCTCTCGAATAGGGAAATATTGGGAATTCCAATACCATTATCGGACCAGTCGTAAACTTATTGCATGGATGTAAATTCAATCATAAACTTTTTAATTTTACTAATTTAATCATTTACGCAAAAATTCAGTATAATCCTTTTGGTGTATTTTCACCGAAAATCGCATGTGAAAGTTGGATGACCGGCAATGACTAGACCATCACGTCAACGACTTTCGATGAGAATTGATTGGAATTACTGTTGAAACGCAAATATTTAGAAATAAATTGATAAAATTAAAAAGTTTAGAGCTCAATTGACATCTGTACGATGAAATTTCATAAAAAACATGAATATCATCATTCTTTATTAATGCAATGAGATACAATCAAATATTGGTTCTTGCGCTTGATGGGTACAGGCGTCATTCAACTCAACATTGCTTCTATAATATGTCATTACCATCACTGTGGATTAATCTAATGAGGCTAATCCGCTTGAGCACGATAGATATGGATACTTCAAAATTAAATTCATTAACAATAAGCTTGGTCACTATAGTAATTAATAGAAGTGATTGATGCCGCTAATTGACGATAGGAACCGCCATTAGATTAGATTTAAGTCAAGTTTAGTTATATATACTTTAAAATTATCTTGACTTTGATTAATGACAATGACATGCACACACTATTATGTGTATTTAATGTACAAGACATTTTTCGCCCGGGTGCTTACCATCACGCGAAAAGGATTTCTCGTTGGTTCTTTTCCTTCGATTTTCTGCGCGGCAGTGAATGTCCAAGCCTCTTTTAGAGCATTCAATTTAATCGGGGTGGCTGACAAAGGTCATGTTTGCTAGAACTCGAACTTATGATCATTCATTTTCCGACCCTTTAAAAAAAATAGATGGAGTTTGACTTTGAATCTCATTCGAATCAGTAGTTTGTAATTTTTTTTTTTTTTGGAATTTGAAAATTGACATCATGCAATACATCGAATGGAAGGCGGTTCGGTTTGATTTTCGTCCGAACCTCAAGCCCCGCTTCCAGAGATCCGTCATGATTTTGACCTGAGGCAAAAATCAAGGGCCCGAAAAAGGCTCGTCCATCATTGGGTTGGCTTGAATAAGATCGAAGCTACAATAATATAAAATTTCCCCTTTTTCTTCCTAATAACGAGGAACCCGACCTAAATATCTTACTTTTGGATCACTAAAGTACCTCACGAATACAACAAATCTTTGCAAGCTAAAATCCCAAGGGATGATCCAAATATGATGTCATTTGCACTTGATGGTACAAGATAGGGGTGAGCATTGGAAGTGGCCCAAGCCGGTTCCTAGTTCCTAAATTTTGGAATCGGCGATTGGCGGTCCGGTTTCCACACTTGGACCGAATCAATACTTTCTTTTTATTAGCAAGTTATTAATCCTTGATAATCTTTTTTCACAACTTTAGCATGTTTTCCTCGAGATTTTCATTGATTATTGATCCAAAAGCCCAAATAATGAGAGTTTAGACTATGTAACTTGCAAGACTCGAGTCTCGTAGGGAATAGAAAAAAGCAAAAAAAAAAAAAAAAGATATGCCCATCGATTCTAGGATTAGGTGGGTCGATTATTGGTTCCACAAACTGGGAACCAACTTCTGATCCAGTTCTTGGCTCCATGGAGGGAACTGACTGATTTTGGAACTGATTGCCCCTAGTATAAGGTGATTTGACGCTGTTGCATTACCTAAATGGTATATTAGTTGAATTTTTCAAGACTTTGATGGGATTCAATTTGTCTCTTGTTCAATTTTGATCAAGTTACACCTTCCATCTTCTATATCAAAATGTTTATCTTGCTTGAACGGATATATTATCCATGTATTTGTTTGCCAAACAGGTCGGGGAACGGAGATGGCTACTTTTCTTTACGTGGCCAAACGCCTAAATTAGAATATTGCATATATTCCAAAACAAAAGGTGTAACTGTTGAAGTTTGTTTGAAAAAAACAAACAAAAATGTCTTTATTTGCGTCCCACATAGGAAAGATAAGAGAATGTAAGCCAATTTATAAATTAGAATACTATTATAGTATTATGAAAGAAAAAAAAAGAAATGGGCAAGTGGGCTAGTTCCCACCATACCGTACCCGCCTAATAATTAGATGCGTGCGATTCAGAATCGACAATTATTTTTATTTTATTTTATTTTTCAAAATAATAATAATAATAATTAATTACTAAACTCTACCGAAACAGTGTGACTGTTCACATAAAAGTTGAAGTAATTTATTATTATTCAGACGAGAAAGTTTCTAGAAAATGAAAGGTTGCGTCCGTCCGAATTAGCAATGAACATGAATATGTATGTCCGAATGTGCAGTTATTTAAACACCAAGAAATATATTCGAATTAACTGTTATTGGACACGAAGAGGTATATGAGAATTAACCACTTTTCGGACGCGAAAGGGTGTATTCTATTCTCTGTATATAGTTAACTATTCTATTCGTTTAAACTTACTTCTTCAAAAAATTTTCAGATTTTCATTTACTTTCTAAATTAAATACAACCTTCGTTTTCGATTATTTCCTAGAGAGTTCTTGGAGAATTATTAGAATTGCTATCTAATAATCTCGCTTGAGACTTTATTGTATCCTAGAGGATCTTTCCCAGTTACCATTACCAACGTTGTGGGGCAAATAATTTTTTAAAGAAAGTGTTATCACGCCTCAGAGTTTGATTCCTTTATTCATCAATAACCCCTAAAAGTGTATGTGGTGCGGTCTTCCTATTGTTCTATGATTGTGATTAAGACAAGACGACCAAGTATAAGAATCAAAGAATTGTAGGTGGGTCAATCACACGTTGTCCCCTTACATCAAACTGAAAGTTGAATTGAACTCGATTTCAAATGTCAAGGATGATGAAAGAAATGGACCCCATCTTACCCTTTAATTCATTATATGGCTTGAACCGAGTGGAATTGGAAATTTTTGGAAGATACCTTTTTTTTTATTATTTATAAAGCCCTTTTGACCGGGTAAACAACTAACTAAAGAGCTGGACAAAGTCCCACACGTTGTAACAATCCACATCAAGAATTACAATTTTATTTTCCTCGATACAATCGACTCCCCAAGAATAAAGCTAATACATTAACAAGCCCAAAGGTGATCTCTCTTTATGGGTTCACACCACAAGGAGGAACTCTACAAGCTTTTTACAGTCAAAAAGGAGGGTTCCAAGCTAACCGGCCAAAAAAATTAAATCACAATCATGTTAAAATATTCCACTTCACTTATCTTCAAGTTTTATATGCTCGTGATACTTGCATGGTCTCCTTTTATGTGTGAGTTTAAGCTTTCATATTGGAAATTGTAATATGAGTCGAAAAGTCGTGCTTCTTTAGACTAACTTTCGAAAGTAATGATTCGTGCGTCACCGACCACATATCCCTGTTCATGCGCGGTTTAGATGTGAAGCCTCAACTATTATGGCTAATATGGCCCTTTGCCATTTTAAAATCCGAAAACGATTAATGACTTAAGGATGATGGAAAGCGGGGTGGATGAGTCCTGCCCATTTCAACTCTAATGGGAGAATCACTTTATAAATGAATGTGCTTTGTTGCTCGCCCTGATTTATGTACGCTAAGGTGGATCTTGTTATGTGAATGATGAAGAGGACAAATCAACTCTGTCGTTGTCAATAATGCATAGAAAAATTAACTCAACCCTTATCTCCTCGCACCGCCCCATGCTCGGGGAAGGGAGCTGTCGCCAAGAGCTGGCCACCGTTGGGCCTAGTTCGATCCTCGATCCCAATAGTCCAGGCGATGCGAGCTTGGAGCTTGACGCTGCAAGGACAGTGATGGGAAAGTTAGCCCGAAAGCAACCATCCACAAGCCAATGAGAAGTGAGGTGTGTCGGTCCAAGCAAATACGTAAACAAAGAAATGGGACTATAGATTGTGACTTGGATACTCTTGTCATTTTGCCAGAGCTTCCTAGATGCATTTCTTAGTTTAACGTGGCAACGCACAACACGCCCTGCATCCCAAATTATCGATCATATCTATTTCTTTTCTGATGGCGGAGAATACCCTTTGTTTACTTTACATTTAAGGGATCTCAAGATCAAACGACGCCTTAGACGGAGAAGATTAGGGATTTAATTTAAGTCCTATTCCTATGAGAGTGTGTGGAGCCAAAGTAGGGTTGGATTTTATGCTATCTACAATTCTTTTCTGTGTTCACAGTTAGTGTTAGGTTATGATGACAGTGAGATTAGTGTTAGAAACAGCTTCGGGACTCGTAGGACAGAACTTGCTCGGCAATATCGAGAAAAAGGAGTGAGCGTGGCCGTCTTGTGGCCATGACTTTTATGGCAAAAGGAGAAAGGGGGAAAGTGAACGGAACGTCGTGCCACTTGCTATCCTAAATCGGCCAATCACGTTCGTTCCATATTGAGTAGACATTCATCGACGCGGTCGTATGTGATCGAAATGCTGCTAATAAGACGGAATTAAGATTCCGCTCGTTTTGCGAAAATTAACTTGTAGAAGGATAACTCTAACTTTCGAATTTTTTGTCATTCGGTTCAGGAAAATAAAAAAGTTGAGGAATATATTTTCCAATCATAGAATTTCATCTTCAAAATTTCCTCTTTCTCTAGTCTTTTCTTTTTCCACTCTTTCACGTTCCCTTTCTTTTTAATTATTTTTATTTTCGTTATATTTTTTTTTTCTCTTTTTAGAAAACTGAAAATTTTAATTTCTTTCTCTTTTCTTCTCATTTTTTTAAATTTTTTCGTTATTTTTCTTTTCCCTTATTCTTCAGCTTGTCACGGCAGGCTACTAGCTGAAAGCAAGCAAGGTGAAGCTCGAGCTTAACCTCGCCGACTTGTAGCGAGCAGGCGAGGCATAACCAACAACCTTGAGCGAGCCTTGCCGACAAGAAGAGGGGAAGGGAAAAAAGAAGAAAAGAGAAAAACTGAAAGTAAAATTTTATTTAAAGGAATACATGGAGGAAAATCGAATCGTATTTTTCTTACTAAACCATGAAAAATATTTTCCAGCCCATTTTCATGATTGAACCGAATATTGAAAAATATTATCATTTTCCTGGAAAATGATATTTTGCAAAATATTTTTCAGAAATACCTCATTTTTCACAAAATGAACGGAGAATTAAGGCTATTGTTTATAGTTGTTCTTGTAGTTATGAAGATCCTAATCTGCATAAATCCAACTTCACTTATTAGAAACTTCTGTGCAGCAGAAAGAAGATTCGTCTCACCGTAATGTACAGGAGATATAACAACAGAAATTGTCTTGCTTTATGAGCATATCTATCAAAAGACATTGGTTTGACTTTCCAATTCCCTTTCCTTGATAGAGTTCACACATCATCGTAGATCGGATCCTTAGCTCATCTATGAAGAGTGGGATTTCGTTGAGCTATGTTTCATATGCACATTTCATATTTCCATATCCTATTTGGAATTTCACCTCAATACATGCATCAAGTAAAGTTCCGCATACATTATTTCTTTTGTGACAATAATAAACTCTCAACGAAAACGGTGTCTTGACATCTAGAAAAACGTAATTTTCTGTTTCGTTTTACCATTTTCGGGGATGAGAGTTATACATATGTTTAACAATAGATTGGAGTTGACAATGTTTTTCTACCTCATCCATAATCCGATAAATAGACATATGTAAACTAAAGCATAAATTATTGAACACTTATCGGCCCACGAACTTCTTTGATAAAACATGTTATTCGGAATATGCATAGTAGGACGATTGTGACAAATGGCACAACATTCATGATTAAATAGTGGAAAAAGTATACTAGAAGTACTAAAAATGTCGTGAAAGTGTGATTGAGTTTTAAAACTTTAAAAAGTGTGGTTGAGTCTTAAAACTTGCCAAATTGATTTATTGATTCTTTTTGATAATTTTATCAATTTGCTTAACCAAAAATGCTAATGTAGCATTCTTTATTATTTTCTCTCCGATCCTCTTTTTTATTTTCTTTCGCAAACTCTTATTTTAATTAGATTAAAAATTAAAAAGGGAATATAAAAATCTAAGTTGAAATTAAAAGAATAAGTGCAATGGAAGTTGTAAAATTTGCCACGAAAATGTTTTTTTTTTGCCGCAGAGAAAATGCAATTGAATTCTAAAATTAGTAAAATGTGCAATTAAATCATAAAATGCAATCAAGTCCCTCCGTTAGCTCCGTCTAATTTGATTAATGAAAAATGTTGGCGTGATTTATCTTGATAATGTCTCTATTGTACATGGCAAATAGCTCAAGTTAGAAGGTTACACGTGTGCAAAGGTACGCCGTTTTCCATCATTACTTATCCAAAAGTGGCGTCGTATCCCCTCCTATCTAAAAACGTGTGCAAACTGAATGTCCATCTCCCTCTGAACCAGATTAAGACTCGTCTCCATCCTGAATCCTAAGCCCGCAATCAAGCCGGCACAAATCACGATTCCAAGTTGGAGTTCGGCCCCCATCGCGACGGAGCTGGAGTTCACCACCCACCTTGGGTCGGGCTCGATCCGGTCGACCGCCTCAAACAGCCTTGATCCCGAGGATCACGGTGGTGGATGCTCGGAACTTGAAGCTGCAAGGACAGTGACGCGCAACATCCCAAAAGCAATCATGCACAAGCCAAGGCATTTCAATCGTTGGACCATAACTTGGGTACTTTTGTCATTTTCATATCCTAGAGCGTGCGTGGAACTGAAATTGGGATGTATTTAGCACGACTCTGAAAGACCCAAACTATAACCTTATCAAATTTGTGCCACCTAAAACTGTTTTCTTTGTTCACAGTTGTGTTAGGTTATAACAATGCGTCTGATCATGGAAACAGAGGAAAAGTACTAGAAAAGGTCATAATTATATTGTCTTCCTATCAATTCAATCCTAAACCTTTCAATTATGCTAATTTAGTACTAAACCTTTTCACATTTAACTAATTGAGTTCTTCCGATCAATTCAGATAGGAAATTATTGACATAGGTGTCGACATTCTTACATGGCACGGCCAACACTAACGTGGATATGTTTTTTGTTTATAGTTTGTGAATGATTGTTGGGATTTTTTTTTCTTTTTTTCCTCGTTTTCTTTTATTTTTTTTCCCTTCTCTTTCTGTCAGTGGTGGTCGCTAACTGTACCATGTAGAACGACCGATGTCCACGTTAAAAATTTTCCATCTAAACTGGGCAGATGGACTCTATTGGCAAAAACGTGAAAATATTTATGTCGAAATTAATACGATTAAAAAATTTAAGACCGAATTGATATAACCGCAATAAGTTTAGAATTTTTTTGGGTGCTTTTCCCAAGGAAAAAATAAGCACTTTATGCTACGCGTGTAAGACAAGACTGTTTGGGGGAAATTATCGCAAAGAGCAAGGAAATTAGAAATTGAAAGAGGGTGGTTGTGGTTGAGGGCCTTGTGGCCGAGAATATTTTCCCAGACAGAAAAAGGGCGAAAGTGACTGAAACGTGTTGCCACTTGCTATACGACAAAATAAAAATTATTTTCATTTGACATCAATCCACGCGGTTGCATATGGTCGAAATGCTGCCAATAAGACAAAACTAAGGTTGTTCGTTATAGTGATTCTCGTTGTTATGAAAGTCCTAATCTGCATAAACCCTTTTTCATTTATCAGAAACATCCGTAAACTAGAAAGGAGATTCATCTCATCGATTGCTGCCCAAGGACGACCGATATCGTATCAATGATTTATGATTAAAATTAGATGGATGAATTGAATTGACACAAATATAAAAAGTTTAGATTAAATTGGTCAAATTAAAAGTTTCATGACTCAACTGGTATTAATACAATTTGTTCATGACTTTTTTTTTTTAATACTTTTTCCTAAACTCTCGAGAAAAATGGTGTCTTAACATCTCTATGGACACACTTTTGTGGGTTGTGTTCAGCAAGAGATAGGAAGCAACATTGTATTGCTATCCTCACCCATTGAGGTGTAAATAGACAACTGACCTTTTTTGAGTGGTTGTCAGAAAAAGCTCCACTAGAGTTTCTCCCCTTTCCTTGGAAAAACAGTCGCCAATCTACCTTTGAAGGGGAGAGATGTCTCTCTCCCTCCCTTCCTCCCTCTCCATTTTGCTTCCTTATTTTTCTCTTCCCTCTTCGAAGCTTTCTTCTTGTTCGCGTGAGTAAATTTTTGTAATTGATTTTGAGTTAGTGTGGAGATTAGTTCAACCATTTATCCAGTCGACAGTCATTTATGAGGGTATTTGTGACGTGACTCCGCAACCTTTTCGAGATTAGGCCATTCTTCTCTTATGATTTAGATTTAGGTTAAGTTTTAAAGATTTTACTCTCCCAATCTATATCTAGATATAGATTTGGGGGGTGTCCTACAAGTATTAATCAGATTTGTATTCTTTCAACATATTGATGCCGGCATCTCTGCACGACGATAATGATGAGGACGTCAAACCTAAACGCACTTCGCAAGCCGTTGCAAAAAATGGAGTGGAGGATCTCGGCGTGTGCTTATCACTGAATCTAGTGTCGGCCGCCGAAGTGGAGGGATGAGAGTGCGCTTTTAGGCGCGAATTGTGCTTCGTTGATTATTTTTGGGTATCTGTTTTGTTCGGAAGTTGTTTGGAATTTGCTAAAGTTGAAAGATATAACTCTCGAACTATTATTATTATTATTATATGAATGTCATCTTTCTTTTGGAAAAAAAAAATAACATTATGTATTAAACTCTCATGGACCCACGAATTCCTTTGGTAAGACACCTTGTCTGTGATATGCTCAAATGGATATGCATGGATGATTCCATGGCCAAATAATTGTTGAGTACACGTCTTCTTGGCTAGATTATTGATAGTAGAACGGTCGTCATTGAGCCGGAGAAATATGATTATCCGGAAAATAAAAATAAAAGCATAATTCTATAATATGTGTGTGTGTGTGTGTGTGTACGCGCGAGCGAGTGGGATATATCAACTTCAACGTAAGCGACGGTTCGAAGGGATGACGGCAGCGGCTTACGTCACGCTCCTTTTCCTTGCCCTGTTATGGAGTGAAGGGGGGATGCAACGCGGAAGTGCGTTTGAAGATTCTCATTCGCTTCGTCCGACCGCTTGCAACGCCCCTCCTTTGACTTTCAAAACACGGCGAACGTGGCTGGTTATTATTACACGCTCGCTATACTTTTCTGCAAAAACCCCACCTTTGACGTAGTCAGCAACTCTCTCTCTCTTGAGGGACTGGTTTGGAGAGAGAGGTGCTGGCCACTCGGTTCTCTACTCGGTTTTCGACGGGACTCGCGATCACTCAGCTTTCTTATCCTCGGTCAGTCAATTACCGAGGAGCTCCTGCTCTTTTCCTGTTCCCTTCTCCGCCTGCTATAAATAAACATCACCCCTGCCCCCCTCATCTTCCTCTCACCTTCCTTCCTCTGCGAGAAATTGAAAAAGCGTCTCCCCCCTCTTGCTCTTTGCTGGTTTTTATACACGCACCCTTTTCATCCAACCGCATCAACCCACGACCACGAGTC
This sequence comes from Psidium guajava, assembly GCA_016432845.1. Lineage (NCBI taxonomy): Eukaryota > Viridiplantae > Streptophyta > Magnoliopsida > Myrtales > Myrtaceae > Psidium > Psidium guajava. Next base: position 2,271,367 of record CM028232.1, read on the forward strand.
GAGCTTCTCTTTTCCGGTTCAGAGACCTTAACTTCTTCACTTGTCGTCACCGAGGTTGTTGATTCAACTAAAGCCCATTTGATGTGCTTGTTCCCAACGCGAAGAACCGATAGGCACCCATCTTCGGCTTCAGCCACAATCACCTTCCAAGCCTTTGTGACTGTAGCTTGTTGGGGTCTGATCCTTGTGAAAAATGGAGAGGGTCATCAATTGGGAACAGCACAACCTCATCAACGAGCTGGCCCAGGGGAAGGAGCTGGCGAAGCAGCTGAGGAGCCACCTCGTCAGCTCGTCGTCGTCCCGGGAGACGCGCGAGTACTTGGTCGAGAAGATACTCTCTTGCTACCAGAAGTCGCTCGCAATGCTGAATTGCGATGCTTTCATGGAGGAGCACAAGCCCGCCTGCAGCATTGGGACTAGCGGCAGCCCCAGGAATGTGGGGGACGTCTACAAAAAGAGGTAGATCCTAGCTCGATGTGTTTCGGACCACTGGTGATGGTTCAAAGCTTTAAATCTGAAACTTTTCGCATCGAATTGTATTGACGTGCGGCTTTCGCGACACGCAGGAAGACTATGCCGCGGTGGACAGAGCAGGTCAGGGTCAACTCTGACACCGGGCTAGAGGGGCATCCCGAAGATGGTTTTTGCTGGAGAAAATATGGGCAAAAGGAGATTCTTGGAGCTAACTTTCCTCGGTAATTCTCCATTCCCGGTCTTTGAGTTGTTCTGCTATCGATCAATTCTTCGTTAACTGGCGAATGATGTATTTCGGAAAGAGCAGATACGGAAAAGTCTCGACCTTTACCTGTCATGAGTTAATTCGACATTATAGTCTGAACACGCGACAAAAAGAAGCATTTTTTTGCGCTGCCCCCGTGAATTTCGATTTTGTTGATGGCTGAGCCGAGATTCGTGCACTGACACTTTCTTTTAAGCGGCAACTTGCAGATTCAGCTGCAATGTTTATCCAAATTCAGTTTACTCTGTTTTTTCTTTTAAGTTTCATGTCCTCTGGTTGCCACTTGCCAGCAATTATCAGCTGTTTTCACGGCATGTGGGTCTTGCAGTTGAATCAACTTTCGTTATTTATTAGATCATCGGAAATGTCGGAACAGTCGGGGGAGGCACAATTGGTGCCTAATCAAGTAGATTTCTTGTTCTAGACAGAGTATGTTCGTTTGTGAAACTTTGTCCTGAACAAGATCTGTGCTTTTTTACAGGGGATATTACAGATGCAGTCACCGCCATGCCCAAGGCTGTTTGGCTACGAAGCAAGTCCAGAGATCGGACCAAGACCCAACTGTCGTCGAAGTCACGTACCGCGGACGACACACTTGTATCCAAGCCCCTAGCTCAGCCATCAGTCCAGGCACAGTTGTTAACGAAGAGCCTCAGAAAGAAACCAGGAACGGTCAAGAAAAGCCCAAACCGTCTCTAGAGACCCTTTTCAGCTCCAAATGGGGACTCAGCGTCAAAACTGAGAACTTGGACGCGAGGCAAGACGATGTGTTCCCGTTGTTTACCTTCTCCACCGCCACAGCTGAGCCTGCGAATGGAGAGGGAGATTACTTTGCCGATGCATTGATTGACGACAGCTTCATGGACAGGTTCTCGTCCCCAGCGACCTCGGGGTCCAACTACTTCTCGCTGTCGCTGGACCACATGGCCAACTTCTGCGCTCCCAACAACGTGCAGACGCCGGAGTCTGGCCTCACGGAGATAGTTTCGGCTCCGACTTCAGTCACCAATTCCCCGATGGGGGATGCGGGTTTCTCGCTAGGCAAGGTCAATTTCGACTTGGATTTTCCCTTCGACAATCCGGATTTCTTCTCATGATCGATGAGGCTGAGCTTCGTAGTGAGTTTGGTCAGGGGGAGTAGAGGACGATTCGAATTTCAGGTCGTGGACATCATTGAAAGAGGTGACCCACCAGGCCATCTGAGTGTGGGTCCCCCTATGATGGCCAAGAGAGTTTCTGCTTAGGTTTCACCAAAACAAATGTGTACTATTTGTACCCTTCTGTTCTTTCTTTTGCTAGTGTTGTCCCCCCTTTTTTTTGTCCAATTTGATTGAGCTTGTTCTTAGAAAGTTAGGAGTACAACTACATCTTCATGAGAAGATATCTAACTGCAACATTGCAGTTTGTAAAATGTTCACTACTGTCTTTTGTCCAAATTCAGAGAAGATATTCAGGGGAAAATTGATGATCGAAATGATGTGCTCCCTTCTTGAACAAAAAATCAAAACATCACCTTCCAAACCAGTTTGAAACAAACGGAGACTCAGTTTGAAGCCAGATTACGAGTATTGAAGGTTATATCCCCGGACATCCGAGCCCAATCAATGCTATCCTCTAATATCATCTTGAGATCATACTTGTACTTGAACCCCATTTCCTGGAGCTTCGAGGATCCCCAAGCAATCTCTCTTCCCGTGTCCTCAATGAACCTGAAGCATATCATCAGAAGAATTTAGTCAGCTTCTTGAGGAATCAATCTGTCAGGAATTTGACTCCTGTAAGATTGGTTCTTTTCCTGCAATGTTCTAGCCAAGAAAGCTAAAGAAAAATGGCAACTCTGGCTTACTCTTCAGGAATCTGGATTTCTGGGAAGCTTTCCTCTATATGGCTGGCAATCTCTGCTGTCTTCACATAGTCACTGGCGCATAAGAACCTGCCACTTATCGAATGCTGCTTCGATATGCAGAAGATGTGCGCCTCGCACGCATCTTCGATGTGCACCACCGGAATTTTGCCCATCACTTCCTCCAAGACCCTCAACATCCCGTACCAAGCTCTGTTGCTCACCGCCTGTGCAATGAGCACTCTTAAGCTATCAGGCAAAGCAGGACGAGTTGTGCTCCCTCCCACCAAGCCTAAAGCAATGCTCACTATCTCAATCTCCCCTTTGTACTTCATCAATTCCCTCTCTGATCGCGTCTTAGATTTCACATAGTCCTCCTGTAGGGAGTTAAAAGTAACAAATTAGTCATTGGAAAACATGGTTCCCTTCTGTTAACGGAGTGCTACACTGGTAGCTAAATACCACGGATCGGTAATTGCTTTCAGGAACTGAGAGATCAAGGGGAGTCCAGCAGGATTCGTCCATTGCCTCAGCGAAGCATTTTGCGTTGTCTTTCATCGGCGAAGCGGCCAGAACAGTAGCAGTGTAAATGAGCCGCCTCACGGTCCCCGATCTGATGCAGGACTCCACAATGCTCTTTACTCCAGCAACAGCTGCTTCGGATGTATCTTTGAACTGTATTGAACATGGTACACTGACCCTTAAGTCCTCAATTCGACAATTCCAAGTTTATATGAGTATAGGTTTTTGACTCACTAAAGCAGAATTTCCTCAATGTCCTACAGTGGAAACTAGAGAAAGATCTAATCATTCCTAGCTCAACTAGCAACATATGTCTTCAGGGATCCCTCAAAGCACGAATCATTCTCATCCTGATGCTTTCTTCTGTAAGGTTCATGTTTTTTCTTTACCCCTCATAAAACCAGACAAAGTGAATATCCGAAGGCTGTGAAGAAGCTGCCCTTCTAGCAAGAAACAAAGTTGGAATTAATAAGTTAACTAGAGAGACTTCAGACCTGAGAACTGTTGGGGTCATGTTGCAGTGGGGTGGCCACATGAAAAACGTATTGACACCCTTGAATTGCTTTCTCGAAATCAGAAGGATTGTATAGATCTGCTTCAAACAACACCAACCCCCTCTCTGCATTAGGTAAACTCTTGAGGAACCCCACTTTGCTCCCGTCGCCTGCACTCGCCCGCATTCCCGACAAAACCACCCTTTTTCAACGCACAGTAAATCCACGGAGAAACAATCAAAACGAGAGGAAATTAAAATGTCACCTGAGTTTCTAACAGTGGCATGGACCGTGTAGCCTCTCTCCAGCAGCTTCTTGACAATCCAAGAACCTATGTAACCGGAACCTCCCGTGACGCATACCCTTGTTGTCCCCTCCATAGACGCACTCGTCGCGAACACTTCTGCCTGAACCTCTCGCGCTAAGTGAACGTGAGTGTCCGATACTTCCTCAGGACTTTGCCGTTCAGGAGTGATCATGCAGAGACGGATAAGGTACAGGCTCAGAAACCACAACCATACAAAATGGAGAATACGGCCAGTGGGGCTCTTATGTGATTTGCAGAGTCATGTACGAGGTTCGACCAAAAAAAGAGAAGAGGAATGAAAAGAGTCATGCACGAGTCCTACAAGACTAGAGACCCTTGCGCGGGCTTTGCTGGCAAAAGCCCAACTCATGAGTAGACTTCATTCTTGATACTTGTTGAGTTCATTGAAGCCCGAGGCCTTATAACGTAAGGTCACCTCACATCACAGCCTGCAATTTGCTTGATCAAGTCTAATCAACTAAACATATAGACTGCATAGGGTAACGATTTTAATCCTAAAAACTTATTGCAATTAAAATAATTTTTTCTAATTTTGTTCCTAAATAAGTTTTTGAGGATCAGAACGCATTTAACATATGCATAAAATTTCTATTCTTGGAACAGAAACACGTTTGGTAAATATATAAATTTTTTATTATGTTTTCTATTTTTTTCATTTAAGTCAAATAATTACGTAGTTACTTTTTGATTCTAGGAAATAAAATCTCATTCTTATTTCATCAAAAATTTAAGAATAAACGTTGTTCTCACTCATGAACCAACAAAAAAATATTGTTATTGTATTCACGCTGGTTATTTATGTTTTTTTTCAAAATTTTCTAAAACTAGACTAAGTTTAAAATATATAAACCTAAGCAAATCACAACCAATAAAATCAAATGCACGATTAAATATCATGACATTGATAAATCTCATCATAAAATCCAAACAAAGCCCTAAGGGCATAGAAAATATGATTCGGGTTTAATTTCAAAAGTGTTTATGAGTTTCCTAAAAACGAATAAAATCTATAAAAACTAGGGAATCTAGATCCAAATTTATGAAGAAAAAAAGGTCCAAATTTAGGAATTTTCTGAAATTTTTTGGATTTTTTGGATTTTTTTTTTAATTTTTCAAATTTATTTATTTATTTATTTATTTTGAAAATGAGACCTTATTCTATTTTAGGTCGAGGGAAAAGTAACGAGAGAACTGAAAAGAAAAGTAAGAGATGTGGTATTTCATTATGTTTTGTTATTCTTAAAAGTAATTCTTTTTTCATAATCAACTTTTTTTGTGTTCTTATTTTTGTTCCAAAACTGTTCTCAAGAATAAAATCAGAATCAGAACCGTTTACATTATCAAACAAGATTCTCATCTTTTTTTGTTTCGAGAAATCGAATCACAAAATCAAAATGATTACCATCGGCAACCATAACCAACTTGATTTGTCTCAGGCATCATGATGCGGCCTGCATTGTAGAGCACTCTCAATCAAGAAGATGTGCCTGCATTAAAGCTCGACAAACTTCTCGTCAATAAGTTTGGGAGTTCACAATCAAAGAATGAGTCACCAAGCCTTAATGCAAATCAGGTTTCTATTTGTTTTAATGGATTTTCTAGTTACTTTTACTGCTCTCTAGTTCCCACATGTCTTTGCTATTCGGAGAGTCACTATGTTTGTTTATTCTTCATGTCTTTATTCTTCGTCTCTTTCTAAAATCTGAGTCCCTCTATATAATGAGGATAGTTCTCCATTGTAAAACAAACAAATTTGATTAATGAAAATCAAGCCCTACGAGTGCATAATGAGGTTAAAGTAGCTCTACCTAGAAGATCTATTAAGTAGAGACGATCAGCTATACCATCGGACTACACAATCTATGTGGAAAAGCATGACTATGATACTGGTTGTTTGGTTGATCGGTTGATCCAGTGACTTATATATATGTTGTTTCTTGTCTTCAATTAGATCTGTGGTTGGATGTGATGAAAGATGAGATGTAGTCTATGAAACATAATAATATTTGAGAGCTTGTTGAATTAGTTGAAAGTTACAAGCTCATCGGCTACAAATGGATATATGAGACTAAAAAGGACTCCAAATAAGATAATGAGACGTTTATTGCTAGACTGATAGCTAAAGGAGTTTCATTTAGAAAGAAGGAATAGACTATGAAGGAATTTTTCCCCAATCACTTATAAAGATTCTTTTAAAGTGATTATGATATTAGTAGCTTATTTTGATATACAGTCACACCAGATGGATATTAAAACTGCATTTCTGAATGGAGATCTCGATAAGAAAGTCTATATGGCATGACTCGAAGGCTTTATAACTGATGATTCAGGTAAGCTTGTGTGTAGACTGAAAATTCTGATTATGGTCTCAAGTAAGCTTCTAAATAATGGCCTTAGTTTCATAGTGTTATTACTTCATTCGGTTACGTCGAGAATATCACGACCCAATCGACCTAGAGGCCATCATTAGGCTAATGGATTGCCAAGGGCTTTTGTCTAAGACGTAGGGGCTTTAGCTCGAGCCCTCCTAGGCCTATACCAAATCAGGACGGGAGATTTAAATGTTTGATTCGACCTTAACGTATGCAATGTGTGCATGTGAATTGGAGCCCCCATTGGTCATTTTTGAAAGGTTGACCAAATACCTCACTGAGTAGTTGGGAGAATTCATTTAGCTCTGCAAAACCAAAGAAATTAGGTTCGATGACTTGGTTAAGCTGATATTTCTACTAACGCCTTTTTGGTACCTAATGCTGAGTGATTTCCCTAACTATGATTTCACACAGGCGCACATTTCAAATGAGGTAAGTCCAAATTTGATTTTCATGAAGGTTGGGAAAATTAACCCTACTAATCACAATCAATGAAAATAAATATGCCACCAAGGATCCAAAATGTGCAGATAAAACACGTCAAGACAAATTCATGGTATCCCTAGAATAGCCCTAACAGCTCAGAGAATGTGTGGTTGGGATTTGGGATTGATTTAGGAAGAATTCGAGACAAATTGCACCGAGGGGCAAAATCATCATTTTCTTTTTTAGGGATCGGGAGTCAAAGTACCTAAAATAGGTTAGGCCAGTTGATTGTGACCATTTCCCTTTATTTTATTTATTTTATTTTTTATAGAAATTTTCCGATTTTTTGGATTTTTTTATATCATTTTTTTTTTGAAATTCGAAAAAAGGAAGTCCGACCGGGTCTGACCCGGCGGGTTCGACTAGGCCCGAGTTGGTCTAAGAGAGGACTTACCTACGGGCTTGGCCCAAATTCTTTTCTTTTGGTTCATCTCCTCTTTTTCTATCAGGCCCAATTTCCATTCAATTTTCTCCTCCGTTGGGCCCACCCCTAAAATTCAATTTGTGGCCCAATTTTGAATATAAAAACAATCAGTCGCAGCACCCAAATTCCCATACCTTTTCCTTTTTTTTTTTTTACTCTTTTCTTTATTAAATTCTTTTTTTTATACCTAATATTGACTTTTCCTGGCGCTTCTCCTTCGCGAGTCTTATCCTGCCCCAACCTTACTGTAACTGCTCCCACCGGCCACCAACTTTGACTACCGTGGGTCTACCGCCGAAGCCGACGTCCGACACCGATTCTGCCTCCGATTCTTACCTACACTGGATCTGCACTATCTCCAAACTAACATACTTCAAATTTAGGCATGAAAACCCATTGAAACTATCCCAACCAAACTTGCCCGGCCACGACATTCAGGCGAACTCCAACTCCAACTCCAACCACACATTCAGGCAGCATTTACGAAGTTCAGGAAAGCTTACGATACGAAGTTTCAGGTAACATCGATGCAAAACAAAAAGGTGGATTCGAGCTCAGCAGTGTTTCTAGATGTGACTCAACCCAAAATCACGAAGGAAGACACTCAAATCACAGTTTCGCCGTTAATGAAAGATCGAATATCCGACGATTGGCACTTACGCGTTTTTTGAGATCTGAAGCTCGGCCGCGAAGTTGAGGCTGTCCCTTAGACCTGTAGGAAGCTCATGGAACGAACGGCCAGCTTCGGCTTTGCCTCCAACGTGACGACGAAGACCTCAAAGTTTTTCAGAGCTCGGCTTCAGTAGAGTTTCTCCGTGCCCGAGATACAGTCTCTGCTCTCTATAAATGGGAGCCCCTTTTTCCTCGCGATAAGCAGTTTAGTGGTTCAGCTCATTTCTTTAATGGATAAGCACACTGTGTTGGTACTGTCGATGTCAATTCTTTTTTTGGTTCGTGTTGCTAATTATTTTTAGCAATATCTCCAATCTCGATGTGATATAATGGTCAAGATTCTCACACACACCTGGCATGGCAGCATACGCATTAACCATACATACATACATACATACATATGATTTGTGACAGGGGTTGAACCTCGCTCTACACCTGTGATACTAACTTCTCATCCTCTCTTAAACCGAAACATCGTTCATCAGACGATTTCTCGGAAACCCATTATCATTTCTCGATTCCTCCTTGACTTTTTTTTTTTTAAACCTCCCCTTAGGAGTCCACGAATCTCCCTGTCCAACATATTCTTGGCATCTTTTTTGCTATGCCAGCTTAGCCCCCTTTTTTTTTTTTGTCTTCATGGAAGATTCTAGGGTTTTTTTTTTCTGAAGGGATTACCCATGAAAACCTCAATTTTAAAAGGTGATTTTACATTAAAAAATTAGTAAATTCGAATTTCGAATGACCACACTTCGCAAATCCAACATTTCCGATGAGTTCAAAATGTTGAGAAAACATTGGGTGCGGGTTTAAACTTCAACGGAAATGGCCGGTTAATCTCAATTTGCAAATGAGGGACTAAATTGAAAATTCAGTTAGGTCCATTTTTCAATTTGAACAATTCATGAAAGTGATTGGACCAAAACACAATTAAAGGTGTAAGAAGCAAATCAAGTGAAAAGAAGACTAGAAAGAACTCAAAAGAAGACTAGTTGCAGCCCCCTTTTGCTCGAGTTTTTTTTTAAAATTTTTTTAGAGAACTCAAAAAAGAAAAATAAATAATAAAATAATTTAAAATGTTAAATGGCCAAAATGCCCATACTAATTGGTGAGTCAAGCCCTTTTTTAGACCGATAAGGTCACTTCAGGCCGATATTTGAAATAATATCCATTTCAGGTCCTTAATTGAGACAATGAGGGTAATTCAAGCTCGTATTTAAAATAGGGAAAATACCACTAAAAACCCTGAACTTTACCATTTGTGACAAATTTACCATGAATTTTTTTTGTGACACCAAAAACCCTGAACTTTACCCTTTGTGACAAATTTACCCTGAACTTTTTTTTGTGACACCAAAAACCCTTAACTTTGCCTATTGTGACAGATTTACCCTAAACGTTTAAATTTATGATAAATTTACCCTGAAATTTATCATTTGTGACGAATTTACCCTGAACTTTTAAATTTTTATTTAAATAATTTTAAAAATAAGCTGAAAATTTTAAAAAAGGGCTAAATTTTTTTTAAAAGGCCTTGAAGCTGGAGATATATAAATTTTAATTTTTAGTCCCTTGTTCATTTTTATTTTATTTTTAAAATTATTTTAAATAAATAAAAAATTCAGAAAATACCACCAAAAACCATAAACTAAATAACAGTTTAGAGTTTTTGTTGTCATAAAAAAATTTTATGGTAAATTTGTCACAAAGGGTAAATTTTAGGGTTTTTGGTGGTATTTTCCCAATTTTTATTATTTAAAATAATTTTAAAAATAAGATAAAAATGAAAAAAGAGCTAAAAATTAATATATATATATTTCCGGCTTCAAGGCCGGCGACCCCTGTCAGCCCTATTCCAGCAGAGGTCACCGGCTGTGAAGCCGAAAAAGCAAATTTTTTTAAAAAAAATTTAGCCATTTTTTAAAATTTTCAGCTTATTTTTAAAATTATTTAGATAAAAATTTAAAAGTTCAGGGTAAATCCATCACAAATGGTAAAGTTCAGGGTAAATTTATCACAAATTTAAAAGTTCAGGGTAAATCTGTCACAATAGGTAAAGTTAAGGGTTTTTGGTGTCACAAAAAAAGTTTAGGGTAAATTTGTCACAAAGGGTAAAGTTCAGGGTTTTTGGTGTCACAAAAAAAAGTTCAGGGTAAATTTGTCACAAAGGGTAAAGTTCAGGGTTTTTGGTGTCACAAAAAAAAGTTCAGGGTAAATTTGTCACAGAGGGTAAAGTTCAGGGTTTTTGGTGGTATTTTCCCTTTAAAATAATATCAATTTTAGACTCTTATTTGAGAAAGTGAAGGTATTTAGAAAATTTTCCTTTTTTAACGAAAAATTTTGAGTCTAAATATTGGAAAAAATTTGAAAAAAGAGCCTAAAGTGCTTTTCTTTTCTCAAATAAGGATATGAATTATTCTCATTATTTTTAAAAAAAATTCCTAATCAAGGGCATTTTTATCATTTATTTTACTTATTTATTTTTTTTCTTTTCTTTTTCCCAAAAAAGCGCCTAACAAATAAAGAAGGCTGCTTGAACCATAAAAATTAAATAGATTTAAAAAAGAAGACAAATTGCTCAAGCCTACTTTCCTTCATGGGAGCGTTCAACGAAAAGGAAGAACCACACCGGTTGGCATCAGTCACATTTTCATTTTTATTTTTGTTCCATTTTCATCATTTCTGCTTGGACCGCTCGCGCTAGAAAAAGTATTCACTGGTCTCGTGGTACCAATCACGTGATAGGCTGACGTGGCACGTATGTTATATCCAAAAGCAAGCAATAGCCCAAAGGCATCACTGAAAAGAAACAAATGAAAAAATTTGGTGCGATTAACAGCATAAATGATATCTGAACTTTGATTCAATATACAATGTGATCTCTAAACTTTTAATTTAACCAATATGATGTCTAAAATTTTAGAATGTGGGTCGACGTGGAGAGCAGCCTGGTGGGAAGGGACGAGATCACGAGGGTTGTGAAGGGCCAAATGGAGGGCGAAGAAGGGAAGGGGATTTAGAGACGTATGAAGGGCCTTAAGGACGCAACAGCGAAGGTGCTCGGTGAAGATGGGTCCTCCACGAGGTCGCTCTCCAAGTTGACTCTCAAATGGGAGGCCAAACTTGTAAATCAGCTTCACTAGGATCGCGTCATATCATATTCTTACCATGCTCTTCTTGTTTATCACGTGATATCTTTTTTAATGTCATCAGTGGGAGTTGGGTTTTGAGTTCTTGTTTGCTTCCTCTGTGCCCCTTCTTGTAGGTCCTCTCAACGTGCATGTGGAGTATTATCTTTGTACTGCTGCCATTTTCCTCGCCTATGCATGTGCTCAACAGTCCCTTTTCCAGTCGGAAATCAATTCTACTTATAGCTCAGTTGAATACTAGGTTATAATTATGCTTTTGCATATGTACCCTGCTGTAGGTTTGAAGGAACAATAGTCAAAGCAGTGGTGTGTGGAGCCATTGATTTCTTGATGAGCTCACTATAAATGTATTAGGCACGTGTGGCATCTAGGGCTATCAAAATGGCCCGACTCGGGCCGGACTTTGGTACTATTTTCATACAATATCGGTACTGTTTTGGTACAATACCGGTACTGTTTTAATTGCAATCTAAAAGCAAATCTGTACCCTAAAAGATGAGATCGTACGGTCCCGATCACTTCCCTCTCCTGTCCCCTCCCCCTCCTCTCTCTCCCTCTCTCTCCCTCTCTCTACTGCAAAAGTAGAGCACTCTCTGCCTTTTTCTCTTCATCTTGTCCCTTGTGGAGCTTCGTAGCTCGATCGCCCCTCAATTGCCAAAAATTTGTTCAAAGGAAATGGGTGCTCCGCTTTTTTCTCAAGCTTCCATGATCTTGCTCTTCCTATCGGCCCAACTGTCGCTCTTGCTCGAAGCAAGCGCGGGAACTTACTGGGGAGACACGGACGTCCTGAGGCAGCTCAAGAGCGCGCTGGACCCTAGCTCCGTGAGTCCCGGCTCGTGCGTCACCTCGTGGGACTTCGCCGCCGCCACCGACCCCTGCAATGCTCTCTTCAGCGACAAGTTCACCTGCGGCTTCCGCTGTGACGCCATCGACGGCTCGGGCGCCAGCCGACTCACCGAGCTCGCCCTCAACCAGGCCGGCTACTCGGGCTGCCTCGCCTCCGTCTCCTAGGACCTCCCTACCTCCAGACCCTCAACCTCTCAAGCAACTACTTCACCAAGCTAATTTTTTTTTTAAGTTTTGTTTTTTAAAATTATTTTTTTATTTATTTTAAATGTTATAAATAAAATATGAATATCTTTAAGTTTGATTTTTTTTAAAACAAACCCGACCCGATCCGAATATCTATATATAATTCGGGTATCGGGTCGGCTCGGGCCGGGCCGAGCTTGGCACTGTTTGCTTTCAGGCCGAGTCAGGCCTATGTGAGACCCGGCCCAACCCGGCCCATTGACAGCCCTAGTGGCATCGGCATTCGCAGTTTTCTTCGTCTTAAACTAATATTGGAAAGTGAAAGTAGAAATGGGGCACAAAAGAGTTCAATCGTGTCAAAGGGAAATGCTTCCCTGATGACCAACCCGACCCATCTGAATTAATAGTATTCACTGGTCACGTGGTACCGATCACGTGATAGGCTGACGTGGCATGTATATTATACCCTAAAGCAGAAGCTCAAAGGCAAGAAGGCAAAAGCATCGCTTCCCGGTAGCCATCGCCATCGGCAATAGCTTAGAAGCATCACGAAAAAGAAACAAATAAAAAAAAATTGAGGAACTGGGCACTACAGTTTTTGTTAGGGATAATGGCACAAATGATCTCTAAAGTTTGATTCGATATGCAATGTGATTTCTGAACTTTTAATTTAACCAATATACAATGTGTTCTCTAAAATTTTAATTTGAACAATATGATCCTTGAATTTCTGATGGGGTTTTGACAAAAATTCAGATGGGTCGGGTTGGTTCGAAGTTATAAAATAAAAAAGAAAAAATAAAAAGTGATGACCCAACCTATGCTTTTGATTTGTTGCATATGCAATTTAGGTCGGTTCGGGTCAGGTTCGGATATTGCACACATCTCTTAGTGTTCGAGTCGAATTAGGTAGCATGGAAATCTGATTTGACTCGACCCATTACTACCCATGCTAATATGAGAAAAATTGCCAAAAAAGATTCTAAATCTATTATAATTGTGTCAATGCAGTTCTAAATATTTTTTTATGTCGATTCAATCCTAAAAATTTTGTATTTATGCCAATTTAGCCAATTTGGCCGATCGGTGTTGATGTGGTAAATTTTTTAATAATATTTTTCTTTTCCTTCTCTTTTTTTCCCTTTCACCTATGGCCGGCGAGGTTCACTAAAGTTCATCCGCCACTGGGCAAGGCCATCGTAGCCGCAGGCTCACCCAACCTCGCCTGGCGAGGCCACCTTCATCTCGCAGCTAACATGCCTTAGCAAAGCTACCTCGCTCACGATCGTGATGGCCTTACCTAGTGGCTAGTGAGCTCTGGTCACATGGGGAACATCTTTTGTTATTTTTACTGCTTGAAGTGATTGTGATGACCACAAAGAAACAACGAATCCCAACTATGGATATATAAGAGCCAAAACTGCTAAGGGCATTCCATCTAGCGTAAGCATCTAGATAATTTGGAATGCAACGTGGTATACTCGAAAGCCCTTGGAAATGCATGGGAAAGAAAGTCAGATTAACCTCGAAAAAAGTAACCCAAAAAAGGATTTCACCTAAAGTTTCAGGGTATGTTCGGCCAAAGATTTCACCCAAAAAAGAAAAATCAAACTCTACCTTATGTAAAGTTGCTAGAGTACAATTAATCTCTAGATTTAAAATCACTACTTTATATACCTGAGATTTGCCATAATTTACAAGGACATTCCGTAGTCTTAGTAAGAGGGGAAAGGGTTAAGGATTTACCTAGTATGAGATATCACATTATTCGAGGAACCTTAGATGCTGTCAGAGTGAATTATCATCAGCAAATGAGAAAGAAAGAACAAAGGAAAAAGAAAAAGAATATATTATTAAAAAAACTTTCACATCATCGTCGACTAGTTAAATTGAATGAATTGGCACAAATATAAAAGGTATAGAGCTGAATTGGTGCAAAAAAAATTTATGACTGAATTGGCACAATTGCAATAAATTTATGACTTTTCTTTGTAATTTTCCCTGCTAATATGTGATGACCAGAAACACCTTCTGTTAAAGGCTAGACAGCTGCTGCGCGGGCTTTGCTGGCAAAAGCCCAACTCATAAGTGGACTTCATACTTCATAGATGTCGAGTTTACGGACAAAATGATGTTGAGTATATCGAAGCCCGGGCCGGTGGATCACCCCCCCAATCAGGTTTTGAAGCTGGACTGATTGCCCTTTTCTTCATTTGACAAAGAAAAACATTTATGACATGAGATAATCCTAACTTTTGACTTGACTAACTCCACGGTGGACGCTCATTGGGGTTGATTACATACATATCCATTTCCTTGAGTTGGACTCACGATCGTTTGATGAGCTGGTCGGATATCAACCTTGTTATCGACAGTATATGTTAAGAAGCACATCAGAAGTGTCTAAAGTTATGTATGGTGCTCATTTTAGAGCCAAAAGTTTTAAACATTCACATAAGTGCCAATTTTTTTTTGAAAAAATAATCACTTAAGTGCCAAACTCGAATTTGCTTGGCCTAAAATTTGACGTGACGTTTTTTTTATTAATATCTGAAGTCGACATGGCTTGCCAAAAGTCCAATCATCAATTAAAAAAAAGCTTTTGAAATAAAATTTTATTAGAAAAATACAAATATAAGTAGGTTTAAACAATAAAAAAAATTAAAACAAGCTATTGTTTTACAAAAAAAAAAAAAAAGGCTGCACAGGCGGCAAGGGTTCGAGGGTAAGCCCTCACTGTTGCAGCCCCTTTATCGGCGAGGCTCAACCAAGGACCAACAACCCTCCCCCCACTCCCTCCCCCCTGCAGCAAGTGAGGCCAGATCAAACAAGGTTCATCGGCCCTTGCTTAGGTCTAAACGAGGGTCATCATTGGTGAGGGTCAATGCCTTCATTGAGGTTGAATCGTTATTTCACGAAGAATTGCGAGTATAAATATTGAAAAAAAAAATCAAGTGAAAGCCTAAAGTGTTCTCATTTTATCAAATAAGGATATAAAGTACACCTGTTATTTTAAAGAAATGCTTGACTAAAGGCATTTTCATCATTTCTTTTATTTATATTCATTTTCTTTTTCCCCAAAAAAAGTGCCTGACAGATAAAGAAGGCTGCTTGAACCATAAAAATTAAATAGATTTAAAAAGAAAAAAAGAGAAGACAAACTGGTCAAACCTACTTCCTTCATGGGAGCGTTCTGCAGAAAGGAAGAATCACACTGGTTGGTATCAGTCACATTTCGCAAAGTCGAGCACGATGACTCATTCCGGCCATAAAAAAAAAAAAAATCGTAAAAGGGGTTTTACGATGATTTGTTGCATGCGACGTGAGGAACACATGACGCACGTGCTCCTAGCATCATCCGTCAATCACACCAAGATTTGCATTAGGACAGCAATCGTATATATCCCAAAATAATATACAGAATTTAGTTCGTCGTATGTTGTAGCAACTGTTTTTTTTTTTTCTCAAGTCAAGAAAACCCAACATTGCATACGCTCATCTCATGCTCGATATGATATTGAAAAGAAGAGGGTAGGCCCCTTAACTTCATGACCAATTAGATCAAATTCATGATTGAAAATAATTGGTAAAAAGCGATTTATCAAGTATCCATTCACTTGGCTAAAAGAAAGAGAGACTGCCTAACTCCAATGACACGGTCAAGGAGGACCGAAAACGGATCACAGGAGATAAACCACCAAAGAGCCATGCAACTTGGCCCTCATGTGCGCCACCACGCAGTCAAATCTTTCGAATATCGTTTAATGAGTGGAGACTAATCAGGTTGGACATGTGCATGCAGTCGTACAAGTGCTGCTGTAGTTCAGGATAATTACCCATTTTCTTAATCTTCTGTGAAAACATCATGGAAGGTTGAAGTGACATGTACTCTAACAATTGTGTGGTTTAGCGTCTTCGTAGGGTTGCGGCTGACTTAGGATGAGCGTGACGTCAATTTTTTTGTTTTTTGTTTTCGCAATATCATAATATATGCTGGTGGACTGCCTCGAGCAAATCTTGAGAAATATCATAATAGACGCGGGTCCTTAGAATGCTTCTCGTTTTGCAGGTTCGGTTCCAGCATATGCTCGAGTTCGACACACTGTGAAGTATGCCGGTGAGTATCGGTTGAGGAGGAGCATCAAAGTGTTAATCAATTGTTTAGAATAGTTGAGACACCTCCAGGAGTAATGTTGTGCAAGTCTCTAGTCTAGTCTTAAGGGAAAATTGACCGATCAATTCTAAACTTGCCGTATGGAAATCTGGATACCCATTTAGTTTTGGATTTTTTTTTTCCAAATTTCGCTAATTTAGCGTTAACATTTGCGTGAAATTCCAATATAATCATTCCGGTTAATTTTCGCTGAAGATCGCCGACGTGACAATGTGTTGTAGGAAGGCTGGGCGATGACTGAACTGCCATGCGAGGGATTTCTGGTGAAATTTGACCAGAATAACTGTATTGGAATTTCATGCAAAAGGTTTAGGACTAAATTGATAAAATTAAAAAGTTAAGAGAAAATTGACATATATACAATAAATTCAGTACTTAATGGATAATTTTGGTGCCATAAATATGGTCAAACAGAACATCTTTGACCAATGCAGTGATGAAATCTACTATGTGTTGGTCGGTTGGTTGAGCGGATTCTCTCTCATCTTCTCCTTTTCCCCTCTTTGCTATGTTGTCCCGCATCAAACCTAACATTGTTTGAGTGAAGAAATGAGCGTACTTGCTGCTTGATACTGTCAACCGGATTGACCGCAACAAGAATCCGCAAAAATATGTCATCTGGGGAGCAAAGTCGGTTGTTATTCTTGTCCGAAAGTTTGAACTATCAAAATTACTTCCACCATTAGGGTAATCAACTGTCCGGGGCGCTAAGTAGATTACCCTAATGAGGTTGGGTTCTATACAATGGTTCTGGTTCATTTCCAGTTTCGGGAACTCGAAAAGAGTTAGGACCGGCTGGTTTGATTCTTCGACACAGCTAATGGTCTTAAGGGGAGATTGTCATGATACTGAAATATGGATGATATAGTGAGCTGTTTAATTATCTGTTTGAACTATAAAATAACATGATTTTCTCTGGAAGTTTTCCTTCTGAGAGAAATTGTTCTCCATAAACTTGGAGAGATAAATTTCATGATTTCGATTTAGCATAAGGACATATTAATTGTCAATATTTGTGTACGGTACTCACTTTGGCATCAATATTTTTTTTGAGATTACTTAAGTGCCAAAATCAGGAAAAAAAAAGATCACCTTAGTACTGACAGTAAGAAATTCCAGTGACCTCACCGGAGTTGGCACTTAAATAATTATTTTTCAGAAAAATTAGCACTTAAGTTATCCAAAAAAACATCACTTTAGTGCCAAATCGGAAAAAAAAATCACTTTAGTGCCAACGGCAAGAAATTCCAACAATCTCACCGGAATCTGCACTTAAATAATTATTTTTAAAAAAAAATTGATACTTAAGTGATTTAAAAAAAAATATTAGCATCAAAGTGAGCGTCATATATAAATATTGACACTTGAGGTGTTCTTTTGCCATTGCGATTCTAATGGCATATGCAAATCTTATATTGAATGACAAAGTTATTGCCAATCTCACTTGCAATTGAGTGATTGGTTTCCTTTCAACTTGGTAAAAACACAAAAAGTAACTTGTGTGATGTCAACTAAGCTTTGGTTAAAATCTCAACTATAAAAGGGTAAAATATCATAGTAATTTTATCATGTCTGCGTAGTGAAAAATAAAGACAAATATATCTTGTAAATATGATATTGCGTTTGCTGTTAAGATCTTCGTATGAAAATCCCAATACTATATTATGACAGTCAGGTTATGGATTCCATCCTGTGATGCTCTAGCTAGTCGGTCTGCTTCCAAAGTAGGTAGACTAATAGTAAGGAAGTAGAAGAAGAGAAGAGTAGCTGATTACATGCTATTGTGGGGCATTTGTTTCCTTCAAAACTCCATGATAAATGAGAATATATTTTTTTTATAGATAAATATTGAGATTTCATTTGTTTGGCGGCTTATGGAAAGCGATTTCTTCTTGCCAAAAGGGAGGCTGTTTTTCCCATGTCTAAATTTGTTGTTTTCAATCCATGGAAAATGTTTTTCGCTGATCAATTTGTTCTCCGCAGTCCACAATTTTCCATAAATAGTTTTTCTTCAAATAAATGGTCTCATGGTTTTTAGACCAATTCCCTGCCGTCTAAGGTTCTAGTACATCTGTACCCTGCGAAGTAAGCCCTGTGTCTGGACCTCTCTCTGGCGGAGCTAATCTTTTCCACTCCTTGGAGTTGGCAAACTAATTTTGGGACATACCAGCAAACCCTTTTGCTCTCAGGTTTCCCTGGTGATAGGAGCGATGAGTTTCCCTGGTGAGCATTAGCCCAAGTGTCAAGATATCTTGTACAGCCCCCCAATGACAAGTAAGTATTGTTTGTGAAAGCGAATCAAACAAGGATCCCTAGGCTTCCTAGAGGCCCACCAGTTGGCATTCACACAGGGATCAGCCAACACTTTCTCCCACAATCATTCACACCATTATCCCCCCAATTATTCAATTCAACATTATTGAACTCTCTGGCATATCCTTTGTGCTTGGTGATCGGTTCCCGAATCCTAACGGCCCCATCCCAGGACCGGGAATCGAACGAGGCGACCAATTTCTAGTTTCCGAAAGCGGGGACCGGACCAGAGGTCTTTGGAACCGGTCCGATCCGGTCCGATTCTCAGGCGATCGAATGAAACTCGTCGCATGTGATTGAAACACATCTTCATATTTAGAAATGTGCAAAAATATCTCTAATAATTCAAGAGTTCAAATGATTTTTCAAAGCTTTTCAAGAAATAATTGTCGATTTGATCCAAGCTGTCCAAGTGGCCGGTTTCACGCTTGGAATAGGAAACCATACTGATAATTACTAGTCCCCAATTTTATGAAATTGGAAATCGGATCAAACCATATTGATAATTACTAGTCCCCGATTTTATGGAATCGAGTCAAATCAGCCTGACCTGATCCGGTTCGGTGCAATCAGTTTTTTTTTTCTTTTTTTGCTCGCCCTACTTTACGCCCCCATCTTTTTCCTGCACTTTCCCATTATTAGTTAAGAAAAAAAATTAAAATGGAGAATGTCAATGCCACACCCACCTACTACTCTTTATGGTGAGCTCATCAAGAAATCGTTTCGTAGTGATGTGTGAATGGTTCCCCAACTTCAACAGCTCATGTCATTGGCTACAAGAAAAAGGCTTGGCTCCACACCCGCCTCCGTCTTTTGACTGTTGAGCCCTTTCACCTACCGCGGATTACATTAGTAAAAATCGATTTGCGACCTGGGAATAAAAAAAAAGAATAATTGGAATACTGAGTATATATACATAGGTGAGGAAGATGGCAGTGGGCGACCCCGTGCACGTGGACGGGACTTGGACGGAGGAGGAGGAGGAAGGAAGGAAGACAGAGTGGAACCAGCTCCATTGATGATGACATTAAACAAGAGATTTCCTAGGATCGAGTGGTTGATTATAAACAAGACGGAAAGGATAAGATAAGCTATGGTACGGTATCGGTGCGATTCGATTCGATTCGGGCGAGGCTAGTTTACAAGTTTCGCCTTCCATTTGAGGGCCAACTCGGAGAGTGCCCTCGTGGAGGACCCGTCCTCGCCGAGCACCTTGGCCGCCGCGTCCTTGAGGCCCTTCATCCGGTTCCGACTCCTCTTCCCTTCCTCGCCCTCCATTAGGCCCTTCACCGCCCTGGCGATCTCGTCCCTCCCCACCAGGCCGGTCTCCTCGTCGGCCCGCGGCCTCAGCGCCACCTTGATGTCCTGGGTCAGCATGAGCGCGTTCATCCTCTGCTCCGCGTAGAGCGGCCAGACGATGAGCGGCACGCCGTTGACCACGCTCTCGAGGATCGAGTTCCAGCCGCAGTGGGTGAGGAACCCGCCGGTCGAGCTGTGGGCCAGGACCTGGGCCTGCGGGGCCCACGACGGCACCACCAAGCCCCTGCCTTTGGTCCTCTCCAGAAAGCCTTTGGGCAAAAACTGGAACGGCTCGTTTTGGCTGTCCACGCTGAAGTAGGTGGCATTGGCCGCTTTGCCGTTGGGCGTCCTCACCACCCACAAGAATCTATGCTCGCTCATCTCCAGTCCCAGAGCCAGCTCTTGAATCTGGTCGTACGACAGGGTCCCACCGCTCCCGAACGACACGAACAGTACCGAACCGTTGGGCTGGCCGTCCAACCACCTTAGACATTCCGACCCGTCGGACTTGCTGCTCTGCTCCATGTTCACCAGCGGCCCCACCGGGTAGACCGGCGGCTTCCCGGGCTCTTCCCGTTTCAGGTACCCGACCGCCCCTGGCTCGAGCTCCTCGAAGCTATTGAGAAGGATCCCCTCCGCCAGCCTGTACCGCCTCGCGTGGTGGAGGACCCACTTGTAGGCGTCGTTGCGGCGGTCCTGGACCGGGTCGAGCAGGTCCTTCCCGTGGACGGGCACGCAGCCGGGTATTTTCACCGGCTCGGGCAGGTCCCTGTACTCGCAGGAGACCTCTTCATCCAGCGTCGGCAAGTGCAAGAAGAGCGACAGGCACATGGCCGTGGCGGGGAAGAAAATGTAAGGGGCGACGTCGAACTCCTTGGCCACGTCGAAGGCGTCGGTGCCGAAGAGGTCGGCGACGAGGGCGACGAGCCGCGTGGACTCCACCAGCCTCCGTAGCTCGTCTCGGAGGGAGGGGAGGGAGCGAGCTACCGTGAGGGCAATGATGGTCTCGATGCGGGTGGTGTCGGCGGGGAGGTCGTCGAAGCCGACGGGCGGCAGGAAGGCGTAGGTGATGGAGGGAGGGAGGGAGTCGAGGAGGGACCTCTGGGCCTTGGACGGGGAGCCGTCGTTGGGAATGACGAAGGTGACCGCGAAGCTGTGGCGGCGGACGAGGCGCTTGGCGAACTCGACGAGAGGGATGAGATGGCCCATGCCCGGCGTCGGCACGACGGCTATGTGGGGCGTGGCCTTGGTTGGTTCCATGGTTGACGATGGATGAAGAGGAGCTGAGCTGAGCTGAGTGTCGTCGTCCTCGTCGGGTTGTCGGATTAGATAGAAATGGCCAAAGGCAGTCGAGGGGGGCTTTTAATAGTATATACTTTCTCGGTTGTCCAATTCGCGTTTTCGTGGTGGTGGTGGTGGGTCGGTTTCCCTGGCTTGTGTGTGCGGGAGTTTTTATAATGAACTGATGGAACCAAACGGGTTTGGGTACCGATTCGTCACGCTGGCGCAAATACTTCTAAAAGTCTCTCTGCATTCCATCGTTGATCATTCTTAGTCGCACAGGGATTAATCGGATGCTCTAAAAGCTTCCATCACTTCCCTCCCGACAAAAACAAAAGGAGAAGGGGAGGGGAAAAAAAATTTATCTGGACGGTCGTTCAAATAAATTTTGCGATTGGAGAGAGGTGGTGTTTGTTTCCTTGTGCGGGAGCTTTAAATCGGAATGGCCGATGACGATGATGGGCTGGAATTGTAAGTGCATGTGGAGTTGAATTATTGTATTTCCGAAGGAGGACGTCTCTCTCGGGGACGTGGGGGTCACCAAGTTCTAGGCCTCTAGCTCTTGCCCCGTTCCACGTCGGTGCTGGTGGCGACGTCAGGTCCTGCGTCATGCCTGCGTCACCATTGGAGCTTTGTCTTTTCAGTTTTTTTTTTTTTGCTTTTCTTTTCTTTTCTTTTCTTTCTTGTTGTTTTGCTGGGGTCCAGGTTCATTGGTTTCTGTCCTAACAGCTTTTGTCTGACCCAAGACACTAATTAATGTGGATTCTCGCTGAGGAAAGCACGCTTGGGAATCTAATCAATTAAGAATCGGAAGAAAAAGAAAATCGGGGCTTGATTCCTTCTGTACTCGAGGAGGATTGTCAAATTGAATTATTCATCTTGATTCGGTGATTACGGGGAAAAAATGGGTAAGAGAAAATTTAAAGTAAGAACGGATGAAATCGCTTATCCTCCTATGTATCGTTGACAAAATCGTAGTTTGAAGCAATAAAGTTCGCGAACTATGCGGTACCTTGGCCTGTCTAGGCCATGTAATTCATTGACTCACGAAACCTGGAATCGAAGAGCATTATTAGAAAGAAAGAAAGTTAATTTCAGATGGTTTACGACTATTTCATGAGAACGATGAGCAAAATCAAGGTCCGAAACCTAAGATCACGCATTTATTTATATGGAGAATAAGGCAAGGCTGTATAAGCGAGACTTGCTATTCCTTAAGTTAATGAGGGATTAAAGTCGGATGATGTCGAGAGTGCACAACAAAAGTTCAATACCTGCACCTGGGTCAATTGTGCCCTATGTAGCATAGACACCGACATCGACATCGACACCGACACGCGACACGACACGACACGGCGACATGGCATTTCTCAAAAATAAAAAATTCCGACACGTCGAGGACACGTTGTATTAAATATATTTTTAAATATAAAAATAATAAATAAAGTCAAAACGTGTGTCATATACATTAATTTGAATCGAAGAGGGCAAGCTTCTATTTATGTGAAGTTTGATAAACTCAGGAGCTTTTTTTGTCGAAAAGGTCATTTGATTCGTATTATAAAGTCAAAAAAAAATATTATATGTGCTTCTAAGTAAAACAAATTTCAAAGGGCTTGAGATGGGTTAAAAACCTAGTCAGGTGGGAGAGTATTATGAAATTGCGCTTTAACAACCCAATCCGTAATCTTGTTTAGGGTCCGTGCACAATGGGTTAGCCGTAGCTTTTCACTTTTGAAAACAAGTCTGAGCACTCCTTGATCAACTCTTGTATTTCCCATGAGACTATATCTATGTCTTGGAGCATTTTGACCAAATAGATGCTGTCTGACTTCAAATCTATCTCTTCAAACACTATATCTGCAAACCCATGTGAATTCAAGCACTTCAAAGCATCCAACAGAGCTAGGGTTTCAGCATGAAGGGAAAATAGAACATTCACAGACCTCGCTGCTCCTTCAACCAATAGGCTAGAGGAGTATCTGCATACCCATGCCACCGCGCCATTAGCTTCTCCCTCCATGAACGCTCCATCGAACGTTAATTTTCAAAGCTCCCGAGCGCAATGGAAACCAAGAAGTATATGAGATCTCCTTATTTTTCCTTTTTTCTATGGATTTCGAGCTCTATCTAATGAACTTCTCCTTCATTGCACACATTTCCGTGATCACTTCAAAACCGACAAGGTTCCAAAATTTTTTCTTTTTTTTAATAGTCATGTCCAACACGCTAGACACACGAGGGACACGCGTCCGACACGCGTTGACCGAGTGTCGAAATCCCGACACGCGGTCAACGAGTGTCGGACGGGTGTCGACGAGTGTCGGACGAGTGTTGGTGTCCGACACGATACGCACACCTAATAGAAATGTCGGTGCTACATAGATTTGTGCCATTTGTTGAGGGTGCGTAACAAAAGTTCAATACCTTCATTCGGGAAGAAATTTAAAAAGGAGCTCAACTTCGAACTTGTTGCCATATCCATTTTGACACACCTCATTCAGAAGCTTGAGCCAATGAGTTCTGAGCTAACTAGGTTATATTAACTAACTACTCAATACCACGTTAATTCTTCAATTTTGAATTTTTCTAACGTAACTCATACGTGCATCTCGATAGATAATAGGCATTATGGTATATGGTAATCCTGCTTGTTTTTTTTATTATCCCACTAATTCTTGCTGGAGACATTTGTGTTTCCTTCCTTCATGGAGTTATAAATGTTAATTCCGGCCTGTGATTGGTGAAACAAACATTGATCAAGTGCTCTTGTTTTTAATAATTATGTTGTCACATGCCCTGCAAGCTAGTAAGATGGTATCATAATTATTGCATGAGATAATTTCTGGCAGAGAGGTAGGAAACTCATGCGATCTACTTCGTCACCAAGATGAATATGTTGGCCATGGAACACACCGCGTCTTTGGCTCTATTTGTTTTTGCAAAAAACGAATCATTAGGAAAATGTATTAAAAACGTAACTGCTTATATCGTTGATAAAAATAAATAAATCAAAAATATTTTTATTATCCATGAAAATATTTAGGGACGAAAGTATCTTTTATTAGATAATTCATTTAATTGATACAATTAATCATGTTGAGAACATTATTTTTAAAATCTTTTTTTTTCACGAAATAAACTGCACATAAATACCCACGTGACACCTAGGTTTTTGGGTTGTTCTAGGGCTTGAGTACAAAAATCCCCTTCCTCCGTTTTCTCCGTTACTCACATTCTTGTTTTTTACATTCCCGACAAAGTCATTCATCCTCACGAGAATCACACTGTCCCGATGGCGTTGTCGAAAGAATTTAATGAACACGTTTGGTTTTTTCCCCCAATGATTGTCCCTCTTGCCGTATGAAGGTGGTAAGCGTCCCTCGATACGTACGATGTTTGTCTAGGAGCTAGCTACCGTTTTCTCTTTTCGTAAAGCCTGACGCAAACTGGGAAAGATGACCACGTAAATTTAGAGGATACAAGTGCACAATCTGTTTTTACGAATTTGAACCGTCCCTCGATTGAGTCTTTAATGTTTTACTTGTGGTCAATTAGGTCATCAGCAATGACTAGTTAATCGAGTCATTCACATGTGAAAAAAAAAAAAATTGTGCGATTGAGTCTTGACGTTGCCTCGGTTAGGCGCTCGATGTCAAAAATCTTAGGTGGCCTTTTCTTGGTGCGACCGCGCGTCTAGTGGCGAATGATGCAGCTCCCTCTCTACCTGTAAACAACTTCGTTCAAGATTGACTTCCCCTTCGAGACTCCCAAACTCTCCAATTAGGCAAACCTTAACCACGCGATAAATGAAACTTGAGTTCCAATCCTCTCGGAGATGTTGTCTCGCTGTTGAGAAAGTCCCATTGCCGCATGTTCTCCGGGGAAATGGAGGAAGATTGAGAAGAATCACATTCCAAATTGCGCAAAAAAAAAAACACACACACACACACACATTTGCCATACCTGGATCCTGGAGGATCTAACCGACTGAATGGAAATTCAAGGAATGCGATCAATCGCTGGCCAAAACATTTAAGCACATGTTTAGTGAATCGAAAACGAAAAGTTAAGGATCGATCGACCGGCCCAAATGATGAGGACTAATTATGCAATTATCTTAGATAATGACGTAAAGACACGTATAATGCAGCTTTTATGCTTTGTCTTATTAGAATTCAATGAACCAGGACGCTTCAATGTGCGTTCACACTCTTTAACCCACGGTGTGAATGAATTGGCACGAGCATAGAATGATCTACCTCGAATTGACCATGACATAAATTAGGCGTCTCAATTGTTAATCATATGTTTTTTTTTTTCCCTTTCCGCGCCGGCTCTCCCAAGCTTCTCACTCTTTAATATTTCCTTGAGCATTCTTCGAATTGATGCTCGGTTGACTTACTAATTTCTCCATTAAAAACACAATAATCTCATGACACAAAAAAACACAATTATCTTGTACTTATCAATTATATAAGGCGAACCGGGGTTTTCCTAATCTTTTAGTCAACCGCTCGTCTAAGTTCTTTGGTAAATATTCTGATTATGGACCAAAGAATGAGTTTGAAAATTCTTAAGAAAAATAAACCGACGTAACTTGATAACCACCTTCAAACCCTCAAAAGTTCGACAGGATGATCAATTTGTATTCTTAAATATTTTTACATTTTTTCAATCGAGTACATCCAATTAATTTTGGCCAAAAATTATTGACGGGAATGCCAGCCATCCTACGTGGCACAGGTGGAACTGAAGTTGACGTTATATTTCGATAAATTTTGGGTTTTTATTATTTTCTTCTTTTCTTTTTTAAGTTTTTCTTTCTTTTATTTTTCCTTTAATTTTGGCCGGCTAGGGTCTTTGCCGGCGAGTGGGGAGGAGAAAAAGGAAATGGAAAAAAAATGATAAAAATATAATTAGAAATTGAAATTATTATTTTTTAAATTGTAAAAATTCATCATGTTAACTCCCACCATGCTATATAGGATATGCATGGTGTCCACGTCGACAATTTTCGCTCCAAATTGGCTAGATAAACTTAATCGATAAAATGTGAAAATGTTAAAGACTAACTTGATCAAATTGAAAGGTTTAAGATCGAATTTGTAACAATACAATAAATTTAATATTTTTCATGTGCTTTTCCAAAAGCAAAATACATTATCATGTCGTCGTTTTCATTCCAGAGAAAGCCCGACACCGCAGATGCCGTCGCGGCTTGGGATTGCCCCTGGGATTAAAGTAAAGAGCAAGAAAGTGCAGATGTCGATACGGGTTCGTAGAAAAGTCTATGCAAACAATCTGGAAGGCCCCCCCGTACAGTCGATGATGGCGACGATGATGAGAAGATGATGAGAGGATGATGCACGAAGGAGGTGGGGTTCGTCGGTCCTTTTCAGCCGATGGGGGGGGGAGGGGGGGCCGTCGCCCTCCTTGGGTGGAGTCTCAGATCATCATCGCGACTTTAACGTCGCAAATGATTTTCCAGGAAACTTTAGTTTGCGACGTTTTATCCGGTAACATTCACGAAGTGCGCAAATTGTCGCATTCATGAATGCTTGGTCAAGCTCTTCTAGAGATTTGTCGAAGAACTTGGCCTTGGGATGACGTTTTAACTTCGATTTTTTCACGGTTACGTTTGTTCGAGTGAGAAATTCTTCGAGAGTCAGTTTTCTGGACTCTTGCGAGTTTAGTTGGCTAAAAATAACTGGACTATGAGAAATCACTTACCGTCGAAGAAAATATGGATGTCAAAAGTTGGGGAAATAAATTCTCCCGACCCCTAAAAGGGAAAAATAATTTTCCTATATAGTAAAGTTTCCCTCGAAACAAACATGATTCTTATCAATTTGGTTGCGCTCGAAAATTTGGGTTTTATTTAACGCGAAACATTGTAAATCATTTCATAATACATCAAACTATTAACATTTAAACTAATACTTGTCCATAAGTTTTCGAAGTTTGAAATGCTTCCTTTTTTTCTAAAATTTCAGAAAGCGAGCCATGCCCATGAATTAATTATAATCGTGCATGACAGCACTTTTGCTCTGAAAATCAATTTTCGGAGCCAAAAAATGCTGCAAAAATAAAAATAAAAATGAAGTTGCACAATCAAACGGATTTTTGTTTCAGAAATTGCGTTGCCAAGTAAATTTCTGTTCTAGAAACACTTTTGAAGTAGAAATTCTATTTCAGAAGTGTCGCCATGCATGCTATAAACTTTCAAGTCCCTGCGGATGGATTATAACTTTTCCCTCCCTTCAGATTCCTTGTGTTCAACTCTAAAAATTAGATTATTTGCAATAATCAATAAATTTGATCTTGGAAAATTCTCCACTTCTGTCTTATTCAGTTGGCCGACCATAACGTATGAGTTCACATTTATAAGCCGCTGCTTGTGTCGGGGCAACTAATGGTTAAAATTTTCTGTCGACTACTCCCAAAACCAGTTTCTAGTTGCAACTGTGCAACTACCTTAAATGATTTCTCCCAAGTGCACGCCTCAATAAGGTAATAACGAAAATTACATAATTTGATGGTTACTTAATTTTATTGTGGGAAAAATGAAAAGAAAAAGAGCTTCATGCACGGAAATCTTTTTTTTTTCCCCCCATTTTGTTGACTATAATCTCTCTCAAATCTTTACCAAAGGGTGTCATGATATGTCTTCTATCTAGGGCAAATTTCAAAAGCCCTCCCAAATTAGATGCTTCGTTTTCGAAATGCCTATCCGTTTTGGGACTCCAAAGCATTCCGCCATGTTCTGAACGTTCGTGACCACATCGCCGGCGGTAGAGGCACATTTTAACAAGATTACACGTGCGAAGCGTTACGAAAACGAAGCATCGAAAACCCGACTTTCTTTCTATTTGTGGGGGCTGTACCTAATCTTTGTGTTTGAGATGAACCATGCTTTTTTTATTTATTTATTAAAACTGATACATGGCATTGTTGATTTGATTGATCGATACCACCAAACAGAAAACTTTCATCATTTGACGCGAGACTAGCACTTAGTCGAGGGAGGTCATTGGGCCCCGGAAATCTTGCGCTAGATCTCTTCTTGTGGCCCATTTAAGGGGACTAGCCCCGCTCGCGGATTGACCAACCATATCTACGCAATTAAGAGGGATCCAATCTATCGAACCGGAATTCCTTCTTCTTCTTTTTTTTTGGGGATCGAACCGATTTAATACGCTCCTTGCCGGTCCTTTCTCCTTTCTTCAATTAGGTTTGGTTACCATCTGTTTATCGTTTATGTGATTGGCTTACATGTCGCGTGTAAAGAAAAAACCTATTGATAACTCGAGCAAGAGCGATTGAATTAGCTATAGTCATATATATATATATATATATATATGTATATATGTGGCAATGCTCGAGTCATAGGGAATGAGATTCCATATTGAGGAGAGAGTGAAATGACCGAGACTCCGTTTGTTTCGTGAACAATTAAATGATATGAAAAATATTTTTTTTTGAAAAAACTAGCTTGTGTTGCTACAAAAATATTGAAGAAAAATTATTTTCGGCGTTCACCAAATATTTAGTTATAAATTATTTTCAATAATGTAAATTTTTTATTGATTAATTATTTTAAGCAATATAAAGTACTATTTTTAGAAGAAAAAAAATGTAATCATTCATTTTTTGCGAAACAAAGGAAGACCGAGTGAAATATGAGTTTGGTTTCACTGCCTGTTTGGTTGGATTATCTTTCGGATTATCTTTTGTTCCGTCGTTAGTGATTTGTTTACATATAACTTATACGAGAAAAAAGACCACCCTTATCCACACGAGTGAATTTTCAGAGGCTTTGAAAGGGACCCAAAAAAAAAAAAAGAGGAACAAAGGACAAAAAAACATGACATGCATTTCGTTAGAGTTTTTAGACTAAAAAAGTCTCACTGCATTAGTAGAGAATCGATGGCTGATCATGAAATAAAACCGAATTCGGAAAACAAATGGGAGAAAAAGAAAGTCGCATGTTCTAATTTTTTGGTTGAAACCTTAAAATTTCGCCGGGCTTTTGGTTGGGTAGAAATTGTTCGATTAATCCTAAACTTATTGAACTAATGTCAATTTAATCATAAACTTTTACACGAAAATTCAATATAGTTTTTCAACCAATTTAGTTGAAATAGCGATAGCAAGAATTGGACCGCCACGTCATCGACTTCTAGAGAAAAATGAACAGAAAATTTCACGCCAAGGGATAGACTAAATTGGCTAAATTGAAAAGATTATGACATAATTAGCATCCGTATAATAAGTTAGGTCTGATTGGGGTAATGTTTTAACTTTAGCATATTGATGCAAATGTCTTATATTTCTTTGTCCATATAAATATTTCAAAAAACTAGAAAAGAATGATTTTAGGTGTTGGGGCGCAAAATAAAGTTAAAGCAAAAGTTAACAGTCAAGCCACCACGCAAGAAAGTTAAGATATGCCCTATCTTTTTTGCGAAAACTGAATAATTTAAAAAATATTTTCTTAAAAAAGATCGTTCATATTGCTTAAAATAATTATTTAATAAAAGCATTTTCAATATCGACAACAATTTATGTCCAAATATTTTTTTTATGGATAGTGAATTTTTTTTGTTTATTTATTTTTGTAAGAAATGTCAGCGATCAAGTTTAGTAAAATATTTTTTAAATCATGTATTTTTTGCGAAATAAATGAAGCATAAATGTTATGTTTATTTTATGTTCCTATTCAACACGTCATTTTGGTGGATGAAATTAAAATGCTTCGACCTATAAGAAAAAGAAGTTCCCTGTGGAAGTAGAATTTGAGACCCAAATCATCGACGTCTTTATTTTTGTTCTTTTTTCTCTCTCGAAACAATCTTCCAATGAGTTGCCACCTCTCGTTTGAGTTGGTTATCAAATTAATTGAATTTTTTTTTTCAGTTGCCAATTTTTTAAAAAT
This sequence comes from Psidium guajava, assembly GCA_016432845.1. Classification (NCBI taxonomy): domain Eukaryota; kingdom Viridiplantae; phylum Streptophyta; class Magnoliopsida; order Myrtales; family Myrtaceae; genus Psidium; species Psidium guajava. The sequence goes on from CM028232.1 coordinate 2,301,433, forward strand.
AGATTTGCTTAATCAGGGGAAAAATTGACAAGTCACTCGAATAGAGGTTGGTAATCTTATATACTAATTGGTACTTTAAGGTGCTAATAAGAAAATTAAGTAGAAGTTGGTAATTACAAATGAAAATTAATTTTATCAGGTATGGTAGAAATCTTGATAATTTTAAAAACATATGAGATAATTGTTGGTAACTTAGGCTCCGTTTGTTTCACGGAAAACAACTTTCTGGAAAATGTCTTCTGGATTTTCTAGTGTTTGGGTGGGGGAAATAGGCTAATCCTAGAAAACATTTTCCTCTTATGAAAAAATCTCTTTGAAAAGTGTGGAAAATATTTTCCTCACCTTTTCTTCCTTATTTCTTTCACATTTCTTTCTTTTTCTTTTCTCGTTCTTCCTCCTTCAGTGATGTTCCTTCCTCTACCGCCGCCGGCTGCCGGCTAGTTGCCACCACTCGCCAGTCGCCAAAAATCAATTCCTTGACAAACGACGGAAATTAGTTTCCGGTTCATTTTTAAGTATTAGCCAAACACTGAAAAATATTATTATGTCCTTGAAAAATGACTTTCTGAAAAATATTTTCCGAGAGTATCATATTTTTCATGAAACAAACGGAACCTTAATAAGTATTAACTGTGCAAAATCAGTTAGTAATTTAATCATAAAAAAATTGATAAACAAGGCAAATAAAAATGAGAACTTTAGATACGTTAGTTTCTAAAAAAAATTAACATTTTTAGAAAATATTATTAAAATCATATTCTAAGACAAGGACAATATTTATTTTTTTGTTTTTGCCTGAAATATGAAAATGAGATGGACACTATTTTCTGTCATCTAGAAAGAAAAAACTTAATTTATTTACCTAAAATGACACGTGCTATTCGAGTTAGACAAGGTATACCTAGGCATCGGGGTTTCTAGAGCGCGGTTGTTGGGAACCTGATCATGGGTACTAGCGACTCGATCTTAGCATTGATGGACATGAGCTCAGTGACGATGGCTTATGCACGAGACCGGGCTAGGTCACCTTGGACCCAAGCACGGGTAGTCAAGGGACCAACTTGGCGGCCGAGAAACTAGGCTTAGCCTTTATGGACCAAGCTCAACGTGACATTCCTAGATTAACTCACTTGACGTATTATGCATTTTGACGTATCTCATACTGAGCCTCATGATTTTGTCCATTGGTGTGCAGGCAATTACTTTCCTAGGAGGTCATCCATCTTGGTAGTGCTTCCAAAGTACGCTTCAAAGCTTAAGAATTATCGTTACGTCAAAAGACACTTTTATGAGTTAATTCTAGTTCACACACACACACACACAATCTCTATATTTAGAGCACAATATGGTTCATTCCCACCCCTTCATCATCTTAGAGGTCTGTTAGAAGCTGTTTCTTGTTCAAGGCAACTCTAACCTAGCATCAGTCCCTGCCCTTGCCGAATCAAATCATTGCAGGCCCACCAGCTTCTACATGGTTAGTCTCCAAACCACACACCTAGTAGGGGGTCCCAATCTAGTATCATATTGTGACCTCTAGATTAACTCATTTGAGATATTGCCCGCTGTAGTGTCTCGCACCGAGCCTCGTGGTTTTGTCCTTTAGCGTATAAAGAGACACTTTCTCAAGAGATTATCCATCTTGGCAGTGGTTCCACCTAAGAACGTTTAGCTTTGAAGTTCTAAAGCTAAATATTGCCGTTACATCAAAAAAATACATCTATGAGTTAATTACAACTTATTTGTGTGTGTGTGTGTGTGTGTGTAATTGCTCTCATCCTGTTCGGTGTACAGTATGGCGCATTCTTGCCTCTTTCACCATCTTAAAAGCTTGCCAGAAACCACTTTTTATCCAGGCCTCTCTAGCTATGGTAACCACTTCCCACCCTCGTTTGACTTAGTCATTACTTAAACCTAGGTTAGAGCACTGATGACTTAGGCCAAGAGTCGGGTATTTGGCCATGTTTGTCAGGGCCTTCCGTAGGCATCGAGGTCTCGAGAGACTTTAGTGCAGCAATTATGGACTTGGGTTAGGCCTCAACGGACCTTGCTGTGGAACACTATTGCCTTAGGCGTAGGGAGTGAAGTAACTAAGTATGGCAGTCAAGGACCCGAGCACGATCACCGAGATCATGGGCATAGTCATTGGGGACTCAAGTGTCACGGGCCGGTTGCGGAGGGCCGACTCGTGCGGTGACTTGGCGTCCTTCGATCGATGGAGCGCCCAAGCTAAGCATGTTTTAACTCGGATCGCGTAGAGAGAGGAATTCTAGAGAGAGAGAGACTCTGGGAGAATGCCTTTGTATTTTATGTCGGTTTTCTGTCGGTTGATTGAAATGAAAAGGAGGAGGCCTCTTTATATAGTAAAGGGCCTCAGATTACAACCGTTAGATCTCTCCTAGATCTGATAGCTCAGAATTCATCTACCGACTCCCTAACCATCGTCATAAGTACGAAACATTCTGGAAACTAGGGATATTTACAATATTACCCCTCTCCGGAGTATTCTAGAAACATATAGAAAAAACCCTAGAAAACCCTAGGGGACCCAGACATAGCAAGTCCTGGGGTATCTCTTGGCTTGATGATCGACCGGCTGGGGCACGAAGGCCTCGGCCCGTGTCATTCTCCCACACCCATTCGAGCGCCGCCCTCGGTGCTCCTCGCTTGGGGTCGAACTTTGCAGCAACAACTTTGTTTTGGTTGCCCGCCTCCTTTCCTCGAGTCGTCGGCTTCCTTTGGTTTCTGTTTTTGCGTCCACGAGAGCGCTTTTTCTTCGGCTTCGGGACCTGAGTCTTGGTCGGTGTCTCGACCGCTGTATGAGTCTTCAGCAACTCCTTCTTTGTTTTAGCCGCTCCAAGGTCTCCCATCTCCGGAAACAGCACATGGGTTGACATCTTGTTTTGGGATTTTGTGGTCAGCTCCCACTCTTTTTTCGGCTTTTGCACTAGTCGGAACCCGTGCTTCGGTTTGGTCGGCATCAGATTTCTTCGCTTGGCATCCACGAATCGGATCGTGGAGATGCGTTTTGACTCCTTCACCTCGGTGCGCAGGCTCACCACGGTCGGGCATTTTTGGTCGGTTATGATGATTGACTTGGTTCTCAAATCGATTATAGCTTCAGTCCTGTCAAAGAAGTCCATCCCCAAAATCATGTCATAGTCGTCGAGCGGGATTACCTCGAAATCGAGTCTGTCTGTCCAGTCACCGAATTTAATCTTAACACCTCGAGCAACGCCGGTAGCCGGTATATCATCCGTGTTGACTGGTTTGTACCAACGATCGGATGGATCGATGCGAAGTTTCAGCCACTTCGCCGCCTTGCTCGAGAGGAAAACATTAGTCGCCCCCATGTCCACCAAGGCCTAGAGAGGCTTTCCATACACCTTGACGTCCACGAAGTATAGAGTTTGTGCGCTCGGGGATGGTTTGGGAGGTGAACCAGGCCGCACGGTGTTGATCTTCTGGATCGTACCGAGCCGCACTTCCCTCGGTTCTTCTTTTTTCTGCTCCTCCTTTTTACCTTTCTTGGTAACGATGGAGTATAGCGTTTTGCCTCGATTCTTTTTAGGACAAAGCTGTATCCAGTGGCCGCTTTTGCAGATTCCACACGGCTGCGAGGGAGGATGCTTAAACCTGTCCTCCTGGTTGAAGTAGTTTTGGGGTCGGATACCCCGGTGTTGATAAGAAGGTCTGGATGAACCTTCGCCCTAGTTTCTTTCTCTTTCACCATGGTCTTTTCTACCACGGTAGGAATCGACTTCTTCGTCCCTGCGCTCCGCGCCACGATCAGACTTCCACCCGTTGCGCTTGTGCTTGGATAGATCGGCCTTGTGAAAATCGACCAACGACTCGGCCATGGAGATGCTTTTGTAATGCTTTTCACATCCCGTCGCCTTAGCTCGAGCTGCGCCCACGGCTTGAGTCCGTCCATGAACGCTCCGAGTGCCTCCTCTTCACCCAGATTGGGGATTTAGAGTTTGAGCTCGGAAAACGCCTTCACGTACTCCTGGATTGTTCCTTTCTGCTCCAAGCAATGCAGCTTGCTGCGAGCTTCTTGGGGAGCATGCTTAGGGTAGAAATGATTCCTGAGCTCTTGGATAAACTCGTCCCAGGTTTCTATATAGCTGGATGAGCCTTTCCTCGCCTCATTGAGCATGAATCGCCGCCACAACATGCCGTTATCAGCGAGATATAATGAAGCAACTCGTACCTGAGCCGCAGTGTCGCTTATACCCATGGCCAAGAAGTACTGCTCCATGCTCCAGACGAAGTTGTCCACTTCTATTGCTGATCGCTCGCCTTTGAAATCCTTCGGCCTCGGCACGTCAATCCTCGGGGCGTTTTGAGTAGTGGTTGCACCGTTTGCGATGCTGGTTTTGCACAAGACCAGCTCAGTTTTGAGCCCTTGAATCTCCATCTTCAGCGATTCAATCTCCGCTTGATGGGACATATCATTTTCCTGTAAATCGAGCTTCAAGGCTTCGATCGAAGCCTCGAGAGCTTCATCTTTCATCTGAAGCGGACCGATCGCTCCGTTCATCACGAGGGAGAAGTCGTCGCGAAGCGTCCTATCGACTTCGGCGATCCGATTCTTGACGTCGTCAAGACCATCGACCAGCTCCATCATCGTGGCTCTCATCTTGGAGAACTTTTCGTTGAGCGCGGCTAACGCTTCCGCTGACTCTTCGCGTCGTCTTGATCTTCCACGTCTTTCCCGTGGCATTATCTCTTGGGGGTTTTCTGCCTCCACGATGTTGGTTTGAATTTCTTCTTGGTTGGCCATGCTCTCGACCAGGTTGACGCTCTGCGATCTCACGAACCGTCGTCTCTACGGGGCTGCTCTGATACCACTTGTCACGGGCCGGTTGCGGAGGGCCAACTCGTGCAGTGACTTAGGCGTCCTTTGATCGATGGAGCGCCCAAGCTAAGCCTATTTTAACCCGGATCGCGTAGAGAGAGGAATTCTAGAGAGAAAGACTATGGGAGAAGGCCTTTGTATTTTATGTCGGTTTTCTGTCAGTTGATTGAAATGAGAAGAAGGAGGCCTCTTTATATAGTAGAGGGCCTCAGATTACAACCGTTGGATCTCTCCTAGATCTGATGGCTTAGAATCCATCTACCGACTCCCTAACCACCGTAATAAATATGGAACATTCTGGAAACTATGGATATTTACAATATTACCCCTCTTCGGAGTATTCTAGAAACATATAGAAAAAACCCTAGAAAAACCCTAGGGGACCCAGACATAGCAAGTCCTGGGGTATCTCTTGGCCTGATGATCGACCGGCTGGGGCACGAAGACCTCGGCCCGTGTCACAAACATGATAGTTGGGGACTTGGGCATCGAGATCTCGGTCCAATCTCTATGGACCTAGGCCTCGACATAGGAGCTAGGAGCCTGGGCTTGGACTCGGGTGATTTTGGCATGGGAGCCAAGTAGCTAGCCATGGCCGCATGGTGGATTAAAGGTGCCAATGACCTCGGTGCGAGAGCTAGGCACTCAGGCTTAAGCGTTCGGGTTTCATGCCCAAGTGCCAAGGTTTATGCTCTAAGTGCCAATTAAAAAAAATAGGAAAATGATTTCTGATTCTTAAAAATGGAAATAATTTTTTCCTCAATTTAGGCATAAGATGTCCGTTGACTGATTATCCGAAATGATCCAAATACCAAAAGTCAAGGAAAATGTTTTTCGACTGAATATTCTCCATACACAAAAATGAAGTCTTAATAGTAGATTGATTGAAGGCATTGATAAGAAAAGTAAATAGAAGTTTATAGAAGATAAGAGAATTTTTTCTCGTCAAAGCTAAGAGAACTTGATAATTTAACACACTCAAATAAGAAAAAGATAAATAAACATTGGCAAGCAACTCAAGTGAATGTGGGTAAACCAAACTAGTTCATTACCTATTGAGGGAAAAGCTAGTAAACAACACAAGTAAAGGTTAGTTAATTTATATAAGAGTTCATTAATTTATGGCGTTTGGAAGAAAAACAAATAAAGGTCAGTGTGTCAGTGAGATAAGAAACTTTGAGATTTGCGAAAAATTGAGTAAATGTTTGTAAGTAACTCAAATGATAGTCGAAATTATGAACTTGTTGACAATGTAATAAAAATAAAAAGTTGGGAAGTCGCCAGTAAATATTAGCAAAATCGTATAAGAGTGGCTAAGCTTGAGATGTTGGTAAAAAACAAATAAAATTTGACAAAAGATAAGAAAATTTGGTAATTTGTAAACTTTCGAAAAGTAGGCAATTTCTTAAGCATGGATAAGTTACCTTGCAGTAACTAGGATATAAAGTCATTCGTTAACTTTTCTATTAATAGCTTTCGACATCTACTAATTCTCACAAAAGTTGATATTTTTGTTGGACCAGATATAACTATGAATTGGATGTAAGATTATCTTATATGGCGTTTGGGTAACTTGAAATTCTGATTTCTCCCTATACGACCCGGATAATAATAAAAAAAATTACTGCCTAGGAGGTAGGATATACCTAGAAAAGATAACGATCATGAAAATTGAAAAGAAAAGAAAGCGAAGAGATGATGGAGGAGAAGCCATTTTTTTTTTTTTTTGCTGAAATCGCAAGAGATCCATCCATGGAGGAGAAAAAGAGCAAGCGTGCATCAAGCGATGATCCTGTCCCATGGTAGTCTTATCATACCGCCAAGCTCCACAGTCGAAGACCAGCCCGCGAGCTCCACCGTCGTTTCACATCGGAGCTCTGCTTAGCCGTCGTCCCCAACTCTCTCTCTCTCTCTCTAGACCCCGTAGGATTGACGTGGTATAATGCTCTAGATCTTAATGTGAGACTCGCGGCCTTGGATCCAATCTATATCCTATTCGACCTTATCATATTGAAAAAAAAGAAAACCATAGGTTTTGTTTGACGGAACAGGGGAATGGTTCTGGCATACAATGAAACACTGCTAACCAAGGGTACTCGTATCACAGATAAACACAAAGTACCCTGCTTGAACAGTAGTGGCTAACGACAGGTAAATGATTTAGCATAGCCTTGGCATTAGCATACTCGACATCCGCCGAAGGCTCCAAAGATAGGACATGGTTAAACAACTCCATATCACATCATCCATCGAACATAGGATGCAAAAGGGTCGTTCTCCCTATCATATCCTATGCAAAACCCGAAAGACCAAAGCCGGCCTTTTAGGGCACCTGTTCTGACGAATATAAGTGGATCAGAAGATTATGCAGAGAGTCGGCAATGGCAGAGTTTATGTCTACCGCGTACCTTCAGAAAATACACAGAAAGAGTTTCCATTGTCAACAAGATGAATGGAATGAGCGCGACACGCAAGAGAACATGGTGCAAGCTAGGAAGGAACAGAGATGGACACTGTCGACTTATTTATGTGACAGTGATGAAGAACGACAAGGAGATAAACTGCTGAGGGAACAGAAGAGGGAAATTCGTAATCAACTATGCAAGGAACCTGTTTCGTTTCGCTTATATCGAACGATCTTCGCCCACCTTATCCTATAAGAGAAGCCAGGATTGGGACCAACTTTCAGCTTCTTCGGGTCTTCCTTGCCGTGTCCGCTCGTTCTGAACCTCTTCCACATCCTCCTCCTCACAATTTCTCGCCAGGACGAAACTCTACACGGCTTGCTCGCATCCTCGGCGCGAGACACCAACGTAACACGAGCAGGGTTGTCTTGCCAATTCGATTTCCTGTGGCAGGGGAAAGCCATGAGTTGTCTCTCTATGACCTGAGTGAGTGACACCAATTCGAAGGCATCATACAAGGGGCTCCCACAGTCCCATACTTTGAATGCTTCCCCATCTTCGACCTCAGTTTCTTCCCTTTTTGCTCTTATCATATCTTTGCCTTCCATGAAAAGTTCCCACAAGCTGTTCGCATCTGAAAGAAGTAGATTTCGTGCTATCATGACACAATGTATCGGAACAAGTTTCTCAGTCCTTCACGATGGGGCCAGGTAAGTGTCTCAGAGTTGTTGAAGAAAACGACAGATCCGGTCGCTAAAAATATTAGCCCACTGTCCTTGCCATTAGCTTCTATACAGCCTTACCAACATTAAACTATGGACTCAATGACAACACAGGGTCCCCTAATTTACATCACCAAGAACATGAACTTGCCCTTGCTCACGCGAAGAGTTGGACTGATGTATTGTATGTTATTAAAGCTGATATGAGCTTCCTGCACAGGGAAGCTTGCACTGTCTCCAAACTTTTCCCTTGAGGATTTAAATTGCATGAATAGCGAGATTGGCATCTGCAGATCAGGATTACCAATAGTAGGATATATTAGACTTCGCCATTGTATGATATTGTACAGATATAGCAAGCTTCCGATGCAAAGAAAAGGAATGGGGATTGGCAGTTTCACAGATAGCGCTACACGCACTTTTAATGCTAAGAAAGGGATCGGATGAATGAACTGACTCAAAAGGCCTTAAAAGTAGTCAAGCTTGATCCATGGAAGTGAAGAGAAGACTAAGAAAGTTAAAGCGGGACGAACGCAGAATCGCCGGTTTTCATTTGTTTTCAACATGGAAATGGGTAATGCAGTGATGGACAATGTCAGCTAGGTGCCTTTTCCATGCCAAACCAAAACACAAACCATTATAGTTAATGCAACGTACTGCACTCTGCAAAATTAAGATGCATCCATTATGACAAGAACTTGCATTTGGGGAAGGAGAATCGCATAACAACTGGTGCCATTTACAGACTCGGATTAATCCAGAAGTAACAAATGAGATCAAATCCTCAGGATTTCACGTCATTAAAAAGCGGAACTAAAGTAGCTCTTGACAACATTTTCAGACAAGATCCGCAAGACAGCATCATTGGAAGGCCCTACGCATCTTGGAGTTTTGAATTGGCTGACAGCAGCTCCTTGTCTTAAGTGATGGTCCAGGATCTTTTGGAAGGTCCCCCTCCTTAGGACTCTCAGTTCAAGCGGCGCTATCGAGCCGACCTTGCGCGAGCTAACATAGCCCGCGTCAAAAAATGACCTGTCCAAGCAATTGCAACAGTCCTTCAAGGTGTCATCGCTTGCTTCTCCATTAATTTCCCAGAATATCACATAGTGGCCAGGTTCCTTCGATAGATCCACGCAGCTGGTGAAATCCACGAGTTCATGTTTATGATCCGCCAGCTGGTTGGCTGCTGCTTCAACCGCAAGCTGCAAGTCCTTCTCTGTGTTCTTGTCGATGTTGATGGTGAGCAAGAGGTTTGCCCTGCATATGAATTGGAGTTCCGGGGTCGAGTTGTGAAAGCCCACCACCTTCACCACGTCTCCGAGCCTATATCTGTAAAATCCTGCATGCATCAAATTGGAAAAAACGGAAGATTTAACTTAGTCAACTTCTTCAGGACAGAAACAACGCCAAACATTGGTTGCAAGTGCATATGACTGAACTGAAAGGGCAATTCTTTGAAGCAGCTTCTCCACAACTTAAAACCACTTAGCGACAGACAACACGCCCGGATGTGTATTGCCGCATGAGAAACACATCTCAGTACACTTTCACGTATTAGCTAAAGCCTGTAGTAGCAGGGAAAACTAAGGTAGAAGAAAGCAACTAATAACTAAGTACCTGCAGAATTGGTAATGAGAATCTCATACTCTTGACCAACCTCTACTTCAGTTAGACCCACAGGCTTCGGCTCGAGCATATCAGTACACTCTTGTAAGGGGATAAATTCGAAATACCCAATGTTAGGGAGTACAGCGAAAGTAGCCAATTCAGGACGCAACTTTGGATTAACATTTGCCCCGATCCACCCTTCAGATGCACCATAGTCAGCACTTAACAGAGGTAGTTCCCCTGCATAGTGCCTCAACCTGTTCAAGTAAGGCTCCATTGATCCCGTCATGATCCCATAAATGTACTTGGCATTTGGGAAAAGCTCCGGTATCAATCCATAGTAGTTAATCAATCCCGAGCACTTCTTGCGTATCAGATCAGCCAAGGCGGGGTCCGGCTTGAGCAGCTTCGACATAGCTGCCCGGATGCACGGAGCGGTAATTCTGCTGCTGAGCTTCCCAGCATGTATATCGGCGCATAGTTCCTCCCAGACTTCCTCAAATGTTCGAAATGCATGGACGATGCTGTGAGCAAACGTGGATGACACAAATTGTACCTCCTCGCGATAAAGAAGCCCGCTCAAGAGATGACAGTACAGGGATTGGTGGAAATCAGGACCAAATATCACTTCGTCGGGGCTGCAGCACTGCGATTGCATTGCCTCCATTGTGCTTTTGTACCGTGAGCTACGGAACACGTTGGTGGTAGCAGTGCCCGCAGCAAGACCACCTTTTGTTTCGAATTGCTTGCTGCCATATATGAACTGCAAGGCCTTTCCACCTTCGATTGGGTAGTCCCTGCAGCAAAGACATCATCTTTAAGGTCATGCAATCTATACTGCAGCGAGACTACATGTGTCGCATCCGTAACGGACTCGAGCAAGGTTCCAAAACAGGATGATCGATAACAATAGCGGTGAATGAACAGTTGCAAGAATTAAAAAAAAAAAAACGAATGGTTCGCTTAAATAACTAAACAAGAGTTCAACTTTAGTATAATTTACTAGAAGAACATCTGCATTACTCTACGGTCAAATGTTAGCTCAGTAAGGATATCCAAGGACAAATGAAACATAACCGAAGAATCCATTCCCAAAGGTATACCTGTTTCTAAAGGCAAAAGAAGTCTGAAAAATCTGCATGGTAGTATTGAACAACTCGTCATTGAAGGGGACATATTTCGGCTTTCCTTGTGTAGTTCCAGAACTGTAGAAGCATCATGTATAACTTCATCAGACGGCTATGGACAAATTATTTAAATAGACTTCAGGTGAGTTTAAGCATACGCGTTCTATTACCTTAATGAAATAGTTGTAATGGGTCTTCCTGTGAGTATAGGGGAAGAGTCGCCATCAGCAATTCTCTGTATATAATGCTCCAAGTCCTTGTGAGTAACAATGGGAACGCAAGCCCTGAAGCTCTCGAGGTCTGTTCTGCCATCAAGACCAAGATTCTGCAAATACTCACACTTGCCGTTTTCGTCTAGGATGCTCTTCAAGGTCTCTTTCTGGACTCTCCCGGCATCTCTGGTCATCCCCTCGAACTCTTCTAGTACTCTGTCGAGGTTGATTCCTCCCATCTTCTCCAACATATTCACCAACCTTGGACTGTAACATGAAGCAAGAATTGAGAAACTGAACAAAGAAAAGCCAATCTCTAATCTGGCACAACAAAGAAATGTCAGCACAAGGAGCTGTTGCAGGCTGATCATACAAAAGAAATTCAGGACTTCAAGTAGACAATAGCAGCTGGTGGCTCGGTGAAACAAAGTTTCGCGGAAGAATGAAAAAAGGGGCACGATTCGAGTTTGGTAAAAGAGCTGTCGTACTCGGACTTCTTGCAACTTTGCAGATCAGAAACAGACAGAACAGGAATCAGATAACACGACAATCATTGAACATGCGTACCTGTACGACCTCAGCCTAAAGCTAGGGCAGCGAAACAACGAACGTGGATGAATGTCTTTCGTTTTCCAAAAGCAGATAGCGAAACAGAGCGCAAGAGAACTTTTGGGGGGGGCGGCGGACTGCAAAGCAGAGGAGCAGAGTGAAGAAGAAAGATGGAGAGAAGTTTCGAGCAAGATGATTGAACTGGCGGGCGCTGAAGCTATAAGTAATCAGTTTTGAGTAAGAAGGACAAGGAAGCGAGTTCGAGTCCCAGCCTGGCTTTTGACGCTAGTCAACTAAGACGACTGCTCGAGAAGTTTCCGAGAAACGAAAAGCGATGATGACACGGTTCGAGGCAAATTAGAAGTTGTGAACCAATTAAACTTGGAGCCTCAAAATCAACGACGACCGTGACAAGAAGGCATAGTAAAAGGAGACCAACGAACTTTCAAGGAAAAAAAGGCTTGCAAAAAGTCTTGGGCGGTGATCAAATCCCCCAATACGTACAGGGATACAGACGCCAGATTAAAAACAAAAAAGGAAAGGAAAAAAGGCCAAAAAAAAAAAGAAAAGGAAAAAAGAGAGAAGCAATAGGAAGCCATGAAATAGAAGCGTATCTGCGACATGACAGTAGTAATCAGATCAAGAATTGCAACGGGTAAAGTCGCGAACTTGAGACAAGCCCATCACGGGAAACGGCTCCAAGACTCCAATTAGAGAGAGAGAGAGAGAGAGAGAGAAGCACCCACCTGCGACTGCAAAGTGCTGTATCGCTTTGTTGTGTGAGAGTGTGTGGGGGGGCTTGGGATGAAGATGAAAGAGAGGGAGAGGAGCTTTTTTTTATAGAGAGAGCGTGGGGGGAGACCCCCAAGTGGCAACAACTTGTTTTTGACCATGGAAACGCGGGCTGCCGTTACGGTCTCACCCACTTTTCCGCTTTGCGTGCGTCTCCCTCTCTCTCGCCACGAGGAAACTCAAGCACGCTAGACACAAAGCCCACTTCGCTTCGTCTCAGAAACACGGAGACCGGCACAGAGAGAGAGAGAGAGAGAGAGAGAGTGGACGACGGACTTTTATGCTCATGGATGGGACTGGATCGGACCAGGTATCCATCGTTCCTAACTTTTCTTTTGTCAAAAAGAAGAAAGGCGAATAAAATCCGAGTAATAAATTAACTTGGTATAACCCATAAAGATCCGCTCATTTCACCAAAAAGAAAAATGAGCCTATCATAATATCAAAGTATAACTAGTGATTGATCACCACATCTCGAATCAATTTTAGCGACGAGCACGCGTCGAAATTTCCCTCTTCAATAGCGACGGTTTTGCCCAATTACAGTATAAAAATAACAACGTGATGTTAAAAAAACGCCTTGTAATATTTCTAGACTAGAATGAAAGAGCATTCGAATTTTAGATCTGATTTAAGATCGAGAGAGAAGATCCGTAAATGAGATCAGAAAGTCACCTTGACTTACCGGAGCGGCCAAGCAAATCCGAAAGAGCAGGTGGAGAGATAGGGAGAGGGAGAGAAAAGTCTCAAAATTCATAGGGGAGTTTTCAATTTACCTTGTTATCTATTTTTGCGCATAGAAGAAACCCAAAAGTTCTTTTGGACATAAATCTTGTCTTGATAACCTCCACCTAAACCCGCTTCCCCCCCCCCCCCCCCCCCCTTCCCCCCACGACCAATCGTGATGTGCAATGTCAGATGAGGGATAAAATCATAATAAACGATCTCGACCACACAAACAAACTAATTCCATCTCTAAAAATTCTCCAATTGAGATTTTAGTTTTCCTTTTACTTCAAAGAATTGAAGTTCGATGTCCCTAAATTGACAGAAATATATAAAACGAAAAATCTCATGATTCCTAAATTTACTAGTTTGCAAAATAACTTGGTTTTTCATAGGATTATCATTAAGACTCTAAAGACATTGTTGACCTGCCGAAGTTTATGATTGATAATGGTAGTCATGCTTTGCTCGATCGAAGTCAGAAGACCGTTCAGCTCTCACTTTTGAGTTCAAAGTGCAATGTAAATTTCGGGAAGGAAATCGTCCTACTGACAGGCTTGTTAATCTTGGAATTGATAAGCGTGTGTATATTATATTCTTTTTATTGCCTCCGAGAGGGTTACTTCATATTTTATAAGTATGATAAAATAGGGATAGTAGATTTGCGAAGTTAAATTTTCGTATTCAGCAGCTTTAGCCCTTTTTCATTATAAAAAAAATTATAACCCCCTCTCTTTGTGAATTCACAAGATTAACAAAATTCTTAGCTTTGTAATTATTTAGATAATTTTTATGATGAAGTGTTATTTTATTTTGTGTGCATTGTTATAATAGATGGCTGACTCAATTCATACACCTTACGATCTCTAAACTACTTTTCATTGTGATGAAAGATACAGATTGCGCTATCACAAATGGAATGATAGTTTCCAATTTAATCTTCACCTTGGGCTCAAATAGACAAAAGGGTAATTTGACCTTGGTTTTGCTGCTAAAGATTTGATGAAGCGACGGCTCTAATAATGCTTTTTTCTAAGGAATCAGCGTTCGATTGCCAAAAAAGCCGGAATCACTTTGGGCCCTCCATTTATGAAAAGGAAATAGTTTTGGTCGGAAGTGAATCCCATTAGAATTGGACCAACACTCATTATAATATTTTTTTTATTGAAAAATACTCTAATTCAAAAGGATTATTAGTATCATTAAAAAATATCAAATTGACACCATCATAACACGGTTACTCTAAATCAATTTTCTATCTCACAAAAATTGCAAGTTGGTTCCGCCATCACACATTCGTCCCAAACTGATTTTCGTTTTACCAAAATTCCCAAACTCATACTTATGACTTAAACCTACACTCCGCCTCTAATCCCAAAATGGTAACGGAGGAGAGGTCATTTGGGTCGGGTACCAATTTAAGATTTTTAGTAAGAAGGAAACTAGGTTGAGGTAAATGTGTCATAGGGTATTAGTTTTATGTATATATGATATGGGATTAGTTTAGGGTAAATGGGCCATAAAAGAACTAGCTTGGGACTTTTGACAATAATAACCCAATTTATTTACTCATTTAACAAGTATCCCGAAACCACACTCAATTTTTTTTTTACGAAATTCTTTTATGGTAATTATATTTACCACCTCGGTTAATATTTCCATTTTTTGTTTCATCCTAATCACAACAAATAAAAAGAACTCAACTAACTTGTCAGGTGTACAATGGCAGCATACCTTTGGTGTTATTTCCTTTATTTTTCTATGTCTGATTTCGTCAATGTTTGTTTCCTTTTTTTTTTTTTATACCAGGAAATAACTCTTCGTCGTCATATGATCTTGGGTCGTCAAGCATGTGTGTGAAACCCGAATATCACATTCGATTTGTATTTTTCTCGAATGTATTATAATAAATCCTCAAGTGGGTATCAGGCTAAGCAGAGATTGGCTGCTTTGCATTTGTGCTCGATTATCAAATCCAACGTCTTGGAATGAGTCCTCATTTGTTTTCTTCCATGAACGGCTGGTGCTCCTCGAGACCATTTGTCGATTTGCGTCAATAACGACGATTCACCTGAAGATAATCCTGGTCCTGAAGATAATCTTGGTCGCCCATCACATGGCTTCTCTCTTAAGACAGTTGTGTCATGTTACCAACTCATTTTGATAACATAAAAGTAGAATATATCATGTAGTGGGGGCCAAGCTTAGGGTTTTTTAGGATCTCCACCCCAAAAATCCTTTGACCTAAAGTTTGGACATCAATGACTGTGTTTCGTTAGGAAAAGTTTACTCCATCAATCCTAAAACCTATTTGCACGGATATCGATTTGGTTTTAATTTTACAATTTTGTCAATTTAATCTTAAACATTTTCTCGAATTTCCATTGTAGTCATTTCGATCAATTTTCCTTGAAAATCACTAACGCGGTGATCCAGTCATCCCGGCACAAAATTGACATATATACAATAGGTTGATCACTGATTGAAAATTAATTTTCCAATGTTATGTTGGGTCACCTATTTATACATAGATGCATCATTATTTACTAATAATGGCACGAGAGCAAGTTTCGATAAATACGGCAGATAACATTCGCAACTTGCATGGTGGTCATAAGGCACCATGCAACTCAAACGTACAATACTAATTACCTATGGCATGTGATTCTTATGTCTATCCCATGTTCCCATCAAATAATTTTTCGGTAACCCCACATGGTAATTTTTAAATGCATTATTATTATTATTTTACTAACACTGGCACGCGAGCTGGTTTTGATAGATACCAGAAATAATATTCGCAACTTGCATGGTGACCAAAAGGCATCACGCAACTCAAACGTACAGCACTAATTACCCACATGTGATTTTATTTCTACCCCATGGTCCCATCTAATAAATTGTTCGTAACCCACGTTTGTAATTTTTATGTGCTGCGCTAGAACAATTGAAAATAATAAGGATGCAACTTGCCACGTGGATTAAAACTGACATGACAGGTGGGGGGGTGGGGGGTTAACCTAAGAGGAGTTGGATTGACGTGTAGATACATTATCTTAGAAAGAAACCAATTCAATCGTCCAAGTTCAGGACGATGCCAAAACATCATTCTAACTAACACGAAATATATATACATATATATTGTGTGTATGATAGCTTGCACAGATCTTTTACTTAGTTAGTAAGAGTACTGTGACCTAGTGATCACGTGTTCAAACTGTGGCGTTTGCGTCAGGACTAGGCAGTATTAGCGCCAACATCGGTGTCTTACCCGGAGTGTCATGGTGGTCGGGTCTTGTGGCCTTCCCGAAGACTAGTCGTGCTTCACCGCTGATTCGAGCGCAAACTCGCCGACCGCGCGAAAACTCAGTAAAAAAAAGAGAGAAAGACAGAGACAACTTATACTTCCATCTGTTTTGTTCGACCCAAAAAAAAAAAAACCTTGTTTTTGTCTCCTCTCCCTTTTGGCATATTCATTCGTCACGTCGAGTCGAGAAGAGGAAGGACCACACCTTTGTGCATTTGCCTTTTTTGAGACTCTGCTTTTTTTTCCATCCTAGCCAGATTCTTTTCGATCCTTCAAGCTAATTGAAGTTGGTAAGAGTAAGAATCGCTAGCTTTTCTTGTTCGCGGGTGTCGTATAGGTTCAAGAATAGGGATTGACCTGAAAATTTAGAGGATGCAGCGTAAGCGTTTAGAAAAATTTGACACATGCTGTTTCGTCCGCCCTTATGAATTACCCGTGATCAAAGCATGATCCCTATTCAAGAGTCCACTCTCCACTTGCCTTTCACTTGATGGCGCCGGTGACCAACCTGTGATCTGTCTTCTTTGCGAAGTCATAATTGCGATTTCTTTTAGTTTTTACAAGCCTTTGCTTGTTTTTTTTCTCTCGTCTTTTCCTCATATGCTTTCTTCTTAGTCTTAGTCAATGTGCGAGAAACCGAGTGTGAACTCTTCTTTATGGAAGGACCACAGGGATGGAGGAAGAAGGTTCGGTAGAATCCTATTGTTCCGTGCTAAAGAAATATTGATTTTTTAGGTGTCGGCTACGTTAGAGATATTGTTAGGTGTCATAATCTTCCGTGATTGATTCTGATTGGACTGATTAGTCTTCCTCGATTGATTCTATTTGGTTGTATTTGATATTGTAATATTTAGTAGCTTTAGATAACATTCTAGAACAGCCATAAATAGGCCCATGTATCATTATTATCATGTATAGAAATATACATAAGTTATATTCTCTCTCACTTTGGTTAATACGGTATTAGAGCTTAACCGTTGTTTGAGGAAGCGGCGATGTTATATCAACGTTGTCACAGCAGCACTATTCCCGTCGATTCATCCGATACCAGCAAACCCAAACGACCGCTGCGAATTTCGGACGACCACCGCGTGTCAGAACGTCTCTTCTGTTGTTGCCGAAGACCTGACGCCACCCGTGCGCAGCAGTGAGGCTATGCAATTGTGAGACTAAGGCCTGCAATACCCATCATCGAACCGTTCTTTGCTTTGCTGCTCTTCGATTTTCGTCGTCTACTTGGAAAAACGAATACCACCGTCAGGATCGCTGCCCTCGGACGAGTGAAACCCTAAGATTTTGTCGTCAGCAGTCTTGGCAATCCACTGCACGCTCCGCCACTCTCCGCCGCATCACTGGTCCACCGATGCCGTCCTCTGTAAGTCCCCTTTGCGACATCATATGTTGGTTTTCATCCACAACCGCCACCAATCGCCGAGTCCGGCCAACCAAACGCCGCCGCCGGACGAACCGTAACGCGCGTACCCGTAACGCACATATCTCTCGTACGTGACCTGCCGGAGTCTCTGCCACGTTCGTGTCTACCACGTTTGCTCCACGTGTTTGCCACGTGTCCAATAGTTGACCGGCGTTGATTTTCATTGACTGGCGTTGATCGGGTGTTGACCTTGTTGACCGGGTAGACTAGGCGTTGACCAGACCGGTCTGCTCACTGTTCTGATCGGTTCGATCGTTTTCGGACCAATTCTTGGTGTTTTCAAAAGTTCCTTAGGTATTTCGATGTTCTGAATCCATTTTTGGCCTTATTTTCTCCATATCAGCTCTGGAAGTGTCACTTTATCTTGAAACCAGCATAGATTCTACTGCATCTATACTAGTTACTTATCATGGACAAAGTAGCTATCTTAGTGCTCATTCAGATAATCTCGAATGGATCGAACTTTATTTTGTAGGCTCAAGAAATATCGAGTTTTCTAATAGGACGTAGGCTTTGGCAATATGTCATCGGAGATATTCGTGAGCCCACCCAGGCTGTTGGCGAGACTGATGACAAATTTGCTAAACGATTGGAGGAATGGGATAGCAAGAACCATCAGATAATCACATGGTTTTGAAATACTTTGATTCCATCTATTAGACTTCAGTTTAGTCAGTTAGAAATAACATAGGAAGCCTGGGATCTTTTTGCTAGTCGTTATTCCACATCAGACATTGCTCATCAATATGGGGACAAGTTAGTCCATTAACGAGTTTTTTTCTTCCATGCATGCTATATGAGACCAGCTAGCTTTATTTGAATCGAAATGGGCCTTGAATGTTGACGTTAGTAAGTTTGTTGAATATCACGATGGTATGTGTGTTGTGCAATTTGTGATGCCACTTAATGATGAGTTTGAGCCTGTGCGAGCTTCACTTCTGCATCGAGATCCTTTACCTCATCTTGAGGCAGTTGTCTCGAAATTGTTAACCAAGGAGACTCGACTTGCTACTTTAAAGGCACAACGCACTACTCCATCGATCTCTATACCTATATATGCAGTGCTTGCTACTTCAAGATCCTCCTCATGGCAAAAGCCCTATTGCACGCATTGTCATCGATTTGGTCATCGTGCATCCAATTGTTATCAGCTACATCCTAAGCAACCTACTGGAATGGACAATTGATCTTGATTCAAAGGTTCGCATGCACACCCACCCACTGATGCTACTACCGTTGAGGATTCCTATAAAAGTTCGTCTGTTACTCTATCATTAGATGATCGTCAATCCATAATCCGTTCTATGGTTCAGGAGTCTGGTGCTTCTAGTTTTTTTGCTCTGTCAATAACCATGGGTACTCTTGATTCGTGGTTCTTTGATTTTGCTCGTTATAATCACATTACCTCCAACTCTAATTTATTCAAGTCAAAATCATACAATTCACAAGCACCTATTATTCATATAGCTGAGAACTCTTAGATGCTAGCTAGTCATACATGGCACATTTCGATGTCCAAATTGTCCCTATATGATACATTTATGGTTCCCAAACTCTCATTAAACTTGATATCTATGGGATAGTTATGTAAAATTGGTTTTCATGTACGTTTATCTTCGAATGGTTTTCATGTATAGGATCCATGGACAGCATAGATAATTGGGACACGCTGTGAAGTGGGACACTTGTTTGAGCTTATTTCATTGAAGCTTTCCAATTCCTTCACTAGTTGCACTGCCATAGTTTTATTTGAAACTTAGCATTCTCGATTGGGTCATCCTTCTTTTTCTAGATAAAGTCCTCTGATTTTGAGTGGTCATTTAGGTTCTACGACAATAAAACTCTTAATTGCTTGCCTTGCAAGTTAGGAAAACACCATGCTTTACCATTCAATATTAGCAAATTAGAGAACCATTCCCTACTCCCACTATGGGAGGATGTCGTTACTTTGTGATTTTGATGGATGATTATTCTCGTTATACATGGCTTTATCTTATGAAGAATCTATTTGAACTTACTCATATCTTTACTAATTTTGTTGCCATGATCAAAACACAATTTTCCCAAAATATCAAGATTTTTCATATTGATAATGCCATGGAATATAGGGAAAAAGAGTTTCTTCAAATTCTTTCGCAAAACGGTACCATTATTCATTGTTCTTGTCCAGGAACTTCCCAACAAAATGGTCAAGCAGAGCGCAAACACAGACATGTGTTATATGTTGTCCATACTCTTCTAATATCATCATCCTATCTAGAACAATTTTGGGGAGAAGCTTGTCACACTGCTGTATATATTATCAATCGTATTCCCTCACCTATTATAGGACACGAAGCTAGAACCTCTTGCTCATCTATGTTGCTTCCTTGGATATGGCATTAAGCATAAGGGAGGGTATACATGTTGGGATTCTATTTCTAATCCACTTCGTGTATCTCGCCATGTTACATTTTGGGAACATGAGGTGTTCTCATCTCTCTGGCCCTTTACGTCCTCCTCGACTATTTGCTTTTTCACTAATCCCTCTGTCGATCTATTTCTTGAAGATGACACACATAAATATCCCTCTTTGGAATTGTCCACTACTAATCTTGATGCAGGTAATCCCACTTTGGTAGCTCCTAACATGTCTGTGCCATCCGCAGTTTCTCCAACGTTGGATATTCCTTCTTCTCCTATTCGTCATTCCACTCGTGTAAGTCAACCATCTGTTCGACTTTGTGATTTTCATTGTCATTCTACTAGTGCTTCTTTTCACGAGCCTCGCACATATAGGAAAGCTTATACTAATCATCTTTGGAAGCAAGCAATGACAGATGAGTTGCATGCACTAGACAAATCTCATACTTGGGATTTGATTGATTTGCCTCCTGAAAAGTCTGCTATAGGCTGTAAATGAGCATACAAAATCAAAACAGAGGCAAATGGTATGGTGGAATGCTACAAGGCTAGACTAGTAACCAAAGGCTTCACTCAAGAATATGGCATTGATTGCAATGAGACGTTTGCCCCAGTTGCATGTCTTACTTCTATTCACAACCTCCTCACTATTGTTGCTATTAAGAGATGGCCTCTATTCTAGATGGATGTCAAAAATGCATTCCTCAGTGGAGATCTCTTTGAAGAAGTTTACATAAAGCCTCATCCTAGATACATTCACAGTTCTAATAAAGTGTGTCAACTATGTCAAGCATTTTATGGACTGAAGCAGGCTCCCTATGCATGGTATTCCAAGTTTAGTTCCACTATGGAAGGTCTTGGATTTACCTCCAGTCCCTATGACAATGCTCTCTTTGTTCAACGAACATGTCATAAGAATATTCTACTACTCTTATATGTGGATGCATGATTATTACTGGCGATGATCATCGCGGTATTATGAAACTACAGCAGTATTTGAGTCAACAATTTCAAATGAAAGATCTCGAATAACTCAGTTATTTTCTAGGCTTGGAAGTTGCTTCATATTTTTTTTTGGGTATTATCTTTCTCGAGCAAAATATATTATATTCTCTCACTTTGGTTAATAGGATATATCAATGAGTGTTTATAAATGTATGAACCTTATAATTGTCTGAAACATATTCGCAAAAATATGACCGGTGAATATTTTTTCAGATGACTTATTGGCAGTTTAACAATATTTTTATAAGATTACCAACAGTGGTAATTGGCAAATTAGGGAACGCACGATAACCATTCTGTTCCGGAAATAATTTCTGGAACAGAAATAGATTTTTCTATTTCTGCCAGAAACAAAAATTTTTTGTTTCTGGTTTTGGGCAAAAATCTATTTCTAGAACAGTTTTTTGTTCCAAAAATAGAAAAATAGATTTGCGTTACCAAACGAGTTTCTCTTCCAAACCTATTTCTGGAATAGGTTTGGAACAGAAATAACGAAACAGAAACGTTCTCATGCGCACCGATTTTTAAGTGACTTGCAAATTTGTATTTGCATAACTTGCAAACGCTTTCAATTTACCAACTCTTACATGAAATTAGTAACCTAAATGAGAGTGATTTGCCCAATTCAGGCATATTAGATTACTGTTTAGTTTTAGATTATCAATCTTCATTTGAATTACTTGCCAACATTTTGATTTTTTTTTGGTTGAATTAGCTAGCTTTTCCATTGAGTCCAATTTTCATTTGCCTCGGTTAATAACCCCTAACATTTACTAACTCTATTTTTAGAGATCACGGACCTAAATTAATGTGACTCCCTAACTTTCTCATTAAGTACTACCAAATAGGGTTACCAACTTCCATGTTACTTACTTTTGGATATCTTATTACTTTTCCTAATTTGCCAGCGGTTCTTATTGTCTCCAAAATTTTATTTTCATTTCCTAGTAATGCCTCATAAATATCAAGTTCTTAAAAAAATGACCCACCGTAATAAGAGTGACGACCAGTTTCTCTCTGATTAAGTTACCAATTAAAAGACTGACCAAAAGAAAAAGTTACCAATTAGTATTGGGTTATCTACTCTTATTGAGTTACTTGCCCATTTTATTTTTATTCGATTACCAACATATCTTATATTTTACCAACTTTTATTTACCTTTCTTAATTACGTCTCAAATTTTACCACCTATAATTATCCGATTAAGTTATTGACCTAGTTATGGGTTGGTAACTCTTATTTGAGATAGTTGCTCACGTTTTTCTGGTATTTCTTAATCTAACAACGTTTCTATTGGGTTACATCATAGAGAACAGAATTGGTAAGTCACCAAATAAGGATAGCATAAACTTAATCAAGATTGAGTCCTTTTCGAAATCTTGATCAAGCGAAGGCTTTTATGACACAAAGAAGCGTTTGGCTCGCGAGTCAGACATGAGTCCTAAAAATTGTCACGGAGATGTATTCAAGTTCTAAAACTTTCAAAAAGTGCAAAGAAATATTAAAACTTTTTCTAAAAGTGCAATTGAGTCTTAAATTTGTTCTAACACTAGCAAAATTTACAAAATAATTAAAATAATAAAAAAGGAAAATATAACGAGAACTACATTCTTATGACAAGAATTACTGCGAATGTGCATAAAAAGATTTAAAGAAAAACCTGCTAAATTTGTTCTTTCTAGCAAAGAGAAAGAATTTCTTATTGTCACTAACGTTTATAATTCCGGAAAGCGATAGAATCTCAGTGGCAGTGGCAGAAAGATATGGAACTGGTCCGCCCACGAAAAAGGTAAGAGTGGAATATCGCTGAGTTCCCTTTTTCGTTCTTGTTTTGTCAATATCATTGGCCCCTTTGTAAAAAGCAAATGTCTTGAATATTCGCATCCAATGAGTCATTTCCCAAAAACTGTATTACGCAAATTTGAAGAAAAATGAAGAAGTAAAATTAATTTAAATTCTAAAATAATATTCGCTAATCTAACGTTAAACGATGATGAGCTCATGATTAAGCCGACCATACTAATTCAAACTTAATGCTAGTGGTTGAGAACAAGGCCGTGTTATAGAGACGTGTGGAAGTTGAAATAATTGCCCCCCTTCGTAGTTTTATTGATAAACAAAAAAAAAATATCATTTATCCAAGACTAAATGTAAATGAATTTTTGGCACTTAGCCCCACCTAGAATCAATGTCTACGTTGATGAAATCGATCACATGATATGCATGGCATAGAAACTTAGTCAACTATAATAGACGTGTGCACCAATTAATTAGCTCGATGGGTGTACTCATTTCAAAGTTTTTGGCTTCAAGCTTGCCTTTGTTAATTAAACTACTTTAGTAGTCTCCATCTTCTGTTCTATTCATTTTGGGATGTTCTCGCAGCTAAACCAACCATTTTCAGTATGTTGACATAATCTCGACAATATTGCCAACGGGGTTTGTGTCGGTCATTTTAATTTTAGTGGCCGGGAAAGACAATAAGATAGAGACCTCCATCTTATTTGCCGTGTGATAAAAGATGGTTATTAAGGGCGCATTTGTATCGCAAAAAAAAAAAATTATTTGAAAATATTTTCTTAGAAACTAGCTTATATCGCTTGCGGAAAAGATAAAAGAATATTTTTCATTGTTCACAAAAATAGGGGTGAGCATTATTTCAAGGTAGAATCAGATCAATGAGTAGGTTCTAAGTTCCAAAAGTTACGAAACCAGTTTCAATGGACAAGTTCCAGGTTTCAGAACCTGGAACAAGTGTGTGTGTGTGTGTGTTTTTTTTTTAATTTATGTCTTTACAAAATCCTACGGTATTTCATGGCATCTAATGATAAGTGTGTAATCTAGAACTACTAGTTCGAGTTTCAGTTTCTAGCAATATCCATAACTAAGGTTTTTGCTTTATTAATGTTTCATATTCTTCACGTGGCTAAGTATAAGTTGTTATCAATGGATTCTAACAAAAAAACATTGATAATTAGAGGTGATGATTCACTGCAATCATTCGATAAAGAATTCAGGTGGAACCTGAGTAGACAGGATAGATTTCACGTTCCAAGGTATGCATGGTATGTTTCAGGTTTCAAAAATTAGAGGACTGGTTTCGACACATAGGTTTCGGGGTTCTAGATGAAACTTGACCCCGACCCTGGAGTTACTTATCCCTACACAGAAATGTTTAGACATAGAATTTTGTCAATAACGAAAATATTATCATTGAATAATTATTTCAAGTGATATGAAAGATTATTTTTTAAAAATATATATATATTTTAAACAGAACTAAGAATCTCTTTGCTTGGCTGGCATCGTATTACACACTGAATTGGCTCATTGAACCACGGGCACGCGTGCTGGACTGAGACATCGAGAGGCGGACAAGCGCGGAATCTCTTGAAAGCTCCTATTCTCATGCCACTTTTTTTCCGATATATGGACCAAAAAAATAAAAAGAACACATGAACCCCGGGCCACAGCTCTTGATATCAACCAAACATCCAATTTTGACACGCGAATTTCGACCGTCACGCTAGTCGATTACGTGTTGCGGCCAATGGGATTCGTGATTAGTTCAAATTAGAGGACCACCATAGTGTTAGAGAGGCAGTTTGTATTAAGCATGCAATCGAAGAGACCTAAACGGTGTTTGGTTTTCATCTATCTAGATTGTCTCACCCATCTTTTGGACTGGAATAGTGAACCGTGCATGTTGGTGTTGGAATAGCAACGAAATGCGGGAAAAATACGTAATACTATTTATTGTAATGAAAAGAAAAAGCAATTCTGAGAAAGCGATAACAAATCTAATAATGACCTAATCAATGAATAAAATTGGACACAATTACAAACCAAATTTGAACTTGAACAATTGCAATAGAGAGGTACGGAATACCGCATCTCCATGGTGCTTTGTAGACTTATGAACTATATCTTCCAAAATACGACACTTTGAAATTATTTGTATACTTACTATATGAGCATGACTTAGTTGAACACTTCTCGAATCTGGATCGATTAGAGAACGACCATAGGGAAAATTATGGGAGTACTTCGAGGAGCTCTTTTTTTTTTTGAAACTAAATGACAAGGAAAAAGGTACAAAAAAGTAAAAGGAAATAAACTCGAAAGTCATGTCGGTTCTCTCATATTAGTCAATAATCCTTAATCACATTAATATTAAAGTCAAAAACTGCGGCAGAATGAAAATTCACGTTGAGTCGCTAGCCCATAATTACAAGAATTCATCTCTATGAAAGACAAACAAATTGCTGAAAAAATGGATCTGAAGGGACACGTCGAATCCATAATTACAACAGTTGGAACCCTACCATGGGGTTGCTTTTTTTATCCCTTCACGTGCGAATATGCGAGCATGAAATATTAAGGAATGAATGTACCTGTTCCCCACTAAGCCTGTTCGTGCTATAGAAAGACAACAATGTCATGGGACCATGCACGATCAAATCATTCGTCAGCAAGAAAAGGAGAGATTCGAATCAGCAATCATTTTGCGGTTTGTGTGGGCGAAGCACGAGCCCAGGTAAAGCCTTCGCTCGAGAGGTCGGCATCACGCCAAAAGACGAATGCTAAGAAAGGAAATCAAGAATCTTGGAATTTCGAAATCCCGGCGTGCTGGTCCGAATTCGCGCTCTATTGCTGCTTGATATCCATCTTGGTCCCATTCTTTTTGAGACTATGCCGAACGTATCGACAACTTCTTGCATAGACTGAACCTACACAGCATGCATCAAAGATCTCCAACAAGAGTAAGGTATGGCAAGAGCTAAAGATACCGATGCATACCATCGAAACTTCACGGGCTATCCAAAAATTCATGAACCTATTGCACTATTGTCAATTGAGCCCGAGCCCTAAATATTTTTCATGTTTTGCCAATTGAGATCTTTCGAACAATTTTGTTTCTAATGTTGATAATTATTAATAGTATTTTAATATTCTCTTTTGAATTTTTAAAATCTGTTTTTTTTCTTTGTTTATTTTTTTATATTAAAGTAGCCAATGAGATCCTCGGGTCCTCACTGGCCGCGGCGAGGCTGCGATGGTCTGGGCAAGGCCTTCAGTGGTCCAACTACTGAACGCACCCCCCCCCCTTCCTAGGGGCCCTGTCTCTCTCTCTCTCTGGTTTCAATATCTAAAGTGAGAGGATCCATATCCATAAGCTAATATGCAAAACAAAAACGTGGGAAATCAACCCTAATCGGTAAGCTTCACGACACTGACATTTCCCACTATTTATAATGCCTTCCTTGGTCGTTTCCCATGCACGCGGTGTTTTCTCGATGGACGGCCCTACGACAAAATGCTCACGAGGAAAACACAGTCGCATAACGCCTTCACTTTGAAAATTAACTTTTGTTTTTGGTTTACATGGACGTCGATGGAGTTGGCGCATTGCCTCTCTAAAAGGACTCGTTTCTTATTTAAGTCGAAAACGACGAGCTTTCATGGCCTTGGCCACTCGTCGTGGAGTTGGGTTTCTCCTTTTCCAAAGTCGGGACGCCATGTCGTATTATCAGATCACTGTTCTTTCTTTTCTCTCTTTGCCCACGTTGATGTCGACAACGGTTGTGGCAGGCGCACAGTTCGGGTGTTAGTGGTGCAATTCCTTTTTCGGCCACTACCTTCGTTCCCACTTAGAAGAAAAGGAAGGCCATTCATTTCTATCGAAAACTTTCACGGTGGATATAATGCTCAGTAGCTTCTAAATAGAAAATGTTTAAGTGGTTTTATGATAACACATCATCAACGGTGTGGATGGGAGAACATACGGGTTCGAGGCCACCACAAGGCTGACCAGAGGAGGTGGAGCAGCGATCAGCATAGGAAGCCGATAATGAATGCGAGCTAAACCGATCATAGGAAGATTGCCAACTCGGTTGGTCATGTGAGAACCGTCCACTTTGTCCCCAACTAAATCTTTGGCCTCTAGAATTACATCCACCACGAGACCCTCGAAACAGTCAACTGGGTGAAGAGGTATGACTGATCAAAGTGTGATTAGATATCAGATGAAGATAATGCATTCGATTTTCAGAGAACCGTTTTTCTTGGATGATAAGGCATCACCGCAAATCACCGAAGGAAAGAATTTATGGTGACAAAAGGATCGTACTTAGATGAGAGCTCGTTGAGGCTTAAATCAACAAGTCCTTGTCAAAGATGGAACAATTGATTCCAGTGAGATAGTCCGCAATTGACTTCATATGCCAAAGATAATCATACATTGACT
This sequence comes from Psidium guajava, assembly GCA_016432845.1. Taxonomy (NCBI): domain Eukaryota; kingdom Viridiplantae; phylum Streptophyta; class Magnoliopsida; order Myrtales; family Myrtaceae; genus Psidium; species Psidium guajava. The sequence continues at coordinate 2,328,833 of CM028232.1, forward strand.
ATTAGAAAATACTTTCAATAATTTGGTAGTGAATTGATTTTTCTAAATAGACATACACTACCTGCGTGACTTGCGCATGGGTAGTTTGCTGACTGGTATAATCTATAATCATGACACTACCAACTGCTATTTGTCATAGTCAACAAGGTTGAAACTTCCAGGAAAAAACTTCGAATTGGGAGGGCTCCTGCTAATGCTAGTGCTACTTTTAAAGCAAAGATTCAATGCATGCAACAGTCTAGATGCCCAACTCCCAAACACGAGCAGTGGTCTTGGGCCCATTGAATTGAACATGAGAACTTAGTGCTCATGCTAAGCCCATTGGCACCCTCACCCGATTCTACAGAGGCTGGGTCTAGGGGCTCATCGCTTGGATTAATTGAGGTCGGCCCAGTACTTCAGCATCGGCACTCGTACCCAAGCCCATCAAGGCCGGGGCCCAAACCTGAGTCCATTGAGATTGAGCCCAAGACCTTAGCACTATGCACAAATCAATCGAGGATAGGCCCCAATTCACAACGCTCGGGCCCTAGTCCATTGACGTTGGGCTCTTGTCCCCGGCGCTCCCGCCCACATCCATCAAGGCTAGGCCCCGATCCTTGATGCCTATGCCTGGGTCCATTGAGGCAAACCCGAGATTGGTTCATGGTGCATTGGTGGGTCCATGGAGATCAGGACCTTGATACCATGCCCAAGCTCGTGCTATTAGGGCCAAACCAATGCTCAAGCCCATGGCCATCGAAGTTAGAACAATGCCCAAGACCCTAGCGCATGGGCTTGGATCCATTAAAGTTGGGTCCCAACGCCTATACCCAAGTCCATCGAGGCTAGGCAAGGGTCCCTAGCACTAGAGCCCAGGTGCTTAGCACCTAAGTCTAGGCACAAACATTTGGATCTCAAGTATCGCCCGGGGTCCCCGGGCCTTGCATCTCAAGCAGGGGAACCATGGCCTAGCCTTGGCATTTTGAGCACGAGCACCGACATTAGGGTCCTAAACTCAACCTCAATGGATCCAAGCACAAATGCCAAGGACCGAACCCCAACCTCAATAGATTTGGGTATGGTTGCCAAGGTCCTAGTTATGGCCTTGATGGACTTGAGTTTGGGTGCTGGCGTACAAGGCCTAGCCTCTATGGACCCAAGCACGAGTGCTAAGGACCTGGGCTCAACCTCCATGTCACAAAGTCTAGCAGCATGGGCCCAAACTCAATGGATCTGAGCATATTGGCTGCAATCTCGAGCACAGCCTAGATGTACCCAAGCTAGCACACCAGGGTCTCGGGCCCAACCCCTTTGCTAAGGGTCCAGGAAAGAGTATTGGGGTTCCCATGCCCAAACATTGATACCAAGTTATTTCTGAAAAATAATCATTTTCCTTGACTTTAAGCTTTGGCAAGAAAACACTTTTCATTGATTAGGAAAAAAAAATTATGTTGACTTGTTTTCCTAAGCAATCCAAATGTCAAAAAAAATTTCCTGAGAAAATATTTTCTATGAAACAAATTGAGCCGTTTTTTTTTTGTTCAACTTTCCAACATATTACGAGAATGAATGAGCAAATAAAATGGCCCAAACTTAATGTGATCGGATCGGGTCTATTTAGCTAATCGCTTCGGCCCCGTTTCCCATGCAAGAACAACCGCTGAGCAAGTCATTCGGGCTAGACCCATTTGACTATTCGGGCTGGAAATGTTCAATGCATTTGAACGACAAAATTGTTGCACGACAACCTCGTGCGCCGTCACAAAATTATCGCATGCATGCATAGGCGCACACCGGTAGGGGTTTCGATTCAAATGCACGAACTAGTGGAATTGCGATGTCATGCTGCTCATGGTCCTAGCGTTCCATCTATCAGATTTTGCCATAGTTGCCTCAATTTTTTTTTTTTTTTGCCTTACAGAATTGCGGATCGATAGAAACAAAGATTGGGAGTAAGTCCCTTGATGAAGAGAGAAGGAACTCACCGTTTGGCGTTTGATAGGCTCGAGGATGGAGGTTGTGGCCACTTCGACGGTGGAGACTGGCTACTTCGCCAGGCGAGGCGGCGGCTACGGAAGGAGGAAGAGGGCAAAACCCAAATTTTAATTTGTTTTATTCCAAGTCAATATCCATATGCCAAGCGGTAAAATGCGAGGTGAGTAGAGGTAACAAAATGAGTTTAGAACTCATATTTTAACACATATTTAATAGTGGTGGATCATAAATGAGTTACCTTAAATTTTAACAACAAGCTTACGTGGGTTGTGAATGGTTACTTAAAAACTTATAATGAATTTTAAATGGGTCATAAATGGGTTAGCTAAGATAACTATCTCAACTAAGTCATAAATTGATTTTTTTTTAATATTTTAAAAAAACCGAATGTGTAATACTTTAATATTTCATTTTTTATACTTGTCTTTTTTTCTTCTTTTTTCTTTTTCCTCCAACCTACACCGCCAATAGTCGGCGATGGCCACTGATGAGCCCGAGCTAGCTTGGATCAGCCCCGTCTATGGCCTGTTGCCGATCTATCGGTCGTCGCCTAGGCTAGGCGACTGGCAGAGGAAGGAGGAAGAGAAAATTTTAAAAAGAAAAAGAAAAAGAAGATAAACAAAAAAATGAAAAACAAAATTTTATAATTTTAAAAAAATTAACCTCGATGAATATAGGCATGTACGTAGAGGACTTGGGGCTCGAAACTGATATTACTAGGCTTGGCATCCTCGGCATGGGCATTGGTGTCCTGCCCTCGGTATTACCGCAAAGCCCCTGCCACTCTTAGAAGAAAAAATAAAATGAAAAATTCATTAGGCATATAGTTTAAAAAAAGTATAAGAAACAAATTTTCCTAGATTGAATAAAATATGAAAGTGTTTTAACAATATGGAAACTAGTCAAAACTGATTTAATTGATCAATTCGGGTTGAACCATTTTCGACCAGACCCAGCCTACCCATTTGACAACCCTAGACATGAGTAAATAAATGCCGGTCACATTAGCTGTTGATGTGGTACTATGAATCATGGAATATTTTCACACTTCGAAAAGGGCTGCTTAAATGTCGTCAAACCTATCTAAGCGGAGACGAATCCTCATTAATATGAGTTTGAGAAGTCCAGATTGTTCATTTGAAATCTAGTGGAGTCGAGCTGAATATGAACCTACAAAATGAATCGTGAAGATAGACGGGGACAATGAACGTTGTGTCCCAAACTTAGTGGATCGGGTCGGCTCTGTTCAGCTAATATCTTGGGCCCCGTTGCCCTTGCGAAAAAGCAACCTGCTGGGCAAAGTCATCCAGGCTATAGACCCATTTGACTATTCGGACCGGAAATGTTCAATGCATTTTGCTTTCTTACCATTGCCTAGGAAGCATGCACACTCTCCAAAGGGTTCCACATCGGTATTGGATGCGTGTCAATGTCCGAACACACTAAACTCGCTCAACGCGTATCAAACTTCCGACGCGTGTTCAATTATAGTGAACACACAACAACATGCAAGTCGAGAACCCGACACGTTATTCCAACACGCTCGGAGTCAATTTTGAAAGTTTTCAATATTTTAGGGGTAAAATTGGAAATCCATAAAAACCTAAAAGTCTCCACCAAATCGCCCTAATTCCACAAATACTAATGGTGGAATGTGGATTCGTTTTTTTTTTCCTCTCTCCAAGTTTTATGGACTATTAGATTGGAATGTAATTGGATTTGTCAACTTGAAACAACGAATAATACTAACCAATGGTGGATTAATGTTTTTAGTGTAAATTCGTTCTAGGCTTTTTTTAATTATTTATTTACTTATGGATTTGAATCACATTAATATTATTGGACTTTGGATATATAATAGTTCCGAATCGAATATTTTTAAAATTGAAATAATCATGAAAATGATAATATATCATATATTTGTATACATATGTACATTTGATAAACAACGTGCGAAATGTGTCGAAATTATTTATTTTTGAGAAATGACACGTCGATGTGTCATGTCGTGTTGCATCGTGTCATGTCGCATGTCGGTGCTACTTAGATCATTGGTACTAGGCTAGGCCATCATTACCTTAGTAAGAAATTGAATGGCAAGCTATTGCACAACAACCACGTGCGCTATCATACAATATCATATGTGTGTTGAAGTATGATTCATACTCCTCATCGATGGAAAATCATGGTTGTCCCTTTCTCCGGTGAGCGAGTAAGGGTTCAGGGGGCCACCTTAGCGAGGGTCACAGGAAAAGTGCCCCGAGCAGGCAAAGGACTTTTATAATTTGAGCCCACACTTTTTCACTAGTAGTTTGGATTTGAACTCATGAATGGCTATTAATATACACTATCTCTTTCTCTTATTATCAAAGGACGTAATACAGAGATATATGATGCTAATTATAGTAAAATCCTCTATTGGACGTAACCCTAATTTAAAGATGAATCGAGATAAAAACCTTGTATTTCGATTTCTCTTTTTTGCTTCTACACTGTATTTCATTGTGGTTGTGCTTCGAATCCTAATAGTGCGTCCATAGGTACGTACATACGAATATACAAATTGTTCATAATGCATATGTCTGCTCACAGTCATTTTTCCATGGTTGTATCAAATTTTGTATTGTAGAATGGCAGATTGATAAAATAAAAAATAAAAAATAAAAGTTCGATATCAATCTAATTAGATTATCATGATCTGAATACTTGCGAGTATTTCATAAATAATAACATTCGAATAATCTTCATGACATATATGTAAACAGACTGGAGCATACATAATTTCCAATGCACAACGCGCCATCTTTAATAGATTCTTGTTCTGAAAATTGTGTTTGAATCCCCTAATATAATGTTAGGAGTGATATTATCTAATCTGGGCCGTCTAATTCAAAATGGACGGTCTAGATTGATCCACATTAGCTTTTTAAAAATGGGGAAAATTTTCGGCAGAAATTTTAAAATTTTGAATCGATCAATCTGAGCCGTCTATTTTTGAATTGAACGATCTTATCCTTTATATCGCTTCTAACATAGTTTTACTGTGACAGTGAAGGGAAATGTGAAACTAGGAGAGAGAAAGAGAGAGAGAGGCGTGTTTCGTACGTCACTGGTGTTGCCCATGTGTTGGACGACAGAAAATTATTAATATCATAAAAGCTAGTTTGACTAAGGGCCAGAGTGCGAAAATTATGCGCGTGAGCCCAACACTTTTTCTTGGGGTTACAAACTAGTAAAACAAACCCGTCGTACGTGGTAAGCAGAAAAAGCGGGGGAAGTGTCCAAATAATCCTAAACATTTTTTTTTATTGATATCCATTCAATTTTAACATTTTTTTCATTATATCGATTTAATTATTAATCTTTACATTTTATGTCAATTAAGTCAATCAAGTCAATTTTGACTGAAAATTATTGAACGTCGTTCGGCCTACATAGCATGATTAGTGTTAACATTGACAATTTTTATTTTATATTTATTTTAAAAATCAATTTTGTAATAAGCGTTTACCTTTTTTTGCCGACCACTAGGCGAGGGCCCAAATGCCCTTATCGTCCATGGACGAACTCACCAAATCTGTGTGAGGGCCACCACGGCCGCAACCATTCAAGGCCTTCGTGGCGTCGCTCGCTCTGGGCAAGGTGGCCCTCACCTTCCTGACGAGGATCGTCGGGCCCTGGCTCGCTGCCAACTTCCCCACCATCATCGATCCTTCTCGATGACGGTGGGGTGGCGACAACGAGGGATGCAAAGCCCTCACCATTATTCTGGATTATTATTATTATTATTATTGTTGTTGTTGTTGTTGTTGTTGTTTACTTTTACCATATTTTTAAATTAATTTAAATAAAAATTATGTTGAAAATTAAATTTGGAACAAAATGATGCCGTTTTAATTATGTCATAGCCATATAAGAGAGAGAAAATGTATAAAAAGGTTACGTTGGTATTTTTCATTAGACAATTTGACCGGAGTTAACGGAATGACTTAATTAGATCAAATTGACAAGTTTTAGGACTCGATTACACTCTTTGCAAATTTTAAGCATCAATTGTACTTTTATAATAAGTTTTAAGACTTCTAAACGAACATATCCTAGTTCTAACAAAATAATTGAATGAAAGGAGGGCAGGAAATGTCCAAACGAAAAACGAAGTAAATGAGGGAGTGAAGTTGTTGTTAGTGTGATTTCAATTAAATTTGAGGTGCCCCTTCGTATCTCAAACGAAGTGATCGGGAAGGGCCATACTTGATGCATGAGAAAATAATCTAAACCAACTTGTATACCAGCTCACTCCACAGCGATCTCGAATCGGAGCCCTAAAAAATTCAAGGCCATTTACGGGTTTCGTCGAACTCGATTTCTCCTTAGAGAATTCTTTGATTATGAATAGCCCCATCAAATTGGTCGAGTCGGATTTGAGTCGGATCGCAAATGATCTGACCCAAACAGACTCTTTTAACCCATTTTGACCAATTTCCATGCAATTCAAATCTAGTTACTTATATTCAACTCATATCCAACTCATGTTCGACCCGACATTCCTAAAACACTTTCGCATTTTAACAAAATTTAGGAAGTCGAGAGTGCGGAGCGAATGAGCACGGGATTAAATGAGGACGAGAGACAATAAGAAGGTAGATTGGGTCATGAGTCTAAGTAAGTTTTAAATCCATTTATAACCCATTTATGATCCATTTAAGACTCGTTCATTAAATACAACTAGCCTATATTATAACTTAGCCCATCATACATTGATTAAAAAAATGAGTTTATGATCTATTTTCACAAGTCTAGCTACTGACACTAAGCATACAAGTCCAACTCCCGTTAGTTGATTGAATCTGAAACTTCGTCCCCTTAACCACATTGGATCTAAGAGCAAGGCAAACAAAGGGACGGATTTAGAACCCAACAACGCTAAAGACGCGCGAAACATACAACGCCAATGTTTGTCCAGAGGACAAAAACGAAGGGACGCCGCACGATGCAGCGCCCCGTAGACATCCTCGTTAGACCAAATCAAATTGATTAAACTACTCTGTAATAATGTGCTTTTGCCTTCCTGTTATCCTGTTGATTTATTATAATGGCGCTAGTGCAAACCCAATGAGGTCTCACGCAACGCCAGCTTGGGGGTCTTGCGTTAGTGAAAGAAAGAAACAACTGAGAATTCGCGAGTTTGAAAATTGGGCCTTTGAGTTTTATCAGCAACAATGGAGGTGGTGATGCATCTGCCATTGTCTTTGCTGTGGCCCATGGCCCAATAAATAATTTGTTTGAAAGGTCCATTTCCCAATTTACCCATTTAGGAATTTTTGGCATTTTGGTAGGGCATTGCATGGTCTGGTCTAGTTCAGTCCGATTCTAGTAGGATCGCTAACACCAGTTGCTTATAGAAATCTGATCATTGAATCTAAACTAACAACTTTCCAATCTCAACCATCTAATTTAATAAAATATACACATGACCATCGTACAATCATTACATAAATACTTATAATCCTAAAATGATGAGAAAATGAGTAAATTATGAAGAAAAACACTTAAAACAATGGAAATAGGATTATGCACTTGCATCATTTTCCTTGAGTTGGAAAGAATCAATCTTGAAATAAGATTGCGCTTGTATTTCATCGAATCTAAATGTGAAGAAAAGAATGGGTCGCGTAATAGAGTCAAGCAAAACAATGGGTTTGTACAATGAGTGGAGAGAAGAAGGTAAGAGGAGTGAGCGCCAAACAGAGCTATGTTGCGAAGGCGAGATGCGAGAATTGAATGAGAGGAGAGAAACAAGTGTCAAATAGAAGATTCGATCCAATTTGCTCACCCTTACATTTTTGTCTTGAGGGACACTAGCCCCACTTCTTTTTTGAGCTCATGTCTCTTATCGATTGCTATAAGATCTCCACGCATACGTAACCCTTGCCAAAAAGAAAAAAAATGCTACTATATGTACTATTTTGTTAAATGAGTGTCCTTAATCTGTATATCTTGTGGCACGTATAATGAGCGGTTTGAAAATTTCCTTATTAGACATTCTTAAGGCCGGTACTCTGAAGTATGAATATGTATGTACAGCTTTTCGAACGATCTATTTAACGAGAGAGAGCATGTGTGTGTGTTCGCGCGCACGTGTTGCCGTACCATCTAACATTAGCGTGTTTATTATTATTTTTTTTTCCCCTTCAACTTTTGACATTCTCCAAACATAATAGTTAAGTCGACTCTGGTATAAGTAATGGGTTACCGGTATGCTGAGAGAGTTCTCCTCGTCAGCTCCTACTAAAATCCATATATTTTACCAGCAATAATATGGATGGAGCAGTAATTAATGCTGATTGTCGAGTTTAGACGATAAAGACGACGTCGGATGAGCGTCTTTGATCTAGTACACGTGGTGTGACGACCACCAAGCAAATGCTGGGACCCACTGACCCGAATCCGACAGGGACGCCTGCGCGCCGTTAGATGGAGCTTCTAGGTTTCCGTCTGTCCTTCGATCCGATGGCGCGCGGACCACTTGCGCGGGTCGCCGTCGGACCAACCGACGCCATGTCAGGTTGCCCAACCCGCAGCTTCCCTCGGTCGAAACCCGCCACCAAATTGTCGACCGTCGAAAGGGAAAGCAAGGGACCCTTGGGTAATTTCACGTGGCAAACCCAGCACAGCCACCGCAGAGAATTTTTCAATCTCGCCTCGCTTAGAAAGGAAACAAAAATGAAAAACAGCGGTAAAAATAGAAATGTTTCTTAATCATAATTACTAGGCAAGTACCCAAAATATAAGCACTAAATCGGACCGGGCACCAACGAAATTTTAGTTAATTATTCATAGGAGCGTTAAAAATACCCGAATCGAATTGAACCGAACCGACTTTTCTTTTTTTACCTGCATACCAATTGATATCTTTTCCCATCACTCATTTTGTGAATTTTAAAAAGCTTTCTACATTTGATTTTGAAAATTTTCTTATACTTCGTTTTTCAATTAATATGAACATCATGACTTTGAGATAATCAATCAATATGCATATTTAAGTTGATCTAGATCTTTTTCCCCCTAAGGTAATAATGGAAGCAAACACCTAAAAGCACTTCTATATGTAAATAATTGGATTAATTCTACAAAAAAATTCTCAACTGGTATTCTTATTTTAAATTTATCATAAATTAATTTTTAATCACAAAAAAATATTAAAGTGATACATCTATGATATATTTATCCGAAATTATTTTTTCAACTGGAAAAAATCTAAAATTAATATATTTGTAATAAATTTACCCAAAATTAATTATTTTGACCACCAAAAATTTCAAACTTGTACATATATAACAAATTTGTCATTCGTTATTTTTCGTTAAATTGATTTAATATTATGAAATAATTTGAATCGATACAATAGAGGGTGAAAACTCTAAACGTGTATACTCGGCAATTGTCACGTGTCATAGAACTCAACAATTTGACAATAAAATTTAACAAAAACTAACGGAGGGTAAATTTATCATAAGTGTATTAATTTGAGGCAAATCTACCAAAAGTGTGCTGGTTTAGGATTTTTGGTGTTTTAAAAATGATTTAGAATAAATTTATCATAAGTGTATCGGTTTGAAATTTTTTATGATATTAATCCTAAATAATTTGCTAGACAGCTATTTTATTTGAAAACTAAAATACAAATAAATAAATAAATAAATAATGGCTTTTGTTTCAAATAAAAAATAAAAACAAAATTATGTAATGTCATGGCAAAGCTTTCTCTATGTTGCCCTTTTAAATTTTGGGATTCTTTCGTCAAAAACGGTGTCCCAGAGACTCAGAAATAGTCCCTCAAATAAATTTCCTTTTTCAGCGTCTTTGTCCACGTGGCACCACAGTAGCGCGAGTACCAATTCGCTCCGTCCACGCGCGCGAGTATTCAATTAGCTGTGAAGTCACGACCGCAAACGAGAAATGTCAATGTCCTCTCTCTTATGTGCTCAATAAAAGCAGGCGGCATGACACTCTCACAGTCGCGGACACACCGAGGTCGAATTGTTGTTGAGACGTCGCTTTCAGCTTCAGCTCGGGAGAGGCGTCGCCGCCGCCGCCACCAGCAGCGAATCCTCCGAGAAATGCAGACCCGCTACTCTCACTCTCAGTGATCGCCGGAGATCCGATCCAGATCATACGTCCCGAACGCCTGGAACCGCGGCCAAGACGCGTTCTTTTTCTGTTTTGACAGGGTTTTAGAGCATTCTTTCCTGGGCCGTTAGTTCTGGTAATTTAATGGCTTCCGAGGACGTGAAGGCGAGCGAGAAGGCGGTGTCGACGATCGTGAATCTCGCGGAGGAGGCGAAGCTGGCCAGAGAAGGCGTGAAGGCCCCCAGCTACGCCCTTCTCAGTATCTGCAAGTCTCTGGTCGCTGGTGGGGTTGCCGGAGGAGTGTAAGATCCATTTCCCTTCGAACATACGAGACACGAATAAGATTTGAGGATTGCGGGTTCTTGTTTCCTTTGAGCTTCTGGAGGGACTGTCTTTTTCAATTAGAATGCTTGCCAACATAGAAGTTTTTCAACAGGGCTTTACCTCTCATGAGCCTAGTCACCAGTGTGAGATTGGCTTTTGCAAATTAGAATGGCAAGTTTGTTAATTTGGGTATTATGTGTTAGCAACTAGGTGATTTGTCCGTAATGCAATGTTTCCAGGCTTTCGTCCCTCTTTTGCTTGTCTTGGTGGAAGTGGGTAATTTGAAACTTGCCGGGCATGAGAAATTTACCTTTCTCTTCTCCCCCTGATTTCTAGTTTCATTTTTTTGATGATTTTAGTGTCGGAGGATATGAAGGGATTAGAATTGAAATTACTTGCTAATTTCTCATGGAGGAAGGTAGCCGAGAAAAGTTGCGCAGTACAATTGTATGAGATACTAACTCATTAACTAGCCATGTTTAGTTAGCTTTGAAGGGGGAAGCTAAGCATCATTTAGCTTTGGCAAATGATGCTCTGATCTATCTACTGGGAATTGATTATTAGTGTCACCTATCACATTACTCTCTATTACATCTGTCATCTCTACTAATCATCATTTTGAGAAACTCTTTCCTCTACAACCTCTTAAAACTCTGAACTTAGACTCTTGATTGATCCCTGATTTCTTGTTCTGCAATTTGTCTCTACTGTCAGTCTGTCACTCACAAGGTCACTATAGAAGTTTTAGCAAGTTTGTCTATTACATCCTCCGCTAACTTTTCTTGGAGATAAACCTGTTCTTGCGTGACAGCATTGTTTCCTATGATTATAAGATGTAGGCTGAACTAGCTCTTTAAAATGTCTGTGCTGTGAAAATGGCTTTGCTTGACATAAACGAGTAGGAAAGAAGCAAATACAAATCTTATATATTCTGAGACATGTGAGTGGAACGTGGTCTATAATTAGTAGTAATTTAGAATCTCTTGATGCCAACTTGCTGCCCTTCAGTCCTTGATTTGAATTACCTTGTTCATTTTCCATTGACCACAATGTAGTTTGTTGTCATCGTGGCTGACGTAGAGTCTATGCATGGTTGTGATTGTGGTAATTGTGGCTGACCTAGAATCTATGTGTGGTTGTGTAGGTCACGCACTGCCGTTGCTCCATTGGAACGGTTGAAGATATTGCTGCAGGTTAGTCATCCAGCTTTCCCCAACTGTCTTTCTTCATCGCATGGATCCTTGCAGCAATGATCATGAAGGGATCACATGACACGCAGGTTCAAAATCCCCATAGCATAAAGTACAATGGTACAGTCCAAGGATTAAAATATATATGGAGAACTGAAGGTTTTCGTGGACTGTTCAAAGGCAATGGTACCAATTGTGCACGAATCATTCCAAACTCGGCAGTCAAGTTCTTCAGCTATGAGCAAGCTTCCAAGTATGACTTTGGCAAAAATCTAGTAACTCTAGCATTGATTCTGGTGTCTAGTTGTCATTGTTGCTGGCTTTTCATGCTGTAATTTTACAGGATGTGTGCCAATAGGCAAAAACATGTTTTCTCTCAATTCCTGCCCAATTTAACTCTAATGGCTTTTAGATGGCTTCTCTAGCCATTGGTTTCTTGTTTATTTTTACGCCATTTCAGCACTCTTCATTTGCTTAATTTGCTCTTTTATTTCTTCTGCTGATTTTTCTACCTCTTCCTTATAATTAGGGGAATATTGTGGTTGTATCAGCAGCAGACTAGTAATGGTATGTCCATCCTCATTGGAATATTGTTGATTTTGGGAAATTGTATTGCTCGATTAAACACTAGTGATGCTTGCTTGCTAGCAATTTTATTCTTTTATACATCCTTTGTTGCTTTTCTGGTTATTCATTTGCTTTACTTTGAAACATGATTGCTGGTGGAATTAGATGACTAGGTGAAATATTACAGAAAGATGTTGTAATTGTCATCAAAAGAAAATGTCCTGCAGTGCTCCCCACGTTTGTGGCACACAGTCCTAAGAATCTGTTGGTATTCTTGTATGACTTGATTGTTGCATATCGTTGGAAATATTTGAGAGTGACCTACTGATCAAGAAATATAGACTATAATAAGAAAATTGCTCAAGTGGAACCACTTATTTGGCCGATTCTTCATTTTAGCATTATTTATTTTTTAAAGTTGGGATACTTTGAATAGCTAGTCCTCTACTTTTGTGTGGAAAGCTATATTGGTTTGAAATATTCTCCAATTTACATTGACATAACTACATATTTTTCATGCTTGATTATCCAATGTGACTTGGAGATTTTGATGGTAAAATCTAAGAATGTGATTGATTCATGGTGTCACGAAATCTCTGGTGTAAAATCTTAGTGGTGCACTGGAAATGTTGCCCATGACTATTCAGTCTCTAGTTTACTTTTTGTTTCCCACAGAAGATGCTGAACTCACTCCTCTTCTACGTCTTGGAGCTGGGGCATGCGCTGGAATAATTGCAATGTCTGCCACCTACCCCATGGACATGGTACGAGGCAGGCTAACTGTACAGGTACATTTCTTAGTCTTTGCAGGCTGACTTCTAGCATTTTTCTAATATCTTCTGAGAGCATGTTCAACATTTTTCTGCTGATCGTAATGTAAAGCAGAATAGCAACTATAAACAATCTGAAGAAGATAAGCGCGCATTGGATGAGGCACTGTTCACCCAAGTGCTCTCTATTTTCTCTCTGCTTTCCCTGATAGCCACTGTTCACCCACATTGGCCAAGGCGAATCCATCCTCTTGCTCCGCTCAATCATGTCGATCTTCTAGGCCTTCAGTTGCCCTCCTCTGGTCGACCTCCCCACTGTTCGGATTTCATTTTTGTTGCCTCCCTCTACCCCGATGACAGACCTCCCCAGAGCTACCCATGGCTGCTCAACCGAAGCGTGCTGGAAATTCTCGGGCCATGGCTGCTGATTCGGCTATGGCTGACCCCACAGAGCCCCTCTTGCCTTCCAACCGCCCTTCCGCCGTCCATTTTGGGCCAGGGGCTGTTGTTCCAGAACTTATGGCAGACCACCGTTTGAAAGTGGGTTTCGGGTCCGAGCAGTGCCACATCTCCGGCCAAACAACATCAAGCGCAACTCCTCGGCCAACGTAGTTGAAGCCGCAGTAGAGCTTCATCCAAACCACCTCGGCTGTCCATGTTTGCTAGAATTAGATATCTTGGTCATCCTACATCCTGACCCTGCATTGGAGTCTCATGCAGAAAGTTCTCGAGCTATGCACTTTGCTTCTGCGTTGGAAATTGGAATCCCAGGCTGTACCTTTGGATTCATCTGACTCAAATATTGATGAGGAAACGATGGTAGCGATGTGAACTTGGACCCCCCCCCCCCCCTTCAAAAAAAAAAAAAAAACTCCTCCCACTACCTGCAACAAAAATGCAGCTACTAAAATTCCAAGGCTATCCTCGACATACAGGAGGCAGCTGCTCCTTTTCCTCTAACAGATCTCCTCCAGAGTAATCTTAGTTCTGATAGCAGCCTTGGCAATGCTAGAAAGGCCAAACCGACCTCTAAAAAACAGAGGTCAAGTCGCCACAGGAAGCGGCAACCTTTACCTCCCTTGTCCATGTTTTTGGGAGTGTGGAATATTGGTGGACTTGCTCACCCTCTTAAACAAGTTGAAATAAGGAACTTGTTTAGATTTCATAACCTTTGCTGCATCGGTATTCTTGAGACAAAGTTGTCTCTTTCTTCCTTTGTAAATGTTTCTTCTGTGTTGCTACCCGGTTGAACTTGGAATGCCAATTATGACCACTCCCATCAGGGGCGGATTTGGATTGGCTGGAACCGTTTGCTAGTTAATTTTGTTATGTCCTCATCTTTGTCTTAGGCCATCCATGGGCATTTTCGTATTATATCCGCCAACAAGACTTGCTGGTTTTTCATTGTTTATGCCGAGCATACATTTATCACTAGATGGGCTTTATGGGCTGACATTAACTAGACCAGTGTCGCATTGGCTAGCCGCCCTTGGTTGATCTCATGAGATTTTAGGCTATTAGAGACCCCTCTGACAGAGTTGGTGGCTCCACTAGTTGGCTTCCCTCCTTTGATGAATTTGGTCAATGCATTACTTCTGCGGGTTTGGAGGACCTCAGGTATACCGGCCACCGCTTTACGTGGGCCTCCTCTACAGGTATCCTTCGTTAACAACGTAAGATCGATCGAGTACGTATTAATGCCCAGTGGAGTATTGACTTCTTTTCCAAAGCCTCATCCTTGCCTCCAGTGATCACACTCCCATTGTTATTGGAATTTTGGGTCCTCCCAACTCTAGAAGGCCTTTCAAGTTCTTCAACTTCTGGATATCTCATCATTCCTTCTTATCCCTAGTCAATCAGGTTTGGGCTATTGATATTTATGAGATTCCTATGTTCCAAATATGCAGGAAACTCAAGATACTGAAAGGCTGAAAGGCTGACTCAATAGAGATTCGTTCTCTGATTTCTCGACTTGCACCACTGAAGCTAGGGCTGCCTCAACTTCTATTGAGGATGCTCTGGCCTTGAATCCCTTTAATCAGGGCCTGGCTAATCAAGAAAAAGATGAATGATAGATCTTTTCCACTCTTCGTCTCTAAGTAGAAGTCTTTTATAAGTAGAAATCAGGTTCAATGGCTTAAAGAAGGGGACCGGAACACTAAATACTTTCATCATTTTGTAAAGAAAAGGTGGCATCGCAAGAGAATCCTCTCTATTGTTGATAGCTTTGGTATCCCTTTGACGGATCCATCCTCTGTCTAGTGGCACATAGTCTTCTACTTTGAAGACTTGCTTGCTCACTCGCATTTAACTACTCGACCTTTAGTACAGGATGCTAGGTCAGTGATAGAACACCCTCTTGATCATGTTCAGTGCCAATATCTCTCTCGGCCTGTATGTGCTTTCGAGATTTGTGACACCATGTTCTCCCTCTCTGCTAGCAAGGCCCTAGGACCTGATGGATTTGACGTTGAATTCTGTAAGGCCTCCTAGGATATCATTGGCCCGTCAGTGATCTTGGCTATCTAGGACTTCTTCACTTATTCACTATTGGACTAATTCTACAGGAAACAAATGCAACTATCATCTCCTTGGTCCCTAAGGTGCCGAATGCCACTAACATGGATGACTTTAGGCCGATTGCCTACTACAACACTAGTTACAAATGCATCACAAAGATTATGGCGAATAGGATCTCCCATATCCTCCTTTCACTCATTAGTCCCCCACAGAACGCATTTGTTAAAGGCCAACGCATCAACGACAACATTCTTCCAGCCCAAGAATTGTTCTACGGCTTCCACCATGAAATCTTCTTGCCAAAATGTGCTATTAAGGTGGATTTCCAAAAGGACTATGACATTGTTGATTGGGATTTCCTGCTATTGGTCTAGCAAGCCTTTGGTTTCCTAATGGTTTATCAATCTCATCATGACCTGTGTTAGAACCCCAAAATTCTCTATTTCTATAAACGGGGAACTATATGGTTTTTTCCCCAGCAGAAGGGGCATTCGCCAACGAGATCCAATGTCTTATCTATTTACTCTGGTTATAGAGATCTTCTCAGGTATCATCAATGTTCAAACTCAACAATCGGGTTTTAATTTCTATTGGAGATGCAAGGCCACTCGGCTCTCCCACCTCTTCTTCGCCAATGACGCACTTCTATTTGTTGAAGCCAACCCTACCTTTATCTCACTGCTTAAGGTGGGCATCAACAAGTTCTCCAGCTGGTTCGGGCATAGACCCAATATGACCAAGAGCGAGATCTTTTGCTCGGGTGGCTCAGATGACCTTCGTCAACAGCTCTTCTCCACACTCGGTTTCAACGAAGGCTTCTCGTTGGTGAAATATCTTGGTATCCCCTAATTGCATCAAGGCTCAGTAAAGCGGACTGTAATTTACTAATCAACTCTATCACCACCAAGGCCCAATCTCGGTCCCAATGGTTCCTATTATTTGCCGGTCACCTACAACTGGTCAAGTTAGTGCTTCATGCGACTCAAATATTCTGGCCAAGTGTATTCATGCTCCCTAAGTTTGTTCTTCTTTGCATTGAACAAATCCTAAGGCAATTTCTATGGAAGGGCCCGAACTTAGGTGTTGGCGATGCTAAAAATCCCTTGGCATCAAACTTGCCTCCTGGAGGAGGAAGGAGGGCTTGGCATCTGATGGCTCCTCGATAGCAATTAGGCGGCTATGCTTGAACATATTTGATCCTGTTTATAGACAAGTAGTCCTTGTGGTGCAAGTGGATCCATACAACCTTTCTGAAGAATAGAAACTTCTGGGTTGCAAATAAACCGACGCTTTATTCTTGGGCCTGGAAGAAAATCTTGGATCTCCACTAGGACTACCAGCATCTCTTTTGCTAGATGGAATACTGGCAAGGGACGCAACACTTCCTTCTGGTTTGACTCTTGGCATCCGAGGGGGCTTTCTCTACAAGATCTTTTCGGATATGGAAATCTATCGCTCAGGCATCTCCAGGAATGCCATGGTGTATGGTTTTCTATCCACAACCCACCAATCCACTCAAGTGATGGCAACAATTGAATCCTGGCTTCAACCTCTTCGCACACTCGTCTCTTAGAACCTTGATCGTCTCGTATGGCTTGGGCACCCGTCAGGGGTTTTCTCCATAGCAGTAGCTTTGGATCTCATGTGCACTAGAGGTCAAATGGTGCCTTGGTATTTGCTAATTTAGGATCGACATATCGCGCCTCTACACTCTTTCCACCTCTGGATTATCACCTTACACAGGCGCCTACCCAAGTTCTGTTACTCAACATTAACATCAACATCACCTTTATTCCAAATCAGTTAAGGTCGGCGGTTGATGAACTCGAATCGAAAAGTTTAAAATATACTACAATAAAAGCAAAAACATGGATATCCCAAAAATAAATAAATAAATAGAAAGGACTAAACAGGGCACTCTGGGACATAAGAAATCCCCCCTCTACAATGCGGATAACTTTTCTCTACTTCATCCTAAGACAAACCGTACGCCAATCTATTTCCCACTCTATTAAATCTTGTTTTACTACCTTCCCTCGGGTTCTGTTACTCAACTACCATAAAATTCAGAATGGCGTTTATGGCTTTTGCGAATGCCGCTTAGATTTCATCGATCATCTTGACTTCGGTTGTCATCATATGGGCACTCTTGCTCTCTTTTCGGCTGCCAGATGTAATTTGGCTTGGCAAAATATTACATGGCATGACAATCTTCAGTGGGCGTTCCAGCACATTTGTGGCCAGCACTTCCACCGGTGCATTGCTAGATTTTCCTTTGGCACTCTATCTCACATTATATAGATTGAAATGAACCATATTCTTTTCCGTAGCAAGAGTTTCATCTTACTAGCCATTTAAGGCACACAGGGGCTGCCCTTCAAACATGTCAATGATACGCCTAGAAATTGACTGATGCAAGTCAGTTGGGGTATCGATACCTCAATCTTAGATTGATTTTAGATTGCTAGTCTTTGCTTGTTCTTTTGGCCATCTGTTTGGCCCTCTTGCTGTTTCTGTATATCTAGCCACTTGTCTTGGCCTCTTTTTGGCTTGGGTATTCTCTCTTTCCCCATCCAGGCTGCCCTTGCACTCTTTGTGACACTCCGTGGTGTGCAGCCGGGGTTTTGTTTAGTAACTTGCGCTTTTCTGATTAATATATTTGTTAACTTAAAAAAAAAAAAAGAAATTCTGAAGGAGATTATCTGGTCTCTGCTGTTTCAGCTATTTTTGTGCTTTTGGCATTTAGACATTTTCCCCCCTAATAACTGCAGACTGAGAAGTCCCCTTATCAGTATAGAGGAATATTTCATGCACTGTCAACTGTGCTTCGGGAAGAAGGTCCACGGGCCTTATACAAGGGGTGGCTTCCTTCTGTCATTGGAGTGGTAAGTGACTCTTTTCTATTTGCTGTTTGTGATAGGTATTATAGCTTCTCTACTACTCAGAGAACGACATGTGTGTGCCTTCCACTTCTCTTGATCCTCCATGTTGGAATTTTGCATTTATGCATTAATCAAATAAACCATCCTTGCCCCTGCTTCCTCCTGCCTAGGGTGACATTCTTGCGTTCCGTGAATACTCGTTGATGATGCCTTTTTTTCTGGGTGAGATCCTACATGCTTGAAGTCCTTTGGAATGTGTATGTACATAAAGGCATCCTCAGGTAGCTTTAGCATCTCTGCTTCCTTATGTTCACTTACTTGCACTAGAGGAGGCAGCATCATGGATAGCCCAAGTACTTGAGGGCATGTGAGACTCATAATATTTTTTGCCAGGAGTGTCCAAGAGCTTTTCTTTCCATTTCCTGACTGGCAATATTGCTTGCATACATGTGTTGTTCCTTCTCTTGCTTTAAAAAAGTAACGAGAATTCTCTTCTTTTCTGCAGATTCCTTATGTAGGTCTCAATTTTGCTGTATATGAGTCTTTGAAGGACTGGTTAATAAAGACCAGACCATTTGGACTCATGGAGGACTCTGAGTTGAGCGTCACAACAAGGCTTGCCTGTGGAGCTGCTGCAGGAACTATTGGTCAAACTGTGGCTTACCCTTTGGATGTGATACGCAGAAGAATGCAAATGGTGGGGTGGAAGGATGCTGCTTCCATAGTCAAAGGTGACGGAAGAGCTGCTGCACTTGAATACAATGGCATGATTGATGCATTCAGGAAAACTGTGAAGTATGAGGGGTTTGGAGCATTGTACAAGGGTCTGGTTCCAAATTCTGTCAAGGTCGGTTTTATCTTGGTTAAAACTTACCCTTTTAAAGGTTTTACTGTTAACTTAGCACTAGAGACAATTTTGTCAATGCGCTTGCTAGTTCTTGAATATACACTTTGTTTCACGTGTCTGAAAACTGCTGCTTTCTTCCTCAGGTAGTTCCATCCATAGCCCTTGCCTTCGTGACATATGAGGTGGTGAAGGATATATTAGGAGTTGAAGTCAGAATATCAGATTGAACTTTGGAGCATCTATGTTCGTCAACAGTTTGGTATTTTTGTAGGAAAGGGTTAGGAAAAAAGGTAAAGTGGAGGTGCTCTTTACTTCTCTCTACGAGTAAGCCTAGCAACATGTAGTCCAGATCTGATAATTGCTCCCCCCTCGTTCTCGAATTGATATCTTGTTGTAAACATGCTGTAGCTCTTGGTTTCTCATTCATGTGCTGTGTCAATAAGTATGTAGGAAGAATAAGGCAAGAAATACACGTCAATGGCTTTTGATGCTGTGAGAAAGCATTTTTTTCTGAGATTATACTTGAGGGCTGGTCAATCATGTTTTGATAACTCATTGGATGCAGTTTAATAAAAGAAGAAAGAGTCCAATCACAGTTGCAGTATATTTACTTGCTAATTTAGATCTTATATGCAGATAATACTGGCTAGGTAATGGCTAATTTTTGCAGTGTTTTTAGACCACAAATCAGGATAGCCTTCAAGCAGTGTGAAATATCCATGGACGATTGCAACAATGATTTTCACCTTAGGTGAATTTGATGGTACTGAACGGTGGAGACAAGGCTCCCTCGTATGGGAATCTAATCATCAAATCAAACATTCCATTGACTTCACGGTCAAAAGCTGCTTTAATTTACAATGCTGAGTTAAACACTTTGAATGTCTTGGTGTACTGATGAATTTGAGGTGCCAGGTCCGTAAAGCGCTTAGAGCGCACAATTTGGGTTGAGAATAACAACTCTTGAGAAAGCTCTCAGTCTGATGCATTACCAGATGATGACCTCTTTATCTTTGGACTCATCAGCAGTAGCTGACTCTCTGAATTCATTCTAATGCTTCGCCCAGTTGGAGTTATCTGTGGAGGCCGTAGTGACCTCCCTCTTGGTGTCCCTGCAATGTCAATAGAGATTCCAAAACAATTTATTGAGTAAGGGAGCTGAAATTTTCTTTTGCTGCCACGCGATCTCATGAAAAGCACAAGGAACCCTAATGAAAAATCGTTAGCTAGCTTTATATGGCGATGGCAGTAGGCAAATGAGCATAGCTCAATGGAAATGATTGTTCTCTTACTGGAAGATGTAATTGACCTGCGCGTAGAAAATGGTCTATAACGCTAATTACGCTGGTCTCTTTCTTCTTAGGAATGCAAAGAGTGAGACAGGACCATCGTTGCAGGGTAACAGTTATGAGAGATCCTATGATCCTGTGGTGGAACTGAAAAGTGAAAATACCGAAGCCGTAGAATGTAGGATGATCCTTGCCCTGATAAACTTGCTGATGCATTAAGATTTGGATACCGGCGGCGATCACACAAATAGTAGCTAACAACATATTATTGACTTAATTTTCTGATTTCGTTAACTTGGAGCCGGAGAAATTGTATGAATGTTAAAATAAACTAATACCAAGTTGATTTCCCCAACAGAGCCGAAAATCTCACCAGGTTGTTTGTTTAGTTTGACATCTGTTAATCTTTTCAACGATGTCAAGTTCCTGCTCGGAGTATCAGGAGAGGGCGATAATTTCCTCTCGGGTGCTGACGGGAGAGGATCGTCCGAACTGATCGTGCTTTCATCCCCACAGATGGAGGCTCCCTCGCTACCCGATTCAGAGTTCTCTTTAGAACAAGCAGTTGATTTCTCTCTCTCCACTACTCTGTAAACGAACATCTGAAATGGTACATCCGATACCGGCAAGGGGTTGGGGCTCTCCCAGGATGGAAATTTCTTAAGCAGCCTCGATTCAACATCGAGGTAGTCCACAGATGGCATTGGCAGGTCTGGCTGGCTACCGCAATCAGGATTCATCGCGAGAAAGCGCTTCACGTAGCGAAGGATCCTACAAATGGAAGAGAAGCTCGGCCGTTGATTTGGATCGATATGCCAACATCTCTTCGTCAAGCTGGTCAAGTACTTCGGTGAATGGAATGGGAACAAGGGCCTCTCTCCTGCCCTGATGTTCCTGCTCATTTTGTCCCCTTGAAGATGCGCATCCTCAAAGGGTACTTTTCCAGTTAGAAGTTCAAAGCAAATCATCCCAAAACTGTAGACGTCAGACTTCTCGGTGTACTTCATGTCTCTGGTACTTCCTGTCTCTTCTTGCTCGGCTAGAACTTCGGGAGACCGCCAAATGATTCCATCTTGATTTAAAGATGCCTTTTGGGAAGAATTTCTACAGGAAGACAGGCCGAATCCTGAGACTTTGGCTTGCAAGTATCCTTCTCCTGAACTACCTCTTGCCTTCACCAGAACGTTAGAAGGGTTCAGATCTCCATGGTAGATTTTCTTAGAGTGGAGATACTCCATCCCTCTAGCAATCTGGAGCATCAAATCAATGGCGACAGGAAGAGAGAAAGGAATTCGTTTTCGTGGACCACAGATTTC
This sequence comes from Psidium guajava, assembly GCA_016432845.1. Lineage (NCBI taxonomy): Eukaryota > Viridiplantae > Streptophyta > Magnoliopsida > Myrtales > Myrtaceae > Psidium > Psidium guajava. The sequence goes on from CM028232.1 coordinate 2,350,645, forward strand.
CTTGATGTAGCTTCCTAGGTCTCTATTCATCAGCTCTGCGACCACGAAACATTCTCTCTTTTCCTCGTCGATGAAGCTACAAAGAAAGTGCAGTATATTGGGGTGGGAGAGAGAATGTATCAACGAAATCTCAGGAACTAGGGTCTCGGTATTCCCGAAAAGATGTCTCAGAGCAAAGGTTTCGCCCAGCCAAAGTATCTCCTTGTATTGGCTGCCATTGCCTAGCCTTCGCCTTACTTGGTAGTCCTTTGACCCGACTAGGATCGAACTTGGCAAGAGTTTCCAATTGGAAGGCTCCCACATATCCAAGTTCCTTAATAGCAGTTCGTTAAGTCGCTGCTCATACTTTAATGCTGAGCCGGAAATACCCTTGTCCCGGATTTTATTCATCAGAAGCCATCTATCGTCTTTCCACACTTGCTCTAACCGGTCGCTGAAATCTTGAGTTATAAGATATTGTTTGCCAAATTTCCATTGGAAGAGCTTCGGGTCATTCCATTCCTTTTGGTACTTTCTCGAGTACACCAATCTCCTCTTTTGCATCTCATCATGATCCCAACCAGTAATTTCTCCGGCGATCTCAATCGCTTCGATGACAACTGGCATGCAACTTAACAGGTTGTGGATGTGGAGGTCAATGCAATCTGTGTTCTGATATAGGATCATGGTTTTTGCCCACCAGTCCTTATTGTCCAAGCAGAGTCTGATATAGATCTCTCCTTCCTTGAACACCCTGAGGAGCTCTTTCAATGGTTGTTCCAGGATTCTCCATTTCGCATGTTTCTCTTCGAATCGCAGGTTCTCTCTCATCTCGTCAGCCACGACTTCGTATGCCTGGTTCAACATGTCCAGCAACAAACAACATTGACGCCTGTTGATCTGTATATTGTCGCGGAACACCATTAACGCCTTTAGGCTTCCTAATACTTCTCCTACCTGCCGAAATTGTTCCATCCTCGGATTGCACACCCAATAACCCAATCCGACCCACGGTAGATCCCCGGGCTCAATCAAACGCAGCGGTACCGATCCTAGAAAGCCGATAGACTTTTTCTCAGAGAAGATTGCAGAGAACTTTGAGCGTGGAAAACTGGCCTATCTCTAGATTTCATCCGTTTCCACCAGATTCTTTGAATGAATCTAATGGAAACGCAAGGAATCGCCTAGAGTCCTCAACCCCCAACCACGAAACGCATAGAATTGGAAACAGACAACAGACATGGCAAGCATGGAAGAAGAGAGGATTAACAAAGATGGAATACCCTGAAATTTCTCCCACCTCACCTCTACGTACCTCAACATAGCTTCCTTTTATGGAAAATGAAAAGATAAAAAGAAAACGCGCCTATATAAGATCTATCTTGGAAAATATAATCTTTTATGGTTTTTTTTTTTGGGGGGAGGGGAGGAACATGTTCATGAATTATTTTTCGTCCTGTCGAGAGTCAACTTCTATATGGGTTGATGGCCTATTTTTTGTTTTCATTTTTTGTCATTGTGAGCCGTGAATTCAAGCGATTTAGCTTTTGAACAAGGAAACCATTTCATTCCATAGAGGGAAAGTCGCAGATTGGAATTGTGAGATCATGAGTGGGATGTTTGACCATTAGTTGATTCGGTTGATTTTACTTAAATATTTCTTTTAGGTCAAATCCGATACAATGTGACTCGAGTTTGTGATCTGACTCGTTAACAAGCTTTGATCCACGAATAAAGGTTAATAGAAGAATATGATATAGTTGATGGGATCGAAGGTAATAATAAATCATACCATAACAGCACTTCTTCTTCTTCTTCTTGAAATATTATTAGCTGTGTTTCATTTTACAATACTCTTACTTAAAGATTTCATTAATAAGAATATATTTCTTCCGTTCTTTTTTTTTTAAATATATCTTAGTCTATATTCATCTTATCAAAGTTTTCTAGGGAGAGACTAGCTTGTGCATGCGGTGCATCGCTTTTGTATGCAACTAAATTTACAATATAAAATGAAGCCCTAGTTATTGTACTATTAGAGTAATGCTAGACTTACCAGAAAGAGTTTTACAAAATTTATTTATCAAGTGATGTTACAGACTTAGAAAGAATTTAAATAAGTGCTCTATATTCAAGAACTAATAATAGCCCGCCATATCACTTAAGAAAGTCACTTTTATAAACTAGTCTCAACAATTTAGCATTTTCCGGGTTTTTAATTAGGTCTACCGTTGTTTGCACATTCATCATTGGATGGTTGACAGATGGAAGGTTTCAGTTACAAAATTAACGATGAACGGATAAGTCACTCATCCAAAAATAAGGTACATTTACAGTTCTTCTTTTTTAGTGATGGTCATTGTTGACACCTGATTTTTAATCATTTTTTCTATTGCTAAAGTAATAAAAAAATCCATAAAAATTCATAAAATTGAAAAATCAACTTTGGGGACCTTAGCCAAGCCTAGGGAACCAATTTTGACCAAAAAATGATTTTTCATATTTTCAGTATTTTTACGTATTTTTTATTTATTTATTTTTCGAAAATTAATAGAAAATCCATAAAAATTCATAAAATTGAAAAATCAACTTTGGGAACCTTAGCCAAGCCTAGGGAACGAATTTTGACCAAAAAATAATTTTTCATATTATATATATTTTAATTTTTTTTAAAAAAAATACAAAAATATTTGAAAATTTTGGAAAAATAACATTTGAGGCCAAAAAATACACAAAGATAGTTAATATTTTTATTTGAAATCTATTTTCATATTGGCCATCGCAAATTCAGAAAAATTCAATTCGAGTCACGTGTTCCTTCACGAGTATAATCTCGAATCGGGCCTAAAAAAAATTTAATTTGAGTCAACTTATTTTTAACTTTCACTTTTTATGAGTTGTGACATTGTCTTCTAATATTTTAAATTTTCATCTTGGCCCAATTATACCCAGAATGACTTAATTTTGCAAAAGGGCTTTAATTAAATTATGCATTATTTTCAGCGATAAGAAATGAGCTTAAATTTGACATGTGGTAAATTTTGGTGTGTCAAAAATTGTGAGGAGATTTGGACTTAAAGAAATATATTTTTTCAGGGACTGAATTGTAAATACTTAAAATTCAAGGACTAGAGTGCAAATACCTAACTCTTGAAGGATTATTTTACAAATAATAAAAAGAAGAGTTAGTGGATAAATTAGAATAGAGAAGGGAAGATGAAGAAGAGGAGATGAAGAAGAGAAGTTGGAGAAGAATGGATGGAGAAAATAAGATAAGAATAGAGAAGGGAAGATGGAGATGAAGAAGAGTTAGTAGAGAAATTAGAATGGAAGATAAGAATAGAGAAGAGAAGATGGAGATTAAGAAGAGTTAGTGGAGAAATTAGAATGGGAGATAAATATGGAGAAGGGAAGATGAAGATGAAGAAGAGTTAGTGGAGAGATTAGAATGTGAGATAGAGATGGAGAATGGAAGATGAAAATGAAGAAGAGTTAGTGGAGAAATTAGAATGGGAGATAGAGTTAGTGGAAAAATTAGAATGGGAGATAGATGAGTAGGTTATAAAAGGAGGAAGAAATGAGCTTGAAAGAGGATTCTTGAGAGAGAAAATTTGAAGTGTTTGGGAGGATTTTTTTTGGAGAGAAAATTTTGGATGTTTGAGAGAGTTTTGGGAGATTGAAGAAAAATTTGAGAGAAAGAAAATACCAAAAGAGAGAGAATTTTGAAGATGATGGGAGTTCAAAGCTAGGGATTATCATCACAAATTCCTTCATCGATCAATATAAATCAAGAGTTCATCCTCGTCAACGAGCAAGCAAATTCGAGCTAAGTGTTTTTATTTATTCATTTGTTTATGGTTTTACTTGCAAATTAGCACAAATTGTATACACTTTCTCCATCTCCTCTTTTTTTTTTCCATATTTTATGTCAGGAGAAGGATATCTCTACGTCAACAGCAAAAATCTCGTAGATATGCAAAAATCGGCCCAGACAAGCTCCTAAGCTGTCCACCGATTTCTCAACTGATCTGTGACTAAAAGTCCCTCTTAATTCAAAAGAAACTCTCTATATTGGGAACATAGAGAGCGAAAATCAATTATAGAAATCCCTCCCAAAAAAATGGGAGATAAGTACTCTTTCCACTCTTCTGGTTTTAGGTGCAGATTAGCACATATTTTGTATACTGACACTTCACTCTATTTTATGTTAGGAAGCCGCAGCTCTATATCAATGGTCAATCCTATGGAAGCACAAAATCGGCTTGGAGGAGTCCTCAAGCGCGCACAAATTTCAAATTGTTGAATCAATTCGTTGTATTTCATTTTAAAAAATTCATACCCCAAAATGGAGAGGACAAAGTCCATCCGCAATTTAAATACCTGCACCATAAATCCCAAAGGGAAGAGCCAAGCCAATGCTTAGCCTCCCATTGGAGGTTTTTACTTATAGTAGTTAAATACCTACAACTTAAATACCTGCACCTTAAATCCCAAAGGGAAGAGCCAAGCCAATGCTTAGCCTCCCATTGGAGGTTTTTACTTACAGTAGTTAAATACCTGCACCTTAAATCCCAAAGGGAAGAGCCAAGCCAATGCTTAGCCTCCCATTGGAGGTTTTTACTTACAGTAGTTAAATACCTGCAACTTAAATACCTGTACCTTAAATCCCAAAGGGAAGAGCCAAGCCAATGCTTAGCCTCCCATTGGAGGTTTTTACTTACAGTAGTTAAATACCTGCAACTTAAATACCTGTACCTTAAATCCCAAAGGGAAGAGCCAAGCCAATGCTTAGCCTCCCATTGGAGGTTTTTACTTACAGTAGTTTAAATACTTGCAACTTAAATACCTGTACCTTAAATCCCAAAGGGAAGAGCCAAGCCAATGCTAGGCCTCCCATTGGAGGTGTTTATTCACTGTCATGTACTTCCTATAATTTAATTTTTGAATCATCAGACCCAAAAGATGAGTAGGTCGTAATACTGCACAGAAGTCGTTAACACACTCTCTCTTTCGGCTTCAGGGAATCTTTAACACTTAAAAAAATATAACAAATAAAAATATATACCATCCATGCATCCTATTTAAAAAAGTGAAAACACAAAAGAGAATACCCTACTAGAGCTTTAGGAATAAACCAAGCCTGAGTTGCCGGATTAGGATATCCATGAAATTAAGGTACCGAAAGGGCATTAGTTTTAATTAACTAGTGTAACCAAGTCCCCGAGCTCATAATCTCTGGTTCGCAGGAATAAATTAGTTCTCCCGCTAATTTATTTAGGTTTCTAATCGACCTACCAAGAACGATTAGTGGCGACTCCAAATTTCAAAATCATTTAAACAAAAACCAAAGTTGCGATTCGGTAGGGCTTGGGAGGGTCCGCGTTAGGTTAGTCAAATCTAATTAACCTAATAATCCGTTAACCCCTTTTAAAATTTAAAATTTTTTTTTAGAGGGTCGCGACAGACTGGCGACTCCACTGGGGAAGGGATTTTTAAATTTTCGAAAAAAAGATACCAATTGGAATACTTGAATTTTTTCGAAATTTTAAAAGTCTTAGTGGACTTAGGCCAATGAAAATTTCATGGATATCTCGCTTCTGGCGATCTTGTTTGGGACTCATTCTATAGGTGTTATATGTTTTTGCAGGATGGGAGTTATAAGGGGCGGAGTGTTTGGCTAACCCCTTTGTTTTGCAGGCTCGGTGTTGGGTTTATTTGTTTAATTTCGCACATTTTTAGAAGCGCTGTTTTGATATCAATTGTTGTGCATGTCTTGCATACTCTGAGGATCACGACACCTGCACACACAAGCGTCTAAACCCAAGTCGCGAAATTCTTCCTAGAAAACCATAGATAGGGATCGAATATGCAAAGCTCTTGCGTCGATTGCGCTCGGGTTGACCATATTTTATCCCGCTCATTATCTGAATTGACAATTCTTCCCATTGTGATCTGATTGCGCGGAGGGTAAGGTTGTCAATTCAGATAGTGGGGGCCTTTTAGGTCCATACCCTGTCTCTCCTTCTTTTATTTTCTAGAGTTCACTCCTCACTTGAGTCATGCGCATGACTATGTGATTTGCATTTCTCCAAGGTAAAAGTAAGTTCTCTAATTTTATCTTGTATTTATTTTCGGTCGGTTCATGCTAGGTGTTAGTCAGTTTTTGAGCTTGATATTACGACCATTCTTTTAAAAGAAAATAAAAATTAAATTTGTCCCTCATTTCTTTTAAAAAAATTTTGAAAAAATGATGTGAAAAATCCCTTCATGGGAATTTTATTAACCAATAAGGGATTTTTGTCATGTTTTTATTGCTTCAATAAAAATGAAATTTTCCTGAAAAAATTTTCCTCTGAAAATTTATTTCAATAAAAAGAAAAATTCCCTCAAAAAAAAACTCTAGTAGACATCAAGTGATTTTATCACATTTTTCAAATTATAAAAACTTGCAAGAAAATTCTTCTCGAGAAATTCGCTCATGTTTTTTAAGAAAATTTTCTCTAAATAAAATTAGACTAATGTCTCGGGGGAATTGTATTGACCAATAAGAAATTTTTGTCATGTTTTTCTTGCTTCAATAAAAATGAAATTTTCCTGAGAAATTTTCCTCTAAAATTTTATTTCGATAAAAGAAAAATTCCTTCAAAAAAAAAAAACTTTGGTAAACATCAAGTGATTTTATCACATTCTTTCAAATTATAAAAACTTGCAACAAAAATTCTTTTCGAGAAATTTGCTCATGTTTTTCTAAGAAAATTTTCTCTAAATAAAATTAGACTAATGTCTCGGGGGAATTTTGTTAACCAATAAAGGATTTCTGTCATGTCTTTCCTGCTTCAATAAAAATAAAATTTTCCTGACAAATTTACCTCTGAAAATTTATTCTGATAAAAAGGAAATTCCTTCAAAAATTTTAGTAAACGTCAAGAGATTTTGTCACATTCCTTAAAAAAAAATAATAAAAAAAGAGTAATAAATCTGCAAAAAAATTCTGTATTAACCCATTTCTTCCTAAGGGAATTTTTTTTTTTTGATTTCTCATAAAAATAAAAAAAATCAAATTGGACTAATATAGGAGTCATGGACCGACATTCCTTGTGTCGCATACTAATTATATCATTTTCTTTTGCAGGGAGATCCTAGATACCCTAGACGGGTGTAAAAATTAAGTTCAAAATATATCAAGAATCATCTCCAGAAATACCAAAAGACGAAAAACACCGAGGCTTCAACCGTTAATTCCGGGGGGCAAACGAACACTGTCCATCTTTGACAGACAGAGTTATGTCAATCCGTAAACTTGTATGGGCAGTGTATTCTGATATGACGGTGGATTTATACTGATTAAACACGGGGGCATATTTAATGTATTGCAGAGGATCCCGCGTCTTTTGAAAGACAATATGGATTATATAATCAGAACCCATGAAACAAATACCTTTACCTGATTAAATCAACCAGAGACCGATCTTAAAATTTCCTCTTATCCGAAACATGCGGAGGGCTTTAGAGGACCGAGGTTCTATTAATGAACGTGGCCCACAGGAATTTCTCCCGACGCTACAGGCGACCGACACAAGCAAGTGGACGCCGAAAGAAATAAAATATGGATAAAAGTGGGCATACAACAGGTGGCCGGATTTATTACCAGCGCACTGATCGAGTTGTCATAGTGTTATTGTTTGTGATCTCAAGATGGATAGTGGGGGCCACCGCCGAACCCTTCATCAATGTTCTCGATATCATCGTCTGGAGCAATTAAACAAGAACATCAAGAAAAACATTAAGCCTCGACATCTTCGGTACCTCAAATCGTTCTGTTATGCTATGCGGAAGAAACGATAGCAGGAAAATTAAACAAAAAAAAAACATGTGAAGCTTTTCTTTCATTCCATTCATCAAAGAGCATTACAACAGCTCACTGGGGAGGAAAAGTAAAGCCAAACTGAGCCCTGATAACCATTACGAAGGAGCTCAACTGACTCTCCAAACAGTTGATGCTCCGGGTGCACCGGGCGTTCTCAGGATCAAGCTCCGCGAGCCTAAAGAAGAGGCGATCGCGCTTCTCCTTAGCCTGGGCCATACTGGCCTCGTAATGCTCGACAGCAAACTCCAAGTCCGAAATCGCCGCCCTCTCGAAAGCAATATCTGCCGTAATGTCATCAAGTCTCTCCTGCAGCCAACCGCATTTGCACCTCATCATAATATTGCTCGGCTCCTGTTCGGCGTAAGTTCGGACCAAGGCCAGACGGTCCACCAACTTTCCCCTCTCACGAACTAGCCACGAAAGCTGATCATTGGCAAACTTGAAGGCTTTCTTGTGATTATCAGCCATAAATGTGACTATTTCCAGACGCTCGTGCCGGTCTCGGTAACGAGCTTTCACGACGGCAGTCACAATGACCGTCTCATAAGCGCGGTTATAGGCAGCCAGAAAATTAATGAAGAGGGTCGGGAAGTTCCGATACTCCCTCCCCAGTTGGGTACCCTCAACAGAAGCAGCGTCTAGGGTCCTGAATAAACCGAGGATTTCAGCCTCAACGGTAGAGTTTTGGGCTATATGAGCGTAACCTCTACCAAGAAGATTGTAGAGTCTCTCCCACCCAGCCAGGATTTCGGCGGAGAAGGTATGGTTAGGAGAATTGGCCATTTTTGAAAGCAGATCACGAAAGAAAGGAGGAGAGAGGCGAGGCAGATGATCGGAATGCGAAGGTGATAATCTGCTTCAATTTAAATAATGATTTCACAGGGCAGTCCTTATTGGTCGAGTTTTTTCTATCTACCATTCTCTGTCGGCAACACCCCCGCTGGCTCGAATTCCAGTCAAGTGGCAACCTCAAGCTGAGCAGACCCGACGTCTCTGCAGAAAAGTTGGACGGGCTGCCACCACTTTGAAAAAGAAAGAATAAAAAACGAGCTGAGTGGGAGACAAAGAAATTTTCGGCAGAAAAGGAGATACGACTCGTCTTTATTGGAGGACCCGCCAGTAAATCGACGGTGGAGATCTTGACAAGGGCCCTCTACCACGAAAAGAAAAAAGGAAGACGAACTGAGCGAGAAACAAGGATTTCCCCTTTGATCAAAAGCTGAATATCAGATTTTCTCCCTCGAAAAATCTAATAGCACTGCCCGTGAAGAGGGAAGTCGTTGCTATTGCCAGAGAGAGAACTTGTCCTCATTTGATAGTGAGAGTTCATTCGCAAGAACTCGCAGGAGAAAGATAGAGAGGAAGGAGTTCTCGTGGGAGAGGAATTCAAAACCTTCACCATCAAAGCATCGGCTTTCAAAGCCTGTTACGAGAAACCATCGACGATCCCGTGATCCCTCAAGTCCAAGAAGACATCCTGAGGCGGTCTCGAGTCGGCAGTCCTAGATCCAGAAATATGTCGAGCATTAGGGAAACGGGCGCATGTTCAACCCTGGTCGAAGCTAATGAAGTTCCTTACCCTAAGGGTCTACTGGTCATGGCCATTGACGGTAATCCAGTCTCTCTGTCAATCCTTGTTACCGTATTGAGAAAATGCCGGTATAAGGTTGTAGCTCAAGCAAAGGCGACAGAGGCCTTAGAGATATTAAGGAGGAGTGGTGACCAGTTTGATATCGTCCTCACCGCCATGGTAGGGATTGACATGGATGTTTTCACTCTCTTGGAAGTCATCAATTCTAAATTAAACATGCCAGTCCTCGTAATATCGGCAAGCGATGATCAGCAAGCCATAATGAAGGCTGTCTTAAATGGGGCCCAAGACGTCGTAACGAAACCAGTTAGGGTTCAGATGCTTCAAAACATATGGCAGCACGTGGTAAGGAAGCAATTGCACGACCATGAGAACAAGCATCAAGCCTTCAATTTTGTTCCAAGCAACTGGAGAAAGAAGATGAGTTGGTCTCCCGAGCTGCATCGTATGTTTGTTAATGCAGTTCAACAGGTAGGAATCGATTTGGCACGGCCGCAACATATACTGGAAATTATGAACGTAGAGGGACTCACTAAAGCAAATGTTTCGAGTCATCTTCAGAAGTACAGAAAAAGGGTGAGAGAACACAATGCAGCTCAGAATCAAGAAAACCAAGGCGGGACTGATCCAAGCCTGAATGTCGAGTCTCCTCGCCACCATAAGTTCCGCGGGTTAGCATGGGGCGAGCCACTTCCCATCATCAACCAAGCCAGTAGCCGTGCCATCAATCCTCCAGGCGTTAATCAAAGTATCCCCCAGAATCACCCTAATGCTCTTCAAGAGTATAGACCGCAGGGGCAGTGTATTCAGACTCCTTGGTCTGAGCACCAACCCGTGGCTAGAATTCATCCCATGATCAGCGCGCCTGCGCAGCCAGAGAATCAGACAAGAAATTATCCTGAGCACTTCCACTTCTTTAATCCTCGAATGAAAGGAGTTTTTGGCAGCAGGACAGTTGGTGATCCCCACACTTTCTCGAGTAATGATGAAGGCTCCAGCACGAGAAGTCAAATTGCTCATGGCGAGGACAGAATGAGAAATCTATCGCCAGCATTTGCCAACAACAATGCCCAATTCGAGCATCAGTTGCTGGAAGGTTCAAGAGATTACCCAGATGATGAGCTTACTGCCCTGGTCAACCAGTTTAGGGTTGACAGACGTCCCAAGCCGCGATCAGGAGCCAGTGAGTAGGGACTCTCAAACATCGATCATCCACACCCGAACCAATACGAGACTAGCTGATTATCGAAGAGCCACAGGAGAGGCAGAACTGACCTTGAATAAGTGCACATTTTATTTCATGCTTAATTCCCCTGCGTATGATATTTTCCAGCTTTCTAGGTGTCTCGATTTAATTCAGGGACAAGGGGGCAATTTATTTATTTTTTTATCCCGTCGAATGCGTGAATCCCTTTTTATGCTAGATTTAGGGCGGATCAATTTGTGGTAACGTCGCTGACTGCCATAATGAGAAATGTTGAATGGCCTCACGTAGGGAAATTTCAAGTGAAATGCCCAGGCGAGCTCGAAGACGGGTAATTGTGTGTCGTTCCAATTTACCCTCAATCGTTGCAAAATGCTAAATTGGATTTGTTCCATTCTCACCCAGGGAATCGCAAAGTGCCTCAAGAGTGTCGCAAAATGAAATGACCCAATGGAACGCGATAGGACTCATTTGCCTCGAAGGTAACCTTCAAATTAAAGGAGCCCTCCGGTCCACGGACCCGATGGCATAGAAAATGATGATGGTCCAAGGCAACCCGAAAGAAAATAAGGCCCAACTAAGCAAAGCACTTACGTGGCAAGCTCAAAGTGAAGGGCAACTCGGGACATACAATTCAATCCAGTCCAAATGAAGGAACTTCCTCAATTCAAATTCAATAGAAGTACACACAAGGGTAAAACAGTATCGTTCCAATTTTTCTAGAATATGAAGAACATATACTGCCGCATTCTCTTTCATTTTTGCAGGGGAAGTCTCTACTGGCCAGATTTTCCTGTCTAACATTCCCTATCAGTATCACCTCCGCTACTCGTCTCCAATCTCCAGCCAAGCAAATCCGACGTCTCTACGGCAAAGCTAAACGGGACGCCACTACTTTGAAAAAGAAAAGATAAAAAATAAGCTGAGTGGGAGACAAAGACATTTTCGGCAGAAAAGAGATACGACTCGTCTTTATTGAAGAACTCGCCAGCAAATTGACGGTGGAGACAACAACAAGGGGCCCTATCACGAAAAGATGGAAGGAGACGAGCCGAGCAAGAGACACGATAAGAAAAGAGGATTGAGAAAGGCCGGACCCTTGGAAGAAGCAATACAGTTGCTAAACCCACGTTTAATTTTAAAAGAGACGCCATGCTCGGAAGAGGGTCTTAAGGCATAGGCAATCGCTCAGAAAAATTCAAAGAGAGTGAAAACACCGGAAACGAGTAGCAAATCTTGAGAAATCATCAACCAAATCAAAGATGTCTCAACCCAATACTCCCGAGAGCTATCATTGCCTGCTAAATATGGGAGAGGAAGAGTTCGAAGCCATGTTTGGGATCGAGCCTATGGAGCTTGGCTCTTCCGCCGACGACGTCCAAAATCTCAGTAAAGATAAGGATAATAACGGTAAGGGTCAAAAGAAGCGTTACCGTCGCCATACTAAGGAGCAGGTACAAAGGCTTGAGGATTTCTTCAGAACATGCCCTATGCCAGACGGCAAACAGAAAATGGAACTGAGTCAAGAGTTAGGACTTGAACCTTTGCAAATCAAGTTCTGGTTTCAAAATAGGCGAACCCGAATGAAGGCTCGTCATGAGCACAACGAAGCCGAGTTTCTAAGAGTTGAAAATGAAAACCTCCGAGCGGAAAACAAGATGTATAAAGAGACTTTTGACTCCGCCACCTGCCCCAACTGCAATAGCCTCCTCCTCACCCTCGATGAAATGTATGATCTGAGGATCGAAAATGCACGTTTAAGAGGTGAGTTAGACCAGTTTATAACAGGATCGAGTTCTGTTGGAGGAGGGTACAAAAGGACCAATGATACTGGATCAGCATCAATACCTCCCGAGGAAGAAGGGACAGATCACCACAAAGCGGACATTGACGATGATCTTTTCGCCATAATCAACCAGTTTGATATCGGTAAAGCATCGGGACTGTGATGCACTTGTTCAGCCAGTGACCACGAGACCTTCAATATGGCCGATGCATACCTAATTTGGGATGAAGCCAGCTGATCATGGGAGAGCCTGCAGAGGAAGCGGAACTAATCCTGAATGAGTGAATGTGTTTTATTTCCTTGCGTGATGTGTTTTTCTGCTTTTGTGAATGTGTAAAAGCAAGGAGTAATAATCCGACTTCCCCCTATTAAATGCTCGAATCCGCCACCTCACCAACCTCGCGACGAATTGATGGCGAGTGAAAATCTGCATAAACCTGAAGGGTAACTCCGTATCGTTTCAATTTACCCTCAGTTGCTCCAAGTTTTAAAATTAAGCCCCTTCTATTCTCAGGAAATTGCAAATCGACCCGAGAACGCAATCATATCCGAATACAGGTTGGATAAAATTTGGGGGCAAATCAACTCATGGGCATTACCACGGGATAGACAGCTTCGGACAAAGGAAAGTACAAGCGAAAGACGCGAACAATCTCAGAAATGGGTAATTCTGTATCGTTCTAATGTGCACATAATCATCTCAAGTCTTGAATTGTCTTATTCCATTCTTAACAGGGATTGCAAATTATCTCGAGAAATACCGTAACATGTCCCAAGGTGATACAACAGGGCTGTTTTATCCCCAAAGATTAACCTTTGAAAGGATAGCCCCATGGACACCTACGGTCCAATGGACCGAATGGTATGGGGGATGACAGTAGGTCCGAAATATCCTGAGTTCGATCCCCAAGGGTGGGAAATGTTGTATGTATTATAAATAAATGAAACAACTTTTTGTGCATTTCTTTTTTACAAACAGGAATACTCGACGAGTAATATCAAAGTCAGTATTTTACCATAGTCTTCTCATAATGGTGAGGCGCCCAACAAAAGTCGAGGAAAATTCAATCCAACAAAACTGGTAAAAGACTCGTGCAAGACATTCAAGATGAAGGGTAAATCAGTATCGTTTTCAATTTATCCCTTTTAATACTGGCTGATATGTCTCTTTTTCTTTTTACAGGAAATATTTACACTAACATTTAACATGTTGAAGGAGACAAATCCAAAAGAAAATTATGATCATCTGACAAGATCTATTTTGGTGAAAAATGGGGCAAATTGATCACAAGCTCTGAAGCGAAAAAGCAAATATGTCTTCCTTATCTCGTTTGATTTCAAGAATAATTTCTCTGCTTTTTGCAGGGGCATTCAACCGCTAAACCATGGCGGTCGCTGTCATTAAACCAACCGAAATGCTCCCTCACCCATATGCTTCATCGCGCAGGGGCAAAGTTTGGGACAAACCGCTCCTCGACATAAGGAGTGGGCTTCCCAATTTGTTCGATCCACCCATATACCAGGGGCAATTCAAATCCGCCCATGTTTGCACATTATATAAACACACATGATGCTAAAAATTGTCACATCGGCATTGTGTTTACACATTTCATGAATTATGTATGACTATTCCGCATGTTTAATTTACCGACTTCAACTTAGAGCATAAACTGCATAGGAGACGTCAAATGTGCAAAATGGGGCATAACAGGATGAGGAAAGGCAAACCATTTCCACACAGGTCTAACATTTTAATCTACAGATAAACAGCTTTTCTCCAGAGTGAAAGAAAGCCCTTTTCGGAATGAAGTCCCCCATTCAGATTACATTCGAGGTGTTCGTACTATAAGAACCTCCTTAAACAGAAGTGGTAATGCAATACATGATCCATATATTGATCGATTGCATCATGAGTTATTACACAGACTGCCTTTAATCATGGCAAACTTAGCAGAACAATTTTGCATGAACCAATGAACGCATTGATGAAAATGCTTGCACATGTTACCTCTGACATTGCCTGACAGGCAACACATTCCCGATGTTCGAGTTACCTTCCAAAGTCTTGAAGTTCATTCGGCGATTATTGAATGAACAAGCCTGGTTGTCGAGAAGCCACCAAGCATTTTTTCCAAATTCTCAGGTAAGTGTATCTTCAACCTGAACCTTTCAAGAGAATGAATTCTGACGGTTGTTGGGGTACTCGAATCCATTGCGGTACATACAGGTATCCACCTTCTTCAATAAAGCATGATTTGTCTCAAGAACAGAAATGTTCGAGACCTTTTAATCTCTGCCTCTTTGGTTTATTCCTAAAGCGACAGGAGAATATAATTTGGGTTTGAGCTTCTGCAGGATTCCTGGTCTCCCCAGATTTCAGAATGGCACCCTTTGAGGTACACCAAGCCCTTCTTACAGGCAAAGCAAGTCCTTCTTACAGGCAAATCAAGTCCTTCTTACAGGCACAAAGTCCTTCTTACAGGCAAACAAAGTCCTTCAAGTCCTTCTTACAGGCAAATCAAGTCCTTCTTACATGCAAATCAAGTCCTTCTTACATGCAAAATAAGTCCTTCTTACAGGCAAAAAGTCCTTCTTACAGGCACAAAGTCCTTCTTACAGGCAAACCAAGTCCTTCTTACAGGCACAAAGTCCTTCTTACAGGCAAATCAAGTCCTTCTTACAGGCATAAAGTCCTTCTTACAGGCAAATCAAGTCCTTCTTACAGGCAAAATAAGTCCTTCTTACAGGCATAAAGTCCTTCTTACAGGCAAATCAAGTCCTTCTTACAGGCACAAAGTCCTTCTTACAGGCAAATCAAGTCCTTCTTACAGGCACAAAGTCCTTCTTACAGGCACAAAGTCCTTCTTACAGGCAAATCAAGTCCTTCTTACAGGCATAAAGTCCTTTTTACAGGCAAACAAAGTCCTTCTTACAGGCAAATCAAGTCCTTCTTACAGGCACAAAGTCCTTCTTACAGGCAAAGTAAGTCCTTCTTACAGGCAAAACAAAGTCCTTCTTACAGGCAAATCAAGTCCTTCTTACAGGCACAAAGTTCTTCTTAAAGGCAAAGTAAGTCCTTCTTACAGGCAAATCAAGTCCTTCTTACAGGCAAATTAAGTCCTTTTTACAGGCAAATCAAGTCCTTCTTACAGGCAAATTAAGTCCTTTTGACAGGCACAAGTCCTTTTTACAGGCACCAAGTCCTTTTTACTGGCACCAAGTCCTTTCTACAGGCACCAAGTCCTTCTTACAGGTATCTCCATGTGGTGACCTACCATACGGGTCAAATCTCAATCAAAATTTAATCAGTAGAATCCTTTTATTAGGAATCTACCATGGTACGACCCACTATACGGGTCAAATGGTATGACCCACCATACGGGTCAAATTTTAATTCAATTTTTAATCAGTAGAATCCTTTTATTAGGAATCTACCATGGGTTGATCCACCATACGGGTTCAAGTTCAACCACCCTAAAGTTTTTTTTATATAACGAATCCTTAGGTTCTCATTTCATTTTCAGTGGAACAATCATGTCACGACTCTTTTTATTTCCTTGTATTGAGTCGATAAGAATCCAGGTGTCATCTCGTCTTTGAAATAAACCTCTACCAAGCTTCCTTTCAAAGAGGGGCAGCTG
This sequence comes from Psidium guajava, assembly GCA_016432845.1. Lineage (NCBI taxonomy): Eukaryota > Viridiplantae > Streptophyta > Magnoliopsida > Myrtales > Myrtaceae > Psidium > Psidium guajava. The sequence continues at coordinate 2,366,713 of CM028232.1, forward strand.
TTGACACTTGATCTTTAATCATTTTTTCTATTGCTAAAGTAATAAAAAAATCCATAAAAATTCATAAAATTGAAAAATCAACTTTGGGGACCTTAGCCAAGCCTAGGGAACCAATTTTGACCAAAAAATGATTTTTCATATTTTCAGTATTTTTACGTATTTTTTATTTATTTATTTTCAAAAATTAATAGAAAATCCATAAAAATTCATAAAATTGAAAAATCAACTTTGGGAACCTTAGCCAAGCCTAGGGAACGAATTTTGACCAAAAAATAATTTTTCATATTATATATATTTTAATTTTTTTTAAAAAAAATACAAAAATATTTGAAAATTTTGGAAAAATAACATTTGAGGCCAAAAAATACACAAAGATAGTTAATATTTTTATTTGAAATCTATTTTCATATTGGCCATCGCAAATTCAGAAAAATTCAATTCGAGTCACGTGTTCCTTCACGAGTATAATCTCGAATCGGGCCTAAAAAAAATTTAATTTGAGTCAACTTATTTTTAACTTTCACTTTTTATGAGTTGTGACATTGTCTTCTAATATTTTAAATTTTCATCTTGGCCCAATTATACCCAGAATGACTTAATTTTGCAAAAGGGCTTTAATTAAATTATGCATTATTTTCAGCGATAAGAAATGAGCTTAAATTTGACATGTGGTAAATTTTGGTGTGTCAAAAATTGTGAGGAGATTTGGACTTAAAGAAATATATTTTTTCAGGGACTGAATTGTAAATACTTAAAATTCAAGGACTAGAGTGCAAATACCTAACTCTTGAAGGATTATTTTACAAATAATAAAAAGAAGAGTTAGTGGATAAATTAGAATAGAGAAGGGAAGATGAAGAAGAGGAGATGAAGAAGAGAAGTTGGAGAAGAATGGATGGAGAAAATAAGATAAGAATAGAGAAGGGAAGATGGAGATGAAGAAGAGTTAGTAGAGAAATTAGAATGGAAGATAAGAATAGAGAAGAGAAGATGGAGATTAAGAAGAGTTAGTGGAGAAATTAGAATGGGAGATAAATATGGAGAAGGGAAGATGAAGATGAAGAAGAGTTAGTGGAGAGATTAGAATGTGAGATAGAGATGGAGAATGGAAGATGAAAATGAAGAAGAGTTAGTGGAGAAATTAGAATGGGAGATAGAGTTAGTGGAAAAATTAGAATGGGAGATAGATGAGTAGGTTATAAAAGGAGGAAGAAATGAGCTTGAAAGAGGATTCTTGAGAGAGAAAATTTGAAGTGTTTGGGAGGATTTTTTTTGGAGAGAAAATTTTGGATGTTTGAGAGAGTTTTGGGAGATTGAAGAAAAATTTGAGAGAAAGAAAATACCAAAAGAGAGAGAATTTTGAAGATGATGGGAGTTCAAAGCTAGGGATTATCATCACAAATTCCTTCATCGATCAATATAAATCAAGAGTTCATCCTCGTCAACGAGCAAGCAAATTCGAGCTAAGTGTTTTTATTTATTCATTTGTTTATGGTTTTACTTGCAAATTAGCACAAATTGTATACACTTTCTCCATCTCCTCTTTTTTTTTTTCCATATTTTATGTCAGGAGAAGGATATCTCTACGTCAACAGCAAAAATCTCGTAGATATGCAAAAATCGGCCCAGACAAGCTCCTAAGCTGTCCACCGATTTCTCAACTGATCTGTGACTAAAAGTCCCTCTTAATTCAAAAGAAACTCTCTATATTGGGAACATAGAGAGCGAAAATCAATTATAGAAATCCCTCCCAAAAAAATGGGAGATAAGTACTCTTTCCACTCTTCTAGTTTTAGGTGCAGATTAGCACATATTTTGTATACTGACACTTCACTCTATTTTATGTTAGGAAGCCGCAGCTCTATATCAATGGTCAATCCTATGGAAGCACAAAATCGGCTTGGAGGAGTCCTCAAGCGCGCACAAATTTCAAATTGTTGAATCAATTCGTTGTATTTCATTTTAAAAAATTCATACCCCAAAATGGAGAGGACAAAGTCCATCCGCAATTTAAATACCTGCACCATAAATCCCAAAGGGAAGAGCCAAGCCAATGCTTAGCCTCCCATTGGAGGTTTTTACTTATAGTAGTTAAATACCTACAACTTAAATACCTGCACCTTAAATCCCAAAGGGAAGAGCCAAGCCAATGCTTAGCCTCCCATTGGAGGTTTTTACTTACAGTAGTTAAATACCTGCACCTTAAATCCCAAAGGGAAGAGCCAAGCCAATGCTTAGCCTCCCATTGGAGGTTTTTACTTACAGTAGTTAAATACCTGCAACTTAAATACCTGTACCTTAAATCCCAAAGGGAAGAGCCAAGCCAATGCTTAGCCTCCCATTGGAGGTTTTTACTTACAGTAGTTAAATACCTGCAACTTAAATACCTGTACCTTAAATCCCAAAGGGAAGAGCCAAGCCAATGCTTAGCCTCCCATTGGAGGTTTTTACTTACAGTAGTTTAAATACTTGCAACTTAAATACCTGTACCTTAAATCCCAAAGGGAAGAGCCAAGCCAATGCTAGGCCTCCCATTGGAGGTGTTTATTCACTGTCATGTACTTCCTATAATTTAATTTTTGAATCATCAGACCCAAAAGATGAGTAGGTCGTAATACTGCACAGAAGTCGTTAACACACTCTCTCTTTCGGCTTCAGGGAATCTTTAACACTTAAAAAAATATAACAAATAAAAATATATACCATCCATGCATCCTATTTAAAAAAGTGAAAACACAAAAGAGAATACCCTACTAGAGCTTTAGGAATAAACCAAGCCTGAGTTGCCGGATTAGGATATCCATGAAATTAAGGTACCGAAAGGGCATTAGTTTTAATTAACTAGTGTAACAAAGTCCCCGAGCTCATAATCTCTGGTTCGCAGGAATAAATTAGTTCTCCCGCTAATTTATTTAGGTTTCTAATCGACCTACCAAGAACGATTAGTGGCGACTCCAAATTTCAAAATCATTTAAACAAAAACCAAAGTTGCGATTCGGTAGGGCTTGGGAGGGTCCGCGTTAGGTTAGTCAAATCTAATTAACCTAATAATCCGTTAACCCCTTTTAAAATTTAAAATTTTTTTTTAGAGGGTCGCGACAGTCATATAATAAAGTAGTACTTTTTTGAGCAAAAAGCCTTGTTAGTATTAGTTTTACGAGTTAACATGATATAGAGCATTTTATTGAAAATGAACCCTCTTTCCAATAGGTGTGTTATTAGCGACTGAACTTTTTCATGGCGGTCAGTTATTTTTCACATTAAAGGAGGCAGCATTCATCTCTTAGAAAATAGTAATTTGTTCACGTGATAATCAAGTCCCAATAGAACAAGTATCTTTCCATCTGTTGGCAACTAGTAAAATTAAATTGCATTTCTTGATTATTGACGATAGAAAATTGGGAATACTTGAATTTGGAAGCGAATGTGGATAGTTCTTTTTGGGATGGGACACCAAACTCAAGTACTCATTATGATTATAATATATTATCATGCTTTGTTTTGTTTTGTTTTTGTGGGAATACAATTTTCAATAGAGCACGTGCAAACATTTAAAATTTCATATTTTTGAAATAAAAGAAAATCGAGTGAACTTGGGTTGCAATTCGCAAGAGAAATTTTGAGGATTTTATCGTAAATTAAGGAAGATATTAAATGAAATGACCTAATAACCTAAAAGACCTCCAACTTTAATACATAATATATTTTAGTCTATATCCTATAATGCTCGTATAAAAATTTTTCTCCGTTGGTATGTGCGGTATATAAAGTACCGCCAGTACCACATGCCGCCCGTGTAATCTAATTCTCCATCCTCTCCTCTTCTTTTTCTCTTTTCTTGGTCAATATTCTCTCTCCCTTTTTCATCTTTTCGAAGAATGGCCTTCAACCATCCTCTTCATCACCACCTTCCTCATCAGCGACCGTCAGTTCATCACGATTGGCATCCCTATTTGCCGTTGTCGGGGTCATGCCACGAACAGCTTCTTTTGCAACTTGTGCCAGAGGTACATGTCGGTGGCGAGGTAGAAAAAGCTGCTGGCGGCATGGAGCTGCCGATTGCTAAATGGCTCCTTCTCTCAACTGAGATTCATTTTCATTCATTTTTCTCTCCTTTTCCTTTTGTCTTTTTGTTTTATTTTTCACTTATGGATTCATAATTACATAGATTAAGCTTCGTTATATAGGTTTCTCAAGGTTATTCCCCCTCCCCCCCAAAAAAAACATCTATGATCTTTTATGTTTCTTTTAGCAACTTTAATTTTTCTTGAGCGCGTGTTCAAATTGTTCCGTTTTTACTGTACGGACTTTCATCTTTCAACTCTCACTCTTAATTTGGTCCACCATCGTTTGCGCATTCATCATTACATAGATGATAAATGAAAGGTTTCAATTACAAAATTAAAACCTAGCGGATAAGTCACTCATCCAACAATAAGTGCATTTTATTGAAAGTGGCCCATCTTTCTACTTTGTGTGTTATTAGCGAGCGATCTTTTTCATGGTGTTTATTTATCTTTAAGAAAATAGTAAATTTTTTTGCGTGATAATCAAGTTTCAACGGGAGAGGTAACTTTCGATCCGTTGGCAACTAGTAGTATTATGTTGCATATCTTGATTATTGATGATAGAAAATTAGAAATATTTGAATTTAGAAGCGAATGTGGATAAGATTCTCAATTTATAGATAAATATTGTTGCATTTCTTGATTATCGATTACAGCTCATGACTATCATGCTTTTTTTTTTGTTATGTGTTTTTTTGCGAATACAATTTCCAATAGAATATGCACAATCATTTAAAATTTCATACTAACTCCCAGTATGAAATTTTCTCAGTTGGTATGTGCTGTATAAATTAAGTACCACACGCCGCCCACGTAATCTGATTCTCTGTTCTCTCCTCTTCTTTTTCTCTTTTCTTGGTCAAAATTCTCTCTTCCTTTTTCACCTTTTAGGAGATCGGCGCTTCAACCATCTGCTCACATGTCTTCCTCATCGCGTCAATTACGTTTGGCGTCCCTATTGCAGTTGTTGAGGCCATGCTGCCACCAGCTTCTTCTGCAACTTGTGCCGAAGGTACATGCCGGTGGTGAGGTAGAAGAAACTGCTGGCAGCATGGCGCTGCCAACCGTTCAATGGCTCCTCCTCAACTGAGATTCGTTTTCATTCCCTTCCCCCATTTTCCTTTTGTCTTTTATTTTATTTTCACTCTTGGAGTTGTAGTTACATGGATTAGGCTTCGTCATATAGGTTTCTCAAGTTTATTGGTCCCTTTTTTTTTTAATCCCCTTCTTTTAGTATGAAGTAATCATCATCTTCGCAAACATGTATGATCTCTTATGGTTAATTTTTCTTGAGTACGTGTTGAAATTGTTTCTTTTGTACTGTTCGGAGTCTTAACCTGAAGTGCTACGCATGAGTGGTAGAAGATTGTGTGGTTATCGGTTTCAAGTTCATCAGGTTCTTTTCCTTCTTCAGCGAAGATCTTCTTCTTCTTTAGCAACGTAGGGACGGTTTCTTCCCTTATGATTTATATGGTTTAATTTTTTGTTCTCCCTTTCCTTCTTGATATCATATTTAGATCGATGAAGGCCTCGATGATAGGGCTACTATACGATGGTTCAGTTTCAATTTTTTTTTTCCAAATTGTTGCCTGTAATTTTTCCAATTTATGGCTCAGTAAAGTACTTTGCTTCTTGTACTCTCACCCCTATTCTTTGTCACATTACCTCCTTGTTGTATAATTGATTGTTATGAACATTCACAATGGTATGTTGATGACTTATAGCAGTCTAAGTAATTTTTGTTAAGGAAGAAAGTGTATTTGTGAGGCCAGCAAATGTGAGGAGTTCGCCAAACACTTTCCGAAAATTGGCATGAGCGAACAATCCTTTGTTCACGTCCCATAGATTATTTGTGTGTTGAATATCTAATCTTTTTTTTTATTTATGAATACTCAAATATCACATCTTTTTTTAATTTTTTTTATTATCATCTTGGATCCGTGAGTTTCTTTATCTTGAATATCATTAGATTTGGTTATTTAAATATCACACACGTGCAAAAGGAATGATCTTTTGTAGCAAATTTGTGTTCGGTTGCCCATCATACAGGAAACCAACAAGATCATACGGTTTGGAGAATTGACATCGAACGGACAAAAACGTAATCACATAAGTGGTATTTATTGTTCTTATTTTAGGTTTCAAATTCATATTTAAATCTCTCTTATCTAAGCTGATTCAAACTTTTGAACATTCCAATAACAAAAATGCCCTAATTTTTTTTGGGGGGTCTCGAAAAAAGAGATTTCTTTAAGATGAACATACGATATTTGAATTTATAGATAGATATTAGACTAGATTAACAGATAAAGCAACCGCATCATATCCTATCCAATCCAAGTCAACATGAAACTTCTTTTACAGCTCTTATATGGAGTCTACTCCTCTTAGTGGCGTTCCATTTTTCAATATTCTTTACTTAAAGATTTATTAATGAACAAGAATATATTTGTTTCCGTTCTTTCTGTAATATATCTTAGTCTATATTCATCTTATCAAAGTTTTCTTGTGAAAGAGAAGCATGTGCATGCGGTGCATGGCTTTTGTATGCAAATAAAATTACAATATAACAAGAAGCCTTAATTATTGTACCTTTAGAGTAATGCTAGACTCACTAGAAACGGTTTTGCAAAATTTATCTATTAATTGATGTGTCGGACTACATATGAATTAAATAAGCACGCCATATTCAAGAACTAATAAAGCCTGCCATACCACTTAAGAAAATCACTTTTACAAACAAGTCTTGTCAAATCTAGCACTTTCCATGTTTTTAACTAGGTTTACCATTGTTTGCACATTCAACGTTAGATCGTTGACAAAAGGTTTCAATTACAAAATTAACACTGAATAGATAAGTCACTGATAACTCTATTCCATATAGAGTTTATTTACTATTTTAGACTTAACATTTACTTAGTTTTAATTGAATTTGATGTCTACTTGATTTATTTTTAAATGATTTTGTAGGTAATATGATCTTCAACCATGCAAATTTGAAATCAAGGAGAATTGAGATTATCTTGAGAAGAAATTCAAAATGCAAGCTAAATTAGGAGTTTTATTGTTGGGAGAAGTCTATCTTTGGGAAGGATCTTTGATTGCAATCCTATCTGGAGTGATTAAAATTTCTTTTTTTTTTAGAAAACAAGAAGAGGTCTACATGAAGAAAAAAAAGAAAGAAAGTGATTTTCAAGAGAAAGAGAAGAGCCTTATTTTTCCATAAGATGTTTAGCAATTTGCTATTCTTCCTTTCCATGCGGTATGCAAAGTGAAGAAGAAGAAGGAGAATTCAAAGTCAATCCTTGATTAGTCTCGGTGAACTTGTTCTGGTTCTTCATCATGTTTAGTTTAGTCATTGTTTTTTGTTTAATTTCATTATGTTCTAGACTACTTGTTGTTAGAGTCACGATGTAGTTTAACTATGATTGGTTAATTTTCCAGACTTGTTTATGCAATTCTAAAATTTATATGTGTGATTTATATATCATGTTCTTAATGCTTTTAAGTGCTTGATCACCGCTTGAATGATTTTGTTGCATGTTTGAGATCGAAAGGAGATTCCATGCAAGTGCTTTATGATATACAACCATGAATTCAACATAGATAGAGATATGTTATGTTGTTTGTGTGGTTTCGATAGTAGGTAAATCGAGGGTGGTTTATTGAATCCAAGAACGTTCATAGATCTTAATGCATTTGTATTGACTCAAATTTTGGTTGCTAGATCCAAGTAAGGTTGGTATATCAAGCCAAGGACAGTGATTTAAATTAGGAAGTTCTACCATCACACTGTAAATTCAATTTGATTGCAAGATGAAATTGGTTAATTAATCTTGATTCATTAAGAGAAATCGGATGCTCCAACGTTTTTTCATTTTTGATAAAAAAAAATCCTTTGTTCACTGCTTCTTTATATTCAAAATTTCTAGGTTTAGTTTGTTAATTTTTGTTTTCAATTTTTGTTTGCTGCCTTAGTTAATTTAATTTTTCTTTAGAATTTCAATTGTTTTACTGAATCTTTAATTGGTTAAAGTAGTTTGATTGACTTGTCTACAATCTCTATGGGAATGATACTTTTATTCATCACTTTATGACATGTTCGATACGTGCACTTGCGTTGCTAATCAAGAAAACAAGTTTTTGGCACCATTTTCGGGGATTGATATGATAAATTAACAATTACTATTAATACCAAGCAATTCTTGGTTTAGTCTAGCTTTATTTTATTTTTTTTATTTGCTATTATTTTTTTTGTTTGTTTTGATTTTACAAAAAAAAGTACAAAAGAAATAGAGAGGATAAGGGTTCAACTTCGACTACAAACCCCCATCACTCGAAGCCAATAGAGAGAACTTGAGAAGCTTGATCCTGAAATTGAGTGCACTTTCTTGAGGCGAAGACGAGAGCAAAACAACAAGACATGGCTGACGAAACAGGAGATCAAAGGGGGATTTTAAAGGATTATGCCACACCTATGGTCCAAGGATTAACTCGAGCATTAGGAGGCTAACCAAACAAGCTAACAATTTTGAAATTAAGCCTTCCTTAATTCAAATGCTGCAAAATGCAGTTCATTTGGTGGATTTCCGAATGATGATCCCAATATCCATTTAGATGCTTTTCTTGAAATTTGTGACAACATAAAATATAATGGAGTTCTTTACCAAAAAAAATATAATATAATATAATGGAGTTACTAATGATGCCATTAAGTTGAGATTGTTCTCTTTTTCCTTGTGTGGCAAAGCTAAGTCATGGTTAACTTTCCTTCCAGCAGGATCTATCACAATGTGGGATGACTAGGCTAAAAAATTCCTTAGTACATACTTTCCTCTTGCTAAATCTGCCAAGATGCATAACGATATTTCTACTTTTGTGCAAATGATGGTGAATCTCTATATGAAGCATGGGAGAGGTTTAAAGAATTACTAAGGCATTGTCTACATCATGGTCTACCAGTTTTGATGTATGTGCATACATTCTATAATGGAGTGATGCCGAATTTGAGGTTTACCATTGATACAGCAGCTGGAGGAATGTTGAACAACAAACCACCTTAATGAAGCCTTTGATCTTTTAGAGGATATGATGTCTAATGGCTACCGATGGCCAACTAAAAGGCTATTAGCTAGAAAGCCGAGTGGAATTTATGAAGTTGATGACAATAATGCTATTGTTGCACATTTTGCTGCTTTAAACAAAAAGATCGACTCAGTTTTGAAGATTCAAGGCTCGACTTGTGAATTTTGCAATGGAAGCCATGCTAGCACCGAATGTCAAGTAGGTAATCCTTTTGCACATCCTCCTGAAAATACTAAATTTGTTGAAAATTTCAGTAGGCTTCCCTAGAACAATCCTTATTCAAACACCTGCAATCCTGGATGGCGAAACCACCCGAATTTCTCCTGGAGCAGCAAAATGATTGTAGGACAATCTTCCTAATGATTTTAGGATTTAATTCAAATTTATTCCTAGACATTTAGGATAATCTTCGTTTAAGATAGATTTTGTTTCATTAATTTATAATTTTGAAATTCAGAACAAGATACCGGAAAAAATATCTCATGCATGTGTATATTATATTGCCACGTCATTATGCTATGTCATTAGCATGTATGTCATCATTTGCTATGTCACTATTTTCATGTCACCTAAAATCATGTCTAGGTTCATTCAACAGTTTGCATATCTAGGTTCATTAGTCTAGTTTGCATGTTTAGGTCATTTAGCGTAGTATTGTCCCTTAGGTTAAATTAAAGTCATTTTTGCATGCCAGTTTTAGGTTAATTAATCTATTTTGTATGATTATATCATTTGGCCTAATGTTGTTACTTAGGTCAAATTTAATTCATCTTTGCATGTCATTTAGACAAGGTTAATTTAGTCAATTCGCATGTCATTTAATTAGAATTTCATTGTCACTCTAGTGAAACTCATTTTTTTTTTCAGGTTGTTAGAGTTAAGTCATTTAAATGTCTTGCATGCTATCTCTTGTCACTTAGTCTAAAGGCTTGTTTAGTTCAAATTTGGAGAAATGTCTTTGGAAAAATGCAAATACCTTTAGGCTAAAAGAGGCTTTCAAAATGTTAGTAGTGCTTGGTAAATTATATTTTAAAAATAATTGAAAAGCAACTTTGACATCAATGCCGTTTGGTAAAAGATAAACTTTGTAAAGTATTTTAAAAAAAAGTTTTAAAATTTTTTTGATGACCAAAGGTCGGCTGCTGCCTCCAACCAACTATTGGCAAAAAAGCGAAGCTACATGGCACCGCCAGTTAACAACACCATCCTGCACACTCCAACCCTCTCTGCCGTATCCCACGTGAACTCAAATAAGGCATCCACTATCAAGCACGTCATAGGTGGAGACTTCTCGTTTGGTTAAAAATACACATTGTAACATATTTTTACTATTTTTTAAATAAAAAAATTAAGTTATTTGCGGCGACCAATTGCCGGCTTCGGCCTCCGGCCAATTTTCGGCAAAAACACGAAGCGACATGGCACAGTCGGTTAGCAACACCATCCTACGTACTCTTGCCCTCTCTGCCGTCTCCCGCATGAACCCAAATAAGGCATCCACTATGAGGCACGTCATGGGTTCTTCTCTCAGGTGCTCCTCAAAGGGAGCAGTGCACCTGGCATTGAGGAGCACAATCAAGGGGACGACATTCGATGTGGAGCCCTCAGATTGGCCAGGGCCACTACCAATGGAGCCAAAGGCGAAGTGGGAGTGCGATGATGGACCAGGAGCTTCAAGTTAGTGTGTAGGATGGTGATGGGGAAACCTCAGTTAACTGAACCAGTTAGAGTATTTGTTGTATATTTCACTAAGTTTTGAAATATTAAAAGCTCTTATTATTGTAACGATTCTTATCGTCATCAATTTGTAATGTTCTTTTGTCCAACATTAATGTATAATGGTTTTGCAACGGTCATATAACGCTTTCATAGCAGTCTTATAGCAATTTTGTAACATGCGATTTATTTCTTCATCAATCACCCATTATTTTACAAGGGCTTTATAACAAAGGCTCTATTTTGTTTGATTAAAAATTGAACTTCAAGAGACAGTCTTGATGATTCACGAAATTACAAAGATAATTTCATTTCCTTCCTTTTTTTTATTTGCTAGGTTATACACATTACATTGTTCATGTTTCTTCAAATATTCTGTGAGAAGTATATAAGGTCTATTGTATCTTATGAGGATAGCCAATAGAAGTCTTATGCATCGAATTTCGTGCTATGAGGGGCGAAATTATCCTCAAGGATATGCTTGCATGCCTCAGACATTTGACCTTCCTTTCCTCATCTTTTGCAACACATTTCCTACAATTCTCATTTTTCATGTTATCTAACATTTTCCCAGCAATCTTAAGGATAATGGCCTTATGGATTCCCAAATTGCACCACCATAGTTGATGGGTATAGTTACGGGATTGTTCACTTAGAGTTGCTCATCGAAAGAGTTTCTATTGATATAAAGAGACCTCCTGGAGAAGGGGTTCTTGCTGTTGGCATGTGAAGCCAAAAATATTACATTAAGGGTCTTTTTTTTTAATCTTTTCTTCTTTTTTGCTTTTAGGTTAAAAATTATACCTCTTATATTAGCAATGTAAAGGTAGTAGTCGTCACAAGAGCAAAAAAAGAAGTGTAAAGTTAGCAAATAGAGTGAAAAAGAAAAACAGAGGCCATTACGGCTTTGAGTGTTATCAATCTTTTTGTATCTTGATCTTGTAAGAAGATCATAAATTGTATTCCTATTTTTCTTGAAAACTAGTGAATTCGCAAAGTGCCTTTGCGCGAGACGCAACCGAAGTTTGGGTGAACTTTAATAACAAATTCTCTAGTGTGTTCTTCTGATTTTGTTCTTTTATTAATATATTTTGCTACCGTGGATTGTTTGTTGAGGTTATTTTTCTAGAATTGGTGTGCGATTCCTACCGATTGGTATCAGAGTCTGGGTTGGCTAATCGAAAACACATAGGGTGATGTTTGATTGAAAGAAAACGGTATGGCTGAAAATAAAATCGAAATCATTATATTCGATGGACAAGATTTCGAATGGTGGAAACTCCAAATAGAGGACCATCTTTATCAGAAAGATCTCTATGCACCACTTGAGGGTTGGAAACTCAAACTCGCGAAAGTGGATCCAATAGCAGAATCGAGATGGAAATTTTTTTTATCAAAAGACATTAGATGCGATTCATCTTGGCTTGACGAAAAAGATGGGGTACCACATTGCGAAAGCAAAGACGACAAAAGAAGCCATGGATGTTTTAATGAATATCTATGAGAAACTATCCATATCAAATCAGATATTTTTGCTAAAGAAATTGGTTAATATGAAGTTATCAGGCAAAAGATTTGTTGCAGACCATATTAATAATTTTATATAGGTTACAGGTCAGTTAGAATCTGCATGCATAAATCTGGATATGAAACTGCAAGCTTTAATGTTTTTATTTTCCCTTCTAGAAAACTAGAACACCGCGGTGTAAGAAATTTTAAGCACTGTGAAGGATGATTTGACTCTGGATGATGATATGAGTAGCATCATAGATGGTGAGATGCGAAGGAAAGTCTCAGGTAGAGATAAGTTTTCGGTATCTACATCTTCAACGGCACTAGTAGTGGAGAACTGTGGGAGAAGTAAAAGCAGAGGAAAATTCAGCAGGTGTGGTAGGTCACAATTAAGGGGGAAAAGAGAGGTTGAAAAAGATGAGTGCTGGTTTTGTTACTAGATGTAATATTATAGATTTTAGTGTGAAGCCTACAAAAAGAAGCAGCGAGAAGATAATCAAGGGGAGAGTGGTAGGTCACAATTAAGGGGGAAAAGAGAGATTGCAAAAGATAAGTGTTGGTTTTGTCACCAAATGGAACACCATAGATTTCAGTATGAAACTCACAAAAAGAAGCAGTAAGAAGAGAATCAAGGAGCTAATATGGTTAGCGATGAACCTTTGTTAGAGAACTTGTGCTTGTCAGGGTTTGACTTGACAACAGATAAGGGATTTCTTGACTCTGGTGCTTTTTTTTTATTGTACCTCGCAAAAGGATATATTCGTTGGTTATGCCAGTGGAGATTTTGGGTAAGTGGTTGTGGAAAATGGCCACATGTGTCCGATTGTAGGAAAAAGAATTGTGATTGTGAACATCTCAGGTGAAAGGCAACTACTTTTTGTGTTAAACTAGACATATTCCTGAGTTGAATAAAAATCTGATCTCAACTAGTAAACTTGATCAAAAAGGCATGGTAACAACTTTTGGTTGAGGAGAGTGGAAGATAACATCAGGGGCAAGAGTAGTAAAGGGAAAGCATTCAGGGAGATAATATCGGTGATATGGTTGCAATTACAATGGCTACATGTAATTTGTCTACTTTTTGGCATTATCATCTAGGACATTTTAGTGAAAAGGGTGTAAAGAAGCTACACTCAAGAAAATTGCTTCTAGGTTTGTAAAAAGTTAAAGCTAGATTTCTGTGTGAGTTGCATTTATGGAAAACAAAAGATGAGATGAGCTCGTTACTTCATAACAAAACTTGAGAGTTTATCGTGTTGACTACTAATAAAAAAGGCTTTGTTAAACAAGTGGGTATATAGGATAAAAAATGAAGCCGACGTTAATATCATATACAAGACAAGACTTGTAGTAAAAGGCTTTTCTCAAAAAGAAAGGATCGACTACTCCAAATACTTTCACCAGTAGTGAAGATGATATCAATCAGAGTTTTATTGAGTATAGTTGCATGGAGGATCTTCATCTCGAACAGTTAGATATAAAAATAACATTTTTGCATGGTGAAATAGATGAAGAGTTATATATGGAGCAACCTAAAGGTTTTGAGGTCAAAGGTAAAGAACACAAGGTGTGTCTCTTGAAGAAAAGCTTGTAGGGCTTGAAACAAGCTCCATGGCAATGGTATCTAAAGTTTGATAGTTTTATGGAAGAAAAAGGTTTTGCACAATGTGAGGCTGATCATATGTTTATATTCACAAGTATAGTGATGATGATATCATGTATCTCTCTTTATGTGCTGATGACATGCTAATGGCTAGTTCTAATATGAAGAGAATCACAGAAGTGAAGAAAATGTTAGTAGCGCAGTTTGCTATGAAAGACTTGGGAAAGGCCAAGAATATTTTCGACATGAAAATCATTAGAAATAGAAAAAAATAAGAAATTATGGTTGTCACTGGAAGACTATGTGTCAGAGTACTCAGATTTTGAAAGATGAGATGACGGTAGTTCCATACACATTAGCAATAGGAAGTTTGATGTATGCCATGGTGAACATGAGACCAGACATTACTCAAGCAATGAGAGTTGTGAGTCGATATTTGCAGAACTCCAATAGAGAGCATTGGAATGCAGTAAAATGGATATTGAGATATTTAGTGGATATATCATATTACTCTCTTTGTTATGTAAGTACACCTCTAAAATTGCAGTGTTATGTTGATGCAGATCACTTGGGTGATCGAGATAGTGGTAAGAGTACCACTGGATATGTCTTTACAGTTTCAGGTACAATAGTGAGTTGGGTATTTCAACTACAGAAAGTAGTGGCTCTATCGACAATAGAAGCGAAGTATGTGGCGATCACAGAAGCCTCTAAGAAAATCATGTGGTTATAGGATTACATGGAGGAGCTACATTGAAAGTAGCCGGTGAGTACATTGTGGAGTGATAGTCATAGTGCAGTGCACTTAGCAAAAAATGCAGCTTATCACTCAAGAAATAGACATATCAAGAAGCGTTTTCACTTTATCATGTCAACATTGAAAGATAATGAGTTAAAGCTATAGAAGATTGATAGCTTAAAGAATCTAGCTAACATATTTACCAAGGTAGTAGACAGAGAGAATCATACTTTCTATACTACTACTATTGGTATTACTCTATATTTATTGATGAGGAGTAACGCAGAGGCACAAGTTTCAGTTACTGATTTTTTTGAAGAGGATGGATGCAAAGTTGCTTGGTGTATCAGATATATTTGTCTTCAAGTGGAAGAAAGCCAAAAATATTATATTAAGGGCTTTTTTTTTTGTTTTTTCTTCTTTTTTGCTTCTAGGTTAAAAGTTATACCTCTTATATTAGTGATGTAAAGATAGTAGCCGTCACAAGAGCCAAAAAAGAAGTGCAAAGTTACCGAATAGAGTGAAAAAGAAAAAAAGAGCTATCACGACTTTGAGTGTTCTCAATCTCTTTGTGCCCTGATCTTGTGAGAAGATCATGAATTATATTCCTACTTTTCTCAAAAACTAGTGGATTTACAAAGTGTCTCTATACAGAGATGTAGCCCATGTTTAGGTGAATTTCGGTAATAAATTCTCTGGTGTGTTCTTTTGATTCCGTTCTTTTATTGATATATTTTGCTATTGTAGATTATTTGCTGAGGTTATTTTTCTAGAATTGGTGTGTGATTTCTAACACTTGTGTCATGGGCCTTTGCCTTAGCTAAAGGATAGGGAAAAGGTCATGCGGATAATGGATCCCACATTAGATGTCACTGGTGCCATTGGTGAAGAATCACCATTCAATGGCTAAGCAAAAACACGGGAGAAGTTTGGTTGTCCTTCGTGCCGGAACACCACACGAGAAAGCAATGGATAGCAATTAGGATGGAAGCGTGGCGAGGTCACCGATGGGGAGGAGTAGAATGATTTGTCCGATAGCAATATTACCGATTCAGTTAAGTGAACTCTCTTTCGATGATGATGATTGATACAGTCCGTTGTCAACGGATGAGGTCAAGCTTTTTGGGTCATTGTCATGGCGTCTGAAGTCGAGGAACACACACGTAGCTCGTGATCATTTCATTTCATCTCTTGAAATTCGACGTCGTTTATAAGAGTTTTTGTTGAATTCTTGTCGTCTTTGTTCTCTTCAAATTATTTGATCGAGCCAAGCATATTTCATGAATTCGTGGTTTCGTCCTCTTTATGGAGGATGCTTACAAATTTTGCTTGTTTAGAAAAATCTTTAAAAGGTCTGTGATTCTATGTGGCTACTTATAAAGGGAAAGAAAATGGAACATGTTGTCATCTCACCCTGCATCATGACTTCAATTTGCCTTTCTCGCTCTTTATTCGTCATTTTTATTTCCTATTAAGTTGATATTCTGTTTAAATGATATATTGAGTGTTTGCGTTTTTGGTATTAAGTGATCTCAGCTAGAATCGTGACTTACATTGATGAGATATTTGTTGTTCGTATTCAAATGATTTCGTTCAAATTTGTTTTCATGATGGACGATGAGAATCACGGTCATAGATTCCATACAGTTGATCCTCAAAGGTTAGTAAATACATGCCATTTTTCTTGCGTGAACGAATGGATTGATAATCATCTATCGACTCTTACTGATTTATGTGAGACACCGATATGTTTATGCAATGTGCGAAAAGCATTGTTACTCAAGACTCATGAGGCAAGTTTTCCCTGAGATGGAGTTACATTTTGAGTAGGCTGCCCGAGTTGCTTGTCGCTCACAGGCGAGGGTCACAAGCAAGGGCCGGCCAACCCTTCCTGAGAGGGTTTCAAGGCCCTCGCTAGGCACAGGCGAATTGCCCTCACTGGACCATTTAGGGAAAAAAATAAAAGAAAGAAAGAAAGAAAAATAAAATAAAAAATTATAAAATATTTTTATGTCTCAATTAATTAAGATTGTTAGCTAATCTATTTATGACTCATTTGAGATGAATCAAGTTGTTAGTGACCCATTTATGGGCCCATTTAAAGTTATTAAGCAACATAGGCATATTATCAAATAGGGGTTAGAATATGGATTCTTGAACCATTTTGTCACCTCTACTCCTAACAAACCATTCAGCTTCCCTGTGCGTGTTGGTAGATTTCTGAAAGAGTCCACAAGTGTCAAAAAGTTTTTTTGATAAAATAACTTCATCAGGTCGGCTGATTTTTTAGGAATTTTATGTAACCATGAACTGAAAATACTCTCACAAAGAAGATCAACCGAGACAAACCTGAAGAAATCATCGATGAAGGTTGTCATGTACTTTAAACCTCTGATTGAAGGTTGCTTTGCTGGTCCACATACATCTAAGTGATGAGCTCGAGAGGCCTCGCACGGAAATTGATGTGCCTTCCTCAAGTGACCCCGTCACCTACTATGGCTTCTCGAACATCTTATCTAATTGGGACAGACCCTTTAGCATTGCCTCATCATCAGCACCTCTAGCTTGTGATAACTTGCGCACCCGATCCAAGCTTACCACAAATCAGGCATCTCGCTCTCACGAGTTTTGTCCACGTATGTGGTCTGTGCGGACATTACGTAGACAAGCTCTAATCGACCCTCCTCCATGACCCGCGTACTTGTGTAATCGCCAGAGCCCGTAAGTTGTGATGCCGAAAATTAAGTTCTACTTCTTTTCCAGCCTGCAATACACGTTTTGCGACTCAATCCCCCGTGAGCTGAACTTTGAGTTGCTTCACGGGGACAAGAGTTGTAGTTAAGTCGGCGATGTGAATAAAATAAGGTTGAATGACGGAAACGAAGGTAGCTCACGGAGACTAAAATGAAATAACTATGTTCTAAACTATTGTCTGGAACATAGTCATTTAAATTGACGCTGCATCCAACAATGCGAAGGGTAGTGAGTGTATGATACAGAAGTGGATCGAGTGCCGGTGTGCGTGCAAAATTGCTCATTTTGCTTTACCACTTCATCGTCCCGGCGTGTACATTCGGGCACCTGGTTCATTTAATAATTTCCTACGGTCATTAATGTTGAAATAGCCTCGGTGCTTTTTCTTTTTTTTTTTTTTTGGTCAGAACGAAAGTGCTTATTCGCGTGGGACATTGTGGTTGGAAAACCTAACCTTCCTGCTTTTATTTGTATTTTTTTTTGTTGGAAAATCGCATTGAGATTGGTGATATTCACATTTGGGGGAAATTATAAAAAAAAGTTTTAAATTTATTGTAATTATGCCAATTCAATTTTTTTTTGGTCAATTCAGTCGTAATCTTTTGTATTTGTGTAAATTCAATCTTTTCAATCAGTTTTGGCCGACCGGCGGTCGCACAAACTTTTTGAAATACAAGTCTAATAATATTTTGTAATTTTTTCCTTCTGTCTTTTCCCCTCCACTTAGGTCCGGCGAGGGTTGGCCGAACATAGGCGAGGGCCCAGAAGCGAGGGCTGCGACACCCTTGCCAAGTGCCGATGCCAGCCTAAAATAAAGAAAAGAAGAGAAAAGGGAAGAAAGAAAAAAAATTATAAAATATTAAAAAATTACGAAATTGTTATTTAAAAAGTTCGCACCAGCATCGCCGGCCAAATTGGCTAAAAGGATTGAATTGACACTGATACAAAAGGTTTATAATTGAATTGAAAAAAAAAAAGGTTTAGCATTGAAAAAGAAAAATCTGTTCGTGCTAACAATTGGGTCCACTGTTTAGTTGATTTTTCTTTTCTGATTCATTAAGTATTGGCATAAATGAATCACACGAAAGTAAAACATGCGCACTGAGTATGTGGCTTAGAACCACAAAACCCACCCCCCAACCAAAAAAAATAAAAAAGAGCATGTGGCGGCTCCATAACTTTTTCTTGAAACGACCGAACCATTTTTGCTACTTACTTTACCCTTGAAGCCGGGTCATGAATTTTGCTATATATTGAGCATCGCAGTATGAATCTTCATTCAGGGGAAAAAAAAAGGGAGGAAAATTAAGCGGGGTTTCTCAAAAAGCAAAGAAAGCAAACATAATCAATTTGTGAGCCAATACATTACATTACAAAACCTTAGAAAGGTTGGACATTCACCATTTTCATATTGCTTCACATTTGAGTGTCGATAGCTTGTCATCTCATCTAGAATGGTTACTTGGGTGTTAGCTCGTGTCAAATCTTGCCAACCTCATATATTAATCAAGTGCAAGACGCTAAAAATGAATATTTGATACTACTTATTAAAAGGATATCATTTTGCAAGATACGGATTTTCAAATATATGAGAAAGTACCGATGTTTATTACATTTTAATCGTACTCAAGTCCAAAAGTCCTATGTGGCAACTACCATCGTCCTACATGGCACAACCATATGGCTAAGGCTAACATGGATGATTCTTTAATTTTTTTTTTTACATTTTACTTACTTTTTAAATTTTTAATCAACAATGCAAGGTGTTCAATTCTTAAAAAAAAAAAAAAACAGGTAAACATTAATATCGTGAGTTAGTCATTCAAAATTCGTTAATATACTCTACTCATTTTGTGGAAAGTGAAATTGGTAACCCTTCCCCGAATTCAAGAAAGCGGTTATCATATCAAACGAACTTCTGCATTCTTGAATACGTGAGAACTAATATACAAGATAAGACGCTTTTAATAGGATATATTCTCCCGCGTGGCATTCCATTCTCTCAGTCCGATCCCCTGCCTTCTCCAAATTTTCTCTTTCGTCTTTTTCACAAAGACTCAGAACCCTGGCATTTTGATTTTACTCCCTCGGCAATCATGACCCCCGGAGGGAAATGGAGACACCCACGCATCAAAAAGAATTCCCCTCCATCTTCATCAACATCGGGAAGTCGGCAATCACCATATCACTGCAGTACGTGTGGGGAGGACCTCCCGGAGGTGAAGACCTACAGCGAGTTCCAAACTCACTGCCAAAAGTGCCGCCCAAAATCTAAGAACAAGAAAAAGGTAAAGTGATTACGATTTTCATCATATGAGTGTTGGCGAGTTGCGATTTTCATGATGTAAGTGCCGGCGGGCGATCCTTTTTTTTTGTTTTTCTTCATTATTTGGTAGGGTAGAGGTCGATCTGAACCGAATGTGGCACTGCTTCTCAAGTTCATTTTGTTCTTTACCCTCTTTGACAAAATGATCATCTTTCCTCACGGTTCTTCTTCTACTTCTCCCGTGTCGTACCAAGACCACACATTTTGAGTATACATCGACATTTTCGTTAAGAATATGTCGAAGGAGCTCAACGTTTCCGTAATGGAATCGTAAAACGTTGTCGTCGTGATTATACAATCAAGATTGAAGTACGAGCATTCTCCCGCGTGAATTGATCAATGTGATATGGGTTTCTTGATTTTGGGTATGTTAGCATGTGTGGTCTTTATTTTATTTTCGTTGGATGATGGTCCAAAGATGGGACTGAACCATAGTGGCGATGTATCCCCAAGGGGCCAAAGACCGTGATACCTTTATTTTATTATTTTTATTTATTTTGTAGGCTAACGGCGATTAACTGTTACCCGAATGGGTTGGCCAAACAGAAAGTAGTTAACTAAATGGGAAAAAAAATGTGAGAAAGGAATTCGATTTCCGTCAATAAAAAAGATTAGGTCAAGCGAAAATTAAATTCATTTGTCAAACGTGACCCGTAGTAGACTGTGACTCCATGCACGGGCTCATACTAATTCACGAGGAAGGAAAATTCTATGATAACACTATTTTTATAAGAGAATGTGGCCCAACCCATTCATTCTCGGGCATAATTGTTCTTACTTATAATATAAAACTATACGTCAAACCATGTATGCACAAACGTTCAAAATTTCATACTTCTCAAACAAAGGAAAATCAGGTGAGCTCGGGTTGCAAATCCAAAGAGTAACTTTTGAGGAGTTTAGCATAACATCAGAAGGATATAAAATCAAACAACAAGAAAACTATTCACTCCACAACAATTAAGATTACAAATTTTATCCATTTTAGCTATCAAGGCTCCATTTGTTTCGTGAAAAATGGCTTTAGAAAAAATATTTGCGTGAATAAAAGAGCCAAAGGAAATATTTTCCATTAATAGAAAAAATACCTTCAAAAGAGGAAATCATTTTTTGTGGAGACCGGTCTCTCTTTTCTCTCTCTATCTATATGCTTCGAATATTTTGGTATGTTTTATTTTTTGAATAAATTTTATCTTTTTATTTTCTTCTTTTCTTTCATTTTCTTTTTTCTTTCTTCCTCTGCCAGTCGCTAGGCCTTGGCAACTAGCCACAGACATGGCCCGACAAGCTTGAGGCTTGCCAAATCCGGTCAAGCTCGAGCTCGTATGAGGCTGGTGAGATCGAGATCTTCTATGGCCGTCGTCGGCCAATCATGTCTGAGTAAGGAGGAAAAAGAAAAGGATGAGGGGAAAAAAAAAGACAATGGTAATACATGTTTTAAAGTCACAGCAACTCGAAATCAGGTGAGACACTTCGCCAAACAGCTATAAGAACTGCGTTACCTCTTTTCATGGGTATAAGAGAAGAATAGAACGTTGATCATGAATATCTCAAGGCTGAACCTTAGACGAGCTGCCTCCGACTAGGCAAAGTTGTTCTTACATAAGCAAGACATTTGTCTTATTTCAAGTTCCGAAAACGTATTTAAGTCTCTCTTATCTAAACTAATACAAGCTTTTGAAGATTCCACAAATATTTCATTCCATACTCATATCACACACTTAAGATGTACATCTCTTTTGGGTCCTTAAAACATAGCTCAACGTTTCATTTGTTTTATACAAAATGAATAATTTGAAAAATATTTTTCTAAAAAAGATAAGCTTATAAGTCGTGAAAAACCTTGGAGTGGCAGCCCAAAATCATCATAGCTAGAATCTCCATGTACAATATCAAAGTTAATGAATTTATTCATCTGATTTGGAATCCATTGTCCTTGATGCGAAATAGCGACGATGAAGGTTCAAGCGTTTCTTCTCTATTATCCTCTGAATTACTGGTTCAATGAGGCTGTGTCGTGACCTAAAGAATCGAGCAACAGGTTAATAGATTATCAGGTTAAATTAACTAACCCAATTTGGACCCTCCCAAGTTCTATCGAATTGTAACTTAGGTTCAATTCATGAAAAATTAATTCAATTTGGAGCTGCAACTAATTATTTACGGTATGTTGATTAGAAATCTAAATAAATTAATGAAATAAATAATTTATTTCCACAAAATAGAAAAAAATGAGTCCGGAGACTTGATTACACTAATTTAAAAAAATTAATGTCCTTTCGGTACTAAATTTCATGAGAAATCATTTTTCATTGATGATTTTGAATTGAATGTCTTTTTCTTTGAAAAATGACATGAATAACCATGTGGTATGCAAAAATGATTTTTTTTTTGTATTTTCAGATTCAATGACAAATATTGTGAAAACATGCCTTTATTGTCCAATTTAATCTAAGAAAATAATTTCTGAAAGTCTTAACTTATGTTTATGAGATAAAAATGGACTTTTGGCATGGTTAACCATGAAAAGTGAGAGTTATTTTTTTTGGGTTTTTTATTTAATGAAACAAAAAAAAATGAAATGCAAACATCAACATCAACATCATCTTTATCCCAAACTAGTTGGGGTTGGCGGTTGATGAACCCGAAGTAAAAAGCTTAAAGTATACTAAAAAAGCAAAAATAAAGGTACCAAAAATAAAATAATAATAATAGTAATAATGAAAAATAAATAAAAGAATAAAAAATATATAAATATAAAATAAATATAAATATAAATGACTAAATAGAGCACTCTGGAACATAAGAAATCCCCCCTCTATAATGCGGATAGATTTCCTCCACTCCGTCTTAAGATAGATCGTACGCCAATCTATTTTTCACTCCATTAAATCTTGTTTTACTACCTTCCCCCAAGTAAGTTTCGGCTGACCTCGTCCTTTCTTCATATCGTGTTCTTTATAACACACTTCTGTTCTTATCGGAGCATCTAGGGGTCTACGGAGAATATGTCCAAACTATCTTAATCTATGTTCTCTCATCTTCTCTGCCACCGGTGCTATTCCAACTTTTCGTCGAATATCGTCATTTCTTATCTTATCCATCCTTATATGACCACACATCCACCTTAACATCCTCATTTTCGCTACCCTAATTTTATGCTCGTGTTGTTTCTGTACTGGCCAACATTTAGCTCCGTATAGCATTGCAGGTCTTATTGCTGCTCTATAAAATTTTCCCTTTAACCTAAGATGGATTTTGCAATCACACAAAAACCCTGATGCACGGCGCCATTTTATCTAACTTGCTTTGATTCTATGACTAACATCCTCATCAATCTCTCCCCTCTTTTGCAAAATTGATCTCAAATATCTAAACGCATCTTTCTTAGGTACCTCATCTCCAAGCATATCGATGGATTCTTGATTATCTCCTCTTGTCGTGGCAAACTCACACTTCATGTATTCCGTCTTACTCCGATTTAACGTAAATCCTTTGGACTCTGACGTGTTTCTCCATAATTCTAACTTAGCACTGACCCCAGCACTAGTCTCATCAATAAGCATAATATCATCTGCGAATAGCATACACCATAGCACCTCATCTTGGATATTTAGCTCATCCATAATTAATGCAAAAAGATAAGGACTCAAAGCTGAACCTTGATATAAACTCACTATGATTGGAAAATAACTTGATGTGTCATTATAGGCCTTCACACATGTCGTAACACCATCGTATATATCCTTGATTGCCTCTACATACTTTAAGGGTACTTTTTTCTTCTCAAGAATACACCACAAAACTTTTCTTGGAACCCTATCATATGCCTTCTCGAGGTCAATAAACAACATATGTAGATCATTCTTCTTTTCTCGATATCTCTCCATCAACTATCGTATTAAAAAGATAGCCTCCATGGTAGATCTTCCCGGCATAAATCTAAATTGATTTACAGAGACCTTGGTTACTATTCTTAAATGATGCTCAATAACCATTTCCCACAATTTCATTGTATGGCTCATAAGCTTAATACTTCTATAGTTGCAACAGTTCTGAATATCCTCCTTGTTCTTGTGGATAGGCATAATCATACTCTTCCTCCATTCATCAGGCATCCTATTAGCTTGGAGAATCTTGTTAAACAGTTTAGTCAACCAACTTATTACTACATTCCCTAAGCATCGCCATACTTCAATAGGGACACCATTTGGTCCTAAGGTTTTACTAGTCTTCATCTTCTTTAAAGCATCATTAACTTCTTATGCTCTAATTCTATGCACAAACTTCTGTTTAACTCATTAGAAACGTCCACCAAATTCACCTCACTTTTATCACCCTTCCCATTGTAAAGCTTGTTAAAGTAGCTCACCCACCTTTCCATCACTTCTTCATCTCTTACTAACAATTGTTGATTTTCATCCTTGATATATCTAATCTGTATCAAGTCTTTACTTTTCTTATCTCTTATCTTTGCAAGCCTATAGATATCTTCTTCTTCTTCTTTGCTCCCAAGTTTTTTATACATATTAGAGAAAGCCTTGCATCTACCTTCTCTTACGGCTTTCTTGGCATTTTTTCGTGCCAATCTAAAGTTTTGCAAATTCTCTTCATTAGGTGTTGACACCTAAATTTTGGATTTTTCTTTTCCGTTCATATTGCATAGAAAATGAGGATTAGAATTTTAGTTCTCACAAAAAATAATTTTTCATGCATAGCATATTTTATTTGCATTGCATTCTAGACTGGCAGAGGAATTGAGCTTAAATCGACAAGTGACGAACTCGGCATTGCACGTAAAATTTGGCTAAACATGAGGGGTTTTTGCTGAAAATTGTAAGAGGGCTTGGACATCATTTTCAGATTTAATTCATCTCATTTTTTTAGCTCACTTTAATTGTTAAAAGGAATTTAATTAATTATCTATTTAATTAATTAAAGCCCGATACGAGCCCAAATGCACGATAAGCCCATAAGGATAGGATTTTTCGGCTGGCCCGAAATTACAGCATATTTTTATTATTATATTAGGACTTTAATAATCAGAATTTTAGATCCTAAGGTCCTAATATAATCTTAGATGTCAAGCCTAATCTAACGGCTTATAATTAACCCTAATGTCTCACTACATATACTTTCATTCTAGGGTTAATTAGGGAGGAGGCCGTTCACAAATGAATACACGGCCAGAAGGGTGAGAGAGAAAAACGGGGAGCGGGGGAAGAAAGGAAGAAGAAAAATAAAAAAAAACAACTTTCTTGCTTCGTCCCTCTCGGATTCTCGGTCAAAGGGAGAACTTCCAGAGAGCATCGACGAGAAGGGAAGCCAGCCGTGCCCTGCACCTTGCCCCTACCAACACCTGCTGAACGACGACTAGCCCTACGGCTCTGGTCTTCTGAAAGAGACGAAATCAATCTGCAAAGACCTTTCACTGAACGTCCGAGAATCACACAGAAAAGAAGACAAGAAAAGCTTGAAAGTTCCCGGTGATCAGGAGATTCCAAGCTCTTGTCAACGCACAAGTAACGAAGCAATATTAATCCAGCAGATTCTTTGGTCAACTTGTGGAGTCCCATTCAAAGAACATGCAAGAGAACGAGCTCAGTGCATATCCACGATCGTGAGTCCCTCGCCAGACCAGTCCACGTTCGACTCGTAATCCACGAGGTCGTGTGCTTCAAAAATTTGGAAAATCAATTTGCGAAAGCAGGTAATGATCCTTATCTCAGAATATATTTGAAGCTCGTTATTTGACTTGATTGATTTGCACGTTTCGTTGAATATTCTGCATTTCTCGAGCATATTGTGGATAATCGTCTATCCCGAATTGGAATATTTGCATGTCAAAATTTGATTTTTTCTGCATATCTCTTATCTTGTGGACGTTGTGATTATCTTAATAGATATTTAGCGTCTCTCGTGGTTTGAATTTTAAGTGATCTAACCCTGGAGACATTGTGCGAAATTGAAATTGATCATGTTTTTTTTTAGAATATCGGATAAATCTTTTCTGAAAAATTGAGATTTAATCTTATTCTGAAATTGAACATATCATTTGAAATATTCGGGATGTCTGAGATTTAAATCTGGAGGATATCGGGTAAGATTTCACATCAATCATATCTTTTAAAATCGGGGTAATTATCTAGAGTTATTCAGAAAAATCTTAAAGATAATCTTTCCTAATTTGAAAAGATATGATCCTTTGTGGATAGGGGCTTATCCCCTTGAAAATTCAGCACCAGCCCTTAATTGGCCAAAAATTCCATTGCATGTCTTATATTATAGCTTAAATCAAATATTTTCATAATTTACCTTGAGTACAGTACATGCTCCCTTGTGCCTCTGTCCTTCGAAAAATGTGGATGACTATCTGACTTCACCCTCGAAGTGCGACATCATCCACACAAATTGTCTATCCCATCTCATATCATTGGGACTGGATTGACAATTTAATTAAGTTCACTATCTGACCCCACCCCCGCGGTACGACGTGAATAAAATTTCCTTCCAACCCTAATCTTCGGGTACGAAGCGAATTCATCGGAAAATTCGAATATTAAGGTGTACGATACTCAAGGTTTATTATGATTTTATTTGACTTGTTTTTCATTCAAAAATCATAAAAATTTATGTGCATTTCATATAATAGTCTAACTCATCATGCATGCCACCCACGCATTTTCAAGTCATTAATATAGTCTATTTCGTTAACAAAACAATTCGAGCTCATATTTGCCTTTGCATCAAACATTCATTTTTATCATGCAATCAATTTAATTTTTTCAAGAGCTGTCATCCACTCAATCTTTTTTCATGTCATATAGGTTAGCTCTCATCCTGCATGTCATCTAGGAGAAAATTCATATTTGTATGCATAAAAAATCCGATTTTTCTAAAGCCATCATGCATGATCATTTTTTGTCATATGATGTTTTGTCATACCATCATATAGTTAGACTTTGCATATAGTTGCATTTAGTATCATGCATGTCATACAGTTGCATTTGCATGACATTCATCCAATAGAAAAAATCCCAAAAAAAAATAAAAATAAAAACATAGTTGCATCTTGCTTTATAATTCGAATCAATCGAATTGGCCAATTGAGAAAATCTTCATAAGAATGGTACCGAAAGGGTGTTAATTGAAAAATTAACATAATCAAGTCCCCGAACCCAAATCTCTGGTTAGCAGAAAATAAAGTATTCTCCCATACTTTATTTTAGGTTTCTAATCTATCTACCAAGAAAAGATTAGTGGCGGCTCCAAAATTTAAATCATTTGAACATGAACCTAAGTTGCGAATTGGTAGAGCTTGGGAGAGCTCGGGCTAGGTTAGTTAATTCATTTAATTAATCTAGTAATCCATTAACCTGGAATTATCATAATTTTTTAGGTCGCTACAGCTTGGCGACCCTACTGGGGATTAAAATACTAGAAATTTTTGAAATAAATTAGGCTTAATGATCGACCAGGAATTTTTGGAGATTTCGTTGTATTCGAAGAGGACTTAGGCCAAATTCTTATGATGAGTGTTCTCTTGACTGGTTTTATTCCATTGATCACTTAGGTGTTATATGTTTTTGCAGGATAAATTTAAACTATTATTAACCTCTGTTTTGCAGGGTAATTTAGTTTGATTTTATTTCTGATGGATAATATGCCATGTGTTTGCATGTCTATGCATTGCATTTTCACCGCGATCAGACCCAGATCGCTAGTAATTAGGATGGTATCGCGCGGGAATCCACCCGACCTCACCCCTGAGGTACGGTCGACCCCGTCCCTGATCTCGAACTTTTCTTCGTGTTGGAGATATCTCCCCTGGCCATATCCTAATGGCACGGGTAGAATCTTGACCATGGCCGGAATTCTGGGAGCTAGACCCGACCAAGTCCCATTGGTACGGTCCGTTTCCAGAATTTCACTTTGAAGAGGTCGTTAATTAATTGACTTGCATTCATGCGCATGTGGTTGTAATCATCGTTTTTCATGGTAAATTCCTAATTTTGTCTCGTAATTTATTCATTTCTTTATCATTATTTTCGGGTTGGTCCATGGCATTAGGAGTGTTGAGTCTCTATCTTGGTCATGGGAAGCGAGGAAAAGCCTAAGAACATCCAAATCCTTATCGCACCGAAGTCAGATTTGAGAGAGTGGCTGACCCGGCTCGATCATACCGCTCGTGCATATGTGGAGTCCATAGTCGGGCGGCTGATGCCTGTCGCGACCCTCTAAAAATATTTTTATTAATTCTAGGGGTTAACGGATTATTAGGTTAATTAGATTTGACTAACCTAATGCGGACCCTCCCAAGCCCTACCGAATCGCAACTTTGGTTTTTGTTTAAATGATTTTAAAATTTGGAGTCGCCACTAATCGTTCTTGGTAGGTCGATTAGAAACCTAAATAAATTAGCGGGAGAACTAATTTATTCCTGCGAACCAGAGATTATGAGTTCGGGGACTTGGTTACACTAGTTAATTAAAACTAATGCCCTTTCGGTACCTTAATTTCATGGATATCTTAATTCGGCAACTCAGGCTTGGTTTATTCCTAAGGCTATAGTAGGGTATTCTCTTTTGTGTTTTCACTTTTTAAATAGGATGCATGGATGGTATATATTTTTATTTGTTATATTTTTTTAAGTGTTAAAGATTCCCTGAAGCCGAAAGAAGGAGTGTGTTAACGACTTCTGTGCAGTATTACAACCTACTTATCTTTTGGGTCCGATGATTCAAAAATTAAATTATAGGAAGTACATGACAGTGAATAAACACCTCCAATGGGAGGCCTAGCATTGGCTTGGCTCTTCCCTTTGGGATTTAAGGTACAGGTATTTAAGTTGCAAATATTTAAACTACTGTAAGTAAAAACCTCCAATGGGAGGCTAAGCATTGGCTTGGCTCTTCCCTTTGGGATTTAAGGTACATGTATTTAAGTTGCAGGTATTTAACTACTGTAAGTAAAAACCTCCAATGGGAGGCTAAGCATTGGCTTGGCTCTTCCCTTTGGGATTCAAGGTACATGTATTTAAGTTGCAAGTATTTAACTACTGTAAGTAAAAACCTCCAATGGGAGGCTAAGCATTGGCTTGGCTCTTCCCTTTGGGATTTAAGGTATAGGTATTTAAGTTGCAGGTATTTAACTACTGTAAGTAAAAACCTCCAATGGGAGGCTAAGCATTGGCTTGGCTCTTCCCTTTGGGATTTAAGGTACAGGTATTTAAGTTGCAGGTATTTAACTACTGTAAGTAAAAACCTCCAATGGGAGGCTAAGCATTGGCTTGGCTCTTCCCTTTGGGATTTATGGTGCAGGTATTTAAATTGCGGATGGACTTTGTCCTCTCCATTTTGGGGTATGAATTTTTTAAAATGAAATACAACGAATTGATTCAACAATTTGAAATTTGTGCGCGCTTGAGGACTCCTCCAAGCCGATTTTGTGCTTCCATAGGATTGACCATTGATATAGAGCTGCGGCTTCCTGACATAAAATAGAGTGAAGTGTTAGTATACAAAATATGTGCTAATCTGCACCTAAAACCAGAAGAGTAGAAAGAGTACTTATCTCCCATTTTTTTGGGAGGGATTTCTATAATTGATTTTCGCTCTCTATGTTCCCAATATAGAGAGTTTCTTTTGAATTAAGAGGGACTTTTAGTCACAGATCAGTTGAGAAATCGGTGGACAGCTTAGGAGCTTGTCTGGGCCGATTTTTGCATCTCGACGAGATTTTTGCTGTTGACGTAAAGATATCCTTCTCTGACATAAAATATGGAAGAAAAAGGAGATGGAGAAAGTGTATACAATTTGTGCTAATTTGCAAGTAAAACCATAAACAAATGAATAAATAAAAACACTTAGCTCGAATTTGCTTGCTCGTTGACGAGGATGAACTCTTGATTTATATTGATCGATGAAGGAATTTGTGATGATAATCCCTAGCTTTGAACTCCCATCATCTTCAAAATTCTCTCTCTTTTGGTATTTTCTTTCTCTCAAATTTTTCTTCAATCTCCCAAAACTCTCTCAAACATCCAAAATTTTCTCTCCAAAAAAATCCTCCCAAACACTTCAAATTTTCTCTCCCAAAAATTCTCTCAAACACTTCAAATTTTCTCTCCCAAAAATCCCATCTTAAGCTCACTTCTTCCTCCTTTTATAATCTACTCATCTATCTCCCATTCTAATTTTTCCACTAACTCTATCTCCCATTCTAATTTCTCCACTAACTCTTCTTCATTTTCATCTTCCATTCTCCATCTTTATCTCACATTCTAATCTCTCCACTAACTCTTCTTCATCTTCATCTTCCCTTCTCCATATTTATCTCCCATTCTAATTTCTCCACTAACTTTTCTTCATCTCCATCTTCCCTTCTCTATTCTTATCTTCCATTCTAATTTCTCCACTAACTCTTCTTCATCTCCATCTTCCCTTCTCTATTCTTATCTTATTTTCTCCATCCATTCTTCTCCAACTTCTCTTCTTCATCTCTTCTTCTCCATCTTCCCTTCTCTATTCTAATTTATCCACTAACTCTTCTTTTTGTTATTTGTAAAATAATCCTTCAAGAGTTAGGTATTTGCACTCTAGTCCTTGAATTTTAAGTATTTACAATTCAGTCCCTGAAAAAATATATTTCTTTGAGTCTAAATCTCCTCACAATTTTTGACACACTAAAATTTACCACATGTCAAATTTAAGCTCATTTCTTGCCGCTGAAAATAATACAGAATTTAATTAAAGCCCTTTTACAAAATTGAGTCATTCTGGGTATAATTGGGCAAAGATGAAAATTTAAAATATTAGAAGACAATGTCACAACTCATAAAAAGTGAAAATTAAAAATAAGTTGGCTCAAATTAAAAATTTTTAGGCCCGATTCGAGATTATACTCGTGAAGGAACACGTGACTCGAATTGAATTTTTCTGAATTTGCGATGGCCAATATAAAAATAGATTTAATAAAAATATTAACTATCTTTGTGTATTTTTTTGGCCTCAAATTTTATTTTTCCAAAATTTTCAAGTATTTTTGTATTATTTATTTTTTTAAAAAAATTAAAAAAATATATAAAAAATATGAAAATTTTTTTTTGTTCAAAAATTGTTGCCTAGGCTTGGCCAAGGTTCCCAAAGTTGATTTTTCAATTTTATGAATTTTTATGGATTTTCTATTAATTTTCGAAAATAAATAAATAAAAAATACGTAAAAATACTGAAAATATGAAAAATCGTTTTTTGGTCAAAATTGGTTCCCTAGGCTTGGCTAAGGTCCCCAAAGTTGATTTTTCAATTTTATGAATTTTTATGGATTTTTTATTACTTTAGCAATAGAAAAAATGATTAAAAATCAAGTGTCAACAGCTGCCCCTCTTTGAAAGGAAGCTCGGTAGAGGTTCATTTCAAAGACGAGATGACACCTGGATTCTTATCGACTCAATACAAGTAAATAAAAAGAGTCGTGACATGATTGTTCCACTGAAAATGAAATGAGAACCTAAGGATTCGTTATATAAAAAAAACTTTAGGGTGGTTGAACTTGAACCCGTATGGTGGATCAATCCATGGTAGATTCCTAATAAAAGGATTCTACTGATTAAAAATTGAATTAAAATTTGACCCGTATGGTGGGTCATACCATTTGACCCGTATGGTGGGTCGTACCATGGTAGATTCCTAATAAAAGGATTCTACTGATTAAATTTTGATTGAAATTTGACCTGTATGTTAGGTCAACTCATGGTAGATTCCTAATGAAAGGATTCTACTAATTAAATTTTGATTGAGATTTGACCCGTATGGTAGGTCACCCCGTGGAGATACTTGTAAGAAGGACTTGGTGCCTGTAGAAAGGACTTGGTGCCTGTAAAAAGGACTTGGTGTCTGTAAAAAGGACTTGTGCCTGTAAAAAGGACTTTGTGCCTGTAAAAAGGACTTAATTTGCCTGTAAGAAGGACTTGATTTGCCTGTAAGAAGGACTTGATTTGCCTGTAAGAAGGACTTACTTTGCCTGTAAGAAGGACTTTGTGCTTGTAAGAATGACTTGCTTTGCCTGTAAGAAGGACTTGATTTGCCCGTAAGAAGGACTTTGTTTGCCTGTAAGAAGGACTTTGTTTGCCTGTAAGAAGGACTTTATGCCTGTAAGAAGGACTTGATTTGCCTGTAAGAAGGACTTGCTTTGCCTGTAGGAAGGACTTTGTTTGCCTGTAAGAAGGACTTGGTTTGCCTGTAAGAAGGACTTAGTTTGCCTATAAGAAGGACTTGATTTGCGTGTAAGAAGGACTTTATGCCTGTAAGAAGGACTTGATTTGCCTGTAAGAAGGACTTTGTGCCTGTAAGAAGGACTTGATTTGCCTGTAAGAAGGACTTGCTTTGCCTGTAGGAAGGACTTTGTTTGCCTGTACGCAGGACTTGATTTGCCTGTAAGAAGGACTTGGTTTGCCTGTAAGAAGGAATTTGTGCTTGTAAGAAGTACTTGGTTTGCCTGTAAGAAGGACTTAGTTTGCCTGTAAGAAGGACTTGATTTGCCTGTAAGAAGGACTTTATGCCTGTAAGAAAGACTTGATTTGCCTGTAAGAAGGACTTTGTGCCTGTAAGAAGGACTTGCTTTGCCTGTAGGAAGGACTTTATTTGCCTATAAGCAGGACTTGATTTGCCTGTAAGAAGGACTTTATGCCTGTAAGAAGGACTTGGTTTGCCTCAAAGGGTGCCATTCTGAAATCTGGGGAGACCAGGAATCCTGCAGAAGCTCAAACCCAAATTATATTCTCCTGTCGCTTTAGGAATAAACCAAAGAGGCAGAGATCAAAAGGTCTCGAACATTTCTGTCCTTGAGACAAATCATGCTTTATTGAAAAAGGTGGATACCTGTATATACCGCAATGGATTCGAGTACCCCAACAACCGTCAGAATTCATTCTCTTGAAAGGTTCAGGTTGAAGATATACTTACCTGAGAATTTGAAAGAAATGCTTGGTGGCTTCTCGACAACCAGGCTTGTTCATTCAATAATCGCCGAATGAATTTCAAGACTTTGGAAGGTAACTCAAACACCGGGAATGTGTTGCCTGTCAGGCAATGTCAGAGGTAACATGTGCAAGCATTTTCATCAATGCGTTCATTGGTTCATACAAAATTGTTCAGCTAAGTTTGCCATGATTAAAGGCAGTCTATGTAATAACTCATGATGCAATCGATCAACATATGGATCATGTATTGCATTACCACTTCTGTTTAAGGAGGTTCTTATAGTATGAACACCTCGAATGTAATCTGAATGGGGGACTTCATTCCGAAAGGGCTTTCTCTCACTCTGGAGGAAGGCTGTTTATCTGTAGATTAAAATGTTAGACCTGTGTGGAAATGGTTTGCCTTTCCTCATCCTGTTATGCCCCATTTTGCACATTTGATGTCTCCTATGCAGTTTATGCTCTAAGTTGGAGTTGGTAAATTAAACATGCGAAATGGTCATACATAATTCCTAAAATGTGTAAACACAATGCCGATGTGACAATTTTTTAGCATCATGTGTGTTTATATAATGTGTAAACATGGGTGGATTTGAATTGCCCCTGGTGTGTGGGTGGATCGAACAAATTGGGAAGCCCACTCCTTATGTTGAGGAGCGGTTTGTCTCAAGTTTTGCCCCTGCACGATAAGGCATATGGGTGAGGGAGCATTTTGGTTTGTTTAGTGACAGCGACTGCCATGGTTTAGCGGTTAAATGCCCCTGCAAAAAGCAAAGAAATTATTCGAGATAAGGAAGACATATTTGCTTTTTCGCTTCAGAGCTTGCGATCAACTTGCCCCATTTTTCACCAGAATAGATCTTGTCAGATGATCATCATTTTCTTTTGGATTTGTCTCCTTCAACATGTTACATGTTAGTATAAATATTTCCTGCAAAAAGAAATGGAGACATATCAACCAGTATTAAAAGGGATAAATTGGAAACGATACTGATTTACCCTTCATCTTGAATGCCTTGGACAAGTCTTTTACCAATTTTGCTGGATTGAGTTTTCTTCGACTTTTGTTGGATGCTTCACCATTAAGCCGAGAATGTGGTAAAATATTGACTTCGGTATTACTCGTCGAGTATTCCTTGGGGATCGAACTCGGGATATTTCGGACCTACTGTTATCCCCCATACCATTCGGTCCATTGGACCGTAGGTGTCCATGGGGCTTTCTTTTCAAAGGTTAATCCTTGGGGATAACGCGGCCCTATTGTATCACCTTGGGCCTTGTTACGGTATTTCTCGAGGTAATTTGCAATCCCTGTTAAGAATGGAATAAAACAATTTAGGACTCGAGATGATTATGTGCAAATTAGAACGATACAGAATTACCCATGTCTGAGATTGTTCGGGTCTCTCGTTCGCATTTTCCCTTATCTGAAGCTGCCCACTCTATGGTAATATCCATGAGTTGATTTGCCCCCAATTTAGCCCGACTAGGGAATTTTGTTTTTGGATACGACTGTATTCTCGAGTCGCTTTTGCAAATTCCTGAAAATAGAAGGGATCAAATTTAAAACCGGAGCAATTTAAGGGTAAATTGGAACGATACGGATTTACCCTTCAAATTTACGCGGATTTCGTCTCGATATTAATTTTTTCGAGTTTGGAGCGGTTAACGGCTCCGAGCATTTAATAGGGGGGAAAGGGAAATGATTACTTCTAGCTTGTGCATTAATTTTGGACATCGATAAAAGGTGAGAACGTGCGATGAAACTAAGTAGACGTATTCGTCTAGGTTTGATCTTCTTCCCTTTGCAGGCTCTTGAGTGATCAGCTAGCGTTGTTCTGGATCAGGTACGCATCGGCCGTGTTGCAGGTCCCGTGATCACTAGTTTTAAAATACAGGATCCGTATGCACATTAAAGCTCTGGTGCTTCATCAGCATCAAACTGTCTAGAGAGTCAGTTGAGCTCTTTCGTAATGGTTATCAGGGCTCAGTTTGACTTTACTTTTCCTCCCGAGTGAACTGTTGTAATACTTTTTGATAAATGGAATGAAAGAAAGGCTTCACGTGTTTTTTGTTTAATTTTCCTGTCATCTCCTCTTCTGGGGAACGATTTAGGGTGCTGAAGATATTGAGGCTTAATCTTCTTCATGATGCTCTCGCGGGTTGCGGTAGACGTTGATATCAAGAACATTAGAGAGGCATTCAGTGTAGCTTTCCACCAGCTGCCTAGAGATCCGCGTTCAATCATGTAAATTAATAAAGCTGCCACCACTCGATCAGTGTGTCAATAAATTCAGCCATTTGTTGCGTGCCCCACTTCAACCGCGTTTTGTTTCTTTCGGTGCCCACTTGCTCGTGTCGGGCGCCTGTAGCATCGAGAGAAATACTTGTGGGCCACGTTCATTAATAGAACCTCGGTCCTCTAAAAACCCTCCGCGTGTTTCGGATCCGAGGAAATTTTAAGACCAGTCTCTGGTTGATTTAATCAGGTTAAGGTACTTGTTTCATGGGTCCTGATTATATCAACCTTATTGTCTTTCAAAAGACGTGGGATCCTCTGCAATACATTAAATATGCCCCAGTGTTTAATCGGTGTAAATTCACTGTCATATCAAAATATACGGCCCGTACGTGTTCATTAACTGACAAATGTCTGAGTCCGAAAGGATCGACCTCCTCACTTGCCCCCAGGATTAAGAAATCGGCAATTTCCTGTCTTTTCGTATTTCTAAAAATAATTCGTGGCCTGCATTATTGAACCAAACTTTACCCCCGCCTGGGATACCTGGGATTTCCTACAAAAGTAAAGGATATAATTAGTACATGACGCAAGAAAGGTCGGCCCATGATTCCTACATTAGTCTAATTTTATTCTTCCATTTTGTTGAGAAATCAAATGAAATTTTCTTAGGAGGTCACATGTGGATTTTTCAAAAATAATTTTCTTGAGATTTTTATAACTTGGAAAGTGTGATAAAATCTCTTGATCAAATTTTCTGAAGGAATTTTCTATCAAAATAAATTTTCAGAGGTATATTTATTAGGAAAATTTTATTTTTATTGGAGCAGGAAAGACATAACAAAAATCCTTTATTAGTCAATAAAATTCCCCCGAGACATTAGCCTAATTTTATTTAGATACAATTTTCTTAGAAAAACATGGGCGAATTTCTCGAAAAGAGTTTTCTTGCAGATTTTTATACTTTGAAAAATGTGGTAAAATCACTTGATGTTTACCAACATTTTTTGAAGGAATTTTCCTTTTTATCAAAATAAATTTTCAGAGGTAAATTTGTCAAGAAAATTTTATTTTTATTGAAGTAGGAAAGACATAACAAAAATCCTTTATTGGTCAACAAAATTCCCTCGAGATATTAGTCTAATTTTATTTAGAGAAAAGTTTCTTAGAAAAACATGAGCGAATTTCTCGAGAAGAATTTTCTTGCAAGTTTTTATAATTTGAAAAATGTAATAAAATCACTTGATGTTTACCAACATTTTTTTGAAGGAATTTTCCTTTTTATCAAAATAAATTTTCAGAGGTAAATTTGTCAGGAAAATTTTATTTTTATTGAAGTAGGAAAGACATGATAGAAATCCTTTATTGGTGAACAAAATTCCCCCTAGACATTAGTCTAATTTTATTTAGAGAAAATTTTCTTAGAAAAACATGAGTGAATTTCTCGAAAAGAATTTTCTTGCAAGTTTTTATAATTTGAAAAATATGATAAAATCACTTGATGTTTACCAAAGTTTTTTTTTTGAAGGAATTTTTCTTTTTATTGAAATAAATTTTAAGAGGAAAATTTTTTCAGGAAAATTTCATTTTTATTGAAGCAATAAAAATATGACAAAAATCCCTTATCGGTTAATAAAATTCCCCTGAAGGGATTTTTTTCACATCATTTTTTCAAAAAATTTTTTAAAAGAAAAGGGGGGCAAATTTAATTTTTATTTTCTTTTAAAAGAATGGTCGTAATATTAAGCTCAAAAACTGACTAACACCTAGCATGGACCGACCGAGAATAAATACAAGATAAAATTAGAGAACTTACTTTTACCTTGGAGAAATGTAAATCACATAGTCATGCGCATGACTCAAGTGAGGAGTGGACTCTAGAAAATAAAAGAAGGAGAGACAAGGTATGGACCCAAAAAGGCCCCCACTATCTGAATTGACAAACTTACCCTCCGCGCAATCAAATCACAATGGGAAGAATTGTCAATTCAGATAATGAGCGGGATAAAATATGGTCAACCCGAGCGCAATTGACGCAAGAGCTTTGCATATTCGATCCCTATCTATGGTTTTCTAGGAAGAATTTCGCGACTTGGGTTTAGACGCTTGTGTGTGCAGGTGTCGTGATCCTCAGAGTATGTAAGACATGCACAATAATTGATATCAAAACAGCGCTTCTAAAAATGTGCGAAATTAAACAAATAAACCCAACACCGAGCCTGCAAAACAAAGGGGTTAGCCAAACACTCCACCTCTTATAACTCCCATCCTGCAAAAACATATAACACCTATAGAATGAGTCCCAAACAAGATCGCCAGAAGCGAGATATCCATGAAATTTTCATTGGCCTAAGTCCACTAAGACTTTTAAAATTTCGAAAAAATTCAAGTATTCCAATTGGTATCTTTTTTCGAAAATTTAAAAATCCCCTCTCCAGCGGAGTCGCCAAGCTGTCGCGACCCTCTAAAAATATTTTTATTAATTCTAGGGGTTAACGGATTATTAGGTTAATTAGATTTGACTAACCTAATGCGAACCCTCCCAAGCCCTACCGAATCGCAACTTTGGTTTTTGTTTAAATGATTTTAAAATTTGGAGTCGCCACTAATCGTTCTTGGTAGGTCGATTAGAAACCTAAATAAATTAGCGGGAGAACTAATTTATTCCTGCGAACCAGAGATTATGAGTTCGGGGACTTGGTTACACTAGTTAATTAAAACTAATGCCCTTTCGGTACCTTAATTTCATGGATATCTTAATTCGGCAACTCAGGCTTGGTTTATTCCTAAGGCTATAGTAGGGTATTCTCTTTTGTGTTTTCACTTTTTAAATAGGATGCATGGATGGTATATATTTTTATTTGTTATATTTTTTTAAGTGTTAAAGATTCCCTGAAGCCGAAAGAAGGAGTGTGTTAAC
The DNA here is from genome assembly GCA_016432845.1 of Psidium guajava. Lineage (NCBI taxonomy): Eukaryota > Viridiplantae > Streptophyta > Magnoliopsida > Myrtales > Myrtaceae > Psidium > Psidium guajava. The sequence continues at coordinate 2,404,653 of CM028232.1, forward strand.
GACTTCTGTGCAGTATTACAACCTACTTATCTTTTGGGTCCGATGATTCAAAAATTAAATTATAGGAAGTACATGACAGTGAATAAACACCTCCAATGGGAGGCCTAGCATTGGCTTGGCTCTTCCCTTTGGGATTTAAGGTACAGGTATTTAAGTTGCAAGTATTTAAACTACTGTAAGTAAAAACCTCCAATGGGAGGCTAAGCATTGGCTTGGCTCTTCCCTTTGGGATTTAAGGTACATGTATTTAAGTTGCAGGTATTTAACTACTGTAAGTAAAAACCTCCAATGGGAGGCTAAGCATTGGCTTGGCTCTTCCCTTTGGGATTCAAGGTACATGTATTTAAGTTGCAAGTATTTAACTACTGTAAGTAAAAACCTCCAATGGGAGGCTAAGCATTGGCTTGGCTCTTCCCTTTGGGATTTAAGGTATAGGTATTTAAGTTGCAGGTATTTAACTACTGTAAGTAAAAACCTCCAATGGGAGGCTAAGCATTGGCTTGGCTCTTCCCTTTGGGATTTAAGGTACAGGTATTTAAGTTGCAGGTATTTAACTACTGTAAGTAAAAACCTCCAATGGGAGGCTAAGCATTGGCTTGGCTCTTCCCTTTGGGATTTATGGTGCAGGTATTTAAATTGCGGATGGACTTTGTCCTCTCCATTTTGGGGTATGAATTTTTTAAAATGAAATACAACGAATTGATTCAACAATTTGAAATTTGTGCGCGCTTGAGGACTCCTCCAAGCCGATTTTGTGCTTCCATAGGATTGACCATTGATATAGAGCTGCGGCTTCCTGACATAAAATAGAGTGAAGTGTTAGTATACAAAATATGTGCTAATCTGCACCTAAAACCAGAAGAGTAGAAAGAGTACTTATCTCCCATTTTTTTGGGAGGGATTTCTATAATTGATTTTCGCTCTCTATGTTCCCAATATAGAGAGTTTCTTTTGAATTAAGAGGGACTTTTAGTCACAGATCAGTTGAGAAATCGGTGGACAGCTTAGGAGCTTGTCTGGGCCGATTTTTGCATCTCGACGAGATTTTTGCTGTTGACGTAAAGATATCCTTCTCTGACATAAAATATGGAAGAAAAAGGAGATGGAGAAAGTGTATACAATTTGTGCTAATTTGCAAGTAAAACCATAAACAAATGAATAAATAAAAACACTTAGCTCGAATTTGCTTGCTCGTTGACGAGGATGAACTCTTGATTTATATTGATCGATGAAGGAATTTGTGATGATAATCCCTAGCTTTGAACTCCCATCATCTTCAAAATTCTCTCTCTTTTGGTATTTTCTTTCTCTCAAATTTTTCTTCAATCTCCCAAAACTCTCTCAAACATCCAAAATTTTCTCTCCAAAAAAATCCTCCCAAACACTTCAAATTTTCTCTCCCAAAAATTCTCTCAAACACTTCAAATTTTCTCTCCCAAAAATCCCATCTTAAGCTCACTTCTTCCTCTTTTTATAATCTACTCATCTATCTCCCATTCTAATTTTTCCACTAACTCTATCTCCCATTCTAATTTCTCCACTAACTCTTCTTCATTTTCATCTTCCATTCTCCATCTCTATCTCACATTCTAATCTCTCCACTAACTCTTCTTCATCTTCATCTTCCCTTCTCCATATTTATCTCCCATTCTAATTTCTCCACTAACTCTTCTTCATCTCCATCTTCCCTTCTCTATTCTTATCTTCCATTCTAATTTCTCCACTAACTCTTCTTCATCTCCATCTTCCCTTCTCTATTCTTATCTTATTTTCTCCATCCATTCTTCTCCAACTTCTCTTCTTCATCTCCTCTTCTCTATTCTAATTTATCCACTAACTCTTCTTTTTGTTATTTGTAAAATAATCCTTCAAGAGTTAGGTATTTGCACTCTAGTCCTTGAATTTTAAGTATTTACAATTCAGTCCCTGAAAAAATATATTTCTTTGAGTCTAAATCTCCTCACAATTTTTGACACACTAAAATTTACCACATGTCAAATTTAAGCTCATTTCTTGCCGCTGAAAATAATGCAGAATTTAATTAAAGCCCTTTTACAAAATTGAGTCATTCTGGGTATAATTGGGCCAAGATGAAAATTTAAAATATTAGAAGACAATGTCACAACTCATAAAAAGTGAAAATTAAAAATAAGTTGACTCAAATTAAAAATTTTTAGGCCCGATTCGAGATTATACTCGTGAAGGAACACGTGACTCGAATTGAATTTTTCTGAATTTGCGATGGCCAATATAAAAATAGATTTAATAAAAATATTAACTATCTTTGTGTATTTTTTTGGCCTCAAATGTTATTTTTCCAAAATTTTCAAGTATTTTTGTATTATTTATTTTTTTAAAAAAATTAAAAAAATATATAAAAAATATGAAAATTTATTTTTTGTTCAAAAATTGTTGCCTAGGCTTGGCCAAGGTTCCCAAAGTTGATTTTTCAATTTTATGAATTTTTATGGATTTTCTATTAATTTTCGAAAATAAATAAATAAAAAATACGTAAAAATACTGAAAATATGAAAAATCGTTTTTTGGTCAAAATTGGTTCCCTAGGCTTGGCTAAGGTCTCCAAAGTTGATTTTTCAATTTTATGAATTTTTATGGATTTTTTATTACTTTAGCAATAGAAAAAATGATTAAAAATCAAGTGTCAACAATGCCGATATTAGATATTAGGGTTCGCGTGGGGATCATTCATGCATTGGCACACTTCTGGAACCTTGAGACCTTGACATTTATCTTAGGTAAGCACGAGCTTACCCCTACTTTGGAAGAATATAGCGTGCTTATCGGAAAACCTGAGGACACGGAATTGATTAGTCCACCTATTGGATTGGATCTCGCTATAGCACTAGCCGATTTTCTGAGAGTCAGGGCGAATGAAATTCGCAAGGTTTTAAAAGCTGGTCGCGGGAATTGCCCGTTTTCTTTTGTGAAAAAATGCTTCGACGAAGCGTCGCCTATTCAAAAGGGCAGAAATTTTCTATTGGCTTTCTTTGGAACAGTTGTTTTTCCATACTTTCAGAATTTCCTCAATCCTAATATTGCTTTTGTCGTTCAACAAATTTTTAATGGAAAAAATTTGGTTCATGCCGTCTTAGCCGAGACTTTTATCTCCCTCACAAGATTCAAACAGCAAAAAGGAAATATTTTACAATCATCAGCCGATCTTTTGCTTATCTGGCTTTTATCACACATTAGGCCATGTAAGAATCTTGTCTCGGTCGAGAAAATCAAAAACTTTTCCCACCCCATCATGGTTTTTAAAAACAAACAAGAGGAAATTCCGGATTATCACTTCTCATAATGGCTTTTGCTCCTAACCGATCCGCGTCCTAAGGGATTCCGATGGCAAGCTAGTTGGTTCCAAGTGCAAAGTGTTCGATTGGCCAACGGCGGGGCAAAGCCCATTCCTCTACTTGGGTTCATTGGAGTGACCGAGTATTACCCCCTGCGAGTAACCCGCCAGTATGGAGTGATTCAGACGATGCCGCCGCCTCTTGAAGATGACCGGGTCCAGTTTGATTTCACTCAGAGCATCCCGGAGCATGAGCAGGTAGTGATCACCGTCCGTTCTCTATGGGACTTTTGCCGACCGACGAAGCTCAAGCTACCGACGAAGGTCTTATCAGGCGATATGAAGGCGTATCATGCTACAACCCTTTACATCAAGAAGCACGTGATCCCCGAGGAGATCCGACCAAAAATGCCCACAGTACCAGTCACAACTAGCCACCGAGCTGAGAAGGAAGGACTCAAGAGGAAGTTGGAGCAAGCCAAAGGGACTATCTCGAAGTTGAGCGCCACAAATAAGCGTTTGAAGGATAAACTCGCTTCCCTGAAGCCATAGATTGAGATGGTCTTGCCGTCGGGTCGTTTATTTATTGTCTTGCATTCTATTGTTTCCTTTCCGATATATCTTTACATTTCTAGGTCTAGTGTTTAGGGATTTGTTTCGGATTATGGGATTGTAGTACATCTATTACATTTTTGGTTCAGTAAATCAGTTCTGTTTCTGATCGACTTTCTCCCTTGTGAGAATTTTTCGAGCCTCTTCGGTCTAATTTTGGACCCCGACCAAAGAATGAAAAATGTTTATAAGACTCTGAAATTGCACGTCAAAAATTGTCAGACAGATCCAATGATTTTTCCATTTAATACAGAGTTTATGGTACAATACAAAACAGTCTGGAACTTCGGCAGTTTTCTGACCTGGTCTCATTTCATTAATAACCAATGCTAAATGAGTTTTTTCGTGAGACATCAAAATATAAAAGTTGGAGAATGGCATTTAAAATATTAGCCTGCAAAATTTTGGACCTTAAATCACATTTTTATAGGCCTTTCGTTCTTTGAACAGTAACCAAACGAATCAGTTTTCTAAATGAATTTTCTCCAAAGATGCATTAAACTGTACTGATCTGGACGTTGTTTGCAAGAACTCAAAACACGAAAGTTGTTCATAATCCTCTCAACCATCTCTCCATAAATTTTGACATTATTTTTATTGCTCCATGATTTTCCACGAATTTTCTCCCAAAATCCGACATAACTGGAATTTCTGGAGTCGAGGTTATGTGTTGACGCTAGTCATGTGAAGTGAGTCCGGTCTAAAGCCATGGATCGATTCGTCATTCCCACTCCTCATGCTGATCATTTGAATCTACTTTTGAAGGTAATCTATCAGGGATCCTCCACATATAACTCGATTGGTTGCGAGGAAGATGGCCGACAGAGCTGAGATCAATGCAGCAGTTCAAGAAGCACTGCAAGGAGCCTTGAAGGAGCACATGGACGTGATGAACGATCATTTCGAGGGAATGCTGTCCCATGCAATGGAGACCTTGGCATTTACTCTCATGGCCAAGCTGCAACCATCTAGTTCGATCTTTCCACCCAAGACACCTCTTCCACCTCCTCCGGTGGACAATACTGACAAAGGCGTCGACCGCAGCCCCATATGTGTTCCGCCACTCGAAGATATTATTGTGACTGGTGCTAGCTCTGGCACATCGCCTGTTATCCCTACACCCCAAGCCAGTGCTGTGGCCGGAGGTATGAGTGAGGAAGCCAAGAAGGCCATAGCCTAAATGCAGCAGTGTATACGGGAGATGGAAGGAACACGCAACATACCCCAAATCGACCTATCTGTCTTCTCAAAGGTTAATGTGCCCGAGAAATTCAAGATGCCCAACTTCGAGAAGTACGATGGAACTTCAAACCCGGTTCAGCATATTAAAATGTATCAAGCAAGAATGAATAAGTACTCGCAAATGGCCCTCTGATGGTTCAGACTTTCCAGGCTAGTCTGAAAGATGCAGCCATGAGATGGTATACAGATTATGAGATTTACCACATGGATGACTGGGAGCAGACCACCACTATATTTGTCAAGCATTTTAGCTTCAATCTAGATGTTCTCACTACCAGGGAAGACCTGGAACAGTCTGAGATGAAGAAGGGTGAAACGATTAAACAGTATACTACCAGGTGGAGGAAGATCACGTCTCAGTTAAAATCGGTCCCGCGCGAGCGGGAACTCACGAGGTTGTTTATCTCCACCCTCCCTCAAGTGATGCGAGCACGTATATTAGGGACTGGGGCAACCTCATTCAGCCACCTCATCGTAATGGGAGAGGAGGTAGAAATCGGCATGAAAAAGGGATGGTATGGAGATTCTGGCACAAGTGCTAAGCGGTTTGGGGCAAAAAAGGACCAAGAGCCAGTTCCACAGGTGAATGTTACTTACACTCAGAAGTCTCCGGTTTAAGCACCAAAAGTTCAACAGGCCAATTTTGACACTCAAGGGGGGAAAGGGATTTAGACGCGGTAATCAACAATTTTCTCCGCTTCTTGGAACTCTCTCCCAGGTATTAGCTGTCCTACGAAAGAAGGAGCTATTAACATCAGAACCACTACGACCGAATTGTACATCACATGCAAGGTATGACCCATTGAAGAAGTGCGATTATAAACCCGGTGAGCCCGAGCATGACACAGATGACTGCTATGTGCTTAAAAAATCGCATTCAGGATTTGCTCGAATCTGAGGCATTTTCCTTTCAGACGAATAGCCAACCGAATGTGCAGAGTACGCGGGCAGTGGTTGAGGAATCACCGGTGCCAAGCTAGAGGACATGTCTTTGATTGCAACCACCGAAGCAAATCAACAATCGGAGCTTCTCAATTTTCGCTCACTTCATCTTTTTATGTAGGGCCAAGCGTGAAAATAGGTCGTTTGTCGAGGCTTGAAGCCAAATTCTTAGCATGTCTGAAGCAATCCCAAATTTGGGTAAAGTTGTGATTATCTGATATGATCCATTCTAACAAAAGTGGGGCAGACCAATAGAGAACCATGACTTGGAAAAGGGAGTATATCTTCTTTAACTTATTTGGTTTCGGGGATAACTTTCCATTTTTTGTTTTCCTTGCAGAGGCATCCTACCGACCGTGATGGTTGTCGTCATTGAATAAATCGGAGTGTTTCAAGTCTTCACTTGACTCGTTCACATATGCCTTTCCTTGTGTAGGGGCAAAAGCAAAAAATAAGCCATTCCTTGACTCGAAGATTACTTTTCGAACTTGTTTGATCTATTCACACGTGTAAGGGGAAATCCACAATCCCCCATTCCCCATATTTCTTTTTCATGCTTGCATATTTTGGGCTTCAAGCAAATACATTTTCATAAAACATGACAAGCTGTTTGAAATTGTCACATTTGCATTGTGCTTACACACTTCATGGTTTATGCATGACTATTCCATATGTTTAATTTGCCAACTCTATATAGGGAGTGTAAGCTACATATGATGCACCGAATATACAGAATGGGGCATAACAGGATGACGAAAGGCAAGCCATTTCCACACATGTCCTACATTTTAATCCCCAGTGAGTTGAGCGGTAAATAGCTCCGTATTCTTCAAGGTAAAGGGTTTTTTCGCAAAAGGTACGATAGCCGAAGTGAAGGAGGCATTCAATTCTCTATCCAAACACTACAGGTGTCCATTGGTTAACACCCTTTGAGCGGCAGTGTCATTTCCTTACCCCTGCCGAGAACCACCCCACATCGAGGCCTAATGGAGGTAATTCCAGCAGCAACATGAGGTAAATGATTAGAAATTTTCTTGCTCAGACTAACATCAATCTTCGGGTGTTTCTTTGCATTATACTCGAATTTTAATTCAAGTGCCTTAAGAAAATGAGGAGCATTCGTTTCTTTATTCTATACACTTATATCCTTTGTATAGCCCACTTGAGCCTGGAAATTCATTTCTTCAACCCTTATTGGTGATCACTGCCATTCTAAGATGAAGACAGGACCATCTCCAAGTAGAAGAACTCAAAAGAGAATCAGGTCAAGAGAGAATTCCCGAGTGAACTAGCCTTGTATGTTAGATTGTTCATATAATGTTTAGCATCATTTTTTGTAAAATATCTTGTTGTTGTAATTCCTTATGAAGAAAGGGATTCAAAATCACGAGATTGTCATAAAAAGAAAAAGAAACAATTGCACCCTAAAAGAAAAAGGGCCCGCTCCAGAAAATTGAAACGTCAAGAGAAAGAAAAATCAAGACGTCGAGAAAAAAAGTTAGAAAAAAAAGGGAGTCAAGAGTAAGAAAAGCAAAGGTAATCCCACAAAAAGCAAGACCAATGCCTATTCAATCCTTGTTCATTTGTAAAGTACTTCTAAAGTTTGAATGTACATTTTTGTGTGTTATTTTTCTTGTAAATTTCAATGGGAACTGGTTGTAAAGAAGACTCCCCAAAGAAGTTGAATTGCAAGATGCAATTTCCAGCAAGTGTCCATACCATTCTTGAAAAATGATGGTATCATCGGAGACTGGTCCATTCTAGAAGACAATTTCAGAAGGCCTAGTTCAATGACAAGTCAGCAATGGTCACCAATATTAAGCCATTGTCACACTTTTTCTGAGCCAAAACGAGCCTTTTCATTCGTCAGTCCCAAATCCTAACCTATGTTACAACCTTTCAAAGTCTCTTCAAATTAGAGCACTTGAATTAACATGGAGTTAAATGATTTTAAGCATCACTCGAAGAAGTTCGAGCAAGATTATTTCTCTCTCATTTCGCAGGGTTCTCAACTTGTAAAGCCGGAGCAGATGATGAAGAACTTTTTTCAATGGCCTTGACTCGACAAAGAGTCCCCTTTGCTAAACCATTGACCTAGCCCTCATTACGGTCCTAATCAAGACCTCCAGATCGGCTCTGTCGTATTAATTACGAGATTACTCTGACCCTTGTTGAATGCGATGATCGTAAGATTGAGTGATTCTCTTGAATCCTGTAGCCAGGATAAACAACTTTTCTCGAGAGTGAGAGAAAATCCTTTTGGACTGAAGTTCCCCATTCAAAGTACATTTGAGGTATTCATAACATAATGACCTCCCTGAACAGAATTGGTAATGCAAACTTGACAAAAGCATTATGCATAATGCACATTATGAGTTACTACATCATACATAGAATGTTTCTAATCATTGCAAACTTAGCTGAGTAGTTTTGCATGAACCCAATTGATGAATTTCAGCACATATGCTTACATGTGTTATATCTGACATCCTCTGAGTAGATGCATTCCCGATGTTCAAGTTGCCTCCCAAGGTTTCGAAAGTTATCCGAGATTGTTGAATGAACATATCCTGCTAGCAAGTGCCCACCAAGCAACCTTCCAAGTCCTCAGGTAAGTATATCTTCAACATGAACCTTTCAAGAGAATGAATACTAATGATTTTCAAGGTACTCGAATCTGTTATGGCACATACGATTATTCAGGTATCCACCTTCTTCGATGAAGTGTGATTTTTATGAAATGCATGTCGCATTAGCATTGGTTTTGTTTATGCGCATGATTATACTTCAAGTGAACAAGCAGGTATGTGCAATCAGCCTATCTATTCCTTGACCATGACTTAGAAAATCCAGGTAAGATTTTCTAAACCCTTTTCAAATTGATAGCTCTCCCAAATGTTAGTTGTGATTTCGCTCTTATTCAACTCATGATCGACCTGCTCTCATGAGATGATCATCTGTTCACGATTGACCTGCTCTCGCGTTCTTGATCTTTATCTTTATCAAATCATGATCGACCTGCTCTCATGATCTTGATCTAGATATTTACCTAACTCATGATTGACCTGCTCTCATGAGATGATCATCTATTCACGATCGACCTGCTCTCGTGTTCTTGATTTCCATCTTTATCAAATCATGATCGGCCTGCTCTCATGATCTTGATCTAGATATTTACCTAACTCATGATTGATCTGCTCTCATGAGATATTCATCAGTTCACAATTGACCTGCTCTTGTTTTCTTGATCATTTTCTTTATTAGTTCACGATCGACCTGCTCTCGTGTTCTTGATCTCCATCTTTATCAAATCACGATCGACATGTTCTCGTGATCTTGATCTAGATATTTACTTAACTCATGATCGACCTGCTCTCATAAGATATTCATCAGTTCACAATCGACATGCTCTTGTGTTCTTGATCTTTATCTTTATCAAATCACGATCGACCTGCTCTCGTGATCTTGATCTCAAAAACCTTTATTGACTTACGATCGACCTGTTCTCGTGATCTCAGAAAGCATTTTACCAACTCATGGTGACCCGCTAAAACGATGGTGGTCCCAAGAGACAAAAGATAGGCCCCAGTATCTTGAGATCCTTGCATCCACAACAAGAAGCTTGGAACTCAAGAGAATCACCAGCATTATGAGGTGTTTGGTAAGACCAATATTTCATATGCGATCCATGTGTAGGTTTCTACTCCATTTCCTTGGAGTACAGAAGTCTTTAACACATGTTATTTATAGTTCTACATATCGTTCATCACTTCATTTGCATAGAAAATGGGATTAAAACTCCCACAAAAATCATTTATTTCATTTTGCATTGTCAAAATTTAGGTTCAATTTGATCTTTGAGCGAAACCTCTACGAGCCTCCACTCAAAGAGGGGCAGCTGTTGACACCTAAATTTTGGATTTTTCTTTTCCGTTCATATTGCATAGAAAATGAGGATTAGAATTTTAGTTCTCACAAAAAAATAATTTTTCATGCATAGCATATTTTATTTGCATTGCATTCTAGACTGGCAGAGGAATTGAGCTTAAATCGACAAGTGACGAACTCGGCATTGCACGTAAAATTTGGCTAAACATGAGGGGTTTTTGCTGAAAATTGTAAGAGGGCTTGGACATCATTTTCAGATTTAATTCATCTCATTTTTTTAGCTCACTTTAATTGTTAAAAGGCATTTAATTAATTGTCTATTTAATTAATTAAAGCCCGATACGAGCCCAAATGCACGATAAGCCCATAAGGATAGGATTTTTCGGCTGGCCCGAAATTACAGCATATTTTTATTATTATATTAGGACTTTAATAATCAGAATTTTAGATCCTAAGGTCCTAATATAATCTTAGATGTCAAGCCTAATCTAACGGCTTATAATTAACCCTAATGTCTCACTACATATACTTTCATTCTAGGGTTAATTAGGGAGGAGGCCGTTCACAAATGAATACACGGCCAGAAGGGTGAGAGAGAAAAACCGGGAGCGGGGGAAGAAAGGAAGAAGAAAAATAAAAAAAAACAACTTTCTTGCTTCGTCCCTCTCGGATTCTCGGTCAAAGGGAGAACTTCCAGAGAGCATCGACGAGAAGGGAAACCAGCCGTGCCCTGCACCTTGCCCCTATCAACACCTGCTGAACGATGACTAGCCCTACGGCTCTGGTCTTCTGAAAGAGACGAAATCAATCTGCAAAGACCTTTCACTGAACGTCCGAGAATCACACAGAAAAGAAGACAAGAAAAGCTTGAAAGTTCCCGGTGATCAGGAGATTCCAAGCTCTTGTCAACGCACAAGTAACGAAGCAATATTAATCCAGTAGATTCTTTGGTCAACTTGTGGAGTCCCATTCAAAGAACATGCAAGAGAACGAGCTCAGTGCATATCCACGATCGTGAGTCCCTCGCCAAACCAGTCCACGTTCGACTCGTAATCCACGAGGTCGTGTGCTTCAAAAATTTGGAAATCAATTTGCGAAAGCAGGTAATGATCCTTATCTCAGAATATATTTGAAGCTCGTTATTTGACTTGATTGATTTGCACGTTTCGTTGAATATTCTGCATTTCTCGAGCATATTGTGGATAATCGTCTATCCTGAATTGGAATATTTGCATGTCAAAATTTGATTTTTTCTGCATATCTCTTATCTTGTGGACGTTGTGATTATCTTAATAGATATTTAGCGTCTCTCGTGGTTTGAATTTTAAGTGATCTAACCCTGGAGACATTGTGCGAAATTGAAATTGATCATGTTTTTTTTTAGAATATCGGATAAATCTTTTCTGAAAAATTGAGATTTAATCTTATTCTGAAATTGAACATATCATTTGAAATATTCGGGATGTCTGAGATTTAAATCTGGAGGATATCGGGTAAGATTTCACATCAATCATATCTTTTAAAATCGGGGTAATTATCTAGAGTTATTCAGAAAAATCTTAAAGATAATCTTTCCTAATTTGAAAAGATATGATCCTTTGTGGATAGGGGCTTATCCCCTTGAAAATTCAGCACCAGCCCTTAATTGGCCAAAAATTGCATTGCATGTCTTATATTATAGCTTAAATCAAATATTTTCATAATTTACCTTGAGTACAGTACATGCTCCCTTGTGCCTCTGTCCTTCGAAAAATGTGGATGACTATCTGACTTCACCCTCGAAGTGCGACATCATCCACACAAATTGTCTATCCCATCTCATATCATTGGGACTGGATTGACAATTTAATTAAGTTCACTATCTGGCCCCACCCCCGGGGTACGACGTGAATAAAATTTCCTTCCAACCCTAATCTTCGGGTACGAAGCGAATTCATCGGAAAATTCGGATATTAAGGTGTACGATACTCAAGGTTTATTATGATTTTATTTGACTTGTTTTTCATTCAAAAATCATAAAAATTCATGTGCATTTCATATAATAGTCTAACTCATCATGCATGCCACCCACGCATTTTCAAGTCATTAATATAGTCTATTTCGTTAACAAAACAATTCGAGCTCATATTTGCCTTTGCATCAAACATTCATTTTTATCATGCAATCAATTTAATTTTTTCAAGAGCTGTCATCCACTCAATCTTTTTTCATGTCATATAGGTTAGCTCTCATCCTGCATGTCATCTAGGAGAAAATTCATATTTGTATGCATAAAAAATCCGATTTTTCTAAAGCCATCATGCATGATCATTTTTTGTCATATGATGTTTTGTCATACCATCATATAGTTAGACTTTGCATATAGTTGCATTTAGTATCATGCATGTCATACAGTTGCATTTGCATGACATTCATCCAATAGAAAAAATCCAAAAAAAAAAATAAAAATAAAAACATAGTTGCACCTTGCTTTATAATTCGAATCAATCGAATTGGCCAATTGAGAAAATCTTCATAAGAATGGTACCGAAAGGGTGTTAATTGAAAAATTAACATAATCAAGTCCCCACACCCAAATCTCTAGTTAGCAGAAAATAAAGTATTCTCCCATACTTTATTTTAGGTTTCTAATCTATCTACCAAGAAAAGATTAGTGGCGGCTCCAAAATTTAAATCATTTGAACATGAACCTAAGTTGCGAATTGGTAGAGCTTGGGAGAGCTCGGGCTAGGTTAGTTAATTCATTTAATTAATCTAGTAATCCATTAACCTGGAATTATCATAATTTTTTAGGTCGCTACATTAGGACATTTATGTAGACAGTTAAAACACTCCTTCTTCTGCTTAATTGCCTCCTGCACCTCTTCATTCCACCACCAAGTTTCTCTTGTTTGATGTCCGTACCTTTTACTTTCACCTAACACTCCTCTTGCCACTCTCTGTATGCATTTAGACATCTCACTCCACATCCTATTTACTTCTCACTCTAGTTTCCATGGTCCTTCTTGAAGCATCCTTTGCCTGAAATCGGTATATTTTTCCTCTTTTAACTTCCACCATCTTATTCTTGGATTTTGAGCCATTCGCGGCATATTCTGTGCCTTATACCGAACCTCTAAGACCACCAAATTATGTTGCGTAGCTACATATTCTCCAGGGTAGACTTTGCAATCTATATACGAGGTTCTATCCTCTCTTCTAGCAAGAAAGAAATCAATCTGACTACAATTTTGACCATTATGAAAAGTGATTAGATGTGACTCTCTTTTCCTAAAGAAGGTATTTGCTAACATCAAGTCATACGCTAATGCAACATTCAAGATGTCTTTGCCACTCTCGTTTCTAGTCCTATAGTTAAAGCCTCCATGAACTCTGTCAAAACCTCCACTACTTTGGCCAACACGTCCATTATGATCTCCTCCTATGAATACTTTCTCCTCACGTGGTATCCCTCTTAAAATCTCCTTTAAGTCTTCCCAAAATCTATTCTTATCAGCTGCTGGCAATCCAACTTGGGGGGTATACGCGCTAAGGATGTTTAAAATCAACTCTCCTACTACTAGCTTAATCAAGATAATCCGATCACCTGATCTTTTGACATCAACAACTTTATCCTTGAAACTTTTATCGATTAAGATCCCAACTCCATTTTAACTCTTTTTTGTGCCTGTGTACCATAACTTGAATCCAGTACCTTCTACTTCCTTAGCCTTTTCTCCAACCCATTTAGTCTCTTGCAGGCAAGCAATATTCACTCTCATTCTAGCAAAAGTATCTGCTAACTCCCTCAACTTACCTGTTAGGGTTCTTATGTTCCAACTCCCTAGTCGAATCCTTATTCCTTGGGCATTTCTTGCCCCCCATACTCGCCCGTAAAAGTGTGAGGACCCTTGCTTATTTTTCACCACATCCGGGCATCGATGTGGCGCATCACTCTAGGAATGATGGCCCAAGGCTAGCTTCCTAAAAAAAATGAAATGTAAAGATTGAAGAAAAATAAATAAAAATTCCCATAATATACTTTTGTGAGAAAACCCATTACCTTGAAGAATGAGGAACCTATTTAGCACACGACTCACTGTGGATGTAGGATGTGTGTGGAGATGGTTTGCCTTTCATCATCCTGCCATACCACATTCTACACATTCGATGCATCACGTGTAGTTTATGCTCCAAGTTAGAATTGGCAAATTAAACATGCAGAATAATCATGCATAAATCATGGAATGTGTAAACACAATGCAAATGTGGCAATTTTTTAGCATCACACATACTTACAGAAAGTGCAAGTATGGAAGAAAATTCTCAAGAATGGGAGAAATTGAATTGCCCCTGGACATTTGGGCGGATCAAACAAATTGGGGAGTCTATTCCTTAAGTTGAGGAGTGGCTTGTCTTTGACTTTGCCCTCTCCTTTTCAATTCAAAGTTTGCTATCAATTTGCCCCCATTTTCATCAAAATGGATCTTATCAAATGATCATAATCTTGCCCCTTGAAAAGGATAAACTAGAAATAATACTGATTTACCCTTCATCTTGAATACCTTGCAGAACCCCTTTACCTGCTTCGTTGGGTTGAGTTTCTCTCGACTTTCGTTGGACACTTCACCATTAGAGCGAAAGTTGTGGCAAAGTATTGATTTCGGTCTCGTTCGTCGAGTACCCTTATTTCTTTCTGCAAAAAGAAATGTGTAAAAAAAATTATTTTATTCATTTACGATATTTACAACATTCCTCATCCTTGGGGATTGAACTCGAATTATTTCGGATCACTATCATCCCCCATGCCATCAGGCCCCTGAGACCGTAGATGTCTATGAGGGCTCTCTTTTAAGGGTTAATCCTCAAGATGACATAGTCTTATCGTGTTGCACTGGGCATTTTCACGGTACGGTGTTTTTCAAGGCAATTTACAATCCCTATTAAGAATGGAATAAATTAATTCAAAACTCGAGACGACTATGGGTAAATTGGAATGATACAAAATTACTCATCTTTGAAACTGCTTGAGTCTTTCGTTCGTATTTTCCTTGTTTGAAACTGTACATTAAGTTGCAATGTTCACAAATTGATTTGCTCCTAGTTTCGTTCAATAAGAGAACTCCGCATTTGGGTATGACTGTGTTCTCAGGATAGTTTACAAATTCCTGCAAATGGAAGGGATTCAATTTAGAACCGGAGTAATTGCTTGGAAATCGAAACGATATAGAGTTACCCTTTGAACCTATGTGGATTTTTTTACTCGCAAATTAATTTTGTCCCAAGTTTGGTGCAACAAAAGATGTGAGCATTTAATAGGAGGAAGGAAGATTACTACTTCTTGCTTTTGCATTAATTCTAGACGTCTATAAAAATAAAAAAATATCTCACACAAGGGAACAAAACATATGCATTCGTTTATGATTGGTTCTGCTTCATTCTGTGATCAGCTAGCTTCATTTCGAATCGGGTATGCATCGACAATACGAAGGACCCATGATCACTAGCTTCAAAATACAAGCTTCGTATGCACATTACAGCCCCAGTGCTTCATCAACATCGAACTGGTTGATCATGGCGACAATCTCATCGTCAATACTACTTGCTTGGTGGTGATACATCCCCTATTCCTCGGGAGGCATCAATACTGACCCCATATGATCGGTCTTCTCGTACGTTCCTCCAACAAAACTTGATTTTGCTGTAAACTGCTACAACTCTCCTCTCAAATAGGCATTTTCGATCCTCGGATGCCGCCTTCCGTCGAGGGTGAGGAGATTGCTGCAGTTAGGACATGTGGCGATATCAAAAGCTTCCCTATAACTCGTGTTCTCTATTCAGAGTTTTTCATTTTCAGCTCTTAGAAACTCGACTTCATGACGCTCATGTCGAGTCTTTATTTGGCTTCGTCTATTTTGAAACCAAAACTTGACTTGCAAAAGTTCCAGCCCTAACTCTTGATTTAGTTCCATTCTTTGTCTGTTATTTGGGATAGGACACTCCATAAAGAAATCTTCAGGCTTTTGAATTTGATGCTCAGTGTGGCGATGGTAATGCTTTCTTTGACCCTTGTTGTTGTTGTTGTCCTTATCTTTGTTGAGATCTTGGAGATCCTTGGCGAAAGGGCCAGGTTTCATGATCTTAGTTCTAAACATGGTCTTAAACTCTTCATCTCCCATATTCAGCAAGTAACAATAGCTCTCAAATGCGTTGGGTTTAGAAATCCTTGACCGGCTACTGGTCCCTTAAGGTTTGCTAACCTTTCTTGTATTTTTACTCTCTCTAAATTTCTCTGAGTGACCGTGTAAACTCTCCTCTGAACATGGATGAAGATTATCAGGAGGACGCCTCTTTTAAAATTTAGAAATTGTATCGCTTTCCCTAATATTCTTGTCTTCTGAACCTTTTTTTTTATCGTTTCTCCCGCTTGGTTCATCTTCTTTCATCTTTTCATAGTGGTAGAACCCCTGTCATTATCTCTCGCCTGTCTCAAGCGTTAGTTTTGCAGATGAGCTTTTACTCTGTCTACGAACGAAGACAAATTCTACCTTTTTTTTTTGCTAAAATTTTCCTTGTCTCCCACTCAGGTCATCTTTTCCTTCTTCTTTTTCAAAGTGGTGGTATCACCTCAAACCTTTTTTTGCAAATATTTCGAATTTATTTGGCTCGAGATTATACACTAACAGGGAATTCGAGCTAACATGGGTGACACTTGAAAGGGAATGGCAGATAAGGAAATTTGGCCAACAGAGACTGGTATTGTGAAACAATATTTAAAGCGAAGCAGATTAATATCTTCGCATTCCACTCGTCTGTTTTGATTCTCTCCTCTATTATTTTAACGATAATGGCTAATCTTCTCACACACATCTTCTTGATTGAAGTTATGTTCAAATGGGAGAGACTTTATTACCTTATTTACCGAGGCTATATTTACATAGTCTATCATCTGAGTATTGAAGTTGAAATCTTCGGTCTGTTCATGGATATAAGCGCATCTTCGATTGAAGGCATTGTTGACACTTGATTTTGGCCAATTTTATTTTTTAAAATATTTTTTAAAAATTTCATAAAATTGAAAAACAACTTTGGAAACCTTAGTCTGGTCTAGGCAATTTTCATTATTTTCAGTATTTTTTTTACATTTTATTTTTAAAAATTTATAAAAAAAATCAAGTAAAAATAAGAAAATTGAAAAATCAACTTTGCAAGCCTTGGCTTAACCTAGAGAACCAATTTTGAATAAAAATAATTTTTCATATTTTAGAATTTTTTTTATAACCGAGGTGTCCGCGCGGCCAGCGAGTTTGTGCTCAAACCAGCGGTGAAGCACGACTAGTCCTCGAGAGGACCCGTAGACCCCACAACTACGAGCCTTCGGTTAAGTCACCTAGCACCGAGAAGTTTTGAACCGAGGACCTTTCAGTATTTTCCTGCCTTTTATTTTCAAAAATTCATAAAAAAAATCAAGAAAAAAATGAGAAAATTGTAAAATCAACTTTAGAAGCCTTGGCCAAGCCTAGGAAACCATTTTTGAATAAAAATAATTTTTATTATTTTTCATATTTTTCAAAAATTACAAAAAAATGCTGGAAAATTAATAAAAAAAATAGCATTTATGGAAAAAAATATACAAAAAATAGTCAATATTTTTATTTTTATTTTATATTCATTTTGGCCCAATAAATTTTGGAAAATTTGATCTGAAATTGAGATTTTCCTTGTTAATCTTATTTTTAGATTATTTCAAATATTTCTAGAAATTTCATTTTAGCCCTGTAATTTTAGTTTTTTGCATTTTTGGAGTCGTGTCATCCCCCTCTATTTTTAAAAAAATTATAATCCAGTCCAAAGGTTCACTAAATTGTCCAATTTCGCAAAAAAGGACCAAAATACAATTTGGATTTTTTTTCAAATTAGTCCCTAAAAACACTTAAAATGCAATTAAAAATTTTTTAGGGACTAAATTGAAAATTAAGGCACGTCACCCCCTAGTTTTTGGTGTCCTGAATCCATTGGTGGGATTAATTTTTGCAGAAAAGGACACCAAGAATTTGGATTTTGCAAAATGGGTTCCCGAGTCAAATTTAAAAATTGGGATTTAATACCAATCTAGGGGTAATTTTCCATAAATATTCACTCTCTAATAGGTTTGATGCCGAAGAATTCAATCTTGGGATTCAATTTACTTGATTTTGATCTTTTTTAGGAGTATTTTGGGCAAATTTAGTCAACCAGGTCGCTCGGGTTGGATTAGATCCGACCCAACGACCCGGCCAGTGCATCGTTTTCCCCATAAGGCCTCAAACAAGCGAATAGGCGGGGAAAAATGGCTAACAGACTTGGGGATTCGCTGGGCAAGTATAAAGGGGAGATTTTCATTCTGTTTGAGGGAGATTTTTTTCGAGGATTCATTGACAACAGATTCGGATTTTTTTTTGTGGGGGGGGGGGGAGGGGGCGATCATCATTCAAAAAGGGAGAATTGGAAAAGGAGGCTCTGGGTGGAACGAGGGGGGTCTGGGCCGAGATTTTTTTTTAGGAGCTTCGCCGGAGCTCACTGGGCAAAATCAAGCTTCGAGTTCAACTCTCTGAGTTTTCCGAAGCCTCGAGGATCATCTAGAACTAACTGACGCGCCGTTTCATCACCAAAACAAGTGAGCACCATTGTTGAACTTACTGAGGTCCATCAATGGCAGATTTCCCATTCTTGCGAGTTTCTTGAAAGAACTTGATCCGTAACATTCCTCGTGCATCATTGACTCTCCTCTCTAGGAGACTAGCCCCGATTTTAACCTCTCTGGGGTCTTTTGTATCACTGAGATTGATTGATATTGTTTTCTTGATGATTAGTGATTTAGCTTTCTTATGTTGCTCAAGGTTCTATCGTACCTCTTCAACCCTAAGATCAGACTCCTCTAAACCTTTCGAATCGTGAGTATTGCATATTTTAAGATCCACTATATTCCATTCCTCATGTTTGCCCCTTAAACGTAAAGTAGCAGAATCAGAAAGACAAACATGGGTTAAACATATATTGTCCTAGCAATTTTGGTGCCTTGTCAAAGATTTTTTTTTTTGCTTTCGAAGACTACGGAGTGAGAATTCTTGAAGAAGCCCGACCCTCGGTTCTTACCATAGATAACATACTGTTCGATCGTTGGTTATTGTTATCGGGCTGGTTTTGGGTACTTCGACAAAATTCAAAAGTAGTGAAGAACATCTGTAATTTGATCAATGAATTACATCTTATTGGAAGGGAAATCCTAAAGTGCGAAAAGGAAATCCTAAGAAAGCCATAAAAGTTCCCACACAGGGGGATATATAAATAAAAAGATGTTACTCTGAGTCTAAACCCTTCAATGGATCATTATTGACAGATGACTTCAGAGGCTTGGGCACCATATAAGATTCATCTTCAGGGATTCCATCAATCTTCATAGGGTTATCGAAGATAGCTGCAATGGTCAAGTCACCAAACCGGTCGGCCAGGTAGGGTATGCCATCATTGTCGACATTATCAGCAGCCAGTACCGTTGGTTCAAAATCCTAATCTTTTGAAAAACTAGGGAAGACTATTCTGAGATCATCCTCAAACTTGCTCAAATCATCATATCCACCAACTATCCTAGCTGAATGAAAGGTCTTGCTGAAGGGCGATGGTAAAGGACTACACTCTAACTTGCCATGGTCTATCTGTGGACACCTGATTTTTAATCATATTTTCTCTTTTAAAATTAATAAACAAAAATACATAAAAATTCATAAAATTAAAAAAAATAACTTTGGGAATCTTGGTTAAGCCTAGGGAACCAATTTTGACCAAAAATTCATATTTTCAGTATTTTTATTTTCGAAAATTTAAAAAAAAATTAAAAAAATGAGAAAATTGCAAAATCAACTTTGGAAACCTTGGCCAAGCTTAGGTAACCATTTTTGAATGAAAAATAATTTTTTGTATTATATATTGTTTAGAAATTAGGAAATATTTAATAAATAATAACATTTGTAGCCTAAAAAAATTCAATTTGAGTCAATTTATTTTCATTTTTCACTTTTACGAGTTGTAATATTATTCTCTAATATTCCAAATCTTTATCTTGGCCCAATAATACCCAAAAGGACTCAATTTTGTAAAAGAGTTTTAATTAAATTTTGCGTTATTTTTAGCGACAAGAAATAAGCTTAAATTTGACATGCAATGAATTTCGATTAAGCATAAAAAATTATGAGGAGATTTAGACTTAAAGAAATATTTCTCCAGGATCGAATTGCAAATACTTAAAATCTCAGGGACTAGAATGCAAATACCTAACATTTGAGGGATTATTTCGCAAATAATAAAAAGAAGAGTTGGTGGAGAAATTAGAATAGAGAAAGAAAGATGGAGAAGAGGAGATGGAGAGGGGAAGACGGAGAAGAGGAGATGGAGAGGGAAAGATGGAGAAGAGGAGATGATAATAGAGAAAAGAAGATGGGATGAAGAAGAGTTAGTGGAAAAATTAGAATGGGAGATGGATGAGTAGGCTATAAAAGGAGGAAGAAGTGAGCTTGCGATGGGAATTTTTTTGGAGAAAAAATTTTGGATGTTTGAGAGGGTTTTGGGAAATTGAAGAAAAATTTGAGAGAAAAAATACCAAAAAGAGAAAGAGAATTTTGAAGATGATCGGAGTTTAAAGCTATGGGTTATCAATGAGCATGCAAATTCGAGCTAAGTGTTTTTATTTATTCATTTATTTGTGATTTTACTCGCAAATTAGCACAAATTGTCTACACTGCCCCCCCACTTTTCTTTCCCATATTTTATGTCAGGTTATAACGACTCCATACCAATGGTGATTTCATGAAGTTACAAGCAAAATTGGCATATACAAGCTCAGAATGTCCACCAAATTCTCACCCGACCAGTCGATAGATTTTAGCTCAAATTTTTGAATCAATTTGTTATATTGTATTTTAAAGAATTTAAACCCCTGAATGGAGAGGGTAAAGCCCATGCACTAGAGGTAATCTAATTCCTGCAATTTAATTCCTGCACTATTAAATCCCAAAGGGAAGAGCCAAGCCAATGCCAGGCCGCCCATTGGAAGTTTTTACTTACTGTTATTTAAATTCCTACAATTTAATTTCCGCACCATTAAACCCCAAAGGGAAGAGCCAAGCCAATGCTAGGCCGCCCATTGGAGATTTTTACTTATCGTCATTTAAATTTCTGCAATTTAATTTCCGCACCATTAAACTCCAAAGGGAAGAGCCAAGCCAATGTTAGGCCGCCCATTGGAGGTTTTTATTTACTATCATTTAAATTTCTGCAATTTAATTTCCGCACCATTAAATCCCAAAAGGGAGAGCCAAGCCAATGCTAGGCCATCTATTGGATGTCCTTACTTATCGCAATTTAATTTCTTGTAATTTAATTCATGTACCATTAAACCCCGAAAGAGAGAGCCAAGCCAAGGCTGAGCCATCCATTGGTGGTCTTTATTTATTATTATTTACTTCATGTAATTAAATTTTCGAATCATTGTTGACACCTGATTTTTAATCATTTTTTCTATTGCTAAAGTAATAAAAAATCTATAAAAATTCATAACATTGAAAAATCAACTTTGGGGACCTTAGCCAAGCCTAGGGAACCAATTTTGACCAAAAAACGATTTTTCATATTTTCAGTATTTTTACGTATTTTTATTTTCGAAAATTCATAAAACAAAAAATAAAGAAAAAATGAGAAAATTGCAAACTCAACTTTGGAAGCCTTGGCCATGCCTAGGCAACCATTTTTGAACAAAAAATAAATTTTCATATTTTTTGTATATAGTTTTTTAATTTCTTTTAAAAAAATCCAAAAATACTTGAAAATTTTGAAAAAATAACATTTTAAGCCAAAAAAAAATACACAAAGATAGTTAATATTTTTATTTTAAAATTGGCCATCACAAATTCAGAAAAATCCAATTCGAGTCACGTGTTCTTTCACGAGTATAATCTCGAATCGGGCCTAAAAAAATTTAATTTGAGTCAACTTATTTTTAATTTTCACTTTTTATGAGTTGTGACATTGTCTTCTAATATTTTAAATTTTCATCTTGGCCCAATTATACCCAGAATGACTTAATTTTGCAAAAGAGCTTTGATTAAATTTTGCATTATTTTCAGCGGCAAGAAATGAGGTTAAATTTGACATGTGGTAAATTTTGGTGTGTCAAAAATCGTGAGGAGAATTGGACTTAAAGAAATATATTTTTTCAGGGATTGAATTGTAAATACTTAAAATTCAAGGACTAGAGTGCAAATACCTAACTCTTGAAGGATTATTTTACAAATAACAAAAAGAAGAGTTAGTGGATAAATTAGAATAGAGAAGGGAAGATGGAGAAGAGGAGATGAAGAAGAGAAGTTGGAGAAGAATGGATGGAGAAAATAAGATAAGAATAGAGAAGGGAAGATGGAGATGAAGAAGAGTTAGTAGAGAAATTAGAATGGAAGATAAGAATAGAGAAGGGAAGATGGAGATGAAGAAGAGTTAGTGGAGAAATTAGAATGGGAGATAAATATGGAGAAGAGAAGATGAAGATGAAGAAGAGTTAGTGGAGAGATTAGAATGTGAGATAGAGATGGAGAATGGAAGATGAAAATGAAGAAGAGTTAGTGGAGAAATTAGAATGGGAGATAGAGTTAGTGGAAAAATTAGAATGGGAGATAGATGAGTAGATTATAAAAGGAGGAAGAAGTGAACTTGAGAGGGGGATTTTTTTTGGAGAGAAAATTTTGGATGTTTGAGAGAGTTTTGGGAGATTGAAGAAAAATTTGAGAGAAAGAAAATACCAAAAGAGAGAGAATTTTGAAGATGATGAAAGTTTAAAGCTAGGGGTTATCATCACAAATTCCTTCATCGATCAATATAAATCAAGAGTTCATCCTCGTCAACGAGCAAACAAATTCGAGCTAAGTGTTTTTATTTATTCATTTATTTACGGTTTTACTCGCAAATTAGCACAAATTGTATACACTTTCTCCATCTCCCATTTTTTCCCATATTTTATGTCAGGAGAAGGATATCTCTATATCAACAGCAAAAATCTCGTAGAGATGCAAAAATCGGCCCAGACAAGCTCCTAAGCTGTCCACTAATTTCTCAACTGATCTGTGACTAAAAGTCCCTCTTAATTCAAAAGAAACTCTCTATATTGGGAACATAGAGAGCGAAAATCAATTATAAAAATCCCTCCCAAAAAAATGGGAGATAAGTACTCTTTCCACTCTTCTAGTTTTAGGTGCAGATTAGCACATATTTTGTATACTGACACTTCACTCTATTTTATGTCAGGAAGCCGCAACTCTATATCAATGGTCAACCTTATGGAAGCACAAAATCGGCTTGGAGGAGTCCTCAAGCGCGCACAAATTTCAAATTGTTGAATCAATTCGTTGTATTATATTTTAAAGAATTCATACCCTAGAATGGAGAGGACGAAGTCCATCCGCAATTTAAATACCTGCACCATAAATCCCAAAGGGAAGAGCCAAGCCAATGCTTAGCCTCCCATTGGAGGTTTTTACTTACAGTAGTTAAATATCTGCAACTTAAATACCTGTACCTTAAATCCCAAAGGGAAGAGCCAAGCCAATACTTAGCCTCCCATTGGAGGTTTTTACTTACAGTAGATAAATACCTGCAACTTAAATACATGTACCTTAAATCCCAAAGGGAAGAGCCAAGCCAATGCTTAGCGTCCCATTGGAGGTTTTTACTTACAGTAGTTAAATACCTGCAACTTAAATACATGTACCTTAAATCCCAAAGGGAAGAGCCAAGCCAATGCTTAGCCTCCCATTGGAGGTTTTTACTTACAGTAGTTTAAATACTTGCAACTTAAATACATGTACCTTAAATCCCAAAGGGAAGAGCCAAGCCAATGTTAGGCCTCCCATTGGAGGTGTTTATTCACTGTCATGTACTTCATATAATTTAATTTTTGAATCATCAAACCCAAAAGATGAGTAGGTCGTAATACTGCACAGAAGTCGTTAACACACTCCCTCTTTCGGCTTCAGGGAATCTTTAACACATAAAAAACATATAACAATTAAAAATATATACCATCCATGCATCCTATTTAAAAAGTGAAAACACAAAACAGAATACCCTACTAGAGCCTTAGGAATAAACCAAGCCTGAGTTGCCGAATTAAGATATCCATGAAATTAAGGTACCGAAAGGGCATTAGTTTTAATTAACTAGTGTAACCAAGTCCCCGAGCTCATAATCTCTGGTTCGCAGGAATAAATTTGTTCTCCCGCTAATTTATTTAGGTTTCTAATCGACCTACCAAGAATGATTAGTGGCGACTCCAAATTTCAAAATTATTTAAACAAAAACCAAAGTTGTGATTCGGTAGGGCTTGGGAGGGTCCGCGTTAGGTTAGTCAAATCTAATTAACCTAAAAATCCGTTAACCCCTTTAAAATTTAAAATTTTTTTAGAGGGTCGCGACAGCCTGGCGACTTCACTGGGGATAGAGATTTTTAAATTTTCGAAAAAAGATACCAATTGGAATACTTAAATTATTTCGAAATTTTAAAAGTCTTAGTGGACTTAGGCCAATGAAAATTTCATGGATATCTCGCTTCTGGCGATCTTGCTTGGGACTCTTTCTATAGGTGTTATATGTTTTTGCAGGATGGTAGTTATAAGGGGTGGAGTGTTTGGCTAACCCATTTGTTTTGCAGGCTCGGTGTTGGGATTATGTTTAATTTCACACATTTTTAGAAGCGCTGTTTTGATATCAATTGTTGTGCATGTCTTGCATATTCTGAGGATCACAACACATGCACATACAAGCGTCTAAACCCAAGTCGCGAAATTTTTCCTAGGTAACCATAGATAGGGATCGAATATGCAAATCTCTTGAGTCGATTGCGCTTGGGTTGACCATATTTTATCCCGCTCATTATCTGAATTGACAATTCTTCCCATTGTGATTAGATTGCGGGGAGGGTAAGGTTGTCAATTCAGATAGTGGGGGCCTTTTAGGTCCATACCCTGTCTCTCCTTCTTTTATTTTCTAGAGTCCACTCCTCACTTGAGTCATGCGCATGACTATGTGATTTGCATTTCTCCAAGGTAAAAGTAAGTTCTCTAATTTTATCTTGTATTTATTTTCGGTCGGTCCATGCTAGGTGTTAGTCAGTTTTTGAGCTTGATATTACGACCATTCTTTTAAAAGAAAATAAAAATAAAAATTGTCCCTCATTTCTTTTAAATTTTTTTTTTGAAAAAATGATGTGAAAAAATCCATTCATGGGAATTTTATTAACCAATAAGGGATTTTTGTCATGTTTTTATTGCTTCAATAAAAATGAAATTTTCCTGAAAAACTTTTTCTCTGAAAATTTATTTCAATAAAAAGAAAAATTCCTTCAAAAAAAAAACTCTAGTAGACATCAAGTGATTTTATCACATTTTTCAAATTATAAAAACTTGCGAGAAAATTCTTCTCGAGAAATTCGCTCATGTTTTTCTAAGAAAATTTTCTCTAAATAAAATTAGACTAATTGACCAATAAGAGATTTTTGTCATGTTTTTCTTGCTTCAATAAAAATGAAATTTTCCTGACAAATTTTCCTCTGAAAAATTATTTCGATAAAAAGAAAAATTCCTTCAAAAAAAACTTTGGTAAACATCAAGTGATTTTATCACATTCTTTCAAATTATAAAAACTTGCAACAAAAATTCTTTTCGAGAAATTCGCTCATGTTTTTCTAAGAAAATTTTCTCTAAATAAAATTAGACTAATGTCTCGGGGGAATTTTGTTAACTAATAAAGGATTTCTGTCATGTCTTTCCTGCTTCAATAAAAATAAAATTTTCTTGACAAATTTACTTCTAAAAATTTATTTTGATAAAAAGGAAATTCCTTCAAAAATTTTAGTAAACGTCAAGATATTTTGTCACATTCCTTTAAAAAAAATAATAATAAAAGAGTAATAAATCTGCAAAAAAATTCTGTATCAGAAATTAACCCATTTCTTCCTAAGGAAATTTTTTTTTCTCTGATTTCTCTATAAAATAGAAAAAATCAAATTGGACTAATATAGGAGTCATGGACCGACATTCCTTGTGTCGCATACTACTATATCATTTTCTTTTGCAGGGAGATCCTAGATACCCCAGACGGGTGTAAAAATTAAGTTCAATAATATATCAAGAATCATCTTCAGAAATACCAAAAGATGAAAAACACCGAGACTTCAACCGTTAATTCTGGGGGGCAAACGAACACTGTCCATCTTTGACAGACAAAGTTGTGTCAATCTGTAAACTTGTATGGGCAGTGTATTATGATATGACGGTGGATTTATACTGATTAAACACGAGGGCATATTTAATGTATTGCAGAGGATCCCGCGTTTTTTGAAAGACAATATGGATTATATAATCAGAAACCATGAAATAAGTACCTTAACCTGATTAAATCAACTAGAGACCGATCTTAAAATTTCCTCGGATCCGAAACACGCGGAGGGTTTTAGAAGACCGATGTTCTATTAATGAACGTGGCCCACGGACACTCCCCCGATGCCGATACATACAAGTGGATGCCGAAAGCAACAAACACGGTTGAAGTGGAGCACGCAATAAATGGTCGAATTTATTGGCAGTCGAGTGGTGGCAGCTTTATTAATTTACATAATTGAACGCGGGTCTCTAGGCGGCTGGAGGAAAGCCACACTGAATGCCTCTCTAATGTTCTTGATATCATCGTCTACCATAACCCGCGAGAGCATCATGAAGAAGATTAAGCCTCAATATCTTCAGCACTCTAAATCGTTCCCTAGGAGAATGTCGCGACCCTCTAAAATTTTTTTTTAAATTTTAAAAGGGGTTAACGGATTATTAGGTTAATTAGATTTGACTAACCTAACGCGGACCCTCCCAAGCCCTACCGAAACGCAACTTTGGTTTTTGTTTAAATGATTTTAAAATTTGGAGTCGCCACTAATCGTTCTTGGTAGGTCGATTAGAAACCTAAATAAATTAGCGGGAGAACTAATTTATTCCTGCGAACCAGAGATTAGGAGTTCGGGGACTTGGTTACACTAGTTAATTAAAACTAATGCCCTTTCGGTACCTTAATTTAATGGATATCCTAATTCGGCAACTCAGGCTTGGTTTATTCCTAAGGTTATAGTAGGGTATTCTCTTTTGTGTTTTCACTTTTTAAATAGGATGCATGGATGGTATATATTTTTATTTGTTATATTTTTTTAAGTGTTAAAGATTCCCTGAAGCCGAAAGAAGGAGTGTGTTAACGACTTCTGTGCAGTATTACAACCTACTTATCTTTTGGGTCTGATGATTCAAAAATTAAATTATAGGAAGTACATGACAGTGAATAAACACCTCCAATGGGAGGCCTAGCATTGGCTTGGCTCTTCCCTTTGGGATTTAAGGTACAGGTATTTAAGTTGCAAGTATTTAAACTACTGTAAGTAAAAACCTCCAATGGGAGGCTAAGCATTGGCTTGGCTCTTCCCTTTGGGATTTAAGGTACATGTATTTAAGTTGCAGGTATTTAACTACTGTAAGTAAAAACCTCCAATGGGAGGCTAAGCATTGGCTTGGCTCTTCCCTTTGGGATTTAAGGTACATGTATTTAAGTTACAAGTATTTAACTACTGTAAGTAAAAACCTCCAATGGGAGGCTAAGCTTTGGCTTGGCTCTTCCCTTTGGGATTTAAGGTATAGGTATTTAAGTTGCAGGTATTTAACTACTGTAAGTAAAAACCTCCAATGGGAGGCTAAGCATTGGCTTGGCTCTTCCCTTTGGGATTTAAGGTACATGTATTTAAGTTGCAGGTATTTAACTACTGTAAGTAAAAACCTCCAATGGGAGGCTAAGCATTGGCTTGGCTCTTCCCTTTGGGATTTATGGTGCATGTATTTAAATTGCGGATGGACTTTGTCCTCTCCATTCTGGGGTATGAATTCTTTAAAATAAAATACAACGAATTGATTCAACAATTTGAAATTTGTGCGCGCTTGAGGACTCCTCCAAGCCGATTTTGTGCTTCCATAGGGTTGACCATTGATATAAAGCTGCGGCTTCCTGACATAAAATAGAGTGAAATGTTAGTATACAAAATATGTGCTAATCTGCACCTAAAACCAGAAGAGTAGAAAGAGTACTTATCTCCCATTTTTTGGGAGGGATTTCTATAATTGATTTTCGCTCTCTATGTTCCCAATATAGAGAGTTTCTTTTGAATTAAGAGGGACTTTTAGTCACGATCAGTTGAGAAATCGGTGGACAGCTTAGGAGCTTGTCTGGGCCGATTTTTGCATCTCGACGAGATTTTTGCTGTTGACGTAGAGATATCCTTCTCCTGACATAAAATATGGAAGAAAAAGGAGAGGGAGAAAGTGTATACAATTTGTGCTAATTTGCGAGTAAAACCATAAATAAATGAATAAATAAAAACACTTAGCTTGAATTTGTTTGCTCGTTGACGAGGATGAACTCTTGATTTATATTGATCGATGAAGGAATTTGTGATGATAACCCCTAGCTTTAAACTCCCATCATCTTCAAAATTCTCTC
This sequence comes from Psidium guajava, assembly GCA_016432845.1. Lineage (NCBI taxonomy): Eukaryota > Viridiplantae > Streptophyta > Magnoliopsida > Myrtales > Myrtaceae > Psidium > Psidium guajava. The sequence goes on from CM028232.1 coordinate 2,433,229, forward strand.
TCTTTTGGTATTTTCTTTCTCTCAAAATTTTCTTCAATCTCCCAAAACTCTCTCAAACATCCAAAATTTTCTCTCAAAAAAATTCTCCCAAACACTTCAAATTTTCTCTCTCAAGAATCTCTCTCAAACACTTCAAATTTTCTCTCCAAAAAAATCTCCCAAACACTTCAAATTTTCTCTCTCAAGAAGAATCCTCTCTCAAGCTCACTTCTTCCTCCTTTTATAACCTACTCATCTATCTCCCATTCTAATTTTTCCACTAACTCTATCTCCCATTCTAATTTCTCCACTAACTCTTCTTCATTTTCATCTTCCATTCTCCATCTCTATCTCACATTCTAATCTCTCCACTAACTCTTCTTCATCTTCATCTTCCCTTCTCCATATTTATCTCCCATTCTAATTTCTCCACTAACTCTTCTTAATCTCCATCTTCCCTTCTCTATTCTTATCTTCCATTCTAATTTCTCTACTAACTCTTCTTCATCTCCATCTTCCCTTCTCTATTCTTATCTTATTTTCTCCATCCATTCTTCTCCAACTTCTCTTCTTCATCTCCTCTTCTTCATCTTCCCTTCTCTATTCTAATTTATCCACTAACTCTTCTTTTTATTATTTGTAAAATAATCCTTCAAGAGTTAGGTATTTGCACTCTAGTCCTTGAATTTTAAGTATTTACAATTCAGTCCCTGAAAAAAATATATTTCTTTAAGTCCAAATCTCCTCACAATTTTTGACACACCAAAATTTACCACATGTCAAATTTAAGCTCATTTCTTGTCGCTGAAAATAATGCATAATTTAAGTAAAGCCCTTTTGCAAAATTAAGTCATTCTGGGTATAATTGGGCCAAGATGAAAATTTAAAATATTAGAAGACAATGTCACAACTCATAAAAAGTGAAAGTTAAAAATAAGTTGACTCAAATTAAATTTTTTTAGGCCCGATTCGAGATTATACTCGTGAAGGAACACGTGACTCGAATTGGATTTTTCTGAATTCGCGATGGCCAATATGAAAATAGATTTAAAATAAAAATATTAACTATCTTTGTGCATTTTTTGGCCTCAAATGTTATTTTTCCAAAATTTTCAAATATTTTTGTATTTTTTTTAAAAAATTAAAATATATATAATATGAAAAATTATTTTTTGGTCAAAATTCGTTCCCTAGGCTTGGCTAAGGTTCCCAAAGTTGATTTTTCAATTTTATGAATTTTTATGGATTTTCTATTAATTTTCGAAAATAAATAAATAAAAAATACGTAAAAATACTGAAAATATGAAAAATCGTTTTTTGGTCAAAATTCGTTCCCTAGGCTTGGCTAAGGTCCCCAAAGTTGATTTTTCAATTTTATGAATTTTTATGGATTTTTTATTACTTTAGCAATAGAAAAAATGATTAAAAATCAGGTGTCAACAGCTGCCCCTCTTTGAAAGGAAGCTCGGTAGAGGTTCATTTCAAAGACGAGATGACACCTGGATTCTTATCGACTCAATACAAGGAAATAAAAAGAGTCATGACATGATTGTTCCACTGAAAATGAAATGAGAACCTAAGGATTCGTTATATAAAAAAACTTTAGGGTGGTTGAACTTGAACCCGTATGGTGGATCAACCCATGGTAGATTCCTAATAAAAGGATTCTACTGATTAAAAATTGAATTAAAATTTGACCCGTATGGTGGGTCATACCATTTGACCCGTATGGTGGGTCGTACCATGGTAGATTCCTAATAAAAGGATTCTACTGATTAGATTTTGATTGAGATTTGACCCGTATGGTAGGTCACCACATGGAGATACCTGTAAGAAGGACTTGGTGCATGTAGAAAGGACTTGGTGCCAGTAAAAAGGACTTGGTGCCTGTAAAAAGGACTTGTGCCTGTCAAAAGGACTTAATTTGCCTGTAAGAAGGACTTAATTTGCCTGTAAAAAGGACTTAATTTGCCTGTAAGAAGGACTTGATTTGCCTGTAAGAAGGACTTACTTTGCCTGTAAGGAGGACTTACTTTGCATGTAAGAAGGACTTTGTGCCTGTAAGAAGGACTTGCTTTGCCTGTAAGAAGGACTTTATTTGCCTGTAAGAAGGACTTTGTTTGCCTGTAAGAAGGACTTTATGTCTGTAAGAAGGACTTGATTTGCCTGTAAGAAGGACTTTATGCCTGTAAGAAGGACTTTGTGCCTGTAAGAAGGACTTGATTTGCCTGTAAGAAGGACTTTGTGCCTGTAAGAAGGACTTGATTTGCCTGTAAGAAGGACTTTGTGCCTGTAAGAAGGACTTGGTTTGCCTGTAAGAAGGACTTAGTTTGCCTATAAGAAGGACTTGATTTGCCTGTAAGAAGGACTTTATGCCTTTAAGAAGGACTTGGTTTGCCTGTAAGAAGGACTTAATTTGCCTGTAAGAAGGACTTGATTTGCCTGTAAGAAGGACTTACTTTGCCTGTAAGAAGGACTTTGTGCCTGTAAGAAGGACTTGCTTTGCCTGTAAGAAGGACTTTGTTTGCCTGTAAGAAGGACTTGATTTGCCTGTAAGAAGGACTTTATGCCTGTAAGAAGGACTTGATTTGCCTGTAAGAAGGACTTTGTGCCTGTAAGAAGGATTTAATTTGCCTGTAAGAAGGACTTGATTTGCCTGTAAGAAGGACTTGGTTTGCCTGTAAGAAGGACTTTATGCCTGTAAGAAGGACTTGATTTGCCTGTAAGAAGGACTTAATTTGCCTGTAAGAAGGACTTTATGCCTGTAAGAAGGACTTTATTTGCCTATAAGAAGGACTTGGTTTGCCTGTAAGAAGGATTTGGTTTGCCTGTAAGAAGGACTTTATGCCTGTAAGAAGGACTTGATTTGCCTGTAAGAAGGACTTAATTTGCCTGTAAGAAGGACTTTATGCCTGTAAGAAGGACTTTATTTGCCTGTAAGAAGGACTTGGTTTGCCTGTAAGAAGGACTTAGTTTGCCTATAAGAATGACTTGATTTGCCTGTAAGAAGGACTTTATGCCTGTAAGAAGGACTTGGTTTGCCTGTAAGAAGGACTTTGTGCCTGTAAGAAGGACTTGGTTTGCCTGTAAAAAGGACTTAGTTTGCTTGTAAGAAGGGCTTGGTGTACCTCAAAGGGTGCCATTCTGAAATCTGGGGAGACCAGGAATCCTGCAGAAGCTCAAACCCAAATTATATTCTCCTGTCACTTTAGGAATAAACCAAAGAGGCAGAGATCAAAAGGTCTCGAACATTTCTGTCCTTGAGACAAATCATGCTTTATTGAAGAAGGTGGATACCTGTATATACCGCAATGGATTCGGGTACCCCAACAACCGTCAGAATTCATTCTCTTGAAAGTTTCAGGTTGAAGATATACTTACCTGAGAATTTGGAAGAAATGCTTGGTGGCTTCTTGACAACCAGGCTTGTTCATTCAATAATCGCCGAATGAATTTCAAAACTTTGGAAGGTAACTCGAACACCGGGAATGTGTTGCCTGTCAGGCAATGTCAGAGGTAACATGTGCAAGCATTTTCATCAATGCGTTCATTGGTTCATGCAAAATTGTTCAGCTAAGTTTGCCATGATTAAAGGCAGTCTGTGTAATAACTCATGATGCAATCGATCAACATATGGATCATGTATTGCATTACCACTTCTGTTTAAGGAGGTTCTTATAGTATGAACACCTCGAATGTAATCTGAATAGGGGACTTCATTCCGAAAGGGCTTTCTCTCACTCTGGAGAAAGGCCGTTTATCTGTAGATTAAAATGTTAGACATGTGTGGAAATGGTTTGCCTTTCCTCATCCTGTTATGCCCCATTTTGCACATTTGATGTCTCCTATGCAGTTTATGCTCTAAGTTGGAGTTGGTAAATTAAACATGCGGAATAGTCATACATAATTCATGAAATGTGTAAACACAATGCCGATGTGACAATTTTTAGCATCATGTGTGCTTATATAATGTGCAAACATGGGCGGATTTGAATTGCCCCTGGTATGTGGGTGGATCGAACAAATTGGGAAGCCCACTCCTTATGTCGAGGAGCGGTTTGTCTTAAATTTTGCCCCTGCGCGATGAAGCATATGGGTGAGGGAGCATTTCGGTTGGTTTAATGACAGCGACCGCTATGGTTTAGCGGTTGAATGCCCCTGCAAAAAGCAGAGAAATTATTCTTGAAATCAAACGAGATAAGGAAGACATATTTGCTTTTTCGCTTTAGAGCTTGCGATCAATTTGCCCCATTTTTCACCAAAATAGATCTTGTCAGATGATCATAATTTTCTTTTGGATTTGTCTCCTTCAACATGTTAAATGTTAGTGTAAATATTTCCTGTAAAAAGAAAAAGAGACATATCAGCCAGTATTAAAAGGGATAAATTGAAAACGATACTGATTTACCCTTCATCTTGAATGTCTTGCACGAGTCTTTTACCAGTTTTGTTGGATTGAATTTTCCTCGACTTTTGTTGGGCGCCTCACCATTATGAGAAGACTATGGTAAAATACTGACTTTGATATTACTCGTCGAGTATTCCTGTTTGTAAAAAAGAAATGCACAAAAAGTTGTTTCATTTATTTATAATACATACAACATTCCCCACTTTGGAGATCGAACTCGGGATATTTCGGACCTACTGTCATCCTCCATACCATTCGGTTCATTGGACCATAGGTGTCCATGGGGTTTTCTTTTCAAAGGTTAATCCTTTGGGATAACGCGGCCCTGTTGTATCACCTTGGGCCTTGTTACGATATTTCTCGAGGTAATTTGCAATCCCTGTTAAGAATGGAATAAAAAAATTCAGGACTCGAGATGATTATGTGCAAATTAGAACGATACAGAATTACCCATGTCTGAGATTGTTCGGATCTTTCGCTTGTATTTTTCTTTAACCGAAGCTGCCCATCCCGTGGTAATGTCCATGAGTTGATTTGCCCCCAATTTAGCCCGACCAGGAAATTTGGTTTTTGGATACAACTGTATTCTCGAGTCGCTTTTGCAAATTCCTGAAAATAGAAGGGATCAAATTTAAAACCGGAGCAATTTAAGGGTAAATTGGAACGATACGGATTTACCCTTCAAATTTACGCAGATTTCGTCTCGATATTAATTTTTTCGAGTTTGGTGCGGTTAACGGCTCCGAGCATTTAATAGGGCGGAAAGGGAAATGATTACTTCTAGCTTGTGCATTAATTTTGGACATCGACAAAAGGCGAGAACGTGCGATAAAACTAAGTAGACGTATTCGTCTAGGTTTAATCTTCTTCATGATGCTCTCGCGGGTTGCGGTAGACGATGATATCAAGAACATTAGAGAGACATTTAGTGTGGCTTTCCACCAGCCGCCTAGAGACCCGCGTTCAATCATGTAAATTAATAAAGCTACCACCACTTAATTAGTGTGCCAATAAATTCGGCCATTTGTTGCGTTCCCCACTTCAACCGTGTTTTGTTTCTTTCGGTGCCCATTTGCTCTTGTCGGGTGCCTGTAGCATTGGGAGAAATACTTGTGGGTCACATTCATTAATAGAACCTCAGTCCTCTAAAACCCTCCGCGTGTTTCGGATCCGAGGAAATTTTAAGACCGGTCTCTGGTTGATTTAATCAGGTTAAGGTACTTATTTCATGGTTTCTGATTATATAATCCATATTGTCTTTCAAAAGACGCGGGATCCTCTACAATACATTAAATATGCCCCCGTGTTTAATCAGTATAAGTCCATCGTCATATCAGAATACACTGCCCATACAAGTTTACGGATTGACACAACTCTGTCTGTCAAAGATGGACAGTGTTCGTTTGCCCCCCTGAATTAACGGTTGAAGCCTTGGTGTTTTTCGTCTTTTGGTATTTCTGAAGATGATTCTTGATATATTATTGAACTTAATTTTTACACCCGTCTGGGGTATCTAGGATCTCCCTGCAAAAGAAAAGGATATAATTAGTATGCGACACAAGGAATGTCGGTCCATGACTCCTATATTAGTCCAATTTTATTTTTTCTATTTTATAGAGAAATCAGAAAAAAAAAATTTCCTTAGGAAGAAATGGGTTAATTTCTGATACAGAATTTTTTTTTGCAGATTTATTACTCTTTTTTTTATTTTTTTAAAGGAATGTGACAAAATCTCTTGATGTTTACTAAAATTTTTGAAGGGATTTCCTTTTTATCAAAATAAATTTTTCGAGGTAAATTTATCAGGAAAATTTTATTTTTATTGAAGCAGGAAAGACATAATAGAAATCCTTTATTGGTTAACAAAATTCCCCCGAGACATTAGTCTAATTTTATTTAGAGAAAATTCTCTTAGAAAAACATAAGCGAATTTCTCGAAAAGAATTTTTGTTGCAAGTTTTTATAATTTGAAAGAATGTGATAAAATCACTTGATGTTTACCAAAGTTTTTTTTTTGAAGGAATTTTTCTTTTTATCGAAATAAATTTTCAGAGGAAAATTTGTCAGGAAAATTTCATTTTTATTGAAGCAAGAAAAACATGACAAAAATCTCTTATTGGTCAATACAATTCCCCCGAGACATTAGTCTAATTTTATTTAGAGAAACTTTTCTTAGAAAAACATGAGCGAATTTTTCAAGAAGAATTTTCTTGCAAGTTTTTATAATTTGAAAAATGTGATAAAATCACTTGATGTCTACTAGAGTTTTTTTTGAAGGAATTTTTCTTTTTATTGAAATAAATTTTCAGAGGAAAATTTTTTTCAGGAAAATTTTATTTTTATTAAAGTAATAAAAACATGACAAAAATCCCTTATTGGTTAATAAAATTCTCATGAAGGGATTTTTTCACATCATTTTTTCAAAAAAAAAATTTTCTAAAAAGAAATGAGGGACAAATTTAATTTTTATTTTCTTTTAAAAGAATGGTCGTAATATCAAGCTCAAAAACTGACTAACACCTAGCATGGCCCGACCGAAAATAAATACAAGATAAAATTAGAGAACTTACTTTTACCTTGGAGAAATGCAAATCACATAGTCATGCGCATGACTCAAGTGAGGAGTGGACTCTAGAAAATAAAAGAAGGAGAGACAGGGTATGGACCTAAAAGGCCCCCACTATCTGAATTGACAACCTTACCCTCCGCGCAATCAAATCACAATGGGAAGAATTGTCAATTCAGATAATGAGCGGGATAAAATATGGTCAACCCAAGCGCAATCGACGCAGGAGCTTTGCATATTCGATCCCTATCTATGGTTACCTAGGAAAAATTTCGCGACTTGGGTTTAGACGCTTGTGTGTGCAGGTGTTGTGATCCTCAGAATATGCAAGACATGCACGACAATTGATATCAAAACAGCGCTTCTAAAAATGTGTGAAATTAAACATAATCCCAACACCAAGCCTGCAAAACAAATGGGTTAGCCAAACACTCCGCCCCTTATAACTCCCATCCTGCAAAAACATATAACACCTATAGAATGAGTCCCAAGCAAAATCGCCAGAAGCGAGATATCCATGAAATTTTCATTGGCTTAAGTCCACTAAGACTTTTAAAATTTCGAAAAAATTCAAGTATTCCAATTGGTATCTTTTTTCGAAAATTTAAAAATCCCGTCCCCAGTGGAGTCGCCAGTCTGTCGCGACCCTCTAAAATTTTTTTTTAAATTTTAAAAGGGGTTAACGGATTATTAGGTTAATTAGATTTGACTAACCTAACGCGGACCCTCCCAAGCCCTACCGAAACGCAACTTTGGTTTTTGTTTAAATGATTTTAAAATTTGGAGTCGCCACTAATCGTTCTTGGTAGGTCGATTAGAAACCTAAATAAATTAGCGGGAGAACTAATTTATTCCTGCGAACCAGAGATTAGGAGTTCGGGGACTTGGTTACACTAGTTAATTAAAACTAATGCCCTTTCGGTACCTTAATTTAATGGATATCCTAATTCGGCAACTCAGGCTTGGTTTATTCCTAAGGTTATAGTAGGGTATTCTCTTTTGTGTTTTCACTTTTTAAATAGGATGCATGGATGGTATATATTTTTATTTGTTATATTTTTTTAAGTGTTAAAGATTCCCTGAAGCCGAAAGAAGGAGTGTGTTAACGACTTCTCGTGCAGTATTACAACCTACTTATCTTTTGGGTCTGATGATTCAAAAATTAAATTATAGGAAGTACATGACAGTGAATAAACACCTCCAATGGGAGGCCTAGCATTGGCTTGGCTCTTCCCTTTGGGATTTAAGGTACAGGTATTTAAGTTGCAAGTATTTAAACTACTGTAAGTAAAAACCTCCAATGGGAGGCTAAGCATTGGCTTGGCTCTTCCCTTTGGGATTTAAGGTACATGTATTTAAGTTGCAGGTATTTAACTACTGTAAGTAAAAACCTCCAATGGGAGGCTAAGCATTGGCTTGGCTCTTCCCTTTGGGATTTAAGGTACATGTATTTAAGTTACAAGTATTTAACTACTGTAAGTAAAAACCTCCAATGGGAGGCTAAGCTTTGGCTTGGCTCTTCCCTTTGGGATTTAAGGTATAGGTATTTAAGTTGCAGGTATTTAACTACTGTAAGTAAAAACCTCCAATGGGAGGCTAAGCATTGGCTTGGCTCTTCCCTTTGGGATTTAAGGTACATGTATTTAAGTTGCAGGTATTTAACTACTGTAAGTAAAAACCTCCAATGGGAGGCTAAGCATTGGCTTGGCTCTTCCCTTTGGGATTTATGGTGCATGTATTTAAATTGCGGATGGACTTTGTCCTCTCCATTCTGGGGTATGAATTCTTTAAAATAAAATACAACGAATTGATTCAACAATTTGAAATTTGTGCGCGCTTGAGGACTCCTCCAAGCCGATTTTGTGCTTCCATAGGGTTGACCATTGATATAAAGCTGCGGCTTCCTGACATAAAATAGAGTGAAATGTTAGTATACAAAATATGTGCTAATCTGCACCTAAAACCAGAAGAGTAGAAAGAGTACTTATCTCCCATTTTTTGGGAGGGATTTCTATAATTGATTTTCGCTCTCTATGTTCCCAATATAGAGAGTTTCTTTTGAATTAAGAGGGACTTTTAGTCACGATCAGTTGAGAAATCGGTGGACAGCTTAGGAGCTTGTCTGGGCCGATTTTTGCATCTCGACGAGATTTTTGCTGTTGACGTAGAGATATCCTTCTCCTGACATAAAATATGGAAGAAAAAGGAGAGGGAGAAAGTGTATACAATTTGTGCTAATTTGCGAGTAAAACCATAAATAAATGAATAAATAAAAACACTTAGCTTGAATTTGTTTGCTCGTTGACGAGGATGAACTCTTGATTTATATTGATCGATGAAGGAATTTGTGATGATAACCCCTAGCTTTAAACTCCCATCATCTTCAAAATTCTCTCTCTTTTGGTATTTTCTTTCTCTCAAAATTTTCTTCAATCTCCCAAAACTCTCTCAAACATCCCAAATTTTCTCTCAAAAAATTCTCCCAAACACTTCAAATTTTCTCTCTCAAGAATCTCTCTCAAACACTTCAAATTTTCTCTCCAAAAAAATCTCCCAAACACTTCAAATTTTCTCTCTCAAGAAGAATCCTCTTTCAAGCTCACTTCTTCCTCCTTTTATAACCTACTCATCTATCTCCCATTCTAATTTTTCCACTAACTCTATCTCCCATTCTAATTTCTCCACTAACTCTTCTTCATTTTCATCTTCCATTCTCCATCTCTATCTCACATTCTAATCTCTCCACTAACTCTTCTTCATCTTCATCTTCCCTTCTCCATATTTATCTCCCATTCTAATTTCTCCACTAACTCTTCTTAATCTCCATCTTCCCTTCTCTATTCTTATCTTCCATTCTAATTTCTCTACTAACTCTTCTTCATCTCCATCTTCCCTTCTCTATTCTTATCTTATTTTCTCCATACATTCTTCTCCAACTTCTCTTCTTCATCTCCTCTTCTTCATCTTCCCTTCTCTATTCTAATTTATCCACTAACTCTTCTTTTTATTATTTGTAAAATAATCCTTCAAGAGTTAGGTATTTGCACTCTAGTCCTTGAATTTTAAGTATTTACAATTCAGTCCCTGAAAAAAATATATTTCTTTAAGTCCAAATCTCCTCACAATTTTTGACACACCAAAATTTACCACATGTCAAATTTAAGCTCATTTCTTGTCGCTGAAAATAATGCATAATTTAAGTAAAGCCCTTTTGCAAAATTAAGTCATTCTGGGTATAATTGGGCCAAGATGAAAATTTAAAATATTAGAAGACAATGTCACAACTCATAAAAAGTGAAAGTTAAAAATAAGTTGACTCAAATTAAATTTTTTTAGGCCCGATTCGAGATTATACTCGTGAAGGAACACGTGACTCGAATTGGATTTTTCTGAATTCGCGATGGCCAATATGAAAATAGATTTAAAATAAAAATATTAACTATCTTTGTGCATTTTTTGGCCTCAAATGTTATTTTTCCAAAATTTTCAAATATTTTTGTATTTTTTTTAAAAAATTAAAATATATATAATATGAAAAATTATTTTTTGGTCAAAATTCGTTCCCTAGGCTTGGCTAAGGTTCCCAAAGTTGATTTTTCAATTTTATGAATTTTTATGGATTTTCTATTAATTTTCGAAAATAAATAAATAAAAAATACGTAAAAATACTGAAAATATGAAAAATCGTTTTTTGGTCAAAATTCGTTCCCTAGGCTTGGCTAAGGTCCCCAAAGTTGATTTTTCAATTTTATGAATTTTTATGGATTTTTTATTACTTTAGCAATAGAAAAAATGATTAAAAATCAGGTGTCAACAGAGAAGAGATGACAGGAAAACAAAAGTATAGACATGCGAAACATTCCTTTTATTCCATACATCAACAGGTTTTACAATAGCTCACTGGGGAGGAAAGGTAAAGCCAAACTGGGCCCTGATAACCATTACGAAAGAGCTCAACTGACTCTCCAAACAGTTGATGCTCTGGGTGCACCGGGCGCTCTCGGGATTAAGCTCCGCGAGCGTAAAGAAGAGGCGATCGCGCTTCTCCTTAGCCTGGGCCATACTGGCCTCATAATGCTCGACGGCAAACTCCAGGTCCGAAATTACCGCCCTCTCGAAAGCAATGTCTGCCGTAATGTCATCAAGTCTCTCCTGCAACCAACCGCATTTGCACCTCATCACAATATTGCCCGGCTCCTGTTCGGAGTAAGTTCGGATCAAGGCCAGACGGTCCACCAACTTTCCCCTCTCACGAACTAGCCACGATAGCTGATCGTTGGCAAACTTGAGGGCCTTCTTGTGATTATCAGCTACAAATGTGACTGTTTCCAGACGCTCGTGCCGGTCTTGGTAATGAGCTTTCACGACGGCAGTCACAAGGACCGTCTCATAAGCACGGTTATAGGCAGCTAGAAAATTGATGAAGAGGGTCGAGAAGTTCCGGTGCTCATTCTTGTTCACACTTGATTTTTGGATAATTTTATTTTCAAAATTTTCAGAAAATCCATAAAAATTCGTAAAATTGAAAAATCAGCCTTGGGGACCTCAGCATAGCCTAGGGAACTAATTTTGAACAAAAAATAATTTTCCTTATTTTTCTGCATTTTATTTTCAAAAATTCATTAAAAATCCATAAAAAGTGAGAAAATTGCAAAATCAACTTTGGGGACCTCGGCATAGCCTAGGGAACCAATTTTGAATGAAAAATAATTTTCCTTATTTTTCGCATTTTTAATATTTTCAGAAATTAGGAAAATAATAAAACAATTAATAAAAAAATAGCATTTGAAGGCAGAAAATTACCAAAAAATAGTCAATATTTTTTATTTAATTTTATCTTATTTTTTAATGAATAAATTTTGAAAAATAAGTTCTGGAATCTAGGGTTTCTTTGTAAATTTCATTTTTCAGATATTCAAATAATCCTAGAAATTCCATTTTAGCTTTTTAATTTTCCATTTTTACATTTTTAGAGTCGTGTCATCCTCCTCTATTTTTCAAAATTAAAATCAAGTCCAAAAGCCCTCACAATTGTCCAATTTCGCTAAAAAGGACCAAAATGCAATTTCTGATTTTTCAAATTAGTCCCTAAAATCACTAAAAATGAAATTAAAAACTTTCTAGGGACTGAATTGAAAATAGGGCGACGTCACCCCCTAGATTTTGATCCCCTGAATCCATTGGTGGCAACAATTTTTGCAAAAAAGGCCATTAGGCTTTGGATTTTGCGAAATGGGTCCTCGGGTCAAACTTGAAATTTGGGTTTTTTATGCAAATTACTTGAAAATTTCAGGGGGAAGGCCATTTCCTGATGCAAATTATCCTTCCAAAGTCAATTTTGACATCAATTTTGGAAAATTTGAGCGAAATTAGGTCTAATTTGCATTTTTTTTAGTCAAATGGGTCGACCGGGTCGAGTTGACCCGACCCGACCCGGTCAACCCGTTTGACCCATCTCACCCAGAACCATTTCTGGTTCTCCTCTTTCGCGCGAAAGCAACTTGAAACGGGGAAATCTCAACCGAGAGATTTGAAGTCGATTCCGAGAGATTTGAGGGGAAATTAGGCCAAAATTTGAACGGAAACTGGAAGGAGGAGATCTCGGGAGGTTGAGGCACCTCGTGCCGAGTTTAAAAGGGAGAGCTCGGAAACAGAGGGGAGTTCACGGGGCCGCCATTGCCGAGAGAGGAGCTCCGCCTGCAAGCCCTCGGCGCGAGCAATTCAGACCACCTCAGCCTTTCGTTCCACCTCCAGAAGTTCCGTCTGGACCCAAGGAGCCGACCCCGACCTGTCTTGCAACTCGACGTTGCTTGAAAAGGTAAATACCATTCTTGATCTTCGCTCTGTGCGTCGATGGCACATTCTAATTTCGGCCATGAAACTTCAAATTATTGTGTGCGTTTCACTCTTTGAACTCCACTGAACCTCCCTCAACTCTTCTTTTGCATCGATTTCGTGTAAAAACCTTCGACCCAAACCTCCGACGGCCGCGAGCCTATCTCGAGTTCGTCGGCCAATTCTGGCAATTTAGGATTCGATCGGGACCTCAGGTGAGTATCCCTATACCCTATTGATGCTTCTTGTGCGTGCAATTGAATTGTTATGGTCTGCGTTGCGAGTTCTGGGTATAGGATTCGAGCTCTGTGATTGATCAATTAAGGTAGTTTTGACCGATAGGTCAGATTGATTGGTACATATGTGAATCTGCATGATGATACGAATCGATTGGGACCGGTTTCATGTAATCCTATGGTGGTTTGGTCGCCGATCGGCGCCGGGGAACTATCGGCCGTTGAATCGGCGGCGACTCAGGGAAGAAGACGAGCTGACGTGGCTTTGATACATCGTCACGTTGACTGGTCAACGATGATGTGGCATCGCCACGTCATCCGGTCGCCGGATCAGACCTTTTCCTTAATTTTTCGTAAAATAATAAACCAAATCGGACGGTTGATATTGAGTCGTTGTTTGATCTGGACCGTCGATTTTAGTAATTAGGTTTAACGGTCGAGATGAGGTCTAGGGTCGATTGCGTCCGTTGATTCTGGTAATTTAAATGGAAGGCCGAGATCAGGTCGTCGTTAGATCTGGGCCGTAGGTCTAGTATAAAGAACGGATGGTCAAGATAGCGACACGTGGAACATTTCTGACTGTCAGATTAAAATAGGCGAAAATAAATAAGAAAATAGAATGGAAATCTGTGAAAATTTCAAAAAAATTAAAAAAAAAACAAAAACAAAAACAAAAACTATGTCGTTTCGCATAAAGTTTTAGGCCTTCGGGCCGGATCCTGTAGTGGGCCGGGTCGACCCGACCCGGTCCGAAAAAATTAGAAAATAATCGGAAAATAAACAGTAAAAATAATAATAAACAAACAAACCAATAAAAAATAATAAAAATACAAAAATTCTGAAAATCTGATAAAAATTTTAAAAAAAAATCGAAAATTATAGGAAAATAAATAGGAAATATAAATAAATAAAAATCAATAAAAAATGGTATAAATTCGTAAAAACTCCTAAAAAATCTAGAAAAATTGTTAGAACATATAAATTAATGTTTTGAAAATTAGGAGAAAATTCCAGAAAATATAAAAAATATTCTAAAAAATAGAAAAAATCTACAAAGTCTTAGAAAATTCTAAAAAAAAGGGAAAAATATTAGAAATTAAAAAATAAAAATTCCGGAAAATATAAAAAAAAATATTCTAAGAAATAAGAAAACTCTTAGAAACTCTTAGAAAAGTCTAGAAAAATTCTAAAAAAGTCCTAGAAAATCCAAAAAAATCTCCAAAAATTGTGAAAATTAGGGAAAAACCACATTCAACTGGTTTGACCTAATTTCACATTTTTGGTTTCCACAACCTCCTAAAATGACCATCCTGCCCTTCTGGTCGATTTGACCCAAATCATTCCAAACCATCCCAAATCATCTTCAAACCCAATTGATGTATTTTCCGGACTTGTAGGGCTCCCTTTTGTTTGAAATTGACTTGATATGTTTGCTTCCTGATTTGATTTCTTGACTGTGCATTTATTTTCCTGGTTGTGATTGATAGGATAGATAATCCCACCTGCATGAATCCGTTAGATTTTTAGAGCCTACCATATCCAATCTCGCCTGCATGAATTCCTTAGATTAGGGAATCACTCAACTTAGTTACCGAAAGGGCGTCGATAGCAATATCGACGTAACTAAGTCCCCGAATCTAGATCCCTGGTTTTCGTAGGATCGTACGATCCCTCCCAATCGTTCGATAGGGTTTCCAATCATACCCTCCAATAAATGATTGGTGGCGACTCCTATGACATACACACTATTCACATGCCACCTGACCACACTAAGGTCGACTTCGACCTAAATTTTCTTGACGCGATTTGGTATGGGCCTGGGAGGGCCCGAGCTAAGCCCAAATACCCAATGGGCCTAGCAATCCATTAGCTCCCTCGGGATTCTCGGAAAATCTCGGGAGGGTTGCGACAGACTGGCGACTTCACTGGGAAATTAGTTTTAACCCATTAGAGGACTTGAGCCGATTAAAAAGTTGGGTGTTTTCTAACACATTTTTCTGCAGATGCTCTTGAAGGTGAGGTAAGTCCACTAATTGAACGTGTTAGATGTTTTTGCAGGTGGGAGTTATAAGGGGAGGAGTGATTGCTAACATGTCTTATGCAGGGTTGGAGTTTGGGGTTGTTTGTTTATTTTCTGCAAATTAGAAGCGCTGTTTGATATCAACTGCTATGCATGCCTTGCATACTTTGAGGATCACGACACATGTACACACAAGCGCCTAAACCCAAGCCGCGAAACACTCTTCTTAGGTAGCCATAGATAGGGATCGGTACGCAAAGCTCTAGCGTTTGATTGCGCCTGGGCTGACCATATTTGATCCCGCTCGCTATCTGGATTAATGATTCTTTCCACTTGACGTTCGATTGCGCTTGTAGGCAAAGTCGTTGAATCAGACAGTGGGAGCCTTTTAGGTCCATACCCTGTCCCTTCCTTTATTTTCTAGAGTCAATTCCTCACTTGTCTCATGCGCATGTGGATTGGTCGGTTGGTATACCTAAAACCAAAACATAAACGGGTCTGGTTGGTAAGACTTTCTTATTTTCAGTATATAATTCATTTCCGCATATTTTAATTTCTGTATACCATACATCTCATACATCATTTCATGAATTAGTCGTCATCTTGATGATTGGTCTGAAAGTCATTTTAGGATAAAAAGATAATTTTCTACATACTTTGAATTTTCGGATGTTGTATTTCCGCATCTTCCTCGTTCCCTTTAGACTTGATGTATTAGGGATCTTCTCAGATGTATTCGCACATTTTTTTAACTTTTTTAGGCAATAGCTTTCATTCCAATCATCGAGAGATGCTAGTGCATTTACATTGCATCTTCATATAACCCATGGTAATTAATTTTAGTACATTCTTGCATATTCATGATAGATGGGGAAATCGTATATTAAGATCATCCCGGTCCCGCGTAAGGAGCTTACAGCGTGGTGGAGCCGTCTCAACCCGGATAACCAGGCCTATGTTGAAGAACGTCTGGGACGCTTAGTGGATCTCATCAAGGTCAATTACCAGCCCACTCTCATTCAAGCCTTGGCGAGATTTTGGGATCCGGAGACTGTGACTTTCAATATTCGAGGAATAGAGATCACACCTACCCTGGAAGAGTACACAGCGATCATCGGACTGGAGTTTGACGATCACATTGTGCGGCCTGTATTGGGAAAAGATTCTACCTTAGCCCTGTCCAAATTCCTGCATCTCAAGACCACAGAAATTGAAAAGGTCCTTAAATCCAACTCTGGCAGGTTCACCCTCTCATTCCTATATAACAACTACTCCTCCCTCCCAGTCGAAGCTGGTCTTAAACCGGCTAGAGTTTTCATCCTTGCCTTTTTCGCTTTTGTCTTATTCCCCACTTCCCAAACTACTTTCCATCCTTCCATGGTCCACATTGTTAAACAAGCCTGCCACCGCTGGAATTACTCCTACATGATTCTAGCCGAAACCTTCCTTTCCCTAAACCGTTTTCAGCCAACCTAGAGAGGTACATTCCAAGGGTCCAATAGTCTTCTCTACGTGTGGTTCACCTCGCATGTTAAAACCCTTAACCTTCGTGTCGGATGTTACGAGATCAGCCGACATATCCACCCACTCAGTTCCTTCCTGAAATGTCAGTCCGCCGTCAAGCAACTGTCATTCGAGGCTTGGAGGAAAAAACTAGAAGAACTAGAGCCGAAACAACTTCGCTGGCGCTTAAGCTGGCCTAAGATCCTGGAAGCTCGCATCACAGGAGTAGATGGAGACCCCATCCCTTTACTAGGCTGCACGGGTGAAATCGCCTACTATCCTATCAGGGTGGTAAGGCAATTTGGCATACTACAGGAAGTCCCGCCGGCAGTACGACCAGGAGTCTTCGCCTTCGACTTACCTCGAGGCGAACTCACCAGAGAGGCAAAGGCGGCGTACCAGGCCAAGATTGACCTCATCATCCACACCTTGAAGAACTCCCCACTACAGGACGTGGAGTGGCCCGATTATCTGGATGACGAGATGAACATCCACCGAGCATCCAAGGACTACATCAAGTTATTCAAGGAATATCGGCAATCCTTCGTAGAGCCATACGTACCGGACTACATTGTCCCGCACCTGCCCGGAATGGAGCCGTACGTACCAGAGCACATGGGACCGCCGCCAGCCGAAGAAGATGAAAACCCGCAGGAATGGGACCTGGATGAATCAGAAGACGGCAGAGATGCCTTAGCCTCCAAGCGCCGTCGGATGGAATAGACGATTTCCCCGCTTGTTTTTGCTTTTGATTGTAATAGGATCATGACATTTTCATATATGATCATTCATCATCGTTTCCTTAAAGTAATAATTACCACGGGTTATTCACCTTCTTGATAGTATGATCATCCATGTTCAATAGGTAGAAAGACCGTTTTCATGAGGCTAAGGCTCATGATCGAGTCTTTCCTCCCATTAACCACGCATGAACATAGTATTGAGAAGGTTTTTGAATTTCTGCACTTTCTCTCTTCTTGCGGATTCCTAACTCGCCACTTTTCAAACAGGTGAAATTCTGTAGTCACGAAGACTCGCAGCAAGACACGAAAGATGGCGGAAGAGCTGACTTCCAGAGTAGCTGGCCTCGAGGATCAGATTAACATGATGGCCACCATGATGGCAGAGATGAAATTGATGATGACTGCGCAAGGGAAGGCCCCAGCGGCACCCGAGGCTAACCCCACCACTTCAAACGATTCCGACACCAACCAGACCACTAGCACTGAATCTGAGAAAGACGTGCCCCATAAAACCCCTCCGTTCGTGATTGACTTGGAAAAAGAAAAGAAGGAAAGGCCACCGGCCAAGACTGAAGAGGGCGCGAGGAGGCTCGCGAAAATCGAAGAATGCTTGAGCAGCCAGGGTTACGAACTGGCCAGGTTCGACAAAATCTCTCCATTCACCAAGATTGAAGTCCCGGCTGGATACAAGGAGCCAGAGTTTGTGAGGAAGTATGATGGGACAGGCTGTCCCCGGGCTCACCTGAGATATTACCTGCGCAAAATGGCGCACTACTCGGACTACGTCCCATTGCTGATGAACACCTTCCAGGAGAGCTTGTCAGGCGCCGCGCTGGCTTGGTTTATTGAACTGGACATGGAGGAATACGATAGCTGGGAGGATTTGGCCGAAGATTTTCTTCACCAGTATAAGTTCAACACAGCCACGGCACCGACCAGGGAAAACCTGTTAAGGACCGCGAAAGGAAGAAACGAGACGATACGCACCTTTGCTCAGAGGTGGCGGGCTATAGCCACTTAGGTGAAACCGCTTATCCCGGAGGAGGAGTTAGTGGACCTGTTTTTGAAGACGCTATCGCTCGATTATTTCGAGAAACTGAACACGTCGGGCTGTCAGACATTCACTCACCTTGTCAAGGTGGCAGAACGTCATGAGTGGGCGCTTAGAGAGAAGCGCGTGTCAGAACCACCGATCAGACGATCCTATCCAACCAGGAGAGAGCGAGAGAACGTGGGAGACGTTGCATTTGTACCAAACCCCTCGAAGCTGAAAAAGTTCCCAGAATCCACCCCAACTCAGGGTGGGACGTCAGGATTGGCCCCAAGGAAGTTCGAGGCCAAGAAGAAAGCTCCACCATCCTTCACACCACTCCCTCGCCCTCTGTCAAGGCTACTGCCGATGCTGTTAAACGGGCACTTAGTCGCCAAAGAGCCTCCAAGATCGAACCTGCCGAGGTTCCCCGGGTTCGACGAGACCCAGTCGTGCGCATACCACATGGGAGAAAAGGGGCATAATGTGGACAACTGTCTGGTGCTCAAGTATAAAGTGCAGGCGCTGATAGACGGAGGAATGCTGGAATTTGATAAGACAGAGCCGAACGTGCAGCAGAACCCTCTGCCAGACCACGGGAGGGTAAACGCTATTTGGGGCGATGACAATGCAGATAGCGGAAGTTTAGGAGAGGCCCCACGTGAACACGGGCCGAGTGGAAAGCGCGCCGTTGAGGAATCTGACGAAGAACCGGATGATGAGGACGTCCGTCGCAAAAGGGCACATGAGGCCGACAAGAAGTTCCTACGAGAGGCCCTGGAAAGAGGAGATATAGTGGATACCTTGGGACAGGATAGCGGAGGCTACAACTACCGGGTGCTTTATTCTGTTCCGCCAAGCTTCTTCGTCAGGACGGAGGAGATCGTCCCTGATGGGTGGGACGGCATGGATGACCCTGTCAACAGAAAGGAAGCAGTAGCCGAAGTGGACAAAACAACCCCGACCTAGGCAAAAGAATGGTGTGATCTGGGAACCCAAGAACGACTCGTCGGTCTAGAGAAAGGCATGGACAGTCTAATGGCCGAACTGTCAAGAATGGCGGAGAACACACGGGCGCCACCCGCGGAGGAGAAGTATTAGATGCTCGAGCTGAGGAAAACCATCGAGTGGCAAAACAGAAAGATAGCCGGATTAGAGGATCAGTGTAAAGACTTGGCCAACATGGTGCGTGAATTGAAGGTAATTGCTACCCGGGAAGGAAGGCAATATCGACCTGACCAGTCGATAACGTTCCCACACAAGTTCGGAGGGGAAGGCTGCCCCTTGAACCACATCTCCTGCTACCTCAGCAGGATGGCCGGTCATCATGAGGATGATCAGATCCTCATCAGCAACTTCGAGCGCAGCTTAATCGGCCTGGCCCTGCACTGGTATCACTCGATCGACCTCGACTGGATTGCTGACTGGGAGGATCTCGAAAGGCAGTTCATACAGTGATTTGAGGCCAACGTAAAGTTTATAGTCGGCAAGGACGACCTGACCCGCGTTACCATGGAGGAGGGCGAAGGGTTCAAGGCATTTGCACGTAGATGGGAGTTGCAGGCAAGGCAAGTTCTACCTCCACTGAGTGAGAGGGAAATGCTGGAGTTGTTTGTACAAACCCTTCCCCAAGAGTATCTCGATCGTATGTGCGCATACGGATTTCAGTCGTTCAGTCACATGGTGAGTGTTGGAGTAAGGCATGAACAAATCCTTCGAAGGAATGAGCTCGGAAGCGAGAGGAACCCTAACTGGACTGCTGCTTCTACGGAATCGGTGCGGGCTAATGATCGCCGAAGGAAAAACGACTTTCTGCCGAAGCCGATGAAGACGACAACAGGGCCATGGTGCCGAGATTACGATTCAGACCACATCGATGAGGATGAGCTGATCGCGATGATAGGAACGAGGGCCCCTTTCGTGATCAAGTTAGCCGAAGTAGACGAGTGTAAAGACGTCAGGAGTGTTTCCGCAGGACGTGTGGTGATTTCCCTAGCCAATCTGGAGCTAGAGGATTCGAAGAAGCAGGGCGACAGTAAGACTGAGGAAATTGTGATAAAAGTCCCGCCACCGGCAGAGTATGATCCCAAGGCCGTCCCTTGGGACTATGGGACAAGAGAGGTCGATGCAGTCATGAGGTCCGATAGGTGTTACGCTCCGAGAGAAGGGGAGCCTGACAAGAGGGAGGTATCAAAAGAAGATGCAGAGAGGGCCTTGTCCATCGTCAGGACAAGCGAATTCGAGGTGATAGAGCAACTGAGGAAGATGCCAGCCCAGATATCACTGCTCGACCTGTTTATAAACTCGGAAAAGCATAAGAGTGCGCTGATGAAGGTGCTGAACGAAGTGCACGTGCCGGAGACGATAAACGAAGCGCAACTGGAGGAATTTGTCGGATCCATTCTGCTGAAGGATCAGATATCCTTCTCAGATGAAGACGTCCCTGTAGACGGGTGGGCCCATAACAAGGCGCTGTATATATCAGCCAGGAGTCACGGCAAGCACATCTCTCACGTACTGATCGATAATGGCTCGGCATTCAACATATGCCCATTAGCTACGCTCAGAAACTTGGGCATAAACGAGGAACTCATCCGCACCTCCAAGGCCACCATCAGGGCGTTTGATGGGATGAGGAAGACCGTAGTTGGCGAGATCGACCTGGACGTCTTCATCGGACCTGTAGAGTTCTCCATCGGGTTCCAAGTCATGGATCTCCCGAGCGCCTTCGGACTTTTACTGGGCAGGCTGTGGATTCATACAGCTGGCGCAATACCATCGAGTCTACACCAGAAAGTCAGATTCATGGTGAACGGGAAAGTGATAACTGTACATGGGGAGACAGATCTGGCGGCGTATCAGAGGAGTGTAGTCCCGTACATAGAGCCAGAGCAGAAGGAGGAGGCTAGCTACCACTCTCTCGAGTTGGTGGCCGTCATGCACGCGCCTGCTGGGACTAAAAGGAGAATTCCCGAACCTTCCCAGTACACTTTGGCTCCTGGGAAAATATTACTGGCGCACGGGTTTATTCCCGGACGCGGGTTAGGAAAGAATGGCCAGGGAATCCGGTCGCCACTGCAGTTAGACGTTAACGAGCGACGGACAGGTTTGGGGTATACCGGTAAATCCAGTGGGGGCTTTACTACTAGAGGCCGAGGCAAGGGCCAATATGGAGGCCGTGGAAGCTTGGGAAGTAGAGTTGGACCATCCATCGGCTCCAAGGCATGGAAAGGGAGGGCTAGCATGATCAACAGCCCTCTGGACCAGTATTTCTCGGGGTGCCCCAAGATGCTGGCAGACGAAATGATTCAGAACGCAGCAGAACCGGATTTGTCCAACCCGTTCTTAGAGGACACGGTGAATGTCGTCATCGAAGGACTTGAGAAGGAATCCGACCAGCCTGAGTAAAGAGGCCCCTTTTCCCTTATGCATTTTAATTCCCACATGTTATTTTCATCCCTAGGCAATGCATTTCCTTTTCAATCTAAAAAAAATAAAAAATAAAAAATAAAAAATAAAAAATAAAAAGAAAAAAAAGGAATGCCCTTGGATCTCGGACCATTGGTTCAAGTGGTGCATGCTGTAATGCGGTCCATTTTCTAATAAAAACCCCACGAATTTTGTTGGGGACATGTAGGATGACAAATCGGCCCAATGATGATACTCGGCTTCAAACTTTTGAATCTGAGGGCTGATTTCCCACATGATCCTTTGTTTTCCTGAAAAATGTTTAGGGAAGCGAGGGCGTCCGATGAAATGAGGATTAGTCCCCCTCCCCTCCTTTATTTCTTTAAAAAAAACGTTTTTGAAAAATTCATGCATCTTTATTAATACTGGTAAAATGCTGACCATTATTGTAACATTTCAGGCATACCATTACTCACATGCATAACAGGTTATTATGTGGCTCAGACCGCACTGATGATTTCTCCTACGGGGTTGAGGAAGAAAATGATGATGACACCAGTGATATCAGGAGAGACTGGGGCAGATATGAGGAGCAGAAACCACTGACCGCAGAGGACACTATTACAGTCAATCTCGGAAATTCTGAAAATGTGAAAGAAGTCAAGATAGGAGGAAGGTTATCTTCGTCTGAGGCGGCTCGATTTACCGAACTTCTCAAAGAATACCAAGATGTATTTGCCTGGTCCTATGCAGATATGCCAGGTTTGGACCCGAATATTGTCGAGCACTCGCTCCCGACAGACCCGAGCATCCCTGCCAAGAAACAGAAGCTTCGACGGACGAAACCGGAGTTGTCTAAGAAGATCAAAGAAGAGGTAATGAAGCTGCTAAAAGTGGGATTCATCGAAGTGATCGCTTATCCCGAATGGGTTGCCAACATCGTCCCGGTGATGAAGAAGGATGGGAGAGTCAGAGTCTGCGTGGACTATCGCGATCTGAACAAAGCGACCCCAAAAGATGACTTTCCCCTTCCGCATATCGATGTCTTGGTCGACAGCACGGCGGGATTTGACATGTTCTCGTTCATGGATGGATTCTCTGGATACAACCAAATCCTTCTGAAGGAGGAGGACAAAGCAAAGACCTCGTTTATAACGCCATGGGGGACCTTTTGCTATAAGGTTATGCCTTTCGGCTTGAAGAATGCAGGGGCAACTTACCAAAGGGCTATGGTGGCTCTGTTGCACGACATGATGCATAGGGAGATAGAGGTATATGTCGACGACATGATCGCGAAGTCTAAACCTGGAGACGATCACGTTCAGATACTGAGGAAGTTGTTCGAACGACTCCGGAAGTATAGGTTGAAATTAAATCCCGCTAAATGCATATTCGGGGCACGGTCGGGAAAACTTCTCGGGTTTGTGGTGAGTAATCGAGGAGTCGAAATCGATCCTTCCAAAGTCAAAGCGATACTAGACCTCAGTACTCCCACTACAGTTAAGGAAGTAAGAAGTTTGCTGGGGAGACTAAATTATATTGCTAGGTTCATTTGTCAGCTCTCCGATGTCGCGAAGCTGTTCTTCAAGTTGCTGAAAAAGGGAGCCAAGGTGAAATGGGATTCTGAATGCCATCAAGCACTGGAGAAGATCAAAAGTTACCTTATCTCACCACTAGTTTTGGTACCACCGGTGCCGGGGTCCCCGCTAACCCTGTATCTCACTGTTCATCAGGAATCATTAGGAGCTTTGCTTGCTCAAACGAGTTCGGAAGATAGCAAGGAGCGGGCCATCTATTATCTGAGCAAGAAATTCACTGTATCGGAAATGAATTACCTCGCAGTCGAAAAGACCTGTGTCGCGTTAGTCTGGGTACTACACAGGTTGAGGCAGTACACTCTTCATCACCGCATACAGCTGGTGACAGAGAACGACCCGATAAAATACCTCCTGGAAAAGCCAGCCTTAATCGGGAAGTTGGCCAAATGGCAGGTTCTTCTGTCAGAGTTCGATGTTAGAAGTTCAAATCAGAAGTCTGTCAAGGGTCGGGCTATAGCAGATATTTTGGCTGAAGATGCCCAGGGATCCAGTATCCCAAGTGATGAGAAAGCAGAAGATCGCATTTCCAATCTGTCCGAAGATAAATGGACGATGTATTTCGATGGCGCCGTAAACCTCGCAGGGTCGGGAACTGGGGCAATCCTTATATCTCCTGAAGGAAAACATTATCCGGTCTCTGCAAAGTTGATGTTCCCATGTACCAATAACATCTCCGAGTATGAGGCGTGTATTCTCGGTTTGCAACTGGCCCTCACTATGAAAGTAAAGAAGCTACAAGTGTACGGAGACTCCATGCTGATCATCTTGCAAACCCAGGGTGAATGGAAGACGAAGGACTCGAAGCTCATCCCCTATCACAGGTTCCTGGAGGAAATGATTGAAGAATTCGAAGAGATCGACTTCGAGTACCTGCCAAGAACCCAGAATCACTTCGCGGACGCTTTGGCCACCCTATCGTCCATGCTGCAGGTCACAGAAGGCTTAGATATTGAGCCATTGAGGGTAGACATTATCAAGCAATCAGATTACTGCATGGTAATCGAGGAAGGATTCGACGACCAACCTTGGTATCATGATATCAAAAATTACTTGCTGAAGGGAGAATACCCTCCAGGGAGCCAGCCCGGAGATAGAAAATACATAACCAAGATGGCTACCAAATTCTTCCTCAGCGGACAGACACTGTATAAGAAGTCATTTGATTCAATCCTGTTGAGGTGTGTAGATGCTAAGGAAGCGAACCAGCTTATGAAGGAGATCCATGAAGGGGAATGCGGACCACATATGAACGGTCACTTCCTCGCCAAGAAGATCATGAGGCTCAGTTACTATTGGATGACCATGGAGTCGGATTGTAACCAACATGTGAGATCTTGCCATCAGTGCCAGGTATATGGAGACAGGATCAACGCTCCCCCAAATGAACTTCATCAGATGTCTGAGGCCTGGCCATTCTCTATGTGGGGAATCGACATGATCGGGCAAATCAACCCTCACGCTTCAAATGGGCACCGCTTCATCTTGGTGGCGATAGATTATTTCACCAAATGGATCGAGGCCAATTCATATGCCAATGTCACGGCCAAGAGCGTTGCGAAGTTCATCAAAAGGGATATCATCGCGAGGTACGGGACGCCTCAGGCTATTATCACAGATAACAGGTCCAACCTGAATAACAAGGTGGTTGATGATCTTTTAGACCGGTTTAAGATCAGACACCTTAACTCTTCCCCTTACCGCCCACAAATGAATGGAGCTGTGGAAGCGGCAAATAAGAATATAAAGAAGATCCTGGCCAAGACTGCAGAGAACTTTCGAGATTGGCACGAGAGGTTGCCATATGCGTTAATGGCATACCGAACTTCGATCCGAACTTCAACCGGGGCAACCCCCTACTCTTTGGTATACGGCATGGAGGCCGTTCTCTCCGTGGAAGTTGAAATCCATTCCTTACGAATATTAACCCAAGCCGAACTTTCGGAGGCCGAATGGATCCAGCAGAGGCATGAGCAGTTGAACCTGATTGATGAAAAACGGCTGAAGGCTATATGTCATGGACAGACGTACCAAAAGCGGGTAGCCAAGTCATTCGATCGCAAGGTAAAGCCCAGAAGTTTTATGGTCGGGGATTTAGTCGTGAAGAAGGTGCTCCCTAATGTTCCTCATCCCGGAGGTAAATTCGCACCGAACTACGAAGGTCCGTACGTGGTACAGAAGGTCTTACCAGGCGGCGCTCTAATTCTTTTGAATATGGACGGGGAAGAATTGGCAAATCCTGTAAATGCAGATGCTGTCAAGAAATACTACCCTTGAATAAGACGAGGATTTGACCAACTCTCGTACCCCACTCGAATCTGAGCTACATTGAGACCCATTACACACACTCCATGCATACATGCATACATTTGCATATTTCTCTCTTTGTCGCAGGTCCAAGAGAGATTCCCAGATGAAGGAGGCAACTCGAACAACTTCACCCGAACCGAGGGATCATGAAGAAGAGAGAGATCCGCAAGACAGGCTACCTATCAGTGTTCCGGGTTCGCAATCAAGAGTAAAAGTCGTATCGTTCCAATTTTTAATGCAAGAATGGACACTAACCCCTGAAATGTTTTGTTCTTCTCAAGTACCTCCAGCCGCCGCGAGCAGGTAAGTATCCCTTACTCTAAGACGTTTTGGTCTACTACGTCATGAACAATAAGATCACACCATTGACAAGATGCGTGAGGTAACTTCATTCGCACTCTCATTTAAAAAATCTTCGAAAACCTGACTTTCACATGCATCACGAATCCCTTGTGAAAGCTAATGTTGATGAAATAAAAATGAAATCTCCAAATGAGAACGATCAAGTCTGTCATGCTGGAGTAGACCGAAATCTGAGGGGGCCAACCACGCCCAAACACGTCCCTACACACTTGATTGGATGAGTGAAAGGAAGGCAGGATAAAAAGCCTTTGTCCATGAACGTAGGGACCATTTGCAGTGATTACACGGATTGAAATGATAGAAGGCATTTTCATTTCTTTACTCTAAACACGTAATAATCCTAAGCCCATTTGAGCTCGTGAGTAGAGAATTCAAAATAACCCTGTCAAGAACCACCCCACACCGGGGCAATTTGGAGGTTCATCGTTTGACTCCTAGGAGAAAAGATCAAGGTAAGACTTTATTGTGCTCACTTGCATCAACCCTTTTCGTGGTAACTTCGGGTGGTATCCCGTGGAGATCTGAAACATCCAAGTGAAGGAGATCAATTCATTTCTCTATCCTATACACTTTATCCTTTGATGAGCCAATTTGAGCCTGCAAATCTTCTTTTCAAAAACCAGTTGGCGATCACCTCCCTGCCCTGGGGCAATGCATATGACATGCCAATGAAGAGCAAGACACCTGATAAAGGCAAGGCCAAAGCCCATTATTGAAGAAGAGCAACAATGCTTAAAAACCAGTCGAAGAAAAATGCAATGAAAATGTCAAAAGGCAATAGGGCTAACAAAAGCAAAGTGCCTGGTAAAAGCAAGGCCAAAGTCCTTCATAGGAACAAAAGCCATGATGAATGAAGCGCCAAAAAAAAATCTGTTGGCAAACGAGTGACAAGAACAAGGAAAACATGGAGCTTAGTTGAACATGAGTATCCAGAGAACCTTTGGGGGGCACAAGATACAAATTTAAACCCCAGCAGCTATGACAGTGGGTGATGATGCAAAGGTGATCACCAGCATATCGTACCCCTCACTCAGAAAATGACCATTTCAAATCTACCCTGAACCAATGTTACAACCTATCCCGAAAGCCTCTCCTCATTGAGACGTTTCAGATCAACACGCGATTTCACACTAGAGACTACTGCCTAAGGGAGTAAGTACAATCCGGTCTTATATGATCTTCGAGGTCCTTGACTTGTAAACCCGAAGAAGTCGCCTTTAGAATGTTGATTCTTTTTTGAAAACCTCAAGATGCCTACCCATTGCGTAAGCCTTTGACCAAGCCTGCATTACGGTCCGTTAGAAGACCTTCTCTGATCGATCAGGTTGTATACACTGCAAATGGTCTCGAAATTCTTGGCATAGGTTTCGAGTGTTAGTTTGAGTGTTTCTAGAAATCTTCCTCAGTGAGAAAGCAAAATGAAATGGATATCATGAGAAGTCCTCCCTGATAAAGGTACTCCAATTCATATGACTGATCGAACTCATCTGATGACTTCAGATTTATTGATTCAAAATTATCCTAGCAAAGGATTTTCGATTACACATGTAGATTGCAAGATTGTCTTGATTAACCATCTTATACACCCTGCATTTACTGAAACGAGTCCATATGACTCACGGGGGCATGGCTCGTGTTGAAATTTGCATATGTCTGATGAATAAGAATTCTTTCCAAACTCTTCATTCACCAAGGTAATATGGGTTTGAGCTTCTGCAGATTCCTGATCTTCCCAGATCCCAGAATGGCACCCTCAATGGTAAAATAAATCGGGTTCGAGCTTCTGCAGGATTCCTGGTCTTCCCAGATCCTAGAATGGCGCCCCAAGTCCTTGATATAGGCGCAAAAGTCCTTGATAGAGGCACCAAGTCCTTAATATAGGCATCTCAATGGGGCGACCTACCATACGGGTCAAATCTTAATCAAATGTCAAATCAGTAGGTTTCTTTCATTAGGAATCTATCATGGGATGACCTACCATACGGGTCAAATCTGAATCAAATATTAATCGGTAGAATCCTTTCACTAGGAATCTGCCATGGGTTGACCTACCATACGGGTCCAAGTCCAATCACCTTAGGGTTTTCTCAAAACGAATCCTTAGGCCTTCATCCCGGAGCGGTCACTGGCGATGCGAGGCAAGCAGGTAAGTTCCAGGTAACTCTCCTGACTCTTTCTTCTCCCTCTCTCCCCACATCAAAGTGAGCAGCATGAAACTTGGACATAAGCTTTCAAAGAGAAAACTGGAGTTGGATGCCACGACTTTTCATTTTTCCCAGTGGAGTCGGTTAAATCTCAAGTGTCACCTTATCTTTGAGAATGATCTCTCACGAGACCTCTCTCAAAGAGGGGCAGCTGTTGACACTTGATTTTTGGATAATTTTATTTTCAAAATCTTCAGAAAATCCATAAAAATTCATAAAATTGAAAAATCAGCCTTGGGGACCTCAGCATAGCCTAGGGAACTAATTTTGAACAAAAAATAATTTTCCTTATTTTTCTGCATTTTATTTTCAAAAATTCATTAAAAATCCATAAAAAGTGAGAAAATTGCAAAATCAACTTTGGGGACCTCGGCATAGCCTAGGGAACCAATTTTGAAGGAAAAATAATTTTCCTTATTTTTCGCATTTTTAATATTTTTAGAAATTAGGAAAATAATAAAACAATTAATAAAAAATAGCATTTGAAGGCAGAAAATTACCAAAAAATAGTCAATATTTTTTATTTAATTTTATCTTATTTTTTAATCAATAAATTTTGAAAAATAAGTTCTGGAATCTAGGGTTTCTTTGTAAATTTCATTTTTCAGATATTCAAATAATCCTAGAAATTCCATTTTAGCTTTTTAATTTTCCATTTTTACATTTTTAGAGTCGTGTCATCCTCCTCTATTTTTCAAAATTAAAATCAAGTCCAAAAGCCCTCACAATTGTCCAATTTCGCTAAAAAGGACCAAAATGCAATTTCTGATTTTTCAAATTAGTCCCTAAAATCACTAAAAATGAAATTAAAAACTTTCTAGGGACTGAATTGAAAATAGAGCGACGTCACCCCATAGATTTTGATCCCCTGAATCCATTGGTGGCAACAATTTTTGCAAAAAAAGCCATTAGGGCTTTGGATTTTGCGAAATGGGTCCTCGGGTCAAACTTGAAATTTGGGTTTTTTATGCAAATTACTTGAAAATTTCAGGGGGAAGGCCATTTCCTGATGCAAATTATCCTTCCAAAGTCAATTTTGACATCAATTTTGGAAAATTTGAGCGAAATTAGTCTAATTTGCATTTTTTTTAGTCAAATGGGTCGACCGGGTCGAGTTGACCCGACCCGGTCCACCCGTTTGACCCATCTCACCCAGAACCATTTCTGGTTCTCCTCTTTCGCGCGAAAGCAACTTGAAACGGGGAAATCTCAACCGAGAGATTTGAAGTTGATTCCGAGAGATTTGAGGGGAAATTAGGCCAAAATTTGAACGGAAACTGGAAGGAGGAGATCTCGGGAGGTTGAGGCACCTCGAGCCGAATTTAAAAGGGAGAGCTCGGAAACAGAGGGGAGTTCACGGGGCCGCCATTGCCGAGAGAGGAGCTCCGCCTGCAAGCCCTCGGCGCGAGCAATTCAGACCACCTCAGCCTTTCGTTCCACCTCCAGAAGTTCCGTCTGGACCCAAAGAGCCGACCCCGACCTGTCTTGCAACTCGACGTTGCTTGAAAAGGTAAATACCATTCTTGATCTTCGCTCTGTGCGTCGATGGCACATTCTAATTTCGGCCATAAAACTTCGAATTATTGCGTGCGTTTCACTCTTTGAACTCCACTGAACCTCCCTCAACTCTTCTTTTGCATCGATTTCGTGTAAAAACCTTCGACCCAAACCTCCGACGGCCGCGAGCCTATCTCGAGTTCGTCGGCCAATTCTGGCAATTTAGGATTCGATCGGGACCTCAGGTGAGTATCCCTATACCCTATTGATGCTTCTTGTGCGTGCAATTGAATTGTTATGGTCTGCGTTGCGAGTTCTGGGTATAGGATTCGAGCTCTGTGATTGATCAATTAAGGTAGTTTCGACCGATAGGTCAGATTGATTGGTACATATGTGAATCTGCATGATGATACGAATCGATTGGGACCGGTTTCATGTAATCCTATGGTGGTTTGGTCGTCGATCGGCGCCGGGGAACTATCGGCCATTGAATTGACGGCGACTCAGGGAAGAAGACGAGCTGACGTGGCTTTGACACATCGTCACGTTGACTGGTCAACGATGATGTGGCATCGCCACGTCATCCGGTCGCCGGATCAGACCTTTTCCTTAATTTTTCGTAAAATAATAAACCAAATCGGACGGTTGATATTGAGTCGTTGTTTGATCTGGACCGTCGATTTTAGTAATTAGGTTTAACGGTCGAGATGAGGTCTAGGGTCGATTGCGTCCGTTGATTCTGGTAATTTAAATGGAAGGCCGAGATCAGGTCGTCGTTAGATCTGGGCCGTAGGTCTAGTATAAAGAACGGATGGTCAAGATAGCGACACGTGGAACATTTCTGACTGTCAGATTAAAATAGGCGAAAATAAATAAAAAAATAGAATGGAAATCTGTGAAAATTTCAAAAAAATAAAAAAAAAAAAAAACAAAAACAAAAACTATGTCGTTTCGCATAAAGTTTTAGGCCTTCGGGCCGGATCTTGTAGTGGGCCGGGTCGACCCGACCCGGTCCGAAAAAATTAGAAAATAATCGAAAAATAAACAGTAAAAATAATAATAAACAAATAAACCAATAAAAAATAATAAAAATACAAAAATTCTGAAAATCTGATAAAAATTTAAAAAAAAAATCGAAAATTATAGGAAAATAAATAGGAAATATAAATAAATAAAAAATCTAGAAAAATTGTTAGAACATATAAATTAATGTTTTGAAAATTAGGAGAAAATTCCAGAAAATATAAAAAATAGAAAAAAAATAGAAAAAATCTACAAATTCTTAGAAAATTCTAAAAAAAAAGGAAAAATATTAGAAATTAAAAAATAAAAATTCCGGAAAATATAAAAAAAATATTCTAAGAAATAAGAAAACTCTTAGAAACTCTTAGAAAAGTCTAGAAAAATTCTAAAAAAGTCCTAGAAAATCCAAAAAAATCTCCAAAAATTGTGAAAATTAGGGAAAAACCACATTCAACTGGTTTGACCTAATTTCACATTTTTGGTTTCCACAACCTCCTAAAATGACCATCCTGCCCTTCTGGTCGATTTGACCCAAATCATTCCAAACCATCCCAAATCATCTTCAAACCCAATTGATGTATTTTCCGGACTTGTAGGGCTCCCTTTTGTTTGAAATTGACTTGATATGTTTGCTTCCTGATTTGATTTCTTGACTGTGCATTTATTTCCCTGGTTGTGATTGATAAGATAGATAATCCCACCTGCATGAATCCGTTAGATTTTTAGAGCCTACCTTATCTAATCTCGCCTGCATGAATTCCTTAGATTAGGGAATCACTCAACTTAGGTACCGAAAGGGCGTCGATAGCAATATCGACGTAACTAAGTCCCCGAATCTAGATCCCTGGTTTTCGTAGGATCGTACGATCCCTCCCAATCGTTCGATAGGGTTTCCAATCATACCCTCCAATAAATGATTGGTGGCGACTCCTATGACATGCACACTATTCACATGCCACCTGACCACACTAAGGTCGACTTCGACCTAAATTTTCCTGACGCGATTTGGTATAGGCCTGGGAGGGCCCGAGCTAAGCCTAAATACTCAATGGGCCTAGCAATCCATTAGCTCCCTCGGGATTCTCGGAAAATCTCGGGAGGGTCGCGACAATTCCCTAGTTGGGTACCCTCAACAGAAACAGCATCCACGGTCCTGAATAAACCGATGATTTTAGCCTCAACGGTAGAGTTTTTGGCTATATGAGCGTAACCTCTACCAAGAAGATTGTACAGTCTCTCCCACCCAGCCAGGACTTTGGCGGATAAGGTATGGTTAGGAGAATTGGCCATTTTTGAAAGCAGAATACGAAAGAAAGGGGGAGAGACGTGAGGCAGATGAGCGGAATGCGAAGATAGTAATCTGCTTTAAAGTAAATATTGAATTCATAGTCACGGTATCAACCAGTCAAGATTTCTCTTATCTACCATTCTCTATTGGCACCACCCTCGTTGGCTCGAATTCCCATCAGATGGCGACCTCGAGCCAAGCGAGTCCGAAATCTCCGCAGAAAGTTTGACGAGACACCGCCACTTTGAAAAAGAAGACGGAAAGATGAGCTGAGTGGAAGACACGGCAAATGTTAGCGAAAAGGAGATACGACTTGTCTTCATTGGAGGACCCGCTAGTAAATCGACGGTGGAGATCTTGACAGGGGCCCTCTATCACGAAAAGAAAGAAGAAGACAAACTGAGCGAGAAACAAGGATTTCTCCTTTGATCAAAAGCTGAATGTCAGATTTTCTCCCTCGAAAAATCTAATAGCGCTGCCCATGAAGAGGGAAGTCGTTGCTATTGCCAGAGAGAGAACTTGTCCTCATTTGATAGTGAGAGTGAGAGTTTATCTGCAAGAACTCGCAGGAGAAAGATAGAGAGGAAGGAGTTCTCGTGGGAGAGGAATTCAAAATCTTCACCATCAAAGCATCGGCTTTCAAAGCCTGTTACGAGAAGCCATCAACGATCCCGTGATCCCTCAAGTCCAAGAAGACATCCTGAGGCGGTCTCGAGTCGGCAGTCCTAGATCCAGAAATATGTCGAGCATTAGGGAAACGAGCGCATGTTCAACCCTGGTCGAAGCTGATGAAGTTCCTTACCCTGAGGGTCTACTGGTCATGGCCATTGACGGTAATCCAGTCTCTCTGTCAATCCTTGTTACCGTATTGAGAAAATGCCGGTATAAGGTTTTAGCTCAAGCAAAAGCGACAGAGGCCTTAGAAGTATTAAGGAGGAGTAGTGACCAGTTTGATATCATTCTCACCGCCATGGTAGGGATTGACATGGATGTTTTCACTCTCTTGGAATTCATCAATTCTGAATTAAACATGCCAGTCGTCGTAATATCGGCAAGCGATGATCAGCAAGCCATAATGAAGGCTGTCTTACACGGGGCCCAAGACGTCGTAATGAAACCCGTTAGGGTTCAGATGCTTCAAAACATATGGCAGCACGTGGTGAGGAAGCAATTGCACGACCAGGAGAACAATCATCAAGCCTTCAATATTGTTCCAAGCAACTGGAAAAAGAAGATGAGTTGGTCTCCCGAGCTGCATCGTATGTTTGTTAATGCAGTTCAGCAGCTAGGAATCGATTCGGCACGGCCGCAACATATACTGGAAATTATGAAGGTAGAGGGACTCACTAAAGGAAATGTTTCGAGTCATCTTCAGAAGTACAGAAAAAGGGTGAGAGAACACAATGCAGCTCAAAATCAAGAAAACCAAGGCGGGACTGATCCAAGCCTGAACGTCAAGTCTCCTCGCCACCATAAGTTCCGCAGGTTAGCATGGGCGAGCCACTTCCCATCATCAACCAAGCCAACAGCCATGCCATCAATCCCCCAGGCGTTAATCAAAGTATCCCCCAGAATCACCCTAATGCTCTTCAAGGGTATAGACCGCAGGGGCAGTGTATTCAGATTCCTTGGTATGAGCACCAACCTGTGGCTAGAATTCATCCCATGATCAGCGCGCCTGCGCAGCCAGAGAATCAGACAAGAAGTTATCCTGAGCACTTCCACTTCTCCAATCCTCGAATGGAAGGAGTTTTTAGCAGCAGGACAGTTGGTGATCCCCACACTTTCTCGAGTAATGATGAAGGCTCCAGCACGAGAAGTCAAATTGCTCATGGCGAAGACAGAATGAGAAATCTACCGCCAGCATTTGCCAACAACAATGCCCAATTCGAGTATCAGTTGCTGGAAGGTTCAAGAGATTACCCAGATGATGAGCTTACTGCCCTGGTCAACCAGTTTAGGGTTGACAGACGTCCCAAGCCGCGATCAGGAGCCAGTGAGTAGGGACTCTCAAACATCGGTCATCCACACCCGAACCAACACGAGACTAGCTGATTATCGAAGAGCCACAGGAGAGGCAGAACTGACCTTGAATAAGTGCACCTTTTATTTCATGCTTAATTCCCCTGCGTATGATATTTCCAGCTTTCTAGGTGTCTAGATTTAATTCAGGGGCAAGGGGGTAATTTGTTTTTTATCCCGTCGAATGCGTGAATCCCTTTTTATGCTAGACTCAGGGCGGATCAATTTGTGGCAATGTCGCTGACTGCCATAATGAGAAATGTTGAATGGCCTCACGTAGGGAAATTTCAAGTGAAAAGCCCAGGCGAGCTCGAAGACGGGTAACTGTGTGTCGTTCCAATTTACCCTCAATCGTTGCAAAATGCTAAATTAGATTTGTTCCATTCTCACCCAGGGGATTGCAAATTGCCTCAAGAGTGTCGCAAAATGAAATGACCCAATGGAATGCGATAGGACTCATTTGCCTTGAAGGTAACCTTCAAATTAAAGGAGCCCTCCGGTCCACGGACCCGATGGCATAGAAAATGATGATGGTCCAAGGCAACCCGAAAGAAAACAAGACCCAACTAAGCAAAACACTTATGTGACAAGCTCAAAGTGAAGGGCAACTCGGGACATACAATTCAATCCAGCCCAAATGAAGGAACTTCCTCAATTCAAATTCAATGGAAGTACACACAAGGGTAAAACAGTATCGTTTCAATTTTTCTAGAATATGAAGAACATATACTGCCGCATTCTCTTTCATTTTTGCAGGGGAAGTCTCTACTGGCCAGATTTTCCTGTCTACCATTCCCTATCAGTATCACCTCCGTTACTCGTCTCCAATCTCGAGCCAAGCAGATTCGACATCTTTGCAAAAAAAAAGGGGGTTTGAGGGGACGCCACCACTTTGAAAAAGAGAAAAGAAAAAAATGAGCCGAGTGGCAAACAAAGAAATTTTCGGTAGAAAAGAGGAGACGGCTCGTCTTTATTGAGGGACTCGCCAGCAAAATCGACGGTGGAGATAACGATAGGGGCCCCCTATCACGAAAAGATGGAAGGAGACGAGCCGAGCAAGAGACACGATAAGAAAAGAGGATTGAGAAAGGCCGGACCCTTGGGAGAAGCAATACAGTTGCTAAACACACGTTTAATTTTAAAAGAGACGCCATGCTCGGAAGAGGGTCTTAAGGCATAAGCAATCGCTCAGAAAAATACAAAGAGAGTGAAAACACCGGAAGCGAGTAGTAAATCTTGAGAAATCATCAACCAAATCGAAGATGTCTCAATCCAATACTCCTGAGAGCTATCATTGCCTGCTGAATATGGGAGAGGAAGAGTTCGAAGCCATGTTTGGGATCGAGCCTATGGAGCCTGGCCCTTCCGCCGACGACGTCCAAGATCTCAGTAAAGATAAGGACAATAACAGTAAGGGTCAAAAGAAGCGTTACCGTCGCCATACTAAGGAGCAGGTACAAAGGCTTGAGGATTTCTTTAGAACATGCCCTATGCCAGACGGCAAACAGAAAATGGAACTGAGTCAAGAGTTAGGACTTGAACCTTTGCAAATCAAGTTCTGGTTTCAAAATAGGCGAACCCGAATGAAGGCTCGTCATGAGCACAACGAAGCCGAGTTTCTAAGAGTTGAAAATGAAAACCTCCGAGCGGAAAACAAGATGTATAAAGAGACTTTTGACTCCGCCACCTGCCCCAACTGCAATAGCCTCCTCCTCACCCTCGATGAAATGTATGATCTGAGGATCGAAAACGCACGTTTAAGAGGTGAATTAGACCAGTTTATAATAGGATCGAGTTCTGTTGGAGCAGGGTACAAAAAGACTAATGATACTGGATCAGCATCAATACCTCCCGAGGAAGAAGGGACAGATCACCACCAAGCGGACATTGACGATGATCTTTTCGCCATAATCAACCAGTTTGATATCGGTAAAGCATCAGGACTGTGATGCACTTGTTCAGCCAGTGACCACCAGACCTTCAATATGGCCGATGCATACCTAATCCGGGATGAAGCCAGCTCATCATGGGAGAGCCTGCAGAGGAAGGAGAACTGATCCTGAATGAGTGAATGTGTTTTATTTCCTTGCGTGATGTGTTTTTCTACTTTTGTGAATGTGTAAAAGCAAGGAGTAATAATTCGACTTCCCCCTATTAAATGCTCGAATCCGCCACCTCACCAACCTCGCGACGAATTGATGGCGAGTAAAAATCTGCATAAACCTGAAGGGTAACTCCGTATCGTTTCAATTTACCCTCAGTTGCTCCAAGTTTTAAAATTAAGCCCCTCCTATTTTCAGGAATTTACAAAAAGACCCAAAAACGAAATTCCTTGGTTGGACTAAATTGGGGCAAATCAACTCGTGGACATTACCACGGAATGAAGAGCTTCAGACAAAGGAAAGTGCGAACGAGAGACCCGAACAAATCTCAGACATGGGTAATTCTATATCGTTCTAATTTGTTCATAATCATCACAAGTCCTGAATTGTTTTATTCCATTCTTAACAGGGATTGCAAATTACCTCGAGAAATACCGTAACAAGGCCTAAGGTGATACAACAGAGCCGCATTATCCCAAAGGATTAACCTTTGAAAAGAAAGCCCCATGGACACCTACGGTCCAATGGACCGAATGGTATGGGGGATGACAGTAGGTCCGAAATATCCCGAGTTCGATCCCCAAGGAATACTTGACGAGTAATACCGAAGTCAATATTTTGCCACATTCTCGGCTTAATGGTGAAGCATCCAACAAAAGTCGAAGAAAACTCAATCCGGTAAAATTGGTAAAAGACTTGTCCAAGGCATTCAAGATGAAGGGTAAATCAGTATCATTTCCAATTTATCCCTTTTAATACTGGTTGATATGTCTCTTTTTCTTTTTACAGGAAATATTTATACTAACATGTAACATGTTGAAGGAGACAAATCCAAAAGAAAATGATGATCATCTGACAAGATCTATTCTGGTGAAAAATGGGGCAAGTTGATCGCAAGCTCTAAAGCGAAAAAGCAAATATGTCTTCCTTATCTCGAATAATTTCTTTGCTTTTTGCAGGGGTATTTAACCGCTAAACCATGGCGGTCGCTGTCACTAAACAAACCAAAATGCTCCCTCACCCATATGCCTCATCGTGCAGGGGAAAAACTTGAGACAAACCGCTCCTCGACATAAGGAGTGGGCTTCCCAATTTGTTCGATCCACCTACACACCAGGGGCAATTCAAATCCGCCCATGTTTGCACATTATATAAACACACATGATGTTAAAAAAATTGTCACATCGGCATTGTGTTTACACATTTTATGAATTATGTATGACCATTCCGCATGTTTAATTTACCAACTCCAACTTAGAGCATAAACTGCATAGGAGACATCAAATGTGCAAAATGGGGCATAACAGGATGAGGAAATGCAAACCATTTCCACACAGGTCTAACATTTTAATCTACAGATAAACAGTCTTTCTCCAGAGTGAGAGAAAACCCTTTCGAAATGAAGTCCCTCATTCAGATTACATTCGAGGTGTTTATACTATAAGAACCTCCTTAAACAGAAGTGGTAATGCAATACATGATCCATATGTTAATCGATTGCATCATGAGTTATTACACAGACTGCCTTTAATCATGGCAAACTTAGCTGAACAATTTTGTATGAACCAATGAACGCATTGATGAAAATGCTTGCACATGTTAGCTCTGACATTGCCTGACAGGCAACACATTCTTGGTGTTTGAGTTACCTTCCAAAGTCTTGAAATTCATTCGGCGATTATTGAATGAACAAGCCTGGTTGTCGAGAAGCCACCAAGCATTTCTTCCAAATTCTCAGGTAAATATATCTTCAACCTGAACCTTTCAAGAGAATGAATTCTGACGGTTGTTGGGATACTCGAATCCATTGCAGTATATACAGGTATCCACCTTCTTTAATAAAGCATGATTTGTCTCAAGGACAGAAATGTTCGAGACCTTTTGACCTCTGCCTCTTTGGTTTATTCCTAAAGCGACAGGAGAATATAATTTGGGTTTGAGCTTTTGCAGGATTCCTGGTCTCCCCAGATTTTAGAATGGCACCCTTTGAGGTACACTAAGCCCTTCTTATAGGCAAACTAAGTCCTTCTTACAGGCAAACCAAGTCCTTCTTACAGGCACAAAGTCCTTCTTACAGGCAAACCAAGTCCTTCTAACAGGCATAAAGTCCTTCTTACATGCAAATCAAGTCCTGCTTACAGGCAAACAAAGTCCTTCCTACAGGCAAAGCAAGTCCTTCTTACAGGCAAATCAAGTCCTTCTTACAGGCACAAAGTCATTCTTACAGGCAAATCAAGTCCTTCTTACAGGCATAAAGTCATTCTTACAGGCAAATCAAGTCCTTCTTACAGGCAAACTAAGTCCTTCTTACAGGCACAAAGTCCTTCTTACAGGTAAATCAAGTCCTTCTTACAGGCACAAAGTCCTTCTTACAGGCAAATCAAGTCCTTCTTACAGGCAAATCAAGTCCTTCTTACAGGCATTAAGTCCTTTTTACAGACACCAAGTTCTTTTTACAGGCACAAAGTCCTTTTTACAAGCACCAAGTCCTTTTTACATGCACAAGTCCTTTTTACAGGCACCAAGTCCTTTCTACAGGCACCAAGTCCTTCTTACAGGTATCTCCATGGGGTGACCTACCATACGGGTCAAATCACAATCAAAATTTAATCAGTAGAATCCTTTTATTAGGAATCTACCATGGTATGACCCACCATACGGGTCAAATTTTAATTCAATTTTTAATCAGTAGAATCCTTTTATTAGGAATCTACCATGGGTTGATTCACCATACGGGTTCAAGTTCAACCACTCTAAAGTTTTTTTATATAACGAATCCTTAGGTTCTCATTTCATTTTCAGTGGAACATTCATGTCACGACTCTTTTTATTTCCTTGTATTGAGTTGATTAGAATTCAGGTGCCATCTCGTCTTTGAAATGAACCTCTACCGAGCTTCCTTTCAAAGAGGGGGAGCTGTTGACACCTGATTTTTAATCATTTTTTCTATTACTAAAGTAATAAAAAATCCATAAAAATTCATAAAATTGAAAAATCAACTTTGGGGACCTTAGCCAAGCCTAGGGAACCAATTTTGATCAAAAAACGATTTTTCATATTTTCAGTATTTTACGTATTTTTTATTTATTTATTTTCAAAAATTAATAGAAAATCCATAAAAATTCATAAAATTGAAAAATCAACTTTGGGAATCTTAGCCAAGCCTAGGAAACCAATTTTGACCAAAAAATAATTTTTCATATTTTCGATATTTTTCGGT
The DNA here is from genome assembly GCA_016432845.1 of Psidium guajava. Lineage (NCBI taxonomy): Eukaryota > Viridiplantae > Streptophyta > Magnoliopsida > Myrtales > Myrtaceae > Psidium > Psidium guajava. Next base: position 2,472,581 of record CM028232.1, read on the forward strand.
ATTTTTATTTTCGAAAATTCATAAAACAAAAAATAAAGAAAAAATGAGAAAATTGAAAAATCAGCTTTGGAAGTCTTGGCCAAGCCTAGGCAACCATTTTTGAACAAAAAATAAATTTTCATATTTATATATATTTTAATTGTTTTTAAAAAAAATACAAAAATACTTGAAAATTTTGGAAAAATAACATTTTAGGCCAAAAAAATACAAAAAAAATAGTTAATATTTTTATTTTAAAATTGGCCATCGCAAATGCAGAAAAATCCAATTCGAGTCACGTGTTCCTTCACGAGTATAATCTCGAATCGGGCCTAAAAAAATTTAATTTGAGTCAACTTATTTTTAATTTTCACTTTTTATGAGTTGTGACATTGTCTTCTAATATTTTAAATTTTCATCTTGGTCCAATTATACCCAAAATGACTTAATTTTGCAAAAGGGCTTTAATTAAATTATGCATTATTTTCAACGGCAAGAAATGAGGTTAAATTTGACATGTGGTAAATTTTGGTGTGTCAAAAATCGTGAGGAGATTTGGACTTAAAGAAATATATTTTTTCAGGGATTGAATTGTAAATACTTAAAATTCAAGGACTAGAGTGCAAATACCTAACTCTTGAAGGATTATTTTATAAATAACAAAAAGAAGAATTAGTGGATAAATTAGAATAGAGAAGGGAAGATGGAGAAGAGGAGATGAAGAAGAGAAGTTGGAGAAGAATGGATGGAGAAAATAAGATAAGAATAGAGAAGGGAAGATGGAGATGAAGAAGAGTTAGTAGAGAAATTAGAATGGAAGATAAGATTAGAGAAGGGAAGATGGAGATGAAGAAGAGTTAGTGGAGAAATTAGAATGGGAGATAAATATGGAGAAGGGAAGATAAAGATGAAGAAGAGCTAGTGGAGAGATTAGAATGTGAGATAGAGATGGAGAATGGAAGATGAAAATGAAGAGGAGTTAGTGGAGAAATTAGAATGGGAGATAGAGTTAGTGGAAAAATTAGAATGGGAGATAGATGAGTAGATTATAAAAGGATGAAGAAGTGAGCTTGAGAGGAAAAAATTTTTGGAGAGAAAATTTTGGATGTTTGAGAGAGTTTTGGGAGATTGAAGAAAAAGTTGAGAAAAAGAAAATACCAAAAGAGAGAGAATTTTGAAGATGATGGGAGTTTAAAGCTAGGGGTTATCATCACAAATTCCTTCATCGATCAATATAAATCAAGAGTTCATCCTCGTCAACGAGCAAGCAAATTCGAGCTAAGTGTTTTTATTTATTCATTTATTTATGGTTTTACTCGCAAATTAGCACAAATTGTATACACTTTCTCCATCTCCCATTTTTTCCCATATTTTATGTCAGAAGAAGGATATCTCTATCTCAACAGCAAAAATCTCGTAGAGATGCAAAAATCGGCCCAGACAAGCTCCTAAGCTGTCCGCCGATTTCTCAACTGATCTGTGACTAAAAGTCCCTCTTAATTCAAAAGAAACTCTCTATATTGGGAACATAGAGAGCGAAAATCAATTATAGAAATCCCTCCCAAAAAAACGGGAGATAAGTACTTTTTCCACTCTTCTGGTTTTAGATGCAGATTAGCACATATTTTGTATACTGACACTTCACTCTATTTTATGTCAGGAAGTCGCAGTTCTATATCAATGGTCAACCCTATGGAAGCACAAAATCGGCTTGGAGGAGTCCTCAAGTGCGCACAAATTTCAAATTGTTGAATCAATTTGTTGTATTTTATTTTAAAGAATTCATACCCCAGAATGGAGAGGACAAAGTCCATCCGCAATTTAAATACCTGCACCATAAATCCCAAAGGGAAGAGCCAAGCCAATGCTTAGCCTCCCATTGGAGGTTTTTACTTACAGTAGTTAAATACCTACAATTTAAATATCTATACCTTAAATCTCAAAGGGAATAGCCAAGCCAATGCTTAACCTCCCATTGGAGGTTTTTACTTACAGTAGTTAAATACCTGCAACTTAAATACATGTACCTTAAATCCCAAAGGAAAGAGTCAAGCCAATGCTTAGCCTCCCATTGGAGGTTTTTACTTACAGTAGTTAAATACCTGCAACTTAAATACATGTACCTTAAATCCCAAAGGGAAGAGCCAAGCCAATGCTTAGCCTCCCATTGGAGGTTTTTACTTACAGTAGTTAAATACCTGCAACTTAAATACCTGTACCTTAAATCCCAAAGGGAAGAGCCAAGCCAATGCTTAGCCTCCCATTGGAGGTTTTTACTTACAGTAGTTTAAATACCTGCAACTTAAATACTTGTACCTTAAATCCCAAAGGGAAGAGCCAAGCCAATGCTTAGCCTCCCATTGGAGGTTTTTACTTACAGTAGTTTAAATACTTGCAACATAAATACCTATACCTTAAATCCCAAAGGGAAGAGCCAAGCCAATACTAGGCCTCCCATTGGAGGTGTTTATTCACTGTCATGTACTTCCTATAATTTAATTTTTGAATCATCAAACCCAAAAGATGAGTAGGTCGTAATATTGCACAGAAGTCGTTAACACACTCCCTCTTTCGGCTTCAGGGAATCTTTAACACTTAAAAAAAATATAACAAATAAAAATATATACCATCCATGCATCCTATTTAAAAAGTGAAAACACAAAACAGAATACCCTACTAGAGCCTTAGGAATAAACCAAGCCTGAGTTGCCGAATTAGAATATCCATGAAACTAAGGTACCGAAAGGGCATTAGTTTTAATTAACTAGTGTAACCAAGTCCCCGAGCTCATAATCTCTGGTTCGCAGGAATAAATTAGTTCTCCTGCTAATTTATTTAGGTTTCTAATCAACCTACCAAGAACGATTAGTGGCGACTCCAAATTTCAAAATCATTTAAACAAAAACCAAAGTTGCGATTCGGTAGGGCTTTGGAGGGTCCGCGTTAGGTTAGTCAAATCTAATTAACCTAATAATCCGTTAACCCCTTTAAAATTTAAAATTTTTTTAGAGGGTTGCGACAATCATCAACCCTAGAATGAGTAGGCCGAGCCACATGTTGGAGGTTGTAACACTGCACAGAATTTGTTAACACACTCCCTCTTTCAGCTTCAGGAAATTTTAATACTTTGAAAATACCAAAAAAATACTATCCATGCATTCCATTTAAAAAGTGAAGACACAAAAAGAGAACACTTCACTAGAGCCTTAGGAATAAACCAAGTCTGAGTTGCCAAGTTAGGATATCCATGAAATTAAGGTACTGAAAGGGCATTAGTTTTAATTAACTTGTGTAACAAAGTCCCCGAACTTATAATCTCTGTTTCGTAGAGGTAATTTAGCCCTTCCGCTAATTTACTTAGGTTTCTAATCAATCTACCAAAAATGATTAGTGGCGACTCCAGATTTTAAAATCATTTGAATAAAAATCAACGTTGCGATTTGGTAGGATTTGGGAGGGTCCGTATTAGGTTAATCAATCTAATTAACCTATTAATCCGTTAACTTGGAAAATTTTCGAAATATTTTTTGGGGTCGCGACACTATCGAGCTCCGTTTTTTATGTCTAAGTCAGCTATATCCATGATATCCCAAATCGATTGTATGGGATTGTTCGTTGGCTTCAATTAGGATGCGAATCCCCTGACCATGCTTGCCTAATCTAGTACCAGGTTTGAAACCATTACTCACCATTACTTTAGCAACCATAACAAAGACATTAGATAGCTCAGGGATTGGCAATGGACTTTCTGGCATAGCATGAATGGTTTGTACCAACTTAAATGAGTGATAAGAATCCTCCTCACTATAATCTGGCTCAGTGTACGGAATAGCCGTCTCATTATAGATACAAAAGTCCTCTTTCCCATGAACAATAACCAACTTTTATTCAACCACAAACTTGACCTTCTGGTGTAGACTAGATGGGACAACTCCATTTCGCGACCTAAAATTCATTTTTTAAGTTAATGGATTACTAGATTAATTGATTAAATTAACTAACCTAGTTCGAGCTCTCCCAAGCACTACCAAATCGCGACTTTCGTTTTTTGTTCAAATGGTTTTAAATTTTGGAGTCGCCACTAATCATTTTTGGTAGGTTGATTAGAAACCTAAGTAAATTAGCAGGAAAACTAAATTACTTCTACGAACCAGAGATTATGAGTTCGGAGACTTGGTTACACTAGTTAATTAAAACTAATGCCCTTTCGGTATCTTAATTTCATGGGTATCCTAATTTAACAACTAAGGCTTGGTTTATTCCTAAGGCTCTAGTGGAGTGTTCTCTTTTTGTATTTTCACTTTTTTAAATGGAATATACGTGAGTGACATTTTTTTTTTTGCATTTTCAAAATATTAAGTATTTCCCTGAAGCCGAAAGAGGGAGTGAATTAACGACTTCTATGCAGTGCTGCGAGCTACTCATTTTGGGGTTTAGTGATTCAAAAATTAAATTACAGGAAGTAAATGACAATAAATAAAGACTACCAATGGATAGCTCAGCCTTGGCTTGGCCCTCTCCTTTGGGGTTTAAGGTGCAGTAATTTAAATTGCAGATATTTAAAATGACCTCCAGTGAGCGGGCTCTGCCTTTCACATTCTGGGGTTTAAATTCTTGAAAATAAAAAGAATTGATTTGACAATTCGGGCCGAAATCCATCGACGGATCAATTGAAAATTTAATGGGCACTCAAGAGCTCGTCAGCGCCAATCTTACACCTCCATGGGATTTACCGTTGACTTGGAGTTGTCCTTTGCCTGACATAAAAATATGGAGAAATGGAGTAATGGAGCAAATATGAAAAATTAGAAATTAGAATAATGAAAGAAGCACTTAGCTTCAATGGCATTATGAGAAGTGCTTGATGGATATAATTGGTTCCTGCCTGAAATCAAATATGGGGAAATGGGAGAAGAGTAGAAAATTTGAGCTAGTTTATACTAAAAAATCAAAGAGAGTAGAGGGATACTTAGCTTTAAATCTGGGATGAATTCTTGATTTATGTTGATCGATGAAGAAATTGATGATGATAACCCTTTAGCTTTAAACTCCCATCATCTTCAAAATTCTCTCTCTTTTTGGAATTTTCTTTCTCTCAAATTTTTCTTCAATCTCCCAAAACCCTCTCAAACATCCAAAATTTTCCTTCTAAAAATTCCCTTCTCAAGCTCACTTCTTCCTCCTTTTATAACCCACTCATCTATCTCTCATTCTAATTTTTTCACTAACTCTATCTCCCATTCTAATTTCTCCACTAACTTTTCTTCATTTTCATCTTCCCTTCTCCATCTCTATCTCACATTCTAATTTCTTCACTAACTCTTCTTCATATTCATCTTCCCTTCTCCATATCTATCTCTCATTCTACTAACTCTTCTTCATCTCCATCTTCCCTTCTCTATTCTCATCTTATTTTCTTTATCTTCTCTTCTCCATCTCCTTTTCTCCATCTTCCCATCTTCATCTCCTCTTCTCCATCTTCCCTTCTTTATTCTAATTTCTCCACTAACTCTTCTTTTTGTTATTTGCAAAATAATCCTTCAAGAGTTAGGTATTTGTACTCTAGTCCCCTGAATTTTAATTATTTACAATTTAGTCCCTGAAAAAAAAATATTTCTTTAAGTCCAAATCTCCTCACAATTTTTGACACAATTCACCACATGTCAAATTTAAGCTCATTTCTTGTTACTGAAAATAATGTAAAATTTAATTAAAGCCTTTTTTGTAAAATTGGGTCATTCTGGGTATAATTGTGCTAAGATGAAAATTTAGAATATTAGAGAACAATGTCACAACTCCTAAAAGTGAAAAATGAAAATAAATTGACTCAAATTAAATTTTTTTAGGCCCGATTCGAGATTATGCTCGTGAAGGAATACACGACCCCGAATTGGATTTTTTAAATTTACGATGGCCAACATGAAAAGGGATTTAAAATAAAAATATTAACTATTTTTATGTATTTTTTGTGGCCTCAAATGCTATTATTTATGAAATATTTTCCTAATTTCTAAAAAATATATTTAAAAAATACAAAAAAAAATACGAAAAATTATTTTTTGCTCAAAAATGGTTGCCTAAGCTTGGCCAAAGCTTCCAAAGTTGATTTTGAAATTTTCTCATTTTTTCTTGATTTTTTATGAATTTTCGAAAATAACAATATCGGAAAATACTGAAAATACGAAAAATCATTTTTTTGGTCAAAATTGGTTCCCTAGCTTTGGCCAAGGTCCCCAAAGTTGATTTTTTAATTTTATGAATTTTTATGGATTTTCTATTAATTTTTGAAAATAAAAAATAATTAAAAATCAGGTGTCAACACTCCAGCATTATGCATCCACTAACGACCCAGCACAAAATTAAAAGCCAATGGGATATCTAACACCTAAAACAAAACATTAAACATAGATGGGCCAATTTGTATCTCTAAATTGATTGGCCCTAAGGCACTCTTCCTCACTCCATCAAAGGCTCTGACCGACAGTTTTGTCGCATGTATCCTGGCTAGGTCAATGTCCAAGCGATTCAACGTAGCCAAATGGCACAAATTCAAAGCTAACCCATTATCAACCAGCACTCAGGCCACATGAGTCTGTTTATATTTGTTTGAGATGTATAAAGCTTTATTATGACCTCTCCTCTTAGTCGGGATCTCATCATCAGCGAATGCTACCTGATTTTTTAGAAGGATTGCCCCAATAAAATTCTCCAGTTTGTCTCCATCGATATCTTCGGGCACATGGACTTCTCGCAGCACTTTCATCAAAGAGTTTTGGTGCTTCTAAAAGGACTGGAAGAGCTCTAATTAAGAAACCTGGCTGGTATCTTGTGTAGTTGATCAACCACACAATATTCGCTTGCCTTAATGGCTGCCAAGAAATCCTTTGCTTCCTTATCTATAGTCTTCTTAATCGATAGATCATTGAAGATGCACCCTAATCTTATTACCAGGGCCAACTTGAGGTCATAAGACCAAGACACTGTTTTTTCATCTTTATATGAAAAGGGTTGGGGCGAAGTAATAACAAAACTGTCAGGTATAACAATTTCAAGTTCATCATTAGAAGTATCTTCTAAGGTAAGCATGTTGGCTAATTCAGGGTCTACCTTGATCTCGTTAGCCATCTCACCTTTCATCAACTCATTTTCAATCTTAGGTTTATCCTGGACAGATAATGCATCTAATTCCTTATCCCAATCAATGATGATTTATGAAATGGTAGCCACTACTCCGGTCTAGTTTGTATACATAATCATTCCTTGCTCCATCAGGTTGAGGACCTTCCATCTTACATGATTTAGTGACATAACATCCTCAATCTGAAAGTAACCGGCTCGAACTAGAGCAACAAAAATGTTAGCAACCCATACACTAATACTCTTGATCGGCCCCGTTTCCATTCCAAAAACAACATTGACTTTACCTTCATGATTAGGCAAAAGATTATTTTGAACATTCGGTTGATGATTATCCTGAAATAAGAATGCTCTAGAATCGAGCAAGTCCTAGATGCGATTCTTGAGTATAAAATAATCATATGTGTAATGTCCTATTTCACCACGATGATAATCACATTTTTTACATGGATCATACCTAGGCGAGTTCACATTACTCAGCCGCAAAGGCTTTGAAGTCAACAGCCCCTTTTTGTGTAGGACGGTAAGAACTTGTAACAAGGTCTCGAGAAGGGGAGGTATACTGTCGGTTCTTGCGTTGATTCCCCCTTTATCCTTGCGAATGAAAATTACCTTGCTGCAGATTAGGGATTTGCACGACCAGTGCATGAACTGGAGGCTTCTAGGTATACATCATGTTAACTTGTGGAGTAGGTTCCTTGTCCTTCTTCGGCGCAAACTGCTTGATACTTGAATTGGCATCTCCGTACCATCCCTTCTTCAGGTCACTCTCCACCTCCTCACTCATTACAATGAGGTGGCTGAATAAGATTGCTGCAGTCCCAAGGATGCGTGATCGCATTACTTGGGGAAGGGTAGAGATAAATAATCTCATGAGTTCTCGCTCAAGTGACACTGGCTTCAGCTGAGATGCGATATTTCTCCACCTGGTGGCATACTGCGTAATTGTCTCGCCCTTTTTCATTTTCGGCTGCTCTAAATCCTCTCTAGTGGTGAAAATATCTAGGTTGAAGTTGAAATGCTTAACAAATAAATTAGCTACCTTTTCCCAATCTTCCGTACAATAAATCTCGTAGTCTGTATACCATATCATTGCTGCATCTTTTAAACTGGCTTGAAAAGTTTGAACCATCAAGGGACCATTAGCCACATACTTATTCATCCTAGCTTGGTACATTCAGACATGTTGAACAGATTGGAAGTGCCATCTACTTCCCAAAGTCAAGCATCTTGAATTTCTCAGGCACCTGGACTTTTGAGAAGACGGATATGTCAACTTGGGGAATGTTGTGTGTCTCTTTCACCTCTCGTATCCTTTGCTCTATTTGGGTTATGATTTTCATGGCTTCCTTGTTCATTCCCCCGGCCACAGGGCTAGCCTAAGGTATGGAGACTACGGGCGATGCATCCAAGCTAATACATGTGAAAATAACATTCTCCAATGGTAGAGTAGGTATAGGAACACGATCTGTGCCTTTGCTAAGTTTGTCCATTGGCAGAGGTGGAGGTACCATAGCTGGAGGAATTGAGCTAGATGGCTGCAGCATGGCTGCAAATCTGACAGCCATCTTTTCTATTGCTTGAGATACTGTCTCCTCAATCGGTTCATTCATCACCTCTGTGTGCACCTTGAGGGCCTCTTTAACTATTGCAATAATCTCGGCTCTGGCGGCCATTTTCTTCGCCTTGAAGCGGGTGTTATGACGATGCAGAGTATCCATGATGAATTACCTATAGAAATGCATCAACGTGATCAATGTGTTGGTAAAATAACGATGATCCGATCCATGACATCCATCTAGACCCAAAAATGAAAGCAACCATGATCAGCAGATTAACTCAACAGATTCCAGTTTTGTTGGTTGTTACAAAATAATTTGCATTAATTCTCAAAAAGGACAAAATAATGCCAAAAGTTTTGGGGACATAGGTAAGACAATCAGGAACAACTTTCATGTTTTGCGTTCTAGCAAAAAATGCACAAAACAATACAGTTTAATGCATCTTTCATAAAAATTCATTTAGAAAATGAGTTCCTCTGGTTTCTATTTAGGGGATAAATGGGTTAACAAAATTGAGAATTAATGCCCAAAACTTTGTATATTACTATTTCAAAGCTCATTCTACCAATTTTATATTTTGACGTCTGTCGCGACCCAAAAGAAATTTATTTTATTTCGAGGTGAACGGATTATTAGGTCAATTAATTAGATTAACTAACCTAACGTGGGCCCTCCCAAGCCCTACCGAATCGCGACTTTGATTTTGTTCAGATGATTTTTGGATTTGGAGTTGCCACTAATCGTTTTTAGTAGGTCGATTAGAAACCTAAATAAAGTATCGGAAGAAATACTTTATTCCTGCGAACCAGAGATTATGAGTTCGGGGACTTGGTTACGTTAGATTACTCTAACGCCCTTTCGGTACCAATTTCATGAAAAATCATTTGGGAATGCAAGGTTTGGATCAGACTGACCTGAAGGGTAGAATCGTCATTTTTCAAGGATCAGGAAATGAAAAAGGGGTTAGACCAGTTGAGTGTGGTCATTCCTTATTTCCCACCATTTATAAGAATTTTTCAGAATTTTTGAAAACGATTTGCCCATAAGGGGCAAAATCGTCATTTTGAAAACATTACGAAGGAAATTCATCAAAAATAGGATTGATCACTCAGAATAACCCATTTCCTAACTTTTGAGATTTTTCAGAATTTTTCGAGGCAATTTACCCATAAGGGGTAAAATCGTCATTTTAGAAAGATCGTGGAGGCAAAATTGCCGAAAATAGGATTGGTCGGTTAAAACGACCCGTTTCCTAATTTTTTTGAAATTTTTCTGAATTTTTTTTATCACTCATTATTTTTTCATTTTTCATTTTTTCATCATTTTATTATTATTATTATTTTTTGAAGCAATAATCACATCTTATTATAGTTTCACATATACATAAAAAGAACTCATTTTGCTATGGCAAGTCAGTGAGCATTAAGTCCTAGATCATGTATTTCGGGGTAACTGCACTTCGGAGCATGCTAAGGTCAAGGCCAGACTTGAAGTTTTGCAGGGAAATCATAGGTATATGTATACTCAAATGAAGTTGCTGCAAGAGCTAAAAAACAAATCGAAGCTATTGAATCTTAGTATTTACTTGACTGTTTCAAGCATTTAATGGGAGAAGATCTTGGTTCTTTGAGCCTCAAAGACCTCCAAAATTCGGAGCAGCAACTTGGTTCTACCCTTACACATATAAGATCGAGAAAGGTACAGAGAAGCAAGATTCATTTGAAAACCAATGTTACTACTAACAGATCCTGGTCATTATTGATTACTCTCTAAACTTTACTAAACAGAATGCTCACGGATGGACCAATCTCGGTGCTTCAGAAAAAGGCATGCCTATCAAATTCGTTGGCACAGCAGAAGAATTTCCACATGATGCTTGGAACACGAATGGCTATTTTTTTTTTTTTATGTAGAGAGACACATATAATGACTATATTTAAAGTGGTTCAAGCACAAATAATAGAACTTTAATGGGTAAGAGATGTTGAACAATACCTGATCGCTGTTTCGCGATTGACTTGTTCATCGCACCAACGACAAATTTAAATCCCGCAATACTTTTTCCAAATGTCATTGCAGTGATTGAAGATGTGCTGACTATTTTCGTCCTCCATAGGATAGGGCATTGCAGCAGCAAAACAAACTGGCCGGGAAAGGACGAGCGGCTAATGACGACCGATAGGAACCAACGCGGACGCTGGAGATCGTCGATACTCTGGATTTCTCCTACTTTTCTCTCTCAATCTCAGGAGTGCTTCAAGGATTAAAGCTCAATGAAGACGGAACTCGATTTTACACCAGAACGAGCTGGGCTTCAGTTACGCAAGCACGATCTCATGGTTATTTTGTTGTTAGAATACGACTACGGAGGTCCTAGGGTGTCGGGATCGCCGGCCTTCAGTTGGTATCAGAGCCGCCGTAGCTCGGTTTTAGCACATACGGGTTCTGCCATGATTTCGTGATTTTTGGTATGGTAAAATTGAATTTTGATGGCATGTTTGCGTTCGTCTCGTCGAGACGAGCGTTTTGATGGGTCACGGGCCACCGGAGGACGCCGTACGCGCCCACACGCTCCGCCTGAAGTTTCGCCGCCGCGGCGCGTGGCTCCGTTGACCATTAGCTGGCGCGTTGACCGGTTAGTTGTTGACCGTTGGACGTTGACCGGCTGTTAGCGGTTGACCATTAGACGTTGACCGGTCAGTTGTTGACCGTTGGACGTTGACTGGCTGTTAGCGGTTGACCATAAGACGTTGACTGGTTAGTTGTTGACCGTTGGACGTTGACCGGTTAGTTGTTGACCGTTGGACGTTGACCGGCTGTTAGAGGTTGACCATTAGAAGTTGACCGGGGGTTAGCCGTTGACTGTTAGACGTTGACCGGTCGATTGACTATTGGTCCGATTGGGGTGATTTTTTCACCATTGTGCTCGTATGGAAATTCTCTACACTGTGGTATGCTCAAATTAATTTTTTGAGCCCTCTAAGGTCTTGGAAAATGCGAAAAACCCTTGCTCCAGAATGTAATTCAGGGGTATTTTCGTCATTTTCATTTTGTGAAATTTTTTTCCATACGATTTTTGGGAAAAATAAGGTTGGCTCATTTATGAAATACCACATGAGGATTGTGTAAAGCATTAATTGAGCAATGACACGTGTAGGACCCACACATACAAAAAACAATACTATTGGCAATGATTGTTTTAATGACAATTGCCCATGTCGTCAAGTTTAAAATCACACAGTATGGTAAATGTGAGCCATAAAGTTTATATCCCTAATGTGAGAGAGTTTCAAAGATTTAATTGGGTTGTGACCGCCGAAGTGGCACACTCAGTCAAATTGGAGAAATATCAGTCTTACATTGTGGTGGGATGTCTCCTGTTTTGATATATGGTTATACTCCCAAAGGAGATAATTGTATGTCAGATCATGGAGGGATACATGAACAACATATGATTGGGAGGTGACCAATTCTAGTGATTCATACACCCAAAGGTGGTGTTTCACGAAAAGTTGGAATATATTCTCATGGTCGTTGTCATGTAGAGAATTTACAATTACATGTCATGTATTCTGCCCTAAGGTGATTATATGATGATGCATGTAGTTCTCTGAAATGTGTACTTTTAAGGATTTAAAGTTACACTGTGCTTACATAATGCTAATGGTGAATATTGTTTAATTTTCAGTCGCCTTTTCTGTGAGTGGCAACTTCGTAATAGAGGTTCTGAATGGTTCGAATTTCAAGAAATTGAGGCAGGATTTTCTGTTTGCCATGGAAATAGCCGATGTTCATATTGCCCTTACTGAAGATAAACCTGCTGTTCCCGAGGAGACCAGTGAAGGGTCTGAGAAGGCGCATTTGGCTGCCTGGGAAAGGAGCAATAGGATCTGCTTACTGTCAATGAGAAGATCCATCCAGGAACATCTGCTGAGTGGCCTCCCAACTGACTGCACCGCAAAACAAATGATGGAAGCCCTGCAAGCTAGGTACCGAGTATCATCTAATGCTCAGGTTGGAACACTCATCCAGCAGCTGTTTAATATGAAGTATACGGGTGTGGGAGGTGTAAGAGATTACATCCTAAGAATGCTGGATTTGCACACAAAAATAAATGCCTTAGGTTCTGTAATCGCTGAAGATGTGCTAGTACACCAAGCCCTAAACACCCTTCCCTCTGAGTTTGGGATCCTTAAGACCAACTTCAACTCTCAGGATGAAAATTGGTCTATAAATGATTTGATCTCAAGAGCAGTTTCAGAGGAAGAAAAATTGAGGAAGGATACGGGAAACCTTGCCTTGGTTGCCTCCAGTTCCACCAATAGGAAAGGCAAATGTCTTAAATCTCATACTCATAAAGGTACTCATCCTACCACTGGTCCATCAGGAAAACTGGGTCCAAAGAAAACATCCTTTAAGAAGGGTAGTGACCGATGTTTCTTCTGCAAGAAATCGGGTCACATGAAGAAGGACTGTGCTAAATATAAGAACTGGCTATCTAAACGTGAGCAAACAGGTATTGATTCTTTGGCACTGGTTTGTGAACCCAATCTATCTGAAGCCCCATCCAGTTCTTGGTGGCTAGATAGTGGTGCGACTAATTATGTTGCATTTACCATACAGGGATTCATAAACCGGAGGAAGCCAAATCAGGATGAGTCAAAGCTCACAGTGGGAGATAATAATAAAGCTGCTGTTGAGTTCGTGGGAGATGTCATTTTAATTCTAGAGTCTGGTTTTAATTTGATGTTAAGAAACACTTTCTATGTACCTTCCTTCAGACGGAACTTAGTTTCTGTATCATGTTTGGACATGTGTGGTTACTCCTTTGAAATAAAGAACAATGTAGTTTCTATGTTCTATAATTCAAATCAGGTTGGGTACTGCAATATGTCCAATGGATTGTACAGATTGTGTTTAACTCCCAATGAAATATACGCAGCTTATACAGCCGAAAGAGTTGTCTCCAAAAGGCATTTACCTAAAGAGCAGTCTCACAAGTTGTGGCATAAACGTCTTGGTCACATTTCTAGGGAAAGAGTGAAAAAGCTTGTAAAAGCCGACATTTTACCTACTCTTAAAGATGACCTGGAAACTTGTATAGACTGTTGTAAAGGCAAGATGACCAAAATAAAGAAAAAGGGTGCAGTCCGAACTTCTGGCCTATTGGAGGTCATACATACAGATATAAGTGGACCCTATACTCCAACCTTGTGTAGAAATTATTATTTCATCACTTTTATTGATGATTATTCCCGATATGGTTATCTGTACTTGATTAAAGAAAAGTCTGAGTCTCTTGATAAATTCAAGATATTTCGGACTGAAGTCGAGAAACAGTTGGGGAAAGTCATCAAGGTTGTAAGGTCTGACCGTGGTGGTGAATATTATGGTAGACATGGCGATGCTTGACAGCTTAAAGGGCCATTTGCCAAATACTTAAAGGATTCTGGGATAGTAGCTCAGTTTACTATGCCTGGGAGCCCTAAGCAAAATGGTGTGGCCGAAAGGCGAAATCGCACCCTAATGGATATGATGAGGAGTATGATAAGTAGGACCAATCTACCTAAGTTCCTTTGGGGTGAAGCTTTGAAGACGACGCTATACATACTGAATCGAGTTCCCACTAAGGCTGCTCCACCGACTCCTTTTGAATTATGGACTGGACGGAAACCTAGCCTGAATCATCTGAAGGTCTGGGGTTGTCCTGCAGAGGTGAAGCTATATAATCCAGCTTTGAGTAAGTTGGATCCTAAGACCACAAGGTGTTATTTTGTATCATATCCAGATCATTCTAAGGGATACAGATTTTACAATCCTAATGGAGGCCAAAGGATTGTAGATTCACAGACAGCCAAGTTTCTGGAATTTGACATAGCCGAAAAAGGTACCTGTTCAGAGACTATTGAAAGTGACAGTACGGCGGGAAACACTGCTTCATCGTCTCTACCATCACAGACTGTTATGGAGCTTCCCATACCGAAGACTGTGCCTGTTGAGCTTCAGGATCCTATGGTTGATACCGTTCCTGATGAAGTAAATCAAGCCCCACAGCCACAGATTCAAGTTGAGGAAATTCCACTAAGGAGGTCTATTAGGCAAAGACGATCAGCGATTCCACCGGATTATATGGTCTACCTGGGTGAATAGGATTATGACATTGGCTGTGTAGTTGATCCAGTTACTTATAAGGATGCTATTAGCTGTGAACATTCAGACCTGTGGTTGGATGCTATGCAGGATGAGTTGCAGTCCATGAGGCATAATGGAGTTTGGGATCTCGTCAAGTTGCCTGCAGGTCATAGGGCGATCGGCTGCAAATGGGTCTACAAGACGAAGAAGGATTCCAAGGGAAAGGTAGAGAAGTTCAAAGCCAGACTGGTAGCCAAAGGTTTCACTCAAAGAGAGGGAGTAGATTATGAATTAACATTCTCTCCTGTCTCTTCTAAAGAATCTTTCAGAGTGATTATGGCTTTAGTAGCTCATTTTGATATGGAGTTACACCAGATGGACGTCAAGACTGCTTTTCTGAATGGGGATCTTGAAGAAGAAGTCTTTATGATTCAACCTGAAGGTTTTGAGGTTGATGATTTCAGTGACCTTGTATGCAGATTAAAGAAGTCGATCTATGGCCTTAAACAAGCATCCAGGCAGTGGTATTTCAAGTTTCATAGCGTCGTGACTTCATTTGGCTTCGTGGAAAATAAAGTGGATCAGTGTATATACTGTAAGGTCAGTGGGAGAGAGTACATTTTCCTTATTCTCTATGTGGATGACATTCTACTGGCGAGCAGTGACGTTGATCTGTTACATGAGACGAAGCGCATGCTGTCAGAGAATTTTGACATGAAGGATCTTGGTGAGGCGTCTTTTGTCCTTGGCATTGAGATCCATAGGGATCGTTCACGCCATATTTTGGGATTATCTCAGAGGGCATATATAGATCGTATTCTGGAGAGATTCAACATGCAAGATTGCAAGCCGGGAATAGTTCCTGTCTGTAAAGGTGATAAGTTGAATCTTTCGCAGTGTCCTCAGACTGAGATGGAGAAATGCCAAATGCAGAATGTACCTTATGCTAGTGCACTTGGGAGCATCATGTATGCTCAAGTTTGTACTAGGCCGGACGTCGCTTTTGCGACAGGACTTCTAGGCAGATACCAGTCGAATCCAGGACATGCTCATTGGATTGCTGCCAAGAAGGTCTTGAGGTACTTGAAGAGGACAAGGCACTACATCATGACATACAGGCGTGTTCAGAACCTGCAACTTATTGGATACTCGGATTCAGATTTTGCGGGGTGTCAGGACGACAAGAAGTCGACTACAGGCTACATATTCATGTTAGCGAGCGGTGCAGTATCTTAGAAAAGTGAGAAACAGAAATCTATATCCTCATCGACCATGCAAGCGGAGTTCATAGCGTGCTTTTCAGCAGCTACTCAGGCTATTTGGCTCCGGAACCTCATCAGGGAGTTGACCGTATTTGATTTTGTTGAAAGACCCATACAGTTATACTGTGACAACAGTTCTGCAGTGTTGTTTATTAACAACAACAGAAGTCTTAAGGGGTCTAAACATATGGAGGTCAAATTTCTGACTATTAAGGAGTCCGTACAGAAAGGCGACGTTGCAGTAGAGCATGTTTCTACAGATGATATGGTTGCAGACCCACTAACTAAAGGAGTTCGCCCATGTGTTTTTGAACGACATGTCATTAGTATGGGCTTAGTGGCATCATTGGATGCTGTGTTTTAGTGGGAGGCATATTTCAGTTTGCTCTAACAAAGTTTACATCTGTATTTTATTACATTTTGTAATATAAAATATATGTATTGAAGTGCCTGCAGCACTATTAATGTTAAATACATATTCTAGTAAATCTTGAGATATGTGTAAGTCTCGAGTATTGGCTATGGGCATTTGGATATTAGCCATGTTTATATGTCTTGTTACACATAAAGAAAAGTTAACTATAAAGCTGAGACATATGTAGGTTCATTGGAGCCATACAGATATTCTCTAGTGGTATGTCAGGTTTAGTGTCACATAAAGAAAGAGAATAGTGTCCGACAAAGTGGATAACACATAAAGTACATCTCTTTTGAGGTGTTATCCAATTGCCACACTACCATATTAAATCCATATCAGTAAAGTTAAGAACATTCGTAACCATGGATGGCTCTGTGTCTGCTGACGCAGTTACTGGCATGATCCGGTGTTTAAGACTTTATGGGATCGGATTGGCCATTAAGATTAATCCTTAAACCAATAGAAAGGCGCGCACTAAAGTACAGTTTCAATTAAGGCTCGCCCAAGTGGGAGAATGTTAGAGTTTTCCGTATGTGGGCTCGCCTTAATTGTAATTGTAATTGATCGTATGCGGTATTAATTTACCGTATACGGTATTGGTTTAATAAAGTAGGATTTAAGGATTCTTAATGGGCCGTATATAGGCCTGGCTAGTGTGGGCCGAATTCCGGCCCGGCCCGTGATGGAAGGGCCCAGCTGGAAGTTAATATAAGGCAAGGACCCCCCTTTAACCCTAACTAATGCCATTTCTCCTCTTCTTCTTCTCCATACGGCTTGTGGGAGAGAGAGCCACGAGGTTGAGGTCGTTCCATCGACGTCAGGCGACTCCGAGGGCATAAAGGGGAAGTTCCGAGCCCCTCTCGCCAAGATTCCAAGGCCCGTTCGTCGGTTTTCCGCGCCGCGCGAAGATGGATGCTAAATCAGGTACGCAAGCACGATCTCATGGTTATTTTGTTGTTAGAATACGACTACGGAGGTCCTAGGGTGTCGGGATCGCCGGCCTTCATACCGGCTCTACCAACGCGAGCGTGTACTTCGACACCAAGGTGGTCTTCAATGGCTCGCACGATCTTCTCAATTTGCTGTGTAAGTTCCCATGAAGGTGTCAGAACCAAAACCGTATCCGAGGGGTCGAGCGTAAAACGTCACGCGACGTTGACGTTTGGATAATTGTGAACAGCCAAAGGGCGCCCCCAGATTAAAAACACCAAGCGCGGAGAAACAGATGGTGATATCACTCGAGCTTTCGGGATCGGAGGTAAGAGCATTTGGATCAGAAAGAACAAAATACCAGGTTCGGACCGGGGCCGTCCAGCGAGATCCTAGGTCAATTTGGATCGATGAACTTCGAAGAAGAGGGTTGAGAGTGCCATATTTTGGAGCCGAATCAGTTCTAGAACTTGCTACTGCGACGTTGGAGTTCGAGAAGTTTCTCGCGATATTCCAGAAACTGGTATTGGGTGTCCAAGAATGGGAGTTATCAACTAACCCATAGCAGAATAGGCTGTTGAAGGAGGAGGAGGACGACCCAGTATGGTGATCTTGGAATTTCGTATTAGTGATCCCCCCCTTTTTTTGGTTCTATCCTCCTCAGTTAAGGCCTTCCAGCTAGGCCCCGTAATCCCTCCACCGCTTCTGTCTTTACTCAGTCTTCTCTTGCCCTCTTTTTTTTTTGTCGGCCATCACCCTGTCTTTTCAAATTCCACCGTTCCTTTTCTCTCTTTTGTGTTCTCCACTGAAGGTGCCCTCACCTTTCATTCCACCCTCTCCACGTGCTGATTGCTGAATGAGACCATACCAACCCTCTGGAATGTTTAGTCTTTTGATCCCACATGACCCTCACGTCTGAATAACTTGAATAAACGGAGAAGCAAGCAAAACAATGCCACCTCTATAACCTCGGGGCTCGAGTCATCAATAAACATATTAAAGTGCCCAGATGTGTTCTCTCTTTGACCACTAACATACGCCCAATTGACTTTGACTGGTTGTCCAAACAAATGCCTTCCATTGAGAGTCACAATAGCAAGTGCAGCGGATCTTCTATCAAAGTAGTTCACCAAACCATACGAGGACTTCCCTTTCCAGATTAGGCTGCATTCTTCAATAGCTCCAGCGCTTGAGAAAACTTCTTGAAGAAGAGGTTATGCGACCGCTGCGTCATATTATACCAGACAAGGGTTACATTCCTCGGTGATAAGATAAGTACCTTCTCCATCAATGCGGATACTTTCACCTTCAAGAATCATTTCGTGCAAAAACCTACAGAGTGTCTCCACTACTTCAAGAACAAATCGAAACCCAAGGAATGTAGATCAGCGCCAGAGTTGGAAAGGAAATCGAACAATTCAGCCGCCATTGTCGATTGTGTTGCTAGCTCGTCATGCTCAGCCACTTCACCTCGTGGTATGTCAGAACTCTATGAGGAGAAGACCTACCATCTGCGCTTGTTTTTTCTCGGAGCTCACTAAGAGTTCTTCTCATCTGGACATGCAATAACAGTAACTGCGTAGATGGCACATAGCTTATGGAAGTCAAGAGAACGATCTTTGAATGTGTCACGAGTGTCCTGTTCCCCAATTGCTGTCCCAAATGGAGACTGCACATCTCCTTAATTATCCCCAACAGCGAATTTGGACTCGTAAAGTTCGCCAAACGCATTTGTTCAAGATCCACTAGCCCTTTAATTGTGTCCTAAAGTTTAACTAATCCTGTATCGTCCAACATTAGCCTTGACAAAAGTCTTAGATTACCAATCGAGTCTGGCAAATAACAAACATTGTAGCACTGGATCAATTAAGATGAGTTCTCTCAGGGCACTTAGACAACCAATTTCCTGGGGCAACTCTCTAAGAAGCAGACAATATTTGATTTCCAAGAAAATCAACCGCTCTAGTTTACGGATTGACCGATCAATTTTGACCAAACTTGATGAATCTTTCAAAACCAATCTCTCCAAACTCATAAATTCAGGGAAGCAAGGTGTTTTGATAAAGGATTTAGATCCCGCGAGATTTAGAATTTTTAGTTTACTTGCCACCATGATTTCAACCCATTCGCTCCATTTATATCTCCGCTCTTAGCGTAAACAGCTACCATCGCGTTCCACATGGAGTTATTTGGTCTTAGCTCTCCTCTTCTCAAGAACGTCTTGCGAAACTGATCCTGTATGTTCAACTAGCAAGTCCTATGAACGCAACATCGCATCACAGGGAAACACTTCATATGATAGATTGAATTTGGAGAATCGAACGAAACAACAGAAAGTGCACCATCAGGCCATTGAAAAATCTAGACTATTGGAGGACAATGTCACGACTCTAGAAACGCGAAAATCGAAAATTACGGAGCCAAAAATGAATTTTCTACAATTTTTCAATTAGTCTGAAAATGAGACTAACAAAGTAATTCTCGATTTCAAATTAATTTTTGTAGATTTTCTTTGGAAAAAATGAAGAGAAAATTAAAAGAAAAATACTAACTGTTTTTCCATATTGTTGTGGCCTCAAATGCAATTTTATTTTCAAAAATCCTCCTAATTTCCGAAAAATATTTTTAAAAAAATCAAAAAATATGAAAAATTATTTTTTGTCAAAATTGGTTCCCTAGGCTTGGCCAAGGTCTCCAAGGTTGATTTTTTCAATTTTATGAATTTTTATGGATTTTATATTAATTTTAAAAGAGAAAAGGGAAATAAAAAATCAGCTGTCAACAACGTCATCCAAAAAAGCATTCTTTCTAGTGGTAATCGGTGAAACAAAATTAGTGTCAGAAATTTCCTAAAAACCCAAATTATTTTTCCTTCATTATCAATTTTGGAAAATGGAAAACATGACGGATTGATCTGAAAATTTTACATATGATAGATCAAGATCTTTCAAACATCTTTCATTCAATGGTCGGGATCCAAAAATGGTCAGAAGGAAATCGAAAAATTTGTACGAAATAGCAAGGTACATCTGAAAAACAACAGTACAGAATGCAAACTAAAACATGACTCTAACTAGCCCAAGCTATGAACTTTTAGGGGATAACATGACTCTTGAGCTTCTTGTATTTACCATCGATCTTTTTGATCTTTTCTTTAGCCTCATCAACCTTACGCTTGAGACGATTGATCTCCGCTTGTTTCGTGTCATGGACGAATGTCCGAGGTATTACTGGAAGCCATTCTTTTGGAATGACATGCTCCCGTATATATCTCACAGAGGCATAATATGTCTTGATGTTTCTTATGAGGACCCCCTTGGATAAGATTAGCTTTGCTAGCTAGCATCGCTCTCACATGGCATGAGTAAGAGAAACATGCTCTTTAAACCTCTGGCTACCCATAATAAAGTCGATACGAACTTCGTTGTCCTTCGAGCTTGGAGGGATTGATTGTATCACCCCATATTGTCGGACTACTCTTACCGGATAATACTAAGTAATGTTGGAGATACTCAAGAGAGGCACGGGTGCCCCATCTCGACCTGCTAATTTAGCTTTCTCAACTTTGAACCTAGGAGCTTTCCATAGGAAAGTCACAGGACTTAGGTTCGTTAACAAAACTATCCATTGGGAGTAATGGTATTAAAGAACCCGGTCTTGTTCATGCTTGAAACTCAAAAGTAGAAGTTCATACTTGGTAATTTTTGAAATTTCAAGAAGGCTCTCAAATTTGGAAAAATAAGAAAGAAACGAAACTTGGAGAATCTTCGATGAAACACGAAATGTCTTATCATGGTTGCTTTTAAGTTTTGAAAGAGAGATGAATGTTTCTACCAAAATGGGGTTGACACAATTTTTCCCATTGTTAACTTGTTGGGCAAGAGACGGGACCAAAGGGTTGATTGCATTTGTTTTGTGTGAAAAAATCAATGAGTCAAAGAATAATAGTATGAAAATTTTGCTTGGTCATACTCAAAGGTAGTCTTTGCAAAACATAAGTCTAAAACAGGATGGGACAACTCCCTCGATTTGCCTTTAAAACCTTGGTCACTTCATTTCGATTAACATTTAGATATTCAGATAAAATCAAAACTGGGTCTTCCCCAATTGGTGGATAACCAAACCTGAGTCAAGTGACTTTCCAAGAAGAACGTTAAACTCTTCTAAAGTTGGAGTTAGCTCATGCTTACCTATTATGAATGCTATAGTCCTCTGGCTCAAAAATAACTCAACGCATGGATGAGACCGAACCGAAGTCAAATATCAATCAAAGGGAGCATACAGCCAATGCGGAATCTAACAATCTCTTGGCTATCCTCATGCAATTCACTCCATCATTCCTTCAATTGGTCCTTAGTTGGAGTGATGACTCGAACTTCCCCCATAAATATATAGCTCGAGACTCTAAAGACACACCTAAATAGTTATGGACCAACTCAAAAACGTAAGTAAGCAAAAGAGATAAAGGATTGAGAAACTACCGCCTTTACACGATCGAAAGTAGCAATCATAGAGACATGTGTCACGGGCCGATCGAATTCACCGATCGATCGCTCGTGCGGCCTTAGGAAAACCTTCCCAAGTCAGCCTTTCCCTTGCTCACCTCACTCGCCTCACAACTCTAGAGAGAGAAATTAGAGAGAGAAGCTCTGGATTTCTATTTCTCGTGAGAATGAGATGATACAAATGAGGGGAGGAGAACCCCTTATATACAAGTTCTCGTGCAATGATATCCGTAGATCTCCCCTTGATCTAACGGTGGAGATCGCATCTCCCTAACTACCACCTACCCGTATTTAATACAACAATGCACAATTACAAGTTTACCCGCCCCTAGGATCCTTCTAGAATTCCCCAGGAGATTCCTTCGCAAGACTCGGTCCTTTCTTCGCTCAGAAAACCTCCTCAGATTTGGCTCTTCGTCCGGACCGTGTCATTCTCCCCCACCTATTCTGGCGACGCCCTCGTCGCACTCTCAGCGATGTACGCCTCGACCTGCTTCTGGAACTGCCATAGTGACTCGGCAAGTTCCCACGTTGCTTCACTCTCGGGGAGTCCCTTCCATCGGATCAAATACTCCTTCTTCGGCGCGCAATATCTCTTCCGCACGACCCGGTCCGCCAGGATACTGTCGACGTCTCGGTCATAGGAAGTCTTTGCCCCAATAGGCGCCCGTTGTGATTTCCCTCGATCCGGATCCCCTTCATCAAAATGAAACGGCTTAAGCATACTTACATGGAACACCGGATGAATCTTCAGCTTAGCCGGGAGCTCCAATTTGTAAGCAGCATTGCCAATTCGTTGCGTGATGCGGAATGGCCCCTCGTATCGTCGGAGTAGCGCCTTATGAACGCCCTTGTATCGCAGCGGCAGCTTGCATAACACTTGATCTCCGACTTGATATTCCACATGTCTTCGCTTCTGGTCTGCCCATTTCTTCGTCCTCTTTGACGCCTTGTGAAGACATGTGCGAGCAAGATCGGCTTGCTCGTGCCATTCCTCGGCAACCTTGTGGGCGGCCGGGCTACTCCCCTTGTGGCCCGACGCAATCGCGCTCGGCGTGAGCGGTTGTTGCCCTGTCACTATCTCGAACGGACTCCTCCCGGTCGATTCACTATGCTGTAGGTTGTAGGAGAATTGGGCTACATCGATCAGCTTCGCCCAATCTCGTTGCGTTGCGCTCACGTAGTGCCTCAGATATACTTCCAACAAGGCATTCACCCGCTCAGTTTGGCCGTCCGTCTGGGGATGAAGACTCGTTGAGAAGTTTAGGTCCGTCCCGAGTAGCTTGAATAGCTCGGTCCAAAATCTCCCCGTGAACCGAGGGTCGCGATCGCTCACGATCGTTCGTGGTACGCCCCAATGCTTCACCACGTGCTTTAAAAATAACTTGGCCGCTTCCTCGGCTGGGCAGTCGTCGGTGGCTAGTACGAACGTCGCGTACTTGGAAAATCGATCCACCACGACCATCAGCGTCCGACACCCTTCGGACTTGGGCAATCCCACGATGAAGTCCATAGAGACGCTCTCCCATGGACGTTCTGGAACAGGCAGCGGTTCCAGCAAACCGGCAGGCGACCTCTGCTCCAGCTTGTCTTGTTGGCATACCAGGCAAGTTCGAACATAGGCCTCCACGTCGTCTCGCAAGTGCGGCCAGAAATAGTGCTCCTCCACCAGCGCCAGCGTGCGGTGGACACCCGGATGGCCAGCCCACTTCGAGTCATGACAATCGCGAAGGACTTCCCTCCTTAGATTCCCGTAGAGCGGGACATATAGCCGTCGCCCCTTTGCATAGAGAAGGTCGTCCTCGCACCAGAACCGTCGAGTCTTGCCCTCCTTTGCATAGTGCAGGAGTGCTTGCGCCGCTCGATCATGCTTCAAGCCCTCCTTAATCCTTCCCACCAGCGAGCAGTCTGGCCGACTCATGGACGCCAGCTCTGCTCTTCGACTAAGTGCATCCGCTACAGCATTCGCTTTCCCCGGCTTGTACTCGAGCACGTAGTCGAACTCCGCTAAGAAATCTTGCCAGCGAGCTTGCTTCGGGCTCAACTTCTTCTGAGTCTGGAAGTAGCTCGTCGCCACGTTGTCCGTCCTCATGACGAACTTCGACCCCAGCAAGTAGTGACGCCAAGTGCGTAGGCAATGCACAATGGCCGTCATTTCCTTCTCCTGAACGGTGTACCGCCTCTCGGTCTCGTTCAGCTTTCGTGACTCGTAAGCCACGGGATGCCCATCCTGCATTATAACACCTCCAATTGCAAAATCAGAAGCGTCAGTCTCTACCTCATACGGCTTCGAACAATCAGGCAGCGCCAAAGCCGGCTCCTCTATCATAGCCTTCTTGAGTCTCTCGAACGCCCCTTGACAGCGCTCCGTCCACTCCCACGGCTTCTCCTTCTTCAGCATATCCGTGAGCGGAGCGGTAATGCTCGAATAGCCTTTAACAAATCGTCGATAATAGTTAGTAAGGCCTAGAAAGGACCGAAGTTCGGTTACCTTCGTCGGCGGTTCCCAACCTACGATCGACTCAATCTTGGCCGGATCCATACGGACTCGTCCACCTCCCACGACGTGCCCCAAGAAAGGCACTTCCTGCTGAGCAAAGGCGCACTTCTCGCGCTTCACGTACAGCTCGTGGTCCCTCAACTTGGAACACCTGCTTGATGTGCTTGATATGCTCCTCGAGCGTTCTGCTGTAGATGACTATGTCGTCCAGGTACACAACCACAAATTGATCGAGGAAGGGTTGTAATACCTTGTTCATCAGCGTGCAGAACGTTGCCGGTGCATTCGTCAAACCGAAGGGCATGACCAAGAACTCATACGAGCCATACCTCGTGACACAGGCAGTCTTCGGCTCATCGCCCTCCGCGATCCGCACTTGATAGTAGCCCGATCGAAGATCCAGCTTGGTGAACCATCTCGCTCCGCCAAGTTGATCAAATAGATCCGCGATAAGAGGGATCGGGTACTTGTTCTTCACCGTCAGCTTGTTCAGCGCCCGGTAGTCGATACACATGCGCAGCGATCCATCATGCTTCTTCTGAAATAGGACCGGCGCACCGAACGGAGCCTTCGATGGACGGATAAACCTGGAATCAAGCAATCCCTTCAGTTGCTTCCTCAATTCTTCAAGTTCTTGAGGCGCCATTCTGTACGGTGCCATAGCAGGCGGTCGAGCATCTGATACGAGCTCGATCCGATGATCCACCTCCCTCACAGGCGGCAACTTCTTCGGCAGCTCTGGAGGCATCACGTCCTTGAACGCTTCAAGAACCTGGGTCACCTCCTTCGGGACATCGTCCATCCCACCCTTGGGATCCACCTCCTTTAGCACGGCAAGGAAAGTCTCCTCGCCCTTCCTAGTCCCCTTGGACAGTTGCATGGCCGAGAGCATCTTATGGTTGCCTCCCGACTTCCTCTGAATTGGAACCACGCACTGGTTCCGTTCATCCAGCACACAAATGCAATCCACGAACGGGAGTAGTATTGCTTCGATCCTGTCAATGAACCCCAATCCCATGACAATATCATAGTCGTCTAAAGGGATTACCTCGAGATCCTCCTTGCTCGTCCACTGACCGATATGGATCTCCACGCCTCGTGCTACCCCGCTCATGGGCACTTGCTTCGAATTGACGGTCTTCAGCCATCCCGTCCTCTTCTCAACCTTAAGGTCGAGCTTCTTCGCAGCTTCCTCGGAGATGAATAGATCGGATGCCCCCGTATGCACCAACGCATTCATCGTGGTGTCGCCGATCTTCATTTCCACGAACATCATCCCCTTGGACTTCGCCGCTTTCTTGGACTTGATCGAGCTAAGGACTCGCAAGGATCCGAGTCGCGTCTCGTCCTTCTCGGCTTGCTTCTTCTCCTCTTCCTTAGCTTTAATCACCGATGCGATCTGCCCCTTGGCTGAGCAATCGCGTGCAAAGTGCGGTCCGTCGCACAAGAAGCACTTGACCTGGAAACGCTTCTTCTCGGGCTTTCCGCTGCTTCCACTGCTTGAAGCTTCGGTCCTCGCCTTAGGTGGAGCAGTTGGTGGCTTGGTGTTGCTTGGGCGATAGGATCTCCCACGATCTCCCCCACCAATGCTCTTCTCCTTCGGGTGGAAGTCTGGCTTGCTTGCAGGAGTCGGCTTGTATTCCACCATCGATTCGGCCGCAGCCATGGCCGACGTAAGATCCATTGCACCGCAGCGCTTGATCTCCTGCTTCACATAGGGTTTGAGACCACCAAGAAATTGGTAATAGGCCTCGGTGTCGCTCATCGTGGAGATTTGAAGCAGCAGCTCCGAGAACTTCCTCACATAGTCCCGGACGCTTCCCCTTTGTTCCAGGCGTCGGAGTTCCTCCCGGGCTTCCTCCTCCGCGTACGCTGGGTAGAACTGCTTGCGAAACTCCGCAACGAACATCTCCCAAGAAGTGATTGGTCCACCACTTCGCTCGTCACACCTACGACGCCACCATAATAGTGCGTTTTCGGTAAGATACATGGCAGCAGTACTAACCTTCAGGGCATCATCAGCAATCCCCGTCGCGTTGAAGTACTGGTTCACGTGCCATAGGAAGTTGTCCACATCCTTGGCCACCCTTGAGCCTTTGAACTCCTTAGGCTTCGGAGCGTCCACTCGTGGAGCAGGTTGCACGGTGATCACCCCGTTCACGCGTGCAGCATCAACTTCAGCAACCTTGACCTTGAGCACGTCCAGCTCCCCGCGCATAGCCTCGACCAAGGCTCGCAAGTCATCGTTCTCTGATCGGAGTTCTTCAGCAATGCACGCCAAGGTCCCTAGCATCTCGCCTCGGAGCTCCCCCATGCCGGATTTCAGCTCTTGCACCTCAGCCTCGAGCATTCCCTTCCCGGACATGTCTCCATCAGCGTTCTCGGCTAGATCCCCGACTGCGCCTTGGACTTCCGCGAGTGCGACCTCCATCTTCGACACCCGGGTCTCCAAGAGCCCCATCGCATCCCTCGAACTCGATCGAGCACGACCCTTCTGCGCCTTGCTGGCCTTCTCAGCATCACGACCACGCTCATCGGCGGCCTTCTTCCCCTGGGCAGCAGCTGGCTCGGACGCTGGATCCATCACACCCCTCGATGAATCTTGGCTACGCACCGGACGTTGGCTCTGATACCACTTGTCACGGGCCGATCGAATTCACCGATCGATTGCTCGTGCGGCCTTAGGAAAACCTTCCCAAGTCAGCCTTTCCCTTGCTCACCTCACTCGCCTCACAACTCTAGAGAGAGAAACTAGAGAGAGAAGCTCTGGATTTCTATTTCTCATGAGAATGAGATGATACAAATGAGGGGAGGAGAACCCCTTATATACAAGTTCTCGTGCGATGATATCCGTAGATCTCCCCTTGATCTAACGGTGGAGATCGCATCTTCCTAACTACCACCTACCCGTATTTAATACAACAATGCACAATTACAAGTTTACCCGCCCCTAGGATCCTTCTAGAATTCCCCAGGAGATTCCTTCGCAAGACTCGGTCCTTTCTTCGCTCAGAAAACCTCCTCAGATTTGGCTCTTCGTCCGGACCATGTCACATGCATATGAGATGCTTCGTGAGGATCGATTTCTATCTAGTATGGCTTAACAAAGGTGGAGCCCCAAAGATATCCGGACTAAACCACGTCAATTTGTGATTGAGTCAAGTATCCCCGTAAACATCCGGCTTAGCCAAGTAATGACTCGCATCATAATGATCAATAATGGGGGTGGTAACTCTTGGCACAATTTGAAAAGTTCGGGATTTGAGGAGGGCGACTCGGGCCAAATGGTCATGGCCAAAGTGACTCCAATCAAGTACCATCCTAAGCCTAGCCATTCGGGTTCAATGATGGGTAGTATGTGCTATGTGTATATGCAAAAGTGGTAAAGAGCATGCACATGAGTTTATATTCAATCAACGCTTCAATATAACCTAAGACATTCGTTCCAAGCTCCGATCTACAAAATAAATGGTTAACAATCAATTCATCCTCTTATAACTCCCCTTCTGTAAAACCATTTAACATCTAAAGATTAGAATCCAACCAATTGTCAAACCAAATGAATTTTCATGAAATTTTTCTGGCTTAAGTCCTCTTTAAATTTTTTTTTGCAAAAAATTTATTTTTATGTCATCAGCGGAGTCACTAAGCTGTTGCGACCCAAAAAAAATCAAACTGTCCAAATTTTAGGTTAATGAAGTACCAAGTTAATTAATTAGATTAATTAACATAGCTCGAACTCTCCCAAGTCCTACCGAATCGTGACTTATGGTTCAAGTGATCATTAGACAAAAGATTTTAATTTTTGGAGTCGCTACTAATCATTTTGGGTAGGTTGATTAGACACTTAAATAAAGTATTGAGAGGAATATTTTACTCCTATGAATTAGAGATCAATGGGTTTGGGGACTTGGTTACATTATTTTTTTCAATTAATGCCCTTTCAATACCAATTTCATGAAAAATGTTCAATTTGATGCTTATGATGAATTTTCACTTAAAATTTAAAGGTGCAATTATTTATTTATTTATTTTTCTTTATATGACAATGCGAAGAGCTAAACTATATGCAATGCATGCCGTGAATGATTTTTTTTAAAAAACATGAAATTTCATTTTTTGAGATGTAATCTAAAAAAAATGTGGTTCAACATAAATATTTACAAGATAGATCATGTGTGCAATTATCTACATGATATGAATTTTTGAAAGATGTAATATGTAAGCATGACACTGGAATAATATATCCAACAAGATTTAATTGGGATTCAAATCAATCAATTTAGGTAACAAATTTTTTTTTTGATATTCTAAAGATTAGAATCGTTACCTAATTTGGCAGATTTAACTATCAAATTCAAACCTTGGATGCAGTTTTGTGTTGATGAAGGAGGAATTGACGAGAGTAGCACCGAGCTTTCAAACTTTCACTCTCCAAAACCCTCCTACAAAAATATACTCTCCTTTGGTTCTCTTTGGATCTTCTTCATGATCCTTTCTTCAAAGCATTCTTTTCTCCTCCTTTTTATAGCCTTTTCTTCTATCTCCCTTTCTCCATCTCTATCCATCTTCCTTTCTTCATCTCCATCTCCTTTTCTCCACCTCCATCTTCCTTTCTCTATCAACTCTTCTTCATTTTCCCTTCTTCATCAACTCTTTTCCATCTTCACCTTCCTTTCTCCATCTTCTTTTCTTTTCTCCATCAACTTTTCTTTTTAGTTATTTGCAAAATAGTCCTTCAAGTTTTACATATTTGTATTCTAATCCTTGAAATCTTAAGTATTTGCAATTCAGTTCTTGAAAAAATATTTCTTTAAATCCAAGCCTTCATAAAATTTTCAACGTATACTTAGCCCAATCGCCCGTCAATTTAAGCTCATATTCTTCTCCATAACCATAATGAGATGCATGAATAAATATGAAAAATAATTTAATTATTTTTGGCACGAACTAAAATTAGTTTTATTTTTTTTTATGAAAAATGATTAAAAAGATTAGTCAAAATTTAGGAATCAACAGTTGAATATTAGAAAGAATGGGAACAACGTTATGTATAACCTAGCAAAGAAGAAAATGAAAGAAGGAAAAAACTATCTTATAAAATGCAAAGTCCTCATAAGATTGTCTCTTGAAATGCAATATATATGTATATATATGACCAAAATAGAGCCATTGTGAAACCGTTATAAAGCCATCATAAAAAAATAGAGAGTTTATGAAGAAATAAATCAGCATTTACATGGTCATTATAAAGTCATTAGCAAAACCATTACATGACCATTGCAAAATTATTATAGAGCAGTTATATATTAATGAAGGACAAAGAACATTGCTTCTGAGACTCTCCTCAGAGTCTAAGCTCGTTAGCTTTTGAGATCGCCAACATCTAAGCTCACCATCGTCTGAGCTCACTAACATTTGAGCTTGCCAAGATCTGAGTTCACCATCATCTGAGCTTGCCAATATCTGAGCTCGTTATACGACCATTAGAAAACCGACTATTAGAAATAATGATGGCTAATTATTGCAGTCATAATTCTATCAAAACCATTATAAAAGAATATTTCAAAACTGATGAAATAGCCAACAAAAACATAATATTTTATCCTCTTATAATCTAGTAGAGAAAGGAGAAAAAGATATTTACCTTAGCGTTTCGAGAACTACTCAAGTTCCTGGGAAAGGGAAAATGCTTCCCAAACTCACATTTGAAAATGAGACTGACTAGTTAAGAAACTTCTCAGCATATGTTCCTTTAGAAATGAAACCACCACCTTATTTTTCTAGGCCTTGTGATTGCCAAGAGGAAATTGCCATTGCAAAGAATGAAATTTTCAATGGCAAAACCTAAATACTATACGGTTAAATTGCACATCGTGGCGCTGGCCAAGTGGCCTCCATCATCATGTACGACCTTCTGTTTCCTGAAGGCATCATCTCCGAACAAACAAAACCATAATACGCTTTCTGATATATCAATGAGGAAAACAGTTGCGGGGCCAAGCGGACAAGAAACAGCAGTCGTAAGCCACTCCTCGAGCACGTGGAAGTCGAACCTTTTCCATAGAGGATGGATTCCAAAGGCAACATTCCTCGGACTCGCAATCCTCCGACACCATCCATTGCAGAGAAGAAGGACAGGTCCGTTGATTGAGCATGTCTGGAATTATCCTGATGTCATAGCGGCTTCTAATATGTTACAGAAAGTTTGTCTGTGACCTGCAGATCCATGGAGGATCAGAAGCCAAGGACAACCATGAAAATCATTAGCCGGCGGTTGAGAATGGCAATTCTGCTTTTGTCCCCCAATTTTCATCCTTTCTTCTGCAAAAGCAACAATGTCAGTTCAATTCAGCACCCAAGTTTAACTACAATATGCAAATACTAGAATTTAGGTTTCGCATTTATGCAAGTTTGTCAATATTTCATTTGAAAATGTTCCTTAATCCCCATATATCACTCAATCACGATATGTGTGTGATGGTGCATCAGCTTCTCAAGAGAAAAACTGAAATTTGTCAAATTTAATTCCTAAAATCCAGACCATGTAGCTAGGAGACATTTTCGATCGCAAAAATCTTCAAACTTTAGATGGTAATAAACAAATCCCAATGCTTATAGTTTTGAAGATTTAAGCAAAATGAAGAACCTTAACCTTCAAACTGATCAAAATCTTATTCTATATGTATGGCATGCATGAAAATTTCTATATTATATGCTATGAAGTGAAACATGCATTGGTTTTAAACGATAGCAATGTGAGGTACTGACAAAATTACTCCTAAATGACATGTGACTCATTAAATGACGCAATATGCAGTCTGAACTTTATAAAGTTAATTATAATAATTAATGCATTATGAGACTCTTTAATTCAATTTTTTGTTCTTTTTCTCCTTTAAATAATAAAAGACAAATGACCCTCAAAATCTACAAATTAAATCAATAACGCATTAATAATTTCCATTGAATTATTATATGATTCATTACAAAATCAGGCAGTATTAATTCTTTTTTCACATTTTCGAACTATATACAATGCAGATGATGTCTGTAATGTCATAAATAAAAGAAACATTTTATATGACATGATTACTAAAGATTAATTTCAATTGCCGTGAATTGCATGTTATGCACTAAGTAACTTTAAAACTGCATGCAATCTATGTGATGCTAATGACATTTTTTGTACGGTTTTTGTTTAATGAGAAATATGGACTATACTAAATCTATATTTAAAAAATGGCATGCATTACCCTGATTTTGAAAGCCCTAAAATATGAATTGTGAATGAGTTCTAAACTTTAAACATGACATACACGCGTCATTAGATTTCACGTGACATCAAAACATACAATCTTACTAAAATGAATTGTTGCTATAATTTGAAGATATTATTTTGATGCATAACTATTTATTTGAAAATAACCACGCACAGAAACGCATTTACCATAAAAGTCCAGCGGCCAATATTCCTCGACTAATGTAACAAGATATTCAGGACATAATTAAACAACCTAGGGTTTTACTGCTGAACAACATGCCTTTAAAAAACTATATACCTCACAAATCTACTTTATAAAGTTAAACCAAACTTTGACTTACCCAAGGATACCAAAGGAATTAACGCAAAGCAAGGGCAGTGAAGCTTGATGTTGATGATTTGCAAGATGGCCGACAGGGACACCGTTGGACTAGAAGTAAGACCGCGGCTACAGGATGCGAATGGCGTCGAGGTTGTCATCGGTTGCTTGCTCGCTCAAAAGAGTTGGATGAAACCCCACAATAAATAGCGAAAATGACTCATGATGATTCTTGATATTTGTTTTCATATTTCAATATACAATATGTTATATAAGAGAATCAATACAAATTAGTCTTCGGTTAATTTGAAAGGTATGATGAAATTTCACAGAATAACTACGTAATTATTTGACTTAAATAACAAAAATTAGGAAGAGCAAATGTTCTCAAGAACAGAAATTATGTGCAATTACCAAACGCTTTCAAGAAATGGAAATTTTATGCAATCACCAAACGCATTTTGATTCTCTAAAACTCATCCAGGAATAAAATTAGAAAAATTCATTTTAATCAGAATTACTTTTTTGAATCAAAATGGTTGCCATACAAGGCCTAAGTGTTCACGATGGTTATTTTTTGTCTTTTTTTTTTCAAAATTTTCTAAAACTAGACTAAGTCTAAAGTACATAAACCTAGACAAATCACGATCAAGAAAATCAAGTGCACAATCAAGGTATCATGGCATTGATGAATCACATCATAAAACCCTAACAAAGCCCTAAGGGCTTAGAAATATGTGATTTGGGTTTAATTTTAAAGATGTATATGATTTTTCTAAAAAAAAAAGATCAAAATCTATGAAATTTAGAGAATTTAGGCCCAAATTTACGAAAATGATATCAAATATCCTAATTTAAGAGTCTTCTATTTTTATGTAATTTTTTAAATTTTTTGACTTTTTAGAAATTTTCCATTTTTTTAGATTTTTTATTTTATTTTTATTATTTCATATATTTTTTATTTAAAAATGAGATCGCGTTCTGTTTTAGATTGAGGGAAAAGTGAAGAGAGAACTGAAAGGAAAAAGTGAGAGATGTGGGACATCATTCTATTTTGTGATTCTCAAAAGTAATTCTTTTTTCCAAAACCAACTTTTTTTCTTATTTTTGCTCCAAAAATATTTTTGGGAATAGAATCAAAATTAGAATCATTTACGTCATCAAATAGGATTGTCATCTTTTTCTTTTTTACACTGGGAAATAGAATCAAAGAACCAAAATGGTTGCTATACATGTTTAGTAATGATTCTAATTCTCTAATTTTGTTTTTTGGAACATAAAAATATGAGAAACATATATGGTAATATAAATGATTCTGATTCTCAAATTTTCTAATTATATTCTCAAGAACAGGTTTAAAGCAGAAATAAGAATCATTAAAAAAAAAAGTTGATTCGTTGTTTCATAATCACTTTTGAGAAACAAACCAACAAAGTGAGAAGGCTCTCACCTTGTTCCCGCCATGAAAAAGGGAAATAAAAATGCTTTCGTAAAAAACATTTTAAAAATAAATTTTTATGAAAAATAAAAATTGAAAAATTAAAACAATCACTATATGCATGAAAGAGTTTTAGAAATATAATTTTTTAACAAATTATAGAAAAAATATTTTATGATTTGGTTAAATATAAAAGTGTGTTTGTCACACAAGTTGAGTTAGATATGGGTGGGGTCGGGTATGAATCCTTAAATTTGTACTATGTGAAAATGGTGGGTTAAATGAGTCAATAAGAAGATTTGGAATAATCAGAAATAGAAAATTCTATTTAGTTTTTTCATATCTTGATTTTTATTGAACTTATAAAAATATATAAGAGTCGGTGAATTGATATTCCTACTCTTAGCCTTAAGTAAGATCTATTCATAGTTGGTCATTACTCCCACAGCATAACTTCTCGCTTTCCATGAATGTGTCTCCCCTCGGGCCATATTTTCGACCCGACACGCCATTTGACACCTCTAGTTCCATGTCAATTTGAGGCAAAGATATAAGTGCAAATTGCCTATTTAGCTTTTTGTTCTTTTTTAAGAATCTTGCATATGTCTTCATGCTCTAGGAAATAAATAAACTAAATAAGGATCACCCAGTGGCCAACAAGGGCCCGACGGCTCTCGATTGAGAAAATCACAAAGGTTAAAAAAAGATTAAAAAAATAAAATGCTAAAATTTAATAAAAGATTAAAGAGGTTTATGGCTCTTTGTTCTACTCCAACTATGCAAATAGTAAACCATCCCGGCAAACCATCTTCGTAAAAAAAGAATGTAAAGTCTCCAAAAAAAGATAAAATATAGAAGATGCAGTTTCCCTGTATATAATGATTTTGTAGGGATGTGCAGCAGGACTAGGTTTACAAAGAACTTGGATTGGATCACCCGAAAAATAAGTCCGAGAATCAGTTCCTATTCAAACTGGTCCAAAAACCGATTGGAAGCGAGCCAATTCTCGGTTCCAAGTACTTAGGGTGGGTTTGGTTCAGCATTTCAAATGGGCTTCGGTGAAATGCAAATGTCCTTAGCCTAAAGGGCTTTGGAAAAATGCTAATTGAGTTTGGAAAAAAATGATTTTAAAACGGGCTTTGGATTACATATTATTTGCTAAAAATAACTTTGCAAATGGGTTTTGGTAATTTTTACCATTGTGGGGGTTAATTTTGAGAAAAAAAAATTTATTTTAGCATTCGGCCAAATGCTGAAAGCCCAATGCTAGTCCAACTAGCATTGGGCTTTCAGCATTCCCAAAGCCAGCATTTGGCCAAATGCTGGCCTAAAGCTGAACCAAACGGTCTAGCATTTTCTCAAAGGGCTTTGAGGACTGAAAGCCCCTTGGGAATGCTGAACCAAACCCACCCTTAGTAACCTAGCCGGTTTTGAAATTGATTTATAGCAACTGTTACAAAAAAATCCTAGTCTAACTCACCTTACATCTTTTGTTTTTCGTGGATTGTAATTTCTATTGTTCATATCAAGGATTGTTGCTTTTGGTAAATAGTGAATTCTATTATTTATCTTTCACTTGGAATGGTGTCATTGCTACTCATATTATTTTTGTAGGAAAAAATGAAACAAAAAAAAAAGATAGGTCCTCCGGTAGATTTAAAACCGAACCGAAAAATAGGGTAGGTTCCAGAACAGGTTTCAAGATAAATAAGGTAGGATTTAGGTTCCAAAAATTTGAAATTGACTATAATAGGGTTGGTTTCAGGGTCTAGGTCCGGGACTACACACCTAGCGAATTTTTAAAAGTTGAATCAACGTAAATGAATCGCAAAATCATAGCCAATTGAATAGCCCAAACACGCCAAAGGCCGCCTGGGCTTTCTACCGTTTCATATAAATCACTACCCCTTTCCACATCTTCAGTGTTTCTCATGGAAAGCGTGCTCGATGGCTCCGTAGAATGACGCAACTATTCCGACTGGTGGACCAGTGCGGCCACCTCGAGGTCTTCTTCTGGCAAGATAGGTCGTGTCAACCAGAGGAAATTGTTGGAGATACTAACAGAAGTTTATGATCTTCTTGATTGGAGATTTGATCTTGTTTGATTGGATCGTCCCTTCTTTTTAGGAATGTACAAATTCTGTATATTTTCCTTCCTTTATTTCTTACAGTCTTTTCTACTTAAACCTCCTTGTACTCCATTTACAGACAATGAATACAAAAATATCACAATCCCTTTCACGGTTACATCTTTATTCCATTTCCTTTCAGAAATGCCATGGAGACCAGCAAAGATGACCAAAAGAGAGGAGCACTGAACCAGGGGAGCTCACCCGGGTCAAGAGAAAGATAACAACAATGAAGATTGGAGCAGCTAGATCCTTGTCGACTCTTTCAGAAATCTACCGGCGCGCATAAGGGATCGTTTTCTTGAGGAATAAATCAAATACATATTGTCTATCCAGGAGAGTTTAGACGGTCAACTCTTTCTCACAATTTGACACACGAGAGAAACTTTCGTTGAAGCAACGAAATGCCAATGATTTTCTAGTCAGGTCAATAGCTTTCATATGCCCTGCAGTTTCACATCATAATCCACTCCATAGTGGTTCGCCGATGGGCGATGGGACAAGGAAGCGACATTGAAATGCTCTGATCTTCTAGATCATACAGGTAAAGTCTTCTATCACCTGACATTGCATAGTAGATGCAGTTCCTTTTAAATTTGCCTCCGCAATCCTCCGAAAGGCAATTACTATCGGAAATGAAAATGGTCCACGGGCCGATGTTGCTCAACTTCTCCCACCTGTGGTTGTCGAAGTTCATCCGAAGAACAAGAAACCCAGTGAGATTTGAGAAAGCTATTCCGCCGCCGGTTTTCGTCGTGCGAACCAGTAGTAGCTCATCCCCAGTCGGGACGAGAAAATGACGACATGCGTGACTCCATGTCGGCAATAGATGGGAAAAATCCGGGCTCGAAAACTGCGTCCACCGAAGCTCCGAACCCACAAGGTCAAGCCTAACCAGATTACATTTCCACGTCAACAAGTGCATCTCTCCTTTGTACAAGGCGGCGCTGGCCAAGCGGCCTCCATCGTCATGTTCGACCTTCTGTTTCCTGAAGGCATCGTCTCCGAGTCCACAAAACCATACGATGCTTTCATATATATCAATGAGGAAGACGGTGCAGTGAGGGTCGCAGGGCGAAGACGACAAGAAACAGCGGTCGGCAGCTACTCCTCGAGCGCACGGAAGCTGAACCTTTTCCATGGATGATGGATTCCAAAGGCAACATTCCTCGGAATCGCAATCCTCCAACACCATCCATTCCAGAGAAGTAAGATGCGTCCGTTGATTGAGCATATCTGGAATTATCCTGGTGTAATAGCGGTCTTCTATTATGTTACAGAAAGTTTGTCTGTGACCGTCTGATCCATGAAGAATCAGAAGCCAAGGACAACCGCGAGAATCATTTGCTGGTGGTTGACAATAGGAATTCTGCTTTTGTCCCCCAATTTTCATCCTTTCTTCTGCGAAAGCAACAAAATTAGTTAAAATTCAGCAATTAAATTTGACTACAATCTGCAAGTACTCGAATTTAGGTTTAGCATTTGTGCAAGTTTGCAAATATTTCTTTTGCAAAATGTGCCTAACTCATATCACTCAGTCACAATATGTATGTGATGGTGCAACCGCCTCTCAAGAGAAAAACTGAAATATATCAATTTAATTCCTAAAATCCAGGCCACATAGCTACGAGACATTTTCCATCCATACAAATCTTGAAACTTTAAACGGTAATAAACAAATCCCAATGCTTATAGTTTTGAACAATTAAGCAAAATGAAGAACCTGAACCTTCAAACTGACCAAAATCTTTTTCTATATGTATGACATGCATGATAAGTTGTATATTATATGCTATGAAGTTAAACATGCATTGGTTTTAAACATTAGCGATGTGAGGTACTGATAAAATTACTCCTCAATGACATGCAATATGCAGTTTGAACTTTATGAAGTTAATTATACTAATTAATGCATTATGAGACTCCTTAATTCACTTTTACGTTCCTTTTCTCCTTTAAATAAAGTACAATTGACACCCCAAAATCTACAAATTAAATCAATAACGCATTATGTGACCAAAAAAGATCAATAACGCATTAATTCTTTAAGTTGAATTATTATATGATTGACAATAAAATCATGCGGTATTAATTTTTTTTTTCACATTTTTGAACTATATGTGATGCGGATGATGCGTGTAATGCAATAAATAAAAGAATGGTTCTATATGACATGATTACTAAAGATTAATTATAATTGCCGCGAATTGCATGTTATGCACTAACTAACTTTAAAACTGCATGCAATCTATGTGACGCTAATGACGTTTTTTGTTCGGTTTTTGTTTAATGAGAAATATGGACTATACTAAATCTATATTCATTAAAAAAAATGGCATACTTTACCCTAACTTTGAAAGCTGTAAAATATGAATTGTGAATGAGCTCTAAACTTTAAACATGACATACATGTGTCATTAGATTTCACGTGACATCAAAACATACAGTCTTATTAAAATGAATTGTTGCTATAATTCGAAGATATTATTTTGATACATAAACTCTTTATTTGAAAAAACCACGAACAGAAACGCATTTACCATAAAAGTCCAGCGGCCAACATACCTCGACTAATGAAAAAGGATATTCAGGACATAATTAAACAAACTAGGGTTTTACTGCTGAACAACATGCTTTTAAAAAACTATATACTTCAAAAATCTACTTTATAAAGTTAAACCAAAATTTGACTTACCTAACGACACCAAAAGGAATTAACGCAAAGCAAGGGCAGTGAACCTTGATGTTGTTGATGTGCAAGACCGCCGATAGGGAGACCGTTGGACTGGAAGTAAGCGGCTGCGGGATGCGAATGGCCTCGAGCTGTCAGCAGGCTTTGGTCAGGGACTAAGGAACTGCCGGAGGGTTGCTGAAAATTCGTGGAAGCTGCAGAAGACTCGACGGTGGGTTGAAGGGTCACACGGAGGCTCGCTGGAACATCTCGCTGCGCAGAGGTGCGGCTGCAAGGAATGGCAAATTTGGCTTGGCACTTTCGGTCACCGTAGCGGGAAGCAGGACTAGAGCATCAGGGTCGTCGGGCTTGCCGTTGGTGATTGCCCAACGTCAGGGAAACCTGTAAGGAAATCGTCGAGATGGTGGCAGCAATGACCCGTTGAAGTTGGTGTTGGCCTGAAACGCAGCAACAAAGGGGACGTCTACCGCCGGAGGAGGAGGAGTTCACCTCTCCCCCGGCCTATGTCTTCTATTTATAGAGAAAAGAAGTCTCCGAAAACCATCGGTCAATTCTCCACAATCTGATCTTTTTCTTGTAGCTTTGGGCGTTCAAACTCACCCTATTCTTGAATCTGTCTTGACTAAACTTCCTCATCTTATCCCAATTTCTGAGCAAATCTTGACACAGTTGTGAATTTGTTTTAAATTTCGAATCGAAGATTGATGTATTATCTCGCCCTTAAATTCGAGTAACTAGGTAATCGTAGTCAACCTTGGTCAAGCATCCTCCGTAACATGCTTGGTGCAAATGAGTACCTAAATGTAACGTCACAAGACGTAAAATGTATAATAAAACTTTAATAACTCTAATAATTTTGTTTAAAGGTCGGGTCGATCCCTAGCTTTGTTATACGATAAATTACTAAATATAGTAGGATCGAATTAGCATGATTGCTATATATTTTACACTTATTTTTGGTAATTTCCCCTTCCAACAAAAGAATATGTGCACTTTGCTATGCGTAAACCTATAACGAAGTTTCAACCCAAAAAAAAATGATAACGAAGAACAAAAGAGAAAATTTTCCTTTACCTACACGGATCTCCAAATAAAGGTTGTAGGATTAAATTCTTGATCCTATATTCAAACCCCACGATTTTTTTTGGATCCACGATGATGGAGGAATTTGAGTTACTTCTAATCTTGTTCTTAAAATCATATTCAAATTATTTTTCTACGATAATGACCTTTCCAATTCAAATAAAAAAAATTGTGATGAAAAAAGTCAAATAAAAAATTTATGAAAAAGTTCGAATTTCAAGCTGACTCAACCACTTCATATGGTTTTCCTACTAAGACTCAAGAGTATGA
Organism: Psidium guajava; assembly: GCA_016432845.1. Taxonomy (NCBI): domain Eukaryota; kingdom Viridiplantae; phylum Streptophyta; class Magnoliopsida; order Myrtales; family Myrtaceae; genus Psidium; species Psidium guajava. The sequence goes on from CM028232.1 coordinate 2,512,201, forward strand.
ATTGGGCTTGGAAACCAAAATCCCCTTTTCACCGATTATACATTATTTCTTCAAGATCACTTTCCGAAAATCTCAACTCATTGTCAAATCCAAGCCGCCGTGAGCAAACTAAGGTCTCTCTGCAAGCCCTCGCTGTTGAAGCCGCAACCAATTTGTTGATGCCGGTTGCCGTTTGCCGCTTGCCCGGCCCACTCTGCCCATGCAAGCCCACTTCACGAGTAAGGTTTAAGACTAAATTTATCGAACTAGAAAATTTTGACAGTTTTCTAACTTTTCAGGATTTTTTATAAGCTTTTTAAATTTTCTTTCTTTTTGTTCTTTTTTACAGTGTTCCTCTCACCCCAACGGCCAGAGAGGGTTGAGGAGGAAGAAATTCTAAAAGAAATATTGTAAAAAAAGTTAAGAAAATTGCAAAAAAATTGCACAATTATTTATTTATATCCATGGCACATAAAACAACCGGTATCCACGTTAGTAATGTCCAACCAAAATTTGTTGAAAAGACTAATTTGATGGATCGTCAAACTATTTATGATTAACAAATGATGTAATAGCAAATACATAACTAAATTCTTGCCAAATAAGATGATCACTAAGAGTTGAACGATTGAGAAATAACTATAATACGATATACTATGGTTAACAAATAAATGGTAGAAGGGGCTTATGAGAAAATTTAGCAATCGTCACAAAAAAGAATGAACTATTAGCAAATTCATAAAAGTTATTAACTATGATGAAAAGTCTAGAGAATGAAAGTAATAAATGTTTTAGAGGTTTATGTTACACACTTGCGCATATATCAATTATTAGAAACCTATTGAAGCAAAAAAAAAAAAAAAGATACCTGGGTATTCCCCTTGTTGCCAAAAGACTCACATACACATATTGTAAGAGACTAACTAACAAGATCTTTAAAAAAAAAATTGAGTATTAAGGCATGAAGCACATTAGTTATAGGACATCTACAATTAGTCAAATCAATCATCATCTCTAGATGCACCTAGTAGATGCAAATGTTCCTACTTTCAAGGCACACTATTTACAATGTTGAGAAGAGGATTAGACAATTATTGTGGGCTGGTAATTCAGTGAATCATAGTTTGTACAAGGTTGCATGGCAAGTAATTTGCTCACCTAAAAGGGAAGGACGATTAGGATGGCCCAATTTAAACTTATGGAACAAAGTATTGTTAGGCCACATTTTGTGGAATCTCATCAATCGTTTGTCCTCTTCCCTTTTGACTATACGAGGTTCACAATACCAAATACAGAGGCATCCCAACTTGACATTAAGGGCAATATAGCTTGGACTTGGCAATGTCTCTTTAAACTGTGATATATTTCTATCATTAGTTACCCTAATTTCAATATACGGTTGCCAAGATACATATGATGATCTCAGATAAGTGAGACCCCCAATGAAGTGATATAACCTAATATGGATCAACGGCATTAGCAAACATAATTTTATTGGTTGGCTAATATGCAAAGATAGATTATTGACAGTCCAGATTGTCGCACAATGGCTACTACAATTGATACTCGGTGTGATTTCTATAGGGCCAGAATAGAAGATAGATCACATTTATTCTTCCAATGTGAGTGGACAAATGGTATATGGCGTCGTATCCTAGCACAACATGAGATAACGTGCCCTTTAGGAGGATGGAATAAAGAACTCCAATGGATGATTATGGCAACCAAGGGCAAAGACTTGGCGACCAAACTTCTCAAGTTATCCTTCCTAGCAACCATGTATTGCATTTGGATAGAGCGTAATATGAAATCATTTCATAACAAGTCAACTAACTTCCATATTATTTTGACTAAGGTGTGTAAAAATGTAAGAGGTCGAGCTTCGCCCTACCAAAAAATCAAACCTTCCCGGACGAATATTATCTTGGCTACTATATGGAGACTTCCTACCTATATCTTTTCGAATTATTAGCTTCTTTTGTAATGCTGGAAATGCCCCTAAGCTGTTGTACTTTATCTATTTTATAATACTTACATTTTTCACCAAAAAAATATGAAAGTCACACTAGCAAATTCACTGTGATAGCACGGATTGATGACAAATATTGCACAAAAGATGATGGACTACATTGAAGAAAAAAATCGATAGGGAACTAAATCTCAAAAACAATAATACTTTGGTAGCTAAGGGCCTATTTAGTAAAGATTCTATTCATAGAAATAGATTTAGAGTAGAAACAAGAATCATAAAGCCGATTGTTTATTCTAAAATCACTTTTCAGAAACAAAACCACCAAAGTGAGAAGGCTCTGACCTTGTTCCCACCTCCCATCGGAGAAAAAGGGAAATATTTTCTTTTTTTAAAAAATTTTCATTTTAACAATATTTTTCAATATTTTATCTAAAACCTGAAAATAAATAAGAGAATATTTTCCACGATTGTCTAGAGGAAATTACAATTCGAATTCTTAATTTTTCTTTTCTTTTTTCTTCTCGTCTTCTCTTCTTTTCCTTTTTCTTTTATTTTTCTTTTCTTTCTTCCTCACCGAGAGCGGATGAAAGAAAATAAAATAAAAAAATTCAAAATAAAAATCACTAAAATTTTTTGAAATTTTTATAAAATCTGTGGAAATAAAAAGATTGTGAAGGAGTGTGGGGAAGTCTTTTCCCCACTTTTGAAAGTGTTTTTTTATTGTGAAAAATATTTTACTAAACTAGCTTATTTTCTATGAATTAACGAAAAAAAAAAACCGAAAATTTTGAAAAGAATTGTCCCTGGAAATTGTTCCACGTGAAAAAAAAAAAGGAATTGGTCAAGTAAAATGCCGGTCTTCTCTGTACATGCATCAAACCGAACTTCTCGAAGCTCTGCAGAAAACTGTCGTATCTGAGGCTCCAGGAAAAATCAAACCACCATCTTGTTGTCTGATTTCGTATATTCAACTATGTACATGTGTGTTCTATCAGCTAATGTTTGTTTGTGCCCAGTGTAACACCGCACCAGCAGTAGGATAGCATGTGAATGTTAGCATCCACATTAATCTCAGCGAGTTTCTGATAGAAACTAATACAACCATTCTGAAGAGTGAGGTTTTCACCAGCTTTTATTATGTCATCAAGTTTCAGACCTCTAAGAATTCCAGACTCAATGACTCTGGAATTCACCCTTTTCTCGAAATCTTCCACTTGCTCAAGCGCTTGAACCAGCGAACTATGATTAAATTCCACTACAGGAGATAGGAAAACAAAATTAGATACCACTGAACAAAATAGTCGAACACCCTCCTACTTAACAAACGCTGTTCAGCACTCATCTTACGGTGTGGAGTTTCACGCATTGATGTCGTGAAGTTCAAGTTTCAATGCATAATCCTATTCATAGCGTGCTTAACTTTTTTAGCTGGAATAATGCTTTCGATGCATTCTTCTTATTCTTGTGCGTACTGCTTGCAGATTTCCTCCCACATATTTCGCACATCACCTGATGACATCCAAGCAAGAGGACTCTCAGATGGACTACACTCAGATCCGGATGGACGATGATCAGATTTTGCAGCAGTTACTTGGGCCATATCTACCAAAATTGCTGATGAATCATGAACTGTGCAAGCCAGATCAAAATCATAAAGAACCATCAACCGATCTTCTGCAGAGCTAAGTCCCTTTGTCACAGGAACTACTGTGGGCTGATCAAATGGTAGAGAATTGAAGAAGTATATTTCAAGTATCATTGTTTGATGATACAGGTTGTAAAGAACATCGACCTCATCTCCCGTCAAGGTGACAGACAGTTTCTCCTGCAGCTCTTCAGTTTTCACGGCCAACTCCAGAATCAAAGAAATGAACGAATGAACTCTTAATACTGACAATTTCTGCTTTATGCTGATTTTGTTTTCACTTCCTCGGAATAAGCTAAGACTAACTGAATTGAAACTGATGCTACAAATTAAATGATGCCAACCTGGTGACTATCAGATGTATACATTTCGATCCACTTCCTATAAGGGTGACTATCTTCCCTAAACCCTTGCAACGTCTGGACCTCCGCCGCCAGCAAAGGGTATAGTTGAACGCAACGTGTTAGTGCACCAATCGTGTAAATTGCTCCATCAACTTTACCAGAAGCCGCGGCCAGTAAAAATTCAGCACAATTCTCCATTGCAGGAAGGGGTGTGGCATCTTTGGTAATGTCCAAACCCCATTCCTGTCCATGAAGAGAGCTACATTATGAGTTCACTGACAGAGCACTTCCAGGAAACAATGACAGAAAGCCTAAACATGACCATGACACAATGAGTAGTAATGAGAATTCAATGGCATAGACATATGTCTGTAATGAGGAAACTGAAAAGAAGTTTGTCAGTTATTTTGGACTAACGTGAACATTGGTAAAGCCACTGAAGCACAGAAGAGAAGAAATTTCATTCAAGAATTGATTATCAAATTGCACAGAGGTTTTCTTCATCAAATCCATCAAACTGTTAACAGTGAACAGTTCGATTTTCGCAAAGCTTCCCCTAATACCGTTACGCTAACTGCAGGAACTTCTTTAGCCGTGCAAAGAAAACCAAAGAAATCAGGAAGAAGATCTCCACTCTACCCGTGATGTTAAATCAGCAATTTTAATCGTCGTTTATCCTTGTTTTTTAACCGGAAATTCCTTTCAATCTGATTCAGGTATTCAAAAGAGAATAAACCAAGCATGGCCTCACTCTCCCATCTCCTTGATAAACAGAATGGTCTTGCTCTTACCTGCAGGAATGAGTCCTGCTTTTTCATCTCCCTCAAAACGATCTTTCTTTAACTCCCTCACTTTGAAGACAGCAAGGCCGTATCTTTCCTCATCCATATCCATATCTTCCGCTGCGGATTCATACCTGACAAATGTTGGAGACGGGACAAATATCAAAATAGAAACTAATCGTCACTTATAATTACATGCCTTCCAAATTTCAGATATCCAAGCAAGAATCAGTGACGTTCACTTTGAATTTCTGCAAAAGGGCAAAACCGATACCAATATTACCAATAGGCTTCCTGATAGACCCACACGAAGTGTAAAAGATCATGCGTTCATGCACTGATCTTCGACTCCTACGACCATCAACACCTCCGGAACCAAGAATCTTCCAACTAACAATGAACAGAGTAAGAAAGAAGGCGGTAGACGGCTAGGAGGACTCACGCTTCTGAGTACGCTTTGAGAAAGTTCTTGCCCTGAGAGATGAAATGGCGGAAAGAGTCGACTCTCAAGTTTCCGGCGGCCAGAACGATGGCGAAGGGACTGTACTTGACGAAGACCGCCTCCCTGCTGGAGTGGACGCGGAGCCCCTGAGCGAGGTTGATGTCGTCCTCGATCGAAGGTGTTTCTGGTGAAGAAGACGTAAAGGAGGAAAACCAGACAGCGTCGGAGAACGAGACGCCATTGGATATCGCAGTGAAGCAACAGCAAAGTGAGCCTGGAAGCCAAAACAGTGAAGAGAGCGCCAAAATGAAAGACTGCGACTGAGTTGACAGTTTTCAGTTCGGCGTTTGTATCAACAGAAGACGTTTTTCTGGTGCGACTTTTTCTATTTTTCCTTTTTTTGCCCTTCAGATTACTCTTAGCTAAATTAGAAATTCTATCATAGGTTTCCGTAATTAACCCTTGCTTTCTGTTGAGATGATCGGGGATTACCGACACGTGTGCTAGGACAAGCACAAGCACAGACTTAAATGGGAATATACTTTGTTAAATAGGAGGATTAAGCGCTCATTTTTTTAAACCAATTGCTTATATCACTTTACAAAAAATAAATAAAAATATATATCTTTATTTTTCAAGAAAATATTTACATTTATATTGTCATCTATCAACATCAACATCAACATCAACATCACTTTTATCCCAAACCAGTTGGGGTCAGCGGTCGATGAACCCAAAACGAAAAGCTTAAAATATACTAAAATAAAAGTAAAACCCAAAGCGAAAAGCTTATATTGTCATCTATATTGAAGGGAATTTTTTTTATTGACTGCTTATTTCAAACGATACAAATAATTATTTTAGAGAAAATGTCTTTCAAATTATTCATTTTTTTAAAACATACAAAGTCTTAGATGATGTAAACACTCAATAATGAACCAAATATCATTTCTTTTTTAGTACTATTTTGTCAATTTGAATAATGAAATGAACTCAATAAAAATTTTGAAGATGATTTATCTTATGTTTGAAAACACTCGTTCATAGTCATACGGTCCGATGACCCTTTTTTAATCTGCTTATTTTATTTTTATTTTTATTTTTTGCAATTTAATCTGCTTATTAGACACACAAAGAGTTTGCAACATTGTCTAATAAACTTAATCAAAAAGTAAATATAAATCCAAATTTTTATACATTTTTTTATAGTATGTTTTGGAATTTCAATCGATTCGATATAAGGTTATTTTATACTTAATGAAATAATAGAGAAGTTGTGGAGCTCCAATTACTGAACAAGGAAATTGTCTCAAAATAAATACATCTACTATTTTAAAAATCAAGTAAAATTGAACAAGCGAAAGACATACATAATGCATAAGAATATGTATTTCTAACTTCTTCATGATAAGAATCGATAAAGTAATAATGTAAATGCATAATCCGATGGATTGTGGTACAAAATGTTTATAATGACAAGGGAAAATTATAAAAAACAAAAAAAGTCATACAATTATGTCAATTCAGTCATAAACTTTTTAATCTAGCCATTTTTGTCACAAACATTTTGATAATTTTTCAATTCACTTCATCTGATTAGTTCTGACCTAAAATCGCCGACTAGACACCAGCCATTCTAAGTAGCACTTCTAGTGCTAACCTAGACAATTTTGATCATTTGCAAAAAAAATTATGGATTTTTTTTAATGTTTTTCTCTTTTTTCCCTTTTTATTTTTTGTGCTTTCATTGTGGCTAACGAGAGGTGAACCTCACTAGGGATACTTTTGGGGTTTTTTTTTCTTTTTTTTTGGGGGGGGGGGGGAGAGAGACCTTGTCTGTCACACCCCGAAACCTACGAGCACGCGACATCCCACGAACAACCATGCCACGCCCATTTAATCAATACCAACGACGACCCACGAATCGTCGCGACCAAACAACGTCCAACAAGCTCAACTCGCGGAAACCAACGCCAACCCGGACATACGCAAGGGAGGAGTAGAGAAGAAAAGAACAACATCCATACACACATAAAATCCATATTGATAAAATACCAATGCAAAGTCAAGTTACAACATAGTTCAAAAGGAAATTACATGGCTCAAAAGAATAAGTATCCTCGGGGTCACTATCCATCGAATCACCCTCTTCGTGACCATTGATCTCCATCCACAGCAACAGACTGAATCACGTCACTCACCATCTGCACAAGTAGTCCAAACCAAACTGGGGAAGAACTCATGACTAGGATCGAGGGTCTGAAAAGATGGCAAACAACGCCAGTGAGTCGAAACTCAGTAAACTCACCACTAAACCTAACGAAAGATGATGTACGCTCTTAGGTCGGCCTTAACATTGTATTCCATCTCTCACATGCAATCAAACTCGACAGCACCACGGCAAGGCACAATCAGACAAATTCAAGGATAGTCAGGCATACATGCGCATCAATGAGACAGTCGTACTATCAGCAATAAATTCTCATGCAAGCATGCTAGTCACAATTATTCATTTCGCATTTTTAGAATTCCACTTGACCCGCGTTAAATGCATCAGGTCTCATGCATCAATACTCATGTCTCTGTATCATAATATCACTCGACTCGCGTTAAACGTATCAGATCCGACCCGTGTATCGTATGCCTCAAGTCTATGCCTCGCCCGCATATGAGACGCTCAGGCTAGTACCGTGCCTCAACCCTATGTCATATAGGCATCTCGGGTTGGCACCTTATCACTCTAACTACCTCGCGTCTAACGCATTAGGGCGCACCGCGCCTTGACTAGTATCATATAGCCACTCAGGTCGGCACGCTTATCGCTCCAAATTCCCCGCGTAAACACACCTCAGGGCCGTGCTCACCCTTATCTCGTCAAATGCATCACATCATGTCACATGCCATAAACTTCATGTTCATCATGCATGACAACAACTTCAAGAAAATCACACCTAGCATACTAATCATTCATGAATCGGTTTATGGAGTTCGAGCACACGACGTGGCATATCAGCAGATAATTCATGCAACATTTTCTCAGGCCTCAAATTTCATTCAAACATGAACATTAATCTCAAAACATCATTGAATCATGCCATAACTCATTCATATAGTCGGAACTCACCAAATACGTGCTTGAATCACACTCACGGGCCTCCGAATCATACAAGTGCTCACGAATACCCCCGAGACACATCATGAATAGTAACACACTCCCATGAATAGTACCTAACCCTTATAGACAGCAGCTATCGAGCATCGATCCGCACGTTCATGGAGTGTACCAAGCCTAACCTTGCACAACCGAGCCTAAATCATTCATTTCTGTCACTAACCGCCAAGACAACTCACATACCACTCAGATTCACTCAAATCAGCCCATAAACAGCAGCAAATCAACATGAATAGTGCCATATCATCCCAAATCAATCCACGCAATAGACCAATCATACCGAACTATGATTCTTAAATGAAGCATTAACCATTTCGCACCATCTATCTACCCTAAGCTTAACTGAGGCGCATATAACATTCCTAGACTAAGATTAGTGGATATGCTTACTGGAATGAAGCTTGATCGAAGACGACGAGGGCAGAGGACACACAGTGGCCAATCAGAGCTCACGGTGGCGACAATAACTACAACGGATTCCGGTGGATTTTGTCCAAATCGGGGCTGATCAAGGGCTAAACCGTGGCCAAATCAAGCTAGACAGCAAGAATACGACATGAACATAAGTTTTCTAGGTCACCAAAGTTAGATTATGTCAACAGAAGGCAAAACACAAAACTGGCTATAGAAAACAATTTCGACGACCGCGACGAGAATACTCCAATGGAGGCTCAAATCATATCGGATCGAAATGAAACAAAGTTCTGTGAACACATCTCGAATAGAGCCACAATATATCCAAAAATCACAAAAATCCGAAGGTCGAGTTTTCGTCGATGGCTAATTGAAGTTGGACGAGGAGTAGGTGGCAACAGGGAAATCCGAGAGGAGAGAGGTTGTGAGCTTGATGAAGAGAAAAAGAGTGAAGTAGTGAGGTGTGGCTGAAATTATGAAAATGAGTGAGAGTGAGATTGTGGCATTCTTGAATTTTATGGGATTGATGATAAATAAGCTATTATTCACCAAGTACATTAGGTGGGATTAGTTGGAAGGGTGGTTGGATGATGGATATGAGTGACTGTTGACACTTGATTTTTGGCCAATTTGACTTTTTGAAAATTTTTAGAAAATCCATAAAAATTAAAAAAAAATTAAAATTAAAATTAAAAAATCAACTTTGGGGACCTCAGTCTAGCCTAGGGACCCAATGTTGAGCAAAAAATAATTTTTCATATTTTTGGAAGTTTTTTGCATTTTATTTTCAAAAATTCATAAAAAATCAAGAAAAAATGAGAAAATTAAAAAATCAACTTTGGAAGCCCTAGCCTAGCCTAGGGATCCAATTTTGAGCAAAAAAATAATTTTCCTTATTTTTTTTGCATTTTTTTAATATTTTTCGGAAAATAGAAAAATACAAAAAAAAAATTCAATAAAAAATAGTATTCGTGGCCAAAAAAAAATTACGAAAAAATAGTCAATATTTTTCTTTCATTTTTCTCTTCATTTTGGCCAAAACAATTTTGAAAAAATTAATCTGAAAATGGGACTTGCTTTGTAAATCACATTTTCAAATTAATTGAAAAAAATTCTAGAAACTTCTTTTTAATTCTGTAATTTTCAATTTTTACATTCTTGGAGTCGTGTCATCCCCCTATAGTTTCAAAAATTAAAATGCAGTCCAAAAATCCACTGAATTGTCCAATTTCGTGTAAAAGGACCAAAGTGCAATTTTCAATTCTTCAATTTAGTCCTTAAAAACACATAAAATGCAATTAAAAAGTTTCCAGGGACTGAATTAAAAATTGGGGCACGTCACCCTACATTTTTTGGCCTTCTGAATCCATTGGTGGCAGCAATTTTTGCAAAAAAGGCCCTCAAGACCTTCAATTTCACAGAATGGGTACTCGGGTCAAACCGAAAATTTGGGGTTTTTGTCCAATTTCAAGCGAATTTTTCATAAAACCCTCATTCTTGGATGTAACTCGTGTTGGGAAACCCATTGTTGGCCTTAATTTCACGAAAAAGGGCCAATTATTTGCCCAATTTGGCCTTTTTTCTAGCCGGTTGGGTCATTGGGTCGGGCCGACCCAGCCCATGACCCGACACTGTTCATCATCCCCAACCTTTGCCCAGCTCACACAGCACACGCGCACATTTTTCCTCTGCTCAAACGACGACGTCGCCGTCTCCACGTCACGAGATCTTCCTTTTGTCGCCTTATGGCGCACATGGCCGGACGTACGGAGCGAGGACGCGAGCGTTTTTATCCGAGAGAGGGAGAGGCCATGGGTACGGGGGCTGAGCTATCTTGGCCGAGAAGGTTCTGGAACATGGGGGAATGATTTTCGGTTACAAAGGTGAGAGGGGATTTTTTCGCAGAGGGGGGGCATACAAACAGGGACGCACAGAAAGAGAGAGAGGAACAGAGAGGAGGGGAGGTCCTGCGTCGCCGGCGTGAAAGTTTCTGACCGAGGAGTTTCAGTAGCCTCGGTGGAACTCGCAACGCGGAACGAAGCCCTGAGTTCGACCTTCCAAGCTTCCTGAGGTATTAACGAAGCTCCAGAACCCATCGGCGTGAAGTTTCACTATCCGGAGAGGTAAGCGCCATGCTTAAGTTCCTCGAGCTCCATTAATGGCGTGTCATCGATTTCTCAGTATTCTTTCGAGATTTTTGAACCGAAGCCTTCCTGAACGACTACTGACTGTATACTTCTATGCTTTTCTTTGATTTCGTCGCATATCTGTATCGAGTCGACCCCTCAAACTTCGAACCGATCTCGAACCCCTAGCTCATTCCGAGTAGGAATACAACTTGAAACGACCTCAGGTAAGTTCCTCGAACTCTATATGATGTTGCTGGCTGTTAATATCCAACTGTTTGTCGATAGAAGGCTGGGGCATGGCTTCGCCGAGAAATGGTCTCGGCCGGAGGTAGTTAGGGTTTTTCCAGGTGTATTGCCGAATGAGAATCCGCTTGAAATGCTCTAGAGGATATGATGTGGTCGTTTGAATTTGATTAAGCTGGGTTCTGATTCGAATCGGTGACTTTTTGGCGTAGGTTTTAGCTTCGCCGGTCAGTCGCCGGCCGGAATAGTGCCTCCGATGGCATTAATAATGGAAGGTAGGGATCGAATCTAGGGTTTTGATCTGAACCATAGATGTTTGCATTAATAATGGACGGCTTAGATTTAGTCTTAGAAGTAATCTCAGCCGTAGATCTGGTAGGTGGATTAGACGACCGAGATCAGGCCGCGTGTTAGTATCTTAGATTTCTGAGAATAACAAATTTGATCGGATGGCTAAGAGACTGCCACGTGTCGATACCTGATATTTATTAGACTAAATAATTGTAAATTCGACTCTAATAATCATTTTTAGGGTTAATGGAAAGGAACGGTCCGGATTTCGTCCTCTGATTAGATCCTGACCGTAGGTCATTGTTTGAAAATTGAGCATTAGGTAGGGACACGTGGCGTTGTCGTAGCCGTTGGATTGGAGCATGGGCGGGAAATAAAAAAATAGCATAAAAAATTTAAAAAATTCGAAAATTCAAAAAATAAAAAATAAAAAATAATAATAATAAACCCTAAAACTACGTCGTTTCACGTCGGGTTACCCTAGTGGGCCTTCGGCCGGGTCTGGTAGTGGGCCGGGTCCATTTGACCCGGTCCGGAAAAGTGATAAAAATAAAAATATAAAAAATATATATAAAAAAATCTCATAAAATTAGAAAATCTAATAAAAATCTAAAAAAAAATTAAAAATAGAAAAATCAATGCGGCGTCGTTTAACCTGGGGTTTAGGTTTGGGCCTTCGGGCCGGGCTCTCGGACGGGCCGGATTGACTCGACCCGGTCCAGAAAATTAGAAAATATTAAATAAAGATAATAATAAATTAAATTAAATATATAAAAAAACAATAAAAAATTTCTGAAAGTTTAGAAAAATAGAGATTTAAAAAATTAGAAAAATAATAAATAAATAAATAAATAAGAGAAGCAAATCAATAAAAAATCATAAAATTCATAGAACTTTTATAAAAATTTGGAAAATATATTTAGAAAATGTAGAAAATCTTTGGAGTGTAAAAAAATCTAAAAAAATCAAAATAAAAATATTATAAAATATAGAAAATATTCCAAAAATAGAGAAAATTCGTAGAAAGTCTAGAAAAATAAAAAAAAATCTAGAAAAATTCTAAAAAATTCAGAAAAATCCAGAAAAATTCCCAAAAATTGTGAAAATTAGGGAAAGACCACATTCAACTGGTTTGACCTAATTTCACATTTTTGGCCTCCCGAACCTCCCAAAATGACCATTTTTGCCCCTCTGGTCAATCTGACTCAAACTATTCCAAACCATCCTGAAACCCAATTGACATGATTTCTAGACTACTTAGACTCTCATAGGCCCGCCTTGACTTGATGTGATGTGATTTCTCCTTAATTATTTCCTTGATTGTGCATCTATTTCTATGATTGTGATTGATAGGATAGATACTCCCTTCTGCACGAACCCCTTAGACTCCCAGAGCCTACCTTACCCAATCTCCCCTGCATGAACTCTTTAGATTAGGAAAATCACTCAACTTAGGTACCGAAAGGGCGCCAATAGCAATATTGGCGTAACTAAGTCCCCGAACCCAAATCTCTGGTTTTCGCAGAATCGAACGATTTCTCCCAATCGCTCGATAAGGTTTCCAGTCATACCCTTCAAGAAATGATTGGTGGCGACTCCAATGGCATGCACACACTAAGTACATGTCACCCGACCACACTAAGGTCGATTTCGATTTAAAATCTCCTGACGCGATTTGGTATGGGCCTGGAAGGACCCGCGCGAAGCCCAGACCATCTCAAAATGGGCCTAGCAATCCATTAGCCCCCCTCTTCGAGAGGGTCGCGACCGTGACAAGAGTGATAGATTGACTTGACATTGACTCTAAATTTGCTTGATTTAACTTGATTAATAATGGATTGATATGAAAAGAACGATTTGATGGTGTCACGGTCGATGAGACGTACACTCAAGATTCATGCCAAATGCATTGATCGGGCTCGAACGAACTCAGATGAGCTATCGCTCTAAACTAACGCGCTCTCGAGACCACAATTATCACTACCGAAGATCTCGGGAGTTTATTGTAGAACAGGGGCAAATCGATCAAATCCAGCTTAGAATCTCATTGCATGACGTCGCGAATCAGTCTGGCGAATCTGCTATGCTAACTACGACTACGTCCAAATCTCAACTTTAACACTTGTGAGAACTTGATTTTCCAAGGTCGGAATTCCTTTCGCGGCCACACCCAATCGATATCCACTTTAGTAAATATTCAGGCCAACGGGTGGCTTTTAGGAGCTACGCATATCGACCTACAGTTAGGTCCACGTATTTAAATTTCCTATGCATCCTTCCCCTTCTGATTAGCCATCTCAAAGTGATCAAGTCTGAATGAGATTTAGCTAGAGTGTACCGTCAGAATAAATCCGTTCAATATCGCAAATTCCGAAGATTGGTCGAATTTCAGAATGTCACATTATCATCATTGGACGATATCAACCTCGCTAGGGGCTGGTAGGGATGATTGGAAACCACCCACTAAGGACCAGTTCCATGGAATGGAAATAGGGAACCCAACTGCTAATCCAATTCAATTGCCAAGTGGGTCCGTGGAACTATTCCTATTAGGGAAATACGCAAATGTGCTTAATTGAATTCATGATGTTTGGTCAAATTCAATTTTTAATACAACTTTTATTTAAATTATATTTGATGCTTTAAGAGAGAGAGAGAGAGAGAGAGAGAGAGAGAGAGAGAGAGAGAGATGGATAACCAGGCGATAAGGGCTGTAGCCTTCACCGTCGCCCTACCATCGTTGATGAGGGTGAGCAAACTGGATCAAATCGACTAGGACCGGACCAAGATCGGATTAGACCGGCCGAGTTGGTCTGGTTCTTGAGGAAAGCTGTCCGGTCCCCAATTTCATGATGGATAGGATCAGACCGAACTGGCCAATATATACACACACATACAACTAGAGAAAAAAAAATTAGAAATTTTTGAAGAACTAATTAACCAAATTTTTTCATCTTCTGCTCAACACTCACTTCTCTCCTCTCACTCGACATTCATGTCTTGCCTTTGTAACACAGCCTCAGATCATGTTTGTCGATATGTGTCTCCGATCGTATTTTATCTTGACTCAATTTATGTTTTATCTTGACTATATTATACAAACCCATTATTTTGTTCGCACTTCGATTCAACGAAGTACAAGTATAATCCTACTTTGAGCTTGATTCTTTTCAACTCGAGGAGAATGATGCAGGAATATAATCCTCTTTCAATTATTTTAAATATTTTTCTTCCTAATTTAGTCTTTTCTCGTTATTTTAGGATTGTAAATTCTCATATGATGGTTGTACAATGGTCATGTGTGTGTTTTATTAAGTTGGATGGTTGAAATTGAAAATTATTAATTTAGATCAAAGGGTTAGATTTCTATAAGTAGCTAGTATTAGTGATCTCATTGGGACTGGACCGACCCCAATCGCCGACCCCAACCCCCGTTGGCCATGCCTCACCCTCACCAGCCTTTGGCAATCTCCAGTCTTAACACTAAACCAATATCGAACATTTACCAGATCTCCCGTCCTAATCACGTTCATATTGTTGTAAATTAGTAGTACCACAGAAAATTTAAAAGGCTGGTCTTTTGGGAAATTGCCATTGAATAGACAAAATCGTTCTTAAGCATGCAAGATATTTCTCTTATTTTCTGTTCTAAATATGTATTTAAGATTCTGCTGCTTTCTATAAAAATGAATTATTCGGAATATATTTTTCTAAACGTGATAACTTGTATCAACTTGAAATAATTAGTGAATGGAAAATATTTCATTATCGATGACAACTTATGTCAAACATTTTCATGAACAATGAAAGTATATTTAATTCATTTATTTTTATATACAAGTGATCCCATTTAGAAAAGTGTTTTTAGAATTTTTTATTTTTCCAAAATTAGATCCGCAAAATAGAACATTCCAAAATTAGATATATATTTTTCATTCCAGATAGACATCACCCCTTTTTTTCCTTGGTAAATCGCATCACACGTTATAAATATACATGTTTATTGGGTCAGGGAAACAGAGAGCTTTCTTTAAGATAAATTTCACTAGAAAGTATTTTACTGGATTAACACATAAAACAATCAGATCATAGCACACCCACTCATTTTGAATTGACACATATGCAAAATGTCAAGCCTCATCGACTCTCATCTCGTGTCGGTGGCCAGATCGGCCACCGACTAGAGGTTAAAGATGAACCAAAAGATAAAAAAATAAAAATATAAAAATATCAAAATATTATTAAAAATCATCCCATCAATGCCGGTTGAAGTCTAAAATAATTTATTTGGTAGGTGTCTAATTAATTATTGCATTTTTTACAAATAAAACTTGTTATTCTATTAATGAGTTGTATATTTCTTTATCTTTCCCACTATGAAACTATTACTAAAAAATAACTTAAGCACAAATAAGAGGATAATCTATGAGTACATTGCATATAATGTATACATCAACTATAATATTTCATTTTTGAGCAAATTCTCATAAATTTAATCCAAAAATCATAGCCAAAAAGTTCGTTATCATGAGAATAATCTAAGGAAATAAAGTAACAATTTCCAAATAAAACTCTAGTATATGATTAGTGCTTGGTTAGATTATAATAACAGATACTAAGTTCTGAAATGTAAAGTGTGTGGAAGAGAAGGTTCGGGTGAAACAAAAAAGTTGTTTGGAAGGGACATGAGTAAGTTTTTGTTTTAGTAAATTTGAAAAAAAGAAAATTAAGAAATGATTTTACATCAAGAGTGAGACCCACAAAGAATAACGTAGCCAATCTAATGTGATTCCAGCCAAAGAAAAAGAATCAATGTGATAGAGGGTACCAGGAGCTAATAAAGGGTGAAAATAGTGCGGGCCATTATAAATATAAAATGCAAAAGAATGAGACACGCCCACGTTATACTAAGATTGGTTTCGCTTTGATTTCCCTTGAATTTCGTGTTTTTTAGCTTTGATTTCCTTCAATTCCAACAAGGTTAATTTTACTTAGCTTTGATTTCCTTGAATTCCTACAAGGTTAATTCTACTTTCTTTTTAAAAACAAGTTTAGTATTTGCGTTTATCTCTCAACCAATTCACTTTATTTGTTATTTAGGCTTTGTTTATTTCAAAGAAAAATGTATGATTTGAAAACAATTTCTTAAACATGATGGCTTATGTCACTTGAAATTATTAGCAATAATTTTTTATAGTCAATAATTTATACCTCAATATTTCGTGAGCGGTTTAATTTTTTATTTATTTATTTTTTAAAACAATAGAACTGATCACTTTAAGAAAATATTTTTTAAATTATTTTTTTCACAAACTAAACGGAACATAAGTTCATAATAGTAGTTTGCTATTCACATCTAGCTCTCGAGAGTTGGCACGACTACATCACATGCATTACTTGATCCATCTTTGAAAAACTT
This sequence comes from Psidium guajava, assembly GCA_016432845.1. Lineage (NCBI taxonomy): Eukaryota > Viridiplantae > Streptophyta > Magnoliopsida > Myrtales > Myrtaceae > Psidium > Psidium guajava. The sequence continues at coordinate 2,529,033 of CM028232.1, forward strand.
GTTTCAAAGAGAATTCAATGCCTTGCGACCGACTGAGAATTGAGGAACAAACTTTTATTTGCTTTCACAATCACTTGTTTGTCGGATCTGTCTTGGTATTCACTCTTTCCACATCACACATCTAACAATAATAAGGGGTAAATTGTCCAAAAAGTCATAAACCTATTAAACTTTTGCCCATTCAGTCTTAGATATGTTGCTCTTGCCAACTAAATCCTAAAATTTTTTACATTTTAATCGAGTCCATCCAACCAATTTAACTAAAATTTTTTAAATTTTTTTATAGTATTTAAATATTTCGTTGAATTTTCTATTTTTATTTTTATTTTTTATGCTTTCCTTTTTTTTAATTGTATCTTTTTTTCCTTTGCTTTGTCCTTTTCTCTTTATCCCTTTCGCCCTCGCAGGCCTCAAGTGAGGGACGCCTGTGCTTGGACTGGCAAGGACGGGCCTCGCCGATGGCCGACAACTAATGGCTAGTGAAGTGAAAGAGGGAAAAATAAAAAAGGAAAAGGAAAAAATAAAAAAAAATGAAAAATGAAACAAATAAATATAAATAAATAATTCAAAAAACTATTTAATTTGACTATGCATTGCTTATTAATTTTGGATCCTCTTTTTCACCTCCGATTACTCTATAATTTTTGCAAGCACAAATTTCACTTTTTAGACCAAAAATTCTTTCATAAAACAGTTCATCCTTTTTCAATTTATTGATTTTGTAATGAAAAGTGTAGGGTTTTGTCACCTCTCCTTGTCAAATGGCATGTTCTCTTCGATTGAAATAGAGGGGTCAATTCCTTCCCTTAAGACGATATCTCTTCTTGTCCAATGGCATGTTCTCTCCTATTGAAATAGAGGGGGGGTCAATTCCTTCCCTTAAAACCGTACTTGAGAGTTTCCTACTTCATAGCTTGGGTTGTCCCTTTTTTTTCTCAAGTTAACCAAAAGCTAAAGAGATTAATTCTATGAGTTTCAAATTTAATTAATAATAAATAATCCTTTTTTTTAGTTTTATCTTTTCTCCTACCTTTAGAAGAATAAAGCATAGGCATTTCCACTATGCACCTCTAACTATCAAATGAAGTGTGAATAATTCATCCTATTACATGACCATTGCAAAATCATTGTAGAACCATTATATATTAATGGAGGATAGATAACATTGCTTTTGAGACTCTCCTTAGAGTTTAAGCTCGTTAGCTTCTAAGCTCGCCAACATCTGAGCTTGCCATCGTCTGAGCTCACCAATTTCCAAGCTCGCTAATGTCTGAATTCACCATCATCTGAGCTTGCAAACATTTGAGCTCATTATACGACCATTAGAAAATTGACCATTGAAAATAATGATGGCTAATCATTGTGGTCATAATTCTGTCAAAACCATTCTAAAATAATATTTCAAAACTGATGAAATATCCAATAAAAACATAATGCTTTGTCCTCTTATAATCTAGTAGAGAAAAGAGAAAAAGATATTTGTCTTAGCATTTCAAGAACTACTCAAGTTCTTGGGAAAGGGAAAATGCTTCCCAAACTCACATTTGAAAATGAGACTGAGTAGTTAAGAAACTTCTTAGCATACGTTCCTTTAGGAATGAAACCACCACCATATTTGTCTAGGCCTTGTGATTGCCAAGAGGAAATTGCCATCGCAAAGAATGAAATTTTCAATGGTAAAACCTAAATACTATACGGTTAAATTGTATGTCGCGGCACTGGCCAAGTGGCCTCCATCATCATGCTCGACCTTCTGTTTCCTGAAGGCATCATCTCCGAGCCCACAAAACCATAATACGCTTTCTGATATATCAATGAGGAAAATGGTCGCGGGGCCAAGCGGGCAAGAAATAGCAGTCATAAGCTACTCCTCGAGCGCTTGGAAGTCGAACCTTTTCCGTAGAGGATGGATTCCAAAGGCAACATTCCTCGGACTCACAATCCTCCAACACCATCCATTGCAGAGAAGTAGGACACGTCCGTTGATTAAGCATGCCTGGAATTATCCTGGTGTAATAGCGGTCTTCTAATATGTTACAGAAAGTTTGTCTGTGACGTGCAGATCCATGGAGGATCAGAAGCCAAGGTTAACCATGAAAATCATTAGCCGGCGGTTGAGAATGGCATTCTGCTTTTGTACCCCAATTTTCATCCTTTCTTCTGCAAAAGCAACAAATGTTAGTTAAATTCAGCACCCATCTGCAAGTAGTGGAATTTAGGTTTAGCATTTATGCAAGTTTGTCAATATTTCATTTGAAAATGTTCCTAAATCCGCATATATCACTAAATCACGATATGTGTGTGATGGTGCATCAGCTTCTCAAGAGAAAAACTGAAATTTGTCAAATTTAATTCCTAAAATCCAGACCATGTAGCTAGGAGACATTTTCGATCGCATAAATCTTCAAAATTTAGATGGTAATAAACAAATCCCAATGCTTATAGTTTTGAAGATTTAAGCAAAATGAAGAACCTTAACCTTCAAACTGATCAAAATCTTATTCTATATGTATGGCATGCATGAAAATTTCTATATTATATGCTATGAAGTCAAACATGTATTGGTTTTAAACGATAGCAATGTGAGGTACTGACAAAATTACTCCTAAATGACATGCGACTCATTAAATGACACGCAATATGCAGTCTGAACTTTATAAAGTTAATTATAATAATTAATGCATAATGAGACTCTTTAATTCACTTTTTTTTTCTTTTTCTCCTTTAAATAACAAAAGACGAATGACCCTCAAAATCCACAAATTAAATCAATAATGCATTATGTGACTAAAAACAAATCAATAACGCATTAATAATTTCCATTGAATTATTATATGATTCATTACAAGATCATGCAGTATTAATTCTTTTTTCACATTTTCGAACTATATGCAATGCAGATGATGTCTATAACGTAATAAATAAAAGAAACGTTTTATATGACATGATTACTGAAGATTAATTTTAATTGCGGCGAATTGCATGTTATGCAATAAGTAACTTTAAAACTGCATGCAACCTATGTGATGCTAGTGACATTTTTTGTACGGTTTTTGTTTCATGAGAAATATGGGCTATTCTAAATCTATATTTAAAAATTGGCATGCATTACCTTGACTTTGAAAGCCCTAAAATATGAATTGTGAATGAGTTCTAAACTTTAAACATGATATACAGGCGTCATTAGATTTCACGTGACATCAAAACATACGATCTTACTAAAATGAATTGTTGCTATAATTTGAAGATATTATTTTGATGGATAATCTATTTACTTGAAAAAAAAAACATGCACAGAAACGCATTTACCATAAAAGTCCAGCGCGCCCAATATTCCTCGACTAATGTAACAAGATATTCAGGACATAATTAAACAAACTGGGTTTTATTGCTGAACAACATGCCTTTAAAAAACTATATACTTCAAAAATCTACTTTATAAAGTTAAACCAAACTTTGACTTACCCATGGATACCAAAACGAATTAACGCAAAGCAAGGGCAGTGAACCTTGATGTTGACGATTTGCAAGATGGCCGACAGGGACACCGTTGGACTGGAAGTAAGTCAGCGGCTACAGGATGTGAATGGCATCCAGGCTGTCATTGGTTGCTTGCTCTCCTAAAAGAGTTGGATGAAACCCCATCAATAAATGGCAAAAAAATCTCTTGATGATTCTTTATATTTATTTTTATATTTGAATATACAATATGTTATATAAGAGAATCAATACGAATTAATCTTCGGTTAATTCGAAAGGTAGAATAAAATTTCACAGAATAACTACGTAGTTATTGACTTAAATAATAAAAATTGGGAAGAGCAAATGTTTTTAGAACAGAAATTATGTGTAGTTACCAAACGCATTTTTATTTTAAGAATATAAATTTTATATAATTACCAAACGCGTTTTCATTCTTCAAAACTCATCCAGAGAACAAAATTAGAAAAATTCATTTCAATTAGAATTACTTTTTGAATCAAAATGGTTACCATATAAGCCCTAAGTGTTCATAATCAATGAAATCAAGTGCACAATTAAGGAACCATGGCATTGATGAATCACATCATAAAATCCTAACAAAGCCCTAAAGGCTTAAAGAAATATGGTTCGGATTTAATTTCAACGATGTATATGATTTTTCTAAAAAAAAGATCAAAATCTATGAAATCTAAGAAATTTAGGCTCAAATTTATGAAAATGATATCAAATATCCTAATCTAAGCTTCTTCTATTTTTAGGGATTTTCTGAAATTTCGTTGATTTTTTAGAATTTTTCCAATTTTTTAATTTTTAATTTTATTTTAGTATTTCATATATATTTTTCTTTAAAAATGAGACCACATTCTGTTTTAAGTTAAGAAAAAAGTGATGAGAGAACTGAAAGTAAAAAGTGAGAGATGTGGGACATCATTCTATTTTGTGATTCTCAAAAGTGATTCTTTTTTTCAAAATTAAATTTGTTTCTTATTTTTGCTCCAAAAATATTTTTGGAAATAGAAACAAAATCAGAATTCTTTACATCACCTGACAAAATTCTCATTTTTTTTTGTTTGGGGAATAGAATCATAGAACTAAAATCATTACTACATATGTTTAGTAATGATTCTGATTCTCTAATTTTTTTTCTTTGGAACATAAAATTATGAGAAACCTATTTGGTAATATAAATGATTTTGATTCTCAAATTTTCTAATTACGTTCTCCAGAATAGGTTTAAAGCAGAAACAAGAATCATTACAAAAGAAAAAAAGTTGATTCGTTGTTCTAGAATCACTTTTGAGAAGTAAGAAGGCTCTCACCTTGTTCCCGCTATCCATTGGAGAAATAGGGAAATAACAAATAAAAAAAATGCTTTCGTAAAAAAACATTTTAAAAAGTAAATTTTTATGAAAAATTAAAAAAAATTAAAACAATCATTATATGCATGAAAGAGTTTTAGAAATATCATTTTCTAAACAAATTATAGAAAAAAAAATATTTCATGATTTGATTAAATATATAAGTGTTTTTGTAATACAGTTTAAGTTCGATATGGGTTGGGTTGGGTGTGAGTCCTTAAATTTATACTATGTAAAAATGGGTTAAAATGGGTTAAATAAGTCAATAAGAAGATTTAGAATAATTAGGAATAGAAAATTCTATTTAAGTTTTTCATATCTTGATTTTTATTGAACTTATAAAAAAGATATAAGAGTCCCTAAGTAAGATCTATTCATAATTGGTCAGTACCCCCACAGCATAACATCTCACTTTACATGAATTTGTCTCCCCCCAGGCTATATTTGACCCGACACACCACTTGATACCTCTAGTTCCACGTCAATTCGAGACAAAGATTTAAGCGCAAATTGCCAATTTAGCTTTTGTTCTTTTTTAAGAATATTGCGTTGTCGCGACCCGAAAAATATTTTTTGATCGGGTGAACGGATTATTAGGCTAACTAGATGGATTAACCTAATACGGACCCTCCCAAGTCCTACCGAATTGCAACTTTATTTTTTTTTGTTCAAATGGGTTTAAAATTTGGAGTCACCACTAATCATTTTTGGTAGGTTGATTAGAAACCTAAGTAAATTAGCGGGAGGACTAAATTACTTCTACGAACCAGAGATTATGAGTTCAGGAACTTTGTTACATCAGTTAATTAAAACTAATGCCCTTTCGGTACCTTAATTTCATAAATATCCTAATTTGGCAACTCAGGCTTGATGCTCTAGTGGGGTATTCTCATTTTGTATTTTCACTTTTTTAAATGGAATGTACGTTAGTGACATTTTTATTTTTTGTATTTTCAAAATATTAAATATTTCCCTGAAGCCGAAAGAGGGAGTGAGTTAATGACTTCTGTGCAGTGCTGCAACCTACTCATCTTGGGGTCTAGTGATTCAAAAATTAAATTATAGGAAATAAATGACAATAAATAAAGATCACCAATGGATGGCTCAGCCTTGACTTGACCCTCTCTTTTGAGGTTTAATGGTGCAGGAATTTAAATGACGGTAAGTAAAACCTCCCATGGGCAGCTTAACATTGGCTTAGCTTTTCCCTTTGGGGTTTAATGGTACATGAATTAAATTACATGAATTTAAATGACAGTAAGTAAAACCTCCAATGGGCGGCTTAACATTAGCTTGGCTCTTCCCTTTGGGGTTTAATAGTACAGGAATTAAATTGCAGGAATTTAAATGACGGTAAGTAAAACCTCCAATGGGCGGCCTACCATTGGCTTAGCTCTTCCCTTTGGGATTTAATAGTGCAGAATTTAAATTTCAGGAATTTAAATTGCAGTAAATAAAGACCTTCAATGGACGGCCCAACCTTGGCTTGGCTCTCTCTTTTGGGGTTTAAGGTACAGGAATTAAATTGCATGTATTTAAATGACAGTAAGTAAAAAGCTCCAATGGGTGGCCTAGCATTGGCTTGGCTCTTCCCTTTGAAGTTTAATGTGCAGGAATTTAAATTGCAGGTATTTAAATGACTGTAAGTAAAAACCTCCAATGGGCGGCCTAGCATTGACTTGGCTCTTCCCTTTGGAGTTTAATGGTATATAAATTAAATTGCATGAATTAAATGACCTCCAGTGGATGGATTTTATCCTTTCCATTTTGGGGTTTGAATTCTTTAAAATAAAATACAACGAATTGATTCAACAATTCAGGCCAACGTTCATTTACAGGTCGGTTGAGAATTTGATGGACATTTAGGGCTTGTCTGGGCCAACTTTGCACCTCAATGGTATTTACTGTTGACTTGAAGTTTTCCTTTGCCTGACATAAAAATATGGGGAAATAAAGAGATGGAGAAAGTGTATACAATTTGTGCTAATTTGCGACTAAAACCACAAATAAATGAATAAATAAAAACACTTAGCTCGAATATGTTTGTTCGTTGATGGGGATGAACTCTTGATTTATGTTGATCGATGAAGGAATTTGTGATAATAACCCTTAGCTTTAAACTCCCATCATCATCAAAATTCTCTCTCTCTTTTGGTATTTTCTTTCTCTCAAATTTTTCTTTAATCTCCGAAAAGCCCTCTCAAACATCTAAAATTTTCTCTCCAAAAAAATCCTCTTTCCCAAGCTCACTTCTTCTTTCTTTTATAGCCTATTCATCCATCTTTCATTCTAATTTTTCCACTAACTCTTCTTCATCTCATCTTCCCTTCTCTATTATCCTCTTATTTTTTTTATCTCCTCTTCTCCATCTTCCCTTCTCCATCTCCTCTTTTCTGTCTTCCCTTCTTTATTCTAATTTCTCCACCAACTCTTCTTTTTATTATTTATGAAATAATCCCTCAAGTACCAGGTATTTGTACTCTAGTCCCCGAGATTTTAAATATTTTTAATTCAGTCCCTAAAGAAATATTTCTTTAAGTCAAATTTTCACACAATTTTCAGCACACCTCCTCGATGCTTTGGTCGAAATTTACCTCATGGGTACCCCTAGAAAAGGTTTAATTTCATTTTTTTTATTAACTTAGAGGCTAAAATCCAAAATTCAACTAAGGCTCTTTTACAAGATTGAGTCATTTCGAATAAAATTGGGTCAAGATGAAAATTTAAAATATTAGAAGATAATTTCACAACTCATAAAAAGTGAAAAGTAAAAATAAATTGACTCAAATTGAATTTTTTAGGCCCAATTCGAGATTATACTCGTGAAGAAACACGTGACCTGAATTGGATTTTTATGAATTTGCGATGGTCAATATGAAAATTGATTTAAAAGAAAAATATTGACTATTTTTGTGTTTTTTGTTTCCACAAATGTTATTTTTCCAGAATTTTCAAGTATTTTTGTATTTTTTTTTAAAATATTTAAAACAATATGAAAAATATGAAAAATTATTTTTTATTCAAAAATAGTTGCCTAGGTTTAGACAAGGCTTCCAAATTTGATTTTGTAATTTTTCTCATTTTTCTTGATTTTTTATGAATTTTGGAAAAATAAAAGTGCTAAAAAATACTAAAAATATGAAAATTAATTTTTGGTCAAAATTGGCTCATGAGGCTTAGCCAAGGTTACCAAAGTTGATTTTTTAATTTTATGATTTTTTATGGATTTTCTACTAAATTTTTAAAAGGAAAAGGTGATTAAAAATCAGGTGTCAACATGCATATGTCTTCATGCTTCACAAAATAAATAGACTAATTATGGATTGCCCAAAAGCCGACGAGGGCCCAACAACTCTCCATTGAGAAAATCACAAAGATAAAAGGAAAAAAAGGGATAAAAAAAATGAAAAACTGCTAAAATTTAATAAAAGATGAAAGAGGTTTATGGCTCTTTGTTCCACTCCAACTATGCAAATAATAAATCATCCCGGCAAACCACCTTTGTGAAAAAAGAATGTAAAGTCTCCAAAAAAGGATAAAATATAGAAGATGTAGTTTCCCTCTATATAATGATTTTGTATAGTCCAATTAGGGATGTGCAACCGAATTAGATTCACCCAAAACTCAGATCGGATTATCCGAAAATAGATCTGAAAATCGGTTCCCATTCAAACTGGTCCAGAAACCAATTGGAAGCAAGCCAATTCTCGGTTCCAAGTACTTAGTAGCTGAACCAGTTTTGAAATTGATTTTTAGCAACTGTTAAAAAAAATCCTAGTCTAATTCGCCTAACATCTTCTGTTTTTTGTGGATTGTAATTTCTATTGCTCATATTAGGGATTGTTGCTTTTGGTGGATAATAAATTTTATTATTTATCTTTCACTTGGAATCATCTCATTGCTACTCGTTATTTTTGCTGGGAAAAAGGAAAAAAAAAAGGTCCTTGGGTAGACTTTAAAACCAAACCAAAAAATAGTGTAGGTCCAGAATAGGTTTCAAGACAAATAGGATATTTTTCAGGTTTCAAAAATTTGGAACTAACTATAATAGTTTTGGTTTCAGGGTTTAGGTTTGGGACCAACACCTGGCCCTGCGCACCCCTTAACTTAACGAATTTTTAAAAGTTGAATCAACGTAAATCAATGGCAGAAACATAGCTAATTGAATAGCCCAAACAAGCCAAAGGCCGCCCGTGCTTTCTACCATATCATACAAATCACTATCCCTTTCTACCATCTTCAGTGTGTCTGATGGAAAGCGTGCTTGATAACTCCGTAGGATGACGCAACTATTTCGACAGATGGACCGGTGCGACCAACTCGAGGTATTGTTCTAGCAAAATAGGTCGTGCCAACCAGAGGAAATGCCATGGAGACCAGCAAAGACGACCAAAAGAGAGGAGCACTAAACCAAGGGAGCTCACACGAATCAAGAGAAAGATAACATCAATGAAGATGAGAGCAGCTAGAACCTTGTCGACTCTTGAAGGGAAAATCTAATTCCCAAAAAATCTCAACGAAAAAGCATTCTCAAGATAATTGATACACCGATGGAAGAATACATTACAGAATCATAGCGTACCTTAATTTCCACGGGTTAAGAGTCGGCTTTGCACCGAGAACGCTTCGATAAAAAAGCATCATCGAGAGAGTCTTTTGAGAGTTCTATGAGAGTCGTCCAAAGAAAAAGAAAACGTCATTGTTCTCTTTCGTCAATTTTTTCTCTCTCTCTTAATAACTTATTCAAGATAGGATATCACCCCACAAACTAAAGACATGACCTTCTCCTTTTTCAGAAAAATAATTGCTAGACAGTTATCCCTTAATTGGGGTGTGTTTGCCTGCAAAGGCACACACCATAGTTAACATACACCAACATCTCTCACTCGCTCATGTAAGGCAAATAGTTCTCACAAGCCCATTAAAGACTTATAACTCTTACTCGATGGGCTAAACATGACTCTCCCTTCTCTGCAAAGTTCATATTGACAAATTACCCATGCGACCAGCATACACTGAGAACTCGTTGTCGTACATCCGTTGGGAGTATATGACAGCTCAAAACTTAGACATGATCAAAAATAAATTTCTTTTGTATGCAGTACCATAGATCGATAAGTCACATACATATCTTTCTTTCGATTTTATTTAAGCATGATATGTTATATTCACAGTTATGATCATACTAAATAATCATAACTGACCGGTTTGTAAATACAAATTTATAATGTGACTTAAAACTCTAAATCGATCTTCCTCTTTCATTAGACCTCTCAATCTCAGTTCAGCTTGCTTTTCTAGAAATGTCTCATTGGGTCGAATCAATTCATGACCATAGGCAACACTCTAAGATAGCAAACACTAAATAAAGATCTCGAGAATAACGAAGAGTCGCAATGGCACTAAATGAGGAATTCTTATCCTCAAAAGTCTCACACGGCTTATAAAGTTGAGATCTAAATTTTTGCCAACTATCATTAGTCAATTTCTGCCTACGTTATGTGAAATACGTATTACGATATTTTCTCCTTCCCTGTGGAGAGTATGTCTATTCATTTAATACCTACAGCTGATAGTTTAGACATACTCAATGTCTAACTTGAGTTCACATAACTATTCTATTCAAAAGTATCCATCAGAACTCACATCTGGCAATAAAAATAGATAAAGTGAAATATGTGAGTTATTTCACTTTCGGACATAATAAATATTGAGTCCTCATATCAATGTTCCGTTAAGGCGACACATATATTTAAGCCTGAGCTCTCAATTATCACCTAGATAATGAGCTTAAATTTCGTCTCATCTTTATTCAACACAAAGTGAATAGAGGCGATCACCCGTGTGAGTGGGCTAATCTCTCATCTGTCTGACGTACCTTCTCAACATAAAGCACCAAGCTTCATTATTCATAAATGTTACCAAAAAATTGATTGGCAATAACTTCAAACTTCATTAACTGTGAACATTCAGGAAAATTACAATATGCAGTATATTACATTCTACGCAGTCCAAGAGATTTCACATATCAATGAAAAATATGTCTAGAAATCGATTTCGTCATCAGATCTGCTAACATTTTATGCGTAGATATATACTGTACGTCCACATCCTTTCATGTAACTACATCTTTAACATAGTTATACTTAATGTCTATGTGTTTGGTCTTACAATTGAACTTGGGACCTTTAGTGTAAGCTATTGCTATTTGGCTATCACAATATATCAAAATTGGATTTGCAGTCTCATCAGTGACACATAAATGATCTAGAAATATCCTAAGCCAAACACCCTCTTTTGTTGTTGCTGACAAAGCCACAAACTCGACTTTCATAGTTGATAAAGTTTTACACTCTGCTTCTTACTGCTCCATGATATGGAACTATTATTCAGTAAAAGCACATTTTCAGAAGTAGATTTTCTCTAATCTAAATCTCCTCTTCAAGCAGCATCAGTGTAGCCCTTAAGGTGTAGATTACTTCCTTGATAATTCAGCGCATAATCACCAGCAACTTTCAGATACCTTAAGATTCTTTGATAACAACCCAATGTGCTTGACCTGATTTGAATTAATATCTACTCACTAATCCAACTGCATAACAAATATCAAATCTAGCACACATCATAGCGTACATTAAGCTTCCAACGGCACTCGCATAAGGAACCTTTTTTTATTCTTTCTTGCTCTTGTGGAGTCTTAAGATACATTCTGCGGCTCAAACCTTCGCCTTTTGCAATAGGAATATCAATGAGTTTACTGTTTTGCATACAAACTCGTTCAAGGACTTTATTTATATAAATCTCTTGCAAAAGAGATAACAACCTTCTCGAACGATCTCTTAAAATCTTAACTCCAAGGATGTATATAGCTTCACCCATATCTTTCATTTCAAAATTAGAAGATAGCCAACTTTTAACCATTTTGATAGGCTCCATATTACTTCCAGCAATTAATATATCATCAACGTATAATGATAAAATCACAAAATTTATCTTTGAATCTTTTTATATATGTGCAATTATCTTCATTAATCATTTCAAAATCATATATCATTACAACAGTATGAAAGCATATATACCATTGTCTTGAAGATTGCTTGAGATTATATATCAATCTCAAAAGTCGACATACTTTATGTTCTTGATCTTTAGTGATAAACACAATGGGTTATTCCGTGTAAATTTTTTTTTTCTAATTCTCCATTGAGAAAAGCAGTCTTTATATTCATTTATATAATTCAAGATCCAAGCTGACCACTATTTTCAAGATAATGTGAATTGAGGTAAATCTTACCATATGAGAAAATGTATCCTCATAGTTAATTTCTTCCTATTGGTTATACCCCTTCGCCACAAGGTGAGCCTTATATCTCTCAATTGAGCCATCAGTTTTACGCTTTATTTTGAGAAACCATTTGTTCCCCCATGGCTCTACGTCCTTTTGGAATATCAACCAGTTCTTAAACTTGGTTCGATCTCATTGATTCAATTTTTTCTTCCATTGCTTTCATCCACATTTTCTTATCGGGGCAAGATCGAGCTTCTTTTACATTTCTTGGCTCATCCTCATCTTGTACAGCCACTATAAAAGCTTCCCTGTCTTGGAGAGGCTTGTACCTAGGCATTTCATTCTCCATTACGGTTCCACTTGGATCAGATAATGATATTGTCTCATAAAGTGGCTGCAATTGAGACCGGTTTATACTTAATCTCCCACTTCTCACATTGCTTCCACTCAAAACATTATTTCCATCTATCCCATTATCTTAATCCAAGGTCTCAAATAGGGAATAATCTTCACCTATTTCACCTTTTCTCGGAAGGTTATTCTCTAATAATGTGACATTTCGAGATTCAAATTTAGTTATACTTTCGTTTTTGTCGCGACCCTCTAAAAAATTTTTAAATTTTAAAGGGGTTAACGGATTATTAGGTTAATTAGATTTGACTAACCTAACGCGGACCCTCCCAAGCCCTACCGAATCGCAACTTTGGTTTTTGTTTAAATGATTTTGAAATTTGGAGTCGCCACTAATCGTTCTTGGTAGGTCGATTAGAAACCTAAATAAATTAGCGGGAGAACTAATTTATTCCTGCGAACCAGAGATTATGAGCTCGGAGACTTGGTTACACTAGTTAATTAAAACTAATGCCCTTTCGGTACCTTAATTTCATGGATATCCTAATTCGGCAACTCAGGCTTGGTCTATTCCTAAGGCTTTAATAGGGTATTCTCTTTTGTGTTTTCACTTTTTAAATAGGATGCATGGATGGTATATATTTTTATTTGTTATATTTTTTTAAGTGTTAAAGATTCCCTGAAGCCGTAAGAGGGAGTGTGTTAACAACTTCTGTGCAGTATTACGACCTACTCATCTTTTGGGTTTGATGATTCAAAAATTAAATTATAGGAAGTACATGACAGTGAATAAACACCTCCAATGGGAGGCCTAGCATTGGCTTGGCTCTTCCCTTTGGGACTTAAGGTACAGGTATTTAAGTTGCATGTATTTAAACTACTGTAAGTAAAAACCTCCAATGGGAGGCTAAGCATTGACTTGGCTCTTCCCTTTGGGATTTAAGGTACAGGTATTTAAGTTGCAGGTATTTAAACTATTGTAAGTAAAAACCTCCAATGGGAGGCTAAGCATTGACTTGGCTCTTCCCTTTGGGATTTAAGGTACAGATATTTAAGTTGCAGGTATTTAACTACTGTAAGTAAAAACCTCCAATGGGAGGCTAAGCATTGGCTTGGCTCTTCCCTTTGGGATTTAAGGTACAGGTATTTAAATTGCAGGTATTTAACTACTGTAAGTAAAAACCTCCAATGGGAGGCTAAGCATTGGCTTGGCTCTTCCCTTTGGGATTTAAGGTACATGTATTTAAGTTGCACGTATTTAACTACCGTAAGTAAAAACCTCCAATGGGAGGCTAAGCATTGGCTTGGCTCTTCCCTTTGGGATTTAAGGTACAGGTATTTAAGTTGCAGGTATTTAACTACTGTAAGAAAAAACCTCCAATGGGAGGCTAAGCATTGGCTTGGCTTTTCCCTTTGGGATTTAAGGTACAGGTATTTAAGTTGCAGGCATTTAACTACTGTAAGTAAAAACCTCCAATGGGAGGCTAAGCATTGGCTTGGCTCTTCCCTTTGGGATTTATGGTGCAGATATTTAAATTGCGGATGGACTTTGTCCTCTCCATTCTGGGGTATGGATTCTTTAAAATGAAATACAACGAATTGATTCAACAATTTGAAATTTGTGCGCGCTTGAGGACTCCTCCAAGCCGATTTTGTGCTTCCATAGGGTTGACCATTGATATAGAGTTGCGGCTTCCTGACATAAAATAGAGTGAAGTGTCAGTATACAAAATATGTGCTAATCTGCACCTAAAACCAGAAGAGTGGAAAGAGTACTTATCTCCCGTTTTTTGGGAGGGATTTCTATAATTGATTTTCGCTCTCTATGTTCCCAATATAGAGAGTTTCTTTTGAATTAAGAGGGACTTTTAGTCATAGATCAGTTGAGAAATCGGTGGACAGCTTAGGAGCTTGTCTGGGCCGATTTTTGCATCTCTACGAGATTTTTACTGTTGACGTAGAGATATCCTTCTCGTGACATAAAATATGGAAAAAAAAAGGAGATGGAGAAAGTGCATACAATTTGTGCTAATTTGCGAGTAAAACCATAAATAAATGAATAAATAAAAACACTTAGCTCGAATTTGCTTGCTCGTTGACGAGGATGAACTCTTGATTTATATTAATCGATGAAGGAATTTGTGATGATAACCCCTAGCTTTAAACTCCCATCATCTTCAAAATTCTCTCTCTTTTGGTATTTTCTTTCTCTCGAATTTTTCTTCAATCTCCCAAAACTCTCTCAAACATCCAAAATTTTCTCTCCAAAAAAATTCCTCTCAAACACTTCAAATTTTCTCTCCAAAAATCCCCCCTCAAGCTCACTTCTTCCTCCTTTTATAATCTACTCATTTATCTCCCATTCTAATTTTTCCACTAACTCTATCTCCCATTCTAATTTCTCCACTAACTCTTCTTCATTTTCATCTTCCATTCTCCATCTCTATCTCACATTCTAATCTCTCCACTAACTCTTCTTCATCTTCATCTTCCCTTCTCCATATTTATCTCCCATTCTAATTTCTCCACTAACTCTTCTTCATCTCCATATTCCCTTCTCTATTCTTATCTTCCATTCTAATTTCTCTACTAACTTTTCTCCATCTTCCATTCTCTATTCTTATCTTATTTTCTCCATCCATTCTTCTCCAACTTCTCTTCTTCATCTCCTCTTCTCCATCTTCCCTTCTCTATTCTAATTTATCTACTAACTCTTCTTTTTGTTATTTGTAAAATAATCCTTCAAGAGTTAAGTATTTGCACTCTAGTCCTTGAATTTTAAGTATTTACAATTTAGTCCCTGAAAAATATATTTCTTTAAGTCCAAATCTCCTCATAATTTTTGACACACCAAAATTTACCACATATCAAATTTAAGCTCATTTCTTGCCGTTGAAAATAATGCAGAATTTAATTAAAGCCCTTTTGCAAAATTAAGTCATTCTGGGTATAATTGGGCCAAGATGAAAATTTAAAATATTAGAAGACAATGTCACAACTCATAAAAAGTGAAAATTAAAAATAAGTTGACTCAAATTAAATTTTTTTAGGCCCGATTCAAGATTATACTCGTGAAGGAACACGTGACTCGAATTGGATTTTTCTGAATTTGTGATGGCCAATATGAAAATAGATTTAAAGTAAAAATATTAACTATCTTTGTGTATTTTTTTGGCCTCAAATGTTATTTTTCCAAAATTTTCAAGTATTTTTGTATTTTTTTAAAAAAAATTAAAAATATATATATAATATGAAATTTTATTTTTTGTTCAAAAATGGTTGCCTAGGCTTGGCCAAGGCTTCCAAAGTTGATTTTTCAATTTTCTCATTTTTTCTTCATTTTTTGTTTTATGAATTTTCGAAAATAAAAATACCGAAAAATACTGAAAATATGAAAAATCGTTTTTTGGTCAAAATTGGTTCCCTAGGCTTGGCTAAGGTCCCCAAAGTTGATTTTTCAATTTTATGAATTTTTATGGATTTTTTATTACTTTAGCAATAGAAAAAATGATTAAAAATCAGGTGTCAACAGTTTTCTTGCTCGCCTATGAACACATATCCTTATGAGTGTTCTGAGTGTCTTATGAAAATACTCTTTTTACCTCTAGGTCCCAATTTTTCATATTTATAAGAGGACACATGAGTATAAGTAGCACAACCCCAAGGCTTAAGAAAGCTTAGATCGGATTTTCGATCTATCTAGAACTCATATGGGGTGAAAGAAACCAATTTTGAAGACACACAGTTAAGTATATCGACGGCAGTTAATAAAACATCACTCCAAAAGGTGATTGGTAAATTAGCTTGTGCCATTATAGACTTAACCATTTTTATTAGGGTTATGTTCCTTCTTTTTGCAACCTCATTCTGTTGCGAAGTGTATGGGATAGATAATTATCTTTCTATTCCATTTTCATCACACAAATGTTTGAACTCATCGGATAAGTATTCTCAACCTTGATTGAACCTTAATACTTTTATTTTTTTATCTAATTGATTTTTTAGTAAGGTCATAAATATCTTAAAGCAGCTTAACACTTTAGATTTATGAAAAATCAAATAGACATACCCAAATCGAGTGTAATCATCTATAAAAGTGATGAAGTATATAGCTCCACACCTTGCCCCTACATTCATCGGGCCACAGATGTCAATATGAATTAATTGCAATAGAAATTCAGCTCTTAATCCTTTTCCAAATGGTTTTCGAGTTGTTTTTTCTACTACGCAATGCTCACAAGTGGGCAATTCGACTTTCTCAATATTGCCTATTAAGCTCTCTTTAGCTAATCTATCTATACGTTGTTAACCAATATTGCCAAGTCTAGTATGCCACACATTCACATCATTATCACTTGAATGAGTAGATGTAAACAGGGAATAATAAACATTCACATTAGTGTTTTCAATATCCAACATAAGAAAATCATCCACAAAATAACTTGAACCATAGAAAGCTGTACCTAACCACAAATCCATACCATTATCATGAAAATTCATACAAAAATTGAGTTTGATTAAAACCAACACATAGACAAGATTTTGACGAATTTTTAAAGCATATAGGACATCATGAAGGAACAAAGTGTGACCACCGCGCATGATAAGTTGGCAGGTGCCAATTCCTTTAACTTCCACTCTGGAATTATTCTCCACATAAATCTATTTTGCTCCACATGAGATTCGTCAAAATTCCACAAGAGTATTTCTGTCTCTAGCTTCATGGTTTGTGTGCCCCTAAGTCTACAGTCCACAAAGGATGATATTGAGTGAAACTTGATACATAACTAACACTTTTAAGTATATAAAGGGTTTTTACCTTCTTCGGCTCGCCACAGTAGCGAGCAAAGTGACCTTTCTTGCCACAATTTTAACATTTCACCCCTGAAATGTTTTTCTTAAAGGGACGTTTCCCTTTTTCATGCCTATCAAACTTAGTTTATTTCAAGATGGTTCTACTCCTTTATCTTTCTCCTTTCTGAACTCACCAGGATGTTTGTTTTTGGAGTCCACAGCTCCATGCAAGCCAGAACTAGCAAAATCCACATCAATTTGTGTCTTAGCCGCGAGAAGGCGATCCTCTTCTAGCTTGAGTGGCGCATAACATCCTCAAAGGTCTTAACATTCTCATTATGGGTTAGATTGGCTTTCATATGCTCCCAACTATGAGGCAAAGAGCAGATCACTGCCTACACCTGCTGCTCATTAAATAATATTTAACTTGCATCTTTGAGCTCACTAATCATATTTGACATGCGCCTCAAATGCTACTTCATATCATGCACATGTGGCATCTTATATATGTCAAATCGAATTGTAAGCTGCCTCAATTTGGTAACAAAAGTCTACCCAAACCTAATCTTTAATGCATCCCACATATCCTTTACATTCTTATGCTACTTGAACTTATACATGATATCATTATCCATGCTGCTCAACAATGCAATACAAGTAGTGAAATTCTTTTTCTTCCAAGCAGTAAATGCTTCTTTGTCCCTTTTGTGCTGCGCAGTGATTCCATTTTCTAGTTCTGTCATGACCAGGTTAAGAGTTTCCAATACCTCTAGCTCTTCTAGCACATACTGGATTTTCATATTCCAGATCTCATAATTTTCACCGTTTAACTTCTCGTCCTTATTGAGTTTAGCCACAATATTCTTTGAAACCATTGCTATTATATCTGAATATGAGGTTATTTAGACATTTTGCACGATATTTATGGACATTTTTTACACTAACTAATTATACTAATGTATAATTTCACATAAGGCTATAGATTCGAAAGTTCACTATGTTCCCAATCATCATCTAAGTTTCCTCGTTTGAAATTATCATTAGTATAATCATTTAGGTAAAGACCGAGTTCTTTCGAAGTTACCCAAACTATTTAGAATTCCCCACTCAAACATACAATAACAGAAATTCATATATATATATATATATAATTGCATTAAATAGACACAAAATCAACATGATTCAAGACATAACAAAAAAAAATACTACATAAAAAAAAACTCAAATAAAATCATGTGTTATCTTTTTTTCTTCGGTAAGACGATGAACCCGTGTACACTTCATTGTACAAGGAAGGGAATCCTTAAAGTCTTCAGGAGCATTTGCTATCAAATTAGATACCTAAATAGGTACTGTTGGAAAACCCTTAAGGAAATTCTTGGTTTAACACCAAGGCGCATTCTATGTGCTCCAAAACCCATTCATTCTAAGCAACAACGTTTTCGTTGCCCAAACCCTTATAAACTCGTTCAAGAAATGCATAACGAACTTTTTGTAAGTGACGTGATCAAACCATATGCGATGCATCATTCCATGCCATTCCTCGGGTTAAGTGTTCCTTAGTGCATAAAACGCATTTTCAGCATTCATTTCTTGCCTTTTTCATATGATCTTTTGGATCATATCGTTGATCATTTTCACATGAGATATAATATCACTATTGTTATCCCATCTATAAGTGTGCAACTCCTCAATCTTCATATTATCTTCTCGCCTTAGTCGACATGTACCTCTACTTACAAGTATTTGCATGTCACTCTATATTATGAGCTAGGCCTTGGCCCATGCCGCGCGAGCTGGGCCCTTCGCGCACAGGCTAGGCCCATCGCGCATGGGCTTCAGGCCTTGTGCACGTGGGCTGAACCCCTAGGAATTCGGCCTAAACCCTTAAAATCAAAGGAAAAGTCCCGCCGGCGACCATCAACTTCCGACGATCATTTCGGCCACATCCGACTTTCGTTTAAGACCCATAATATATCAAAATTCTCATATTGATAAGTACTTTTCAAATATATAAACAAAAATTCACTTTTTCGACAAAAAAAAAATAATCAGAAAAAGGCATGAACAGTAACTCTGAAAATTGCATTCTATCCCATTTTTCAACATTCGATCCCAAAAATCAATACAAAATAGATCAAGCAATCGGGGATCAATAACTCTATGCTTTGATACCAATGAAGGAAAAATCTAATTCTCGAAAAATCTCAACGGAAAAGCATGCCCAAGATAATTGATACATCGATCGAAGAATACATCACGGAATCGGAGTGTACCTTAATTTTCACGAGTTAAGAGTCAACTTTGCACCGGAAACACTTCGATGAAAGAGCATCGTTGAGAGTCTTTTTGGAGTTCTATGAGAGTCGTCCAGAAAAAAAAATGTCATCATTCTCTTTCGTTAGTTTTTTTTCTCTATCTTAATAACTGATTCAAGATAGGATATCACCCCCACTAACTGAAAACATGATCTTCTCCTTTTTCAAAAAAAAAATAAAAAATAATTATTTAACAATTATCCTTTAAATAGGGTGTGTTTGCCTGCATGGGTGCATACTGTAATTATTATACACCAACAACTCTTTCAAAAATCTACCGGCCTGCTGATAACTCTACAAAAGTAGAGTTAAAGTGCTTTTAAAATGAGGACAATCGAGTTTAGTCGTTCGAGTTTTATTTATTTTTTTAGTGTTTTTACTTTACTTTAATATTTTAGTTGTGGTTAGATTATTTTTATATTAATCCTCATGTTTTCATGCTCGAGTTTCTTAGTGTGGTCTTGCTATGTGCAGGTGTGATGAGGAAGAATGAAGTGAAGAGCATCAGTGAGAAGTTTTGGAAAACTGCAGCCTTAAAGTCGCTGAAGATAGAATCGAGATGGATGCATTCGCCTGGGAGACGGACGCATCCATCTGCAATCTGTGGCCATGTACAGAACCGAGACGGATGCATCCGTTTGAGGACGGACACATCCATCCGCACGCAGTCAAATATGCGCAACGGGCGATTTTTCCCTTGTTGCCACGGCATGAAGATTTTATCCTATTAGAATATTCTATTTTGATATTTTTAGGATTTGGTTTTCTTATTTTAAGAGCTAAAAGAAGATTATTCTTGGAGGATATCTTAGGAAAATCTTAGAGGGTTTAAATAGGAAAGATGAGATAACCCTAGGAGGCATCACCTTTTGAAGCGAGCTTCTGTTGGGGGGCTGCATTCTGACGAAAAGGAGAGAGGAAGACAACGTGGAGTGACGGCTAGGGTTCTGGTCGAAAATCGAGATCAAAGGAGGCTAATCTTCAAGTCGGAAGACCGGAAGACAAGATTCCCTATCTCCTTTCTCTTTTTCTTATATCGTTCTTCATGTTTTCTTCGAGAACAGCGATATTTGATCTTCCCATCATGAACTTATTTATTCTTCTAGGACTATGACGGAACCTCGTGTTCCTATGTGTTTCATGAGCTCATTTGCTTAATGTTAATTGAATTTCTCCAATTGTTTATCCTTGTTGTTCTTAATGCATGTTGATTGATTGGCCGCCAATTAGCATAGATTCAATAATCTAAGGAGACTCGGGAGAGTAGTCTAGATTTAGATCACGACTTGGATAACCTAAGTAGTCTAAGTGTTGGAAAACCGGACTAATTGTGTAAAGGATAGGGATATACCGAAACGCCTTAGGTAACCAATTAGGATTGAAACAAAATGGGTCACCACTAATTCACTTGCTTAGGAATAGAGTGAGTAATTCGATACCGGTGATACGTTTTCTTACATTGGGAAGAAGTATGAGAAGATATTAGAATCCTAGGTTAGCAATTGAATGATTCGATAGCATTAGAAAGGGAGGGATTGAATGCATATGCCGCGAGGGGAAGTTATATGCCCTAGATCTTTTCGCTATTGATTGTTGCATTGTTACTTCCCTTTTTATCACTTTTTAATTCGACTATTTCAAAATTTATTTTCAACCAGACCTCAAAACGATTGCCGAGAACAACGTTAAGAGAATTTCGTAATACGATTCTCTGTGGGTTCGACCCTTGCTTGCCCTTGCTATAGTTTAGTTAGGTCAGATAAGGATTATTTTTTGTTGCGTTAACGACGTGCATCACCCGCATAGGGGAATGTTTTCTTGAGGAATAAATCAAATACATATTGTCTATCCAGGAGAGTTTAGACGGTGAAATCTGTCACACAATTTGAGACACGAGAAACTTTCGTTGAAGCAACGAAATGCCAATGATTTTCTAGTCAGGTCAATAGCTTTCATATGCCCTGCAGTTTCACATCATAATCCACTCCAAGACGGTTCGTCGATGGGCCATGGGACAAGGAAGCGACATTGAAATGCTCTGATCTTCTAGATCATACAGGTAAAGTCTTCTGTCACCAGACATTGCATAGTAGATGCAGTTCCTTTTTAATTTGCCTCCGCAATCCTCCGAAAAGCAATTACTATCGGAAATGAAAATGGTCCACGCGCCGATGTTGCTCAACTTCTCCCACCTGTGGCTGTCGAAGTTCATCCGAAGAACAAGAAACCCAGTGAGGTTTGAGAAAGCTATTCCGCCGCCGGCATACGTCGCGCGAACCAGTAGTAGCCCATCCCCAGTCGGGACGAGAAAATGGCGACATGCGTGACGCCATGTCGGCAATAGATGGGAAAAGTCCGGGCTCCTAAACTGCGTCCACCGAAGCTCCGAACCCACAAGGTCAAGCCTAACCAGATTACACTTCCACGTCAGCAAGTGCATCTCTCCTTTGTACAGGGCGGCGCTGGCCAAGCGGCCTCCATCCTCATGTTCGACCTTCTGTTCCCTGAAGGCATCGTCTCCGAGCCCACAAAACCATACGATGCTTTCATATATATCAATGAGGAAAACGGTGCAGTGAGGGTCGCGGGGCGAAGACGACAAGAAACAGCGATCGGGAGCTACTCCTCGAGCACACGGAAGTTGAAACTTTTCCATGGAGGATGGATTCCAAAGGCAACATTCCTCGGAATCGCAATCCTCCAACACCATCCATTCCAGAGAAGTAAGATGCGTCCGTTGATTGAGCATATCTGGAATTATCCTGGTGTAATAGCGGTCTTCTGTTATGTTACAGAAAGTTTGTCTGTGACCGTCTGATCCATGAAGGATCAGAAGCCAAGGACAACCGTGAGAATCATTTGCTGGTGGTTGAGAATAGGAATTCTGCTTTTGTCCCCCAATTTTCATCCTTTCTTCTGCAAAAGCAACAAAATTAGTTAAAATTCAGCAATTAAATTTAACTACAATCTGCAAGTACTCGAATTTAGGTTTAGCATTTATGCAAGTTTGCAAATATTTCATTTGCAAAATGTACCTATCTCATATCACTCAGTCATGATATGTATGTGATGGTGCAACCGCCTCTCAAGAGAAAAACTGAAATATATCAATTTAATTCTTAAAATCCAGGCCACATAGCTACGAGACATTTTCCATCCGTACAAACCTTGAAACTTTAAACGGTAATAAACAAATCCCAATGCTTATAGTTTTGAACATTTAAGCAAAATGAAGAACCTGAACCTTCAAACTGATCAAAATCTTATTCTATATGTATGACATGCATGATAAGTTGTATATTATATGCTATGAAGTTAAACATGCATTGGTTTTAAATGTTAGTGATGTGAGGTACTGATAAAATTACTCCTCAATGACATGCAATATGCAGTTTGAACTTTATGAAGTTAATTATACTAATTAATGCATTATGAGACTCCTTAATTCACTTTTACGTTCCTTTTCTCCTTTAAATAAAGTACAATTGACACCCCAAAATCTACAAATTAAATCAATAACGCATTATGTGACAAAAAAAAATCAAAAACGCATTAATCCTTTAAGTTGAATTATTATACGATTAATGACAAAATCATGCAGTATTAACTCTTTTCACATTTTTGAACTAAATGTGATGCGGATGATGCGTGTAATGCAATATATAAAAGAAACGTTCTATATGACATTATTACTAAAGATTAATTCTAATTGCCGCGAATTGCATGTTACGCACTAAGTAACTTTAAAACTGCACGCAATCTATGTGACGCTAATGACGTTTTTTGTTCGGTTTTTGTTTAATGAGAAATATGGACTATACTAAATCTATATGCATTAAAAAAAATTGGCATACATTACCCTAACTTTGAAAGCCGTAAAAATATGAATTGTGAATGAGCTATAAACTTTAAACAAGACATACATGCGTCATTAGATTTCACGTGACATCAAAACATACGGTCTTATTAAAATGAATTATTGCTATAATTCGAAGATATTATTTTGATGCATAAACTCTTTATTTGAAAAAACCACGAACAGAAACGCATTTACCGTAAAAGTCCAGCGCCCAACAATACCTCGACTAACGAAAAAAGATATTCAGGACATAATTAAACAAACTAGGGTTTTACTGCAACATGCCTTTAAAAAACTATATACTTCAAAAATCTACTTTATAAAGTTAAACCAAAATTTGACTTACCTAAGGACACCAAAAGGAATTAACGCAAAGCAAGGGCAGTGAACCTCGATGTTGCTGATCCGATGGGGACACCGTTGGACCGCAAGTAAGTCAGCGGCTGTGGGATGCGAATGGCGTCGAGGCTGTCAGCAGGCGTTGGTCAGGGACTAAGGAACTGCCGGAGGGTTGCTGAAAATTCGTGGAAGCTGCAGGAGACTCGACGGTTGATTGAAGGGTCACACGGAGGCTAGCTGGAACGTCTCGCTGTGGCAAAGGTGCGGTTGCAAGGAATGGCAAATGTGGCTTGGCACTTTCGGTCACGGTAGCCGGCAGCAGGACTAGAGCATCAGGATCGTCGGGCTTGCCGTTGGTGAATGCCCAACGTCAGGGAAACCTGTGAGGAAATCGTCGAGATGGTGACAGCAATGACCCGTTGAAGTTGGTGTTGGCCTGAAACGCAGCAGCAAAGCGGACGTCTACCGCCGGCGGAGGAGGAGATCTCCTCCTGCCCAAGTCTTCTATTTATAGAGAAAAGAGGTCTCCGAAAACCGTCGGTCAAATCTCCACAATCTGATCTTTTTCTTGTAGCTTCGGGCATTCAAAAGTCACCCTAATCTTGAATCTGTCTTGACTAACCTTCCTCATCTTATCCCAATTTCTGAGCAAATCTTGACACAGTTGTGAATTTGTTTTAAATTTCCAATCCAAGATTGATGTATTATCTCGCCCTTAAATTCGATTAACTAGGTAATCGTAGTCAAACTTGGTCAATAATGCTTGGGCATCCGCCGTAACATGCTTGGCGCAAATGAGCACCTAAAGATAAACGTCACACGACGTAAAATGTATAATAAAAATTTAATAACTCTAATAATTTTGTTTAAAGGTTGGGTCGACCCCCAGTTTTGTTGTACAATAAACTACTAAATACGGTAGGATCGAATTGGCATGATTCTATATATTTTAAACTTATTTTTGGTAATTTTCCCTTCCAAATATAGGTTGTAGGATTAAATTCTTGATCCTATGGTCAGACCCCAGGATTTTTTTTTTTTAATCCACGATGATGGAGGAATTCGACTTAGTTCTAATCTTGTTCTTAAAAATCATTTTCGAATTTTCTTTCTACAATAAATGCCCTTTCCAATTCAAATTAAAAAAATTGTGGTTAAAAAAATCAAATAAAAAATTTATACAAATTCGAATTTCAAGCTAACTCACC
The DNA here is from genome assembly GCA_016432845.1 of Psidium guajava. Classification (NCBI taxonomy): domain Eukaryota; kingdom Viridiplantae; phylum Streptophyta; class Magnoliopsida; order Myrtales; family Myrtaceae; genus Psidium; species Psidium guajava. The sequence goes on from CM028232.1 coordinate 2,554,031, forward strand.
CACTTCATATGGTTATCCTACTAAGACTCAGAGTATGACTTGGGCTTGGAAATCAAAATCCCCTTTTCACCGATTATCCATTACTTCTTCAAGATCACTTTCCGAAAATCTCAACTCATTGTCAAATCCAAGCCACCATGAGCAAACTAAGGTCTCTCCGCAAGCCCCCACCGTTGACGCCACAACCAGTGTGTTGATGCCGTTGCCGCTTGCCCGGCCCACTCTGCCCACGGAAGCCCACTTCGCCAGCGAGGTTTAAGACTAAATTCATCAAACTAGAAAATTTTTACAGTTTTCTAACTTTTCGGAATTTTTTTATAATTTTTTATAATTTTTTTTCTTTTCATTCTTTTGTGCACTGTTCTTCTCACCCCAATGGCCAGAGTTCAGGAGGAAGAAATTCTAAAAGAAATATTGTAAAAAAGTTAAGAAAATTGCAAAATTATTCACATCCATGGCACATAGGACACCCGGTGTCTATGTCAGTAATGTCCAGTTAAAACTTGTCGAAAAGACTAATTTGGTAGATTATCAAAAGATTTATGGTTAACAAATGATGTATTAGCAAATATATAACAAAATTCTTGCCAGATAAGATGACCACTAAGAGTTGAACGATTGAGAAATAACTATAATACGATATCCTATGGCTAACGAATAAATGGTAGAAGGGCCTTATGAGAAAATTTAGCAATCGTCACAAAAAAGAATGAAGTATTAGCAAACACATAAAATTTATCAACTATGATGAAAAGTCTAGAGCATGAAAGTAATAAATGTTTTAGAGTTTTATGTTACACACTTGCGCATATATCAAATATTAGAAACCTGCTCAAGCCAAAAAAAAAAAACTTTTAGACACCTAGGTATCCCCCTTGTTGCCAGAAGACTCACACAAGCAGATTGTAAGAGGCTAACAAACAAGATCTTTAAAAAAAAATTGAGTATTGAGGCATGAAGCACATCAGTTATGCAGGACGTCTACAATTAGTCAAATCAATCAATCTCTATATCCATCTATTCGATGCAAATGTTCCTACTTCCAAAACACACTATTTACAATGTTGAGAAGAGGATTAGGCAACTATTGTGGGCCGGTAATTTAGTGAATCATGGTTTACACTAAGTTGCATGGCAAGTAGTTTGCTCACCTAAAAGGGAAGGATCATTAGGATGGCCTGATTTGAACATATGGAACAAAGTATTGTTAGGCCACATGTCGTGGAATCTCATCAATTGTCCATCCTCTTACCTTTGGAGTATACGGGTTCACAACACCAAATGCAAAGGCACCCCACTTATGCGGCTTGACATTAAGGGCAATATAGCTTGGAGTTGGCAATGTCTCTTTAAATTGTGATATGTTCTATCATCGGTAACCCTAATTTCAATGTACGGTTGCCGAGACACATACGACAATCTTTGACAAATGAGACCCTAAGTGAAGTGATACAACCTACTTTGGACCAGCAACATTAGCAAACATAATTTTATTGGTTAGTTAGTGTGCAGAAATAGATTACAAACAGCTCAGATTGTCGCACAATGGCTACCTATAGTTGATACTCGGTGTGATTTCTGTAGGGCTAGAATAGAAGATAGATCGCATTTATTCTTCCAACGTGAGTGGACAAGTAGCATATGGCGCCATATCCTACCACAACATGGGATAAGGTGCCCTTTAGGAGGATGGAATGAGGAATTCCAGTGAATGATTATGGCAACGAAGGGCAAAGACTTGGCAACCATACTTCTGAAGTTATCCTTCCTAGCAACCATATATTGCATTTGGATAGAGTGCAATATGAGACCATTTCATAACAAGTCAATTGACTTTCATATTATTTTGGTTAAGGTGCATAAAAATATAAGAGGTTAAGATTCGCTTTACCAAAAAATCAAACCTTCCCAGATGAATGTTATCTTGGTTACTATATGAAGACTTCCTGCCTATGTGATGTCAAAGCATACATCTTAGTCAAAATTTATTGCTGTAATTTGAAAGATATTATTTTGATGCAAGACATATTATAAACCACGAATGATGCAATGAGGCCGTTCTAAGGAACCAACCTTTAGGCCCAAAAGTCCGGCGCCCTAATACACCTCGACTAATGTAAGAAGATATCCAGGACACAACTAAACAACCTAGGGTTTTACTGGTAAACAACATACCTAGGAACTTTGCAAGGAGAAATTCAAATCACGGTGGAATGATCTTTGCCACCGTTGTAATGGATGACTCACTGAAGCTGCAGGAGACTCGACAGTGGGTTGGGGGTTAGACGGAGGCTCGCTGGAACGTCTCACTGTCGCAAGGGTGCGGCCGCAAGGAACGACAAATGTGGTTTGGCACTTTCGGTCACGATAGAGGGCAGCAGGACTAGATCATCAGGTTCATTGGGCTCGCCATTTGTGATTGCGTAACATCAGCGAAACCTGTAAGGCAAGACTTAGGCACACGATGAGGGAGATTTGGGTGCATCGGGGGCTTTGGGAGTCCCTCCAAGATGGCCAACAGCGACGGTGATTGCTGGGACTCGTCGAGATGGCAGCAAGCACGGCAGTGACCCGTCAAAGTTGGTCTGGACGTTCACTGGACGTTGGCCTGAAACGCAGCAGCAAAGGGGACGTCTACGGCCGGAGGAGGACAAGTCGTTCACATTTCCCCCCTTGTGGTTGACCGTGTCTTCTACTAATAGAAAAGAGAGTAAGATACTCTTATCCAACTAATTTCCTCATCTCTTCCAATTTTGAGTCTATCTTTACCAACCTTCCTCATCTTATCCCAATTTCTGAGCAAATCTTGATATATTTTTGGATTCGAACGGAAATTTAAGCCAAATATCCATTCTGAAATTGATCTATCATCTCACCCCAACTAGTTAATGGGAGTCAACCTTGGCCAAATATGCTTGATGAAAATGAGTACCTAATGTAATATCACACAACATAAAATGTGAAAGTTAACTTAATAATTGTGATAGTTTTATCAAGGGCCAAGTCGATCCCTAGTTTTGAAATGCAATGAATGACTGAATATGGTAGTCAAAATTTAGATATTAACAGTCATAAAGAATATAGCTCGCAGAGGTTTTATTCAAAACTAAATGACTCCTTAGACCATGTAAAATATACGGATCTCAATGAGCTCACATCCTTTTCCAAATGCCATGTAATGTGACGAAAATGCAGGCAAGGATACCCAGGTTTTTGCACAGGATTTTGGTGATGGATAAAAGGTGCCTAGAGTTTCTCATCGCAGGACTTTGGAACTACCTAGAGTTTTTCCGTCTCGGATGTCTAAAGCTGCCTGGAGCTTCCATCTTAGGTTTGGGTATGCTTAAGGTTTTACACTCGACTTGAAACTTTGAGGTTTTTCATTCAACATTTGAGATGTTTAAAGTTTTTCACTTATGATTCGAGATGTCTAAGGTTTTTCACTTGAGACTCTAATTATCTAAGGTTTTCCACTTAAGATTTAAACATGTCTCAGGTTTTTCAGTTAGCCGATTAGATCTCTCTGCCCTATTGAACATGAATACCCAAAAAAAAACCAACTCCTCATTGAACAACATCTGATTTCATAGAAAGAATAAACAACGTCGCCACAATGCCTTGGCAGAAGTTGTAGGAACAGCATAGAAAATCCACCAATGGATGGAAAAGGGCCTCTCTCACAGACGCACTAAAGGCAAAGCTCCTAGATTTTAAGCTAGAGGATGGACAGAAAGATCAAGCAAATTATTAGCAATGAAGGAGATGAATAAGGGCGAAATCTTTGTTATGTCAAAAAGTCACCCATACCATCCCATATGGAGAGCCTTGCAATTTTGCCATTTGGCATATAAGTGGGCACTTTATCAAAAGGTCACTCACCCATACCAAACATTGGAATTCCAAAGCTAGTGGGAGAACGATGGCCTAAGGCTTAACAATCAATATTTAACGTGGAATAATCACTCCCCCATCGTAATCACCACGTTCATAATATCGCATATTAGTAGTACCACAAAAATATTTAAAAGGCTAGTTGCTCCGCCTTTGTAGTTGGCTAACTTGTTGTGGAATCGCGGCGAATTGGCAATTTACTTAGGATTAATCGACCAGCTGAGGGCATAGATCTAAGGCAATAATATTCTCAATGCGGTTTAGAATTGGTTTGCCTATACTTGATGACCATCTTCATCGAACCACAGACATCTATGTGGATCAATTACAAAGGAAATTCAGTTATTATTCCTTTTTCAATTGGTTTCCGCGTTGTTGTTGTTTTGTTTTTCGCAACTGCAAAGGAAATTCAATTATTGGTCCTTTTCCAAACGACCTGATCATTTTTTTATTATTCTTTTTTCTAGTGTTTCGGATCGGATTGGGTTAGGCCAAACACACTCTTATAAAGTTTCGACTTGGGTCGGGTATCATAGAAACGTGACCTAACCCAACCAATTGACACCGCTAAGAAGGAGAACCATGGTGTATATGGCTAGCCGGAATCATGGAACGGGAGCCATGACCACATTTTATTGTAAGCCAATCGTCTCGTAATTGGTCGCGATAGAGGGGGTCCCGTTAGTCACGAGTAGATCACGGGTTTCATCATCTTACACGCAAGCTGTCGTTTAGTACATAAATAATGAGGTTGGGAGACGTATGTATTAGGGGTGATCGGTTCCCGATCCGGTCCGATTCCCCTCAAGAATCGGAAACCGGACCGATGATCCCGGTTCCTCATTTGTCGAAACCGGGAACCGGACCGGACCGACAAATTGCTTACTATTTACGTTCGGTTTTGGACATTTTATGCAATTCCGAGCAAAATTATTTACATGTGAAGCTAGCTTCATATTAAGTCAGATTCCATTTCGTGGTCTTGACTTGTGATGTGCCACAAACTTCACATACAAAATAAAATAAAATAAAGTAAAATAAAAAAAATTAGTTCGGTTCGGTCCGGTCCGGGCGGTCCGGTCCTATATCCTTGGAACCGGGAACCAGACCGTCCGCTCACCAGTTCCAATTTTGGGAACCGAGAACCAGACCGGACACCTTCGGAACCGGGAACCGGACCACCGGTCCCGATTCGGTCCGGGCGGTCCCGATCCAGTTGGATCCGTTTGCTCACCCCTAGTATGTATGTCTCCCTTTTGACAAGCTCTTAATGAAGACAAGTATGGAGCGCACAGGCCCGCCATGAAAATACTAATATTCTATTTGCTGCGAAAGTGAAGTATATGATCAACAATAAACTAAACTTTGCTTAAGAAGTAATTAAATTTGATTTTAACTGATCTATAATATGTTTCATCCTTGTTTAGGCTCTGTTTGCTTCACGAAAATTAAAACATTTCTGAAAAATATTTTTTGAAAAATCGTTTTTCAAGAAATAACAATATTTTTCGATATATGTCTAAAACCTGAAAATGAATAAGAGAATATTTTACACAATTTTCCTAGAGAAAATTACAATTTGAATTCTTAACTTTCTTTTCTTTTTTTATTCTCTTATCTTCTTTTCTTTTTTATTTTATTTTTCTTTTATTTCTTCCTCACCGGACAATGGGTGAAAGAAAATAAAATAAAATAAATGTCAAAAATAAAAATTACTAAAGCGTTTTGTATTTTTTATAAAATATATAGAAATAAAAAGAATGTGAAGGGGTGTTGGGAGGAAAGATGAGGGAAAATAATTTCATCTTTGCAAAAATATGAGAAGTCTTTACACCACTTTGAAATTATTATGAGAAGTCTTTACCCCACTTTTGAAATTATTTTTTTCATTATGAAAAATATTTTCCTAAACTAACTTATTTTTTTATGAATTAAATGACGAAAAAAATGCTGGAAATTTCGAAAAAAAAAATGACTTGATCAAGTAAAATACCAGCCTACTCTGTACATGCAAATCAAACCGAGCTTCTCGAAGCTCTGCAGAAATCTGTCGTATCTGAGGCTCCACGAAAAATCAAACCACCATCTTGTCTGATTTCGAGTATTCAACTATGTACATGTGTTTCGACCCAAAAAATAAAAATAAAAACTATGTACATGAGTGTCCTATCTTCTAATGTTTGTTTGTGCCCAGTGAAACAATAGTGTCCTACCACCCCAACAAGAAAGCTTGTATCTCTGCCCAGCACGAGGCCGTGTAAAGAACTCCCGACCTTGTTCCCTTCCAGTTCACAGAGCCCCCATCAGTGACTTCTTCCTGCTTCCTCACCGTGGCCGGGAAAAGCGGGACGAAAGTCACTCCGAACCGACTCCCCACCCTCCTCAACCTTTCGCTCGACCCTATCACTATCCCTATATCCGCTTCGAGCAGGCACAGTATGTCTCTGATGCAGTAGCCCACGTACACGGTCAACTTGTTTCGCTTGTCGGCGTCCTCCTTTAAGATGCGGTTGTATATTTGGAGCTTCTCGATGGGGGACTCGACCTTCCGAACCATTTCTCCGGTACACAGATACTCCTCATTGAATATCAACTCGTTCGCGTGGACATTTGACTCATTGAAACCCACTGCTTCCCATCAAAATAAGAAAATCGGATATATATGTGTGTGTGTGTGTGTGTGTGTATATCCCTGTTCTTCAGGTGGCAAAATTTTTGCATGAATCTTGTCAGAAACACCAAAAAGATGCAGCCGTGGAGCAAAGGAACCGCTTATAGTCCATGCTTGGGAACATCTGCATGCTTCTTATTCACATGTTTATTGTTTCTGTTTTCTCTCCATTTCACAATGGAAACATGTTTAAGGGACATTTGCAGTTACTCTGTGCTTCTTTCCTACATTGCCTCAGGATTAAATCGCTCGACCCGCTAGACTAAAGTTAGAAGGCATTCGGTGCTTTCTAGGGCAGAATGCTTTAACTCAAGAGAATGAAGCGAATAGAGCCACAAACCATGGTAGCACATGCAACGAGGCATCAAAAGTTAGACGAATCGTCACTAATTCACATGAGTCGTTGAAGACTCTTAAGAAGTACTAATTCGCATGAATCGTCACAAACCATGGTAGCACATGTAGAATGGAGCGACGAGAATGCGATTAGACGAAATCAAATCGTCACTTGAATTTAAAAGTCTTGAAGAGCGCACCTGATGAAAGAGATGACCAAATAAGAACACTGCACCAGCAGTACGATAACATGTGAACGTTAGCATCCACATTAATCTCAGCGAGTTTCTGATAGAAATTAATACAGCCATCCTGAAGAGTGAGGTTTTCACCAGCTTTTATTATGTCATCAAATTTCAGACCTTTAAGAACCCCAGATTCAATAACTCTGGAATTAGCCCTTTTCTCAAAATCTGCCACTTGCTCAAGCGCTTGAACCAGCGAACTATGATTAAATTCCACTACAGGAGATAGGAAAACAAAATTAGAAACCACTGGACAAAATAGTCGAACCCCCTCGTACTTAACAAACACTGTTCAGCACTCATCTCATGGTGTTGAGTTTCAGAGAAACTAGCATTGATGTTGTGGAGTTCAAGTTTCAATGCATAATCCAATTCATAACGTGCTTACCTTTTTCAGCTGGAATAATGCTTTCGATGCATTCTTCATATTCTTGTGTGTACTGCTTGCAGATTTGCTCCCATATATTTCGCACGTCACCTGATGACATCCGAGCAAGAGGACTCTCAGATGGACTACACTCAGATCCGGATGGACTATGATCAGATTTCGCAGCAGTTACTTGGGCCATATCTGCCAAAATTGCTGATGAATCATGAACTGTGCAAGCCAGATCAAAATCAGAAAGAACCATCAACCGATCTTCTGCAGAGCTAAGTCCCTTTGTCACAGGAACTACGGTGGGCTGATCAAATGGTAGAGAATTGAAGAAGTCTATTTCAAGTATCATTGTTTGATGATACAGGTTGTAAAGAACATCGGTCTCATCTTCCGTCAAGGCGACACACAGTTTCTCCTGCAGCTCTTCAGTTTTCACGGCCAACTCCTGAATCAAAGAAATGAATGAATGAACTCTTAATACCGACATTTTCTGCTTTATGCTGATTTTGTTTTCACTTCCTCGGAATAATCTAAGAATAACTGAATTGAAACTGATGCTGCAAATCAAATGATACCAACCTGGTGACTATCAGATGTATACATTTCGATCCACTTCCTATAAGGGTGACTATCTTCCCTAAACCCTGGCAACATCTGGACCTCCGCCGCCAAGAAAGGGTACAGTTGAACGCAAGGTGTTAGCGCACAAATCGTGTAAATTGCTCCATCAACTTTACCAGAAGCCGCAGCCAGTAAAAATTCAGCGCAATTCTCCATTGCAGGAACGGGTGTGGCATCTTTGGTAATGTCCAAGCCCCACTCCTGTCCATGAAGAGAGCTACATTATGAGTTCAACGATAGAGCACTTGCCGGAAACAATGACAGAAAGCCTAAACATGGCCATGACACAATGCGTAGTAATGAGAATTCAATGGCTTAGACATATGTCTGTGATGAGGAAACTGAAAAGAAGTTTGGCAGTTATTTTGGACTAACATGAACATTGGTAAAGCCACTGAAGCACAGAAGAGAAGAACTTTCATTCAAGAATGACTTATCACATTGCACAGAGGTTTTCCTCATCAAATTCATCAAACTATTAACAGTGAACAGTTCAATTTTTGCAACGCTTCCCCTAATACCGTTACGCTAATCGCAGGGACTTCTTTAGCCGGGCAAAGAAAACCGAAGAAATCAGGAAGAAGATCTCCACCCTACTGTGATGTTAAACCAGCAATTTTGGTCGTCTTTTATCCTTGTTTTTTAACCGGAAATTTCTTTCAATCTGATTCAGGTATTCAAAAGAGAATAAACCAAGCATGGCCTCACTCTCCCTTCTCCTTGATAAACAGAATGGCCTCGCTGTTACCTGCAGGAATGAGTCCTGCTTTTTCATCTCCCTCAAAACGACCTTTCTTAACTCCCTCACTTTGAAGACAGCAAGGCCGTATCGTTCCTCATCCATATCCATATCGTCTGCTGCGGATTCATACCTGTCAAATGTCCGGAGATGAGACAAATATCAAAATAGAAACTAATCGTCACTCATCATTACATGCCATCCAAATTTCAGATATCTAAAGCAAGAATCAGTGACGTTCACTTTGAATTTCTGGAAAAGGGCAAAACCGATACCAACATGACCAATAGGCTTCCTGATAGACCCACACGACGTGTAAAGATCATGTCGTCATGCACTGATCTTCGACTCCTCCGACCATCAACACCTCCGGAACCAAGAATCTTCCAACTAACAATGAACAGAGTAAGAAAGAAGGCGGTAGAGGGCTAGGAAAACTTACGCTTCTGAGTACGCTTTGAGAAAGTTCTTGCCCTGAGAGATGAAATGGCGGAAAGAGTCAACGCTCAAGTTTCCTGCGGCCAGAGCGATGGCGAAGGGAGTGTACTTGACGAAGACCGCCTCCCTGCTGGAGTGGACGCGGAGCCCCTGAGCGAGGTTGATGTCGTCCTCGATCGAAGGTATTTCTGGTGAAGAAGACGTAGCAGGAGGAGAACCAGACGGCGTCGGAGAACGAGACGCCATTGGAGATCGCAGTGAAGCAACAGCAAAGTGAGCCTGGAAGCCAAAACAGTGAAGAGAGCGCCAAAATGAAAGATTGCGACTGAGTTGACAGTTTTCAGTGCGGCGTTGCATCAACAGAAGACGTTTTTCTATTGCGACTTTTTCTATTTTATCTTCTTTGCCCTTCAGATTACTCTTTTATTTTATTTTATTTCATTTTTTATTTTTCTCCTCCTCAGCTTAGCTAAATTAGAAATTCTATCATAGATTTCCGTAATTAACCCTTGCTTTCCGTTGAGATGATCGGGGATTACCGACACCTGTGCTATGACAAGCACAAGCACAAAATTAAATGGGAATATACTTTGTTAAATAGGAGGATTAAGCACTCATATATTTTTTTTTTGAAATCGATTGCTTATATCACTTTACAAAAAATAAATAAAAATATATATCTTTATCATCCAAGAAAATATTTACATTTATATTGTTATCTATATTGAAGAAAAAATTATTGACTAATTATTTCAAATGATACAAATAATTATTTTCGAGAAAATGTCTTTTAAATTATTCTTTTTTTTTTGTAAAACATACAGAGTTTTAGATGATGTAAACACTCAATAATGAACCGAATATCTTTTCTTTTTTAGTATTATTTTTCTCAATTTGAATAATGAAATGAACTTAATAAAAATTTTGAAGATGATTTGTCTTATATTAGAAAACACTCGTTCATAATCATACGGTCCGATGACCCTTTTTTAATCTGCTAATTTTATTTTTATTTTTTGCAATTTAATCTGCTTATTTGACACACAAAGATTTTGCAACATTGTCTAATAAACTTAATCAAAAATTAAATATAAATCCAATTTTTAGTACATTTTTTATAATATGTTTTGGAATTTCAAGCGATTCAATATAAGGTTATTTTATACTAAATGAAGTAATAGAGAAGTTGAGGAGCTCCAATTACTGAACAAGGAAATTGTCTCAAAATAAATACATCTACTATGTTAAAAATCAAGTAAAATTGAACAAACGAAAGACATACATAATGCATAAGAATATGTATTTCTAACTTCTTCATGATAAGAATCGATAAAGTAAATAATGTAAATGCATAATCCAATGGACTGTGGTACAAAATGTTTATAATGAGAAGGAAAAATCATCAAAAAATGTTATATAATTATGCCAATTCAATCATAAACTTTTTAATCTAGCAATTTTTGTCATAAACATTTTGATAATTTTTCAATTCACTTCATCGGATTAGTTCTGACCTAAAATCGCTGACCAGACACTAGCCATTCTAAGTGACACTATTAGTGTTGACCTAGACAATTTTGATAATTTGTAAAAAGAAAATGGATTTTTTTCTCTTTTTTTTTCCTTTTTTATTTTCTGTACTTTCATTGTGGCCAGCGAGAGGTCAACCTCAGTAGGGCTAATTTTTTTGGGGGGGGAGGGGGGTGGTCGTCGTCATCGGACGATATCAACCTCGCTAGGGGCTGGTAGGGGTGATTGGAAATCGCCCACTAAGGACTAATTTCACAAAATAGAAATAGGGAACCGAATCGCTAGTCCGCTAGTCCGATTCAGTTGCCAAGTGAGTCCATGGAACTATTCCTATTAGGGAAACCCCCAAGCATGCTTAATTGAATTCATGAGGTTTGGTTCAAATTCGATTTTTAATGCTACTTTTGTTTAAATTATATTTGATGCTTTCAAAGAGAGAGAGAGAACAAGATGGATAACCAGGGGTGAGTAAACTGGATCAAATAGGTCAAGACCGAACAAAGATCGGATTAGACCAGTCTAGTTGGTTTGGTCCTTGAGGAGAGTTATCCGGTCCCCAGTTTTATGGTAGATAGGATCAGACCGAACTGGTCAATATATACACACACATACAACTAGAAAAAAAAAATAGAAATTCTTGAAGAACTAATTGACTTAATTTTTTCATCTTCTGCTCAACACTCACTTCTCTTCTCTCACTCGACATTCACGTCTTGCCTTCGCAACACAGCCTTAGATCATGTTTGTCGATATGTAGTCTTCGATAGTATTTTGTTTTGACTCAATTTATGTTTCATCTTGACTACATTTTACAAATCCATTATTTTTTTCGCACTTAGATTTAATAAAGTACAAGTATAATCCTACTTTGAGCTTGATTCTTTTCAACTCAAGAAGAATGGTGTGGGAATATAATCCTCTTTCAATTACTTTAAATGTTTTTCTTTCTAATTTAGTCTTTTCTCACTATTTTAGGATTGTAAATTCTCATGTAATGGTTGTACAATGGTTATGTATGTGTTTTAATAGGTTGGATGGTTGAAATTAAAAGTTATTAATTTAAATCAATGGGTTAGATTTCTATAAGTAATTGGTGTTAGCAATTCCATTGGAACTAGACCGACCCCAATCGCCGACCCCAACCCCCATTGGCCATACCCCACCCTCACCGGCCTTAGGCAATCTCCAGTCTTAACACTAAACCAATATCAAACATTGAACAGATCTCCCATCTTAATCACGTTCATATTATTGTAAATTATTAGTACCACAGAAAATTTAAAAGCCTGGTCTTTTGGGAAATTGCCATTGAACCGTCAAAATCTTTCTTACGCATGCAAGATATTCGTCTTATTTTGGTTCTAAATACATATTTCTGCTTCTTTCTAGAAAAATGAATTATTCGGAATATATTTTTCTAAAGGTGATAGCTTGCATCAACTTGAAATAATTAGTGAATGGAAAATATTTTCATTATCAACGACAACTTATGTCAAACATTTTCATGAACAATGAAAGTATATTTAATTCATTTATTTTTATATACAAGTGATCCCTTTTAGAAAAGCATTTTTAGAATTTTTCATTTTTCCAAAATTAGATCTGCAAAATAGAACATTCCAAAATTAGATATATATTTTTCATTCCAGATAGACATCACCCATTTTTTCCTTGGTAAATGGCATCGCACATTATAAATATACATCTTTAATGGTTCGGGAAAACAGAGAGCTTTCTTTAAGTTAAATATATAATTGTTCACTAGAAACTGATTTTACTAGATTAACACATAAGACAATTACATCATATCACACCCACTCATTTTGAATTGGCACAAATGCAAAAAGTCAAGCCTTGCCGACCCTCATCTCGTGTCGATAGCCAGATCGGCCACCAACTAGAGGTTAAAGATGAACCAAAAAATAGAAAAAAAATTCAAAATTTAAAATATCAAAATATTATTAAAAATCATTCCCTCAATGCTAGTTGAAGTCAAAAATAATTTATTTGGTAGACGGCTAATTAATTATTGCATTTTTTTTGTAAATAAAACAATTATTCTATTAATGAGTTGTATATTTCTTTATCTTTCACACTATGAAACTATTACAAAAAAAAATTAACTTAAGCACAAATAAGAGGATAATCTATGAGTACATTGCATATAATGCTTACATCAACTATATATTTCATTTTTGAGTAAATTCTCTTAAATTTAACCCAAAAATCATAGTAGAAAAGTTCGTGATCATGAGAATAATCCAAGGAAATAACATAACAATCTCCAAATAAAACTAAGATTTCTTTACTCTAGTATATGATTAGTGCTTGCTAAGATTATAATAATAGAGACTAAGTTCAGAAGCAGACAAACATGAATGAAATGTTGAAATGTAGTGTGTGGAAGAAATGGCTCGGGTGAAACAAAAAAGTTGTTTGGAAGGGATATGAGTAAGTTTTTGTTTTAGTAAATTTGAAAAAAAGAAAAGTAAGAAATGATTTTACATCAAGAGTGAGACCCGCAAAGGATAACATAGTCAATCTAATGTGATTCTGTCCAAAAAAAGAATCAACGTGATAGATGGTATCATGGGCTAAAAAATGGTGAAAATAGTGCGAGCCATTATAAATATAAAGTACAAAAGAATAAGACACGCCCACGTTATACGAAGATTGGTTTCGCTTTGATTTCCCTTGAACTTCGTGTTCTTTAGCTTTGATTTCTTCAATTCCAACAAGGTTAATTTTACTTAGCATTGATTTCCTTCAATTCCTACAAGGTTAATTCTACTTACTTTTTAAAAACAAGTTTAGTATTTGCGCTTATCTCTCAACGAATTCACTTTATTTGTTATTTAGGCATTGTTTATTTCAAGGAAAAATGTATGATTTGAAAACCATTTCTTAAAAATGATGGCTTATGTCACTTGAAATTATTAACAATAATTTTTTATATAATAATTAATATCTCAATATTTAGTGGGCGGTTTAATTTTTTATTTATTTATTTTTGTAAACAACAAAACCGATCACTTTAAGAAAATATTTTTTAAATTATTTTTTTCACGAAATAAATGGAACCTAAGGTCATACATCTAGCTATCTAGAGTTGGCACGACCACATCACACGCATTACTTGATCCATCTTTGGTAAACTTGTTTCAAAGAGAATTCAATGCTAGCAACCGACTGAGAATTGAGGAACAAACTTTTATTTGCTTTCCCAATCACTTGTTTGTCGGATCTGCCTTGGGATTCACTCTTTCCACATCACACATCTAATAATAATAAGGGTAAATTGTTCAAAAAACCATAAACCTATTAAACTTTTGCCCATTCAATCTTAGATATGTTATTCTTCCTAGGCACGGTTGGCACGGACATTAATAATTTTTTTATAGTATTTAAATATTTTGTTGAATTTTTATTTTTATTTTTTTACTTTCCGTTTTTTTTTTAATTGTATCCTTTTTTTCCTTCGCTTTGTCCTTTTCTCTTTATCCCTTTTGCCCTCGCAAGCCTCACGTGAGGGACGCCTGGGCTTGACCGGCAAGGACGAGCCTCATCGATTGCCGGCCACTAATGGCTGGCAAAGTGAAAGAGGGAAAAAGAAAAAATAAAAAATAAAAAATAAAAAATAAAAAAATGAAAAATGGAAATATATGTAATTGAAAAAACTATTTAATTTGACTCTCCATTGCTTACTAATTTTGGGTCCTCTTTTTCACCTCCGATTAATCAATAATTTTCGCAAGCACAAATTTCACTTTTTATAGGATCACAAATTCTTTCATAAAATAATTCATCCTTATTTTGTAATGAAAACTGTAGGGTTTTGTCACCTCTCCTTGCCAAATGGCATGTTCTCTCCTATTAAAATAGAAGGGTCAATTCTTTCCCTTAAAAATCGTGCTTGAGAGTTTCCTACTTCATATCTTAGTTTGTTCCTTTTTTTTTTTTCTCAAGTTAACCAAAAGCTAAAGAGCTCAATTCTATGAGTTTCAAACTTAATTAATAAAAAATAATCTTTTTTTTAGTTTTATCGTTTCTCCTACCTTTAGAAGAATAAAGCATAGGCATTTTCACTATGCGCCTCTAACTATCCAATGAAGTGTGAATAAGTCATCCACCTTTCCAAATCCAAGACCATAATGGGATTATCCTAATCGCTACCTCCCTTCCCACGGTGATGAATATTCATCAATGCAAGCTATGCCGTGTAGGACGGCCAACATCCACCTCAACCAAAATTAGTCAAATGATAAGCTCATCCTCACAGTACTCTACTTGAAAGCGTATCTATGTTGAATTGTCGAATTGAATCACGATCCGATAATATACAATGTGATCAGGCCTATGCTTTGACGGGCTTCTCTTTAAAAGAATTGAAGTTAAAACCTAGAAGATCCAATTTACCTAAACCTTATAATTTTGGATGATCCGGAAAAGAAAAGGCAACAAAAAGGAACTTCAACTCCTCGCACTACAACTTGCCATATGCCATGAAGCACGGAACTTATTTCAACATTAATGACCAAAAAGAATTATTATATGCACCAGACGAATAAATATCCACCAGCTGACGAAGCGAAATGACCAATTTTGCGCGCTCGTCAGCAATCGATCCGCTTTTGTATCATTCTATGAAGTCCTCTTCCCATCGTTGGATACAATGTCAATCCAAGATGGCTGAGGTTGAACGTGGCTAGTCCTGGCATGAACGGCAAAAGGACCTACAGGAGGTACCTCATCCTCTTCCACCATCTTTAGTGCGTCTGTGATGTAAACAATACTTCACGACTTCATAGAAAGACACGACTATTCCGACCGATGGACCAGCGCGACCCACTCGAGGTACTACTCCGGCAAACAATCCTTTCATCCCACCATCCCTGTTCCAAGCCAAAAAAGCCGAGACCATTAACGTCCCCGCAGACAAATAGAACCATCACAGCACACATTCATTTTATTCGACAGAGTGCCCATGCAACAGAATCCGAATTCGTAAGTTAGAGACACCTACACAACTTATAATACGATTTATATCTCAGGCAGGCTCAGAAGGAAAACCTAGTACCCTGAAGAGCTTATATAGACATGCATCACATCAACACGTGCGCGCGCGCGCGCATATATATGCTTTCTGTGTACTAACAATGAAAACATACCTCCATATTTCAGTTAAAGTTTGTCTTGTCGTCATGTTTAATGCCCTTGTCGGATCCTTCTGTAAGGACGCAAAAAGTAAGCAACAAGAAACGATCATTCCCAGCTCAACGAGGCTTCTAGTAACAACCTAATTCATAACCTACAACTAAATAAATGCCAATCTGTCAATCCCTCAAATGGATATCTCACGATCAAAACACCCTAAGATGGTACATGGACATGCATGCTTATGATTTGGTATGTACATTTGAAGCTCAACATCAAAACTACCTCAATTTGCCGTCTTGTCTTTGCCACATCCAATGGACAAGTTGCAGCAGCAGCAATTGTTCCGGCCACAAAACCAGCAGAAAAATTTGCCCCAAGGACAATGGCTGCACTGGGTTCCTCTCCAACCAATTCAAAGATTTTCTGCCTGATCTGTACAGAAAGGCAAGGACATTGATCTACGGATAGAATGCAAAACTATCCAAGCAAATATCAATTTTTTTTATTGAGAATAAAAACGGGAGGCCAAAACTTGCCGGCTCGAGAGTTGACCAGCAGATTGCAGAAAAGGGAACATCACGTGCGAGTTGTGCTCCAAGACCAGTCCACAGAATGCGGAAGGTTTGTACTGTTCCATGATATTCATCATATTAATATGCTTATATAAGTAAAATGATAGCAGAATGATGAATTTTCACAAGCAATTGTTTTCTGATTGCATGGGGGGAGAGAGTTACAAAAGTAAAAACCGTACTCACAATTTTGAAGGCTGTTTGTGCTTCGGACAGGGCTAATGACCTCAAGCAATGTCTTCCAAACTCCTAGAGGTTTTGGACCAATTTTCATTTCTTTGAATGCCTATCAGTCAACAAAAATGTTTATAGCTGTTAAAACTTCAGTTCCGTCTGGTTGCCAGTGAAACAGCTTGACTTAGCAACACACATGAAGAGAAGAAGATATCAGTCCTCCCTACTTCTTTCCCTTCAATAGCTTAGAAGAAAATTTATTTACGAAAACAGACTAAGAACATTGAAAGGACGTCCTCAATAATGGATAGTTACTCTCCAGCCAAAGGAGAATTCAATGAAACAAAAGCATTGACTCTTGAAAAAGCTGTGGAGAGCAAAAACTGAACCTGCATCCGCGTTCTTGCCAATTCCACAGGATAACAAGAAATACAGGCTAACGATCTAGCAGCTGAGCCTGCAAGCAATGGAACGTATGGTGTCAAGCTTGGCATGTGCTCTGTTGTATAATCTTCCATCACATTGCGAAAGATATCATAGCACGGCAAATAGATTCCCACCTGAAAAACAACAAGGAGTTTCCATCAACAAGTATTTCTCAAGAAAGACTTCGCACGATGCTTAACATATACGAGTCTTACCGTTGGCACTGCCAAAGCCAAGCTTGCATTCGTGCCTCTCCACAGCCTTGAAAATCCCTCCTGTGGCCCAAGAAAAGAAAAACATGATGACGCCCAATTGTAACAAACGAAGCAGACCGCAAAATTACTTTCTCATGTAGTGTACATTTATTGTTTGGTTATTGCCATTATGGCAATTGTTCAAAAATAAAGTTTACTGGTGAGATAACACTGGAATGCTACAAAATTGCTAGCTCAGTTTTCATTATATAGGCAGAGCCTTGATCTTTTCTGCTGGATCCTAAAAAGAATGAGGCTGAAGTCGCAAATCCCCCAGTTCAGTTTCCAATACTGAATCTCCTCAAGCACCATTTTGTTGATAAGAATTCCAGATGATCCTTATCTGCAAACTACGGATCCAGTTGTGGTGACTTGAGCGGTCCAAAAGTGGTGGGTTTATAGCAACAAATCCTTGGAGCAATTATAATTAGTTATTTTAGAAGCTACATGCAATCCAAAATTCATAGCTGAGAAACTAAAAGTGGGAACTCCAGAACGTGGCAGTACCCAGAAAGCTGATTGCTCAGATGCATTATGAGGCTACAAAATTTGACACCATTTTGGATGTTCAAGCTCTGTAGCAGAACACATCACACAATACATGCTTTCAATCGTCTTACCAGAAAATCGAGAAAATTATATTAGGCATAAACAAGTAATACTATCATCCAAAGATTTACACAAAATCCTTAGTCAGAATCAAACAGCGAAGCACCGTGAGTACATGTATTTCGCCTTAGTTCTTCTGCCTCATATACTGCTTCTAATACATGCTCTACAACCATAAAGTAAACTAACCTGGCGTATGATTTTGAAGAAGACATCCAGAGTCCCTTTATACCGGCCACATTCAGGAGCGCACACTGGTTCATTGTCAAATATGGAACGTGTGCATGACGTATAACTTCTCAAGTCTGGAAGCATCTAAATAGACATGCAATATACATACATGGTCAATACACCCTCACGCCCGGGAGAAATCGGAAATGCTAATGAAATTATCTCTTGAGGATACAGGAAAAATATGATAGACAAACACATACCACATTCGAATCAAATGAGGACATGTGACACAGCCCCTTAGAAGGGACGCCAGCAGCCTGAGCTTGCAACCTTGTCTGCAATTTTACACAATCCATAAGTTGACATCGAGTATCCACAGAAACGGAGTCTATGTTTAAGACATGACAATATCATCAGTACGATCCAATTCTTCACTATCAAATACTCCATTACAAACAAATATATAGCGATAGTTTGAATGGCCTGATAATGGCCCAGTACTGATGAACAAAGGAATAACCATGGAAAACAATTTGACAAGATTCACAATTGGTATCTCAACAAGATACGATCAGTCAGGTAAAACAGCAGTGAAAATCTCGAAATGAGAACAAAAGGGTAAATCAGGGCTCAGCCCACAGGAAATGAATGGCAGTAACAAATTAGAACACGACCAGAAATTGATTAAAGCTTGCGGAATGGTTTTCGAGTGAAACAAGGTACCTTGGCGACATCCAGAGGGTTGACAATGATTGCGGAGATGACGGCAGCACCAGCAGCAGAAAAAGCTCTCTCTCCAAAACCCAACTCCATGTCCGAAACGCATTTCTCTGACAAGTTTTCTTTGCCTTCGCCGACCATCTTCTCGGAAACAGAGGGCACTTTGCCGTCAAAATCAACTCTTGTTGTCGCAGCGCCTAACCATGAAGACGACGAAGGCACGCCTGGTTTTGATCCGACCATAATACGCACTTCAGAATTATGACCTCTCTCTCTGTCTCTCTCTCTCTCAATTCATTCTAACCCTCATTTCCAATGAACCAGGCGAGAATTTTTGTCAGGAAGAGGATATCCTCAGTAAAGTCTCGATTTTTATTGAAAAGAACAGGGTTAGGCCAACTTCGTCTTCCCAAAGCAACTCAATGGAAGCAGAGAAGTTAAATTCTGGATAAATAACGGCTTGGCTTGAGTAATGGATTGCGAAATTCAACTTGGGCAAAGAGGTTCCGAGGGCTCGTTAAGGTATCAATTAATGGTCCTGCAGGCACAAGATGAGGAGGAGATTCTGATTCGTAGCGTGAAGCAGAGAGCGCCAACGAATTCGTAATGGGAAAGTGAACAGGAATCGGGATTGGTGCTGCGGAGAAATTGCGTGGTGAGCAGTGGGTCATGTCCCTCGGGAGATGGCTTCTTTCTAGCTTCCCAGCTCAGCACTTTCGTCAGCAGGGAGCTTCAGACGTGTCGGTTGGTTTTGGGAGCGATCTTTTTCCCTAAAATTTTCTGGTGAAGACAAAATTCTAGACCATTCGGAGAGCGAGGCCGTCGCGTGGCAACGAGGGGAGGCTGACACGTGGCGCGCAAGTGAAGGAGATGTCGTGGCTGACTCGGACTCGGCGGCAGCGAAAGACCCTCATCGTCGTCCAATGACACCAGCTCATCTGAATGGGAAAAAAGTTGCAGGGAGAAGCAGAGCAACTTGACTTTCGCCTCTGATTATGGGCTGGAATCGGTCAAGTCCACATGCGAAAATGATCGAACCCAGCAACCACCGAAAGCTGTCTAATCTAATATGGACAGGCCTGATTGTGAGCTTAAGTACAGCACAGTGGTAACATCCCATTAGGGCATTTGGATGATGGCTTGCATGGGCTCGCATTGTTTCATTGGGCTCATGTTTAAATTGCAAACTCTGCTGAAATCATGGGTTCGAAGGAAAAAAAATTTTAAGGAGCGAAGGTGGGATCGAGTTTGACGGATAGATCCTCCGCCTCGGAGGCAAATCTGAGGTGGCACCGCAACTACCTTGCCAAGAAACCGCTGCTCGGAGGCCGTGACTCTCGTGCTCTGCATCCTCCTCAAATCTGCCAGAGTGAATGTCCCGTTTTACGAAAAAAGCGTGAGAGAGAAAGATATTATTGCGTTCGAGAGAGAGAGAGAGAGAGAAGGACGGAGACGAAGAAAAATGGGACCTGCAAAAAAAAAAAAAGAGAAAGAAAGACACCAATGGAACGCATAATATGCTTAAAGACGGGACCCACAAATCCGTGAAATGGGGGATGTTTTAGCTAAATTAGGAGCGGAGATGGATATGTTTCCGTGACAGTACTGTCGGGAAAGATACAATCTCAACCGGTAGACCCATATATCATCACTACATATTTAGCATAAAACACTCATCTCCCAATAAGTCGTGTGGTCAGAAATGACTAACGGTATTGTGAAATTGTCGCACTAGCAGCTTTTGAGTGGAAAAAGCATGACTCGGTATGAAAATGTGTTAATCTTCTCGTTTTAGTATGTCATACAATAGAGTATCGCTATCAGATCACACCACGCATCATTGAAAACTGCAGAAAAGAATTTTGCGAGGTGAAAAATATAAAGTATAACCTTGATGCATTCAATGAACTAATGAATTAGTAGCCACGCAGTTATCCCCTGCCACTTAAAACCTGTAGAGGCCTCTTTGAAATGCTTGCCAAACTCCCTTTTTCCCCCGCTTCGGTTGGGAGCATCAGGGACGCAAATCCCTTCCTGCAACTCCATTTCTGCTGCTTGCAACTTATGAAAGACGTCATCGACGAAATGCTAGCGGAGACGACGACTAGTTTCGCGGTAATCCCGACGGCCTTGTGCCACTTCCATGGACTGAGCAGTATCTTACAGCAGCAGAGCAGGAAGCCTAGCCCCGGCCTTTTCCGACGCTTAATATCAGCTGGATCGTTGTTTCTCTTCGCCATTTGATCTCTTGATTTTATCTTGTTGGACACCATTTTCCCATCGCTGAAACATGCATTTAATTCTCGCACCACGTCGAGAGGCCTTCCTTGATATTGGCTCACATTTTCGATGAGGACGGATCTGCTATCTTCCAACAGAGCAAGCCCCGTGTGTCTTTCCCAGTGCTGCCAGCTCCGGAGCCTCTGCAATGAAATTGCTCTCTGTTGAGAACTTTCTCAAGCTATACATGGTTGTGGAGGTAACATAGAAATTTTAAGAGGAGAAGGATTTGGATTGACTGTGTGTGATTCCAGCTTCAGTTCCACGTCCTATTCCAACAGAAACTGCCTCTCGTCCACGATAACAAATCTTTAATGGCCTGCGAAAAACTCTTATGCTGCCGTATGGTCACAGGCAAATTGAAGAAGGATGAACATGCGCAGCTTAATCAGGCCACACCTATAGCCAGTTCACACAGATCAACATGATTGCATGGTAAGTTACCACAGCTACATGAACATGGATTTATGAAAGGACTAATTTGCTTGAACGAAGAGTGCCATAGTTCTTTCAATTAATTAAAGCTTGAAGAAAAAGAGTAGAACAGAACTGAACCGAACCCCACCTGTAAGTATAGGAGCATGGACTCCACATCCTTCAATGACTCTCTTATGGAAGTGAGCCTCTCTCTCTCCTTATGTGCTGTCCCCGCGATGTCGCCGCAATGGCCATGTCCCGAGCAGAAGTTGCAATACCTGAAACTGTTGTTGATTTCACCATCAATGGTGTCTTTCAGTGCCCAAGCCCTCTCAATGAGACCCTGCAGATCTCCATTCAACTCCATCAAAATCAAAAGCGCTCAATGCCCGGCTCAACGCTACCAGACCAGCTTTATCTCCCTTTCTTTCTCTGTCGCAAATGACTTCCTCCACAATATTCGAGAACGAAGGAGTCCTCTTTTTCAGATTGTGTCAGGCGTTCGTTTCTTGTTTTCCCTTTGAGCGTGGGACACTTTGGAATATAAGGTACACATCCTCTGCTTTCCTTGGGTCGTCGTTCATTCATGGTCGGTGGGTGCTAACAAATCATTCTGGGTCCAACTTGTTAGTAACACCTTGTTTTTTTATGTGCTTCACTACGTGGGTTTGCTTTGAAGGGAAGTTTTTCGATTGGCTTAGCTGTCTCATGCCCCCGCCCAATCCCTCGCTTTCGCACAGGATCGCGACCGCCGAGCTCATTAGCCCGTCGCAACCCGCTTATCTGAAAAGGACGTGGCCTATTCGAGGACTGCTGCGGTGAGATTTTTAAACACGAGCAGCGTTTGATGGCCGCGCGACGTATCCGGTAACTCGATGACTTGGAACAGAGAATGACTTGGTCGTCCAAAATAGTGGCCAGTGTGCTTTCGAGGGTCGGGGCCACAAACGTGCCATCTACTTCGTCAGGTACTGATTACTGACATGGTCGTGAGCTTTTTTCATGGGAAATGAAAAAGGAGGATGAGCAACAAACCTGAGCATTTACATGAATTGTTCAGCTTCAAAGACAGAAGATTCCGCTGAATACGTTCTGGATCTCGACGTTGCTGCTCGGAAGGAGGCTGGTGGTATGAACAAAGACTTGATGCGCGCAAAGCCTGCTGAGAAAAGGACAATGGGCGGCGAGTTTTAGGGACGGTCAGCTGAAGAACTCCGTAAAACTCACCTCCATTGACAGGCTCGGTGCTGTCGCGCGGGGGGGTCGAGGTCGTGACATTCATTCTTAGCTTTGATGGGCTCGAGCCCCATTATGAAATTTCAGAGTATCACATCTTGGCTGCGCACGGTTAACACACTTCAGTTGATTATTGGAATTTTCGTTGAACGAACTAAAGGGGCTGAGGAAATGAGATTGCCTTCATTTGAGAAGATGCAATTTGATTTTTTTTTTTTTTTAGCGTGCATCATGCTAAAAATGGCCTTTCTACTGTTGTTATGATGCGAAAATTACCAAGAAAATGATAAATCTATTGCAATTATACCAATCAATCCTAGACCTTTTATATTTGTACCGATTTAGTGCTTCTAACCAATCATGACTGGTGGATGCCGACCGGCGTGGCGCTGAATTATTTTTTTTCTTTTTCTTTTTGTTTTGTTCCCCACCTTCCTTTGACTGGTCGCCGATCCATCGTAGGAACAAAAGATCGAATCTTGATATTACGAGAAAGCAAAGCTGGATTGAGATCAAGCAGCGAAGAAATGCCGTCGTTGCAAGAGGAGTTGTTGTCATTGACGTCAGAGAAGTTCAAGATCAACCACCATAGGCACGCCATGAACAACCAACTCCACCATTGCTTCACCTCCGCTAGCACCCTCTTCCTATGGGCACTCTTCCTCAGCCAAATCTGGGGAGGGTGACCCTTGTCGTCGCCGGCCCTGGCCTCTAGCCAGTCACCGCAAAAGGAAGGTGGAGCAGGAAAAAAAAAACAAACAGAAAAAAAGAAAAAAATTCAAAAAATGTCAACAAATTATTAAAAATTATCCACATCGAAGTTGGCGTTCACATCCACGCTGGCCAGCCGTAGTTGGCCGAAAAGACTGAAGTGGCACAAATGCAAAAGATTTATGATTAAATTGACACAATTACAATAAGTTTATGACTTTTTTGGTAAATTTCATGATTCCCAACATGGTTTATTTCCTCTTCTAAAACTGAGAACATACCAAAAAAAAAAAAAGAGAATTGACAATGTAATATTCTTTGGGTGACTAATTGACCGTTATACTAACATTATGCTTTTTGCTACAAAAACATAATAGCAGTTAATGAAAAATTGTTATGGGGTTCGCTCTTTTAAGAATTTATGGCTCATAACATAATATTATTTTCACGGCTACCCAAGGACCGTTATGTTTGCAAACTTGATAAGTGAAATGCAATTCGTGCACCATATAAGCTCTGTAATTATGAAGATGGCCTAAACAATGGGCCCCAATAATTGGAGCTGCACTTTTGACCCAAATGCACTAATGGGAGCTTTATAAATGTATGCTCCGAGTGAGTTCACGAGAAGATGACCGGCTGAGCTTCAGCTTGTACTTTGGCAAATCAAGGGACGCACTCAAAGGTGGTCGGATCTTACAGAATTATCTCCCTTAGGAAAAGTGAAAGGTAATTTCTGCAAACTTTTTGCATGACGGTTTGTTGTTCTTCAGTTGCTTTGAACTCTCTCAAAACATCAACAACCCTAATAACGTGCCTCACAAGTGTAGTGAAGATTCAAGCTCCATAAAGCCTCTTCACTTCTTCTCCTTCGCGATCGTTTGTAGCGCTCACAAACCGGTGAGCGAGGAGGAGGCAAACCCAGTCCAGTGGAACACATGCAGAACTTCTCTACAAGATTTGCTCCTCGATTCTCACCAGCTAGAGGTGTGGCAAAATAGGTTTAGAACCCATCTTTGATCCATAATTCATGATGGCGGGTCATAAATGAGTTGCTTAGAAACTTAATGAGCCATGAATAGATTTCAAATAGGTCATAACTGAATTAACTAAGAAAACTATATAAAAAAAATTTAACACAATATTTATATTTAAAGATGCATAAGAAGCAATTTTCTCTAAATTAAATTTTAATATTGAAATATTTTAACAATATAGGTTACGTCGAATAAGGATCGGGTCTGATATGAGTCACTAGATTTATACAGTATGAAAATGTGTCAAAACGGGTTAAATGGATCGATATGATTCCAACCATACTCGACCCGACCCGACTCGACTCACCGGTTTGACACCTCTGTAACCAGCCAACCCAGACCACCAATCCAAATCAATCTTTCTGCTCTTCCTTTGTTTGAGGTTCTGTGTATTTTTTTTTCCCCCTGGGCATGAAATGGGCATAAAGAAAGTTAAAGAAAGTGAACGGAAAGCCGAAGATTTGGCTCTTCGTTTCATGAACAAGCCAAAGAAACATGTAGGACCAAAACCTTAACGGTCCCGAGATGCGGCGAATGGAGAGAATCGGAACGAAATCTATGTCAGTTGCTTCTTTTCTTCCTTTTTCTTCTCTTTTTCCCATCTTTTCTTGCCCTACGATATTCTGGGTAAAGTCTTATGGCCCGTATTGGGTGTTACGAGCCTGATCGAAGCTGAAGATCCCACTCATCTTACCCACCAAATGATCAGAGAATAGGATCAGTGTCCTTGTCTTTATTCTGATCCAATTTGTGGAGATTTTTCACTTTTGCCATTTTGGTTCGTTTAGCACATTTTCTTGTGAACGAGCGGTGACTCTTGCTCTGCTCTGCTCTGCTTTAGGACTGCTTTTGGTGGACAAGGAGAATTTTGGAGCGGGGCCATGAGCAGTAGCAGCCGACACAAGTCAGGACAAAATTAAAGGCTGCTAAATTATTGTCCTTGCCCCTTAATCGTCATCCACTAACGGAAACGGGGATTTCCCCTGGTCACCCCCACAAGATTCTAAGGCTGCTAAATTGTTGTTCATCCTCACATGTAGGATTCAAGATCATGGGTCGTCTTTGTTAGACCCAAATTAAGATATTACTTTCCTCTAGTTTGACCCAAAACGACGATGCCGAGTAAGAATTGAACTCGAGAGTATAGTCAATGTACTAGGTACGAGTACAATAACTCATCCTAAAAGCTAACTCAAAGAATGGAATTTTTTTTTTATGCTGATAAACCGTCCTTCATCCCTTTCCATAACTGATGTGGGAGAACTCCAGACTTATTAGTAATATGGACTTTGATATTGGTATTATGTAATCTTAAACATCTCTCATCCTAAAAGCTAACTCAAAAGACAAGATTTTTCCTCACATTTATGAATTGATCGCCAGCTCCTTTTACGATCGATATGGAATCCTAACAATTCTTTCGTCGATTTTAGCATGACGAGGAAGGCCTTTACAATTCGCAAGTCTTTGGCAGCAATGTTTTCGTGTCACTCAATAAATGCTTCGGTGTATGCATTTGCAAAGGGGCCTGGGGCCTGACTTCTGAGCACCTGGGATCTCCTGACAGAGAAGCATTAAATCGTGTCAAAGACTCGGTTGATTTTCCCCTTAACGGCTCCTCCCGGTAGACTTCAAGAACCCGGTCAATCCACCCCATTTTCGAAGCCCAGTAACGCTCAATCACGATCCCCCCAATCCACACCAGGACAGGGGACGAGCGCACAGGACTCCAGTCCAAGCCCCGAAAGAGTGCCTGGAAAGCGACCGCACGACCTACTTGGTGTGTTCCTAGGACAGACGGCCTGAACAGACGAAGCCTAGGACAGGGGTCCTAGGGATGAGTCCTTGGCACGGTCCTTCCTTTCCTGGAAATGCCCGCCTGCCCGCCCGACCTCTCTACGTTCTCCCCTTCCTAGGTGGTTTCCCAAGACTTGGACTGAGAAATTGACACACTCTCCTCTTGACTAACGCGTTGCGGGGGTCTTAGTCAAAAGTCTTGTACTCTAGTAAATGTCCCTCGGAACCAACAATTTTCCACGACTCTTGTATGTACTTGTCTAGGGAAATCGAGTTCCCACGATACCCGGATTAAAATACCTTCGGTGCATGAAATTTTATCTCGTCACATAATCTTTATTCCGGTCTGTCTTAAAATGGCTAATTTCTTGACTACGCGATGCCATGCATCTTAAGCTAACATAGGAAACATAGAAACAATATTAAAAATCAGGATATAGATGGTACAGATCATAACTCTCCAAGTGCCTGATGCCCCCAAAGTGGCAATAAATCATAATATAATCTCTCTTAACCATTTTCAATGTAACTTCTTACTTTTTTGAAGCATAGACTGCCGGTTGCTACGTCAACATGACCAACTCCGTGAATACATGAATGGTGATACACCAGCTCTAGTTACTGTAGATCATTCTTCCATGTGTTCAATGAGGTGAATTCCTAAAAAAAATCAAGCCAAATAGCCTCAAGAAACACATGAACTCCACTCGTTCGTTCGTTCCCTTTTGTGTCGAGATTGATCTATCTGGCCACATCGATGGCAATTAATATCTCCTTCCGTTTTTGAGTGAGATCGAGCAAAGTACGAATCTATTCGCGCGATTTAGATCGGGAATATCTTTCACCGAAATTCATGCTTCGATTTTTATTAAAAAGGATTCTATGACTCTGTTCTGATAGAAAATTGTATTGAACAAGCGAACGAGTGTGTGTGATTAGCGAAAGTGATAGGAATGGTGAAAAATTTACCAGCTATGCTACTCCTAATTGCCTGAAAATGGGAATAGATTGCCTGAATCTGAAAGTATAAGGAACGAAAAGTTCGGGAAAGCTAAGGCTACAATACAAACGGCAATGAAAACTAGAACTTTAAAGAAACAGAGTGTTTTTTCTGGATGATTGCGCGAGGGTCTTTTTCCTTCCTTCTGAGTAATTTTCCTTCTTACACTTCTAACCGCTCAAGTAGTTATTCTTTGATTTCAAATCTTTGAAATTTGGCACTACTGTTCACCTCTTCCTAACTCATGATTTTTATAACTGACCCACGCAAATCGGGACTCATGTCTTCCACGATTTGTAACCACATGGTTAACCGTCTCTTTTTAAATGATATCTCGTGACTTTAGAAACTTGTTCGCGCCCATGAGTCTTGCTCTGTGTTTCTCGAATTTCGGGATATAATCTCCACATTGCATATTCAAGATATACCGAATTCAAATACACCATTTCCTTTATTCGGTACACTTTCTTTTAAACTTCCCCAATGGCATACATATCCTGAATGGCAAAACACTAATTTATCATTCGATATGACATTTTCTTCTTACCATAGTTCGGGATCTATTAATGGCACCTTTTCATAAGTCGTTTCCAAGATACCGAATTGAAGTACAATATTACGGTATTAACAGAATCCAACATGAATGAGCCTCCCCCCCCAAAAAAAAAATTGTTTCACCTACTTCTAGATGTGCATGATGATTGTCGATAGGTCTCCATGGGAAAAAAGTGCCCAAAAAGTCCTAAACCTACTGTATTAGTACCAATTCAACCAATTTAATCATACACCTTTTTGTATTTGTACCAATTTAGTTCATCCGACTAATTTTAGTTAGAAATTGTTAACGTGAAAGCCATCCATCTTACATGGAGTATGTGGTGTTGACGTGAATATTTTTAAATAATTCTTCTTAAATATTCTTTTTATGTTTTTTGAAAAATGCATTCTAATTATTTCTTTCTTTCTTTCACTCTGTCTTTTTGCTTTCACCTCGCTGGCCCTCGCCTACAATAAGTGCATGCCACAAAGGCCGAGGGTGAGGGCATGCGTGGCCTCGAGTGCAGCCACAGGTGAGGTAGCCCTCGCTCTCGCCCAAAGCTATCGAGGGCTAGCAAGCCCTCACTAGCCAAAGTGAAAGAAAAAAGAAAAAAAATTATTAAAAAATGTGTACGTTAGCACCAATTATTCTACATAAGACTCCTAACATTCACGTCAATGATTTTCAAACTAAAATTAACTTGATTAGCTGAATTGGTACAGCTGCAAAAGGTTTATGACTAAATTGATCCAATAGAAAAATTTAGGACTAAATTGGTACTAATACAATAGATTTGTGACTTTTTTTGTACTTATTTGGATAACTTGGAGCGACATAGTCCATTTGCGCTACCGAATGCGGAGGTCGAATCGTCCTAGACTCCTGCATCTTCAACCCTAGTCAAGAGTGAAAGAACTAGGAAAAGCATTGATGAACCCAGAACCGGATAATACATCAGGTAGGAAAGGATTAGGAAATTTCTTAACAAGTTCTAGGAAGTTCATCTTCGCATGTTTTATCACTTGCATGCCCCTACTTTTTTCCTCTTTAGGAAAATAAACCGCTAACACAGCCATACGACACGTGAACTAGAAGGCATCCATGTAGTTTTTCAGGGTCAACTTTGAACCATCTCTTACCCCTCCCCTTAAACCCCAAGGATACGCCAGGGAGCGGCCCCCCCCCCCCCTCTTTTTCCCCCTTTTGCGAAAAAAGGAGAGCAAAGTCGACAACACGGGGAATTGAATTGATCACATCCCAAAATGGGAAGGGAGGGGAGCTCCCGGCTGGCCAGCGTCCAGTGTGGGCCAACCGCTGAACATGGTGGGTCAACTTTTTGGCAAAACTAGTTGGCACTTGGCAGCCTTTGCACAGAGCCACAACCCCAAACATCTCCACTCCCACCCATCCGTTATAATTGACCCGCTTGCACAAATTTCATCATGTAAAAGCTTATGGAGAGGATATTGTGAGGCCACTAAGGATATTATAAACTGAAATTCTCTTCAAAAAGGGCAAGAGAAGAAGAAGAAGAAGAAGAAGGAAAAGAAAAGAGGGGGGGGTGGGGGTGGGGGGAGAGAGGCTGCTAAGAAATGAAACTTCACACACTTTGCATTCTTGGGATTAGAGAATTCATGCACATTTACACTCTTGCATAGGACGGAACACCAGCATGCATCTGCACCGCGGCAGGACCAAACACTCGGGAGAACATTTGCAAACATCCATGGACGTGTCGTTGTTAGGATTTTTAGTGATTGTACAAAAGGGAGGATCTTGACTTCATAACCAAGAAGTTGGGACCTGCATCGATCCAGTCTTCTTCAGGGCTGCAGCCGGAATCTTCACCGATTACAGCGAGCGAATCAAACGAAATCCCAACTTTGGAATTGGCCGTTAGGTGTATCAGTGAAGCACCAGAGGGTCTTGAAAATAATTATCCACGTCCCATTTCCAGGACCCGAGATCGCCTTCCAAGAACTCGAAGCACGCTTGATCGGCTTCATCTTTCGAAATCGCATCGGCCCCGCTCGTCTGTTCCAAGAAAACCGGGCCGGGGCTTTCCGGGTCGAAAAAGCCCCTCAAGAAGACCGGATCCAGACACATGTCGTCCTCGGGAACCTGCTGAACCGGTGGCCAGTCGCCACGGCCGCCCACCTTGGACTCGGGCTCAACTTCCTCGCTCGTCTGAAACCTCAACACCGACGTCGGAGAGGAAAGGCTCTGATTCCGAACGACCGTACCACCGCCTTTCGCCAGGTTGCGCACCGCAGTGGGCACCTCGATTGTCGGCCTCGTGAAGTTGGTTTGAGCATCTGGGCCCTTGATCCGTATCGCGGCTCGATCGTAGACGAGGGCGGCTTCCTCCGCTGTGTCGTACGTGCCGAGCCAGATCCTCGTCCGCTTCACGGGGTCTCTAATCTCCGCCGCCCACCTCCCCCACCGCCTCCGCCTCACCCCTCTGTACCTCCTCCCGCCCTCCGGCGCCTCCTGCTGCTGCTGCTGCTGCTGCTGTTGCTTCGCTTTAGGCCTCGCCTTGCCGCTGTTGGCTCTCCTGTCGCCGTTGGCTGCTCTGTTTCCGGGCCGCGAAACAGAGTGGTCCTCGATTCGGATCTCGCTCACGTACCTCTTGACCCGGCAGCGCGAGGCCGGCCCTCCTCCCTCCTCGTCGCTCGACGAGTCGGTCGCGTCCTCGTCGGTGAACGAGATCCTCACGATCCTAGACATGGACGACGCCGACGCCGACTCTCCGGCGAGCTTGTTGCTGACTGTGCGGTGCTCGGAGTACCTGATCGAAGCAGAACAAGAACAAGAAGAGGAAGATGGCGGACAGGGACACTGAAACAGAAATGGTCGGTCCATGAGTGAGGGGAGAGGCAGTGTGATGTCTCCAGAAGGATGAAAACAGGGCGGTGGGGGTTCGGATTCAACAACAGCCGAGAGTGAGAAGCGTTAAAGTTGGAGAACCCGAGCCTTTACGCCTTTCTTCTTTAACGGCGACGGTCTTTAACGAGATGGTAACCGAAGAAAGACAAGGAATTAAGGAGACCCCCAAGAGCAAAGAACACTCAGTGTGAACAGAACGATGCTGCCGGCGGCGAAACAGAAGAGGGATCGTCACCGTCACCGTCACCGGCAGGGCAGGACTGAGAGAGGAAAAGGGAGAGCCTTTGAACGGAGAATGGAACAGTCCACAGAGAGAGGAGGAGGAGGAGGAGGAGATTTTTGCAGAGAGAGAAATGAGAAAAGAGTGAGAAGAGTCAAAGAGCAGAGATCCCATTTTTATAGGAGGATCCAAAAAGGGGGGATTTTTCCCATATGAAGCGCGAACGGTGTTCTGTTATACGGGGGGGACGGAGAAGATTCCGGTCGCGACGGCGATCCCAGACGACTCGCCGCATCACCTGATACGGCTCCCGATGGCCGACACGTGTGTCGCTTTGGCCCGGTAAAACCGTCTGGTCCCTCCGATCGATCTTGGCCTTCAAGTAACGGAACCTCGTATACCAAGTCGCGCGCGCCCCCCGTCCCTCGAGGAACTGTACGGTCAACCCCGTCAAGGAGGTCCCTCCGTCTTCCCAACGCCTCTCTCTCCCTCTCTCCCTTGGCCATCGTTTCCTCACCAACGTGTGAGCCTATCCCTCCTCCGACTGTGAAGAGGATCAGCGGGCCTTTTTCTTCTCTGATTTTAGAGAAAAAAAAAATTTACAAAAATGCTATGATATCATTTGTTAATTCTCGATTTATTTGCTTGCTCGTTAAGAATAGAAAAAAAAAATTCAAATGCTAGGCCCCCACTTATCACCTAATTCACTGTTGATTAAGGAGAAAATACCAACGGAATATTTAAACCCTATCCCGTGGCTCCAATACCCTAAACTTTTATTTCCGTGTTTTATTAAAAACTCTAAACTTGTATACGCCGGGAAAAAAATACCATCCGTCTACCACTAAGAACCCCTAAATTTTACACGCCGCAACATCGATACCCCCAACTTTTTTTTTTCTCCCTTCGCGTCACCAACACGCCAGACTCGTGCCATTGTAAAAAGAACTTTGAGTAGTGGTGTCGTAGACTCACAATGGATTAAGTTTAGGGATTTTCGGCAGTAGAAAGATGGTACCTCTGTCTTGCTAGTACGAATTTGATGGTTTTGTCAACACGTTAAAAAACAAGTTTGGGATTACAGCAAACATAGTTTGGGATTTTTTGTGATATTAACAAAAAAACAAAAAGCGTTCTTTTTTCCTTGGTGCCGTATAATGAATAAAAAGGCATATATTTCTTTTTGAGTAATTCATCGTAATGATTTATGATAAGCATGAGTACGGTGATGACCACTCTTGAGGAATGATTTTGGCTCCGAGGATGAACAGACACACTCATGTGTCCTCTGTACGCAGTGCCGTCTTCGTGATGCGCGGTCGTCTTGGAGGTCTAGCATGTTGGTACGACGTATAATTATGTATTATTATATTATTTAGCACTAAATTTTTTTTTTAAACTTTTCGGTTTGAGCGCGAAGAATTAAATAATTCGCGAGGGATGAGGAGAGACAAGCATTCCGTGTGGGGGCGTAGTACTGTCGTATGTTATGTCCATGGAAGAAAAAAAAATAATAGTAAGGGTTAATATAAAAAAAAAATGCCACAGTAGTATATATGCGACAAATTTACCTGAAACTATCACAAAAAAAATACAAAACTAGTATACATGCGACAAATTTACCTGAAACTATTTTATTGACCACAAAAAACCCAAAACTAATATACTTATAACAAATTTATCTTAAATTATTTTTTGACCACCAAAAATTCTAAATTAATATATCTGAGACAAATTTACTCCAAACTAATACATTTGTTACCCCATTGTTACTTTTCTTTAAATTATACAATCAAATTATTGAGTTAGATGACATACGACAATTGACAGATATACCCATTTAGGATTTTGTACCATTTTTCTGTCATTGTCGTATTAGTTTGAGATTTTTCGTGATATTAAATCAATTTAACGGAAATTAACATAAGGTAAATTTATTACAAGTGTGCTAATTTAAGATTTTTTGTCAAAAAATTAATTTGATGGTAAATTTATCACAAATATGCTAGTTTAAAATTTTTGGTGGTCAATAAAATATCATGGGCTAAATTTATCACGTGTGTACCAGTTTGGAGTAAAAATAGCTTGAGGTAAATTTGTCATGGATATTTAAAAATTCTTTGTGATAAAAAAATAATTTTTAGTAAATTTATCACAAGCATAATAAATTGAGATTTTCCGTGATGGTAATAATAACAATAACAATAATAATGACGAGGAGGAGGAGGAGGATAATAGGTATGGGTTGACTTGGACGAAATAGCTCAACTAACCGGTATTAAGAAAATATTTAAGATAAAGGAAAAAAGGACCCCAGCGAAAACGGCAAGTAGTTTTGTCTTTTCTTTTTTTTTTTTTTGCAGATGTGGGCCCCGAACATTGCCTTCGTAAAGGGCGAGAATAAGAATAAAATAAAACCTTGGAGGAAGGCGGAGCTTGGGGACCAAGCAAATCGGCGGTACGTTGGTCGAGAACAGGAGAAAAGATGGAAGGACCCTTCCCCCTCGTTTAATTTTGTCCCCTCCTCCCTCCCTCCCTGCACGTGCACGTGCTGGGTTTCCTCACGTGCTTTGACTTTTTCGTGAGCCTTCACAGAAAAGAAAAAAAAAACAAAAAAAAACTTGAGATCTCGCATTTTCGCCTATTGCGGTGGGAAAGTGGCGTCGGAAATTTACCTGGTTTTTACCCCCTCTTGTGTCCAGCACTTACCAAAGCCCCGGCGCCTTTTGCCGAATATTAGAAGAAAAAAAAAAACTTCTTTTGACTTGTCAACTCATTTGCATCACGGCGCGTCAGCGTCTTGAGTAAGTGCTTAAACTGCTTTACCAGAGACCTCATTTGGATCTCTGAATCCAGGATCCATTGGACGTAAAGCACATAAAGGATGTGTTTCCCGTCCGCAGAAAAGAAAAAGATATGATCGACAATCAATTAAGAATGCAAGGCGTGCGGTCACCGACATATTAAAATAAGAAATGCATCCACAAGACCTATCGAGTTGCCAGATAGACTCCAAAAAGGAGCGAAAGCTCCCTTCCCACGGGAGGTAACTCTTGAAAACCAACACAGAGGATACTGTTTTTTTTTTTTCCCCCAAATATGTGTAATAAAAAATAGCGAATTATTAGGACAAGTTTTAAGACCTTGGATATTTGACAGCGGAATAACGTTTCCGATGACAAGAAAATTTTCATCCCTGCCTTAGAAAAGATGGACAGCACACAGACAATTACAATTTTTCTTCAGAACCTGCATTAAACAGATGAGTCGAATTCGAGGGCCCTCGAGTTCATAGCAAGTCATCGGGTTTATGCAGAGCAAGTAGATGCACAGGACAAGCCAAATTACACGTTCCATGTAAATCCGTTATAAACAACCAGAAGAAACAGCATCAACTTTACAACATCCAACTGCAGTTTTTGGTAGTTCAGATAGGCCAAGAAATACCCAGTGTCCCTCATTGGCACGACGGACCAAACTAGACACGTTTTTTCATCGCTTGCCAGTCGAGATAAATTGCAGGCCTCACCTTTAACTTATACAGTGAAAGATAATGGCGGACAATGTCTCGGTAAGAGGTCGCAGCAAGTCCCCCCTCTAGCCCATGGCATACTTCTGGGTCCAGCTCCTCGCAGTCGCCTCATACTTGGCCCGGTCGGCCTTGTACATATGAGCGATTTCTGGCACCAGGGGATCATCTGGGTTCGGGTCCGTCAAGAGCGAACAGATTGAAAGCAAGACCTGAAAGACAAGACAAGAACCTTTCCCACCGACTTAAGAGACGGGCCTTCTATTAACCCTACAACCATGCAATGCATTACCGATAGCAAACCAAGAACCCAAAGCTATTTCAAGGATCCTTGGCCAAGACTCATAATCTTATTTCATCTTTAAGATGTCAACTGCTAAATCATTCAATCCGGAAATTACAGATGAAATGCATCATCCAAATTTGAGGGGCAAAAAGGAATCCACGTATCAACCCACCGTAGCATAACATTATAATTCAATTAACACAAATGCCCTATGAAGACTGTCAGCATAGTTAACTAAACTAAAAAGTGTGTATTGCATACAAAGTTATTGCAAAACAAAATTGTCCTCTGGCGTAAAACCGCGAAAAGTTCAAAATAAAGGTTCACCAAATTTACTGCCCTCAGGCTCCGGTGATAGTTATCCTCTCAACAGTCAAGACGAGCCACTCGACACTCAACAGCAGAGCTCTATGGCATGTTTGCAAGAATACTAAGACCAAACAATGCATTAACAATAGTACATAATGCATAGTGGATCTGCAATGATCAGTGACTTTTAACTATAAGCATACGGTATGGTACTCACTAGTCAGTTGTTTTCTAACATCCATTTTCTGAAAGCCATGAGAAGAGACTAATGTATGGAAAAAGCTAAAACATTTGTTTTCTGAAGTGCTTTGCCTAAGCATAACCTTTCCTCAACCGTAACTCTTCAATAGTATTTACACATCAAGAGCAA
The DNA here is from genome assembly GCA_016432845.1 of Psidium guajava. NCBI lineage: Eukaryota > Viridiplantae > Streptophyta > Magnoliopsida > Myrtales > Myrtaceae > Psidium > Psidium guajava. The sequence goes on from CM028232.1 coordinate 2,589,583, forward strand.
TGAACGCACAAATAAAGTGGGTTTGAAAGCAATTAGCTTTTCAGTAGCATATGCATAATCAAGAGAGTAGGACCTTGGAAATGGTTAACGCTGGACTCCATTGCTCCTTTAGAATGTCAAGACAAATGCTGCCGTTGCTGTTGATATTTGGGTGGAAGACTTTTGTCCTAAAGGCTAGCTGCAAAACAGGGGTGCCCCCATTATCAATAGCATCCATTTCTCAGTAACCAAAAACTATAACCCTGAGGTTTAACTTTCTAGCTGTCCCAACATTAACTTTCTTGCTGAATCATTACTGAAGCTCACTCTGTGCATATGAAGTAAGCTAACAATAAGGACATTCTATCTAATCCAACCAGTAATGGATGGAAAATCATGTATGAATAGCTTGTGGACTATGACAATGATCACAACTTAGAAATCTAATGCCCATGGATATAAATCAATATCCCATTACTCAGTTGGCCTACCTGTCAATTATTAGTTATTCCAAAATGAGAATTTCTCTATGCACAAACCCTTGAGAAAAGTTAGCAAATGCTTTTGGAAAGGCAAAAGCTGAAACCAATCCACAACCTAAGTTGAGGCATCTTTAACCACAACCTAACTTTGAAAACCAGAAGAAAAAGAAGAATAAGAATAGACCCAAAGGCGTTTCAATCCTTCATTTATCATATGGCCGGAAAAAAAAAAGTTCATGATGCTGTTCATCTCTTACAAGGATGATGAGAAGTACAGATCCCATACCTTAGGGGGTTTAAATGGGTAATCCGGAGGGAAATGGATAGTTACTAGAAACACTCCGCCTGCATAAGGACTATCCGAGGGACCCATTATTGTTGCTTGCCAGTGGAACATATCCTCTCCTACAGGGCCTGCCAATAATTTTAAAACAACAAGACACATAATTCACATTTAAGCATCATAACTACCCTGTCTCACATGAGGAACAAAAAGTACGAAACAAACTTTTCAGCACATGACATTTGTCGAGTCACCCATAGACAATTGACAGAACCCAAAATGTCATCAGAACATTACAAAGCTCAGCTGAGTACAATTTGCTTCTGGTTTTCCCACCTGATGTGTTGTCAGGTATCCACAATCTAGGTTAGATTAGCAAGATCTTTTATATTCAGGACATCCTCTACTGATAACATGGACTGCCCCGGTCTCTTGGCAATAGAAGCAAATAGATGATCAAGGCACAGAGAATAAAAAAGAACCAGAATACCTCCATCTACATACTTCGTCCAAGACTTGTACACAATGGAAAGAACAAAATTATGCTCCATACTGCCTTCAGTTTCACTAGTCACCAAGCAACTATCATTTCCAGACGGGCCAATCCAATTTGCTTTAAGGTATATGGGCAAGAAAAAAACTGCTTTAAGATACAAAAGTAGAGGTCAAAAAGAATTGTCCAGCCCCAAAACCAGGTCAAACCCATTAGAAACTTGAATCTTCACTATCCAAATCTCAGTAAGCCACTTCATCCATTACATTGACCTTCAATACGGGGTGATTAAGAAAATTAGCGGGGAAAGTTTTGACCTTCAACCTCCACCAGATACAAAAAATCTGAAAAGCTCATGATCAAATTTCTTCTCCTAATCCAGGACCATCTTAAAGAGATACTTCAATGGTCTTCTTTCCCAATGTTAGACATCCCACACATCATCCATGTATAGATGGAGTTGCACAAAGCACCAGACCAAGCAAGTTAGTGATAATCTTCGCAACCCCTATATTGTCAAAGACAAACCCAGACTTGCATGCCTGTCCACTAGGGCATTCTATTTGCTCTTCCCAGAAACCAATCCACTGACCATGGAAAGATTCTAGTACCAACTCTTCAAACACCATTCATGTGTATGATCCTAGCAATCAGCCTCCATAACAACCACAAAAACCCGTTTCAATGTCTTTAGCAGACACTTCAAAGCCAATACATCATATCTGAGCATATTATAAACTCAAGCGCCAAAAGTAACAGTAAAGCCACCACAAGAAGAGAACTCCGTGACAAAAACTACAGAACCCGAAGCTCGAGAGTCGATTAATCTTAAAGCAGTAAAAGATCTAACCAAAGAAGGCTACCCACAAGAAATTACGACAAAATTTTTTTAAAAAAAATTGGTGAGGAAAGAAGAAGAAGAATGAGGTACCAGCACTGCAGGAGGTAGGAGGGTCTTTCTGGAGATCTTTGAGCTCCTTCAGGATTCGCTTGGAAGCCATCGACGCAGCCCCGATCCAGAAGAGAGAGAATTTCAGAGAGAAGAAGGAAGCCCGACAAAATCAACAAAGAAGAAGTAAACGTTGGCGACAAGTTCACGGAGTCTTCATTGATTAAAAAAAAAACATAAAAAAAAAAACAGAAAAGGAAAGGAAAAAGAATCTGGTTCTCTGACCCGGAGAAGAATTTGGAACCCCTGTAGCTTGCGTTTGGGTTCTTGTGATGATTATCAATTTTTTTTTTTAATATCGCGAACCTGGTAGCAATGATTCTTATTATCTGATTTTATTTTTTGAAATAAAAAAATAAGAATCATGTTTGATAGTATTTTTAATTTTGATTCTATTTTTTAGAACAGTTTTAGAGGAAAAGTAAAAACTAAAAAAAATATTGATTCTAAAAAAAGAATCATTTTTAAGAATCACAAATAAAATGAAGTCTTACATCTCTTACTTTTTCCTTTCAGTTCTTTCATCACTTTTTGCTTGACCAAGAAAAGAATGAGCTCTCATTTCAAATAAAAATATATTAGATATAATAAAAAAATATTAAAAATAAAAAAATGGAAAAGAAGAAAAAATCAAGAAAATTTCAAAAATCCCTAAAAATATGAGAATCTTAGATTATGCTAGTTTGACCTCATTTTCATAAATTTGAGCCTAGTTCCCTAAATTTCATAGAGTTTGTTCTTTTTTGAAAAGATCATAAATAAATTTGAAATTAAATCCAAACCATATTTGTCTAAGTCATAAGGGATTTATTAAGATTTTATGATGTGATTTATTAATGCAATAATTTCTTGATTGCGCACTTTGATTTCATTGGTCGTGATTTGCCTAGATTTATTAGATATTTTAGACTTAGTTTAGTTTTAAAAAATTTGGAAAAAGACAAATAACTTGCGTGAACACTTATCATCAGCTTGACTCATAGGTTTATGAATTGAAAATTTGCATAAAACATGTTTAAAAAATGCTTAACTTCGGTGTTGAAAAGGCGTTGGTGAAAATACTAATGTAACAAATCCCCAGATCATATATTTTTTTGATTGCGTAGAATTAAACGGTTTCTCCCGATCGCTTGATAATGTTTTCGATTTACTTTCCTCAAAGACTAGTGATGACTCTATTTGCATGTAAACATACACATGCCACTGATTACATTAAGATTGAATTCGATATTCCCTCGTTGCGATTTGATATAGACCTGAATGGACTTGAGCTAATATGAAATTACATAGTAACTCAATATGGTATCTTTTTTTTTTAAGCTTGAAATGGCTCGTCATGACACTGTAATTAGACGGAATAACACGAAAAAAATGTTATATGCAATATTCAATATATTATATAAGAGAATCGGTATGAATTAATCTTCAATTAATTTGAAATGCAGCATGAAATTTCAAAAAGTAACTAAGTAATTATTTGACTTAAGTGATAAAAATTAAAAAGAGAAATTATTTTCAGAAATAAAAATTTTATGCAGCTACTAAATACGTTTTGATTTTCTAAAACACATCCACACAAAAAAAAACTTTAGGAAAAATCAATTTTAAAGGCAAAGAAAGGGGTTTTGCGATCAACTCCCAATCTCTTTTTGCTTGCTTTTTTGTTGATGTGAATGGGCGGCTATGGAGCTTCGGCCAATGGATTCGTGGTGGGTGGTCGTTGGGGGCCCAGTCGCCATTAGCGTGAAACCACCTCGCTGTTTCCCTCGGCGTGATGGAGTAACAGTCTAGTAGTATGAACGCACCCAGGATGTCCAGTTTCTTCTTGTCGTATTGCACAACCGACCAGTCATTGATTGAAACGCATCCCTCCATCATTTTTGGACCTTTCCTTCCATTACCAGGACAGTGAACTACGTTTGCTTCCGTCTCCCCTCTGTCGAAAGCTTGTTTTTGCTTACCGCATTGTGCTTGGCCATATCCGCCGATTAATCGGTACAGTTACCGCTTCTGTTACTTTACGTGGCAAGAACAGGGATCTGTGTATTTACTGCTTCTAATGGATTGGGAATTGTGTTGTCTCTGCACTGTCACTGGACGCATATGGCCTCAACTAATCATGCGTTACAAGATAAGGCCTATCTCAAAAGCAATCACTTCTTTCCATTTTGAGGAACCAAGAGTTCAACACATTATTGAGGCACTGTTTTTGTAGGAGCAAAAGTGGGAAATGGGTGTGCGGATCTTGAAAGCATTGGCCATTTTCAGGCATTTCTTGGTGGTGGTGGTGTTGATGATGGGAATGCTGAGCCTTTCATGCTACTCCAGGTGCGAGTTCAGGGCGATATTCAACTTTGGCGACTCAAACACCGATACAGGTGGGTTCTATGCGGCTTTCCCTGCGCAAACTGGGCCATTTGGGATGACCTACTTTAAGCGGCCATCGGGGCGGGCATCGGACGGAAGGCTTATCGTTGACTTCTTGGGTAATGTTGGATGAGATTCACTCAGATGTTCTAATAGTTTTGACTTCATATTCCTTTAACTACATGGTCATGCTTTGTAGTTCATCACTGCAGAATGTCAATGTCTTCTTTATGTACCTGAGAAATGCCAATGCAATGCGGTTGTTTAGTAGATGCGAAAGTACTTGAAAAGGGGATCAAAGAAGATGCATAGCAAAAAATTGAGGGTTGTTTAGCAGAGAAAATACCCAGCAGTAGTCCACATTCTGTCTACAAGTCTGGTTAAAGCTTCTCACAGTGCATTAATTGCCTCCAGAATGAGAAAATGGCCAACCTAGCAATTGTGGGGTGTCCCAAGGTCATCATTCGATGACAGATTCAGCAAAAGAAGGGAGTTTCATTTTGGCCAGGCTTCCTCATTTCCTCCTCCTTTATTCCTTGTCTTTTGGTTGCATGAGATTGTCAAGGATTCTCTGCATTGTCCCTGGAAATAGAGCTATATAGATAAATTTCTCCTATCATAGACACCATGAAAGGTGAGATGGGATCCATAACGGCACCATCATCCATGAGCTCTGAGTGTTTTTGGTACTATAATGTTTTGCTTACAACCGTGATGTGGCAACATATCTCTCGAATATTTCTTCCCGGTTAAATCACGGAAAAATGAAATTCATGAACTAAAGTGAGGTAAAATCTTTCATTCAATGTGGCAGCACAAGCTCTAGGACTGCCATTTCTGAGTCCGTATCTGCAATCAATTGGATCTGACTACAGACATGGGGCCAACTATGCGACGCTGGCATCAACTGTGCTCCTGCCAAATACATCCTTATTTGTATCCGGGCTCAGTCCTTTTGCTCTTCCCATTCAGCTCAACCAAATGAAGGCATTCAAGGCCAGAGTTGATGAATTTCACTCCTCCGACCAGAAGGGTATACCATAAGCTGGCAAAACTAGTTAGTTGATAATAACAGACACCGCAAGTGAGCAGTGAAGATTTTTTGACATGATGCGTTAGTTTTCTGTAACATTGATTTTCAGGAACAAATCTACCTTCAACAGATATATTTGCGAAGTCCATTTACACATTTTACATTGGTCAGAATGACTTCACATCCAATTTAGCATCTGCTGGTATTAGTGGAGTGCAGCAGTATCTTCCTCAAGTTGTGGCCCAGATTGCTGCAACTATCAAGGTGAGTGCTCTGTTTGGCCTGAGAGCTTTCTTCTTGTTTTTCCCACTTTCAACATGTATAATTATCAACTCGTGTAAGCTCAACATGACCGACAAACACCGATATACCGGAAAACAAAAACCACACTGGAGCTTACAGAAAGATCGAGCTGTTTCAATCAATCAAATCAGTTATCTGGGGGGCTACTGATTAATGTCTATATGATGCCCTGAAGCAAAATGATCTGCAAGTGGGTCCAGATCAAGATGAAGCCCAGAAAGGGACCTCATCTGGAATTGTCGAAATTAAGCTCTTAGGGTCCAAAGTCTGATGAATTAGATGGCCCACTCTTGTACGATGTGGACAGGCAGATTATTCAGTTTTTCCTTGTCTAGGTCCATGCGCAAAGCGGTACACCCTCTGTCAATCTACCTTGTCTAGATCCAAGGCAGTAAGATTTCACTCCCCATATTTCCAACCGTCGCAGAGTCGATCAATTACAGTTTAACTATCACACGGGTTCAGTTCACTTCACAGCTTGCGTTTAAGTGTATTGATTTGAACAATACGAGGTCATGGTTATCTGGATCTTCCATGTCAATTGTAAAACAAATTACCCAGTAAATGCTTTCAAATTATTGTAAACATCATCTTTTCTGCAAATTTCTTGCTTTTGTAGGAGCTATATGCCTTGGGAGGGCGTACATTTTTCGTGCTAAACCTCGCTCCGATCGGCTGTTATCCAGCCTTTCTGGTGGAGCTCCCTCACAGCAGTTCCGATCTCGATATGTATGGATGCATGATTTCTTACAACAACGCGGTGGTCGAGTACAACAAATTGTTGAATGACACACTTGCTCAAACCAGAGCTTCCCTTCATAATGCCAACCTCATTTACGTCGACACTCACTCGGTTTTGCTAGAACTATTTCGGCATCCCAAATATCATGGTAAGCTTCTTTCACTTCTCAGTTATCTTCAACTTCTGGGAAAAATTGAGATATGATATCATGCTCTCGTCGTCAATGATTAACTGCTAAAGAATCGAGAAAGGGGACTCTTACTTGACTGTGCATTGGCTTGCAGACATCAAGTGTACTAACGAGATAACAACCAATATTTATAACACCATTTCATCAATACAACCAACATTTCCCAATTTCTTATCTAAAGGACTTGGTCTTGTTGAATCACGGGTATAGCATACGTGTATTCCCCTTAAAATCTACAGGTTCTAAATAATTTGGGTTAATAAATTGCGATATGGTTTGGATCGTTCAGGACTCAAATATGGTACCAGGGCATGCTGTGGATATGGCGGAGGCGAGTACAACTTCGATCCTCGAGTGTTCTGCGGCAGTAGCAAAGAGATAAATGGCAGCTTGCTAACTGCTTCGGCTTGCAATGACCCCTCCAACTATGTAAGCTGGGACGGCATACACGCCACCGAAGCCGCTAACAAGCTAATTACCTGGGCCATCATAAACGGGTCTTACTTGGATCCGCCGTTTTTGCTCAACCAGCATTGCGACCTCCAACCAATCGGTTAATTATAAGTAATCTACAGTCTTGGACGCCGCTACTCTTACTGCGATGACCCATTAACTGTGATAAAACTGTATTTTTACTTTTGAGGTATTGAATAACAAGGTAGGACCTTTCTTTGAACTTGGAGAAAATGCGCGAGGAAGACATGAATTGATAGTTAGATGGCTTAACGAAACATGTAGTGGGGCTGTTATACTACCCAAACACTATAACCACAATCGCATTTACCAAATGCAGGATCATATTTCTTCTTCAATTACTGCTGCTATTTGGAGTTTCAGAAACCAGGAAGTGTTGTTGTTGTGAGGCCGGGGGACGCTGTCTATATAAAACAGGAAAAAAAGTCTGAATACGATGCATACGTCCCCTGGAACCCTACTGGCTTGCAGACCGGTCCCTCCATATTCGCCTCGCCTTATGGTTTAGATGGAAGCAGGATCATGCCATTGAAACTTACCAGCAGAAGTGCCAAAAATCTGCCGGCTTTCAGGACCCTACTTTGAGTCATACGTTTCTCCTACCACATGGGTCTGAAGCTGAAACAAACACAAAGTCACACCATGCATGCAAAACATTTTTAATCCCTTCAATCAGTCTCCTTCACGAGAATATTCACTAGTCAAATGAATCCACCAACCTAGAGGTGTAAACAGCGTACCAAAAATCGTTTTTTTTTTTTAAGGAAGCAAAACCAATGTGTCCATTTCCCTTCCTTTCTTCCCCTGATGGCAACATCCCAGAGTCTTCCTAGGAAATTTCCTGAGGTATCATATCGTTGACATTGAGAAGTTCTGTACGGGGTTTTTTCCTTTTGTCTTTCTGTTTTTCCTTGCGCATCTTGAGAAGAGCGGAGAAAGGACTATCCAATTGAAGAATCAATCTGCAGAGTCATGGAACATGCTCGTTAGCCTCGAGAATCGGCTGGGTTCTGAGCATCGCCGCTGAAGGCATTTTACTTGTCCGTATCCAAACGGTATCGAAGGAGACACCCTTCTCAGACTCTTTCTCCATTTCCTTGATCCTCTGCCTCACCACTAGCTTGTACGCCCCCCACACAATCAAACTCGCTGAAACTAACACGAGGAACCCGCCTACGAATCCTACAACCCACCATTTCCAAAACCTTGCTTCCTCCTTCTTCTGTTGCGGGGCTGGAGCTGGAACAACAAGGGCAAAATGACCTTGACGTCGTGCGACACATCCATTCCGTGAAGTCATGTTGCTAAAACCGACCGACGCATTAGGCCTGAACTCAACGCATTGCACGGACTGATTTGATGTCCGCAGCTCTGGCTCAGCTGGAGAGAAACTCACCACAATGGGGTTGCCTTTAATGCTCAAATTGAGCATCTGGTTGCCAACTCCACTTGAATTGGAAGCATCAAACATCCTGAAACCCACAACAGGACTGACCAGCCTATACCCGGGGACTTCATAGTAATTGAAGGACCAATTCTTGAGGTTCTCACACACTATGGCAAGCCTCTTCGCATAAGGCAAGGGAATGATCCTTGGTGGGATGTTGAAAGACGTCAGGTTCGACCCTCTGACCCAAAAGCTCGAGCTCCTGAGCCTGACGATCGAGACTTCAATCCCAGAGAAGTTGGCAGGGAGGGAGATGTTGTAAACAACGCCTGTTCGCGGTTGCTGCAGCGTTTTGTTGGCATATTCGTGAATGACTGCATCTAAGAGCTCAGGGTCATAGCCTCTTGAAGCTTGCACGAGCGTGGATGAGAATGACCACAAAAAGAAAGCCACCCAGATGACAAAACCGAAGCCTCTTCGCATCTTTCATTTCAAAAGGACCAGAACAAAAAGCGAAAAAGAAAGGTTCTTGATCATGAACGAATGACTGCTCGTCTATGACAATACAACTGACATTCAAGGGATGAAACTTTTCAGAGGGAAATGGTTTTACCTGAAGCTTTCTTTCTGTTCTCATAAAAGAAAAATGCCATCAACCTTGAAGTCAGATTCAAATTCCTTCTTCAAGGACGGATCTTCCTTCTTCCAACCCAAAATCTCTCAATCTCAACCCCAACAGAGAGCTACATCAAAACCAGACGCATGCTTGCGACATGGGAAAAGGAGGCAAAAAAGCTTCGAACACTTCAAACTCGTCCCACATTCCTCGCCATGTCCCTGGAATGTCCTAAAGAACAGGAGCTCTGAGCTGTATCGTTAGGGAGAGAATGGCTTTAAGGGGTGAGTGAGGTGGATCTGATTATTCCATCATGCGATTACGCGAGACAACCTGCAATGGCCCCACGAGGAGAAAAACTTAGCGAGACAGAGAGTCAAATGGAAGTTTCGCCCTTTCCTATTTCATTTCGTTAAGGATTATCGAAATGTGAATGTTTTTCACGTTGGAATCACAGTTCTTCGCGAGTGCGTGTCGGTTAGAGAACAAGAACGGGTTGGTTGTGACGGACAGGATGGCTCCAACGAGGCACGGATAGCCCCACGAGAAAGGACAGAAATCAGTCTTCTCCCTCCCAAAAAAAGCCATGGCTTAACTTAGCCTATTAGGCATCAGGAGGAATTTATCTTTGCCTAACGCGGTATCAGCGATTCGTGAACATCAGCGAACGCACAGGCACATCCGGTTAGTAAGAAGATGTAAACGAATTTAGACTCGATTAGATAATCTCGATACGCAGGACGGGTTTAGCGTATTAGATTTTGTGATCCACTGTTGCTCTTGATAAACGATTCAAGCAACATAGATTTCTTGCTTCATGGTTTCATGAAAACTACTGCGTACGTCTGAATTGAGCAAAGGCTATAATGTACATTTGATTGAAGGTAATCGAGTAGATTGTTATCATGTCTTCTTGTTCGACGTGTATCACTCTCTACTTCAATGCTATGCATAACACCTAAAAGCCGACCATTATTTCTCGCACACTAGATAGAATTACACAATTAATAGGGCTGCGATCTACCACTAAGCTAATAGCATGTTGTGCGGCCATCCCGCTTAGGCCTGCTATGCCAAAAGCAAGAGAAATCTCATCTCCCTTTCCCCATGTTATCAAGCACTAGACGTGTCAAAATGGGTTATAAACTCATTATTTAATTCATATGTGATAAGCTGAGTTGTTATATAAGTTAGTTATAATCAATAAAGGTGCTTAGACATGATATGATTATATCTTTTTTGTCGAGAAACACGATATGATTGTTAAATGGGATGCATATGGGTCATAAATAGATTTACAACTTACTTAGATCTAACCCATATCTATAACTCTCTCTTTGTACTCTCTCGCTAGCACTCGATCTCACACCCACTCATTTCACACTCTCATCTTAGCTTAAGTATGAGTTTGCCTATATTGAATTAAATCTGAAAGTGTTTTAGGAATACGGTCGAATCAGGATATAAGTCACTAGTTTTGCATTGCAATAAATGGGTCATAAAAAGGTTAAATGGCTACATTAAGGTTGGACTATACGACCTGGCATGACTTACCTTCTCAACAACTCTACTAGATGTGAGAAATATGGAGACGATAAAAAGGGGATCCTATTAAATTTCTTCCGACCTAAGATAATAATGTCATAAGCTTGATCTTGCTTCACGGTCCGCCAACGAAAGAAGGCTTCCATTTTCAAGTTGAGCTCCGGCGTGGCAGAGTAGATTAGGGTCTAGGCTCATGGAAGACTGCTAGAAAGCCGTGTCAGCCGGCCGAAACCAGGCGGAGACTAAGGATGTCCGCATTTGAGAAGGTATGCCGATGTCTTGTCTTTGACAAAGGGGCATTAAGAAAACACGTGGGTGTTGCACCACACGGATAATCTCGTTAGGGCTAATGACTTCATTATAAAAAAAAAAAAAAAAACATAACCCCCATTATTCTTTCATCTAGCAGTGCCCAAATGAAACAGTTGAACCACTGCACTCACTAAGGTCTTGTTACTTTAATCTGGCGGGCATTGGTTCCTGTCGGTTTCAGATATGATTCGTGGTAGGCCTTTTAAACATAAAACCTATCATATGACCCAATTAGACACGGGTACACCAAAATTGGAATGCGATGTCCGATTTTAATATCAGTTGAATCTCTATCGTAGGCTTCCTAGTTGATTTGCTAGGCATTATTAGCAATCTAACTAGTACAATAATTAGTTTCTCGTGAACTCACGGCCTTATGAAAACCCATAATAATCTCACGTATGTGTAATTTCAACATGATGTAGATGTGATTGTCTCATCAATGGGAAAGTCGAATTGTAATTTTAAGCTGATGTGGATGTGCAGATTATGAGCTGGGCTTGGGATGAATTATCGGGCCTTAGCCAGTTCAAGTAATCATAGTTAGGCCCTCTACGTCAGGCGTGAGCATATCCAGATTGGACCGACTCGGCACCTAGCTGAAGGAACAAACTCGCAAGCCCCAAAATTTTGGACTGCGGACCAACCTTGTTGAGCTTGGGATCAAGGATTGGACTGACCCGATGGGTCCGGTCCTATTCCAAAGTTAACCGGGGACCAATTGATTTATTTTTTTGTATTTCTTGAAAGAAAAAGAACCTTCTGAAATTACATGTGCAATGCGATATGGAGCAACTAAATTGTGAACATCATTATAAACCAAATTTATTATATACGATCAAGTTCACTGAGACATGTGTGTAATTTTTTATTCTTCACATCCATGGCTTGGCAATTCCATCACCGGCCTCATCTCATCATATCTCTCAACTTCAGTTAACATGTTATCTGGATTCATCAAATTCAAATAGATATCTCAATATTAGCATGTAATTAGCCATTGCCAAATATACATATAAATATATAATGTTATAACAAACTCCCGCAGATAAACATTCAAATTCAGTTGTCCATTTCTTTCATAACATACTGACCTACGTGTTTTTAGCAATTAAGAAAGAAAAATCCGAAGTCAGCATCCCAACAACAGATCCCCCAAGTTGCAGCATTTTGTGCCCTAATTAGAAACCCAAATTGGAAAACAGGAGAATTAGCATACAAGGGGGAAATGATACTTTTAGCGTCAAAAATTATGTATAGAGATTACTTTGATGTCAAAAGTTTCTACCGATCACTTTAGTGTCAACTCGGAGACAAAAGAATGACTTTGGTGCCAAATGCAACGAAAAGTGTCGCGTGTCATTAATAAATATTTTTTAATGTAAAATGAAATTTAAAAAATAATAAGCCCGCGTGGGTTACCACGTGGACTTATACATTTTAAAATAAAATAAATTCAAATTTAAAAATTAACTAAAAATAAATTTTTTAAAAATGAAAATTGTATTTAAAATAAAATTAAAAACAAGTTTAAAATTTAACCAAAAAAACTTAAAAAGAAAAAGAAGGGAAAAACCTTACTAGGAAAGCCCTCACTGCCGTCACCCTTACCATCGCTAGCAATGGCCAACAATGGTAGGGCATGGCCAACAAGAGTTGCCGAGCCCAAGCCAGACCCTCGGCCAAATCTGAGTGAGGGCCTGCGGCTGACAGGGGTCGACAACCCCTGATTGAGGCTTGGCGACCACTGCTAGCGATGCCTCACCTCTGTTGCCTCGTTTACAAATTTTTTTTTTAAGTTTTTACTTTATTTTGTTAATTTTTTAATTGAATTTTTCAATTTATTGTAAATAAAATTTGTATTTTTTTAGTTTTTTTTTTCAAATTTTAGATTATTTATTTATGTAAACTAATTAAGTTTGTATTATTATTTTTAATATTCTTTTTTAAATTTTTACCTTTTTTAATTACTGACCAGACCTCACCAAAGCCATGTCAGCCTGAAATATTAGTAAAATAATGACATGTCAGATTTTCGACAGACTAAATTGAACTTGGCACTAAAATGTTCATTTTTTCAAAAACTTGATACTTAAGTAATTCAAATGAAACTTTTGGTATTAAAGTGATCTTCGTACACAATTTTTGATACTAAAAAGTGTTCTTTTTCCCACATAAAAGAGAGACACCACATGACTTCAAACAACTCAACGAGCACCAACGAATGTGGCCATTCAAGTTAAGATTCTTGGCCTCTGTTTCTCTTAGAACCAAGTATGAAGGTACTTACATTTGAGATGCAAATGTTGACCGTGAGCAACGATCGATCTAAATTATTGAGACTTGGACTCTTCGTTACTGATGATCCATATCAGCGAAGAACAAACAAGACGTGAAGAGAAGTGTACAGTAGTTGCTAGAGCAAGAGAGAGAAAGTGATTCCAGTTGCTGAGGGGTCAAGAAGAATATGGGATTGATGGAGAGATCGAGACTGTGAGAGACAGAGATGAAAATGCTGAAGGAACCGAACCGGGTTTGGCTGGGTTGGGTAGGTCCACGGTTGTTCCAAGGTTAATCCTAGACCGATCCTCACCCCTACTCTCTGTCACCGTGTTTTTGTTTTTGGAAAAACGACACAAATGATTCGTGAACTTTAATTCAATGTGCAATAACATCTCTGAACTTGTAAATTGTTCAATGTGGTTCTTGAAGTATTGATAAATGTGCCGTGTAATTCTCGGACTTTGATTTGTTCAATCCGGTCTGTGAACTATTAGCAGATATTCAATTTAGTCCATAAATAATATCAAAATGAATAATGTCATTCTTTCAGTAATTTATGTTAATGAAGTCTGTTGATATTGCTTCTAATCCGATAAGTTTAAATGTTGGACAAAAAAAAAATACGTGTGCACGTGAGAAATTCATCTCCGATCGGGAAAAGAAATCTCCAAGTGGGATATTTGAAGGCCATAATTTTTTTTTCTTTTTTCTAATGTAAATAGATGAAAAGACGAACATGTTACGCCATAAAATAAAGTAAGTTTATTGTTTGAACAAATGAAAGGACTATATTAAATATTTATCTATTGTTCAGAAATCATATCGAATAAATTGAAAATTTAAGGAATGTATTTAATTTTTATAAATAAATCAGGAAAATTTTAAAGACCATTTGCGTTGACAAAGCAGGCAAACGAGCGAGTGAAGAGAGGACGACGAGAGAGGGAGGGGGAGAGGTGGAAAAGAAAAGCAAACGTGGATTTTGAAGATAGGAAACTGACCAATCAGAGAGGTCTGTCGATCCACGTGTCGATCAAGGAGATCTGTCTGAATCGAGGCGTGGAATCGAAAAATCCCAGTGGATAATACGCAGAGTTTAACGAAGGATACGCAAAAGCTAGAACTTGCGAGAGAGAGACAGAGAGAGAGAGAGAGAGAGAGAGGAGATAAACGAAGAGAGGCGCACCACACCATTGCTGAGAGGCCACAGTTTGCTCTAGCAGCTTACCCAATGGCAGCAGCATCCACTTCCATGGCGGCCACCGCCGTGCTGTTGCCTCCTCGAGCTGCCAGGACTTCCGTCGCCGCCGCCCGGGTCTCCTCCTTGCCTTACCTCCCGCCGCGCTTCTCTTCCCATCCCGCCAAGCTCTACTCAGGTACATTTGTTTCGGTTGGGCGAATTTGAACTGTCGGCTGACGAAGGTGCGTGTGTGGATGCGGAAATGCGCGGAGTGTGAGTGAATGACTCCATCTTATATTTTGCAAAATCGAAGTTGAATGCCAGACAATAACTTTAGAGGAAAAAAAAAAAAAGAAGCAGAAACTTCGAGAACTGTGCCGTGAAAGCTGGTAATTCTTTAGCAATCATTGAATGAAGAGAGAATATTCAGTGAATATTCTCATGAGGAGAGAATATTTTCTCTTGAATGAGGCACCCAGCTTTTGTAGGATCAACAATAGGCAATGATTGGGGGAATGGAGGTAATATCTTGTTGCTAGTTCTGTAGAAAGATTTGTGAGTGAACAAGGATATGTTTGCAAGAATGTCAAAGCTGGTTGAAACTGATGAAAGTGCAATGCGGCGATTCGTATCAAGAAGACTGGAATGCGGCGAGAGAGAGTGAGAGAGATATTGGGTGTGAATCAGTTTGATGCACATTTTCCTCTTTTCATTTTGCAAATCCACACAACGCCTATTTGTTCGAAGTTACAGGCGAAAGTGCTGAATTCAAGTTAACTCTACGGCCATTATAAGAAAAGGAGTACGCCTACTGCCAATGACTCCGGTAGTTTTCACAGTTCCTCTTCCTTCTTGTGGACCTGCTTATGCGGACTAGCACACAAGTTTACATGTAAGGCTGTTTATTAGGGAGGCAACTTGAGGAGGAGCAACTTGGAAGAACAAAATAGTTTTGCTGGGGGGTGAAGTAGGTGCCCCTAGTTGGTTCAATCAAAGCGACCCGTTGTGTTGACAAGTAGGCTGATAGCTGACTAAATTTCTGAACCTTAAAAGAATTGCCTTGTCGTCGTTATCTGTTTTTGTTTTAGGTGGGCGATGACCATTTTGTCTTATTATCTTATGTTCTTTCGACCAGAGCCGCGGAGATTATCGTTGGTCCGGATTAGAGCCTCTTCGGACGATTCCCCCGCTTCAGTTGATGCCGGGGAACTATTCACAGACCTGAAGGAGAAGGTGAGAGACTTCACTAAGCCACGATAGCTACTGAAGCAAGCCAAGTATTCCTTCTCTTGTTTTGTGCAGAGTTTTGCGGATTAATCCTCTCGTGTCTCTCTTTCAGTGGGACGCCCTGGAAAATAAGTCCACAGTTATTCTTTATGGAGGTGGGGCTATTGTGGCCGTCTGGTTATCGTCCGTCGTGGTGGGAGCTATCAACTCTGTTCCTTTGGTATGTTGTTTTGTTAGATTAGAATACAGATGCTTTTGTCTTATCGTGCTTTGCTTTGCTCTCCCATAAAAGGGGTCCTTTGTTCGGCTAGCTAATGGCTTAAGCACTCTCCTGGGGACATTGTTCAGTACCATGAAACTTCTAAGAAAATGTTTTTTGGGAGCAGCTTCCAAAGATCATGGAGTTGGTGGGGCTTGGATACACCGGATGGTTCGTCTACAGATACCTTCTCTTCAAGGTAAAGTTCTAACTTCGGTGTCTACTAACTGACTTTCACTTACTGCATAAATCTAATATATGCACCATGCTCTTGATATTACGTGTATCCTAGGCATCGATCTTCTTTAATGTACAACTGGCCAGTAAACCGCGCATACCTAACGCGTGACATCATCTGTTTCCTCAGTCGAGCAGGAAGGAACTAGCCGAAGATATCGAGGGTCTGAAGAAGAAGATTGCTGGAACCGAATAGGTCCACGAGATCGGTCACATGTTCGATCTTTGTACTCCTATGGTAGAGGCACTTGCATTTATATTTCGACATAGCTCCTCTGTGAATTTCTGTGACTCTTGTATTTCCCTAGCCCCTCCCAACCTCACCTGTTTCTTGATTTCGTGAGATTCAGAGTCCATGCAAAGTTCACATGTGCTTAGTGTGATTTGCTATTGCTCTACAGAATGCTGCTACATCAGTATCTATCAACAATGCTTCACTTTAGATTCATATTTGGGAGCAGTGTTTCAAGCCACAGAAATTCTTTTTCCCCAAATGATACCAAAGACCAAATGAGGACTGAGAAGTGCCGATAGTGGTCTTGTAAGACAATTGGACAAAAGAGGTTCGCCTGATCAATACAGACTAAATTGAAAGGTTCTTCGTTGCAACAAGCTACAATCGGGTGTTGGACAAATATTTCACATTCAAGAGAACAGCGGGACTCTGTCCCATCATACACCTTTTTATCGAAAAAAAGATGTCAATTCATATATTTGAATAATGCTCGAGAGGTCGACTCTCTGGTACATAGAAAAGCACCATCCTTTCCAAAGAAGGTTTGAAGCTCGAAAAGCTGGGCTTTGGCCTTAGCTAAACCTATGGAAATATCGTGAAATGGGTTTTGAAATGGGCCCAAAGTTGAAGGTTTCGCTCCCGCTCCTTCTTCTTCCTCTTCTTCGCCCTTCGAATCGACCCAGCAAGCGAAGTTAGGATTTCTACACACTCAACATACGCCATAGCCGCCAAGCTCGAAGCTTTGCGTGCAGTGTAATCGACGACACTTCCTCTGTTCTCTCCAACTTCCCAAGTAGCCTCTTTTTTTTTTTTTAACTCGGGAAAATGCTACGACTAGCGAGGCCGAAACCTCTAACCTCGTCGTCGTCATCTTGTTCTTCGTCACTCGATTCGCTGGCCCACCAATTCCTCCAACGGTGCTCCGTCAGCGGAACCGCCAAGGGAAAGTCCAAGCTCAAAGCGGGCCAAACCCTCAAGCGCTCCAGGCTCACTACCAAGAAATCCCCCGGGCCGTCGGACTCTGCCTCCAAGGGCGGCGGCAAGCGCGGCCCCTCCGAGGCCGAAGCCGTCGTCGAGGCGTGCCTCAACGCGCCGACCCCGCTTCGCCACTTGACCGTCAAGCAGCGGGCCCGCGAGGCCGAGCGCGAGAAAATGGGGCTGATCAGCAAGGAACGGCAGCGTGAGATCGACATGTTGAAGAAGGGGAAGTCGAAATTGGCCGTCTCTGATAAGCCGGATATAATTGGGACCCCGGGTTTGGATTTGATCACGTTGGGACTGGTCGATGCGGATAAGATTCCGAAGTATGAGCTCACGGTAGAGGATGGAAGGCGGCTTGCGAAGGAGTATTCTAGGGTTTTGATGAGGAGGCATAGGGCGAGGCAGGCTGCGGAGAGTAATTTGTTGCGTACGAAGAAGGAGGCGATAGAAGCCTTGCCGGAGAAGCTGAGAGAGGCGGCACTGGTGCCGGATTTGACGCCTTCCCCTGCAAACCGCTTCATGGCGACACTCACGCCGCCAATTGAAGGGTACATTGAGAAGGTCAAGGAGGCTGCGAGGAAGAGCTCGACCAAGGAGAAGCTTAGATGATGATGGATGAAGGTCGTGATCAAAGGTTAGAGCTTTAGTTGTTTTAGGTAAATTGGTCTGTGTATGAATTACGAAGAAGTTTTAGTGTTCGTTCCGTGTGCTGTTTGTGAGGTCAGAAAGGAAGATATTTGTCGTAGATTGTAGTTGAACCCTTGTTGAGCATTCATGTAATGCTTGAAGAATAAGCCATTGATGGTTCAGGGATGATGAAATTGATTAGGCCCTTTAATTTAGGTGTAGAGATTGGCAGAATGCAGATCGCTCTGTACATTTTAGAGTTTGAGCAGTGGTCATTAGCTTCTTTGAGTATCCGATTGTTCATCCAATCTTGATACAATATGCTTTGACTTCCAATTACATGCTCAAGAGTAACAGGAAGATTTCAATCATCCTTTTCTCTTCTTATTTAGGCAAGGGAAGGTTTTAGTCTTATGTGATCTGATTACCTAGCAAAAATGTCTTCTTTGATGTCATGGTCGCAAGTCGTATTTTATGGCCTTTGTTTTCCTACTATGATGTCAGTCTGTGTTAATAAGGAAGATATCATTTATGGGTTTTTGTTGGTCTGAAGTTTAAGTGAAATCTTTTTCCTTTTGAATGATAAATAAGGTTTCATTAACAAGGTATCAGGGGTATTGCCCCTATGCAAAACAGCTTCAGGTAGAAGCCACCTATATACAGAATATGCACAAAAGACATTCTAGCAGCTCCAACAAACTATGAGACTGGTGCAGCTCAATCCCTATAAGAGCGCTCAATCAACCAAATATATAAATTTCCTTGTCTAACTTTGAGTACCTGATACTGATAGGGTGTGTAAAGTCTCACGGCGCTTAGTCCTTTGAAATGGACGAAGTTTTTAATACAGATATTCGGTTAATTTTCCCGCATGATTTTCAATCATAATGCAACTTCATATATATACCAATGTTTGTCATTCCATAAAGCTTATCTGGGCCTATACAAAAGGTAAATATGTTTTGTGACTTATCATGTTCCAAGTTTAATCTCTGTCGATTCTCCCTGAATCATCTGGTCCTAATCTGGACATCCAGATCACCCTATTAATTCTGTGGATTTCATTATTGTTACTTTCTATAGTCATTTCGACTTGTTAATTCATCTATGCCTAACCAGTGTAGTGGGGAAATAGGGGTTGGCTATTTGCTTTGTGAGCTATGCCTTTTGCTTCGAACTTCTGACTTCTATTCCACGACTGTTTGGTACCATGCTTTCAGTTAACCTAAGATAAGAAGACTTGGGTACGTCACTGGTTTGCTGGTATTTTGTGATGGTTTGGGAATTGCAGGATACTCTCTAAGCTTCAAACTTGCCATATATGAGCTCCTCAAACAACTGAATGCCCAGGGAGGACTTATGTTTGACATCTTTGCATTGTTATCATGCGATCTCTCCTTTTGGGGAATTGGATAAGTTAAAGTTGCTGTCATTGGTGGCGCTATTCGCTTTCCCCTGCTGTTGAATTTAGATACTTAGTTCTCATATGTCTGACGATATCGTTTTCTTTTTATCAATTTTGTGCAGGTAAGATATGCAAAGCGAGGGACTGTTGAAACTGTTGTTAGAGCAACTGAAGCTAGAAAGCTTTTCTTGATTAAAGGAAGCGTCTTTTGAAGAGGGGACTGGCGAATTGGTGTGCTAGCACCCTTGGTCTCTCATTAGGTCTTGCACTTTCTCTTGTTGGGCTTGGCGAATGACGGGAAAATTCTAATAAATTTGCCGACTTCGGCTGTTAGGACTTCACAAATGCTTGGATCTTCCATTTGCTGCGTGAAAGCACCATCAGATCTGTGTAATTTGCACCTGGAAATCTCAAGTTCATCATTATCTTCCTTTTTCCGCTCAATCTCTCTTTGTCTTGTGGAAAACCTGATATTTCTAGAAAACCAGAAGTCATTTTCCAGAATAATGACAATATTTTTTGGTGTTTGACTATAACTTGAAAATGAATAGGAAATTTCATCTGTCGTTTGGTATGAGAAATCTAATTTGATATTTTTGAAAAAAAAAATTACCAAAAAGAATGTTTAAATTTCTAATCATCGTTTATTTTTATTTTCGTTAATTGTTTTTCCTTTTGTCGGTTGTCAGCCATGATGACAACTAGCAGCCAACCACAGCCAAGGATGAGTTTGCCTACCACGGCCAAGGGATGAGTTTGCCTAAGGCTAGCGATGCTTGATCTCGCTAGATTCCGACGAGATCTAGCCTCGTCAAGCTCAAGTGAGGCTCGACCTCGCCTGTGGGCGGCGAGGTGGAACTTGCCCTTGGTCGGCAACACTTGTCCCTCGCTTGTGGGTTGTCGCCGGCAACCAGTAGAAAAAGAAAGGAAAAAAATATACTTTACAAAAAAAATAGAATTTTTTTTTGTAAAATAATTTTAAAAAACGGAATGTTAAGAAGTGCATGAAAGAAAGATAATGGAACATGATTTTCTCCATTTTTTAAGGTGCTTTTTGTCATTGGTGGAAAATATTTTCTTTGTCTAGTTTATTTTCTATAAATCAAATGCCAAAATTTTCAAAATTTTGTTTTCTAAAAGTTATTTTTCGTGAAACAAATGAAGTATTATTATGTGCTTAAGTTTTGAAAAATGTTCCATGCTTGGTTACCAAGTTAACTTAGTTAATCTTTCCTCTATTGACTATCGGAGAAGGAAATGAGAGAAGTAAAATCATCAAAATCCTGAACCGATCTCATTTTTACAAATGCATTCCTAAACACTTCAATTTTATGAATTGAGTTATAAACCTTTTTACTTTTTGCTAATTCAGTCAATTCAGTTAATTTTGATCGGAAAATGCTAACGTAGATGATAGTCATTTTACATGGCACAGTTGGCTCTCGTGAAATAATTTTTAATAATAATTTGATAAGACCTCAACGGCTACAGACGTAAAAAAAAAAACAAAACAAAAAAGCTTTAAAAAATCAAAATATTATAAAAAATTATTCACATTAGCACTGGCTATGCCACGAAAAATGATCAGTGTTTACATAAACAATTTTCAGCTAAAATTGACCAGATAAATTCGATTGGCAAAAAATAAAAAAGATTTAAGAATCAATTGACAAGATTAAAAAAATTTAAGAATGAATTAACAATAATGCAATAAATATAGAACTTTTTGGATAATTTTCTAAATCCAAAGAGAAGCAAAATGTTTCCTACACTAAGCCCTCATAGAGTCTAAAGTCAGAAAATTGATGATAGAAAGCCCATAATCTTAGCCCTTACAACTGTAGTTTCCCTCTTTGATCTATCCTGTGATCTAGTTTTATTTTCTCCACATACAAAGTTTATTATCCGGGCTATGCAATCTATGATGGCAGAAGCATACCTGCTGGATAACATATGCAGAAGGCTTAAAATACTCAACTTCGTAAGCTTTGGTGGTCATCCGTTCACAACTCGTCTTTCAACTGCTGTTTCTTGACTTAGATTTCAAGAACACAAGGAAACAAATCCAATATACCCTTTTAAGGAATGTTTCTTAGAAACAAAAGGATATCCCTCCAACAAGATGCATTTCGACTCCGAGTTAAGAAAATACATATATGTGAAGCTGATAAGACCAATCCTAAGTAACGTAGATAGCTACTTAGGCAGTTAACATCGAGCTACATTCTCGGGAAAAAATGACTTCTCCACAATAACATTTTCTCCTCATTCGTATGACGTAAAATTTATGCAAATTGCAGTAGCATTATCTCGCAATTGCCTCAACCTCTAGAAGAGGGACAGGGGCTGTCGTAGCAAAAGAAAATGGTCAGGGCTAGTTAGAAGCCAACCACGTTAACATGACACCTGGAGTAGAGGAGTAGTCAGTTCCTGATGGTAAGCTCGGCTCTCAGATGAAGTATACCGTTGATGAAGTAGTGGCTGTCCTCAGCCATGAAGTTAGTCCACGGTATCGCAAAGAGATTGCGGTAACCAACAGCTTTTCCACCAGTAAATGTGTAGTTGCCCTTGTACTTACTACTGTACTCCTCCGAGGGTTTCGATCTGGCTGCAAATTCATAATCCACAGCAAAAGTCACAGATCCCTTCTCTTGCATGCCAAGAAAGAGCCCAAAGCAATGGAACGAGCTTTGCTGGTCCATGTTGCAATGAGCCGAGAGAAAGAATCCTTGTCCACCCAAGTGGAATGCTTGAGAGTAAACTCGTCCTGATGGAAAAAGATTTGCGCATTCTTCCCTCTTCAAATCCAGGTAAACCACACACTGCTGCCTAGGAAGTTCAAACTCAACAACTTTAACGGGTCGATATTTATAGGCCCTCTCCACGAAATGGCGACTTGATGTTGTGCATTCTTCAGCCGCTAGGGTTCGTTGCCGGTGCGGGGCCTCTGCTTTGAAGAAGAGGGCCTCAAGCACGAGCTTTGATGCAACTTCATGGTCAAAGTCATTACACGATAAAACCTTCTTAAGCTTTCTACAGGACATATAAGGAAAGCGTATGTATCGAGCGAGGCGTGATCCTAGAACATCACGTCGCTCCTCCAATACCGGATACTGGGCTCTAGCCCATCTAATGATGAAGTCATACACCGCGTCTTCCGATGCAACCTGGAGATCGTCACAAGACAGAATGGCCTCGATCCCAGCTAGAGGCAGGCCCATCACTTCTTCTTGATACCTATTTCAAAATGGAAAAGACTTGGTTGAAGCCAAGATTTTTTGTCCAAAACTGTTTCGAATTCACTAGCCTAAATTGATCCAATTTGGGAGTCAGATAAGAGTACAAAGACGGGAGGTAAAAGAAAAGCCAATCATCAGATGAACAAAGGAATAGTAACCTGTTTATGTCCTTGTAACGTGCGGCAAGATACTGCTTCGCTGCATCAGTCAAGGGCTGGACAGCTTCACCCATTAGAACACTGGATGGGAGCTCTAAATAAAGTAATGCAGATTCAGGCGTCATGGGCAAATTTCGCAGCAATCGACTGCAATACCTCATGCAGGACGCCACTTCAAATTTGTCAGCAGCCATCAGCACATCAAGTACAGCAGGAGCTGTATTTGCAGACAGGGTAGTGCTGTACATGAAATTTAGAAGTTCCATGAGGGCCGCTTCCTCTGTGTCAAGCAATAAGTAGAAAAATCAAGTTACACAGCCAACATGGACAAGCACAATCGTAAGTTCTACGTACAATGGCACCCTACATGAAATAATGACCATAGTGCATGCATGCCTAAAAATATATATAAGAGTTTGTATCCAATGGCATGCAGCAATCTCATCTCAGAACAAAAAACGACATGAGAAAAAACGAAATGTCGGAAGAGTATTAGCATATGAAAGAGGAAAAAATGACAGAGAGGACGTTATACCAGATGCATTGATGCGTAGAGTTACATGCCGTTGTTCTGACTCCCTCATACCGTTTGAGAAGAGCTACAAGTAAGACATCAATGAAAAGCGTCAATAAAAAGTTTTCAATATAATAAGCATTGGAAATTATCATATTATGAAAAAAAACCACCTTGTAAAAGAATGGACTTTTTGCAGCTAAGATAGGACTGCTGATGTGCAGTGTCTTAATTTTCAAAACTGTGGAAGAGTCCATGCTCCAGCCTGAGTCATTGCTACTTGCCGCTTCATCGCCTAACAGATTACCAAGATGGGTTTAGTGTCAAATGACAAAAGATGGACTACAAAGTTTCCATGAATACACCCCATGTAACCAAACTCCTAAAATTTAGTATTAGGAATTACAACTTATGATTGTGAAGTAAGCACGAGGAAAAGAGTGGTATTTGCAGTCATTGGACTGGCCAACACAACCTTGACTCCGTACCTAATATAATGCAGGATCTTGAACCCAATTTACTATATTACAACCATCTCCTGATTTTCTTTCTCCAACCATCTATCATACTCTCTTAAATCTCTGATCTCCTAGCTTTATGTGCAGGAAACCATTGAAAGAGGAAAACTAACAAGGACACACACATAAAAGAAACATTTAGTACCTGATGGTGATTCTTCAACCATTGCAACTGCATCATCCTGATTTTCACAGCCATCACAGTCATCCATGTCAGGCTCGTTAAGAATCTGCTCCTCAGGGCATACAGTGATATCAACAGCTGGAAATAGATGAAACAGATGTATAATTAGCACCGGCCAATGACGCCTAAGTAAACAGATAGAAACCGATCAAGGTGCAACTGGTCCAGCGACTATTTCAAGATTCAGCCATTGGAGTACAGTAAGACTGCACACATAGGACTAGTTCATAAAGTTTTTTTTTTTTTGGGTAATGACTAGTTCATAAAGTTGATGTTCGTGAGACAAGGAAATAATTAATAGGCTGTGAACCAGCTTAGATAGATGTCTCAAGTTGCTACCTTACCCACAAAACCCTTCGCTAGTTCCATGGAAGTGCAAAATGTCATGAACATGCATCCCTTATCCTGATCAGTAGGCTGGGGCTGTCTGACTTACCAATGTTAAAAGGGCAGGTGAAGGTGTAGAATCTTACCAAAACAAGACAACTACAATAACAAATACTAGCGTGCTATGTCGCACAGCAGAATCTCGACGTTAATTTTAAAGCTAGCAAGAAATTCTGTTTTTAAGCAAAGAAATTGTGGGTTCAGATATTGAAATGTACACGGCCATATGATTCCAGTGAAATGGTCTAGTTAAACAATCAAGGACATCTAGCAGGTGAAATTAGCTTACTACATCAAGAACTTAAGGCTTTTTATAATTTAGTCTAGATTTGGAAAAGCACGTTTCAGACTCAGATCAATTTTTTGCAAACACTCGTGCTCTAGATTGTAAAGCGAGAAATGAAAGTGATAACTTAAGCACGTTTTATAATTTGACATGTTAAGGATGCTTTTCATTCTTAAATATCTTTCAAGAGAAAACATGGTAAAATTAGGAAGGCGTGTATAGATCTTTTTCTTGTTCATTTGTGGAAACCAGTCACGGCATTCACCTTCTCTCTTCGAGACGACCGAGTCAATCTAAACAAATTCCAGAAACGCACACAAAAGCCTCTAGTTTTGATATACCATCACCCTTTTTCTTCCACATGTTTTTCTAGGCAAACTCACAGAATAAACCCATAAAGAAACAGGTAAGAGATTAAGAGATAAACCACCGTCCATGGAGCTTCAAACCAGCATCGAACCACCGAAATCATCATATATACACAAGAAAACCGGAACTAAGGTGAAAGCTCAAAATCATCATTTCTCGTATTGTTTCCTCAACTACCAGTTCATCAAGATAAGAAAAAGAAAATCAAAACTTTAAAAGGGCAAAAGAAAGGAGCGGAAAGGAAAAAAAAAAATTTACCCGTCTCCTTCCTACCGTCTTCTCGCCTCCTCTTCCTGAGACGGGCCCAATCAGTAATACTGGTGCAACAGCCGCCCTCGCCGTCCGATCTGCACTCGGACGGCCCACCGACGACTTCGATCCGGAGCACACGGTCGGAGAAGTTGCTGTCGTTGAACGCGAACCCGAAGTTCCCATCGGACGACTGCGAGAACTGCGGCTCCATCTCCGACCTCGGGTCAAACAGATCCGACCCCATCTCCCGCATCCCCGCGCGTACAACCCAGAACAAACGAGAGAGACAAAGGAGGAGACGGGGAAGACGAAGACGAAGCCCTCGAAGACGTTTGGTGAGCTGGCGTTATCTAAAGAAATGGGAGACGAGAGGGTGGAGGAAGCCGGGACGCTTTTTGGGCAACAAAAATCTCGATTTGGTAGTATGTTCGACGTTCAAAGTTCCGAATTTTAGTACCGGTTCGTTCGGTTTCGGGTCAAGTCCTGCCGTTGTCCGCGGTGCTGTCATGTGACCGGGAAGGAAATTGCAGATCGCCGTTGAATTATCGCTGCACATAATGTGGGAGGGGGCCCCACCCATTTTCGGGTCAAGCTGCCTGACGACTCCGCTTGTCCGAAGAACACTCCAACCAGTAACCATGCTCTCGGACAACGATTGAAAAAAAAAAAAACCCAAAATACTGGGTTGACTGGAAAAAGAGAAACTCCATATTCTTTAGCTCTTTCGATCATGTTCCTGTGTTGGTCCCCTGGTCTCATTTATGGAGATGGGAATGGCACGATTACTAAATTTCTTTACGAAAAATGATAAATTTAAAAGATATATATATATATATTTTTTAATGGCCGCCTATATATCTCACACAAATAAATGACGAAAGATTTTTTTCGTCTTTCACGAAAATATGTGAACGTATATTATTGGCAACACTAAAAATATTTTCATTGATCAATTATTTTAAGCGACACGAGCGATCATTTAATTATTCATTTTTTTGCGAAACAAACGAAATTGAAACCATTGTATTTTCCCTCTCTAGATGAAGCTAATTAGATCTTTTTCTTGCGGAGAATCAACATGTCTACAATAGCGGGGAAAAGAAAAAACAAATAAACGAACGCACAGATAACCTCAAGAGAATGAGATTCTCACCATTTGTTACTTAACCTAAAAAGGAAAGGCATAAAATATGAGAAGCTTCTATCATTCAAATAAAATCGCTTTTAGTACCATCGAAGTAAATCCGTTACATCGTACTCTTTCATTATAAACCCTAACCAATTGTGGAAACAGCAACTTATTAACACCATTAACCATATAACAAAAGACTCGTTGAGTTGAACATTCGTAAGAAGCTTCATAGAATTTCTACGTCCCCGTGTGGATTGGGGTTTCGTTCTGCTTAAAGAAAGAATAAATACTGCATTTGACCGATTAAACTCGATCGTCCTTAGTTACTCTTAATGCCGCTAGCTACAGGTCAACTATATTGGCACTACTAGATCAGATCAATGGACGTGTCTGAAGGGCGAAACGCGAGATTGGCTACCGAGCCTAAAAATTATTGCTACGACGAATTAAGGAGTACGACATTTTCATCACCAACATGATTACGTGTGGCCGAACTTCCGTGGACCTAACTCCATGCATGAGAAGGAAACTGCTAATCCAACTCACCCAAGTCGTGCTTTGGACCTAATCAGCATAACTGGCATTTCAATTTGTAATTATGACTCGCATTCTTTTTATATATCACAATTATAATATAATGTCTCTGTTGACAACTAAATTTTGGCTAACATTTTTAATCATTTTTCATAAAAATATATATAACTAATTTTAGTTCTTACCAAAAATAATTAAATTATTTTTCATATTTATTTATGTATTTCATTCTGGTTGTGGCGGAGGATATGAGCTTAAATTGATGGGCGATTGGACTAAGCGTGGGAGAAATGTGTTGAAAATTTTATGAAGGCTTGGATTTAAATAAATATTTTCTCAGGGATTGAATTGTAAATACTTAAGACTTCAAGGACTAGAATGTAAATATTTAAAACTTGAGGAATTATGTTGCAAATAACTAAAAATGTGAGTTAGTGGAGAAATTAGAAGGGAAGGTGAAGAAAGGATGATGAAGAAAGAAGGGAAGATTGAAAAAAAGTTGATGGAGAAGGGAAGATGGAGAAAAGTTAAGAGAGAAAGGAAAATGGAAAAGAGTTGATGAATGAGGGAAGATGAAGAAGAGTTGATGAAGAAAGGGAGATAGAGATGGAGATAGAAATGTAGAAAGTAAGATGGATAGAGAGAATATGAATTAATAGAGAAATTAGAAAGGGAAATAGAAGAGAAGGCTATAAAAGGAGAAAGAATGCTTTGAGAAGATTATAAAAAAAAAATTCTAAAGCAACCAAATGAGAGCATATTTTTAGAGAAGAATTTTGGAGAGTGAAAGTTTGAAAACGCGGTGCCACCATCGCTAATTCCTTCTTCATCAACACAAAACTACATCCATTCCCGTTATTAAAGTCGTGATCTGAGATCCTAATCAACAACGCAATACAAAGTTTGAATTTGATAGTCAAATCCATCAATTTATGTAACGATTCTAATCTTTAGGATATCAAAAAAATTCGTTGCCTAAATTGATTGATTTAAATCCCGATTAAATCTTGTTGGTATATCATTCTATTACCATGCTTAAAACTTACATCTTTCAAAAATTCACATCATGTAGATAACTACACACGTGATCTATCTTGTAAATATTTATGTTAAACCACATTTTTTTAATAGTATATCTCAAAAAAATGAAAATTCATGTTTTTTAAAAAAATTATTCATAGCATGTATTGCCTAAATTGGTAGTTTAGTTCTTCACATTGTTATATAAAAAAATAAAAAGAAATTACACCTTTTAACTTCAGGTGAAAATTCATCATAGTTGTCAAATTGAATATTTTTTTTATGAAATTGGTACCGAAATTGCCTTAATTGAAAAATTAATATAATTAAGTCCTCGAACTCATTGATCTCTGATTTGTAGGAATAAAGCATTCTTCCCAATGCTTTATTTAGGTGTCTAATTAACCTACCCAAAATGATCAGTGGTGACTCTAAAAATTAAAATCTTTTGTCTAATTATCACTTGAATCATAAGTCACGATTTGGTAAAACTTGAGAGAGTTTGAGTTAAGTTAATTAATTTAATTAATTAACTTGATAATCCATTAACTAAAATTTGAAAATCTCGATTTTTTTAGGTCGTGATAGTCTCCTAAAACAGCTAAAGAGAAAATTAATCATTGTCAAATATTGCAATACAAGCTTATACTCATTTGTCGGGAAAATTGTCAAAAAGTCCTAATTTATTGCAATTGTGTCAATTCAATCTTAATAATTTTTTTTTTACTCATTGAATCCTAGACCTTTTTGTAATTGTACCAATTTAGTCCATCTGAACAACTTTGACCGACTAATGTGGCTATTTTTAATAATATTATTTTAATTTTTTCTATAATCGCTTGGAGGAAAAAGGAGAAGAAAAAAAAGTTATCACATCAACACCGACCAGCCAAAGTCAAGCCAAATTGATTGAATTAGCACAAACACAAAAGTTTAAGACTCAATCGCTATAAAAAAAATGAAATTGATATAATTACAATAGATTTAAGATTTTTTTAGTAACCTCCGTTCCTCAATAGTACCATTCCTCCTCCTTTCGTAGGAAATTATTTTTTTAGTAGTAGTAGTAGAAAATCAAATGTCAGGCCTTGTAAGTCTGACCGGTGGATTGTAACAACATTTTGCACGTAACGTTGCAATACCAATAGCATGTTTTCCCGTTGACCATGTCAACTAGCATGCGGCATATCTAACATGTTCGACAAATTTCCTACCTAATGCGATAACCCTTGATTGCTTGGTTTTTATCGAGCGCGGAATGCCTTAATAATGTCTAGCACTTTCACAAGTTTAGATCGTAAGTCCTGCTCTCATCTCGACAAGAGGGAAAGATGGATATCTCGCCATTTAGGGCAAGTAATCTCGTGAAAACGAAGAACCATGAGTGAACTTACCTGATGTGCTGTAATCAATCAAATGAATACTTAGGGGGGAGATTTAACAGGAGTCCCAGCCATATGAGGTCCAACATAGACTCCGTAT
Organism: Psidium guajava; assembly: GCA_016432845.1. NCBI lineage: Eukaryota > Viridiplantae > Streptophyta > Magnoliopsida > Myrtales > Myrtaceae > Psidium > Psidium guajava. The sequence goes on from CM028232.1 coordinate 2,619,247, forward strand.
TGCATTCATTTGCACCACGTTCAATCAAAAGCTGACAAATGACATACGACTCTTGCTAAACAAAAAGTGTCACGAGGATTTATTAACATGTTTGACAATCTCTAAACCAGCTTTCAATAAACGCGCTTATCTTAGGGCAGCCTTTATTGACTCTTTCGGGGACCTCTCCTTTTTGTTCCTCGTGGTTCCAGCAGATATGCCATGCATCCAAGTCGCAAACCTTCGTGGAAAAGTCCAGACCAACGTATACGCACGCGTACGGTCCGAAATAGGATAACCCCAGGTGCGGGCGTGAAGATCCGACTAGGTCAAGGCCCGTGAACACCCTGCAAGAAAGCCCCGGGTCGAATGGAAATGCCCCGCCCGACCAAAACCGGCAACCCCGGATGTCGTACGTGCGCCCCACGTAATTCGGTCCTGAAACGTGTACGATGTTCTTGTCGTGAAATTATTTAACAAATATGAGTATCTACAAACATGGACATGCAGATTATAGCTTGAAAGAAATGTGCGTGCGAATCAGAACTCCCTTCACTCCAAGCCGAAACGACGAGGGCAATCTCATCTCCAAGCGCATGCAAACCCTAGGGATGCCTCAGAAATATGTAGCTTAGTCTCCTCTTGGTCAGGACATCCCATGGGGTGTCCATGAACCAGCAGCTGCAATCTGCCATCATCTCCTTTCAGATTTGGTGTGGAAGGGAGCTCTGATCTGTACGCATGTATAATTACACGGAACAGCACAAACTCAAAACCCTAATCTCTCCGTGGGAGAGAACTTTGGCATGCGCCTTTGAGCAAAGAAGGCATATGTTCTTATATAGGAGCTTTAGATGGGACTGTGGCTCGTTACAGAAGCAGCATTTACTGCGAAGATATCCAAAGGAGATCTGGAAATAAAGGAAAGGTTGGATCATGCCTTCGATGGCTTTTCGCAAAATCTAGGATTACATATCGATGGGCATAATCCTCTCTATTAACTTTCCATTTAAGGGTCATTATTGATTGTGATTTCATGCATAATCTCGAGATTTGGGGTCGAGTATTGAAGACGATCTCGGCTTCACAGGCTTTGCCGGGGCTTTTTGTCCAAATCCAATCTCTTTAAAGAACTAATTCTCGCAGAAGATCACTCCTAAAACTATTCTCCAGACAGGCTTCTCCCATCATCCTTGAAATTTGCCTAATCACCCTCTTCATACTAGTCAATTTTCACTTCTCTCTTAAAATCTAAAAATAAGTCGCACGCGATCAACTTACTACATTTACTTTTATTTTATTTTTTTGTCAAATAGAAAAAAATTGATCGGTTCTACTACCCCGAGTTATCCAGGAAAAATTGATGATGGAAGCTGAAAGCTGATTGGTTTGATTGATGGGATTAAAGCTTGAGTTGAGGCCGGATTGCACTAAACTCGTTGTAATTCCCCCAAGTCAACGCTAACTTCATCCAGAAAAGCTATGTAGCATTTCCAAAACATGAAGGTTTGCATGGGCTGTCTTGCACCATTGTCTCTCTATGTGAATCATTTCCACTGGTTGCTAATTTGGAGGTGGAATGAACTTGGGCAGATTTGACTTCCCATGAAGGCAAGTTGCGACGAGATTTCCATGGCCAGCATCATGAATGACGATCCTGGCTCCGTGCTGTCCGGGAAGACTTTGGCCATGGATAATGTAAATCAACGATGACGGTTTCAAAACCCCGACAGTTCTCAAGAGCTAAGGTCGGTCGGTCGGTCGTTGAATTGTCCACCGGCACCCAAGAATACAAGAGCCAAAGAATGGAAAATTATTATAGAAGGGGGTTGGTGGTCGCCATGGCGGCTTCGTGTCACTTGAACCAGGGGAATGAATTTTTTCGTACATTTCTCCGTGCTCTTTTCGCTGTCGTCGGGTGCAGCTCGTATGTTACTGCGTACGTAACTTTGTGTGTATAATACTCCGTATATGTGTGTATCTTGCACATGCCAAATGAATTCCTCTAATACATCCAAAACAAGAATCATGCCACCGTAAGTAAGCAAGACATCTTATTTGCACAAAAACTGGACAGTATCGTGCCGCTTCGACTTACAAGCTCGTGTTGAATTCCAGTTTTTGACAGACATCTGCAGACAAAGGATTGGAGCTATAGCTACAGTACCAGGCAATTGGTAACCTCTCGATCTATATACATCACGCCCGGTTATACTAATGAAGAATTCCATCTCCAGAGACAACAACTAGCTGTTCATATAACCCGACCGTTCCGAGTGTAAGCCATAGGTGGTAGATAGTGGTGTGCCCTTCTCGCTTCACCAGCAGAGTCGGAGGAGCAACTCCTTTCGAGCACCGTGAAGCCCAGAGAAGATTCCAATCGCCAATAAACGCACTCGCCCTCCAAACTGGACACAGGAGAGCCGAAGATCACCCGGTCTCGAGATTCATCCGGCACGTCATGCAACATACACACAGTAAAAGTTCCACTCCGCCACTCCACATCTCCCGGTGGAAATGGAGTAGAAGAAAATGGAGAGAAGTGTTAGAATATATTAAACGAAAAGATAGACATCCTCACCATTTTTTGCATTCATTTGTAGCGATCCGACACACGCAAATGTGTGGTCGGTAGTCGTCCAAAGTTCATGCAAATTGTGAATGTATGTATCGATTTCTTCGTCCCGTTGGGTTGTCAAGATGATGAAAGTTCAGAAAAGGGGAATGAGAAGATGAGGAAAGGAGCGTACCTGAAGAGCTCCCTTCACTCCAATACAAAAGGGATCAAGGTAACCTCATCTCCAAGTTCATGCAAACCCTTAGACACGATGAACGAAAGAAACCCTCCCCCCCCCCCCCCCCCCCAAAACACAGATTTGTTCCCATGGCTAAAGGTGTCCATGAACGAGCAGCTGTGTTTCACCCGTCATCTCCCTTCAGAAATGGAGTGCAGAGAGCCCTTTAGGACACCTAAGTCCTTGTCTCCTCCCAACCAAAAATAGATGGAAAGTTGATTGAATTGGTTGATGATGTCCAATGTTGCCTTATGTTGGTCCTTAAATAGGAGAAAATATTAGGGCTCCGAGCTGCCTCCAGATTCGATCTCGACCGTTCATTTTGTTATAAATAGAGAATCTCAATGCTCGCGATGTGGGGTTATGTAAGCAAGCAACTTTAGGGAACTCAGTCAGCAAGCAATGTAAGTAGAATATCAAAACATAAAATCACTTTAGCATAAGTTTTTTTTCTTTTTGTGGGTTTTGCTAATAAGTGCTGGTTAAATAATTAAGTAAACTAGATATTCACAATTTTTTAGTTTTACTACTTTTTATCGGTGCTTTTAAAATCGAAATGTTTTCCAGGTCACCCTTTAAACGGGTACCTTCTTTAAAATCATTAAATATTTTCTGATTTCTGTTACATAGATAAATAAAATTACGGGTACCCATTAAACGGGTACCATCAAAAATTTGGCTTGATGCCATCCCTAAATTTGTTATTTGTTCAATATGAACCGTAAAATTTTGGTAAATATTCAATCTAGTCCCTAGACTATATGAAATAACAATATTATCATTCCATTAATTCAAGTCAGTGAAATTTACTAATTTTTTTTCAGTCCGATAAGTTTGAATGGTGGATCAAAAAATAACATTATAGGTGGATTATCCACGTAATATATTCAGCTCAAATCAAGATATCAAATAACATGGATACTCATTTGTCCCAATTGAAAAAATTAGAAAGATTAAAAGAAATATTATTGTATAATTTGAATTGAATATATTACGTGGATAATCCACCTATAACGTTATTTTTATCCACCATACAAACGTACCGGATCGAAAACCAAATCGACAATTTTTGTTAATTTGAATTGATCGAAAGACAACATTGAGCATTTTCATAGAGTTCAAGAGCTAAATTAAATACGTACCAAATGGTCAGTGACCACAATTAAAAGTTTGAGGACGACATTACATGTTGGGCAAAAATTCAGATATTACGTCGAATGAATTAAAGTTTAGAGACAATACTGGATGTTAGACCAAAGTTCAGAAATTATTCATATTATCTTTTCAAAATAAATTGAATTCGTCACAACCGTTAGAGATGCGTTAAGAATATTCTCTTGTGATCTATACTTGTCCAAGAACAATAAAATACAAGAGAGGCTCCGAATAAAAGTTGAATTAGTGGCAATATTTTTTTTAAAAAAAATATGTATCTCCTTCCATCACTTTCCAATGACGGGCGATATCAATGGTTCAAGCAGCAGCACAACTTGTTTTGAGCCGCACAAGTGGGGCACTTGGATTTGGGGGGAACCCATTTAGTGTTTCCCTGATAAGGATGCTTTAGGGCTCGACCATCTGATTGGCATTTGATTGGAGCGACCCCCATGATCTGAGTGGGGGAAACTTGACGTCATCTGATTAAAATTTCACATTCCCAACTTTGGTTTCAATTGGAGAGGGGAAAGGAAGGTTCCGTTTCAAAACTTGATGCTTCGGATGGTGAGTCAAAAGTTTGGGATTCGAAAGTGCCCGCATCTGGCAAAATCAAAAAATAAATGGTCTTACCCCTTTTTGTACATAGAAAACATATTCGGCCTAATATTCAGGTTGTCTGCCATTAAAATTCATTAACCGGACATTATTGATTATCTCTCATACGTAAGGATTCAACACTTGCGCCTTAAATAAGGTTGATCCTCGAGGCCGGTTCGAGTTTAGTCGGATGAATGAGAGACGAGACGTGGAGAAGTAATTCTTTACAATTCTCCTAGTTTAAACCGTCCATCTATTGAGTGTGGTTCATACTCTCTATTGACAGGAAGGCACGAGGATCCGACAAAAGATAAGACATTGGTTAACTCTCATTAGTCCCATAAAAGATTTCCCATGATACAATATCGCATCGTGATATTCCTTTTAATTTTACATTGGTTAGATTACACCAATAGTTTCGTGTTTCATCGTATTTTATGTCTAAATATAAGGAAAGGTTTTGGCATAAGGTTTTGACATCTTTGATCATAACTTGTAACCATAAAAAAATTTCAATTACCTTGTCTAATTAGTACTAAAATACTAGTATTAAACACCTTCATTTAAAATCTTAATTTTTAAAATCGCTGATAGCGGCCTCCCAAGATTTTACATAATATTGGAGTAAGAGGTCCTAAGCTCCGATCTTTCAAGGCCCTTTTGTCTCTCGTCTGATATAGTCACTCGCTTAGTCATAAGGTCATAGTCCGGCGTACACAGAAGGGATTGCCAATAGTTGCATTTAAATATCATATCACGCTTTCATCTAACAAATTAAGCTCTAAGAAGAATTGCCAACAGTCCCATTTCACAGTTAGTTATTATAGTGACCTCAAGAGTTAGCGGAACTATGCAGTCAAATCACCATAAAGCAAATGGTTATTGTAATTCTCTGATATCAGATATAACAATTGGTATCACAAGAACAAAATCCACATCGTAGATGAGATGAGGATATTCTCAACCTGCCCATAATTAACCCTAGAAGTGGCTCTAGCATAATCTTTGATAGATGTGTTTGGTATCAATAGCAGAAACTTATGGGTTCTCTACCTTTCCTGTAAATAAATCAAGGGAAGCATCTGATTGTTTATCTTCTAGTGCTCAACTCCCTACAATCGCAGAATCAAGCATAAAGACCCGCTAACTGAAGCGCTCTTGTAGCCGATTGTGCCGGTGCAAGATGTTCATTACTCCACTTCGCTGTCAATACTATTGCAGTCCAGCTATTCCTCTATAAGCTTTAAGCTTTCTACGCCATTGTTAATTATCTGGACAAAAACTCTATGAAGAAAGTAGATTCAACATTGATGATCACTTTAATTCCATATTCTCTAGACTGTGAAGCCCGTCACTTGTAACTACAATTTACAAGTACCTTCAACCTATGCAGTACCTCTGTGAGCCTTCGAACGGGAATGCTGACCCTCTATCCGTGCTTCAAGCAGCTTCGCCATCAGCGCATTTTCCTTCAACCCTTTCGGCCATCTTAAAGAAGATGCGATTTTGCCAGGCTCCGGAACAGGCACTTTTGATGGCCACTTTTGCACTGGACTCACCTGACCTGCGTATCTAGGCAAACCGCGATGCTTGTCCCGTGAGTTGCTCCCAGGACAAGTACTAGCGCTTTTCAGACGCAATGAGTGGCTTCTAATCATATGATCAAAAGAACCATTTGCATTCGATCCACGGTGTTCTCCGTGCTGGCAGTATCCAGCATTAGTGCTCATCCCATACGTCTCTGTATCATTTAGTCCTGATCGGTTTTCCTCTCCAGTCTTTACGTTTTCCCCAGTTCCACCGTTGCATGCTTCTGGCATAGCGGACGGATCACCGGACTTCGTGATTTCACATCTCAAGTCTTTGTCCGACGACCTCGATCTACCTAGATCAGCGAGATGGCTGTGGGAAGCGTTAGCACCGGTTCGTTGATAGCTCTCTTTACTTTCTTTAGCATCCACTTTATTACTTTGTACAAAACATTGCCAATCGCTGTCGAAAGAACGGTCATCATCATGGGCCACCGGAGGTGCACTTCCAGCCTCTTTTAAAGCAAATGATTCCAAAGAATGCCTGCGAAAGCACCTTCCTTTCGTGTCATTCAACGCGACCTCACCATTCTTACTTGATGCAGCTGATCGTTTAGTTTGAAGAAAACTTTCTATGTCAGAACTTAATTTGTCCACAACAGTGTCCTTTCCAGTGATATCATCATGAGATTCTGCAAGCTTCATTTGCATACGCTCGTCAAGCCACGCTTCTGAGATGTGGAGAATCAGGCGATCAAGACTTTCCCTAACAACGCTTTCTTTTATGGGCCCATGCTTTAAAGACCTCAACACCAGTTCATAATCTCTTATTCCTTTAGCAAACTCGTCACAAAGATTTTCTAGTAAAATCCGAGCTTTCTTCTCCCTTTCGAGCTCTCTCAGAGCAGTAGAGTAAGCAGACTTCAGTTCAGAAAGCTCTTTGGCCAGCTTCCTGTGCAGGTTTTCTGAACGCTTTCTCAGCTTTCTCTCTTTCTCCGTCTCTTCCCTCAGCAATTCAGCTTCAGCTTCAATTCTCTCCTGTTCCCTTCGCTTCCTACCGCAATTGTCCTCTGCAAATTCCTTCATCAAATCATCCATTATTCGCCTATCCTTTTGCTTCTCCTGCACCAACTCTTTAATTCTAGAGTGAGATTGATGCAGTTCTGATTTCAGAGCTTTCAACATTGATTTGTCAGACACATGCTGCTCTTCAAGACTCCAGATCCGATTGAGCACCTTCACTAATTCCGTCGATGTCTGAAGGCTATAACCTGACCCACCTATTCTTCCTTTTCCATCCAACGTACCTCTGGTAGGAGGCTTATACGGTGCCACCTGTCGAGCAAAAAACAATAGCATTCGGTAATGCTCAGTTAACAGCAAAGCAGCATCAGGAGAACAGCTGGCAAGAGGAAAAATTTCAAATAGCAAAAGCAGCAAAAACTGGCAAGTTCTGTAGTTCCACATTGTTGGTACACAAGCAATATCTGCTATATCATTCTTAGTTTTCCAAGTGCCGGTTCTCCTAAAAACTGTAACGTTTCCTTAATAATGGTTGAAGTTCCTTCCTTTATGGAACAAAGACAGGTGAAACATGCAGTTCTTCCAATTTACAACATATGACAGTAACAATAACCTCATTCTATTAACTGAAAGTACAAAATCAGAATCACAAGCAGAAGAATATTGAGAGACTATGACCTCCATTGACCCACTACAAGTTTCTGGAGTGGCAGACTCGAAAGCATGTTCATTCCCGCGAGAGTTATGTCGTTGCACGGGCGATGCTGCAATTTGCCCTGTAAGACAGCCTGCAACTGCCGGCTGCGATGGAAGATGAGGAAAGACAGGTCAGCAGAAAAGGCATTGGATAATAGATCAAACAAACTATACTTCCAGACCTATCCATTACATCTTACTGACACATGAGGTCCTATGATACCAGTAGGTTTCTACAAGCGCAGCCTGAGAGTGTGTGACACAAACTGATAAAAACAAACCAATCTCCACGGGTCACAATAATAACCTTAAGTCTGTAACTCATTAACTGAAACATTTGAAGAAGGGCAACGAGCTCACAGGCAGATGGAACAGGCTTGTAAACTTTAGTGCAATCAATACAAGATCTTAAAACTAGTCTTGAAGAGCAGATTGTCTCTGAAAAAACAGGGCAATGAGATAGACAACATGATCTTTACAAACAAGAAGCTCCAGACAGAAACCATGGACTAACATGATATCGTCTTGCCTCACGAGCAAAGGCCAATTCTCATGAAGACATTGACACACCACAGGGGCTGGTGGCAGCCACTAGAAAATTTATCGAAATTTATCTTGTGAGAGATATTCGTACAAGTTTTTGTTAAAGATTTAAGGCATAAATCCTGCTTCGTCAACCTATCTCACACTCATGGACCGAAATCCTCCGTGTGTCATTGCATGAAGAAACAACTAACTAAATAGTATTTGCAGGTGAACTGAGTGGTAAAGGAAGAGCAGTTCCACGACCATCAAAAGCTGAGCATCTGAGAGCATGTTAGGTACATCTCTGGTTTCCCAGATGGTTTGGGCTTTAAGCCGTCAACCACTTTGCAAGCTGCTCGTTTTAGTATGGACATCTCTCGACAGATGAACTGGTCGTGTGCTATAAGAGGGAATTTCTGAGACAGCCTAGTGGCCTATCCTCTGAATAAGGAAAATGCGGAAAATTTTGAGAACGTACTATGGAGATAACCGCAGAATTGACCGAATATTACATTTTTAGCAACTGATCCGAGACAAGAAACTTATAAGCTTGATGGTCGAAACAGCATACAACATCTGAGCACCCAAAAAAACATGGCACAAAAACAGAAATACTCAGGGCAAGCAGAACCCTCAGCAAAGCTATCAACAGAGACCTCCATGATGCGGCGAATCACAATGGCAAGAGCTGAGAAATTCAAGCACCAACGACAAGAAAGAGAGCTATAAAACAAGAGTACCTCTTCAGGTTTTACAGTACTAGGAGGGACAAAGTGCTCAAAGCCCAGGTCATCGCGGTGCTTATGTTGACGATGCCTGCTCTTTCTTGTGCTCGCCATTCTAGCAAGATGGAGGGTCTGGAGGGGCTCGATCTCCCAGAGACAAGCACACAGCTTCCTGGCAGAGAGTGCTGATGAGTGCGGAGGGTCCGTGAGGAATTCTTGAACGGAGTGATTCTGAGGTTGAGAGGGAGAGAGCTCAAGCCTCCATGTGGGCGGTGGCGTGCTAGGGCCTCCTCTTTTTCCCAAGGCGGCACCTTGTTTCCACTTTTTCACCGCCAGTCCCTGCTCTTTTCCCTCTCTCTCCACGCTTTTCCCTCTGCTTTCCATCTGAAAGCTGCTTTCTTTACCTCCCTCCCTCTCCCTCTCTCTCTCTCTATCTCTCAAATTGGTAACTTGAAGGGGCTAATTCTTCAACGCATCTCTGCTCGTCTTGGAAGCTCTCAACTCCCTTGGGGAGATGCCCACTCCTCTTCAAGAATCCAAAGGATCGTCTCTCTCTCTCTCTCTCTCTCTCTCTCTCTCTCTCTCTCCTGCGAGGAGTCAACGACAAAGACGGTTGTGTCTTTGGCAACTTCTCACGCAGTATTTTGCCTTGCTGCTGCAGTTATTAATCAGTCATTAGCCAAAAAGAAAGTTCTCCTGTTTCCAGAGACAAAATTGAGATTTGGATGACCGTACCAAGTCCACGTGTATCCATCCCATTAACATTTGTTTAGCCAAGAATCAAGTGACCCCAGCTGCACCACTGAAAAGAGTTTCCTGTTCCTTAGCATCTCTTCAAAAGAGCTCTCAACACAGCAAGTCACAAGTTCACAACAGATCAGGCAAAATCCAACTCACATCTGACATTCACTTTTCCACCCCCGGTAAAAGTAAAGGGTAAGGACAACCTTTGTTGGCGTCATATGGCAAAAACTGAATGTAAGTACGAGTGACACATTTCGGTGGTGTAAGGTATCAAATCAGCAGTCAAGTAAGGGGCAGACTTTCTTCATTCTTTCATTGCTATGCTAGGCTTGCTAGCTCCTATGTGGTAGGCTGACAGCTAACTCTTGTAACATTCAAAGTTGCTGTTCCTTCTGCGATGATTACTCCAATATCTTTCTCGCTTTGGGGCAACTTAAAAACAGCACCTCGCTTTAGCAGGACTGGCATTTAAGATCTATTTGATGACGTTTATGTTTTTTTAATTATATTTTTCGAAACAAAAAAAAATTAAAAACATATTTCTGATTCTATTTTCATTAACATTTTTTGATCAAAAATAAGAATAAAAAATTTGATTGTCCAAAAAAAGAATATTTTTGAGGATTACAAAAAAAAAAATAAAGTCTCAGTTATTTAAAAAAAATTAAGTCAACACAAATTTTTAACTGAACTTCTGAATTTTTTTAAAAAATTAAAATTATATTTGAAAATTTACTAACAACTAATTTTTTTAAAAAAAATTTAAAACTAAGATTTATAATTTTAAAAAAATTAAAAAGGGGGAATTAAAAATATATAATTCAAAATATTTTAAATATTTTAAAAAAAATAAAAATGGGGGAAATTAAAAAATTTTAAAAAAATTTAAAAAGTTAAAAATGTAAAAAAGAAAACATTTTAAAAAGGTTTAGAAAAAAGATGAAGAACTTTTAAAAAAGAATTCTCGCCAGGTAGTTATTTTCAAGTACGGAATTTTTGTACAATTACCATACGCATTCCGAATCTCTAAAAATCATTTATGGAATAGAATTAGAAAATATGATTTAATGAAAATCAATTTTTTGGATCAAAATTGTTGTCAAACGGACCCTTGGTGGCTAAGTTCAATCACTATCTGAGCAAAGCTTGTAATCTTTTGAGAAACTAACCAATGCCATGTATCTTTTCATAGTCCGAAACTTCAGTGATATTCTAATTACAGCAAGTCGTATATGCCCTGGATCACCTGTATCCGATAAAGAAGCGATATGCAGGAGAAATTCACACAAAAAACAAAAACAAAGGCTGAGCTGAGCTGATGGCATTACGTTTCACATAGGCCTCTGTCCAAGGTTGTCTCAGTGTCACCCGGTGGCCAATCACAAAATCATGGAACCCACTAAAGTAATGTCGAGTGTCGTGAGGAAGCAGCAAGCAAGGACATGCTTTTTCCAGGACCACCGAAGGATTCGATCTCGGATGCACCCGAACTCATGGGCGTTGTGGTCCTACGATTGCACTCGTGTCGATTTCGAACGCAACCTCTGCTCTCCCTGCCTTCGAAAATACCTCGCATTATCTCCCTAATATCGACTTAGAAAAGAACATAAATACGTCCAGCCCATCGATTGCTTCTCTAGGGAAAAGATGTCGGAACGAATTCTTATCCTATCCATCAACGGGGAAATAGTTCCTTTTTTGGTGAAGTTAACTAAGACAGATTAAGATGAGACTTATAGATGCATCACGAATCGGATCCCACAAATGGGGATATATTTTTGGACCGGGTTGAGCTCCGATTGCAAAATTTCTTGGGCCCGTCATTGGGGCATCCTAAATTATAGGCCCATGCAAGAAAATAGGTCGGCTACACGACCACGTGATAACGAGACAGGAGGGAATGATTCAACTTTACCAGGTGAGACAGCGGGAAATTCAGACCAGCAGTGGCCGAGCAAGATCGATTGAACTATGGAATGTCAAGCCAAGAACGAAGTCACTTTACTAATGAAAGCAAATCGAAAAGGGTAAAGTCACTTTAGATTTCGTTTTGCCAATGATAATTATATCAGCATGTCATGAGATATATACCGTGCCGCGATAAACATTTACAAGTTATCTCTCACGGTGACGACACTTTATACCAAAAAACTTACTATCATACCGCATTCTCTGTCTTTCAAAGGCTAAGCCTTCTAAATTGGTCGCGGCAGGAAATCCGTTCATCGTGTCTTTAATCGAGCTGAAGTAATATCGCGAGGGAAGGATGAAAAGAACTGCCATCGGAGAGTGGAATAGAACGTGAAACCATAAGCTCCCAAGCAGTAAGGGGAGACTACTAGGGATCTTCATACATGGTGAATAACCAAATTTCAAATGAAATGAAATTTTTTAGGATATATCAATGCAATTTAGGAGAAATCAATAAAAACACAGACACAGGAGAAGAGATGGCAACGTTGTGCCCGGCAGACGTCGTGGCGTGCCGTCAACAACAGCGACGGAGCAATGGAGCGGAGCAATGTTTTGTCGAGCCATCTTCATGGATGACCCAAACTGTCTTTTTTTTGTCTCCATTATTCAAATCTGCTTCAGCAGTCCGATGTTCCCTAAAGTAAAAGCTGTGTCAGGAGCAAACAAGCTTGAATGTACTTCCCTGTTCTGCTCGAGAGTGCTGTGTTTGATCTTCTTTTGAGGACCTCAGGGAAGTAGAAGCTCCCGGATTTTTTGGTTAGCGTGCGAATTAGCTGGAGTATAAAGTATCTGCCAAATCAATAAGATGGGACTTTACACTCAAAAACCGGTGAAGACTGGCCACCAATTGGTGGCATTTATTCATTAATTCTAAGTCTACGATTGTTTATTCATGCCAATGCTTCTACTTCGAACCGGAGTATGACTCGGAATAAGTCGTGCATCGGGTAACCTCGCTCGATGAGTATCTGGCACCAGTATGCTCTCAAACGTCGAGATTTGATTCGAGATCACTCGGCCTCGCACTTCTTCTAGCATGATCTCAAACTTTCAGTACTCTGCTGTTACTGGCAGGTTAACAGGATCGTCAAATTCAAGCTAAGTTCAGCAAACCTATTCAGCGAGGTATCAGAGATTTAGGAAGGTTTTTAGCAGACGGGGAAAGAGCTGCTCTGGCAGGAACGAGTTTGGGTACCAAAAGCCGAAAAGCATTTGGATATTAAGCAGAATATGCCGTACGATACGGCTTAATACCGACTTCTAACTATGCTGTCCCTAGAAATTCCTGATAACGAGTAGAATATATGTCCTAGGATTTGTGGCTGATATTGATTTCGAACTATACTATAATGACTTTTGAAGTCGTGGTCGAGGCATTTAATCACACCGTAGCTTTAGAGAACATCCACAAACTCGAAATGCAGCATTGAGTGGTAGCATCCCCTTGCGTTGGCCCTTAGCTTCGACGACACACTCCCCATGTTGGTAGGAAGTAGGATGTAAGTTCATTCGTACTCGATCATAAGCAAATACCGATTCCCCTTTACTGAGAACAATGTGCAGCTACTAAAGGAAACATGCCAGGACATAGCATCCTCAACATTCTCTCAAGAAATATCAGAGCTTACCGGTAAGATAGGCCGCAAAAGTCGGAGAGAGATGACTTTACCTGGTCATCAGTATGGAGAGAATCATCAGAACCGGTATTAGCCATGTCAGAGTTCCTTCCATCACCTGAACCTGCTCGAGCACAAAGTCGAAATTATAACAATGTAAATATGCACATCTTTTATGGCAGTAACTTCAAACTGATGATTGTGGTGTAAGTGATGAGCTACGAAAGAGCGCGAAAAATGTATTTTTCCGCATCCCTTGTGATTGATTAAGCACGCCCATTTAGCAATGTAGAGCATTTCTACCGCTGAAGAAGGCGCATGCCATGACTCCTTCATACTTTGCGCGATCAAAAAAACAAGAACGTTGATGATAAACAGCACTAAAGAAGCAAAGAATGAAGCACGCTCGATAGATGCTAGGAGTTCATTCCTGGAGAACCTTCTAACGAACTATAAGGCGCCTCCAAACGGAGAGCTTAATGAAGCAGAAAAATGTAATTTCTCTGTAAAACGCCAAGCATCTAACACTGAACATAGTACGGTTTCATAGTATGTGGAAGAAAAGGAGTAATTACATATAAGATCTCCGTGCATAACACAAGGAGATCATGTATAGTCATTCATAGGATCAGAAAGGCAAAGCTTTCACTTTGCTCTCTGAACTATAGTATTCTGCAGGAGGCCACCTTGATGTGAAGGTTTTATATGTATACCAAGCAGCAGACTGTCACCCATGATTCCTTCAAGAGTCCAAGAACTCACATGCTTACTTTATTTGCTTGTTAACAAGAAGAACGGGATTAAAGATGTGTACAAATAGAGAAAAATTTGATGACCAACTTCCCATTTAACTGGCAAGGCATGCCATACAGAATGTATGTGTTCTTTTCTATCTAGAATTACTTTCTTTAATGACGGATTTGTTCTTCCTATGGTCTCCATAAAGATTTTGTGGACTTACTGGGTTCTAACATTAGAACAACATAGCACCTATCTGTCTTATTTTATGCTGTAGATGATGAAGACATTACAAGTTTGGTTTCTTCTGAAAGATGCCACTGACTAGCCCTTAATGCACATCTGTGTAAAGGAAACTCGACGGTAGTAGTTTGATTATTTCTTAACCCGGCGATAGTAGTTTCGAAGCATTTCCAACGGTGCCTTTATTAGAAGAATGCAAGATGTAAGTGATTTAATGCTCACCAGAATGCCTAGAATATAAGAAAGAGCAACACCATCAAGCAGAGTGACCAAATGGTAAGAGGAAGGAAACTCGAAGAGTTGCCCAAAAACAGCTGGACAATAATCTTTCCGTTCAATCTCGATAGCCGCCATTTTGGAAGAAGCTCGAATTCCCGCTTCGAGGATCAGATCGTGCTTCCTTCGATGGGTTTAAAATGAAATCAAAGAAAGTTACATTCGCAGTATTATGTGCTGTCCTGTAAAGTAAGCAGAAACACGTCTGAGTACACATACTACCTGAGAAACGTTTGCTGCTTGAAAAGTTCTACATCTAGTTGAACGACTATGCTCATGATATCAAGAATTAAGATTTGGCAATTTGAATCCCTCGGCAGTACGCCAAATCATACATCTCAAAGAACGTGTGGTCCGATGACAAGCCCGACTTAATGGAACAGCAGCTGACACAGAGCCAAGAGAGCAAGTTCATCGAGACAGGAATCGCGAAGAAATCTAAACGCCTAATGAAAGGCGAAAGCGGGTTTCTGGTGTTTCGCGGGAACAATCTGCATGAAGACCGGCATTTGTCACTGTAAGAATGTTGTTGTCCAGGACTGATAGCTGAAAACTACGTTCTCTTTGAGCTTGAAATTAACATACAAGAATTAAACATCCTCCGTTTGTTGTCAGAACACACAAAAGTGATTAAAATTGTAAGCCTCAAAGCCTTAGTCCCCGCATGAATTTGAAGCAGGTCTCCCTCAAATTGATGAATGCTTATTTTGCTTGAAAACAAAATAGTTACTAGGAATTTGCCAATATATATATATATATAGTTACTAGGAAGAAATGTAGCCGATTCCGTTGACGGTCGGTGCCAGACTTTAAAACTTACGAAATTTCATAAAACAAAGCATTCTTAATGCAATAGAAAAGCAAAGTTATATCAACAGACACATTAAAATACAAAGGGCACGCTTTGAATTGACATATTTGAATTTGCAATAATCATTAACATCTTCATTTATGCGAAAAAATATGTACAGGTAAAGCCAGAGGAGTATTTAGAGTTTTGTTGTCATTTAATACAACGGGATTAAAAAAAGAGAGGGAAAAAAAAGAAAAAATTAAAAAGAAAAAATAAATATTATTAAAAAAATTCAAGTCGATGCCGACTATCTCACGTAGGCCAACCCAACTGAAATGACTAAATTGGCTCTCAATCAAAGGGCTTAGAATTAAATTGGCACCAATATTTAAAATTTTTCTTACACTTCTCCGAAAAAAAGACACTGGTTGAACACAAAAGGACATTAAAAACGATAGTCGGGTCATATAACAAGTCAACACGATGCATGTTCATGATTTTTATTCACGAAACACTCCCAGCAAGATTTGAACCAGAGTCTGAGGGGGGTACATGGCAGCACTTCTGCTCTAGAAACTAATTTATGATTAGAAGTTAATTTTTCTACTTCTTGATAAAAGTAATTTCTTTTTTACTTCTTCATGTGACTCTAAAATTATTTTTAAAGCAAAAAAATGCTCCAAAAATGAATATGAAGAAATAAAGTCGGGCAACAAACCGGATTTCTACTCCATAAGCACTCATGTTCCAGAGAAAGATTAGAAGACATGAGCCGAAACAAATACAAATTATTGCCTAAAATAAACCCATGTCACCAAAAATGCAAAAATAAATAAAATCAACTGTTGTAGCTGCTCCAATTCCCCGCGTGAGCTCTCGACATCGGTTCCACCTAACTCCTCCTTATATAATAATTACGTTAAAACTTCGTTTTGTCATAACATTACAGGCCTTGTCTCTTCAGTTATTTCAATCGCACAAAGACCCGACAGCCGTGCACGGTGGTACTAGAAAGTTTGAGTAGACACGTCCTGATTTATTGCTTCCGGAAATTGAATTGCTGTACCCAAGAATCCTGTTTCTCGAAACCCATAAACTTCTGTCGGATTCTCAAGGGTACGCACTCAGGTCTTCGCAATGAAATCCGCAAGAGTTGAATAATGTATTCCAATTTTTATTAACGAGTACGTCGCGCCAGCATCCACATTTTCCTCGTTTGAATAGGAAATGTCTTTCATTAATCCGTTCGCGCTTCCAAATCCAGAAAAACAGGCTATCCTCTATTTGTCGCCTTTCCGAAGATATCGGTGGTTACCGCACAGCATAAGCGACTGGGGGGTCGATGCAACCGGACTCTCCGTCCGGCATGGCCGGCAACAAAACTGAGTTCTTGCCTATATCGGCGAGGCATTCGTCCATGTCAAGATTGCCCAACTTTTGAGATGGTGGACATGCTCAGAATAGGAGACAATGGCAACGCTACTTGCATAGAAGCTAAAGATCACTCAAAAGGAATCGGGTTCCCTACACTGGAATTTCATACTTGTCAGATGAGGGTCCAAGATCGATCCTTCGCACTCAGAACATGAGAAAGGCGTAGCATTAAGAGTCTCCCGCATCGAGCAATCCAATTCCAATATGGACCAAACAAGAAATTAGTAGGATTTTGAGAAGGTTTCTTTATCTCAGCGCGTTTTCGTGCCGTCGTCGACACAGTACCCATAGTAAAGCTCCAGCATTTGGCTCGTATGATTCTGCTTTTCATATGAGAAACTAAAAAACCCTTCGTCCCCACAAACATGGCTCTAAAGCAGTCCATCACAAATGGGGATAGACCGTCGGCATAAATCCAGAAACTAGTGCAGACGATACCCTCTGAAGAATATGGAACATGGCTAAAGAGCACATAACAAGCATACCCCGGAAATGCCGTACCCTCTAATTCAGCAAGTTCTTGTTTCTAAAACCTAGTGTTACAACAGAACAGAGAAAACCAGCCAAGTATAACATTCAGGGATACCTGCAGATTCAGTAAAGTTGGGAATCATGGTGCACAAAGGGAAGATGTGCACTAGACATGATGTACAGTCAAATTCTAGTTGCTATGCGCAGCGCATATGAATAGCACTACGAAGCAAAAACAACCGATTCAAATGTTAGAAAGTACGATCTTGGATACAAAAGACAACAATTTGTGAGGAGGAGAAGAAGAAGAAGACAGCTCATACTTACTCCCATTTTCTGAATGCAAAGAATGGTATCTGCTCCCATTGCTGCTACAATCTCTATAAACTTTGTCATGCCACTTGAACATGTAACTTAAGTTAATTGCAAACAAACACAAGGAACATGAAGTGTTGCTCCGACAAAAGCGACCATCAAATTGAACAAAAAACATATTAGGGAGCAATTTCAAGCCTGGGCTCAAACGAAAAACCAGTGAAAAGCTGAAGAGGGAACCTCTTCGTCACAGGGCACTTTAGAGACCACTTCCATTGTTTTTGGTTCATGTCATAAAGAAGAAGCATTGAGGAGCCGTAGCTCTGGATGTATATTAGATCATCCATACCACTGCTGGCAAAAACATCATCAAGTTCCCCAAATCCTTGAAAGCACTTGTGGGGCATGCGGGCGATCTCTTGCCACTCCCTCCCTTTTAACATCCAGATGCCAATCCCCTTAATTATGTCTGGCCGATCTTGTTTACCAATGCCTCCCACCATAACCAGGTTCTCCTTCAGATTCATCAGACGGCCACAGGTAAGGGGGCAAGGTACTGGAATAAAGTTTTTGATCAACAAACCATGGGAAGATCGGCCTGAGAGATCATATGGTACTAGGCCATGACGGTTTTCCAGTGAACCACCACCTGTCGAGTAAATCAAAAAGTACAAAATGCCATCACAGATCACACTCTCATCACCAGCCCTCCAACCAGTGAAAACCTCAGAAGATGAGGTGGCCCACATCCTAGTCTCAGAATCATATAGATGAATTGAAAGATCCCACTTGACAAAATTTCCAGGGACTTGCTTTGATTTCACAATGGAGATCTGATAACAGTTGGAAACTCTGCTGGTCGACATTGCCAGGGCACTATAATCAGAAAATTTCAAACCCGGGGGCTCTGCTAGCTTCCTTGAACGTCCAGAGATCGGGTTGCAGACGTGTAATTCACTTCTACTGTCATTGTCCATGAAGGAAACCAACCCACATGAAGAAGCTTTGAACCAATTGGACGTTTTAATGCAAGGAAGGCCAACATTGTGCCACTTCTTAAGGGTTGGATCATAGGCATACCCACCAGGTTCATCAGAACTCGTAAACATAAAATACCATGGTTTCTGTGACTGTACCTGGGACAGGTTCCATAAGAACCTACTTGAGCTAACTAATTCATGCCATCTTTTACAGACAGAACCTGCTCTGAAGATGCTTGCAACAGGGAGACAAGCCAAGATTCGTTCCAAGAGATCATCCGGCAAGATTAAATCCATAGAGACTGCAGAAGCTGCTTGATTGCCTTCATCGCTAAGCTCAGAGAACGATTCAAACTCATCTATGTTTCTAGCAGTATCGTCATTGCAGTGGCTAACCCAAGATGTTTCTCCATCCATCATCTCAAACAATGAGTAAAAGGCCTGATAACAATAAAAAATTGTTAAACCTAGCTAAATGAAAGAAAAAGTGCTGCCCCAAACAATGAGAGAGGGAAAAAAAAAAAGAGGAGGCTGCAAAGAAAACCGAAGAGAAGATCAGACAAGTCACTAGTTGCAAAAATCTTTTGTTGAGGGTAAAAACAGAGTAGTTTGAATGCAAAGATTAGTCAAAAACATATCAAACGCTGGAAATCTAGGTACGTAAAGATATCATAAGCCTTAGGAAATTCCAAAGGAAAAGCTCATCTCCACAAGCCATCAAAGAAAAACACAAGAAAGTCCTACCAATGTCAGAATTTACCATTAATCATCAAAACTTCGAAAGCACCATTCCAGTAACTTGCATTGCCACGAAGACAAATCAAATCAAATTCAATTAAGTTCCAGAACATCTGAAGCACAATGCCATAAACTCAAGACCTTAACCACATGAAAAGAAGCCGCATTCAGATACAAATAGAAGAAAAGTCAGAAACATAAATTACTTCATTTATCATCATCATCACAACAGGACCAGCACAAAACAACATAAAAAGTTAACTCTCTCGCTGGATTCCACAGTGTGGCTAGCAATCAAACCAAGTAATATTAAGGCACCCCAAACAGAGGCAAAGCAATTTGAGCTAAGCCATGATGAAAAAGGCCAAAAAAAAAAAAGGCGGGGGTACTGGTAAATACCAATCACACTCAAAGCCCCACCCACCAGTACCAAACGAAGCAAAACTTGGGCACCCGAAACAGAGGCAAATCCACGTGACCTAAGCTATACTGAGGAAAAAACGAAGAAAAAAAAAAGGGAGGACTGGGTATTACGAATCGCACTAAAAGCCCCTCCCACCAGTACCAAGAAATGACACATCCTAGCTGAACCCACCTCACGGATTGAAGCCACAACCGGATCAACGCAGCACGGGCAAGAAAGAAAAAGAAGGAAAAGGAAATAGGTCCGTTAGATCGAGAGACGAAAAGCACCTGGTTGAGAGCCTTCGTCAGAGTTGGAGGCTAAATGGGTGAAAGCAGATTCAGGCGAAAGTTTCAAGATTTGCGAGAGAGAGTCGCTATCGATGGCGCAGAATCGGAAAAGGAGCTACTTTGACGGCGAATACGAAACGGCGGAACCATAGAAGTCTATAGTATAACAGACGCAAGCCAACAAAAGGGAGAAAAATCGAAACCGACCATGTGCGACATAGATTCCGAAAAAGGATGAAATGGGGTTCCTCCAGATTTGGTAGATAACCACGCCTGAGCAACTCACCGCCACAAAGGCAGAGAGAGAGAGAGAAGATTTGGATTTTACATGAGTGTTTTGGAGGCGTTCCCTCTTAATGGAGAGGAACGACTGGCAAGGAATAAAATTAGAGAAGGCTGTTCTTCCAGTAGGCTGCGGTCGTCGTTGTGGAGAGAGAGAGAGAGAGAGAGAGAGAGAGAGAGAGAAGGGGTTTTTGTAGCGTGGCGACAAAGAGACCGTCGTTTAGAGAGAGAAAGAGGGAGGCGCGTGCACCCACGCAGGCCGTCACTGACGCTGTGCCTCCGCCACTGCTGTGAGTTGGAGGGCACAGAGACAGAGAGAGAGAGAGAGAGAGTGAGGGGCAAAGAAGAGTGGAGACAGAGCGAGGCAATTAGGATTTTATGGTTGAAAAGAAGACATCGTTAGTGTAATGAAATGCTCTCTTCTAATGGAGATCAGCCGTTCATTTCGCATCGCGAGCAAATCCCTGAACGGCCCGCGTTGCGCGGCCGAGCCTGGGTGCTTGATTATTCGCATTTTTGGTGGAGCTTCGGCGATGGGCTCGCCCCGTCAACCTCAGAACTTAAGACTAAGAAATGGAACAACATAGTTTTGGGTTCGAATTATCCGATATTGGACATGAAAACTCTCATCACCACGCTCATAAGGGTTCGTTAACACCGATCATGTCTCCCCTCTTTTTAACGCGCAAAAGGGAAAATATCGATATATGTAATCAACTCCGAGCTAAAATAGTTGTGAAAAAGATAATGATAAGGGGTATGCCCTTTGATTGTATCCTCGATTTGGAATTTATTTCTAATGGAAAAAAAAAAAGTATCGTAATTGCTTTTTGTAAACAATGCATGGGGAGCTAGGTAAATCTGTACATCCATAATGTGGAAGTTGCCAGTAAAAGTAAGGCTTCTCCTTTTCCACCATGCTTATGGAGCACAAAAGTCATCCCTTTCATAAAGGAAAGAAGGAGAAATTAAACGAAATTGTTGGAATTTTGGCCACAATGAATAGAAAACTTTGTAATGCCATCTTACTCATCAATCTCCATTTTTGACTTTTATATGCTTTATTTTTTTTTTCCTCCTTGGTAGTACTAGTGCCCACTCCCTTTTCAATTTAGGCTTCTAGTTTGTCGTCTGCACCTACCGTGGGTATGTTTTTTTCAAATGAGATTTAGACTAGTTAAAGGCTTATGCAGACCAATTTTCCGGTACACCCAAGAACCGAGCTGGTCTCTCGAGATTTTTACCGGTCGCGATCTTTCAAATTACGCGTAAAAAAAACAAAGCCGAGCCCGTAATTGAGGAAGAAATTAAAAGGGTCTCTTGTTGTGCCGAATTTGGCAATTGGGATGATGCACAATTTGTAATCATGTTCAAATGATTATTCCCTAGAAGGTTCTTTAGGGCTAATGCTTTGTGTGTGGACCTTTCCTTGGTTGCATTAGATATAAAACTAATATGTTGGAGACAACCTAAAATCAATTTGGCATCCAAGTGTTTGTACTTTGTAGCAAAAGGGGAGAGGAGAGAGAACGAGAGGGGGGCGGTCTCTAGTGGTGCCACCACTATGAAACTCTCTTTCCAACCAAGCCACCTTAGGCACCACATTAGGTCATGTCTCACTTCCGATACTTTATTTCTGATTCGATCTCCCTTCGAATGTGCTGCTCAATTAGGTTTGCAAATTCAACTTAATTTATTTCACAAAAAAAATTGAATGATTTGATTTTTTTTTAAAACAATCACCACATCACGTAAAACAATTAATCGGTGAAAAATGCTTTCGTTACTGATAATAATTTGTGAATAAATATTTTCGTGAATGATAAATGCATTTTTTGTTCATTGATTATCTGAAGCGATGCAAAAGATCATTTTCAAAAACTATTTTTAATATTATTTATTTTTAGCGAAATAGACGGGGCTTTCATGTATAGCAAGACCGCAGTGGCCAAAACCCGATCTAACCCAACAACGAAAGTGATGTTCTTCAACTTTTTCGTGCTAGTTTATTCCATTAGTTCATCATTTCGTGACATTGATATGACAATTACGTGGATCTTTCGGGCCACCAATCGATCCCATTTGCAGGCGGCCTTCAGTTTTATGCTTTTCTTTGGAATGAAAAGACTATTAATCGATATTAAAAAGAAAAAAATCACCAAAACAAATATGCCGAAATTTATCATTCGGCCTCGCATAGGATAAGAACGATTAATAATCTCCAAAATGACTCGATAAAGAAGCCACGTTTTTGCTCTTGTATCGTTTTCGCAACTAGGGAAACTTTCCATGTGCTAAAATTGTTTGCCCAGTCGTGCTCTCCCGGTGGCTTCTCATCTCACCGAAAACGGGAAAATTATCCAAAAAAAAAAAATCTTAAATTTATTATTATCGTGTTAATTTAATCTTAATTTTTTTTATCGATTCAGTCATAGATCTTTAGTAATTATGTCAATTTGATCTATTCCATAAATTTTGACCGGTCACCGTTGACATGGACGCCGGTCAGTTGGCGACCGAATATTATAATAATTTTATGGGTTTTTTTATTTTTTTGATTTTTAAATATTTTTTCTTCCACTTCCCCCTTTCCCTTCCCCTCCCCACGTTCTCCCTTGCCCCACAGGAACTTCCCTTTCCCCATTGCTGTTCTACCTCTACTCCATTGCACCAGTATAGCTATATTCCAATTCCACTCCATCGATTGTCGGACCTCGGTGACCAGTCAAAAAACGACAAGCGAGGTTGACCTCGCCAGCCCTCGACGGTCGAGGATGACCGAGGCCCGGCCATGGTGAGAGTCGACCTCGCCGTCGCCAAGTGAGGATGGCCAGTCCTCACCAGATCTAGCCTGGCGAGGCTCGACCTCACCTCCAGGTCTGGCGAGGTCGAGCCTTGCCAGCCGTCGTCGGTCAAGAATGGTCGAGGCCCAGCCATGGCGAGGGTCGACCTCGCTTGGCTCGAGCTTGTGCGGTTGTCCTTTGTGATTGTCACTGGTTATCTTCCGTTAGCCTTGCCGGTTGTCCTCGATATTGCAAACTCTTATGGGTGAGAACAGGGGAAGAGGGAGGGGAACGGGAAAGTGGATGAAAACTTTTTAACAATAAAATATTCAACAAAATTCAAAAATACTAAAAAAAAAAATGGTTATAATATTAGGTCGCCGGTTGGCTGCTGTTCCCATCAGCATCGGCCTGCCAAAATTTGTCGGATAAACTGAATTGACACAATTACAAAAGGTTTAAAATTAAATCGACCAAAAAAAAGTTTGAGATTAAATTGGCACAATTGCAATATGTTTAAAATTTTTTTGGTAATTTCCACAATCGAGAACATAGCATTGGTTTCGGCCCATGTTCAATCTTGACCTACAAGTTCCTTCCTTATAGAGAAATCAAACTCAAAATCGCTTATATTCAAGTGGCTATGAAGAACCCAAAAGGCTTTTGGTTCAATGAGTGAAGCTAAGGATGACCAGTTTCTAATTTGGTTCTTGGGATCCGATCTCATGTAGGAGCCGAGAATCGAACCGATCGGACGGTCTGATAGAATCGGTGAATTATTAGTGAGAGCAAGCAATACGAACTTTAATTTCAATATTTTTATTAACATTAGGTTTGCATTTAGAATTTAAAAAACATACCGGTGGATTGTTAGATTTACATTTAAGAAATATCCCTCCTTAGTCAAACAAAAAAATCGCAAGTTCCAATTTATGAAATCGAGAATTGGTTCGATCCAAAGGATTTCCGGTTTGATCGATCCGTCTTTGCTCATTCCCGAGCAATGCCATGGATTGAATGAAAGCTAGAGATATACCTTTCTTTCAACGTAGGTAACGGGTGATTGCTGATTGGGAGAATCGTGCATAGTAATTTACGTGTCTATATACATATATAGAAAACTGAAGAGACCAACCTACCTTTTTTTTTTTTTTTTTCATATACATTCCCTGCATGGTGTTTCGATTTAAGTGCACCACACATGACATGCTGAGCAAAGAAAAGAGAGAAAGATAAAATTCGAAATGCAAAGTGCTCCTCCACATATGATTTGGCACATCACATGCCTCCATTCATAATATCATGGAATTTCCTTGCGGATTAATTTATCCCTTGAGTCAATCATGGGTTGCGTTCGATCGTCTGGACTTTTTTCTTTATTTAAATTTTATCATCGGTGTCTTTGGGCTGCGTTTAATCGTCTGGATTTTTTTTTTTTTTAAGTTCTATCATCGGTGTCTTCCAAAGCAAAGGATGTGAAAAGAAAAGGGTCTTGAATTGGGAAAAGAAGAGGGGAGGGAGGGGGAGGAGAAAGCAACAACGCAAGGAAAAAACATCACGCGTCGCATCGGACAAAGCAACGATCTTAATTGCTTCTGTATGAAGCATGCAAAAAACAAAAAATGAACGAAAAAGAGAAGGGTAAAAACCAAAAGCAATTAGTGAAGCACGGCCAGTAAGCGAGATTATTATCTTTTTTTGTGCATTATTATTTTATTTTCGGGTCGAATTTCACTAGTGAATTAACAGGTCGGGTAGAAACATACTAACGTCGTACTCCAACCTCAACGGAGAAAAGATACAAAAAAAAAATGAATAACAAATGAAATCAAGCAAGGACGGCATGCCTCCTCTAGTCAGTTTTGGTCACAAATCGCTGATGTGGATGTTGGTCAATCTCTATGGCATAATCTCAACAAATGTGGACAACCTTTAGAAATTTTTAAAGAATTTCTGAATTTTTTTCATTTCCTTTTCTTTCCCTTTTCTTTTTGCCAACAAGCCACCGGTCACAAGTGATGTCCAGCCTCACCTAGGCGAGGGCTCACCAAAGTGAGGTCAACCATCACTTGTAGCCTTTGCCCGGTGATCGGCCTTTGGCAAAAAGAAAAGAAAATATTTATAAAAAAAATGAAAATTATTAAAATCTTTATGTTAGCGATGATTGTGCTATGTAGGACGGTCAGTCAGTGATTTCCATCAAAAGTGATCGGATGGACTATATTGATAAATTGTCAAAAAGTTTAGAATTAAATTGACATATGTGCAAGTTAGAACTTTGGTAGTAATTTCTCCAAGAACAAAGAAAGCCAGAAGTAAATGAAGCAAGAGAAATAACAATAACTACAGGAAGCTATGGCTCTGTTGTTTTTGTAAATGAAGCTAGGGATTCAATGCAAGTTCAATCTTTGCTTGGGGACGGACAGCTTGTCATCAATTACAATCAGTTCAATCCATCTCTTACAAGAACGTGGAATCATTGCTCAGTTAATTACTGCAATGCCGACATCTTTTTCAACGCTATGGAGTTTTCAGCCTCACCTAAATGAGGGCGAGTGCCGGCTAGGGTGTCCTGGCCCGAGCAAACGCCGCCGAGGGCCTCGCCTCACCAAATCTAGCCAACCAACCCTCGCTAAGCCTTACCGAAGTGATGCCTAGCGAGGCTACCCTAGTCTCGGCGAGGGTTGCCTCACCAGATCTAAAGCCCTCACCAAGGCTCGCCCTTGCCAAAGTGAGGTCAACCATCGCTTGTGGCCTTTGGCAAAAAAATAAGAGGAAAATAAAAAAAATATTTAAAATTTTATTAAAAATTTCATGTCAGCAACGATCATACTATATAGGACAGTCAACGTTCACGTCAATGATTTTCAATCAAAATTGATCGGATGAATTATATCAACAAATCATCAAAAAGTATAGAATTCAATTCGCATATGTGCAAGTTAGAACTTTGGTAGTAAATGCTCCAACAACAAAGAAAGTGACAAGTAAATGAAGCAAGAGACAGAACAACAACAAAAGGAAGCTGTAGCTCCATTGTTTTTGTGAATGCAGCTAGGAATTCAATGGAAGTTAAATCTTTTCCTCGGGGAATGACAGCTCGTCATCAATCAGTTCAGTCCATCTCTTACGAGAACGTCGAATCATTTAAGTTTTAATTAGGGCAATGCCGACATCTTTCCGACTCTATGGAGTTTTCAGCTTCTTCGAGAAAATTATTGTTCGTACGTGCCTACTCCTCCAAGTCTCTTAGGTCGGTACGTAGGCGGCTTCCATGTTGCCTTTAACCTTGTTTTGGTTCAAGGTAAGAGCGATTGGCTATAGCTAGATGGATTGGTCAGTAGGTTGATCGTGTTGGAGAGTTTTGCTGCTTAAGGAGACGATGAAGGGAGCTTCCGACAGAGCTCGTCCACCGGTTTCGCGATGTCTTTCGGGTCGTGAATGTGTCGACAACCTTGCCCGTATGGCTTCTGCCGAGAGGCGGCGCCATTTGCGCACCCGTTTCGGTTTGCCCGGCCCGTAACTTCCACCGTGTGAATGGACTATCCAGAGGAGATAAGGCGAAAGGCATTTGGCATGAGAAAATCAAATTTGAAAGGGACTGTTGGGGGAGAAAGCTAACGATTTAGCCTCGGCACCAGCGGGGGCAGCTGTATTCGAGCAATATCAACCCCCAAAGACAGTGAATGCGATGTTAGAAGATTAGAACTAAGGTAGCAACAACACCCACGTGAAAAATCCATCGGGAGAAAAGTTGCGAACCGCTTAAAAAACTTCAACTTATCGCCAAAGATTAGTGGGATAGATAACATTTCACCAATAGCCGTATAGTCAGAGGCTCAACACATCTGCAATACGCATAGATAATTTTGGCTTGAAATCGCCGATACTGACATCGGCCGTTCTACGTGACATGACTAGTGCTGATGTGGATAATTTTTTTTTATAATAATTTAATATCTTTTCAAAAAAAAATTCATTTCTATCTTTTTAATTTTCTCTTTTTTAATATATCTTTTATGTTCAAAGGGTCGACAATTGGCTGAGAACAGGTGTTGTGTCGCCAGCCCCTAGGTAAGGGCTACGAAGCCCTCGTTGGTCATGGGCGAGGGGTCATAAACCATCGTCCTGGGCCATCACGAGCCATAGTGGGGGTTCTGGAGCCCTAGCCAAACCCAGCAAGGCCTACCCCCCTCCGCCAATGGCCGATGGAGTTGTTGGTCCTTTGAGCCAAAAAAAAAAAGGAAAAGAAAAGACTGTAAAATATCATAAGTCGTCTATGTTGGTGTTGGTCGCGTCATGTAAGTCGGCTGACGTCTACATTAGAAATTTTATACCAAAATTAACCGGATGCACATAATTGATAAAATACGAAAACATTTAGGGATCAACTAACAAAATTAAAAAGGACTAAATTGGCAAAATTGCAATCGATTTTTTTTTCTCCTCTTCAAATTGTCGGTCTCTCTCCCTTTTTTTTTTTTTCGTTTTAGCCCTCTCCTCTTTTATTTCTGCTTTTTTTTTTAAAGTGATGATGAGCTAGGCTCCATGAGGGGCCTCGCCTAACAAATCCCCCCTAAACACCCCCTCCTCAAAAAAAGAAAAAACAATCATGCTTGCTTATTTTTATAAGAACCAAGTTTTACCGTGGGCAAGATTTTGGCCATCATATGAAATCCATTTTCATTGTTGTGGAATTTCTCAAGTAAAAGAGTCTTTTTTTTTTTCTAATTTCGCTCAAATCCAATGACATTTCACATCAATGTGCTTAGTTCTTGAATGTATCACCCAGATTTTTACAAGATAGGTAGTACTCATACTGTCACAATACAAAACAAATTTCTCTTGCTTCAAACTTAATTCTTGTATGAATTTCTTTATGCATAAGAGTTCCTCACCTCTTTAAGCAATACTAAAACCCAACATTGCTTAGCAGTCTTCAATTGTAGACAATACCACACATTTTTGTAACCAAATATGGACTTTCAAGAGTCAATGTCACCGACATAATCAGCATTTGAGTAGCCAATTGACTTTGGCTTTCTTTTTCCATTAACCTTAGCATGCCATATATGACGATTGTTGATAAATGAACATCATGTTAACAATTTGCCATGACAATTGATTGGAAGGGTTACATTGAAATTTCTCGAAACGTTTAGGACTACATTGATGAAATTGAAAAGTTTCGGACTAAATTAGCATCGGTATAATAGGTTTAAGACTCATTGACCAAGTTTTCTCTAATGCCGCGTGGCAAGAAAAATACATGACGAGACCCTTGTAGATGATGAAAATGATTTCTTTTAATTTTCAAACAATAAGCAAGAAGATGTGAAGAGGAAGGAAAGCGAAAAAAAAAAAGGGATCGTAAATGCTTGAATAGAATTTCGAAGGGCATTCTGGCCGGTTCATTAAAGTAGGTGCCTTTTTGCATACATTAAAAAAAAAAAAAGATGTGAAATTAGCCCCACCCTTTGTTATACAACTCCATCAACCGCTCAATAAGAGCTCCAACGAACGAGCCCCATATTTGTAGGTCTCCATGTGCATATATATCTGTAAGTACTGGTGATATTATTGGAAACACATAAAAAAAAAAAACAAAACCACGGTGCGAATTAATAAACACGACATCATGAAATACAAGAGAAATCTCGAACATGACATTAAGTGTCTTAACGTCATTGGACTTGATAATATTGACTATAATGGACACATCTGCGCTTTAAAATAATAATCTAACACGTTATAACGAAGGTAATGAACTTGAAAATTTTGCTGCAATGTCCTAATATTGTCTTCTCTTGTTTGGTATGTAGCTGTGACATGCGATTTTTCAATTTCCAAAATGTTGCGAAGCTAGCTGTTAGCAAGAGCCTGCAAAAAAAAAAAAAATTGATGTTCTACTACCAAGCCAATGCTCATATCCAGCTAATGATGGCAGACTAAATATGCTAATGGATATGAGGAAATAAATCAGAAATTATTTTAATTATAATTTTTTTCGAAGTTTGATGAGGGCATGTTTAGGTGAGCAGAGCAGTTGTGGAAAAGACCCGACTGTGGTCTACGAACTCGGCGGGAATGCCTTTCAGCCACCGAACCACATGTCATTCATGGACATCGGAATCCGACTTTAGAAACAGAGCGAGATCAGAAGAAGCTCGAGAACTCCATTATTAATTTTGATGGATTACCTAACTAATCAGGGGCAAGTGACCAAAACGAGGACATCGTCCAAGCACGCAAGCCAGGCAACGAGGTGAATTTGGACCATTCAATTATTGCACAGCTCATCACCAAGTGACGGGATGGAGATTTTGGATCTTCCCGTGATCCATTCGATGCATTAAATCTGTCCACCCGATCCGTTACTCGTCGTAGAATGATAATATCAATCGGTTTGGCCAAACTATTTGTATTGAAAGGCACAAGCTTTGCATATAATTCGATTCTGTCGATTACATTGTCCATTGACGAACTTTTTTGATGAAGAATTTATGCCCTTTAAATGGGTGGGATGTATCAAGTTTGAATTGAATTCATAATGGTCCAACCCGTTAATAACCCATGTTCTTAAAATACTTTTATATTTAAAAGCTTAGGAAAACTCGTACACAAATCGAGATGAATGGGAGAAAGATCGGGTGAAAACGAAAGCCGACGAAGGGAGCCATTAATAAGTAAGCATTTACGACACGTTCTGAGAGGTGCAGCAACGATGCAAGCGTTCTTCAACCATCCAAAGTGAAGACGCAAGCGCTGTTCAAGTATCCAACGAGGACGACAGAACATCATCTCTCCATGCACCGCGCATAAGACCAGGCACGATGAGTTCATGGATTCAAACGTTCGTCGAGAGCGTCACGACGTCTGCAGCCGCTCTGCTAAACTCTCGGGCGAGCTCCCCCATTTTCAACCCTAAAGAAAGGAAGGTGAAAAGTGAAGACTGGACGCTTCTTTACGAGACCACCAGCAAATCAAATCTCTTCTGCGACCAGACAGATAGAAGTTAAAAAGACAGATATATAGTCCTAACAAAAAGGTAAAGTTGAGTTTGAAAATGACCCCCACCAAAAAAAAAAAAAAAAGAGAGTCACAATCACCTCCGAGAGAAGAGGTGAGTTCTTTGTTTGGGTTTACAGACAGAATGCATAAAATAATGGGGGTGTGGGTAATGTCCAGTTGCTGCAGAGTCGGCGAGAAATCTGGAGATGGCGAGGGGGGAAAACGAATAAAGAAAGCAGAGAGAGCAGAGGAGAGGGACGAGCGAGCAGGCCTGACTTGAGAGCCATGTATCAATCCCCATGCAAAGGAAAAAGCAGGATTTTTTAACTTTATTTTTCGACATCAATTCAGTCAGTGTCATCGTGCTTCGCGCCCGTCTCTCCTGTTCTTGCCCTCCTTCTCCATCTTCGTCTTCTTCTTAATGTGCTCGAGTTTCGGAGTGGGCGTCGCGCTGTACAAATCAAGATGCAGATTTGCACCGTATGGTCAGCACGCGACTGGTGTTTCGATGGTGACGACAGGCTTCTCTCGTGAAAACAGGCTTTCACCTGAGCTGAGCATCTTCGCCCGCCCATTTCCATTCAAGTTTTCCCTTTTTTCTTTTTCTTTTTTTCCCCCTTTTTGGTGAGCGAATCGATGACGTTTTGCAGGTGTCTATAAATAGCACGGTTTGGGGCATCGGCAAAGGGTTTGCTGCAGGATGCGTAGTAACCAATTTAGTTGCGCACAAGTGGTTTGGCTCGTAAGAACAACTTAAAAGAGTAATAGGGAAATGTCGTTAAGGATCGATTCAATGGTCGGCCGATTTGGTTGAAAAGACGATGCCCACGGGCCATCTGCCCATAAAAGTGATGATGAGCTGTAAACGGTAAAAGCAAGCTTGGCCCAAAGATTGATGGCTCCACTATTTTGGGCTTTCACCATCTGTAATGCAGTCACTAGAGCGGTTTGATTCTTTCGCAGCCCAGTCTAGCTTTCTGGTGCTGTATTTTCTTGGGCCAGGCCTTTTTGCATTGCGCTACAAGAGTCGAGAGAGCTAGATCTCTCTAAAGTATGCATCAACGCAACGAAGACAGGGAAAAACACAGCGTTATCATGCGACACACTAGTTGAAACAATTAAGCATGTAACAGGAAGGACAAACGTTTTACAAGAGACGTTATTCTCCATGAGATAGAATACACTTGTTCCTTACGTACGTACACATCGCCACATTATCTCATCTCCCCAGGAACTTATGTAAACACTTGCCTGTAGAACATTGATCAGCCGCCCTCAGTTCACAGAATCCGCACATGACTCGGCATGCGAAGTGCGGGGCTTCGCCGCTGCCGCCCTGCACCTCGGTTTCGTCCTCCTATCCCTGGCCAATCTCCTCTCCAAATCCTTCACTCTTCCAGTCAATTCAGATATCACGTTCAACTGCTCTTTCCCCGCTTCCATCAGTTTCTCCATCATCTCCCTCAGTTTCTCGTTCTCTTCGATTAGTTTCTCCTTACCGTCCATCCCCTCCACAGGCCTTCTCGCATTTGATTCATCGAGACCAGGCGGTGACTGCTCAACTTGCTCAGCTCCTTCATCTAAGGTAGATCTTCTCGGAGCAACAATCACCTCCTCCTCGTGATTATCTTCTTGTTCATCCACTTCCACACCAACATGTGTCATCAGATCAACACTCCCAACACTTTCTGCAATTAATTCTTCCTTCTCCCGAGCTAGAGCTTCACCGTTCAACATGTCGGAGCAATTGCAGCTAAGATCGGCAGAGACGATGGCCTTGTCTTCATTTACATCTCGCGAAGTTTCCACCATGGATCCTAGCACCCCCGGCCGAGCTTCTTCTGGTCGAGGAGGCAAAAGAGCTTCATCGCTATTACCCTCTCCATGTCTCTGGTCTCCTTCCACTCCATTGGATGCATCCTGTGAACATTCCTCATGCTTTAGAGAGCCACCAGGTGACAAATCATCTGGAACCGGTGCAACTAGTTGCTCTAGATGCACATTGTCAACCACTTCCGAATCTGAAGTCATTGCCTTGGGAACTTCCAGCTGCGGCGCCTCAATGGTCAGCTTGCCACAATTTTCTGAAGAAGTAATGGCATCACTACCTTCGTCACACTTACCATGTCCATTGAGAACAGAATCTACTATGCCAAACTTACCATCCTTGCTGAGAACAGAATCTGCAACATCCTCCTCTGCAATATGGATCTTGCTTGCCACTTCTGCTGCAGGTTCTCTTCTATGATATATCGAGTCATCATCTCCAGTGCACGAGGTTGGGCCAGTAAAGGTAGCTGGCTCCACTCCCGCACCATCGAACGCCATGGTTCCTTTCTCCTCATCTGCTTGAGGCAATGCTTGCAGCGCAGAAGCTACTTGATCTGTGCTCATAAATTCCATCTTCGTGCTGCTTCCATCTCCCAAATTGGATGCCAGCCTGATCTCATCATCATCCCCAGAATCATAATTACTTTTCTCCGCCGTGTCCAACTCCGCTCTCTCATCCTTTACTCCAGCAGGACACTTCGGCTTAGTTTCTGTAGGCTCCATAATGCTGACCACGGGTGGCTCAGCATCATCAATTTCGTTTAGATGTCTGACAGTACGATGCCGCAAGGCAGCTTGTTGTGACTCCGCATCCAAGGATGCTGATGTTTCACTTTTCAAATCCTCAAATGCCACTTGTGTCTGATCATCAATGGTACCAGAACACACACACTCTGAGGGTTGGGACACCAAATTTTCAGCTTCGAGAAGTTGCGCTTCTTCTAATTCGAGTTGACCACCAACATTTTCACTAACTGAAAGGCTCTCTTCAAACTGTCTCTTTGCTTCCGCATCATGTTCTTTCTCGCTGACCTTACTTTCGACATCCCTAGCAGTACTGGAGTCATCAACACACTCCTCCAGGCTCTTCGTTGTCAAAGAATCGAGCTCCTCCTGCAAAGCAACTAGCTCCCTTGCCAAAGATTTCCGAATATCTCGCAAATTAGGAAGTAATCCCTGGAGCACAAAAAAAAAAAAATCCCGAATCAACAAGGAGAATTAGAGCATCTCGCAGAAACAAGTACATCAAAAGTTCTCAGATTTCCATGGCAAAAAGCTAATACAGAGACATACATCTGAAAAATGTTAAGATAGACACACTTCCGTAAAATATTCACTTACAGTGTCTGAGCATCCAAGTCATGATAAGCAATAACAGAGTTGTGTAGATTAATAAAAAAAAAAAAAGTGTGCACGTATTGAAAGCAACTTCAAGATCTGAAAAGCCCAAAATATTCATGAAATATAAAAGAGACACTTCAAAAGCCTCAGCATGATCAAAACCGATTCCCATTTTCCAACAATTCCACGATTATCAATGAATGCACAGCTCCTAGCCTGCTCTTTCTACATCCAGAGAAGTAGAATATAAACGACATAATTCACTATATCACTGGCTCACCTGAATTGTATCAAGCCGCAGCAGAAGATTCATTATAGATTCTCCAATGAGCACTTTCTGCCTTTCATGTTTCCCTTGATCAGGCAAAGTGTCCTTTGAAGATGCTAGCTCCTCGATACTCCTCCTCACCTTAGTCACCTCATCATGAACCTTAGCCATTTGCCTTAGTTTCTTCAGGGTCTCCCACTTCCTAACTTGAAAACCCCGATAGGCTGACTGAATGCGCATAGCAGCTTCTTCATCTGATAGAGTCTTTGAGGCTTGCAACTCTTCACTTCTTTTTTCAATGCCTTTATCACCCGCAATTGTAGCTCCCTTCCCCTCTTTAATTTCACAAACCTCCTCCTTCTCACTGGGGTCTTCGCTGTCTTTAATTTTTTCTGGATGTTCAACCTGCAAACTGCTTTGTAAATCTCCACTATTGTTGTCGCTCGAACTAGGAGTTTCCCCTTTCACCTCAATGACTTTCACTTCTCTCCTTTTCAGATGCTCCTCTGAATTTCTGTTCATGCTTTGGTTGTGTGAATTTTGTTCGTTACTGCCTGTAGAGGGTGCCTCACTTGAGATGCAAGATTTCATTTCAAAACCTTGAGACCTAGGAGATTTTGAACTACCATTGGGGCCGTTCTTCCTAGGCAAGGGATCAACTCTCAGACAAACCGGGGGCAACTTTGATGTTTTGGTCAGGGATGACGACGACTTTCTGGCATCAAATCCAGGGACTCTATCAACAGGAGTATCTATACTTCTTTTGCTCAAGGCTTTTGTTGCTTCCTCTTGAGAGTCTCGCGAGTTATTCTTGCCCACATAAGGTTCTTTCACATCAATGTTCTTCTCCGCATCCTGATGGTGTGACCCGACTTCATTTCTATAATTTATTTGCGGTCCTCCTTCTGAAGTTCTATTATGATTGCTATTAAGCTGCATTGGGAACATTTTCAAATTGGATCCAGGAGATTCCTGTGTATTGGCTTGTTGTTTCTTGTTAGCCCCTGCCTCCTCTTGTTTACCATAAGGAGGAATCCAGATGACAGGAAATGGATAGCTTCTTTCGTTATCGCACACATCCTGATTATCAGATCTTCTCTTCTCTCCTCCAGGTTTTGAATGGTCTTCATAGTCGCCCATGAAGAGAGGAAACCAACTATTCCACCCAGGTTCCTTATGCAATGATGAAACAGCTGGTTTCTTATCCTCGGAAGCAGTTTCAAGATCTATGATCCTTGGTTTAGCGGTTCCCTGCTCTTTGTTCTTGTTATTTTCAGGTGGGATCCAAACAATCGGATATGGATAGTTTCCCCAGTTCGCTGGCACCAAGGACTCCAAATAATTCTCACCGTTCTTGGCTGAGTCTAGTGGCTCGTGCTCTTCTATCTTGACACCTTTTTCATTCTTTGGGTTGCATACATGATTAGGGCATCCACAGCAATGGTGTTCTCGAACCACATATGGTCGTTCCATTGGATAAGATGGTGGATAAGGCAGTTCATTATGACGAGCAAAGGGTTCATCATTCCCAGGATAAGGTCCCCAACAGGGAAACGGTGGTGGCTGGAAAAAATAGGGGTAGGGTGGTCTGTGGTAGTAGCTGGGAGTTGCCATGTGGTTATAGGAAGCGTGGCATGGCGCAGGATAGCTGCAATTACCAAAATATGGATATGGCAAGGGCTCATGTGGGACAGGAAACAAGGTCGGCTTGATCCCCAGTTGAGGTGGAATTTCATCTGGCATTGGCTGGTGATGTTGCCTGCAAGGCATTATGTGGCTCTGACGGGGATGAGAATCCACGTATCCATAAGCAGGTGACATCTTGAGTGGAAACTTATGGATTTCACTCGGAAGTCACCAATATCAAATCTTTATTCTGTGCAGCCAAATACAACCCCATCAGAAAAAATAACATATATTACTGAAGTGAGGGGGAAAGAAGACGTCAAGAATTGATGATGCACACGCAGAACAAAGCAATATAGAGCTAATAATACCAACAACTGTGCTCAGTAATTTTCCAGCAGAACCGTTCGAATCAGTAAAGAGTAACGGATATATGTATGGTATTTAAAGCTGTACATCATCGTCATCATGCAACTCTATAGAGCCAATTTTTGCTGGAGAAGCCGACATGCCTCACAACCAAGATGGAGAATGGAAAATTTGTACGAATCTCCTTCAAACGATGCATATACACATTGAACGGTTTTTCAAGTAAAATAGGTCTAAAGAGCTGCAGAAATATTAGAGAAGCACGGGCACATGATACTTCATCATAACCTTTAAAAAAAAAAAATCACTCTTAGAAAGCAGAAATAAGGTTCTTCTCCGCATAATTTTGGGTAGCCTATGAGATGATCCGCAGAAATGCTCACACAACAAAGAGAAGGTCATCCCTCAACATTTACTAATGTCTTCACCAAGAAGAGGGACAATCACGAAAACCCACGGAGTACCTCCAACAAGTTACCTGAAGATGCTCAATTCTTGCCAATTCTGCTGCCCAACAACATGCTCGAATTCAGAAGATAACAATCACCGATGAACAGGGCGTGATCCGAAAAATTAGTCGAATGACCGTGAACCAGATCACTTCACTGGCTATAGCAACAATAATAAGGGACATCCAAGAAGATGGATGATGCAGTCACCAAAACCAAACCGATGAGTTCCTACTTTCTACCCCATCGTAATCACGAAACAAAGACCGAATTTACAGGACAAGATTCCCCAAAAGTCACCATCCGAATCCAAATGGACTTTGCAATACACAGCGACGGCGTATAAAACGTATTCAGTCCTCTTCCAGCGAAACAATACGCCAAAAAATGAGAAGCAGAGGAGCCAAGAGGAGAGAAGAAAACGCCAACTTACAGCTTAAAAAGAAGTCGAAGAACTGGAAGCAAAGACGAAGGCTTGATCGCAGTTGCGAAGATCCACCGGGAACGGTTCCGCAATTCCTAATGACTCAGTTTCCAGCACAAATCTGTCCACCCACCCCAACGGCGGATCCTTTTTTTCTGCCTCTCTCTCTCTGTCTTTCGTTTTTGACCTTTCTCTTGCAGTCGGATCGAGTACGTTCCGCTCGAGGAGACCTCCTCTGCTTTATAAGATAGGACCAGCGACGGCGATGGAAGAAGAACGAAGAACAGAGAACGTAGACAAATCGAGATGTTTCGCGCGCTTTCTCCAGTTCCCAAGTCTGGAGAAGCGTCTGGAAATTTCCTGCGCCAGGTGGATCTTGTCTCGACACGTGGGCCAATGGTTGACCTTCTACTCAATTTCTGGTTTCTTCCGCCGGCGTGGGTCCCAATCCATCTCATCTGCAATAACATGGTTTATGAATTTTCAAATTTTATGCTAAGTTTCATTCGCGAAACACGATTGATTTAAGAAATATTATCTCAATTATCAAAATGAATGATTGATTTTTTTTCTAACCACACTATAAGCAATCATTTTTTTTTATCATTTGGCGTACTTTATGCGATTGATTACTTTATTTAGAAAAGCAAACAAAAAAATTTTCAGCGATTCAATTCTTCAATTTCACTTTTCCAATTCACATGTTGCTCCTTTCCAGTGAGCCTGTGAAAGGTTAAGGTTGACTTTGATTCACATTTGGGGAAAAGTTTTGAGGAAAATGTAGAAAAAAATTAAATGAAAGGGTGTTCGGAAAATGCAAGCAGTTGTTTGGTAGAATGTAATTTAAGAGAGCATCAGTACACAACTATAATTAAAGGTTGTTCGGGAAAAAATTGCGCTGAGACTTTTTTTTTTCCTTATATAAAAAAAACTTCAAACCCTTTACCAAACGACTCTTTTGAGCAAGGCTTGCTAGCCCCGCAAGTAAAATGATAAAGGTAAAAGTAGAATTTGAAAAGTTACGACGTGTGCAAAGTTAGAAGAAAAAAAATTGAATTAACGTTC
Organism: Psidium guajava; assembly: GCA_016432845.1. Taxonomy (NCBI): domain Eukaryota; kingdom Viridiplantae; phylum Streptophyta; class Magnoliopsida; order Myrtales; family Myrtaceae; genus Psidium; species Psidium guajava. The sequence continues at coordinate 2,656,737 of CM028232.1, forward strand.
TGAAAAATGCTCAAAATTCAACGCTAGGTTAGACTTGCATTCTTTGAATATGCAATGCATCTTTAGAAAGCTCTCTAAGGAAAACTGGCAAATACCATTTTTGTTAATCCAAGGTCCTCTAGAGCGACAAGGTCCATTCGCGAAATCCAACCCAAACGCAACCTAAAAATGGATGAACAGTAGCTGGTTGATTATACGAAATTGGTTTTGAATTCTTTGGGAGTGGAGCGAAAACTGCATATGAACCACGAAGATGAATAATTGGGTGACAGATTACTAACTGTGTTGTCACATCACGGGGGTTCGAAACCCAGCCTAACAGGAATGGGGAAAAAGAGGAAGCCGTTGCGGTAACAAAGAGTATTACAAATGATCAATCAATTGCCCAAGAGCGAGTACAAACGGCAAACAATGGGTATTTCCAGAGAAAAAAGAACATCGCCCGTTATTAACAAGCTAACCGTTAAAGTGCTTGTATCAAGATCCTAAAAGGTACATGTCATCTAAATGCCGATCCAATTCCAGAGGATAATTGCAGAGAAAGAAGAAAGTAGAATGCAATTTACAACGATTCGACCACAAGACCCACAAGACATCAATGGTGATGGCTAGCGTCTATGTCATTTGGGATTCATGAGACAGCACTAGCCTTCATCTTAGCCGTCTTTGGTTTGACAAAGAAGGCTGATAGCATGCTTTTGCTGCGAGCAGGGGTACGAACAATCTCCCTCTGATTTGAAGTATCGAATGACCTGAATGTTGACAATGGTTTGGCGCCCTCCCAAGAATCCTGAAAGAGAACAGAGTCTTCTGTGAGTAAAATTGATGCTTCCAAGATGACCTTTCGTACATCATCACTCACCACCTTAGATGAGAGGTTGAACAATTCACCGTAAACATATCTATCGGAGACAGACTACAGTGTAACCTACTCAAAAGAGACAGGACAGTCTTCAATCTTGTAAAGTAACAGATTACCCTGCGTGCAATTGATGGCGGGACTCCACCATATGTAGAACCTCCTGTTAGAACTTGCGGATGACCCGCCGAGGATCTTGTCAGAGAATTCTCGCCATCATCTACACAGATGACAAAATGAACACAACTGGATGTCATTCTTGTGTGCATTAACAATGGCAGAAGAATCACAAAAAGCTTAAAACAAGAAAAATAGCAACACGGGACACACCTAGCAGATGAAAGACTTCGGGCTTTTTTGCAGAATCTTTAGTGCTGCAAATGAAGCAGAAATTAAGCACCATTCTGTTCTTAAGCAAGAGAACTGGTTAGCACAAGCTGACTAATTACCTTGCTGAAGCATTTTGAGATCCTTTCAATGTGGACTTTGTTTCTGACGCTAAATGCCAAGAAAGTGTTTTGGCAGCAGGGGTACCTGGGATAAAAATGATTGAGCTTGATGTCGGAGAATAAAATAAATGCATAATCATATAAGATTAAAGTAAATAGCTAAAGAACTATCAAGTCCATATACCTGAAGGCTGAAGACGAGATCTGGCTTGAAAATGATTTTGCCTGACATCTTTCTGGATTTGTGGACTAAAATGCACTTTTTTATTGACAGAATCTAGCTCATTTGGAATACAGACAAGTTAAATACTGTACAAAGATCGAGAGTATGCTATTAAGATAAGCTAACAAAAGAGATGCAAAACTAACAAATTTCTGATAATCCAACTCAGCACCTCAGGAATGTTAATGGCCTTACTTGGTAACATGTAGTGCTTGTGATGTCGGGGAATAATTGCCAACAACTGCTGCTGCCGGAGGCCTTCCTCATCCGTGTATGTTTGGCATGTAAGAAGTTGCTGAGGTGTACAAAAAGTTCACTTACATCTCTATCATGTAGTTTTTTCCACATGATTATGCTGTTAATCTAATGGTAGAAAGAGCTTACCTGATTAAAACTAGCAACCTTTAGCTCCATGACTGTGATATCCAAAGATTGCTGCTCAATAAGGTCAGTCAATTTATAAGCCACTGTTCCAAGGTGATCGACCGCATTGACCAGGGCTCGCACAGCATAATCTTTCAGGTTGTCCAATACCCTGAGTTCACCAGTGAGCCAAATTTCATAGATCAACCAACGAGTTTAATTGTGCATAAGACATTGAGAAAACAAGGACAAGCACAACATTCCAGAAGTTAGCTGGAGAATCCATGTTGAACAAACTACAGATATGGGTGTCAAATCATCAGGAAGTTGTGTCCTGTGAGGTAGATCGAGACAACAATGTGAAATGCAAGAACCTACTCTAATGTTGTACACGAGAATAATGGTTTTCAAGTTATTTTGCAATTCAAAGACCTTACAACGATCTATTCCCTCCAGCAAAGTTGCTCGATGGAGCACTTTCTAGATCCAATCTCATCAAATTAAAAATACAATCTTTAGGAAACGACAATTTCAAAATAAGAACAGAATGAAGATCGCCTTTCTAAAATTTCCCAACAACACAACATAAAAGGGCACCATTCTTTCTAAGTGACACTCACACCCTTCCATTGTTGTACATATCATTTGAGAGCCACTGGCCAAAAGAATGTTCTTAACTTCTTGAATGACAACATTTGAAATCTGACACAGACCCCTTACATTCCAGCTCCATGAACCAGGTCTTTTTACATGACTAACACTGCGCTATTATATAACCCCAACCACTGTACATGACTCAAAACCAACTAGACATGTCTTTCGATAGTTAGCAATATACGCACTATATTGACTTGGAACAATGAAGTGGGCAAAAGCGCAAGAAGAACGCTTCTGCAGTAAGATGAAAGCATAATAGGCATCATGCTTTAAACGAGTTATTAATATCCAACATTTCAAGTCTCTAAGCCTCGCACTATCTAGTCTGCACGTTCCCTGTGAATTGGAGAACGGCACTTCCTTATATAAGAAACAAAGGGACAGCGGTTAGTCGCCATCCGAATTCAGGACTCCTAAGGTCATCATTTATAGGCACTACCGAAAGCAAATCATCAGCTGTTCAGATTCTACACTTTCAACAAGATAGACCATGTACCCGTCAACCATACTCACAGGTTCCAAGAAGACTATCGTAAAATACCTTATTGCCACTACTCATCCTAACAGTGTAATATCAGTGTGATGAAAACGTACATTTGTTTTTGCTCACTATTGAGATAAGACTTCTCACAGTACTCTGCAGCTGAGTAAAGCTGAGGCCTCAAACTCTTCAACTCCTGCAACAGTACCAACACGGATACGAACCTCAATTAATCACTTGGACAAATCAACAATCGAAAATCAAACTCTCGCAATCGGACACAAAACGGTAAAGTCAACCAGCAATCATGCAAGCGTCCATGAAGCACGGCAACATCGGCCCGAAAAGGAAGATGCGAGACACCAAAAAACTCTCTCGAAAAAGATGAGCCCAACCATCAAACAAGCAACAGATCCATCCCCAAAGCAACCTCACGACTACAAACAAACAAACAAACAAACAAACAAAAGAATAAAAAAAAAAAACCTGCAAGGCTTTGACGAAGCTCTTGCTCCGCTCCATGGAGACCTCATCGAAAGTCATGGCCGGGTTCTCCGACCTCGGCCGCTCCATTTCCATTTCCATTTCCATCCCCATTTCCGTGCCCAACGAGCTCAAACTCGAGGGCAAACGCATCGGGGGATCGTCGCAAAACCCTAACAAGAACCGAGGATCCCGACAATGCCGAGAGCGGATTGGAAGAAACTGGCGAGATTCCGGAGAGCGAGGTATTGGTGAGATAGCTACACCAGCAAGAACCAAACAAAAATTCCCACAGCAGAGAGAGAGAGAGAGAGAGAGAGAGAGAGAGAGAGAGAGATGGAGTGCGAGAGAAGCAAGACGAGGGAGTGCGATTTGGAGTTAATGGCAAGGGAAGATGAAACAGCGAGAGAAAATTTAAGAGCGAGAGAGAGAGAGAGAGAGAGAGAGAGAGAGCTGTTTTATATTTAGTTGTGCGCGTTCGCGGTAGTTGGCATTTGCACAGTTCACAGGCTTCCCAAGCAAGAGGACGGTGGGCTTCCCATCCGTTCACTTCCAGATTACTAACTCCCAAAAGGAATAAATAAAAATAATAATGAAGGGAACGTGAAAAGTCAGAAACGCCCCTCCAATCAGTGACGAAGTGTGGGGGATCCACGGTGGATGGGCTTTTCAGGGGCATTCCCCCCGGGGTGGGACCGGGAGTCTGGGCCCACCCGAAAAAAGAATTTGATGGCGGGGTCCTTTTCTTAAATTTGGGCCTGAAGGAGGGCCCATGATTAGAGGGAGTAGGGGGAGGGGAGGAATGATTAGCGTCTCGTAGATGATGGCCATTCAGATGCGGTCCGCTGTCCAATGGAGCCATCGCCATCTCTTAGCCCAGAAAAAAAAAAAGAAAAAAAATGTCATGGACCGCGCATTAAATTTTTTTTTTATATTTTTTCCCAATTAGGTATCCTAGTTATTAAAGGTACTGATTACTCCGTCCGTACGATGAGAAACGTAATCAATACAGTCACGTGGCCAAATGAACACTACTTCTTTCTCTAATTAACCTGCCTTCATTATGTCGTAAACAACCATGTTTAAGGCGCATTAAATAAATGGGTGTGGACTCCCATGCAACCTCTTCCCCCCTCCCTCCCCTCTACGCGAAATCCAATAACTTCCCCTAACAAAAGAATAAACGTTTCTAACCGAGTCCGGACGTGGATTTTGCTATTTTCGACGCCACCGGTCAGTCCGTCAAATGCGACCCGAAATTTTAATTCGCGAGGAATGCGATGCTGCCGACGTGCGGCGGGATTAATCGAAGCCCTTCTCCGTCCGACGTGCCGCGCCCCGGGCTTGTCAGCACGGTGGCCGGCCTCACAATAGTCCCCGACCGCGACCCGATAGATATTTTATCAGATGGCAAGTAAAGTCGAGGGGGGGGGGCCCACTATAGACAATGTCGGGGTGGGTGAAAGCGAAGGGCACGTTCATGCGCACCACGAATAAATTAACGATCGAGAGAGCAGGAGGCGGGTCCCCCCACCCCCTTCCCCTTTTTCCACCGTCAATCTCTGTCGCCAAAATATCTTTACCGCCGAAGGTTTGCCTAGAAAGCCGTCTTCATCGGCTGCACGAAGAGACCCCGAGCGAGCGAACAGTAGAGAGCTCGACCGAGTTTTTTTTTTTTTATAAAAAAAGGGAAAAACCAAAGGAAGCCAGAAGCCTAGTGAAAGTGACGTCGGACAAATTTCAATTTCTCTTAGTAACAGTAGATGGGGGGTTGTTCCGTGTTGTAATATATATTGATTTGGGGGGGGTACGGAAGATGAAATGCGAGCCACAAAGACGTTGCTTAAATTAAACAAAACAAATCAATGTATGGAGCCGAAAGATCAACGTAAGAATCAACCTCGCAACTAAACTCCGGGATTGGAAATTCGAAACAAAAGGGAAGGGGGGGGGCTTTGGGCAAAAGAGAATCGGAAAATCTGGAAAGCGGGTAAATGCGGAATCGAAATCCTCCCCACCCTGCGACGGGGGGGGTCAGCCGTGGGTGTTGACAGCTTCCCAGACCAAGTTCTTGGGCACGGGTTTGGACAGGTCGCGGGCCTGCAGCGCGGCGGTCCTCAGCGTCCTAATGGTGGAGACGTTGGCCTCCCAGAAGGACAGGCTCCGGTAGGGCAGGTTGTGCTTCTTGCACAGGTCGCGGGCCAGCGGGGCGATCCCCCGGAGCTGGCAGCGGGGCAGCCTCGGGAACAGGTGGTGCTCCAGCTGGAACTGGAGCCCACCGTGGAACCAGTCCATCCAGGTCGAGCAAGCGATGTCTATGGTCCCGGCCGTCTGCTTCTCGAACCAGTCGGTCCCGTTGGGCGGGCCCATGTAGACGTTGGCCGAGAAGTGGTTCAGGCAGAACTGGATGTGCTGGATGGCCGTGACGGTGAGGCTGGTGACCACGAACATGGCCCGTTCCTTCCAATTGGGCAGGCAAGAGACGAGCAGAGGGAACCAGGTCCAGAACACGAGGATGCCCAGGATGTTGAGGGCTCGATCCGGGACATGTCTCTTGGAGAACAAGAGCAAGAAGGTCTGGATGAAGAGATTGATGCGCCCGAAGCACATGACCGGGTAGAATGTCCAATGCTGGTAGCTCACCAGCAGCCTCGCCAGGAAGTCGAACTTGAGTTTCCGACCGTAGAAGATGGAGGTGAGGGAATTGAAGAACCTGGTGGAGACGGCGAACACCGGGATGTGCTGGAGGTCGGGGTCGTGGTCGAGGCTGTTGCAGGCGATGTGGTGGGCGTTGTGGGTCCACTTCCACCACGCGATGCTGATCCCGGTGACGCAGTTACCCGCGAGGATCTGGGCCAACCGGTTGTAGCCGTTGGTGGTCATCACCTGGTAGTGCCCCGAGTCGTGCCCAATGTACGCGCTCTGGATCCAGAGCAACCCGAGCAGGACGGCGCAGAGGAAGTGGATCGCGGCGCCCTCGCAGGCCACCACGCCGTACACGCAGAGGGACAGCATCGCCGCGATGGCCACGAGGGACCACACCGCGACGTGTCCCTTCCTCTCGAAGAGCCCCAGGCGGGCGAACTCGGCGTGGAGCTTCCGGTAGTCCTTGGACACCTCGGAGGGGACGAAGTCCCGGACGCGGTACCCGGTGAACAGCGCGTCCAGGTGCTTCCAGGCGGATCCGGGGTGGTACGCCATGAAGGCGTCGGTCACGTCCTGGCCGGCCAGGGTGAGGAGCGGGACCTCGCCGCCGGGGTGGCGCTTGGCCCACTCGGAGACGTCGTACACCTTCCCCTGGATCGAGATCCACAGATCCCCCGGGGAGGTGTGCTTCTTGAGCTCCTCCGACGTAATGTACTTCTTCTCGCCCTCCATCGCTGAACAACACAGAAATCCTCGGCTGGAGGCGCGGATCTTGGGCCGAGGATGTCTGCAAATCTAGGGGAAGAACTGGATCGATTCGCGGATCAATCAAAAGGAAACCCCTCGCCCCTCCAAAAAACAGAGAGAAAGAGAGAGAGGGCGACGACGACGACGACCCTCTTCCTAATCGGATCGATACGAACAAACAACAACAGCAACAACAAAGAGGGGGGCATAAAAATCTCAAATCTCAAAACCCATGTGCCATTCTTATCCAGAGCCCCACCGCAACCTGCAAGTTTCTGTTTTTAGGAGTTCGCGATTTTTGTGAGGTTCATAGAGAGTTCCGCGAGCTTAAGGAGAGGCCCTTGTCTTTCCCCCCCCCCCCCTTTTTTTTTTTTTCTTATTCTTCTTATTTACAGCTCGACGCGAAGCACGCGGTTTGGTGAGCGCTGGGAAAGTCTCTCCCCCCCCCCCCCCCCCCCAAAAATATCTCTGCCTCGATACTAAATTTAAAATTACGGATAGACCCCCCCTCCCCCCCTCACGGCGACTCTGAATTGGCGACCGGAGAAACGGAAGAAGAAGAGGGCCACAGCTTGCCAGGTCGTCCTTCCCTTTGGATGCATCGTGTCGATACTACGGGCGGAATGCGTCTTTGAAAGATCGTTGGAAGTCCGCCGAAATTAGACTCGAATTCCGCCTCGCCGCCCTAACCCTCCGAGGAAGTTAGCAACGTTCAAATCGAACCTAAATTCGTGTCGATAATGAAAATAATATCCCTCCTTCGTCGGGATAATTATTCCAAACGGCATAGGCGATCGGTTCTAAGGAATGTTTGGGTCATATCATATCATCTAAGCAGAACAATAATAATAAATAGAAAAGAATGGCGCGCGAATTTACCTGAGTTTATCTCATAATAGGGTTGCTTCCTACAAAGGGATTCCACTAGAATATTTAGATTTTTCAATCATAACTATTCATTATAATGATCTTTCATACGAGTACAATATATAAAATTTATAATTGACTCTAATCTATCAAAATTCTCTTGACCTCACAATAAACATGCCAACTTAAACAAAAATTCATACTTCTTGTTGTTTTGGGGGCGCTGCCTGTGAGCCCTTGTTTACTCACCCGCGAGCGGGGCAATCGTTCGCTCATCGAGGAACGGAACTCCAGCCCGCTGACCGAGCAGTGAGACTCCTAACATCCCATACGTAGAGATCACATGTCGTCGGCTAATACTTCAATCTCTCTAAGTTCATGTGGTGGACGTGCTTGGTGTGAGAAACAAGAGTCTTCGAAATATTTACCAATTTTAATGGGAAAGAATGCTTTTCAAATCGCTTGTGTTTTTTTTTTTTTCGCGCAAAACAAATGGAGGTTAATGAATAAATTAAGTTACTACTTGCTTGAAACCGACGCGCGGGTCAAAGTTCTAGTTGAGGCTCCATTCCAGATTTGATTAGCTTTAGCGGTGTGGCCCTCGCTTCCCCAAGCGAGAACGAGTTTGCATTTGCAATTTAAAATATGTCGTTGTTAGGTTTCTTCAAATGGGTGAGTACGTTATTGTACTTTCTAGGGGTGGAAGAAATGGACAAGCGGGCATTAGTTGTAGCACACAATTTGGGTCTCACACAAGGCAACGGTGGAAGGCATGGAAGTTTCTATAGCCTTGCCCCCCAAGGCGTAATGTTTAAAATATTTAAACAAAAAAAAAGAGAAAAAATAAAAAAGGGAAAAATCGAGAAAAATATCAAGACATTATTTTAAAAAAATTATCCACATCAATGCAGGTTAGTGTCCACATCAATGTTCGCCAGCTAAAGTTGGCTGGAAGGATTGGATTGACATAAATTCAAAAGATTTATATCTAAATTGGCATAATTATAATAAATTTGAGATTTTTTTTTTGGTAATTTTCTCTTTACATAGGAAATTCATAAAAAAAAAAAATCACCGCACACGCACGTGCGCGCGCGCCTTTGAGGCTTAGTCCAGAAGGAGGAGAAACGTGCGGGAGTGGGTAAGAGCGGAAATTGCACGCTACTTTCCGAGTACTTTATGGATTTTTCGAACGAACGAAACTCCACTCAACCGATAACTTTTGTGCCCAAAAAACGACCTCCCGTTCTCATCCCAAACAGTATCTTCGGTTGATTAAAAAAACCATTCGAAATCCAAAATTTTATGTATAAAAAAAAAATCAACCATAAAACACAAAAAAAGAAGTGGTCGGACCACGTGGCTCAGCTGTACTTCCTGCGTGATGAAACAAATTATCGCCGAGTACATTATATTATGTTTACATTAGTGATTCCTAGTCCCTAGTTTTGTGACCATTTGATGACTTCGAGGCCTCTAATTCATGTCTGTTCGTATAAGCTAAGATGGTGCCGGTCTAAATAAACCGTAGGTTAGAACCGAAGAGGCGACAGCTTCGTGTTCCTAATCTGAAGTTCCCTCCCCCAGCTAACCACCCTAGTGCCCACATGGATAAAATCTCCCCGTTTGGCACGAGAATGTTGCGCAACTAACATGCAATGTTTTTCGCGGGGATGAATGGGCGATTGCCACGTAAGTGCCTGGTCCTCCGAAGCTCCCGACCTTCAAATGGCCAGGCCTCTTTCGCCGCCTGGTTCGGGGTCCAACCCTTCGGCAACTGCTAATTTCCACGGAGCTATTGCAAACAGCTCCCTCGTCGTCGAAGGAGAAAGGTCTCACATGAGAGATCCTATAGGATTTCCTAGCAATTCTCCCTCTCTTATTCCTAGCCATCTGTCACTGTCTTGCGAAAAAAAATCAAGTCAAAGAGTGATGACTGCTTGTCTTGGACCGCATGTTGCCCGGTTCCATACTCGGACTTCGTATTCCTCGCTCGACACCTGTAAAGAAGATTTGTCGTGTCGCCACCCAATCAGTAACGGAACACCACCAGCGACCAAACATGATGCGACTATTCTCTTTCGGGAATAGATTCGCATTCCGGTTTGACATTTTACAGTCTTCGCCCGCGTCTACCGTTCTTCCTTTCGTCTTAGTCGTCTCGGGATGGACAAGGACATCGCACGCGACTGTGATTGATTTCTAACTCTTGCTATTTCGTCGGATTCATTTGTCGAGTTTTTCGAGAGAGTCTTACCACGTGGAACTGAAATCTGATAACGTGAGCTATGCTGGGTGCGCTAATCAAGACTGAATCACCGGTTCGAGAAATAACGTGACCATGTGTCTCCGTACACTTTCTAGCATATTTCTTAACAGCCGAATTGTGTCCAGCTTGATTGTCGTAGAACTTACATTGCCGAACCTTAAATTGCCGGGACTACTTTCGAGATGAGATCTCCGGTGGGAATCAATCTGCTGCCTGCTGCATCGGGGAAGACGCTCGCAAGCCCAAGAAGATTCTTACAGCCGGGGACGCTCCTAGTCCATTGGCTTTGGAGTTATTCACATTGATGTCACAAAAATTTGGGCGAGCAATCTTGTATTCAAACGAATCGCAACAGAGCAGTACGACAACAGTATGTCCTTAACATGCCCCAATTTCCTATACTTGGTTAATTACATGATGCGGCATTAACTATCTGGGAAAAGCTCTAGAAGTCCATGATGTACTATCGGAGTTGTATAGAGGAACTGTGGAGAACTCAGACCCGTAGCGTTCGGGTGGCCGCGTATCCCCCTGAAATGGCAGGGGACTGGAACCTTGGCTCATGGATGGGCTAAATCTTGAGAAACTGGGTGGGACTCCAGCTGCTGCAGATGTTCTGCTATCTGATGAAGGTGGAGCAGTGTCCAATGTGTTTGGACTTTTTCCACTTGTATCAACTGCGGATTCGGCTGTTGATCCGTCACAGTCCCTTCTCTCCCTTTCATTGGTCTCTTTGAGGAGAAAATCAACCCAAAGATCGGCAATGGACTGAAAAGGAATCCCGGAAGTAGCATTAGGTTGATAAGTCACCCACTAAAAATGGCTATGTGAAGAAAAATGACATGAATAAATCGACACCCCTCGGTGGGAAAAAAGACTTTGTGTGCATTTTTGAGCGCCCAGGCAATTCAGGAACGAGGCTCGAGCTATCTACGACTCAAGAACTAAAGGACCGATAGATGACGCCAGAAATTTGTCAGTAAAGCATTGATGGAAAGTAAATCGGCCTGGCAATTCAGGCAGCAAGGCAGATAGCGAGAAGCAAGATGGAAACCAGCTCATTAGGTGGGAAAACTCGTTTTCAAAAGGAACAAATGCAAGTTTCAGATGCAAATGTGGCAAATTTCATACATGCAAAGAAGAGAGAGCGTTTTCAGATCAGGACCAGATCAGCTACTTCGACTGGTTGAACTGAGAACCAAACCCAGTCCCCAAGTTTAACCATGCTCAACTAGTTAGCCGGTCTGGTCAATAAAGTATTAACTCTTAATCAGTTTTGGGATGGCGAGTAATTAAAATTACTCCCCATGCTCATCTACGGGGTTTGTTTTGGCCATAAATACAAACACAGACAATCTCTCCTCCTCACTTAGTAGTGTATCAAGTTTTTTTATCTGAAATTCTACACAGAAAGAAAGAGAGGCTTTTATTTACCCAGAATAATTTTAAGTCTTAAAAATGGAACACTAACCTGGTTGTCGGATGCCATATTAGCGTGTGCTTCAACAGAACTTCCTCCCAAGATACCACCAACAAGACGGCCAGGAATACCCAGGACACCCCGAACAACCCCTTTACCGGCACCTTGCTGTGCAACACCAATCCTCTGTTTGTCTTCATCTGAAAATCCAAGCATGCGTACCATAAGATCCAGTACCTGAAAATCTCCAGAGAAGGTGACAAATAAATCAATCAAAAGGTAACAATTGAGAAATCATATGTATGATGCAGCAGGATGGAGCTAGCAATACCTAGATTCAAGTTTTCTGGACTTAGTTCACTCTACTAGGGAGCATTGCTTTCAGCATACTACCAAGTCCCAGATACTTAACCTGACCTTTCCCAAGGTAATGCATATGAAGTGCAAAATCATTAGGCATGTGTAAAGGAGTCTCTTACCTCTTTGCTGTGATTTCTCTGGAAATAAGTCACAAGCAATTTGATCACAATACGCCTGTAGATGTCACCCACATCATCAGAAACAGCAGATGACAACAACCAAATTCTATTCAAAGTTCAAAGACATAACAGGTCATCAAATATTTTGCTCTCTTCGAGCAAAGGATTTCAATGCAGGTTTTTCATATAACACCAACATCAAATTATTTATCTGGCCTAGATACCAATCAACACCAGGCCATCTGATTTGGCAATCGGGTTTAAGAGCACTGGAATATCGACACATTAATGGAGGCATGCATGATTCTTCTTTGCTACCAGAAATATTGAACTTCAAGACAAACTCCCATTAAATGCATAAAGAGTAAAGTCCCAATGAGCCTCTCCTGAATTGTCTCTACATGAATCTCCATTTCCACAAGAAAAGCAATATTAGAAACATTGGAAAGAGCCACCCACTATAAAGCAGGATTAACACGTGTTAGCCAGCAGATTTAAACAAAGAAATGTCCCATTCAGCAGCGGATACTTAAAATGAGTGAACTATCAGAGAAACAAAAAGTTCAACGGCATAATCACAGCCAGCCAACCTGTCAACTAAATAATCTGAGTCCAAGGACATTCTATTAAGTTGGGTCATGCTCTGCTCAAGTGCACGTCGCAGTTTTGCGTTATCTTCCTCAAGTTTGTTTACTCTGTTATTCCCTTCAACCAGCGCCCTTTCAACTTGAGAGAGTTCGTCCAAAATATCTTCCTTCTCCCTTCTGGACACCTCCGCCGACTTGTGTGCATTCTGTAACAAGTGTGATAATCAGTAGACTCATTTTAGCAAATAAGAAACTAATGGAGTATGAGTACAAGCCCTCTACCAGACAGCAAGTGAAAAAATTTCAAAATTATTTTGGGAAATGTGCAAGGGCCTATTTAACTCGCTCGGTAAGAAAAGTACACTTGTTCCCCAAGGTTAACATTTACTTTGATTGAGAACATTAATTTTCAACAACTGCGAGGACATGGAAATAAGAACATCATGCAGGGAAGGGACTTCTGTACTTTTGGAGGCTTTCAAACATGCAGTCTTTATAAGAAGTAACAAGCGCATCAAACTGTGACCGTTGTTATGACAAAGGCTGTGCAAATAAAGGAAAATGGAAGTTTGCCTGTAAGATCAACTTTAATGATGAAAGGGAGGGAGATATTACATTCAAAAGCTCCGAGAATCTTGCACATTCTTCTCTTGCCAAAGCCAGATCTCTTGCTAAATGTTCCTACGTAGAAAAAATGAAAAGAAAACAGCCATATGATGGATAAGAACGCTTTTTCAGACGTACGGAAACCTGATCATTTCATTATGTTGCCGCATTTCATCTACCTTTGCTTCAATTTCTGCATAATACTGACCGAGGGCAGTCTGAAGATTCAGCAGCTCCATGTTCTTGCCATCTAGAATGCTCATATAATTTGCAATTTTTTTGTTCAGGTCTTCAATGATTTCCTTCTGCTTTTGACTTTCATTGCTACTATTCATCCGTAACTCATCCTGATTTGCTATTGCTTGGTTGAGTGCTTTCTCAAGGCGCATAATCTGAGTTTTCTGAGTTGCAATGGTTTCTCGCAATTCTTCAATTACTTTTCTGTCCTCATCCATCTTTTCTGATTCTTCAGATTCCTATATGAGTTGCAGCAAATAAAATCATTTCAATCGAGTGCAGAAATCGCAAATTATATTCATCTATAATCTAACGAGCCATATTCAATAAGTCTAGCAGGAGCAGCAATGAGATGCAATTAATAGAGCAGATTAAGCACTCCCATCCGTGCATACGGGTTACTGAAATGCTTGTGGGAATGCTGAGATAAACCTTAGCCAAAATTATAGCAAAAAGAAAAGAAAAGGAATCCGTGTGCACAAAAATAGCACAAAAACAGATATGAACACGGAACTCTGAGTCACATTTAAAAAAACTGATTACATTCGCTTATTCATACTAGTGGAGGAAGTGACGTAAAGTTCAGACAATGACTGATGTGCACAATTCTGCAACATTTACAACAATCGGGGAGAACCGTAGATAAATATCTTGACAATGATGAACCATCCCACTAATGCTAAATTTAAGCAAAAGAAAAAAAAAAGAAAAAGCCAAATATAGAGAAATTGGAACACCAAGGCAATGAATCTTAGATATTACAAGATACCCTTCACAATTTGAAAATATTGGGTGTTCAAAGTTAAAGAAGCTCATTGAGAAGAAATGACCTTATGGTTAAAGGACCACTTTTGAGGGCATAGTGAAGGCCTAAGAAAAAAAAATCATAAATTCTCATGAGAGAACCTCAAATTTATGAATCTCCAAGAGGACACAACACTCAATAGAAAATGATGAAGTAGATGCACATATGTGATCAATCCATTTACAGGGGAAAAGAGAGGCCATTGTAGTGAGAAGATCATTAGGCTATGGTAAGAACGTGCAGAACATATAATTGGATAGAACATGCATAAACCAAAGATCAAAAGTTCAAAATTAGAACATTATGCTCAACACAATTGGAACCCCTATTTTTATTTTCTCTCTTTTCTCCTCATATTTGTGTTAGCATTGAGGTGAACCATCAATAACCAAACAAAGTACAGTAAGGCGTAGTACTTTCAGCTCATTACTTGTAAGACATTTCTCACAAATAATAAAACGTCTAAAATGAAAAAAGCATATGGGGCTGCCAGCATATTCCGTAATCAGCAGAAAAATTATCCGTATGTCAAAACTAATTTAGCATGATTATTTATAGACCACCATTGTCCCAACATCTGATTAAATAACGATTTATTCTGCCGAAAGCAAATCAAAAGCATGAATATGCAACCTTATCCAACAAATGTTGTTTAAGCCGGCTCAATTCTCGCAATGCTTTATCCCTCTCTTTCCGGGTTTCCTTCAAATCGTTCTCCAATTTTTGCAGGGATTGCTTTAATTCGTCTCTTTCATGAGAACTTCCGGACGGAACTACATCCTGTACAAGTATCTTCACTTAGAAAGAGTAGCACAGAAAGGTTATAAAAAGTAAAGCGTATCATAATTTCATCATTACTGGTGCTGTAGGTCTTTATAATATTCCTAAAAAAAGATCACCTCACTTGCACTACTTTGGGTCCCTTTGATAGTTGGAGAGTTCCTGGTCGTCTTCAAAGCAACCTCAAGTTTACCTTTCTCCATCTACAAAAATCATTTACCACACAGTTAAACAGTGGAGAAATAACCAAAAAACGTAGTTGACACTTGACATGGGAAAATTAAGGGGAAAAACATTATAGACGCTGATGGCAGATCACAACCTTGAGGTTGTTATTTTCATTCTCCAGGGAGGCAATGACTCTTTTTAGTCTGTCAAAAGTCCCATCAACATCTTTGTTATCATGCCTGTTCAACCCGTTTTGCAATCTTTTTATTTCCAATAATTTCTCATTCAATTCGTTGCGCACTTGATTCATCTCCACGAAAATCTGCCAATACAAGATGATGCCACCCAAGAAAAAAATAGAAAACAAAAGTTGTCAGAGTTAGCATCACCAAGTCAGGAAGAGAAAATAACAGGTACCATTGATAATTACTTTGATATCAGTGTTGACTTGAGCTGTAATAAAAAGAGAAGATATTTTGGCCAGAGAAGTAGCTGCAACATATTTTTGGTCATCGAATTTTGGGCTTCTTTTTTCAAAATCATTCTACTTGACAGATCTTCATTTTGTTTGATTACTGTACTTCTGAAATGGCTGCAATGGGGTCAATTCACCAGGAGTCCGTGAAAAATAGAGTGGAAACTTTACATGATGTAGCCCCCGTGGCTGATGGCACTTGGAAAAAAGTGTCACATCACACTAGGTAAGTGCTCGGGCAGCTCCCCTTAGTTTTTCAGGAATGTTTCGAAGAAAGACCAAGACATCATTCTAGAAGTATAATAGCCTAACTAGACATTTTGAAAAGTGATTATGTGAACAAACTAAATAGGAAAGGTAATGCTTACAAACAAAGAATGGTGATGCATAACCATTAGGCCTACTAGGAAATCAAAACGAAACCTAAAGCACCTACTTTGTCCTTCTCATCCTTCAGTGACTGAAATCGGGTCTGAATTGCTTCATTTAACTTCCGTTCCTCTGAAAATGAGAACAATATATGAGGAGCCCAAAACAATCACATGCACTCTAATTCACAAAGCATAACAATCACTAGAGTTGGAATAAACCTTGCAATTCAATGTCTACAGTTGCTAATCTTTTGCGTTCCTTCTCCAATTCTGTCCTGAGTTCTCCAATTTGTAATTGGTGAGTAGCTTGAAGTGCTGCAAGGGACCGGTTTTTCTCTTCTAACAAATCTGCAAGCTCCTAAAGGGCATTCATAGATCTTTGTCAAGCTTATCCATTTAAGATCATAATTGAGTGACAAGACATACCCTAATTAAGCAAAAATTCTACCTCAGCCATGCATTATGTGACACACAAGCATCCACACAACAAAGGAGATTGACCACAAAGCGACATTACCTTTTCTTTAGCCCAAGAACTGTCATGTTCTCCAGCATGCCTAGTTCCATTGCCAGTAATGTCCAGTCTCGAGACAATACCATTCTGTCCTTGATATACACCGGAACGTGTTTTCAATTGCGTCGCAACTTTGTGTTGCCGGTTTGGTGATTGGTCATTAGCCTCCTAAACATTGCGAAGAATATTCAGCCTCATTGCCATCTTAAGACTATATTCTTCAGGCAAAACAATCTGGAATTTCTGTAGATGTATAAAACATCTATGCCAAACAATAATATAGCAGAACAACACCAAATTGTTGGTCAGGAAAAGATGACAAGGAAGCCAACTAGTTTAGCTTTTCTTAGTCCAACGGCCGTTTCTAGTACTCTCTCATGTTCAAAAGAGTACAAATGTCATCTCATATATGTGTTCTCGAAATGACTTTCCTCATAGCACAGGATGATAAAATACTAACGGTACCAAGGTTGTGCTTCTGCATCTTTTACAGTTCAGGAAGCTGGAACTAAAGCAGGACCAGTCTTCAGACTACTGGAAAGTTCGTGACATTATAAACAGATGCCATGGCACAATCAGTCAAGTAATGAAAAATATCAGGCAAATCCCCGAGTTCTCTTTTCTCGTCACTGTTTCATATCTCTAACAATTGTTAGTGACCAAAAGGTGTTCTGTTGCCCGAACGTGCTCTTGAGTCATTCTGATCAGCATCTGCTGATTCAAGATTAGAATGCGTCTATAAACATGAGCAAGTGCATAAAGTATCGATACGGCTAGAATTTCTGATGTAATAGAATAATGTCATATGAGGTGTCTGATATTGAACAAAGAACAGCACTTTGAAGTGACCGCTTGCACCAGTTAAAAGCAATACAAAACATAGTAGAAAAGTCAAAATGACCGTACCAACTATTCTTGACAACATTCAAGAAAATGATACATTGTTAAATAAAAGCAGAAAAAATTTCTGAAAGAAAAAAAGTCCTTTTCAATGCCAACCTACGTTCAGTGACCTACCTTGAGAGCATTTGTACTATTTATAGAAGCTCTCATACTTTCGTTTCTACCACCATTGACAGTCGCATCCAGATTCTGCTTCAATACTCCATTCTCTTTGCTCAGTCTAGAAATATGATCCTGTTTGATGAGAAGAAAGTCGTAAATGAGTGAGAGTTGCAAGCTCGGAGAAAATAACAAATAACAAATAAGACAGTAAATCCATCACGACCAGCACGGAGTCATGATGAGTAGCTCAATCGTAGAATGTTCGTTGCACATATGCACCACCGGTCATATTATTTTTAAGTAGGATGGACAAAGATCGCACCGAAATGAAGCTATTTTGAAAACTAATTAGTTTTGCATATAAAAGTAAATCCAGATAAGATGCAGTAAAGTAATTTTTTAGGAATGGACTAGGTTCTATCTCAAGCTCCTTAACTACTAGGTCACTTGGGAGAAAGAAAATACAATTGAACAACTTCCACGGATTATAAAATCTTTACGAGGGATCAATCACATCTGTATGTTTCAGGATATCAGCTACACAAAAGTAAGGGTGCAAGCTACTAAAGAAGACAATAACCTGCATCTAGTGAAATAAATTGCATCAGGAGTAAATATCTAGCGCTAAAAAGAATGAAACCACCCCCGACATGAAGCCATTATACCAAATTGACAGCTTTTGAAAACTTTAGAGCATCGATTCCAACGATGCGAATCGCGAGCATCAATTATCAACTAATAAGAGAAGCACATCATCCATCAGTTTACCTCTTTCTCCTTTAGCAAAGCTGCATAATTTACTGATAGGGCCTTTATTTCTGCTTCTGATTCTTGTAGCCTTTTGATTTCTGCTTTGTATTGCTCAATCTACCAAATAAGAATGACAATTGTGATTTGGACTAAGCAATCCTCACAACTGAAATTACCGGAAAGGAAAAAGCAAAGAAAGTTCAACAGAAAGACCATGCTTAAGACGTTATTCTGAGCATCTGTTTCTTAGTATATTCTGTTTCGCTCTGATTGCATCCAAAGGCATCAGTTTGCAAAGCAGGAAAATCACGGAATCAAGGAGAATATCACTTTTAAGGGGAGGAGAAGGATTCAATAGCACACAGTCTGACACCCTAGATGGGTAGAGTTATAGAGTGCCTAAGTTGGGATGCCTTCCAGTACATACAAGATTCTGCAGCACCGAAAGTTGAATGCTATCTATAAGATTTTACCGCAAAAAACCATTTTAAACCACATGATAATAGCCAAACTGAGTAGTAGTTAAATTTACTAATGTCTTGCCTCCACTTATTTGTGTTTAATGCTTAATGATGAAGTAATTTATTCAGGCTTCAAATGCTCAATGATGAAGCAATTTATTCAGGCTAAAAGTCTTCATGCCTTACCTCTAATCCAAGTGGGAAAAGCCCCAATTCGAGCAATGGAACTCCTTTTGATTGTGCATTTGTAAGACAAGATCAAAGTTTTGCAGTATAGACGATTTTAATTTAGATTAAAATCTCTAAGAAACTTAAGCACACATGGCAACCAATAAAAGGGTATGCGTCTTCAAAGTCGGCAAAGAGATTCCAATAGCGCATCTCATCGATTGAGCAACGATATTAGACGCCATAGGTTAATCTAACCTTGCCTAGACTAACAATTTACCCAGAACACATTTCACGGTGCTCAAATCGCAGTACGGGAGCCAGGCTTATTTATTCAACCGAAATTGAAAATAACAGAAGAGACGCAATGAGCTGAAGCAACAGCTCCGCAATCAAACTTGTAACGGATTTCATCAACAATAGGCTCAATTGAAAGCCCACCTCCAAATCATGAGGGGAGTCGAATCCATTGGCCATGGGAGACCGCGAGAGGGACGGCGAATGCGCGAAACTGTGAGAGTTCCTCCGATCAGAGACGGAGGAATCGTCCCCATTGCTCCGGCCGTAGATCTCGAGTTCCTCGTCATCGTCGTGCACGGCGAGAGCGATCTTCTCCAAACTTTCCCTCCAATTCGCGAGAGGGCTCAGCATCCTTCGGCTCCGATCAATGCGGATGTTAAAAAAAAAAAAAAAAGGCTTCGCGAACGAAGATCGAAGCCCCTCCCTCCACCGATCAGCCCAGTAGGATCTTCCTTCGGCGAGATTACGCAGAGGGGAGGGTAGATCCAAAACAGACCGCAGAGGAAGTAAAATCGAAAATACGTTTTAGTGGGAGATTGGAAGGAGAGATTAAAATAGACTTCCCAACCGGCACGAAACATTCTGATTTATGACACAAGCAAACCCAGCACAATTTTTTTCTTGAAAAAAAAGTCGTTCTTGATAATGAAAATCTGAAATTATTAAATATTTGTTAAAATTTAACAAATATTTTATAATCATTTGATTGAATGAATTTATTAAATTATAGTAAGTTTGCGCAGTAATATTCATTGCTCGTGTTGAATATTTACTTTCGAATCAAAATGCTTTCGATATTTATTTCGAAATTAGGTAACTTGGAAGGAAAAAACTTACTCTAGAAGTGATTTTATTTTCACGCTATTTAACTTAATTAGTCTATAATTATTGGATCCTTACTTATTCATAAAATCTAAGCCTTCTAAGTGCATGATTTGTGTGCAATTATTTTTTCGTCATTAGACACTATCCGTATTATATTAATGGGATGAATTTTTACATTAAAAAATTAAAATAAGTAATGTGAATTATTCTAAACACAAATCAGTTTAATGAAGAAAAATGTAAAGTAAAACTCTATAAACAAAGGGAGGGGAAAAGAAGTAGTAGGGGTGTGCAAATTGGACCGGACCGACCCAAGATCGGACCGGACCGGCCGGGTTGGTCTGGTCCTCAAGGGGAGCGGTCTGGTCCACGGTCCCGTGGTATGGGACCGGACCGCCCGGACCGGACCGAACCGTTCAATATATATAATTATATATATATAAAAAGAATTAGAAATATTTGACTTTAAACAAATGATAAAAAAAAGAACTAGATACATATTGAATTAGTTAAAGTTTAGGTTGCTATTGGCTACTAATTCATCATATTGGTTGCTTTAGGCTCGTTATCACTTATATCCAACTCAAAAACAAAGTTAGGACTTCAAATACTTTTTTGATTGAGTGGAGGAACTTGAAGTGGATGCATATTTTGTCGTTCAACACCTATTATTAATATCATTTATAGCACTACACATATTTTTGCATGTCTTTCAAGAGTTAGATTTTTATAAGTAATTGGTGTTAGCGATCCGGTCCGATCTCGATCCAGTTCGCAGTCCTGAAAATTTGGGGATCGGACCGCCGGTCCCGGTCCGGTCCACGGTCCTGAAAATTTGGGGACCGAACTAACGGTCCGGTCCCCGGTTCCATGCCAGGACCGGACCGGCCCGGACCATGCACACCCCTAAAAAGAAGTACATTGATTTATGATATTTTTATTTCGACTATTGGTGGAATGAGCTCTCTTAGCAATCTCGTGTCGGCTCTGAAAACCCTTACTTGTCGTGTCCTAAAAAGCTTTTATTTGTCGTTTTTTTTTACTTAGGGTGTGTTTGTTTCGGAAAAAGTGTTTTTCCGGAATTCACTTTCCAAAAAATCATTTTCAAAAAATCATTCTTCCGAAAAACGATTTGTTTTCCCTTGTTCGGTGACATGTGATAAAAATATTTTCTAGCGTTTGATTTGCACTTGAAAAATGATTTCACTTTATTTTAAGAAAAGAAATATGAATTTTTTAATTATATTTTTATATTTTAAATTTCATATTCTATATAATTTTATTTTTTTCTTCATCTTCTTGCTGCGACTTCTTCTTCCCTTATGCAAATTTGTGATTTCTTCTTCTTCTACGACACTAGCGGCCATGGGCGAGCTCATCTTATTGGTGGAGGGCGAGTTCGAGCTCGCTAGATCTAGCGAAGGCAGCTAGTGAGCCTTAAACCCGCCAAATCTAGCAAGCTCGAGGCTTGCCAGATATGTTTGAGGCTGCCAGATCTAGCCAAGGCAACCAATGAGCCTCGAGGCCATCAGATCTGGCGGCCCGAGCCTCGAGCTCATCGAGGCCGCCAGATCCGATGGCCTCGAGGTTGGTCGGGAACTGCAAGCTCGACTAATGACGTCAGGTGAGGCTCGCCAGGATTAGCTGAGCTCAATCGATGGCTTCGGGATTCGACGGTGGTTGTCACCACTATTTGGAGGCCAGGGAAGAAAAGAAAATGAAAAAGAAAAAGAAGAGAAAATAATATTAAAATATAATATAAAAACATTAAAATACAATAGCAAAATATTAAAAAATTAAAGAGGAGCAATTTCATTAGAAGCGGCTATTAGAAATTTTTCTCAAATATGCAGCAAACCAAACAATCACAAGCATTAGAATTGTATCAGCCAGCCTGCAGTCTATGGTCGGTTATTTGGCAACTACCTAATCCCCTAAGATCCAAAACTTCATATGGTCTATATGTCACAATGAAATCTCGACAATAGAAAATCTATACAGGCGAAATATGGTACCTGACTCGCTCTGTCCAATCTATCATGAACCTCTCGAGACAGTTGAACACATCCTGCTGTTATGCAAATGGACAAGACGTATCTGATCAGACTCGAGGCTTAACATGTAGATCACACCAGCACATATTCAGAGGCTTGATAAGTGGCCAAACTCAGTCCTTACCCTAGATCCGAACCTCCCTAAACCCGAACTAGTGGCGAATGTCCTATGGGTAATATGGAAAAGCAGGAATGGGTTCATCTTTGCATGACGCCACCCGAATCCAGACATGATGATTGAAGAGGCAAAGTCAATTAGAAGAACTTTAGACCTTGGTCTACAATGGAAGAGGCAAAGGAACAAAAGTTACAACAACTTACCGATTCATTGGTCCACGCCGATGCCTGGTTGTGTGAAAGTAAACGTCGATGGCTCCTAGATCGAGGGCGAATTGGAAGGATCAGTGGCTGGCCTGTGTAGAGATGAAGATGGCGTTGTCATTGATGGCTTTGCGAGATCAGTTCATGCATTGTTGGCCATGGAATGCGAAGCCCTATCTTTGAGAACTGCTCTGTCACGTTTGTTAGAGGAGAGAAAAGGAAGACTTCAAAGTGAAGAGAGTTCTCGAAGTCTTCTGGAGAAAAAGATGGAAGTATGTCGTGACCCTCTAAAAAAATTTTTAAATTTTAAAAGGGGTTAACTGATTATTAGGTTAATTAGATTTGACTAACCTAACGTGGACCCTCCCAAGCCCTACCGAATCGCAACTTTGGTTTTTGTTTAAATGATTTTGAAATTTGGAGTCGCCACTAATCGTTCTTGGTAGGTCGATTAGAAACCTAAATAAATTAGCGGGAGAACTAATTTATTCCTGCGAACCAGAGATTAGGAGCTCGGGGACTTGGTTACACTAGTTAATTAAAACTAATGCCCTTTCGGTACCTTAATTTCATGGATATCCTAATTCGGCAACTCAGGCTTGGTTTATTCCTAAAGCTCTAGTAGGGTATTCTCTTTTGTGTTTTCACTTTTTAAATAGGATGCATGGATGATATATATTTTTATTTGTTATATTTTTTTAAGTGTTAAAGATTCCCTGAAGCCGAAAGAGAGAGTGTGTTAACGACTTCTGTGCAGTATTACGACATATTTATCTTTTGGGTCTGATGATTCAAAAATTAAATTATAGGAAGTACATGACAGTGAATAAACACCTCCAATGGGAGGCCTAGCATTGGCTTGGCTCTTCCCTTTGGGATTTAAGGTACAGGTATTTAAGTTGCAGGTATTTAACTACTGTAAGTAAAAACCTCCAATGGGAGGCTAAGCATTGGCTTGGCTCTTCCCTTTGGGATTTAAGGTACAGGTATTTAAGTTGCAGGTATTTAACTACTGTAAGTAAAAACCTCCAATGGGAGGCTAAGCATTGGCTTGGCTCTTCCCTTTGGGATTTAAGGTACGGGTATTTAAGTTGCAGGTATTTAACTACTGTAAGTAAAAACCTCCAATGGGAGGCTAAGCATTGGCTTGGCTCTTCCCTTTAGGATTTATGGTGCAGGTATTTAAATTGCGGATGGACTTTGTCCTCTCCATTCTGGGGTATGAATTCTTTAAAATGAAATACAACGAATTGATTCAACAATTTGAAATTTGTGCGCGCTTGAGGACTCCTCCAAGCCGGTTTTGTGCTTCTATAGGGTTGACCATTGATATAGAGTTGCGGCTTCCTGACATAAAATAAAGTGAAGTGTCGGTATATAAAATATGTGCTAATCTGCACCTAAAACCAGAAGAGTGGAAAGAGTACTTATCTCCCGTTTTTTTGGGAGGGATTTCTATAATTGATTTTCGCTCTCTATGTTCCCAATATAGAGAGTTTCTTTTGAATTAAGAGGGACTTTTAGTCACAGATCAGTTGAGAAATCGGTGGACAGCTTGGGAGTTTGTCTGGGCCGATTTTTGCATCTCTACGAGATTTTTGCTGTTGACATAGAGATATCCTTCTCCTGACATAAAATATGGGAAAAAATGGGAGATGGAAAAAGTGTATACAATTTATGATAATTTGCGAGTAAAACCATAAATAAATGAATAAATAAAAACACTTAGCTCGAATTTGCTTGCTCGTTGACGAGGATGAACTCTTGATTTATATTGATCGATGAAGGAATTTGTGATGATAACCCCTAGCTTTAAACTCCCATCATCTTCAAAATTCTCTCTCTTTTGATATTTTCTTTCTCTCTAATTTTTTTTCAGTCTCAAAAAACTCTCTCAAACATCCAAAATTTTCTCTCCAAAAATTTCTCCTCAAGCTCACTTCTTCCTCCTTTTATAATCTACTCATCTATCTCCCATTCTAATTTTTCCATTAACTCTATCTCCCATTCTAATTTCTCCACTAACTCTTCTTCATTTTCATCTTCCATTCTCCATCTTTATCTCACATTCTAATCTCTCCACTAACTCTTCTTCATCTTCATTTTCCCTTCTCCATATTTATCTCCCATTCTAATTTCTCCACTAACTCTTCTTCATCTCCATCTTCCCTTCTCTATTCTTATCTTCTATTCTAATTTCTCTACTAACCCTTCTTCATCTCCATCTTCCCTTCTCTATTCTTATCTTATTTTCTCCGTCTATTCTTCTCCAACTTCTCTTCTTCATCTCCTCTTCTCCATCTTCCCTTCTCTATTCTAATTTATCCACTAACTCTTCTTTTTGTTATTTGTAAAATAATCCTTCAAGAGTTAGGTATTTGCACTATAGTCCTTGAATTTTAAGTATTTATAATTCAGTCCATGAAAAAATATATTTCTTTAAGTCCAAATCTCCTCACAATTTTTGACACACCAAAATTTACCACATGTCAAATTTAAGCTCATTTCTTGCCGCTGAAAATAATGTAGAATTTAATTAAAGCCCTTTTACAAAATTGAGTCATTTTGGGTATAATTGAGCCAAGATGAAAATTTAAAATATTAGAAGACAATGTCACAACTCATAAAAAGTGAAAATTAAAAATAAGTTGACTCAAATTAAATTTTTTTAGGCCCGATTCGAGATTATACTCGTGAAAGAACACGTGACTCGAATTGGATTTTTCTAAATTTGCGATGGCCAATATGAAAATAGATTTAAAACAAAAATATTATCTATCTTTGTGTATTTTTTTTTGGCCTCAAATGTTATTTTTCCAAAATTTTCAAGTATTTTTGTATTTTTTTAAAAAAATTAAAAAATATATATATAAAAAATAGGAAATTTTTTTTTTGTTCAAAAATGGTTGCCTAGGCTTGGCCAAGGCTTCCAAAGTTGATTTTGCAATTTTCTCATTTTTTCTTTATTTTTCATGAATTTTCGAAAATAAAAATACTAAAAAATACTGAAAATAAGAAAAATCATTTTTTGGTCAAAATTAGTTCTCTAGGCTTGGCCAAGGTCCCCAAAGTTAATTTTTCAATTTTATGAATTTTTATGGATTTTTCAAAAAATAAAAATGCCGAAAAATACTGAAAATTTTTAAAAGAGAAAAGATGATTAAAAATCAGGTGTCAACAAAGTACAATAAGACTATGCTTCAATTTGTGCATGGCTTGAGAAACCTGAAGATAGCCCATAGGCCAGTCGACACCTTATTCTGGAATGCAAGCAGATGTTGGGTGAACTCCAAGGTGTCCAAGTGAAAACCATCCCCTGTGAGGCAAATGGAGTTATTGATTGGATTGCCAAGGCACATAGATGAAAAGCGCTTCCATTAAATTGGCTTGTCAATATTCCCCAACTACTTTGGGATTTAATCTGCTGCAAATTTTGTTTTACTAGTAGCTGTAATCCTAACTTTGGATGAATGAAAAGCATCTTTTTTGACCAAAATATTTTTTTTTATAGGAAGCTTAAGCATAAATGCAAATGCTTAAATGTGCTGATAAATATCGTAGGAAAATAGTTTATTGACACACACACGTATACACAATCGCTCCCAAGTATCAAGTAAATTTAACTTTTCGTGGGGGCTGATCCTTTCTCGACTGCTTCACTCATAATTGGATCACTACGGCCGGTGTCGATTGTCTCGATTGCTTTAAATATACAATCTCATAGAAAGTGTCCAAATACTAGAATTTAAAACAAAATTGAAGATTCTACTACATATAGAGCAAAGTACTGGGGCAACTGGATTGGTTCATGAAATATTATCCATGATCTAAATTGATATTTGTAGGTAGAGGTGAGTAAATTGGACTGAACGGATAATGACTATTTGGACCTCCAACCATAGGTTTTTCAACGTTTTAAACACATTGTTGGGGTCAAATCAACTTGAACTGGTCCTTAGGGGTCTTGATTAGTCAAATTCCTATTTCGAGTTAAACTTTGAATGAGGGGTTTTTTAACCAATTAAACCTTGAACCTTTATTCCTATTGCATGCTATAAAATCCGATTATGACTTTAATTGGATGAAATTTGGTCGAATAGGTAGTCAATTGAGCTAAAAAAGACGAAATCGGATCAACTAGATCGGGTTAACCAGACCCAATCAACCTATTGACTGGAATTCTTAGAACACGATCAGTAGCAAAAATTCTCCGCTCCTTTGCACACGAGGAATGTAGATCCCAAATTTGCCCCCTTCCAATTGAACCCACTCAATGATCCAACTCTAGTTATCTCTCACATGTTTTTGATACCTCCAACTGATGAAAAAGCATCATGTAAGGGTGTCAATGGGTCGGATTGGGTCTGAGTCTCATATAAGCCCGACTTGGCCTGAAATCAAACAGCGCCCATATCAACTCGGCTCGAGCCGACCTATTATTCGAATTATATACGCTCAAGATATTTGGGCCGAGTCAACTCCTTATTTATTTATTTATTTATTTATTTTCTTAGTCAAATCCCAAAAAAGTGGCCTCAGACTTTGAATGGCCGCCACTGTTGAGCGTAATTGATATGAATCAAAATAGCTGATTTTGGAGGAATTTATTGGGTGTAATTGATATGGCTCAAAATGTCAAAATGTGGTGCCAAGATTTGATCAATTCCCGAAAGTAAATATACAAAATCGTACGAATTGATTTCGTTTTTTTTTCAACTTTCACACTTTTGGGGTCGATCGATTCTCCCCTGTTTACAGACCAAATCAACCCCTCCAACCAAAAACAGAGATTCCGAAATAAAAATAAAGCTTGACCGTCCTTTTGCCCTCGTGAGTTTTATTGCTACAAACCAGTGATGTGAGCGTACTCTTCGAATCCGTGGAACTCCGGGACGCACGAAGCTGCCCAGAGCCGCTCGTTGATGGCGCCGATCACGTCGTCGGGCACGAGCGGGGTCCTGCAGAGCGGGCACGTCATCTGGTCTTACCCCATCCAGCGGTCCGGGCAGCTCCGGTGGAACACGTGGCTGGATCTCGTCCGCCCCGTCGAAGTCGTACAGGCAGACGGCGCAGCTCTGCGGGGGGTCGACCGGGTTCCAAAACATGACCACCGGCAGGATCTCCCCCATCAGGACCGCTTCATCCTCCACCAACATCTAAACCACCAAGAAAAAGGGGGACAACAAATCTCTCTCTCTGGAGGCGAGAACAGAGGAAGTGACGGAGTCCGAATCAGAGAGGTTCTTGGTCTGACTGAAGTTTCATCTAATCTGGGTAAGAAGGCTCAGTGAAGAGAAGGAAGAGGAAAGGCGTTACCTTTCGCGATCTCCATAGAAGGATTGTGATAGAATGATGGGATGATTTCAGAATACCAGTTCAGGAATAGCCTCGGTTTTGATGATTGGGCCGGGCTGGTTCGGCCCAGGTCGGGTCGGGCCGGGTACAGGGGGATAGAACAGGGAGAAACAAATTGAAGAACTGACTAAATCTTGTTGGTGACGAACGAGAGTAAGCACGAGCATTTCAGCAATTCAGAAAGCAAAATTCTTGTCACTGAATGCTTGGTCCACTAAAGTCTAGAGCAGTGAAATGAAAAACTGAAATACCTGACCCAAAATTATCCAAGGTCCAGCATCGGGAATAACACGCACTCGAATAAACTCAGCATCGTTTATATTACTATCCGCCCGAAAATGTATCAGATAAATAGCCAGGTTCTCTGCAGATTTTATTGGCGACATCGATGAAATGGGCAATGGAGTACATAAGCCTGTCCCACGAGGCGGTTCAACAACACTCATAAGATTGAGCAAGGAAATATTGACTATGAGAGTTAATTTTACTGACTAATTTTCTAGGTGATGCCTGCAAGATCATGCCTGATCCATCAAGATTACACGAAATTCTTCACATGCTCTGTGTAGCCATCCGCTGGATACAGTGGGTCTTGGGGACTCAAGACCAGGTCTCCCTTGTAGATACAACAGGTATGGCAGTTGTTGCTCTTCTTTCCCAACTGAAGCAAACAAAATTATAATGGTAGAAACGGGTCAAACAAATACAGTTAAAGAGTGTTTAGTCCAATCAATACAATGAAAAAAATACTGTACTTTGAATTAGTGGGGTGCTTCTCTCTTCATACGAATCCATAGATGCGAGAAAAATAATTTATTAATTGATTTATGATTTCTTCATCTATATCTAATTCATTAATTATTTTATTTAATACGAATATTTTCTAATGTGTCCCTTTTTTCTGCAATCATATCAAACAACATCAATTTTCTTTGCTATGTCTTGCTTAGGACCTTCTCTTTATATATATATACGAAATATGTTCTTTTTGAACATCCTAAACCTTTTCTTTGTTTTATCTTCTGGTTTAGGTAGGCATTTGCCGGAACACTTTGGTTTTGAAAGTTTTCTACGTGAAAGGTCATATTGTTCACAAAAATCTCCTAATCCTTTGTTTGTAAGAGATTTTTCCTTTTTAATCTGTTTGATACTATTGCAAAGTTGGGTGCCTATCTTATAAACATATGAAACAATTTCTCCATATGAAAGTATTTTTTCTCGAACTTGGTTTCCTGTTAAAATTGGCAGACCAGCTAAGAATTTCTCTTTCTAGAATGATTGGTTACAATCTGTTCGGAGAAGAACTCTTTGAAGGAATGTATCTTTATATTCTCTAAATTCTCCTAGAGATCCAAATATGATAGTTCCAAAATCAATTAGTTGGAATCAAGTAGTTCTCCTGAGCAATGGGAAATAAAAAACCAAGTTACTCAACAGGTAGTTCGGAATACTGATCCCACTAATATCTCCCAACATCCTGAGGGTAAAGCAATCATGCAATTTGCTAGGAGATCTTTCAATCTTGGATCTCATCCCTCATTTCATACTTCTTCATCAAGAAGGTCAGTTGATCTTCATCCAAGCCTACCTTCTGTCATTACTTTACCAGTAGGCAACCAAGGTAGCATCCATAATAAGACGTCAAAACCCTAGTGCCCCTCCACTCACCAATCTTAGTGGAATTGATACTAGGTCAGGGATATCTAGATCTATCTACCAATAGGAAAGACAGGAACCTGAATCACTAGAACCTGTTGGTTCGGGAGTCTCTCCAAAACGATTCAGATTCACTAGTTCAGAAGGAATGTTGGGAAAACCTGTTGAGCCTGAGCCTGAATCTGAACAGCTCAAAAAGGGCATTCAGAAGCAGAACGTGTCTGAATCTGAATTCCTAGAAAACACTTACTATTTAAAAAGGTTTGGTGAAAACTTTCAGATTCACTTACAAATAGCTTTTCGACATAAGAAAAGTGGGATCGACACAAGTATAAACCGAGGCCTGTGTTGAACACAGTTTCCTTAAAACAGATTCGTTCCCTCAACTCTGTGCTTGAGGTTTCGTGAGCGTCTGTTTCCCAGGATACAACGGTTGACAACTAAGAAGTGAGCACAACACCTCAGAGTTTTCGGCGAACTTGAAGAACTTGTGTTCGAACACTATCGAAAACAATGCAAGAAACAAAGGGAGAGTTTTGGTTTTCGTCTGAGCGTGTGTCTGTGTATCTGTGTATTTTAAAACTGAAAGAGAATCATCTATTTATAAGATGAGTGAAGAGTTATTTCGGAATTATATGGTGTAACAGTTGATAACGGCCATTTGAATTTGCCATTCGTAACTGTTGTGGTGTAACAGACATTTAAATATGCCGTTTATGTCATAATGGATGATTAACTCTGCCATTTGTAACTGTCGTAATATAATGACATTCCAAAACATTACAAATGGTCAACTTCTGAGCGTCGCGAGCTGCTTCTGAACCCTGCGCGAGTAGCTTCTGAACGCTGGATCTGAACCCCGCGCGAGCTGCTTCTGAACGCTGGATCTGAGTCTCGCTCGAGTTGCTTCTGAACGCTGGATCTGAGTCTCGCTCGAGTTGCTTCTGAACGCTGGATCTGAACCCCGCTCGAGCTGCTTCTGAACGCTGGTTATGAACCTGCGTGAGCTGCTTTTAAACGCTGGTTCTGACCCTGTGAGAGCTGCTTCTGAACGTTGCTTCTGAGCTTATCCGAAACATACTCTGCTTCTGAGCTCGCATTAAAGTATTGTTACAAAATCATCCATTAACATCAACTCAAGGGTGTTCTTTGAAAAACAATTTCTCATTCACCCACACCATATTTCCAACAGAACCTACTCCTTCTCAGATGGAGGATGATGATTCTGAACTCAATATAGTTGAAAAAGATTTTGAGCCTGATAAAATCCTTTTAAATAAAGAATTCAATTCCGATGAGAGTACTCAAATTAGAAATTCGTTCTTTGATGATTTCAAAGCTCAAGTGAAGCAGATCAAAGAAAAGTATTATGATTTCATGTACTAACTTGAAACTTATATATTCTTCTTTAACTAATTTGAAGAATATTTTCTGAATGCAAAAGAAATATTTGTCTTGGATAACCAATATAAGTGGAAATTAGATGATGGCCAAGTCATAGGATCTAATCATCCCCCACTTAGAAAATTAAAACTAAATCGCAAAGATAAAGATATCCCAACCTCTTTTTAAAACATCTTCTAAATTAGAAGGTATAGGGATCCCAAAGATAATTGAACAAAACAATTTCACAAACCAACATATTCATAGAGTCTTAAAATTCGCAGACCCCAAGTAGATCGGATATATCTTTCTAACATTATGTTACCAGTGAAAACGAAGATGATAATGAAATAATTACATATATCCTCGCCGATCAATCACCAGAACATGTGATGTCTTCCGAAGGGGGAAGTGTATTTTGTCCAGAGGAGAGGGAATCCAAAAGCCAGCATTCGACGGGAATCGCGATCTTCCAGGAAGAACATCCATTCACAACACCAAGTAGGGTGGATCCTCTTGTTACGCAGATCAGGAATGATCTTTAAAAAAGTTTTAAAGCTTTCACACTTTAGTCAATTTAATTCTAAACTTTTTAAGTTTACCAATTTAGTCATAAACTTTTTCAGCTTTTGCCGATTTAGTCATATTAGCCGGAAATTGCTAACGTGGACACCGTCGGCAATGCTGACGTGAACTATTTAAAAAAATAACAATCTTTCTTTATTTTTTTTATTTATTTTTGTCCTTTTTGTTTTCTTGGTTCAGAGGTCGGCAGCCCGGCCAACGATTGGCCTTTTAAGTTTGTTAATTCAATCTTAAATCTTTTTACCTTTTGTCGATTATTAGCCAAAAATCGTTGACGTGGACACCGGTTGTCCTATGTGGTATCGTTGGCGCTAACATGGACTATTTTTAAAAAATTTAATTTTTTTTCCTTTTTTATTTTTTTTTTCCTTTTTGTATTTCTTGGTTCAGAGGCTTATAGCCTTGCCGACGGGTGGCCTGTAAACCCAAAAAGACAAAAAATGAACAGAATTAAAAAAAAAAATGTCCACGTCGGTGCCGATCGTGCCAAATACGCGAGTGTCCACATCAACAATTTCCAGTCAATAGGACTAAATCGATAAACTTAAAAAGTTTATGACCAAATTGATAAAAATGTGAAAAGTTTAGGACTTTTTTTTTGATAATTTTCCCATCTGAAATGTCGTAGAAAGTTTTCGTCTGTCCTTCCCATCCATGGCTGGTGATCAGCCATGCTGCCATGGGTAAAGATCGATTGCCCGGAGGAGGAGGAGGATCACGATAGGTTTTTGGATGTTCTTTTACAATATCCGAGGCATCCCTCTTCATCTTCTGCGAATTCGTAAATAATACTTGATAAAATGCAAGTCAGCACCTATATCTCAAAGACCAAAACAAAAAACTAAAAAACAATTCGCTTTGAGCACTCGTCTACGTGATACTTTAATATTATACAGCAATTTATCCTTAAAAGGGCAGCCCGGTGCACGAAGCATCCCCGTGAGGCGGGGGTCCGGGGAAGGGCCCCACCATAAGGGTGAAAGGAGGTAAACCTTACCCTGCATTTGCAATGCAAGACCCGTGAGGCGGGGGTCCGGGGAAGGGCCCCACCATAAGGGTGAAAGGAGGTAAACCTTACCCTGCATTTGCAATGCAAGAGGCTGCGTTCAAAGCTCGAACGCGTGACCTCCAGGTCACACGGCAACACCTTAACCAGATGCGCCAAGGCTCCCCTTCTCAATTTATCCTTAAAGAGAAAAAAAATAAAATTTGGACAAAAGAAAGTATTGAAACGCAAAAATTAGTTGGCACTAGAGATTATGGGATTTTTCAAATTATATTAGCGATTTCGGTCAGTAAACGTCATTTTTCTCGATTAATCACTTTCTAAACATGTTGATTAGAAACAACAAATCCAACAACCAGACAAGTAGACATATTCTAAGACTAATTATTTTAAGTTTTCCATTTGCCAAATCAATTTTCTATTTTTCCCGATTCGACCCAAAATCTTTATAATACCAAGAATTTCAAGTGACTATCCAACCTGAACAAGACCCAAACAAGAAAGTACTTGAAAATTGGGGTCTGGTCATGTTTTGGTTCAAGTATATTGTTTGGTTTTGACAGCCCTATTTCATAATCTATTTTTTTACGGTATCTATCAGCACACTTAATCAAGATAATTGATTATGCAATAGTCTCTGGGTGAGATAAGACTAACGGTTTGTTTTGGGCAAAAAATAAATAAATTAATTAAAAATTATTATTGGATCTACTCTTTTAAAAATTTGTGACTCACAATATACCGTTACTCTCAATGTGACCAAAAGACTGTTATACTAGCAAAGCTCTTTCAATGAATATAAACAGAGAGTTGTATTTACTTGATCCAGATTTCATAAGAGAGAGAGAAAAAATTCTTAAATCTCAAATAAAAGCGATAATTAAAAGCCCATTGTTTTAGGATTTTGGATCAAGTCAATGTAACTTTTTATTTGCATAAATAAAATTATAGGAAACTTATACATAGACATCATTGATGATATTAGTTGATATATATTGTGGTAAAATTGTTTATTAACATATTTTACAAACAAAATCATGTAATGTGATTGTAATGTGTTTCTCATGCATAGTCATCGATTATAATATCATGATAAAATAGGTTCAGTCCTTAACTTTTCCAACTAGTTCTTTTCTTCCGTGTTTTGTCTCTTTTTTAATGTTTTCCTATTGTTGTCTACTTTCCTTTCTAGAAGAACTATGTTTGGCTCATATCCAATGTATTATCTAACTGTAATTGGTCCCATGGAGAACATTTGTGGCCTGTTTGCTCCCCTAAGATTTTGCAGATAAAGGTTTTCAAAACAAGGCATATCCCTTAATTTTTTTTTGTCATTGTATTATACGTATGACCTAAGACAATATCTTCCAATTAGATTAATTTACGGTGGACTTTACGACTTACCGGATAATTGAGGGCAAAATTTTATTGCATATTGAACCAAATCAAAATTGAATTCAACAAAAACTAGGAAATGATTCACCTTGTACGGATTGGATCAGGAATCCGTATACTTCCAACGTAGGATACTTATTCTTATATTAAGAGAGTGACTTGCGTACACAAGTATCAAGTTTAGATCGGGAATACATGAAGCCAACCATCAAACAATTCGCCATTTACTTCGGCAAAAAAAAAAAAAAGGATCTCGCGAAGGGACATACATTCTTAATCAATGAATGAAAGGCAAGAAAGAGAGAGAATCTGGCTGATTCTGTGGATATGGATGTAAAACAAGAGAAATAAATTAAATTTCAGCATGATTTCTTTCCTAAAAAAACAGTTCTCCACACCGTTTGGAAAGGCCACACGGGCGGCGTCGTCTATAAAAGGAGGCGGCTTCACTCTATACAGGGGGGGATTCAGAAATCGAGGATACACGGCAGAGAAGCTAAAGAGAGCGGGAGAAGGAAAGAAAGCGAGAAACACGAGAAAGAGGAAGTTCAGCCGACGTCTCACGGCGGAAGATCCCATTCGCCGTCGCCACCTGTAGAAGCCTCTGCGTCCGCCGAGACCACCCCCTTCCATCGACCGACGCTGCCTGGTCCATCCACGCCGAGCTAATCCCGAATTGACGAAGTAGCCTCGACGAGTCACTGTCCTTCCCCGACGACGAAGCCTCCATTCCAACAGCCTACGCTGTTCCCCGCTGCTGTCCCCCGTCGTCGATTTGGTGGCTGCAGTAGGACGAAGTTGCTTTCCTCCCTTCACGACGACGGCAAGGCTACCGGTTGTTTTCCAATTCAGCGAGCATCCCGAGGAGCCATCGTTCGTGATCCCGTCCGCGATTCGTTATCCGTTCGAATTTGGAAGGTAACCTCTGCAAATTAGGCGGGCATCTTTATCCAAATCAGTTTGAACATTGGATTATCTGAGGTATTATCTGACTATATATTTTTAGCGACGTAACCGGTTAGAATTTATTTCCTGATTTGAAAATCACGTATAATTTTTTACAGGGCCTTAGATGAATTATTACTTTAGTGGGTATTATAAAATTTCATAGGTTGATCTATACGGCATTATATCAATTATGAAATTTAAGAGAAAGTACAAAATATTCAAGTTGATTTTATATGCTTTCTTTATTTGAATTGATTCAAGTTGATCGTCATCTATTTAAAAAAGTATAGCTTATAGATAAGATTGCACGTAGATTAAGATTGCAAATTATTTTTGATAGAATTACAGATTTTGAGTTAGATTGCATTCACAGGATAAGAATTTTATAGATACTAGATTTTAGAAAGACATTGCATTTAGGATAGAATTTGCATGCTTAAAATAGTTTATGTTTAATAGGTTGGTTTAGGTCAATTGAATCCCTAAACGATAGTAGATAACTATTCTTTTGACATAGTTCAATTAGGCATGTCATTAAATCTGGAAATGATAAAAATTTCGTTTGCATACCATATTATATGTCACATTTGCCACGTCATTGAAGCATCTCATATAGTCGCATGTTAGGATAATTAATTCCTAATGTAGCTTGAATGTTAGATTAATGTTATTTAATTGCATGTCATCTAGAGTTAGTCATGTAATTAATCAAGTCCGTGCCATGTTAAATTAGAATTCACTTTCATGTAATTTCTTTATGCATTCATCCTTGCTTAGATTGCATTTATTTATGTCCCTGATTAGAATCTACGTTGCACATAGTTTATTTCATATAAAAAGTGAAAAACAAAAAGAGAGAAATAATTGTTTTACCTATGCTTCCATGTATCTTGAGTCTTCTGGTGTCTAATTTCATTGATTGCGCACCTTAAAATCAATCAACTTGCCTGTTATGTTTTCATAAATAAAATGAAATGGTATCGAAATGGCAAGTCCCTAAACTCAAAATAAAGAATAGAATAGTCCTCCATTTATTCGTAAATAAATTAGTGGGGACTTCAACTTAGATATATTGCATGTTAAGATATGAATTTCGGAGAGTGTAAGCTTAGAGTTAATTAGATAATTAGTTTAGCAGTCTGTTAGCCTAGCTTCGGTAAAATTTAGGTCGTGACACCATCGTGTTATAAAAAACAGTGGGATGACATCTTTTGATACAAAATTCATTGGTAAAACTGGCTAGATTAGAGGCTTGGGATATTATGATGGTAAATAAGTTCATGATTATCTGCAATTAACTAAAATGATTTCCCTACTTGTTCTAGGTTAGTTGATGCGAACTAAAGGCGCTGACGATGTAGCAATCAAAAAGATAATTACCAAAGTCAGATTAAAGAAAACAGAATTTGAAAATATCGATCAAAATCACTAGCAGATTATCGGAGATTCTAAAAGCAAAGAATTGACTGCTTTTTTCCTATCCTTGATGTTTATCTTCTTGATAACCATATGATCTCTCTTGTGCCTCCACGAACCATAGACCCGTTGCTGTTTCTTCAACAACGCTAGTTCTTCCGCACGTGCTTGGTTTGTTTCTCATTAATCAATAATAAGGATAACAATTTCAATTTAATGATTAAAAATAAAATATTTGACACCATTCTTTTTTAATTTACATGTTAATCCTTTCTCTTGGCCAATTTAAGAAGTAGATCAGAGTTAATCGGGGAATTTAAAGCGAGACTGTTTACTTGCAGTGAGAGATTGAGGGGCCGTGCAAATTGGCGTACGTATTTGCAGAAAGATGGAAAAGGATGCCACGAACGTTGTAAAACAAAAGCAAAAGAGCTACCTTAATCCTCCTCCCCGGGGAAATCGATCTTGCCCTTGGCTTATGTGCCATGGATGGGAAGGACAGAGGCAAACCTTCTACGACATTTTGGAGGGCCGCCACCATACGAAGATCATTCCCGATCTGCGCAACAAGGGGATCTGCACTATTTCGGGTCACAAATGGTTGCTCACGGAAGATGAAGATTCCGGCGATTGCTGCCTTTGGAATCCCGCTTCTCTGGAGAAAATCCAGCTCCCCCCTTTGGAAGACCTTGGGTACTCTTGTTGTTTCTTGTCGTCTTCGCCAAGCGATCCTCAATCATACGTTCTGGTGTTTGATCTGGTAGAGAACATCATTGGATATTGCAAACCCGGCGAGGATGCATTCAAGAGGCACAAGGTCGAACCTCTCATCAGTTGTGCCACGATGTTCAAAGGGGAAATTTTCTTGCTGTTGGACTATTGCGAATTGGCTATTGCCGACATAAAGAACTCAGAGCTGCGAGTACGTAAACTGGGGAACAAAGATATTAGTTGGTCAAATCCCGGAGGCATAAAGGCGGTGCGCCGTTATCTGATCTCATCCGGCGAAGACTTGTTAATCATGGAAGAGATGATATTATTGGCGCTCCCGATGGGGGGGAAAATGTACGGCTTTAAGGTTTTCCGGATGAATTTTGCAGAAGGGACATGGGAGGAACTGAAAAGCATCGGCAACCGAGCAATTTTCCTTTCTGCTTGTGGGGCAATTTCTTGCTCTCCGAAAGACTCGAGAATTAAAAAAAATGCCATTTACTTTGTGGAGAATGGCGATAGACATATTCGCCTGTACGATTTGGAAGATCAGAGCATTTCAAAGGTGTCGCCTTACTCAAACATCGGTCACCGTTCATCGTGTTCGCGATGGATTACGTGGTGACACTTGAAAAAGGATGGAGATACGCACTAGCAAATATAATCGTCATTTACTTCTGTTTAAATGTTTATATTTCGTTATTTGCTGCGAGAACGTACCCCGCGTTAAAGTTGCTTGACATTGTAATCGTGATTTTCTAACATTTTGAGAGGTGCTGGATTGGGAATCAGTGTAACTTCAAACTAGGATAGTTGTTTTATATACAAGTATCAATATAGATCACGAATAATTTTTCATGAACCAATCGAGTTGCGCCGCCACTTTGTTCAATTTGTGATATAATCTTCGATTATGTTTTAAATTCTTGTATTCCGACATTTTCTACGTGAATGTACGTTTAAGGCAAGAAAGAGAGGCTCGGCCAGCGCCACCACCAAAACAAAACCCCCGCTGAAATCCATGTCCGCGGGAGACCCCGTTGTCGTCAAACTGAATTGTGTATTGGGAGAATTCTTCAAAACGAAAATTTTCTTTCCGATCACGTTCGTCCTCGTTTCTACACGCGATGAGGCAGTTAGCTGATCAAGGAATTGAGTTAGTTTCTTTGTTAGGAGTCAAGCGCGAGAGAGAGGTTATCTGGTAAGGTGAAGCTCTCGAGTATTGATAGATGCACCGTGATTGACCAATATTTCAATACTCACCCCTATAATCAATCAAAAGAAGAAGAAGCTACAATTAGAATAAACATAATAAAATATACAAACTTAATTAGATTTAAAAAAAATTCCAAAAAAGGACATAAGTATTCGGTGTCTTCTAAAACTTACGAAAAGTGCACTCAAGTCTCAAAACTTGTCAGATTGGTGTAATCGAGTCCTTCCTTTTAACTCCATCAATGGACTAACTGAAAATAATGATTTTTTAAAAATATTTTCTTTTTCCTATGTGGTAATGACATGGTTAAGACAAGGTTGTTTTTTTTTTCAAATTGGTGCCTTGATTTCCACCATTATCTTTTTTTTTAAAATATAATTTTGAGCATATTTTTAAATTTATTTTGAATAAATTATATTTTAAAAGATTATAGATTGAGCTAATTTTTTAAATTTTAATTTTAAATTATCTTAATTTATGTTGATGTTTTAAGTTTAGAAGTCCACATGTTTTTTTTTTCCGATTTGGCACTTAAGTGATCTTGCGGAAACTTTTGGCACTAAAATGAGCATCGTACACGACTTTTGGTTCTTCTAGTGTTCATTTTCCCTAGAATTCCGATGTGGCTTTTTTTAATTAATATTTGAAGCCAATGTGGCTACCAGAGGTCCAGTCAAAACCCAACGCATCAAACGACATCGTCTAATTCATTTCTCGAGCCTTTTTTATTTTATTTTATTTTAAAAAACTTTATATTTTAAGATAGATAACATTTTTCCATGTCATTTAATTTAGTTCAGCATTGCATATAGCTTAGTTTGCATTAAATAAGGGAAAACCCAAAAAAAAATCATGTTATGACTGGCTGGGCTTGCATTTGTTCATTGATGCAATTTCTTGATTGCACACCCGCATGAACATCTTCGCATGATAGTAATTAGGTCCTAAAATGAATTCAGATTGCCTATAAAACATCTTTTTCAGTGGTACTGACATGGTTTTAGAGAGTAGAATAATCCTCCTGTTATTTTACTTAGGGTGTCTAATTGACCTAACATAAATTGAGTAATTGCGAGTAAATCGATTTGCATGTTAACAACTTCAACCAAGTTATAGTATGGACTTGGGAGAGTTCGAGTTAGATTTAAAAACTTACTAATCCATTATCATAATTTTAGGTCGCGACAACTAGCCATCGTTTTTTTTTCTCTGCCACAGAATCGCCATCAGCCACCGAGAATACGGTGCCTCGACGATTCTCAATCACAATAACACGAAGGTGAATTCCGATCGGGTAAATATCAATTCTCGTCTCGTTTCTTCTTCTTGTTCTTTTAAAAAGCTTGTTATTTTTCTTTGCTATCACCGGTGTCCTTCATCAGGAAAAGATTATGCTAGTTTATTATGGTTTTGGCTATTTAGGTTGTGTTTGGTCGTTAGAATATAAGACATAATAGGATATAGCTTGCCCTGTGATTAGTAGTTGTTCAAGATATAATAAAAGGAGATATAGCCCAGATAAAAATATCCTAGTAGAGGGGTAGGATAGATCAGGATAGAATCTCTCTCGACAGTAAACACAAGGAGAACCTGGTTTTTCCACAATCTTGCTCTTTAATTGTTTCTTTAGCATAACATGAGATCACGTCCCTCATTTTTTGCCGCTTTAACATTTCCAACATTCAAAAGTGGTCTCGACATATTATGAAAAACTCGAGGTTGATCCTCATTCTTTACCCTCTTGGACGACCTATATGAGTGCATCTTCAATTTGTGAAAAAATGCCGAATAATTAAATTGTTCAATACTTGTTTACTTACTCGACAAGACAACGAGCAAGACCCGTAGACATTCTCAAAGGATTGGACTCCAAATCAAGTCCACCAATTCTACCGACTCCATTTCGTCGATGTTATGCTTGAATTCAAATGGTACAAACATTTGCTCAGCAATTGCTCACTTGCCAAAACTCATCATTGAGTAATTTCTGGAGCATCCATGTTTCAACAAAATAGAATTGATCTCGACCACATCTCGTATCTGTTTATTCAACTTTAAATTCATATTTCATCAAACAGTAGATACGATATGACAAAATCTTTGGATTTTTTATCCTATCCTATCTAATCCTATCTTGATTAAAATAGTGGGATGACATCTTTTGATGCAAAATTCATCGGTAAAACTGGCCAAATTAGAGGGTTAGGATATTATGACAGTAACAAAATCCATGATTCTCCGCAATTAATCAAGAAATATTTGCATACCTGTTCTAGGTTTAGTTGATGCGAACTAAAGGCGCTGATTTGTCGTAGCCATCAAAGATAATTACCAAAGTCAGATTAAGGAAAATCATAATTTGGGACATACCGCTCAAAATCACGAGCTAATTGTCGGAGATGCGAAAAGCAAAGAATTGACTGCTTTTTTCCTATCCTTGATGTTCATCTTCTTGATAACCATGTGATCTATCTTGTGCCTTCACGCGGTGCTGTTTCTTCAACAACGCTAGTTCTTCCGCACGTGCTTGGATAGTTTCTCATTGCTCGTATGATTTGTAACAAACCAATAATAGGACTAACAATTTTAATTTTAATGATTAAAAATAAAATATTTGACACTATTCTTTTACCACTATGCGAATTCACTTCTAGAAAGTAAACATTGAATGAATGTTTATACGAAGAGTAATTTTTTTGCTTTTTTCAACTTACATGTTAATCCTTTCTTTTGGCCTATTTAAGGCAGAAGAATACTAAGATTGTCAATATTTGTATACGGCACTCACTTTAATACTAATATTTTTTTTTATCACTGAAGTACCACTTGGCAACCCCCGCCGGCCATCCCCAACCCTCACCATTGCAACAGATCAATTTCTTTCTTTGTCTTTTTTTTTTAGTTATTTAGCTAATTTTTTATTTTAATTTAATTTTTAAAAATATTTTAGCATACTTTGTAAAAAGATATTACATGTGGCGTCCACGTGGACTATTTTTTTAAAAAATTGCCACGTGGACGCCATGTGGACCGACCTTAAAAAAAAATTCCCCATAATATTAAAAAATTAATTAAAAAAGCCAAATGTATTGTTTGGCCAGAATTGGTACTTAAGTGATCCAAAAAAAATATTGACACTAAAGCGAGCACCGTACACAAATACTAACACCCATGTGTCCTTTTGCCAAAAAAAAAGGCTAATTTAATATGTAGATGAAGGTTAATTGCAAAATTTAAAGTGAGACTGTTTACTTACACTGAACCACCTTCGGCTCAGATAGATTCCGTGCTGTATACGCCAGGGTTATCTCAGCCAGACTTCAAAATATTCGACAGAGGGGGGGAGGGGGGGACCTGCACCAGCATCTAGTGCATTTCCTATATATTTATATAGGACAGTCAGTTCAAAGTGAGTTTTCTTTCTATAAGAGACTAGGTTTTTTTGCTTAAGCTGTTGCAGCTCCTTCTATTAGTCGGATACCAAGAAAAGTCTTTGAGGACTTTAATGTATGGTTCGAGTGTGACAGCGAACGGGAATATCTTGAGAGACGTACGTGGCGTAGAGTCCATAAGATTTTTTTTTTCCTTTTGAAGTTGTTATAAAGCATAAAGGTTACGGAGGTTTCTTAGGAAGGACAAAACTAAAAATAGAATTGTTGGGGGTTAAAGTTGCTTGATATTTGGACTCATGATCTAGTATCGTTGAGAGATGCTACGATATTATACAGTTCCGTTTGTGAATTTAAAATTCTCTATTTTCATTATCCTTCGGAATTCTGGGTCAAGTAAATTTAACTTTTTATTTTGCATAATTCAGATTACAGGAAACTTAAGCATAATCCTCATTGATGATATGTGTTGATATATATTGTGGTGAAATAGTTAATTAACGGATATATTCTACAAACAAAATCATGTAATTTGAATTGTGCGACGCACATACCGACAATGCAGGAGCCGAAACTCCAATGACTTATCCCAGACGTAAGCCGTTACTATATAAGCCTACCAAGCGATAGCTATCCAAAAATAACATGGAGTCTACCTTTCCCACCACCACCCCCTCATTGAGAGAAAATATTTTTTTCCTTTCATTTTAAGTAATACCTTCGTATTTTACGTCTCAAAATTTAGACAAAATAGTTTAAGGATTTGCTCAAGTCTAAGAGTTTAGATATATATTGTGGTGAAATAGTTTATTAACAGACATATTCTACGAACAAAATCATGTAATTTGAACCTAGTGATAGTAATATATTTCTCATGCATAACTATCGATTGTAATATCATGATAAAATAGGTTGAGCCCTTAACGCCTCCAACTAGTTCTTGTCTTCCATTTCTTCTCTCTCTCTCTCTTTGATTTTTCTATTGTTGTCAACTTCCTTTTCTAAAAGAATTATGCTTGGTTGATATCCAAAGTATTATCTCTCCTATAGATTGGCAGATAAAGATTTTCAAAACAAGGCATATCCCTTGATTTTTTTTTGTCACATGTATGACCCAAGACAATATTTTCTATCAAAAAATAATTAGGGTGGACTTTATAACTTACTGGATAATCGAGGGGACAATTTTATTTGCTATTGAGCCAAACCAAAATTGAATTCAACAGAAACTAGGAATAATCCCTTCAATTGACTCATCTTGTACGAATTGGATTAGGAATTGGTAATACTTTCAAACTAGGATATTCATTCTATATGGACTTACGTATACAAGTATCGAATTAGATCACGCATACATAAACCCAAACATCAAGCTCCCATCAGCTGCCACCACTAGCCACTGTATTTTTTCCCCGTTTATGCCTTAGAATCGCCATCAGCCCCCGAGTATAGTGCCTCAATGAATTCTTGAGCACAGTCATGAGAAGGCGGTGATTGCCACATGGATCGAATTGTGATCAAGTAAATATATCAATTCTTGTCTTGTTTCTTCCTCTAAAGAAGCCTGTTATTTTTCTTTGCTATCGCCTACGTCCTTCGTCGGTAAGAGATTATGGATGTTCATTATGGGGTTTTGGCTATCTGGTGTTTTGGAGGTCCAAGGAATATTACGAATAATCAAGAATTTTCTTTTCCTTACTCTGTTTTGGCCAATGCACTATTAAAATAGTGGGATAAGATCTTTTGATGCAAAATTCATTGAAAAACTGGCTAATGGGAAGCTTGCAATATAATGATAGTGAACAAGTTCATGATTCCATGCAATTAACCAAGAAATATTTGCTTACCTATTCTAGGTTAGTTTATGTGAATCAAAGGCGATGATTGTAGAGAATCAAGGAGATATCGCAACTTAAATAAAATTCTCTTTATATTATTAGAAGACCACTCAATTTACACCACTCTCACACACACGCATGCTGTACTCTCTCACTCACAGACACCACTCTCACGCCACGCACTCACAACAAACAATATTATTGCTCTACAAATTTGCAAAGAGCTAGAACCCCTATTTATAGGGCCATCTTCACAACTAGATAATAGCTGAAAAATTCTGGAGAAGATTAGGACTAGAGGAAAATGGACTAATCAAGAAGACTCTAGAAGGAGAGAGATTATTAGGACTAGAAAAGCTAGACTAATCAAGAAAACTCTAGAAGGAGAGAGGAGGCAGTGCTCTTTTCAACACCAATTTATCGATCGATGTGGCTATCAAAAAGAGAATTACCAGAGAGAGTTTAGAGGAAACATAATCTAGACATATTAGTCAAAATCATGAATAGATTATTGAAGACGCTAAAAGCAATGGATTAACTGCTTTTTCGATTGTGCTATCCTTGATATTGATTGATAAATCAATGGATGCTTGGTTAGTTTCTAGTTCCTTGTATAAGTCATAATAAGTAAATAGTAAGACTAATAACTTTAACATAGTGACTAGAAATAAAAGATTTATGTTGACACTTGATTTTTAATCATCTTTTCTCTTTTAAAATTAATAAAAAATTTTTATAAAATTAAAAAATTCAACTTTGGAGACCTTGGTCAAGCCTAGGGAACCAATTTTGACCAAAAAATGATTTTTCATATTTTCAGTATTTTTCAGTATTTTTATTTTAAAAAATTAATAGAAAATTCATAAAAATTCATTAAATTAAAAAATCAATGTTGGGGACCTTGGCCAAGCCTAGAGAACCAATTTTGACCAAAAAATAATTTTTCATATTTTCAGTATTTTTCGGTATTTTTATTTTTAAAAATTCATAAAAAATCAAGAAAATTGAGAAAATTGCAAAATCAAGTTTGAAAGCCTTGGCCAAGCTTAGGCAACCATTTTTGAACAAAATTTTTTTTATATATTTTTTTAGAAATTAAGAAAATA
Organism: Psidium guajava; assembly: GCA_016432845.1. NCBI lineage: Eukaryota > Viridiplantae > Streptophyta > Magnoliopsida > Myrtales > Myrtaceae > Psidium > Psidium guajava. The sequence goes on from CM028232.1 coordinate 2,701,111, forward strand.
TTTAATAAATAATAACATTTGAGGCCATCAAAATACATAAAAATAGTTAATATTTTTCTTTTAAATCCCTTTTCATGTTGGCCATCATAAATTTAAAAAATCCAATTCGGGGTCGTGTATTCCTTCACGAGCATAATCTCGAGCTAGGCCTAAAAAATTCAATTTGAGTCAATTTATTTTTATTTTTTCACTTTTAGGAGTTGTGACATTGTTCTCTAATATTCTAAATTTTCATCTTGGCCAAATTATATCCAGAATGACTCAATTTTGCAAAATGGCTTTAATTAAATTCTGCATTATTTTCAGCGGTAAGAAATGAGTTTAAATTTGACATGCAGTGAATTTCGACTAAATATAGGGAATGTGTGTCAAAAATTATGAGGAGATTTGGACTTAAAAAAAATATTTTTCTAGGGACTGAACTATAAATACTTAAAATCTCTGGGACTAGAGTGCAAATACCTAACACTTGAGGGATTATTTTGCAAATAATAAAAAGAAGAGATAGTGAAGAAATTAGAATAGAGAAGGGAAGATGGAGAAGAGGAGATGAAGAAGAGGAGATGGAGAAAAGGAGATGGAGAAGATGAGATGGGAATAGAGAAGGGAAGATGAGATGAAGAAAAGTTAGTGAAAAAATTAGAATGGAAGATGGATGAGTAGACTTAAAAGAAGGAAGAAGTGAACTTGGGAAGGGGGATTTTTTGGGGAGAGAAAATTTGGATGTTGGAGAGGTTTTTGGAAGATTGAAGAAAATTTTGAAAGAAAGAAAATACCAAAAAGAGAGAAAATTTTGAAGATTGTGGAAATTTAAAGCTAAGGGGTTATCATAACAAATTCCTTTATCGATCAACACAAATCAATAGTTCATCTCCGTCGTTCAAGCCGCAATCTTAATCCACAAGGTGATACGAGATCCGAATTCGACAATCAAATCCATCAAGTCAGATAACAATCCTAGCCATTAAAATCTTCGATAATTTCGTTGCCTAAATGAATTGATTTAAATTTCGATTATGACATGTCGTACTCGTATGTCTCTATATCCATATGTCGCATTCATACTATAATTTTCTGCATTTTTTTGCTTAACAAATCCAAACCCCAAAATGAGTAGACCAAGCTAAGGCCGAGCCCTTTGTTGGAGGTTATTTATTTATTGCAATTTAATTCCCTACAATTTAATTTCCGTACCATCAAATCCTAAAATAGGTAGGCTGAGCTAAGGCCGAGCCCTTTGTTAGAGGTTCTTTTATTTGTCGCAATTTAATTTCCTGCAATTTAATTTCTGTACCATAAAACCCCAAAATGGGTAAGTTGAGCCAAGGTGGATCCCTTTATTGGAGGTCTTTTATTTATTGCAATTTAATTTCTGTACCATAAAACCCCAAAATGGGTAGGCCGAGTCAAGGCTGATCCATTTATTGGAGGTCTTTTATTTATCATAATTTAATTTCTTGCAATTTAACTTCTGTATCATAAAACCCCAAAATGGGTAAGCCGAGTCAAGACTGATCCTTTTATTGGAGGTCTTTTATTTATCATCATTTAATTTTTACAATTTAATTTCTGAATCATCAGACTCAGAATGAGTAAGTCGAGCCACCTGCTGGAGGTTGCAACACTGCACAGAAGTCGTTAGCACACTCTCTCTTTCGGCTTCAAGTAATTTTCAATACTTTGAAAATACCAAAAAATGTCACTCACATGCATTCCATTTAAAAAGTGAAAATACAAAAAGAGAACACCCACTAGAGCCTTAGGAGTAAACCAAGCATGAGTTGCTAAAATTAGGATATCCATGAAATTAAGGTACCGAAATGACATTAGTTTTAATTAACTAGTATAACCAAGTCGCCGAGCTCATAATCTCTGGTTCGTAGGAGTAATTTAGTTCTCCCGCTAATTTACTTAAGTTTCTAATCGACCTACCAAAAATGATTAGTGGCAACTCCAAATTCTACAATCATTTAAACAAAAACCAAAGTTGCGATTCAGTAGGGCTTGGGAGGGTTCGCGTTAGGTTAGTTAATCTAATTAACCTGATAATATGTGAACCGGGAAATTTTCCAACAAAAAATTTTTAGTGTGTGATAACTCTATAAAAATAGAGTTAAAGTGCTTCTAAAATGAGGACAATCGAGTTTAGTCATTCGAGTTTTATTTAGTTTTTAATGTTTTTGCTTTACTTTAATATTTTGGTTGTAGTTAGATGATTTTTGTATTAATCCTCATGTTTTCATGCTCGGGTTTCTCAGTGCTGTCTTGCTATGTATAGGTGTGATGAGGAAGAGATGAACCGAAGAATTTCAGTGAGAAGATTTGGACAGTTACGGCCTCAAAGTTGCTAGAGACAGAATTGAGATGGATGCATCCGTCTGAGAGAAGGACACATCCATCTGCAAGCTATAGCCGAGTGCAGAATTGAGACGGATGCATCCGTCTGAGAGATGGACGTGTCCATTTGCACGCTGTGAAGGATGTGCTATGGGAGCTCTTTCCCTTTTTGCCGCGGCGCGAGGAATTTCATATTATTAGAATATTTCGTTTGGTATCTTAGGATTTGGTTTAAAGGGCTAAGGATATTATATTTTAGGAGATCTGGGGTGGAATATTTGCTGGGGGGATAAATAGAAAAGAGAGAGGTAACACTAGCAGGGGGATTTAGAGGAAAAAAGACGGCAATTCTATTGGGAAAAAGAGACGGCAAGGGAGTGCAAACGAGGTTCTTGGACGGAATTAGAGATCAAGGGGGCTAATCTACTAGTCGAAAGACGGAAGATAAGATTTCTTATCTCTTTTTTTAGTTTTCTTATGCCGTTCTTCATGTTTTCTTCTAGAACCGTGATATTTGATTTTCTCATCATGAACTAATTTGTTTTCCTAGGACTATGACGAAACCTCGCGTTCGTATGAATTTCATGAACTCTTTTGCTTGATGTTTATCGAATTTCTCCAATTGCTTATCTTATGTTGTTTTTAATGCCTGTTAATCGATTGGCCACCAGTTAATAGAGAGTTCATAATTTAGGGATACTCGGGAGAGTAGTCTAAATTCAGATTACAACTAGGGTAACTTAAGTAGTCTAAGTGTTGGAAAACTAGACTAAACGTGTGAATGATAGGGATATACCGAAACGCCTTAGGTAACTGATTATGATTGAAATATAATGTGTCACCACTAATTCACTCACCTAAGAATAGAGTGAGTAATTCGATACCATGTGATACGTTTTCGTACATTCGGAAGAAGTATGAGGAGATATTAGAATCTTAAGTTAGCAATTGGATAATTTAATAGCATTGAAAAGGGAGAGAGTGAATGCATACGACGCGAGGGGAAGTTATATGTCCTAGATCTTTTTGCTATTGATTGTTGCGTTGTTATTTCTCGTTATCACTTTTTAATTCGACTATCTCAATCTTTATTTTCAACTTGACCTTAAAACGATTGTTGAGAGCAACGTTAAGAGAATTCGTAATACGATTCCCTGTGGGTTCAACCCTTGCTTGCCCTTGCTATATCTTAGTTAGGTCAGATAAGGATTTATTTTTGTTGCGTTGACGACGCACATCAAATTTTGGCACCGTTGCCGGGGAATCATCTTCTAACGAAATTTCTTTTACCTTGAGTATCGGTAGTCAATTGACGATCAAGTGTTACTTGTTTTTATTTTGTTTTATTTCTAGTGTATGAGACGCAGTCGGAGCACAGAGTCAACTCCTTTCGATCCTGAAATCAAGAAAACTTTCCACAGACAGCTCCGGCAAAGGTCAAGAGCACAACAGGCAGATATGGCAAATCCGGTCGGTGACAATCTGGTCCAAGTGGAAGCTAATGAAGTAGTGCTGGATTTGGACAACAGGCCGATGGTGGAGTTCACATCGGCGAGGCAGCACGTATAACGATCTTGCATTGCGCCACCAGCCATCCAGGCTCATGATTATGAGATTAAGACATCAGTGATACAGATGATCCATAATTTGGAGGATCCGCACGAGCATTTGAGCAAGTTCTTAAGCATTTGGGACACATTCAGGCAGAACGGGGTTCCACAAGATGCAGTCAGGTTGAAGCTGTTCTCATTCTCGCTGAAGGACAAAGCATGGGGGTGGTTCAATTCACTCCCGGCGAATTCTATCACCACATGGGAACAGATGGAGGAGGCTTTTCTGGACCAATACTTCCCTCCATCGAAGATATCGCAGATGAGGAATGAGATTACGACGTTCCGACAACAAGACATGGAGTCCTTTGTGGAAGCGTGGGAGCGTTTCAAGAATCTTTTAATCCAGTGTCCCTACCACGACCTTCTGGGATGGAGACAGTTGGAGGCTTTCCACAATGGGCTGACGGAGTCGTCGCGCAAGGACCTGAATCTGGCATCGAATGGATCATTCTTGAAGAAGTCCTATGTCGAAGGGTTAGAACTCCTGAAGATAATGAGAAAGACTTGCATGCCAAATCAGCACTTTGATCGGATGAGCAAAAAGAGAACACCTGGATCACATGAGCTCGATGCCCTGACATTGATTCAAGCTCAGCTATCAGCCCTTACCAAAAAGTTCGAGACGGTGAATGTCAACTCAATTCAAGGGACTTCGAGTAGCTGTGGGATTTGCGGAGGCAATCACCTGATCGATCATTGCTCAACGAGCATAGAAGAGGCGAATTACATTGGGAACCAGAGGAAGAATCCTTTTTCCAATACCCTATAATTCAGGGTGGAGGAATTACCTAAATTTCTCGTGGAGGGGACCACAAGCGGCAGAGAATCAAGCGCCACCACCTCCCGATTTCCAATAGCCTCGAGTACAAGAACTGGAGAAAAAGCCAAACTTTGAGGAAATGATGATGAAGTACATGGCTAACCAGGATGCACTAATGAAGAATCAAGTGGCATCCATCCGGAACTTGGAGAACCAAGTTAGCCAGTTGGCCCAAGCCATGAACTCTCGGCCGCACGGGTCACTTCCAAGCGACACAGAGGTGAATCCGAGGGAGCACGTAGAAGCGATCACTTTGAGAAATGGCCGAATGCTTGAAGAAGGAAGCAAAGATACAAAGAAGAAAAATTCCAGATCTTACGCAGAGGTACCCAGCACTTCATACGGACATACTCGTGTCGATCCATCGCCAGCGAGCACCCTTCCTAACGAGGTTATGGTCCCTTTAGAGGAAAGGAAAGAAAAACATGAAGCTGCAAGAGACGTAAAGGAGCACCCAGCACTACCTTTTCCACAAAGAGCGCAGAAGCAAAACGAGGATGCCCAATTCCGTATGTTCCTTGATGTTTTTAAAAAGCTTCACATTAATATTCCTTTTATGGAAGCACTTGAACAGATGCCGAGCTATGTCAAGTTCATGAATGACGTACTTTCGAAGAAACGATGACTAGGCGAGTTCGAGACTGTGGCATTGACCGAGGAGTGTAGCGCAATCCTTCAAAAGAAGTTACCACCTAAGCCAAAGGATCCAGGTAGCTTTACAATCCCGTGCACCATCGGTACAACATTTTCAGGTAAGGCTTTGTGTGATCTTGGTGCGAGTATTAATCTAATGCATTTTTCTGTCTATAAGGAGTTAGGATTGGGTGAGGTAAAACCTACGTCGATGTCTTTGCAACTAGCCGATAGGTCTATGACCTATCCTAGGAGAATGATTCAGGATGTGTTGGTCAAGGTAGATAAGTTTATATTCCCTGCTGACTTCCTTGTTCTAGATTTTGAGGAGGACCAGGAGATTCCGATCATCCTGGGACGGCCATTTCTAGCCACGGGACGAGCCTTGATAGACGTCCAAAAGGGAGAGTTGACCATCCGGGTCAACGATCAGGAAGTGGCCAAGTGAACCTAACGAATGTTTCTTTCTTGATATTTTGGATAAGTGTTCTTCTGAGTTTTTCTCACAGGTATACCCCGAAGATCCACTAGAAGCATCGCTGACTTCGGAAGCCTCAGAGGTTGAAGCAGTGTGTGAAATCTGGAGCATGATGGAGGCCTCGCCATACTTGACAATGAGGTTCAATCGCTTTGATACGTTGGAGCGGCCGATGAACCCCATGAAGCCCTCCATTGAAGAATCGCCCACGCTAGAGCTCAAGCCATTACCGGAGCATCTAAGGTATGCTTATCTTGGATCCTCTAATACTTTTCCTTTAATCATCTCTGCAGATTTGACAGCACAAGAAGAAGAGAGGTTGCTTCGGATTCTTAGAGAGCACAAGAGAGCTTTAGGTTGGACGATCGCGGACATCCGAGGAATAAACCCTTCGGTATGCATGCACAAGATTCTCTTAGAAGATAACCATAAGGCATCAGTTGAGACTCAACGGCGACTCAATCCAAACATGAAGGAAGTGGTGAAGAAGGAAATAATCAAGTGGCTTGATACAGGTATTATATATCTTATCTCTGACAGTTCAAGGGTGAGCCCTGTGCAGTGTGTGCCGAAGAAGGGGGGCATGACGGTGGTGGCTAACGAGAAAAACGAACTCATACACCCACACGAACAGTGATGGAATAGAGGGTGTGCATGGATTACTGCAAGCTGAACAAGGCTACAAGGAAGGACCATTTCCCCTTCCTTTCATTGACTAAATGCTTGACAAGTTGGCTGGTAAGGAATTTTATTGCTTTCTCAATGGTTACTCCGGATACAATCAAATTTTGATTGCTCCAGAAGACCAAGAGAATACGACTTTTACATGCCCGTATGGGACTTTTGCCTTCCGTCGTATGCCTTTTGGACTGTGTAATGCACCTGCGACCTTTCAACGATGCATGATGGCAATTTTTTATGATATGATCGAGAATGGCCTTGAGGTGTTCATGGATGACTTCTCCGTCTTTGGTACATCTTATTCTGATTGTTTGGTAAATTTAGCTCGTGTGTGAGGAAACTAACTTAATCTTGAATTGGGAGAAATGCCAATTCATGGTTAAAGAAGGCATTATCCTTGGGCATAGGATTTCGAGCAAGGGAATTGAGGTGGACAAGGCCAAGATCGAAACCATCGAGAAGCTACCACTGCCAACATCCATTAAGGCAATCCGAAGTTTCCTCGGCCATGCTGGTTTCTACCGGAGATTCATCAAGGACTTCTCCAAGATCACGAAGCCACTTTGCAACCTTTTGGAAAAGGACCAGCTCTTCATCTTTGATGAACCATGCCTCTTGGCCTTCTGTGAGTTAAAAAGGAGGTTAGTATCCGCACCCATTGTCATTGCATCCGATTGGAACTTGCCTTTTGAGTTGATGTGCGATGTGAGTGATTATGCCGTAGGTGCGGTGTTAGGACAAAGGGTAGGCAAGTTTTTCCATGTTATCTATTATGCCAGTCGTACCCTAGATGACGTGCAAGTAAATTATACAACCACAGAAAAAGAATTGCTCGCCGTCGTGTTTGCCTTTGATAAATTTCGTAGCTATTTCGTTGGTACTAAGGTAGTAGTGTTCACAGACCACTCGGCGATCAAGTATTTGATCGAGAAAAAGGAAGCTAAGTCGAGATTAATTCGTTGGGTATTATTGCTACAAGAATTCAATTTGGAGATTAGAGATAGGAAGGGCACCGAAAACCAAGTAGCGAACCACTTGTTGAGGATAGAGAATGAAACTAAAATTAGGGACAAAAAACTAATCAACGAGTCGTTTCTGGATGAACAATTGTTTGCGATTGATCATTTTGTTCCTTGGTACGCGAATTTTGTGAACTATATCATCTCTAACTTTGTGCCTAATGAATTCGACGCCCAAAAGAAGAAAAGGGTTTTGAATGAGGTGCGTCATTATTTGTGGGATGAGCCGTTCTTTTTTAAGCAATATACATATCATGTTATTAGGAGATACGTGCCGGAGGAGGAAATGAATGACATACTTACGCATTGCCATACCTCACCCTATGGAGGCCACTTTGGAGGAAACCGCACAGCGGCAAAAGTGCTCCAATCAGGTTTTTACCGGCCCACCTTATTTAAAGATGCTTACAACTTCATTGCGCAATGTGATAGGTGCCAAAAAGTGGGGAACATCTCGAGGAGAAACGAGATGCTATTGCAAAACATCCTTGAGGTGCAGTTGTTCGACGTTTGGGGGATCGACTTCATGGGACTATTCGTTACCTTTTTAGGTAACAAGTACATCCTAGTCGTAGTAGATTATGTGTTAAAGTGGGTGGAAGCGATTGCTTCCCCCACTAACGATTCTAAAGTGGTTGCAAGGTTTGTGCAGAAACAGATTTTTACACGATTTGGCGTGCCTCGAGTGATCATTAGTGATGAAGGTACTCACTTCTACAATCAAAAGTTTGCAGCATTGCTTGGCAAGTACGTCGTGAAGCATAAGGTCGCCACGGCATACCATCCTCAGACAAGCGACCAAGTCAAGGTCTCCAACCGAGAGATCAAGCGGATCCTGGAGAAGACGGTAGGTTTAACAAGAAAAGATTGGGCGATGAAGCTTGATGAAGCTTTGTGGGCCTATAGGACAGCATACAAAACTCCAATCGGGATGTCTCAATATCGGCTCGTTTTCGGGAAAGCATGTCATCTTCTGGTGGAACTCAAGCACAAAGCGTACTGGGCACTCTAACACCTAAGCTTCGATGCGGAGAAGACGGGAGAAGTGAGGCTCCTACAATTGAATGAACTCAAGGAGCTTCAACACCAAGCATATAAGAATGCGAAGCTGTATAAAGAAAAAACGAAGAAATGGCACGACAGCAAAATCCTCAATAGGAACTTTGCACCAGGTGACTCGGTCTTACTTTTCAATTCTCCACTGAAATTGTTTCCCGGTAAGTTGAAATCCAGGTGGTCGGGGCCGTTCCAAGTGGTGACTGTCTTTCCCCATTGAGTAGTGAAAGTCAAAGCAGAGAACTCCGAGAGAACATTCAAGGTTAATGGACAACGGTTAAAGCATTATCGAGGAAGTTTCGATCATGAAGTGACCTCGATTTCCCTAAAAGATGTGTAGTTCAACTGGACAGTCGAGCCATTGACTATAAACAAAGCGCTTATTGCGAGCAACAGTCATCCTCGGAGAACAACTCAAACAACTAGACTATTGTTGACACCTGATTTTCAATCACCTTTTCTTTTCTTCTTTTTTAAAATTAATAGAAAATCCATAAAAATTCATAAATTTGAAAAAATTAACTTTGGAGACCTTTGCCAAGCCTAGGGAACCAATTTTGACCAAAAAATGATTTTTCATATTTTCAGTATTTTTCGGTATTTTTATTTTCTAAAATTGATAGAAAATCTATAAAAATGAGAAAATTGCAAAATCAACTTTGGAAGCCTTGGCCAAGCTTAGGCAACCATTTTTGAGTAAAAAAATAATTTTTCATATCTTTTGTATTTTTTTAAATATAATTTTTAGAAATTAGGAAAATATTTAATAAATAATAGCATTTGAGGCCACAAAAATACATAAAAATAGTCAATATTTTTCCTTTAAATCCCTTTTCATGTTGGCCATCGCAAATTTAAAAAATCCAATTCGAGGTCGTGTATTCCTTAACGAGCATAATCTCGAATCGGGCCTAAAAAAATTCAATTTGAGTCAATTTATTTTCATTTTTCACTTTTAGGAGTTGTGACATTGTTCTTTAATATTCCAAATTTTCATCTTGGCCCAATTATACCCAGAATGACTCAATTTTACAAACAGGGCTTTAATTAAATTTTGCATTATTTTCAATAGCAAGAAATGAGCTTAAATTCAACATGCGATAGGTGTGTCGAAAATTGTGAGGAGATTTGGACTTAAAGAAATATTTCTCCAGGGACTGAATTACAAATACTTAAAATCTCATGGACTAGAGTGCAAATACCTAATACTTGAGGGATTATTTTGTAAATAACAAAAAGAAGAGTTAGTGGAGAAATTAGAATAGAGAAGGGAAGATGGAGAAGAGGAGATGAAGATAGGAAGATGGAGAAGAGGAGATGGAGAAGAGAAGATAAATAAAATAAGATGAGAATAGAGAAGGGAAGATGGAGATGAAGAAGAGTTAGTAGAATGGGAGATAGATATGGAGAAGGGAAGATGAATATGAAGAAGAGTTAGTGGAGAAATTAGAATGTGAGATAGAGATGGAGAAGGGAAGATGAAAATGAAGAAGAGTTAGTGGAGAAATTAGAATGGGAGATAGAGTTAATGGAAAAATTAGAATGGGAGATAGATGAGTGGTTTATAAAAGGAGGAAGAAGTGAGCTTGAGAGGGGAATTTTTTTTTTTTGAGAGAAAATTTTGGATGTTTGAGAGAGTTTTGGGAGATTGAAGAAAAACTGGAGAAAAAAAAATTTTTTTGGAGAGATTTCAAGAGAAAAAAATTTTGAGAGAGAAAAATTCGCCGCCGTGGAACAAGCCTTGGCGACGCGACGGATTCATTTCCAACGAGCTCTAGGCGCATCAGCATGTGCAATTATCTGGTAACTCAATTTTTCGTGTTTAGATGACGAAATCTCGAAAATAAATGTACTGAACATTCGTAGATGACTTCGAGATCTTCGATTTGATATATTATGGCACGAAAATTGACGTTGTTTGCTATGTCAAAAGGGTCCCGAAATTGAAAGCAGAAATCTGGAAATATGGTGATCAGAACCTGAGATGGAATTTTTCTGATCTGACCTTTCACGCTAAATGATTTTCCATGGGTTATTCTAGACTTTGTTTCATAAAGACCTCTTCATGACATTTGTTCATAAGATCTTAATGCATAACATATAAAAAATACAAAAATATTCATGCACGTTTCGTATTTTTAATGCATTTAATGAAATCATGCAATTCTGTTGGCGTCCTTGAGTCTGAGTGTTTTTCTGTGCGTGGTCATATTGATTTGTAGTTATCTTATGTTTAGAGTCTTCTTTTGAAACTTCACAAAAAATGAAAGTTGTTTATTGGGGTCTTGTTTAGTAGACTGGAAAGTTTGGTGCATTAATTTTGAGATTTGAGTGTCCATTTAAGCTTAATCCTGAAATATGTCTGTTCTGTGAAATTTGTTTGTTTGCTGCTGAGCTCTCATGAAAGACCATTTTCTACACGAAAATGAGTGTCTCTTCAATAAGAATGTAAAACATGAAAGTTGTCAAAGACACATTTTCCCATCCACATAAAAAATCTCAGAATTTTTACATACATTTCATTATTTCTTTTGTATTTTATGGTTACTGCTTTCTCCCTAAGAATGTTCATGGACAGTATGATTTAATTCGTATTTTTTGTGTTAATGCATTGGAAAATGTAAAAAATGGTCTCAATGAAGTTTAATCAGCACGTGTTAAACTCTCTTTGAGTTTTTGAATTGTCTTAACTCATTGGTGATTGTGCATGTCCGATTGGATAAGTTCATTATTTTCATTTGGCTTTCGGCCCGATGCTTTGAAGACTGGAGGATGACCGATGTCCATTCCGGTCCGTTTTGTTGTACTCTCGACCCACGAGGCTTGGCGACGGGTGTTTGACAGATGTCCATTCCGGTCCATTTTTGTTGTATTCCCGATCATGTCTCGGGTTTTATTTAATTGGTCTGTAATTATTCACCCGACGAGTTGCGGGTTTTATTTTCACTGTCCTTAGGGTAGTTTTACTTTACCTGCTCTCTCTTCACATCTTCATTTGCTTTGGGTGATTTTGCATTCTTTTATAATACATCCAAAATACAAAAAAAAAATGTAGAAAATCCAAAAAACCAAAAAAAAATGGAAAATCTGAAAATACAAAAAATGCCATTCATGTGCATCTCATGTAGTATGTCTCATGTATGTTTGTTATGTTATCCGTATGTTCGTATAGACATATCGTATTTGTTTGTTCTCGTATGCACGTCACGTACGCGACGTTTGCAAATCCACATTTGTCTGTTATGATATGTTATTAACCCATGCATATTCATTCAGAAAAATCAAAAATTTCAAAATGAGGGTTTTATCCCCTCTTTTTCAAAAATGAGGGTTTTATCCCATCTTTTCAAAATGACGACTTTGCCCTTTATGGGCAAAATCGAAATGTACGTATTTACATACACATATCACTATGCATGTCACATATATATGTCACGTATTTGTATGGTGTATGTATGCATGTTACATATCGTATTCGTGCGTCTTCATACGCATGTCACATACGTATTCGTATTCGTCTATCCCCGCATGCATGTTGTATTCATACGCATGTCACATACGCATATCATTCGCATGTCTACGTACGTATGTCCTTCGCATGTAACGCGCGTATATGTATTCGTCTATCTCGTATGCATATCGTATTCATACACATGTCACGTACGTATGTCGTTCGCATGTCATGTACGTATGTCATTCGCACGTCACGCACGTATTCGTATTCGCATATCTACGTATTCGTATATCATATTCGTATGTCCGTATTTGTGTGTCGTATTTGTATGTCAACGTTTGCGTTCATACCCTTTATGCATTTCATTTTAAAGTGAAAACATAAAAAGAACACCTTACCAGGGTCTTAGGAATAAATCAAGTGAGAGTTGCCAAAATAGGATATCCATGGAATTAAGGTACCGAAAGGGCATTAGTTTTAATTAACTAGTGTAACCAAGTCCCCGAACTCATAATCTCTGGTTTGCAGGAGTAATTTAGTTCTCCTGCTAGGTTACTTAGGTTTCTAATCAACCTACCAAAAATGATTAGTGGCGACTCCAAATTCTAAAATCATGTGAAAAAAAATCAAAGTTGCGATTTGGTAGAGCTTGGGAGAGCTCGAACTAGGTTAGTTAATTTAATTAATTAATCTGGTAATCCATTAACCTAAAAATGAATTTTAGGTCGCGACAGCTTGGCGACTCCACTGGGGAGTTGTTCTTAATTTTTGAAAAATTTAAGAACTTAGAGAACTTAGGCCAGTAAAATTTCATGAATATTCACTTGGTTTGGCAATTGGTTGAATTCTAATCTTTAGGTGTTAAATGGTCTTGCAGATGGGAGTTATAAGGGGTGGAGTGTTTGGCTAACCCCTTATTTTGCAGGTTTGGTGTATGGAAATTGGAATTTAATTTTTGCACATTTTGAAGCGGTGTTTGAATTTAACTGCTGTGCATGATTATTTGTTTTAGCACTACATCACACACGTCCCGTGACCGGACCTGGGTCACTAGTTTTAGGATGGTATTGTGATTTGGTTCTAGCGTTCGGCGTGAGATCACGTCGAAAGTTAGTCCAGATTCAATCCCGAACCTCTTTTCAAAAATGAGTTTTAAAAGTTAGGCCTCAGGCTTGGTAAGATTACCAAAGCAGTGGTTTTAATTTTTGACTCGAGGAGCCGAAGTTGGGAGACCCGGCTAATCCTGATTACGTCGTAGGGGTCACGGCTAATCTTGATTATGTGCGCGAGATTGTCGCCTTGCCGTAAGTCTTTCGCTTCAATTTGTCAGCCTTTAGAGTAGATAGACTAAGATTTAAACTCACGATTCATGTGCATGTCTATGCGACTTACATGGTATTTTTGACGGTGAAAGTAAGTTTTCTAACTTCATCTTGTATTTATTTTTGGTCGGTCCATTTTCAAAAGAAAATGAAAATCAAATTAGTATCCCATTTTTGAAAAAAATAAAAATAAATAAATAAATAAGTGTGAAAAATCCCTTAGGAAAATTTTGTTGACCAGTAAAAGATTTTGTTACATTTTTCTACTTCAATAGAAATGAGATTTTCTTGACAAATTTATCCCTAAAAATTCATTTTGATAAAAGGAAAATCCCTTCGGGAAATTTGCTAAATTTTAAGATATTTTATCACATTTTTCAAGTTGTAAAAATTTGCAAGAAAATTCTTTTTGAGAAATTCACCCATGTTTTTCTAAGAAAATTTTCTCTAAAATTGAAAAATAAAATTGGACTAATGTAGGAATCATGGGCCGACCCCTATTGGATCACATACTGATTATTTTCTTTACTTTTGCAGAGAATTATAGGTACCCTGGGGTGGAGAAAAATCGGGCTCGTTGGTGATAACAATCAGGGAACAATCAGGAAGGAGACCTGTTAGCCAGTATCAGAAATGATGAACTGAACACGATACTGAGTTACCCTTGAGTGCTTCGCGCAACTCCTTTACCAGTTTTACCACTCGGGATTTTCTCCGTGGGTATGTCAAGTTAGACATTTCCTGTCAAACAATGAAGAAGAAGACGTATTAGTCAGTATTAGAAATGATGTATTGGATACGATACTGGTTTACCCTTCATCTTGAATGTTTTGCGTGACGCCTTTATCAAGTTCACTGGATTGAATTTCCCTTGGCTTTCGCTGGACACTTCAACGTTAAGCTAAGATCGTAACAAAATACTGACCTTGGTATTGCTCGTCGAGTATTCCTGTTTCTTTTTGCAAAAAGAAATGCGAGAAAAAGTTGTTTTATTTATTTACAATACTTACAACATTTCCATCCTCAAGGATCGAACGCGGGACGTCTCGGACCACTGTCATTCCCCATGCCATCTGGTCCACAAAACCGCAGGCGCTCATGGAGGTTCCTTTTAAGAGTCAATCCTTGAGATGACATGGTGTTGTTGTATTGTACTAGGTAATTCCAGGTCACTGTATTTTTTGGGGCGGTTTACAAACCCTGTTAAGAATTGAATAAAATAATTCAGAACACGAGACGAGTATGAGCAAATTAGAACGATACAGAATTACCCTTCTTTGAGATTGTTTGGGTCTTTCGTTCATATATTCCTCATTTGAAGCCGTCCATTCTGTGGCGATGTCCACGAATCTATTTGCCTAAAGTTTTGATTAATCGGGGAATTTCGTTTTTGGGTCAATTTGCAAATTCCTGTAAACAGAAGGGATCTAATTTAGAATCGGGACAATTTGAGGGTAAATTGAAACGATACTGCTTTACCCTTCTAGTTCGCGCGACTTTTTACTCGCAATAAATTCACTACGAGTTTGGTGTGGTAGCAGACTCGAGCATTTAATAGGAGAACAGGAAATTGCTGCTTCTTGCTTTTGCGTTCATTCTGAACATCAATAAAAGTAGAAAACATCCCATGCAAGGAAATGAAGCGTCTGCATTCGTTCAAGATCGATTTTGCTCCCTCAGCAGGCTCTCCCATGATCAGCTGGCTTCATTCTGGACCAGGTATGCATCGGCTATGTTGAAGGACCCGTGATCTCAGCTTCGAAATACAGACTCCCTGTGCATATTACAGTCCCCGTGCTTCATTAACATTAAACTGGTTGATCATGGCGGTGAGTTCATCGTCAATGCCGCTTGCCTGGTGGTGATACATCTCCCTTTCCCCGGGAGGTATTGATGCTGATCCAGTAGCATTAGTCTTTTTGTACCCTGCTCCAACAGAACTCGATTCTGTTATAAACTGGTCTAACTCGCTTCTCAAACACGCATTTTCAATCCTCAGATCATGCATTTCATCGAAGGCGAGGAGGAGGCTGTTGCAGTTAGGGCAGGTGGCGGAGTCAAAAGCCTCTTTATACATCTTGTTTTCCGCTCGGAGGTTTTCATTTTCAACTCTTAGAAACTCGGCTTCGTTGTGCTCATGACGAGTCTTCATTCGGGTTCGCCTATTTTGAAACCAGAACTTGATTTGTGAAGGTTCAAGTCCTAGCTCTTGACTTAGTTCCATTTTCTATTTGCCGTCTGGCATAGGACATGTTCTGAAGAAATCCTCAAGCCTTTGTACTTGCTCCTTAGTATGGCGATGGTAACGCTTCTTTTGACCCTTACCGTTGTTGTCCTTATCTTTACTGAGATCTTGGACGTCGTCGGCGGAAGGGCCAGGTTCCATAGGCTCGATCCCAAACATGGTTTCGAACTCTTCCTCGCCCATATTCAGCAGGTAATGATAGCTTTCGGAAGTATTGAGTTGAGACATCTTCGATTTGGTTGATGATTTCTCAAGGTTTACTATATCTTTCTGTATTTTCACTCTCTCTGAACCGTGTATGCTTTAAAACTCTCTTCAATGTATGAATAAAGATTATCAGGAGGATGTCTCTTTTAAAATTTGGCGTCGGCTTAGCATATGTATCGCTTCTCCCGAGATTTCTGTCTTTCTCAACCTTTCCTGCGTGTTTCTTGCTTGGCTCGTCTTTTCTCATCTCTTCATAGTGGTAGGGTCCCTATCAACGTCTCTACCGTCGATTTGCTGGCGTGTTCTCCTATAAAAACGAATCTCATTTTCCTTGTCTCCCACCCAAGTCACCTTTCTTTCTCCTTTTTCAAAGTTGTGTCATCCCGTCAAACTTTTGGTAGAGATGTCGGATTTGCTTGGCTCGAGATTGGAGACGAGTAGCGGAGGTGATGCTGATAGGGAATGGTAGACAGGAAAATCTGGCCAGTAGAGACTTTCACTGCAAAAATGAAAGGGAATGCGGCAGTATATGTTCTTCATATTCTAGAAAAATTGGAACGATACTGTTTTACCCTTGTATGTACTTCCATTGAATTTGAATTGAGGAAGTTCCTTCATTTGGATTGGATTGGATTGTATGTCCCGAGTTGCCCTTCACTTTGAGCTTGCCACATAAGTGCTTTGCTTAGTTGGGCCTTGTTTTCTTTCGGGTTGCTTTGGACCATCATCATTTTTTATGCCATCGGGTCCGTGGATCGGAGGGCTCCTTTAATTTAAAGGTTACCTTTAAGGCAAATGAGTCCTATCGTATTCCATTGGGTCATTTCATTTTGCGACACTCTTGAGGCAATTTGCAATCCCCTGGAAGAGAATGGAACAAATCCAATTTAGCATTTTGCGACGATTGAGGGTAAATTGGAACGACACACAGTTACCCGTCTTCGAGCTCGCCTGGGTTTTTCACTTGAAATTTCTCTACGTGAGGTCATTCAACATTTCTCATTATGGCAGTCAGCGACGTTGCCACAAATTGATCCGCCCTGAGTTTAGCATAAAAAGGGATTCACGCATTCGACGGGATAAAAAACAAATTACCCCATGCCCCTGAATTAAATCTAGACACCTAGAAAGCTGGAAATATCACACGCAGGGGAATTAAGCATGAAATGAAAGGTGCACTTGTTCAAGGTCAGTTCTGCCTCTCCTGCGGCTCTTCGATAATCAGCTAGTCTCATGCTGGTTCAGGCATGGATGACCGATGTTTGAGAGTCCTTAATCACTCGCTTCCGATTATGGCTTCGGATGTCTGTCAACCTTAAACTGGTTGACCAGGGCAGTAAGCTCATCATCTGGGTAATCTCTTGAACCTTCCAGCAACTGATGCTCGAATTGGGCATTATTGTTGGCAAATGCTGGCGGTAGATTTCTCATTCTGTCCTCGCCATGAGCAATTTGACTTCTCGAGCTGAAGTCTTCATCATTACTCCAGAAAGTGTGGGGATCACTAACTGTCCTGCTGCCAAGAACTCCTTCCATTTGAGGATTAGAGAAGTGGAAGTGCTTAGGATAATTTCTTGTCTGATTCTCTGGCTGCGCAGGTGCGCTGATCATGGGATGAATTATAGCCACGGGTTGGTGCTCAAACCAAGGAGTCTGAATACACTGCCCCTGCGGTCTATACTCTTGAAGAGCATTAGGGTGATTCTGGGGGATACTTTGATTAACGCCTGGGGGATTGATGGCACGGCTACTGGTTTGGTTGATGATGGGAAGTGGCTCGCCCCATGCTAACCTGTGGAACTTATGGTGGCGAGGAAACTCGACGTTCAGGCTTGGATCAGTCCCGCCTTGGTTTTCTTGATTCTGAGCTGCATTGTGTTCTCTCACCCTTTTTCTGTACTTCTGAAGATGACTCGAAACATTTGCTTTAGTGAGTCCCTCTACCTTCATAATTTCCAGTATATGTTGCGGCCGTGCCGAATCGATTCCTAGTTGCTGAACTGCATTAACAAACATACGATGCAGCTCGGGAGACCAACTCATCTTCTTTCTCCAGTTGCTTGGAATAAAATTGAAAGCTTGATGCTTGTTCTCATGGTCGTGCAATTGCTTCCTTACCACGTGCTGCCATATGTTTTGAAGCATCTGAACCCTAACTGGTTTCGTTACGACGTCTTGGGCCCCGTTTAAGACAGCCTTCATCATGGCTTGCTGATCATCGCTTGCCGATATTACGAGGACTGGCATGTTTAATTTAGAATTGATGACTTCCAAGAGAGTGAAAACATCCATGTCAATCCCTACCATGGCGGTGACGACGATATCAAACTGGTCACTACTCCTCCTTAATATCTCTAAGGCCTCTGTCGCCTTTGCTTGAGCTACAACCTTATACCGGCATTTTCTTAATACGGTAACAAGGATTGACAGAGAGACTGGATTACCGTCAATGGCCATGACCAGTAGACCCTCAGGGTAAGGAACTTCATCAGCTTCGACCAGGGTTGAACATGCGCCCATTTCCCTAATGCTCAACATATCTCTGGATCTAGGACTGCCGATTCGAGACCGCCTCAGGATGTCTTCTCGGACTTGAGGGATCACGGGATCGTTGATGGCTTCTCGTAACAGGCTTTGAAAGCCAATGCTTTGATGGTGAAAGTTTTGAATTCCTCTCCCACAAGAACTCCTTCCTCTCTATCTTTCTCCTGCGAGTTCGTGCAGATGAACCCTCACTATCAAATGAGGATAAATTCTCTCTCTGGCAATAGCAACGACTTCCCCCTTCACGGGCAGTGCTATTAGATTTACCGAGGGGAAAATCTGACATTCAGCTTTTGATTAAAGGGGAAATCCTCGTTTATCGCTCAGTTTGTCTTCTTCTTTCTTTTCGCGATAGAGGGCCCCTGTCAAGATTTCCACCGTCGATTTACTGGCGGGTCCTCCAATGAAGACGAGTAATATCTCTCTTTCTGCCGAAAATTTCTTTGTCCCCCACTCAGCTCGTCTTTTCGTTCTTTCTTTTTTCAAAGCGGTGGAGTCCCGTCCAGCTTTTCCACAGAGACGTCAGGTTTTTCGGCTCGAGGTTGCCACTTGACTGGAATTTGAGCCACCGGGGGTGTTGCCGACAGAGAATGGTAGATAGGAAAACCTATAAGGACTGCCCCTGTGAAATCAGTATTTAAATTAAAGCAGATTACCATCTTCGCATTCCGCTCATCTGCCTCATCTCTCTCCTTTCTTTCGTATTTTACTTTCAAAAATGGCCAATTCTCCTAACCACACCTTATCCGCCGAAGTCCTGGCTGGGTGGGAGAGACTCTACAATCTTCTTGGTAGAGGTTACGCTCATATAGCCAAAAACTCTACCGTTGAGGTTGAAATCCTTGGTTTATTCAGGACTGTGGACGCTGCTTCTGTTAAGGGTACCCAACTGGGGAAGGAGTATCGGAACTTCTCGACCGTCTTCATCAATTTTCTGGCTGCCTATAACCGCGCTTATGAGACGGTCCTTGTGACCGCCGTCGTGAAAGCTCGTTACCGAGACCGGCACGAGCGTCTGGCAACAGTTACATTTGTGGCTGATAATCACAAAAAGGCCCTCAAGTTTGCCAACGATCAGCTTTCCTGGCTGGTTCGTGAGAGGGGAAAGCTGGTGGACCGTCTGGCCTTGGTACGAACTTACGCCGAACAGGAGCCAAGCAATATTGTGATGAGGTGCAAATGCGGTTGGTTGCAGGAGAGGCTTGATGACATTACGGCAGACATTGCTTTCGAGAGGGCGGCGATTCCGGACCTGGAGTTTGCCGTTGAGCATTATGAGGCCACTATGGCCCAGGTTAAAGAGAAGTGCGATCGCCTCTTCTTTAGGCTCGCGGAGCTTGATCCCGAGAACGCCCGGTGCACCCAGAGCATCAACTTTATGGAGAGCCAGCTGAGCTCCTTTGTGACGCTTATTAGGGCTCAATTTGATTTCACTTTTCCTCCCCAGTGAGTTGTTGTAAGGTTTGTTGGTGAATGGAATGAAGAGAAAGTTTCACGTGTTTGTGCTTTTCATTTTCCTGCCATTTCTTCGCCCATATAGCATGATAGGACGATTTACGGTACTGAAGACGTTGAGGCTTAACACTCTTCTCGGTGTTCTTGTTATCTGCTGCCGGCGATGATATCAAGGACATTGGCGAAGGGTTCGGTGGCGGTCCCCACCGGTCACAGCGCCGTGAGTCAGTCGTGTGAATTATTGCAAATCGACCACTCGATTAGTGCTCCAATAAACAAACCGGGCTGCCCGTTGCGTGCCCCACTTTACTCCTGCCTATCTCTTTCGGCGTCCACTTGAATGTGTCGGTCGCCTGTAGCGTTGGGAGAAATGATTGCGGGCCATGCTCGGTAATAAAATACTAGTCCTCCAAAATCTTTTATGTGTTTTGAATCCGAGGAAGGTAAAAAGGCAAGCCTTTGTTCAATTTAATCAGAAAGGCGTCGCAAGATCGGGTTCATAATCTTGCCCCATGGGTTTTGATTACACAGTCTTGACTTTCTCAACAAAAATACATGAACCCTTCTAATATATTAAAAATGTCCCCATGCCCGATCTGGATGCATTCACTACCCCTCATCAAAATACATGGCCCATACGTGCTGACTTATTGACACGATTCTGTCTCCGGAAGAATTGGCCTCTTCATATGCCCCTAGGGTTAACGATATCTTCGCTTGCCCCCTGATTGTTATCACCAACGAGCCCGATTTTTCTCCACCCCAGGGTATCTATAATTCTCTGCAAAAGTAAAGAAAATAATCAGTATGTGATCTAATAGGGGTCGGCCCATGATTCCTACATTAGTCCAATTTTATTTTTCAATTTTAGAGAAAATTTTCTTAAAAAAACATGGGTGAATTTCTCAAAAAGAATTTTCTTGCAAATTTTTACAGCTTGAAAAATGTGATAAAATATCTTAAAATTTAGCAAATTTCCCGAAGGGATTTTCCTTTTATCAGAATGAATTTTTAGGGATAAATTTGTCAAGAAAATCTCATTTCTATTGAAGTAGAAAAATGTAACAAAATCTTTTACTGGTCAACAAAATTTTCCTAAGGGATTTTTCACACTTATTTATTTATTTATTTATTTTTATTTTTTTCAAAAATGGGATACTAATTTGATTTTCATTTTCTTTTGAAAAATGACCTTGATGTTAAATTCAAAATTTGACCGACACCTAACATGGACCGACCAAAAATAAATACAAGATGAAGTTAGAAAACTTACTTTCACCGTCAAAAATACCATGTAAGTCGCATAGACATGCACATGAATCGTGAGTTTAAATCTTAGCCTATCTACTCTAAAGGCTGACAAATTGAAGCGAAAGACTTACGGCAAGGCGATAATCTCGCGCAGATAATCAAGATTAGCCGTGACCCCTACGACGTAATCAGGATTAGCCGGGTCTCCCAAGCTCCTCGAGTCAAAAATTAAAATCACTGCTTTGGTAATCTTACCAAGCCTGAGGCCTAACTTTTAAAACTCATTTTTGAAAAGAGGTTCGGGATTGAATCTGGACTAACTTTCGACGTGATCTCACGCCGAACGCTAGAACCAAATCACAATACCATCCTAAAACTAGTGACCCAGGTCCGGTCACGGGACGTGTGTGATGTAGTGCTAAAACAAATAATCATGCACAGCAGTTAAATTCAAACACCGCTTCAAAATGTGCAAAAATTAAATTCCAATTTCCATACACCAAACCTGCAAAATAAGGGGTTAGCCAAACACTCCACCCCTTATAACTCCCATCTGCAAGACCATTTAACACCTAAAGATTAGAATTCAACCAATTGCCAAACCAAGTGAATATTCATGAAATTTTACTGGCCTAAGTCCTCTAAGTTCTTAAATTTTTCAAAAATTAAGAACAACTCCCCAGTGGAGTCGCCAAGCTGTCGCGACCTAAAATTCATTTTTAGGTTAATGGATTACCAGATTAATTAATTAAATTAACTAACCTAGTTCGAGCTCTCCCAAGCTCTACCAAATCGCAACTTTGATTTTTTTTCACATGATTTTAGAATTTGGAGTCGCCACTAATCATTTTTGGTAGGTTGATTAGAAACCTAAGTAACCTAGCGGGAGAACTAAATTACTCCTGCAAACCAGAGATTATGAGTTCGGGAACTTGGTTACACTAGTTAATTAAAACTAATGCCCTTTCGGTACCTTAATTCCATGGATATCCTATTTTGGCAACTCTCACTTGATTTATTCCTAAGACCCTGGTAAGGTGTTCTTTTTATGTTTTCACTTTAAAATGAAATGCATAAAGGGTATGAACGCAAACGTTGACATACAAATACGACACACAAATACGGACATACGAATATGATATACGAATACGTAGATATGCGAATACGAATACGTGCGAGACGTGCGAATGACATACGTACATGACATGCGAACGACATACGTACGTGACATGTGTATGAATACGATATGCATACGAGATAGACAAATACATATACGCGCGTTACATGCGAAGGACATACGTACGTGGACATGCGAATGATATGCGTACGTGACATGCGTATGAATACAACATGCATGCGGGGATAGACGAATACGAATACGTATGTGACATGCGTATGAAGACGCACGAATACGATATGTAACATGCATACATACACCATACAAATACGTGACATATATATGTGACATGCATAGTGATATGTGTATGTAAATACGTACATTTCGATTTTGCCCATAAAGGGCAAAGTCGTCATTTTGAAAAGATGGGATAAAACCCTCATTTTTGAAAAAGAGGGGATAAAACCCTCATTTTGAAATTTTTGATTTTTCTGAATGAATATGCATGGGTTAATAACATATCATAACAGACAAATGTGGATTTGCAAACGTCGCGTACGTGACGTGCATACGAGAACAAACAAATACGATATGTCTATACGAACATACGGATAACATAACAAACATACATGAGACATACTACATGAGATGCACATGAATGGCATTTTTTGTATTTTCAGATTTTCCATTTTTTTTTTTGGTTTTTTGGATTTTCTACATTTTTTTTTTGTATTTTGGATGTATTATAAAAGAATGCAAAATCACCCAAAGCAAATGAAGATGTGAAGAGAGAGCAGGTAAAGTAAAACTACCCTAAGGACAGTGAAAATAAAACCCGCAACTCGTCGGGTGAATAATTACAGACCAATTAAATAAAACCCGAGACATGATCGGGAATACAACAAAAATGGACCGGAATGGACATCGGTCAAACACCCGTCGCCAAGCCTCGTGGGTCGAGAGTACAACAAAACGGACCGGAATGGACATCGGTCATCCTCCAGTCTTCAAAGCATCGGGCCGAAAGCCAAATGAAAATAATGAACTTATCCAATCGGACATGCACAATCACCAATGAGTTAAGACAATTCAAAAACTCAAAGAGAGTTTAACACGTGCTGATTAAACTTCATTGAGACCATTTTTTACATTTTCCAATGCATTAACACAAAAAATACGAATTAAATCATACTGTCCATGAACATTCTTAGGGAGAAAGCAGTAACCATAAAATACAAAAGAAATAATGAAATGTATGTAAAAATTCTGAGATTTTTTATGTGGATGGGAAAATGTGTCTTTGCCAACTTTCATGTTTTACATTCTTATTGAAGAGACACTCATTTTCGTGTAGAAAATGGTCTTTCATGAGAGCTCAGCAGCAAACAAACAAATTTCACAGAACAGACATATTTCAGGATTAAGCTTAAATGGACACTCAAATCTCAAAATTAATGCACCAAACTTTCCAGTCTACTAAATAAGACCCCAATAAACAACTTTCTTTTTTTGTGAAGTTTCAAAAGAAGACTCTAAACATAAGATAACTACAAATCAATATGACCACGCACAGAAAAACACTCAGACTCAAGGACGCCAACAGAATTGCATGATTTCATTAAATGCATTAAAAATACGAAACGTGCATGAATATTTTTGTATTTTTTATATGTTATGCATTAAGATCTTATGAACAAATGTCATGAAGAGGTCTTTATGAAACAAAGTCTAGAATAACCCATGGAAAATCATTTAGCGTGAAAGGTCAGATCAGAAAAATTCCATCTCAGGTTCTGATCACCATATTTCCAGATTTCTGCTTTCAATTTGGGGACCCTTTTGACATAGCAAACAACGTCAATTTTCGTGCCATAATATATCAAATCGAAGATCTCGAAGTCATCTACGAATGTTCAGTACATTTATTTTCGAGATTTCGTCATCTAAACACGAAAAATTGAGTTACCAGATAATTGCACATGCTGATGCGCCTAGAGCTCGTTGGAAATGAATCCGTCGCGTCGCCAAGACTTGTTCCACGGCGGCGAATTTTTCTCTCTCAAAATTTTTTTCTCTTGAAATCTCTCCAAAAAAAAAAATTTTTCTCCAGTTTTTCTTCAATCTCCCAAAACTCTCTCAAACATCCAAAATTTTCTCTCAAAAAAAATTCCCCTCTCAAGCTCACTTCTTCCTCCTTTTATAAACCACTCATCTATCTCCCATTCTAATTTTTCCATTAACTCTATCTCCCATTCTAATTTCTCCACTAACTCTTCTTCATTTTCATCTTCCCTTCTCCATCTCTATCTCACATTCTAATTTCTCCACTAACTCTTCTTCATATTCATCTTCCCTTCTCCATATCTATCTCCCATTCTACTAACTCTTCTTCATCTCCATCTTCCCTTCTCTATTCTCATCTTATTTTCTTTATCTTCTCTTCTCCATCTCCTCTTCTCCATCTTCCTATCTTCATCTCCTCTTCTCCATCTTCCCTTCTCTATTCTAATTTCTCCACTAACTCTTCTTTTTGTTATTTACAAAATAATCCCTCAAGTATTAGGTATTTGCACTCTAGTCCATGAGATTTTAAGTATTTGTAATTCAGTCCCTGGAGAAATATTTCTTTAAGTCCAAATCTCCTCACAATTTTCGACACACCTATCGCATGTTGAATTTAAGCTCATTTCTTGCTATTGAAAATAATGCAAAATTTAATTAAAGCCCTGTTTGTAAAATTGAGTCATTCTGGGTATAATTGGGCCAAGATGAAAATTTGAAATATTAAAGAACAATGTCACAACTCCTAAAAGTGAAAAATGAAAATAAATTGACTCAAATTGAATTTTTTTAGGCCCGATTCGAGATTATGCTCGTTAAGGAATACACGACCTCGAATTGGATTTTTTAAATTTGCGATGGCCAACATGAAAAGGGATTTAAAGGAAAAATATTGACTATTTTTATGTATTTTTGTGGCCTCAAATGCTATTATTTATTAAATATTTTCCTAATTTCTAAAAATTATATTTAAAAAAATACAAAAGATATGAAAAATTATTTTTTTACTCAAAAATGGTTGCCTAAGCTTGGCCAAGGCTTCCAAAGTTGATTTTGCAATTTTCTCATTTTTATAGATTTTCTATCAATTTTAGAAAATAAAAATACCGAAAAATACTGAAAATATGAAAAATCATTTTTTGGTCAAAATTGGTTCCCTAGGCTTGGCAAAGGTCTCCAAAGTTAATTTTTTCAAATTTATGAATTTTTATGGATTTTCTATTAATTTTAAAAAAGAAGAAAAGAAAAGGTGATTGAAAATCAGGTGTCAACAATAGTCTAGTTGTTTGAGTTGTTCTCCGAGGATGACTGTTGCTCGCAATAAGCGCTTTGTTTATAGTCGATGGCTCGACTGTCCAGTTGAACTACACATCTTTTAGGGAAATCGAGGTCACTTCATGATCGAAACTTCCTCGATAATGCTTTAACCGTTGTCCATTAACCTTGAATGTTCTCTCGGAGTTCTCTGCTTTGACTTTCACTACTCAATGGGGAAAGACAGTCACCACTTGGAACGGCCCCGACCACCTGGATTTCAACTTACCGGGAAACAATTTCAGTGGAGAATTGAAAAGTAAGACCGAGTCACCTGGTGCAAAGTTCCTATTGAGGATTTTGCTGTCGTGCCATTTCTTCGTTTTTTCTTTATACAGCTTCGCATTCTTATATGCTTGGTGTTGAAGCTCCTTGAGTTCATTCAATTGTAGGAGCCTCACTTCTCCCGTCTTCTCCGCATCGAAGCTTAGGTGTTAGAGTGCCCAGTACGCTTTGTGCTTGAGTTCCACCAGAAGATGACATGCTTTCCCGAAAACGAGCCGATATTGAGACATCCCGATTGGAGTTTTGTATGCTGTCCTATAGGCCCACAAAGCTTCATCAAGCTTCATCGCCCAATCTTTTCTTGTTAAACCTACCGTCTTCTCCAGGATCCGCTTGATCTCTCGGTTGGAGACCTTGACTTGGTCGCTTGTCTGAGGATGGTATGCCGTGGCGACCTTATGCTTCACGCCGTACTTGCCAAGCAATGCTGCAAACTTTTGATTGTAGAAGTGAGTACCTTCATCACTAATGATCACTCGAGGCACGCCAAATCGTGTAAAAATCTGTTTCTGCACAAACCTTGCAACCACTTTAGAATCGCTTGATCTTCTGGTGGAACTCAAGCACAAAGCGTACTGGGCACTCTAACACCTAAGCTTCGATGCGGAGAAGACGGGAGAAGTGAGGCTCCTACAATTGAATGAACTCAAGGAGCTTCAACACCAAGCATATAAGAATGCGAAGCTGTATAAAGAAAAAACGAAGAAATGGCACGACAGCAAAATCCTCAATAGGAACTTTGCACCAGGTGACTCGGTCTTACTTTTCAATTCTCCACTGAAATTGTTTCTCGGTAAGTTGAAATCCAGGTGGTCGGGGCCGTTCCAAGTGGTGACTGTCTTTCCCCATTGAGTAGTGAAAGTCAAAGCAGAGAACTCCGAGAGAACATTCAAGGTTAATGGACAACGGTTAAAGCATTATCGAGGAAGTTTCGATCATGAAGTGACCTCGATTTCCCTAAAAGATGTGTAGTTCAACTGGACAGTCGAGCCATCGACTATAAACAAAGCGCTTATTGCGAGCAACAGTCATCCTCGGAGAACAACTCAAATAACTAGACTATTGTTGACACCTGATTTTCAATCACCTTTTCTTTTCTTCTTTTTTAAAATTAATAGAAAATCCATAAAAATTCATAAATTTGAAAAAATTAACTTTGGAGACCTTTGCCAAGCCTAGGGAACCAATTTTGACCAAAAAATGATTTTTCATATTTTCAGTATTTTTCAGTATTTTTATTTTCTAAAATTGATAGAAAATCTATAAAAATGAGAAAATTGCAAAATCAACTTTGGAAGCCTTGGCCAAGCTTAGGCAACCATTTTTGAGTAAAAAAATAATTTTTCATATCTTTTGTATTTTTTTAAATATAATTTTTAGAAATTAGGAAAATATTTAATAAATAATAGCATTTGAGGCCACAAAAATACATAAAAATAGTCAATATTTTTCCTTTAAATCCCTTTTCATGTTGGCCATCGCAAATTTAAAAAATCCAATTCGAGGTCGTGTATTCCTTAATGAGCATAATCTCGAATCGGGCCTAAAAAAATTCAATTTGAGTCAATTTATTTTCATTTTTCACTTTTAGGAGTTGTGACATTGTTCTTTAATATTCCAAATTTTCATCTTGGCCCAATTATACCCAGAATGACTCAATTTTACAAACAGGGCTTTAATTAAATTTTGCATTATTTTCAATAGCAAGAAATGAGCTTAAATTCAACATGCGATAGGTGTGTCGAAAATTGTGAGGAGATTTGGACTTAAAGAAATATTTCTCCAGGGACTGAATTACAAATACTTAAAATCTCATGGACTAGAGTGCAAATACCTAATACTTGAGGGATTATTTTGTAAATAACAAAAAGAAGAGTTAGTGGAGAAATTAGAATAGAGAAGGGAAGATGGAGAAGAGGAGATGAAGATAGGAAGATGGAGATGAGGAGATGAAGATAGGAAGATGGAGAAGAGGAGATGGAGAAGAGAAGATAAAGAAAATAAGATGAGAATAGAGAAGGGAAGATGGAGATGAAGAAGAGTTAGTAGAATGGGAGATAGATATGGAGAAGGGAAGATGAATATGAAGAAGAGTTAGTGGAGAAATTAGAATGTGAGATAGAGATGGAGAAGGGAAGATGAAAATGAAGAAGAGTTAGTGGAGAAATTAGAATGGGAGATAGAGTTAATGGAAAAATTAGAATGGGAGATAGATGAGTGGTTTATAAAAGGAGGAAGAAGTGAGCTTGAGAGGGGAATTTTTTTTTGGAAAGAAAATTTTGGATGTTTGAGAGAGTTTTTGGAGATTGAAGAAAAACTGGAGAAAAAATTTTTTTTTGAAGAGATTTCAAGAGAAAAAAATTTTGAGAGAGAAAAATTCGCCACCGTGGAACAAGCCTTGGCGACGCGACGGATTCATCTCCAACGAGCTCTAGGCGCATCAGCATGTGCAATTATCTGGTAACTCAATTTTTCGTGTTTAGATGACGAAATCTCGAAAATAAATGTACTGAACATTCGTAGATGACTTCGAGATCTTCGATTTGATATATTATGGCACGAAAATTGACGTTGTTTGCTATGTCAAAAGGGTCCCGAAATTGAAAGCAGAAATCTGGAAATATGGTGATCAGAACCTGAGATGGAATTTTTCTGATCTGACCTTTCACGCTAAATGATTTTCCATGGGTTATTCTAGACTTTGTTTCATAAAGACCTCTCATGACATTTGTTCATAAGATCTTAATGCATAACATATAAAAAATACAAAAATATTCATGCACGTTTCGTATTTTTAATGCATTTAATGAAATCATGCAATTCTGTTGGCGTCCTTGAGTCTGAGTGTTTTTCTGTGCGTGGTCATATTGATTTGTAGTTATCTTATGTTTAGAGTCTTCTTTTGAAACTTCACAAAAAAAGAAAGTTGTTCATTGGGGTCTTGTTTAGTAGACTGGAAGGTTTGGTGCATTAATTTTGAGATTTGAGTGTCCATTTAAGCTTAATCCTGAAATATGTCTGTTCTGTGAAATTTGTTTGTTTGCTGCTGAGCTCTCATGAAAGACCATTTTCTACACGAAAATGAGTGTCTCTTCAATAAGAATGTAAAACATGAAAGTTGTCAAAGACACATTTTCCCATCCACATAAAAAATCTTAGAATTTTTACATACATTTCATTATTTATTTTGTATTTTATGGTTACTGCTTTCTCCCTAAGAATGTTCATGGACAGTATGATTTAATTCGTATTTTTTGTGTTAATGCATTGGAAAATGTAAAAAATGGTCTCAATGAAGTTTAATCAGCACGTGTTAAACTCTCTTTGAGTTTTTGAATTGTCTTAACTCATTGGTGATTGTGCATGTCCGATTGGATAAGTTCATTATTTTCATTTGGCTTTCGGCCCGATGCTTTGAAGACTGGAGGATGACCGATGTCCATTCCGGTCCGTTTTGTTGTACTCTCGACCCACGAGGCTTGGCGACGGGTGTTTGACCGATGTCCATTCCGGTCCATTTTTGTTGTATTCCCGATCATGTCTCGGGTTTTATTTAATTGGTCTGTAATTATTCACCCGACGAGTTGCGGGTTTTATTTTCACTGTCCTTAGGGTAGTTTTACTTTACCTGCTCTCTCTTCACATCTTCATTTGCTTTGGGTGATTTTGCATTCTTTTATAATACATCCAAAATACAAAAAAAAATGTAGAAAATCCAAAAAACCAAAAAAAAAATGGAAAATCTGAAAATACAAAAAATGCCATTCATGTGCATCTCATGTAGTATGTCTCATGTATGTTTGTTATGTTATCCGTATGTTCGTATAGACATATCGTATTTGTTTGTTCTCGTATGCACGTCACGTACGCGACGTTTGCAAATCCACATTTGTCTGTTATGATATGTTATTAACCCATGCATATTCATTCAGAAAAATCAAAAATTTCAAAATGAGGATTTTATCCCCTCTTTTTCAAAAATGAGGGTTTTATCCCATCTTTTCAAAATGACGACTTTACCCTTTATGGGCAAAATCGAAATGTACGTATTTACATACACATATCACTATGCATGTCACATATATATGTCACGTATTTGTATGGTGTATGTATGCATGTTACATATCGTATTCGTGCGTCTTCATACGCATGTCACATACGTATTCGTATTCGTCTATCCCCGCATGCATGTTGTATTCATACGCATGTCACGTACGCATATCATTCGCATGTCCACGTACGTATGTCCTTCGCATGTAACGCGCGTATATGTATTCGTCTATCTCGTATGCATATCATATTCATACACATGTCACGTACGTATGTCGTTCGCATGTCATGTACGTATGTCATTCGCACGTCACGCACGTATTCGTATTCGCATATCTACGTATTCGTATATCATATTCGTATGTCCGTATTTGTGTGTCGTATTTGTATGTCAACGTTTGCGTTCATACCCTTTATGCATTTCATTTTAAAGTGAAAACATAAAAAGAACACCTTACCAGGGTCTTAGGAATAAATCAAGTGAGAGTTGCCAAAATAGGATATCCATGGAATTAAGGTACCGAAAGGGCATTAGTTTTAATTAACTAGTGTAACCAAGTCCCCGAACTCATAATCTCTGGTTTACAGGAGTAATTTAGTTCTCCCGCTAGGTTACTTAGGTTTCTAATCAACCTATCAAAAATGATTAGTGGCGACTCCAAATTCTAAAATCATGTGAAAAAAAATCAAAGTTGCGATTTGGTAGAGCTTGGGAGAGCTCGAACTAGGTTAGTTAATTTAATTAATTAATCTGGTAATCCATTAACCTAAAAATGAATTTTAGGTCGCGACAACTATTCAGGAAAGTCCCCTTCCTTACCTTTCTTGTGATTTACATTGGGACGATGTTTTGCTCAGGTTTATGGGAGTAAGGTTGCTGTTTTGCTGAATTTCTTAGTCTTTGCTAGGGAATGTTGCTGCTGGCTTTTGTTAAGGTTTTGTTTAGTGTCTGCTTATTGATTAGGTCGAGTTTTAAGTGTTGTTTTTGAGTCAATTCCTCAGTAGAACTTGATGAAATCTAAGATGAATTAATCCTGGCTCGGTAATGAATTTTAGTGGTTTGCGTTTATAACTTATGAAAGAGAAGAATCGACGCTTGACTCACGATTGCATTACAATGCGTTGGATTTGCAAATGGTTTTTTTTTGTAAGGTAAGAAATATATTAGCTAATCAAAATGCAGGTACAAAATAGCCAAACACATAACCTCGAATCCAGGTTTACACAACAATGTCCCCGAGGGTGCAAGGGTGTTTGGCCAGACAAAATATAGACGCGAAAGGCCACAAGTCCGATTAGAGAGACAACCGAAAACAAAAACAGGCCAAAGACAAAGAGGCCGAGAAAACAAAGCAAAGGAACAAATAGAAACCAAACGCAACAGGAGCTCCAACCGAGCCTATAGCAGCCCCAACCAAAGAGGGTCTTCACGAGCAGCAGCGGGGTCGGGGATTCCGAAACCAGCCAAAAAAGCAGCAAGGATCACGCATCATCAGCAACCAACAGTACCGCCAGAAGCATTTCAAACCAGCAGCATATGATGAGTAGCCCCGCGCAGCAGAACCAGAGGCGATGAGGCTCCACAACAGTAAAGCATCGAGGGAGGCACCTCAAGGCAGCAGGAATCCGAAGAAGCGAGTCCACGAATCCGCAGCAAGAAGCAAGGGCAAGGGCAGTTTCAGTCCCCTAACAGCTTCCTCATACAGCACAACCCACACAGCCACAAGACCCAATGAGCCCCTATGCAGTAACCAGAGAAGTCCCAAAGCAGCAACCTGGCAATCTGGAAACCTCCCCAACCAATAATAGGACCCCGTAGCTCAACAGAAGTACGCAATCGACTTCCAACAGCTCAACAAAAATAGGCGTCAACATAAAGGACCACACAGCCCCAGCCAATCCTCCACAGCAATTGTAAACGCCACGAGAAACAGTACCAAGGTAGGGCAAAGCCATCACAGAAAGTGCAACAAATAAGGCAGAGAAATTCTAGGCACCCTATTGAAACAATAATAACGTAGCAGAAAGGATCCAGCATGGTAAAACAGGGCCCTACCGAGGAGAGTGCCAGCCAGCCAACACCCTGCATCCTCATAGTGCAACGACTCTCCAGGTTACCCATAGGAAGTGACCCTGAAGCAGTGGGGAAAAAGTTGCAGCAGAACAGATCCCCCAACACCAGTAGCGAAATCAGTCAAAAACAGAGGGAGGAATCTCCCAGCAACGCTGCACTCTCCTATTGTAAGGCGTATCCGCCACCGGTTTAAGGGATATAGCCTTATCTCTAACAAATTTGATCAAATGCTTCTTTAGGGCCGGCAAGAAAAGAGAGTGATTCCGGAACAAAACATCATTCCTTTCCTTCCAAATAAGATGGCAAAGGGCCCCAAAGGAGTAGCGAGCAATGCGATTATGAAAGGATTTGCCCCCAACCTTCTTGATGATCCATCGAAGATTTTCTTGCCATCTTCTATTGGTCCAAGCAAGGCTATTTTTCGTTGCCCAGAAGCGAACCAGCTCCACAGAGATTGAGCACCCAAAAAATAAGTGATCTATCGAATCCAGTCGAAGATTACAGAAACCGCATAGGCCATCCTCAATCCTTCGATAACTGAGGAGGAAAGTTTGAGTAGGGAGCCTAGCAAGAGTAATTATCCATAGTAGGAAGGAATGCCAAGGAGTAATGTCTCTATCCCACACAAACGAATGCCAAGGGACCAGGGCACCATGATTCCGAATCCAGTTCTAAGCAGAAGCAATAGAGAACGAGCCAGATTGATCACCAACCATCTTTAACAGTCAGATTTTTGGGGGATCAGAGTAGGCATGGGGTCTTGCCAAGAGCCAATAACATCAATGACGCGAGAAGGGAGGTGATGGGCAGTCAGGAACTCCTTAACCGAAGCCTCTCTAGGGATACCAGAGCTATATATGTCCCTATCCGAGAAAATCCTATGAAGAGGACCACGGGGATGCCAATTATCGAATAAAAAAGAAACAGATTCACCATTTCCAATCCGCCATTGAAATTGCATAACACAAGAAGGGCGAAGTTGGAGAATCTTTTTCCAGGCCCACGAGCAAAAGGTGGGTTCCCGAACAATCCAGAAATTCTTGTGTTTTAAGAAAGTCGAATGGATCCATCGACACCAAAGAGATTCCTTGTCGGAGAAAAGAATCCAAATATGTTTCATCACAGCCGTACGGTTGCAATCCTCTAATTTACGGATGCCCAATCCTCCCTCCTCCTTAGGACAGCACACTTCAGTCCACGGGACCTTAGCCCCACCAACACCCAAAGTAGGCCCTTTCCAAAGGAACTGACGAAGAATACGTTCTATACTCGACAACACCCCTTTCGGGAGTGTGAATACACTAGCCCAAAACACATGAATGGCATGAAGAACTGACCTGATAAGTTGTAGTCATCCAGCGAAGGATAGGAATTGGTGGCACCAAGATTGGGCACGCTCCGTTATCGAGTTTATTAAAGCAATGCAATCAGCCTTCGTCATTCTAGATGATATAACTGAAACCCCCAGATAACGAAAAGGTAGCAAGCCTTCCACAAATCCCAAGGAGTTAAGAATGCTTTGTCTGAGTGACAAGGAGCCACCCGAGAAGAACACCTCACTCTTGCTTAAGTTGGGCTTCAAACCAGACCAATCCGAGAATATGTCGGCCTCTTTTCAGTAGAGAGACCGAGGCAGCATTACCATCTGAAAATAATAACACGTCATCGGTAAAGAAGAGGTGGGAGAGGCGAGAAGCCTTACAACGCCAGAAAAACCTGAATGGTGGAAGTCTCGTTTGGGCCTCAAGGATTCCAGTGAATGTTTCCATAATCAGGGTGAAGAGATAGGGAGACATCAGATCCCCTTGTCTTATGCCCCTCCTACTAGGGAAAAAACCATGGAGCTCCCCATTTATAGCCATCGAAAACATTGGCGAATGTACACAGACCATGATCAACCGGGTAACAGCCTCAGGAAAACCGAATGCTTGAAGGACTAATTCAAGAAAGCTCCAGTCAACTGAGTCATAAGCCTTGTGGAAGTCTACCTTGATTGCATATTTGGGATGATAAGGATCATGGTGGAATCCATAGAAAAGCTCCTGAGCAAGTATGATGTTGTCGCTAATGCGCCACCCCTTTATAAAAGCCGTCTGCGGCGGCATAATAATCGAAGGTAGAACTCTTGCAAGACGATTTGCAATAATCTTAGTTATACACTTATAAATCGTATTGCAGCAAGCAATTGGACGAAAATCATTCATATTGGAAGCATTAGGAATCTTGGGGACCAAAGTAAGGATAGTAGTATTCAATTCCTTTAGTAGACAACCAAAAGTAAAGAAATCATTTACTGCAGAAGTAACTGAGGTACTAACAATGTCCCAGGATTTCTGGAAAAATTCAGCAATAAAGCCATCGGGGCCGGGGGCCTTACCCTTAGGGAGGGAGAACATCGTGTCCCTAATTTCGATGTCAGTCCCAACCCTGGATAGTGAGCTAATCTGATCAGCATCAAGGGGACGGGTGATCACTCACCTGATATCCTGCATAGAAGGCAGATCAGACCTTGAAGTCGAGCACAACAAGTTCTCATAGAAGGAAACAATATGGTTCTGGATTTGTTGAGGGTCGGTAACCAGATTTCCAGCATTATCAGTAGTAGAGAGAATCCTATTCTGGATGTGTTTCTTGTTCACCGAGTGATAGAAGAAAGCCGTGTTGAGATCCCCTTCTTTTAGCAATCTAATCCTAGATTTCTGAGCATAAAAGGCTTCCCCACAGAGACGCAGATTAGAGAAGGATTGCAGTAAGGCTTTCTCTTGATCTGCGAGTTCAGCATTTGTCGGGTCCAAGGCTAAAGCCTTTTGGACAGCCGTAAGTTGCTGTCTAGCCTCAGAAGTGCGCCGGGATATGTCAGAGAAAGACTCTCAGTTCAGCAGCTTCAGACGGGCCTTCAGAATCTTCAGTTTCCTGCATACATTGAACATCGGAGAACCCCTTATAGGGGTGTTCCAAACCTGGGAAACCATCGAGTTATAAGCTGGATGAGTTATCCAGAAACTGAAAAATTTAAACGGTTTCCTGCTAGGAGAAGGCGCAGCAATGCGAATAAAGATCGGAGTATGATCCGACACCCCTGGGGCTAGGAAGGTGGCTTCAGAGAAGGAAAACTCCCGGCTCCAGTGGACATTGATTAAAGCCCTATCAATCTTTCGTTGCTTGCGTGAGACTCCCGAAGAAGTTGACCAAATATAACGATAACCAACATACCTTAGGTCTTCCAAACCAGCTTGAGAAAGACACTAACCAAATTCATTAAAACTGGGCAGCCAAGCATTAGAGCTACCTAAGCGATCAGTAGGGTCCCTAATAGCATTGAAGTCACCGAGGACCATCCAAGGGAGAGTCATATCATCAGCAGTATGGATCAGATCAGCCCAGAGAGGACGCCTAGCCACAAAGGTATGCTCGGCATACACAACCGACAAAAAAAAGATTTTATTCATGGATAGCAAACATAAAGAACCATTGATGACCTGGGCAGAGAAAGAATGGAGTTCAAAAGAGGCACGGCAGGGGTCCAAGCCAACCCAGATTCTGCCCCCTGAAGCATGCTCATAATTGGCTATCCACTTCCACCCCGAAACCAGGTTAGTAGACAGATGCAAAAAAGCCCTTTCAGGGACCTTGGTTTCCAAAATACCAATGCAGCACAAGGACTTAGACTTGACAAAATTCCTAATTTCAGCTTGCTTCACTGGGTTCATAAGGCCCCTGATGTTCCGTGCGCTAAAAAACATTCAAAAAGGAGCGAGAGAGTTACCATTTTTTCCTACCCTCCTTCCTCTTAGAGGATTTGGGGGCAACAGGAACATTAGCCGAAGGACTGCATTCCGGGATGCTGCTGGGAATGCAATCAGGGGAGTCTGGTGCTGGTCTATCAAGCAAGGTTTCAACTTCAGGTATTTGCTGCCCTATAGATCTGCGCCGGGTATTAGGAGGTATAGGGGAAGGGGAGCCACTTCCAATTTCACTAGCTGCTGTCTCCTTTTCCTTTTGAGTTTGAGGAGCTTGAGGAGTCAGATTCCAAGGGGTCTGGTTGGGCCACCAGACCAGCCACTGTGCCCGATCAAGGTAAGGGAAGGTTTCCAGAACTTGGTCCCGCAGGGGTGTTCTCCATCTCAGTATTTTGAGGAGGCTCTCTACCAGCATATAGTCCAGCCAGGATGTTTGCTACGTCGGTTTGAAGAGGAGGTGTGCTATTCCTCCCATTGACATAAGTCCATGCTTCTTGAGGTTGAGGATGCTCCCCTTTTGCTGTTGGGTCAGGTGCAGAATTTGCTGCGCAATTGTGTCCAAAAATCCCACACTTCTCACACGACACTGGTTTCCATTCGTACTTGACTGGGATAGAATACGGTCCCTCATCATCATCCAACTGTACCTCCACAGAATTGGGTAGCTTCTGGCCTGCTTTAATCTCAATACAGACACGAGCAAAAGCAATTCTTTTCATATTTTCTGTCAGCGAGTCAACATGAAGTGGTTTCCCTATATCACTTGCCACCAGACTAATACCCTGGTCTGTCCAAAGTGCATTCGGCAAATCCTGAAATCTAACCCAGATTGGGAGAAATTTATGCTTGTCCTTCCTCAAGACTATTCGAGGGTGCCATTGCTGTAAAACAAGCGGGACTCTAGAGATAGTTATATGGCCAACATCTAGAATCCTGCGCCTAAATTCATCATCCGGCAAATGGAAGAAGTAAAATCCAACAGAGTTAACTACAACCTCAACAAGATGAGATCCCCACATCTTCTTAACAACCATCTCAATAAGCCGAAATAGCAATCTCCTACCAACCAGATAACCCACAAGACAAGACTTCAATTTAGGATTGCATGCTTGCAGAATTTCGTCTGGAACTCTTATAACTGAAGTGCCTTCTACTCTACTGGGAGGGATACAGTTTAGGTTATACCCCTTCTCGGCAGATTTGGCTATCGCAGCCCAGGACCGAGAGGCCATGGCAGGGCCATCGGCATTCCCTTGCAGGGTAGCTCTGGATCGACTCCTGGTTCCTCCTTGATGTGCGTAGGGACCTGCAACATCAGGGTTAGATCAAGTGTGCTTATAATTCTTCTCCGGCAGGACAGCATCCTCCGTGTTCAACTGGGGTACAACAGGGTCTGGGCGATGGAGCAACTCGTTCTGAGGAGATGTCAACCTTCCTCCGCCATGGGGCTCTGGATCTGCCCCTGCTACGACCACGACGGGCCGAGATCGAATAATTAGTCGGAGGAACCCCCGAGGGCGCACCATTTCCTTCATGAGGAACAGCGGCAGCCGGGTTCACCGGAACCCTAATTGGGTTGAAATGGCCAGTAACAGGGCCTTGAGAGGGCATGTGGACCTGCTTGTCCTTCCTCATGGCCGTCGAAGTCGGCCGCGACGATGAATCCCCTTGGAGGGGTGGAAAATCTGATAGCCCCATCCTGAACAAATTTGCGACTCAGCGTCAACGAGAGCTCGACATGGCAATCCCACCGAACAAGATGAAGAGCAGACCTAGGCGAGTCTTTAGTGAAAAAATCGAGCACATCCACCGGTGGGATGAGCCGGAATCGCGAGCACCCGTGGATTTGCAAATTGTTTCACTTCAATTTTTTGGAAAAACTCAGTTTGGAATGGAATGGTTAGGACAACCTCATGTCTTATAACGCATAGTAGTTGGTGATGAATGGAACTTCTTGACTACTTCCTTGATACGAAATCTTAGGTAGAGTTCATTTCAAAAAAGAAGAAGAAGAAGAAGAAGAAGAAGAAGAAGAAGAAGAAGAAGAAGAAGCTACCAAGGCTCTGAGTACCGATGTTCAGGTGAAAAAAAAAGTATGAAAAAAAGAAAAGAAAGGATGAATTGTTTATGATACATGCCGGAATATGTGATTGTGATGTAAGTCACCTTGGTGGTACTCAAGTAGTAGATCTGAGGGGTTCCTTATAGCCTAATGCCTTGGGCCAACTGGTCCGGGAGTCATTGATCGAAAGCTCGTTACATGGGTTTCCACTGGGAAATGATGATGAGACATCCAGAGTCGTGTAGCGGTAAATTCATTTGTCTTGCTTGTTTTAATTCTTAAATGTGCGAAATCTTTGATTAGTGGATAGGGGTGTTTGGGTTGGTCTCTATAAGTTACCGATCTACTGTGTTTTATTGGAACTATGACGTTGGCAATATCCATTACGTGACGTACTGAAATGACTTAACATTTTAACATTAAGCTTAATGAAGATGAAAACGTACAGTCTCACAGTTATGAGATGGGTGAAGAGGAAACTTGACCACAAGTTTGAATGCACCATTTCTGAGAACATTAAGGGATTGTTCAAAAAGGTTGATTCGAGTTTTGATTGAGGAATAGTCGTGTCTGTCTTTGCATTTTTCTTTGTGTATTTGCTCGAGGACTAGCAAACGTTAGGTTTGGGGGTGTGATAACTCTACAAAAGTAGAGTTAAAGTGCTTCTAAAATGAGGACAATCGAGTTTAGTCGTTCGAGTTTTATTTAGTTTTTAATGTTTTTGGTTTACTTTAATGTTTTGGTTGTGGTTAGATGATTTTTGTATTAATCCTCATGTTTTCATGCTCGGGTTTCTCAGTGCTGTCTTGCTATGTATAGGTGTGATGAGGAAGAGATGAAGCGAAGAATTTCAGTGAGAAGATTTGGATAGTTGCGGCCTCAAAGTTGCTAGAGACAGAATTGAGATGGATGCATCCGTCTAAGAGAAGGACACATCCATCTGCAAGCTGCAGCCGAGTGCAAAATTGAGACGGATGCATCCGTCTGAGAGATGGACGTATCCATCTACATGCTATCAAGGATGTGCAATGGGAGCTCTTTCCCTTTTTGCCGCGACGCGAGGAATTTCATATTATTAGAATATTTTGTTTGGTATCTTAGGATTTGGTTTAAAGGGCTAAGGATATTATATTTTAGGAGATTTGGGGTGGAATATTTGGTGGGGGGATAAATAGGAAAGAGAGAGGTAACACTAGCAAGGGGATTTAGAGGAAAAAAGACGGCAATTCTGCTAGGAATAAGAGACGACAAGGGAGTGCAAACGAGGTTCTTGGACGAAATTAGAGATCAAGGGGGCTAATCTACTAGTCGAAAGACGGAAGATAAGATTTCTTATCTCTTTTTCTAGTTTTCTTATGCCATTATTCATGTTTTCTTCTAGAACCGCGATATTTGATTTTCCCATCATGAACTAATTTGTTTTCCTAGGACTATGACGGAACCTCGCGTTTCTATGAATTTCATGAACTCTTTTGCTTGATGTTTATCGAATTCTCCAATTGCTTATCTTATGTTATTCCTAATGCCTGTTAATCGATTGGCCACCGGTTAATAGAGAGTTGATAATTTAGGGATACTCGGGAGAATAGTCTAAATTCAGATCACGACTAGGGTAACATAAGTAGTTTAAGTGTTGGAAAATCGGACTAAACGTATGAAGGATAGGGATATACCGGAACGCCTTAGGTAACCGATTAGGATTGAAACATAATGGGTCACCTCTAATTCACTGGCCTAGGAATAGAGTGAGTAATTCGATACCAGGTGATACGTTTTCGTACATTCGGAAGAAGTATGAGGAGATATTAGAATCTTAGGTTAGCAATTGGATAATTTAACAGCATTAGAAAGGGAGAGAGTGAATGCATACGACACAAGGGGAAGTTATATGTCCTAGATCTTTTTGCTATTGATTGTTGTGTTGTTATTTCTCGTTATCACTTTTTAATTCGACTATTTCAATCTTTATTTTCAACTTGACCTTAAAACGATTGCTAAGAGCAACGTTAAGAGAATTCGTAATACGATTCCCTATGGGTTCGACCCTTGCTTGCCCTTGCTATATCTTAGTTAGGTCGGATAAGGATTTATTTTTGTTGCGTTGACGACGCGCATCAGGGTCGCGACAATTTGACACTATTTTTTTTTATCACTATGCGAATTCACCATTAGAAAGTAAACATCCAATGAATGTTTATAAATGTCGACACCTAAATTTTTATTTTTTTTCTTAATAATTTATTTTGCATAAAAATATGGAGTTAAATTTTAATTCCTACCCAAAAAATAATAATTCATCATTCATGTTTAATTTTTTTCAATCATGCATTGCATTTTTGTCATTTGGACTGATGGCAGAAAAAGAGCAAACTTGATGAACGCTTGCACCAAGCTCAACATTAGAAATTCGGCCAAGCTCTATATTCTCAAATAATAGCTAAATTTGGTGACAAGTAAACCTCAAGGGCATTGTGCTAGATTATTTCATAATCCTCATAGCTTCATATTTTCACTTTGACTTTGGTCATGCGACAAAGCAAAAGGGATGGTGACGATAATTCATCCAAGATGTGTATTCAATTTTTTAAGGAAGTTTGGTCCCATATCTAACAAAATGAGGTAAGTTTCCACAAGTCTAAATTCAAAAAATACGAAGAGGGATGGTAAACAGAATATATCTCAAACATTCAAAAGGGCAAAGAATATTTTATTTTTTGAAAAAAAAAAGGAAGAGGAAGAAGAAGTGGCCTTTGCTTATAAAAGGGACTTCCATTCACGTCCGAAGGAGACAGCCACAACAACTCAAAAACAATTAGAAATACACATGAGTTTTGAGAGGCTCGAGAGTTTAGGAGAAAAAGTTCTCGATTTTCCTTCAAACCGAGATTGTCTAGTGCGTTTTCACCCGAATGGCACCACCACCTTGCGCCTCCTACTGTCGTCAAGCCTGCTTGGTTCAACTCTAGCATCTACTCGCTATTCTGCCTTAGCTCAGCTCCCATCGCCGTCGTGTAGCCACTGCTGAATGTGCTGTGGAGGTCCCGAGTTCATGCTGTCCCGACGGAGTTTCTGGTGTGTCCTTGTTGACACATGATTTTTAATCACATTTTCCTTTTAAAAATTTAATAGAAAATCTATAAAAATTTATAAAATTAAAAAATCAATTTTTGTGACCTTGGCCAAGCCTCAGGAACCAATTTTGACCAAAAAATAAATTTTCATGTTTTTAATATTTTTTAGCACTTTTATTTTTCGAAAATTCATTTAAAAAAATCAAGAAAAAATGAGAAAATTGCAAAATCAACTTTGGAAGTCTTGGCCAAGCCTAGGAAACCATTTTTGAACAAAAAATAATTTTTCATATCATTCATATTTTTTAATATTTTTCAAAAAAAATACAAAATACTTGAAAAATATGAAAAAATAAAATTTGAGGAAAAAAAATACACAAAAATAGTCAATATTTTTCTTTTAAATCTATTTTCATATTGGCCATCGCAAATTCATAAAAATCCAATTCGGGTAACGTGTTCCTTCACGAGCATAATTTCAAATCGG
Source organism: Psidium guajava (assembly GCA_016432845.1). NCBI lineage: Eukaryota > Viridiplantae > Streptophyta > Magnoliopsida > Myrtales > Myrtaceae > Psidium > Psidium guajava. The sequence goes on from CM028232.1 coordinate 2,742,487, forward strand.
GCCTAAAAAATTCAATTTGAGTCAAATTATTTTTACTTTTCACTTTTTATGAGTTGTGACATTGTCTTCTAATATTTTAAATTTTCATCTTGACCCAATTTTATTCGAAATGACTCAATCTTGTAAAAGGGTCTTAGTTGAATTTTGGATTTTAGCCCCTAAGTTAACAAAAAAAAATGAAATTAAACTTTTTCTGGGGGTACCCATAAGGTAAATTTCGACCAAAGTATAGGGGAGGTGTGCTGAAAATTGTGTGAAAATTTGGACTTAAAAAAAATATTCTTTAGGGACTGAATTACAAATGCTTAAAATCTCGAGAACTAGAGTCCAAATACCTGGTACTTGAGGGATTATTTCGTAAATAATAAAAAGAATAGTTGTTGGAGAAATTAGAATAAAGAAGGGAAGATAGAGAAGACGAGATGGAGAAAGAAAGATGGAAAAGAGAAGATGGAGAAGAGGAGATGGAGAAGGGAATATGGAGAAGAGGAGATGAAGAAAATAAGATTATAATAGAAAAGGGAAAATAAGATAAAGAAGAGTTAGTGGAAAAATTAGAATGGGAGATGGATGAATAGGCTATAAAAGGAGGAAAAAGTGAGTTTGAAAAGGGAGATTTTTTTGAGAGAAAATTTTGGATGTTTGAGAGGGTTTTGGGAAATTGAAGAAAAATTTGAGAGAAAGAAAATATCAAAAGAGAGAGAGAATTTTGAAGATGATGGGAGTTTAAAGCTAGCGGTTATCATCACAAATTCCTTCATCGATCAACATAAATCAAGAGTTCATCCTCGTCAACAAGCAAACAAATTCGAGCTAAGTGTTTTTATTTATTCATTTATTTGTGATTTTAATCGCAAATTAGCACAAATTGTATACACTTTCTCCATCTCTCTATTTCCTCATATGTTTATGTATGGCAAAGGAAAACTTTAAGTCAACAGTAAATATCATGTCCATCAAATTCTCAACCGACCCGTCGATGAACGTTGGCCCGAATTGTTGAATTAATTCGTTGTATTTTATTTTAAATAATTTAAACCCCAAAATGGAGAGGATAAAGTCCATCTACTGGAGGTCGTTTAATTCCTGCAATTTCATTCTTACACCATTAAACCCTAAAAGGAAAAGCCAAGCCAATGCTAGACCGCCCATTTGAGGTTTTTACTTACAGTCATTTAAATACCTGCAATTTAAATTCCTGCACATTAAACCCCAAAGGGAAGAGCCAAGCCAATGCTAGGCCGCCCATTGGAGGTTTTTACTTACCGTCATTTAAATACATGTAATTTAAATTTCTGCACATTAAACCTCAAAGGGAAGAGCCAAAGCAATGCTAGGCCGCCCATTGGAGGTTTTTACTTACCATCATTTAAATACCTGCAATTTAATTCCTGCACCTTAAACCCCAAAAGAGAGAGCCAAGCTAAAGCTGGGCCATCCATTGGAGGTCTTTATTTACTGCAATTTAAATTCCTACAATTTAAATTCTGCACCATTAGATCCCAAAGGGAAGAGCCAAGCCAATGTTAGGCCGCCCATTGGAGGTTTTACTTACCGTCATTTAAATTCCTGCAATTTAATTCCTGTACCATTAAACCCCAAAAGGAAGAACCAAGCCAATGCTAGGCCGCCCATTAGAGGTTTTACTTACCGTCATTTAAATTCATGCAATTTAATTCCCATACCACTAAACCCCAAAGGGAAGAGCCAAGCCAATGCTAAGCCGCCCATTAGAGGTTTTACTTATCGTCATTTAAATTCCTATAATTTAATTCCTGTACCATTAAATCCCAAAAGAGAGGGCCAAGCCAAGGTTGAGCCATTCATTAGTGGTCTTTATTTTTTGTCATTTACTTCCTGTAATTAAAATTTCGAATCATCTACTCCATAATGAGTAGGCCGAGCCACCTGTCGGATGTCATAACACTGCACAGAAGTCATTAGCTCACTTCCTCTTTCGGCTTCAGGGAATTTTTAATACTTTAAAAATACCAAAAATACCATCCATGCATCCCATTCAAAAAGTGAAAAAAAAAACACCCCACTAGAATCTTAGGAATAAACCAAGCCTGAGTTGCCAAATTAGGATTTCCATGAAATTAAGGTACCGAAGGGGTATTAGTTTTAATTAACTAGTGTAACCAAGTCCCCGAACTCCTAATCTCTAGTTCATAAAAGTAATTTAGTTCTCTCACTAATTTACTTAGGTTTTTAATCAACCTACGAAAAATGATTAGTGGCGACTCCAAATTCTAAAAGCATTTGAACAAAAAAACTAAAGTTGCGATTCGATAGGACTTAGGAGGGTCCGTATTAGGTTAGTCCATTAAATTAACCTAATAATTCGTTCATCCGATCGAACAATATTTTCGGGTCGCGACAGTCCTGTTGCAGCGGTGTCATGTAGAACAAAAACCAGCAGCCTTCTATTTCTTTCAGACAGTGCTACTTCAATCCACATCAAGCACACCTAAGAACGTTGCAGAAAGACAAAGTGAGAGGGAAAAAATATTACTATTTTGTCTCTTTCTTTGCAGGCAAGAAAAAGTTCCAATCGGTGTCACAGATTGCTCTGGTTGACATTTGACTAGGAAATTCTACTTGGGGGTCTGGACCCAGAGGAACACATGCCAACGTGCTTCTTCACAAAGCACTGAGTTGCTCAGAATAGTCCCACGAGAAGCCCTAGCTGAGCCAATCCGCAGAGCACAAACTTGATTGCTAAGTTTTGGTGCAAATTCAAGAAAATTTTGCAATCTAGGTAAATTATCTAATTTGGATATCTTGAATATTTGATTGCATATTTTTTATTAATTAAATTGCATTGTCATAAAGATTTGCACGTCAAAAAAATTGAATCTTGGATATTCTCTAGGTTATGCTTTAAACATATTTGCATAGCTTAATTAGAAAAATTGCTTTGTAAAGTTCGGAAATTATCTCGCATTATATCTTATATTTACATTTGAAAATATTGTGATTCGATGTGAATATTTTGGGAAATTTTGTGTAATGTTGTGATAATTTGAAAATTTCCTAAACCTAAAGATGCTCAAAGATATCCAATGTATTTTAAAATGTGATCGACTAGGAAATTTTTTAATATACAATCAGAAAATAAGTCGATCTATTAGGCTTTAGATAAAATTATTTTCATAATGGATATTTTGAATTTTAAGGTCGAAAATACATGAAAATAAGTCGATCTATCAAGCTTTAGATATAATTATTTTCATATCCAAATGTGGGTTAATTGGGAAATTTAAAGAGAGAACGTTTACGTAGATTTATAGATTTCTACTTGCTTTGCATTTTATCTAGCTCCCAGCACTATAGCCGGTCTGATTTTGTGCGAGAGTACTAATTTGAAGGCCTATGCAAGCGTATCTGCAAAAAGGGGTACATATTTGTAAAAAAAATGGAAAAGGATGTCTCGGACATTGTACAACAAAAGCAAAAGAGTTAGGGGTAGCCACGGGCCTGGTTGGGCCCAGAACCAGACCGATCAAAATCGAAACTGGCCCGCTAACCAGTTCGGCAATTTGGAACCGGAACCAGCCCATGGCCACAACGGTCCAGTTCTGGTTCCAAAAAATGTGGAACCGAAACCGACCCAAACTGCCGGTTTGGGGTGACTCGAGCCAGTTCGAAATCGGCCCGACCAACAACCACCACAATAAATAAATAAATAAATAAATAAATAAAAATGAATTATCCAAAACTTATAAATACTTCCTCTTCATCTTTTATTTTTTCACACAAATTCTCTCAAATTCTTTCCAGCTCCCAATTCTCTCAAACTCTCAATTACGTTCTCAATTGTCTAATTTCTTATTTTTTTATTTATTATCTCATGTAATAATTTTATATTCTTTTTTCATATCGTATATTTTTTTGCATTATATCATATATTTTTATATGTAAAAAAAAGGCAAGTGGAAGTAGAGCTAGTGGCAAAGGTAAGAGCACAATGAGAGATCTAATTATCATAATCCTCATGATTATGCAGATTGGGGAGTTGATATAGATGATGAAATCAACATTTTTCCTAATATGGAGTAAATCCCCACGCAATAGAGTCTTCATCCTCTGATTGCCACCGATGCCGAAAAAATGTCAATAATAAAGGAGCGAAATGGTTCATCTATCATATGGAAGCACTTCACGAAAATGAAAAATTTGGAAAAAAAATCCAAATAGGTATAATTTAGTTTGTAAACATTGTACTAAATCATATAGCTTTGTAGGTGGACAAGGATATGGAACATTTACTTAGCATCTTAGGTTGAAATGTCCAACAAAATTGGAAATTGACACCAGCAAACAACAAATTTCTGGTTATGCTAATCCTAACACTTCTCTTTTATTTCGTTTTAATGAAAAAACTTATAAAGAAGAATTAGGTAAATTTATTTCCATTGAAAATTTATTATTTAGTTTTGGCAAAATTTTTTATTTTAATCAATTTATACAAAATTCATGTGCTCCACAAGCAAAACGTGTTCCTAAAAATTCACCTAAACGGGAAATTAAAAATCTTTATAGAAAAAGAAAAAAAGATTTACAATCTTTTTTTATGAATTTTAATGGACGTGTGTGTATAATTAGCGATATTTGCAGTGATCATTGGCAAATTAATTCTTATATAAGTGTATCATGTCATTAGATAGATGACGATTGGAATATTCAAAAAAGAGTTATTGAATTTAGAATTGTTGATTCTAAACATACGACAAATAATATTTATAGATTAATTAGACAAATTTTAGAAGATATTATTTTCTTCATAAAATTTTTCAACTGGTTTTGATAATACCGCGGCAAATACTACTTCAATTGTTGAACTTGAAAATATTTTGTAAACTCGCTTTTGGTGGACAATTTTTTCACGTTAGACGTTCTTGTCATATTTTAAATTTATGTGTACAATATGGTTTAAAAACTCTTCAAGTTTCTCTCAACCCAATAAAAACAGCAATTCGATATTTTTGGAAACATCCCCAAATAATGAAAGAATGACGAAAATTTTGTAAAGTAAATGGAAAAAAAGAAAAAAGATTTCCAGAAGATGTTTCAAATCTTACAAGTTGTTTAATGAATCTTTTGCATGTAAAGATTGATTATGTGCATTTATTTCAGATAATATACTTGAAATTAATTTATACCCTCAAGAATAGGATAGTTGCAAAAAAAAATTAAAAGTTTTAAAAGTTTTTAATGATGCAGCTTATAGTTTATCTGGTATTTATTATCCAACTACGCATTTATTTTTAATAGAATGTATTAAAATTGTTGGAGCTTTTGAAGAAAATGAAACTGATGATAAGTTAGGTGATACTATTAATATAATGCGAGCAAAATGGCTACATTATTATGGAGAAATTCCTATTATTTAGTTAGTTACTTCTGTTTTTTATCCACATTGTAAATTAGATGGTTTATGTGATTATTTGAATACGTATTATGAATATTTACATTTAGCTTATACGATAAATATTAAAACTATAGAAATAGATGTTAAAAACGTAATACTATAATTATATAATAAATTTTGTAGAACATATAATGTTGTAGGTCATAGTGGAAGTAGACCTCAATTTAGTAGCTTACAATGTGAAGACTCAGATAACATTAGTAGAGGATATCAACTTTTAATTAAAAGACAAAAAAGGAAAACTAGTGTAATATAAAGTAATTCTGAAATAGAAAACTATCTAACCATTTCTTTTGAGTTTGACGAATATGAAGGCAGCAGAAGTTTAAGTATATTGGATTGGTGAAAGAGGCATTCCACTCAATATTCAATTCATGCTCTCATTGCAAAACAAATTTTAGCAACTCTCTATTCAACAGTTGCGGTAGAACAAGCATTTAGCGCTGAAGGCAATATTTTAGATAAACGACGTTCCAAATTAAATCTCGAATCGGTGGAATTTCAAGCTTATGTTGACGATTGGATAAGGACTCGATATAGACAATAAGAGATAGATCAAAATAATGGATCTGAATTCTTTGATGATGGAGACACCACCACCGATACAGGAATGGATAGCAACGATTAAGGATGAGATAAGAATGGGGATATCAAAGGTAAGAGAACTACATAGGCTTTGATTTTTCTATCCTCAAGAAGATATATAGACGCTTAATAATAAATCATTAAGTTCAAGCCTCATCCCCCTCTTTTTTTTCCCCTATATTTATTTGATAATATATTATTTCATAATTCATTATTTTCTTTTAATTCATAATGCATTATTTGATGATTTAATTAGAATTTTATTACGAATTCATCATAAATTAATTTTTAAACTCAAAAACTTAAAAAAAATCAAAATCGATTCAAAACCAACGGTCGGTGGTTCGAAACGACCACTTCAAAATCGGCTATTCGGCGGTTCGAAATCGGCTATTCGGCGGTTCGAAACCTCCAAACCAGCTTGGAACCTCCGGTTTCAAACCGAAACTGGAACCAGAAATGAAGTTCTAGTTCCGGTTCCTCCAAATTTGGCCTGGAATCACTGGTTCATGAACCGGAACCGGCAGTTCCCAAACCATGGCACCCCTAAAAAGAGCTACCTTAATCCTCCTCCTTTGGGCAATCGATCTTGCCCTTGGCTTGTGATATGCCATGGATGGGAAAGACAGGGGAAAACTTTCCACAACATTTCGGAGGATTGCCACCATACGAAGATCATTCCCGATCTGCGCAACAAGAGGATCCGCCCTACTTCGAGTCACAAATGGTTGTTCACGCAAGATCAAGGTTCCGGGGGAGAAAATTCGCCTACCCCCCTTAGAAGACCTCGCGTGCTCTTGTTGTTTCTTGTCGTCTTCGTCAAGTGATCCTCAATCATATGTTCTGGTGGTCGATTTTGGAGAGGACATCATCAGATATTGCAAACCCGGCGAGGATGCATTCAAGAGGAACAAGGTCAAACCTCTCATCAGTCGTGCCACGATGTTCAAAGGGAAAATTTTCTTACTGTTGAATTATTGTGAATTGGCTATAGCCAACATAGAGAATTTAGAGCTGCGAGTACGTGTATTGGGGAACAAAGATATTAATTGGCTAAATCCCTGAGGCATACCAGCGTTGCGCGAATATCTGATCCCATCCGGCAAAGATTTGTTAATCGTAAAAGAGATGATATTATTATTTACACTCCCGATGGAGCAAATCTACATCTTTGAGGTTTTCCGGATGCATTTCGTAGAAGGGACATGGGAGGAACTGAAAAGCATTGGCGACCGAGAAATTTTCCTTTCTGCTTGTGGGGGAATTTCTTGCTCTCCAAAAGACTCCAGAGTTCAGAAAAATGCCATATATTTTGTGGAGAATGGCCATAGACACATTCACATGTATGATTTAGAAGATCAAAGCATTTCAAAGGTGTCGCCTTACCTAAACGTCAATTACCGCTCATTGCATTCACAATGGATTATGTTGTGACACTTAAAATAGATCGAGAAATACACTGTGACCAAATATAATCCTCATTTACTTGTGTTTGAATGTTTATATTTCGTTATCTGCTATAAGAATGCATGTTGAGGCAATTGGGACTTCAACAGTTATAAAGGGATCACGCTCTCCTTCATTATGTTACGAGCTCGAGCCATTTGATGAACGAACTGTTAGAGTTTTCCATATATGGGCTCGCCTTAATTGGAATTGTAATTGACCATTATACGATATTGGTTTAATAAAGAAAGGAATTAAGGTTTTTTAATGGGTCGAATATGAGCCTGGTTAGTGTGGGCCGAGTCCGGTCCGACTCGTGATCGAAGGGACCAGCCGGAACTTCTATAAATAGCTAAGACCCCCCCTCTAGCCCCTTATGCTTGCTATTCCACTCTCCACCTTCTCTAAGGCTTGTGAGGAAGAGAGAGAGGTGTGTCGATAGCCCCATTGACGCCAGGCGGTCCGGAGGGCATAAAGGGAAAGGTTTTGAAGCCATTTTATTGGTTCTTTTGCGCCGCTCATCAATGGAAGCGAAATCAGGTACACCAACTCGATCTCATGGCTATTTTGTTGTTAAAATGCGACTACGGTCATTCTAGGGTGTCATGATAGACGACGGAAGGCTGGGACGGCTGGCCAACAGCTAGTATCAGAGCCGCTGTAGCTCGATTTTAGCACATATGGATTTTGCCTGATTTCGTGAATTTTGGCATGCTGAAATTTGATTTTGATGGCATATTTGGATTCATCTCATCGAGACAAGCATTTTGATGGGTCACCGGCCACCATAAGAGGTCCCACGCGCCGCCATGCCCGGCCTGAAGACATGGCCGTGGCCGCGCGTGGATTACATGTGCCGAGGTGACCAGCGCGTGAGATTCACGCGCCGGCGCGTGGGCTTCATGCGTCAGCGCATGGGTCACACGCGCCCAACACATTTAATGTGTCGATGACGTCATTGATGATGTCATCGACGCAGCACCGTTGCGCCACATGGTGCCTCGCGACGGTGCCATGTGGTGTGGCATAATGGTGCCACGTGGCAGCCCCACCCGATCATCGGATCGGGTCGACCCGACTCGGTCAACGGTTGATCGGTCAATGGTCAACGGTTAATCGTTAACTGTTAACGATGTTGATCGTTGACCGTTAATTAACGGTCAGGCCGCACGTGCAACGCGCGTGCGGGGCGTAAGTGGTCCAAATTGGGTGATTTTTTCACCGTTGTACTCGTATGAAAATTCCCTACACTATGGTATATTCAATTTAATTTTTTGAGCCCTCTAAGGTCTTCAAAAAATGCGAAAATCCTTATGCATGTATAAAATACAAGGGCATTTTCATCATTTTCATTTTATTTAATTATTTTCATATGATTTTTTTGGGAATAATATGGTTGGCTCAATTATAGAATACCACATAATGAATGTGTAGAATTTTAGTTGAGCACTGACATAACTGAAACCCACATGTGTGAAGCAATTCTGTTGGCACTAGTTGTGATTTTAATGACAATTGCCTATGTCATCAAGTTTAAAATCACACCATATGGTAAATGTGAGGCATGAAGTTTATATCCCTTGTGTGTGAGAGTTTCAAAGATTTGATAGGAATGTGACCGCCAAAGTGGCATGATCAATTGAATTGGAGAAATATCAGTCTCGTATTGTGATGGAATGTCTCCTATTTTGATACATGGTCATATTCCCAAAGGAGGTGATTGTACGTCAGGCCATGGAGGAATGCATAAACAACATATGATTGGGAAGTAACTGATTCTAGTGATTCATACACCCAAAGGTGGTGTTTCACAAAGATTGGAATACATTCTCATGGTCGTTGTCATATGGGGAGTTTACAATCGCATGTCATGTATTCTGCCCAAAGGTGATTATATGATGATGTGTGTAATTCTCTGAAGTGTGTACTTTTAAGGATTTAAAGTTACACTGTGCTCACATGATGCTAATGGTAAGTATTGCTTATTTTTTCAATCACCTTTTCTGTGAATGGCAACTCCATTACCATAGAGGTTCTGAATGGTACAAACTTCAAGAAATGGAAGGAGGATTTTCTGTTTGCTATGGAACTGGCTGATGTTCATATTGCTCTTTGAAAATAAGCCTGCTGACCTCGAGGAGAACAACACAGGGCCTGAAAAGAAGCATTTTGCCACTTGGAAAAAGAGCAACAAGATCTGCTTGCTGTCATTGAAGCGATTCATACAGGAACATTTGAAGAGCAGGCTACCACTCGACCGCACCGCCAAAGAAATGATGGAAGCCCTGGAAGCAAGGTACCGAGTATCTTCTAATACTGAGATTGGAACACTTATCCAGCTACTTTTCAATATGAAGTATACAAGTATGGGAGGTGTTAGGGACTATATCCTAAGAATGCTGGATTTGCAGACAAAACTAAATACCTTAGGTATAGTAATCCCTGACACCGTATTGATGCATCAAGCCCTGTACACTCTTTCTCCTGAGTTTGGGATCATTAAGACCATCTTCAACTCACAGGATGAGGCTTGGTCTGTGAATGATTTGATATTTAGAGTAGTGGCAGAGAAAGAAAAATTGAAGAAAGATTGAGGGCATTTTACCCTAGTTGCCACCAGTTCCATCAATAGGAAGAGCAAGGAGCCTAAATCTCATACTCATAAAGGTACTCGCCCCACCACTGGTCCATCTGAAAAATTGGGTCGAAAGAAGACATCCTTTAAGAAGGATGGTGACTGACGTTTCTTGTGTAAGAAGAGGGGTCACATGAAGAAAGACTACGCTAAGTATAAAAATTGGCTATCTAAATGTGAGCAGACAGGTAATGATTCGTTGGCATTGGTTTGTGAATCCAATCTTTCTAAAGCCCTATCCAATTCTAAGTGGCTAGATAGTAGTGCGACTAATCATATTGCACTTACTATACAGGGATTCATAAATCGGGGGAAGCCAAATCATGATGAATCAAAGCTCATAGTGGGAGATAATAATAAAGCTGATGTTGAGTTCGTGGGAAATGTCATTTTGATTCTAGAGTCTGGTTTCAATTTGATGTTAAGAAATACTTTCTATGTACCTTCCTTTAGATGGAACTTAGTTTCTGTATCATGTTTGGACATGTGTGGTTACTTTTTTGAAATAAAGAATAGTATGGTTTTTATGTTCTATAATTCAAATAAAGTTGGGTGCTGCAACATGTCCAATGGATTGTACAGATTGTGTTTAACTCCCAACAACATATACGTAGCTTTTACAGCAGAAAAGGTTGTTTTCAAAAGGCCTCTACCTAAAGAACAATCTTGCGCATTGTGGCATAAATGTCTTGGTCACATTTCCAGGGAAAGAGTGGAAAGGCTCGTGAAAGCCGACATTTTACTTACTCTTAAATATGACCTGGAAACTTGCGTAGACTGTTGTAGAGGCAAGATGACCAAGATAAAGAAAAAGTCTGCAGTCCGAACTTCTGACCTATTGGAGGTCGTACATACTGATATAAGTAGACCATATACTCCAACATTGTGTAGAATTATTATTTCATCACATTTATTGATGACTATTCCCGATATAGTTATCTGTACTTGATTAAAGAAAAGTCTGAGTCTCTTGATAAGTTCAAGATATTTCGGACTGAAGTCGCGAAACAGTTGGAAAAAGTCATCAAGGTTGTGAAATCTGACGGTGGTGGTAAGTATTATGGCAGACATGGCGATGCAGGATAGCTTAAAGGGTCATTTGCCAAATACTTAGAGGATTCTGGGATAGTAGCTCAGTTTACTATGCTTGGGAGCCCTGAACAAAATGGTGTCACCGAAAGGCGAAATCGCACCTTGATGGATATGATGAGGAGTATGATACGTAGGACCAACCTGCCTAAATTCCTATGGGGTGAAGCTTTAAAAACAGCGCTATATATGTTGAATCGAGTTCCTACTGAGGCTGCTCCACTGACTCTTTTTGAGTTATGGACTGGACGTAAACCTAGCCTGAATCATTTGAAGGTCTGGAGTTATCCTGCAGAAGTGAAGCTGTATAATCCAGCCTTGAACAAGTTGGATCCCAAGACCACAAGGTGTTATTTTGTATCATATCCAAAACATTCTAAGGGATATAGATTTTACAATCCTGATGAAGGCCCAAGGATTGTAGAATCACAGATAGCTAAGTTTCTGAAATTCGACGTGACCGAAAAGGGTACCTGTTCTGAGACTATTGAAAGTGACAGTACGGCAGAAAATACTGCATCGTTTTCTCTCTCAACACATACTATTGTGGAGCCTCCCATACCGGTGACTGTGCCTGTTGAGCTTCAGGATCCTATGATTGATACGGTTCCTAATGAAGCAAATCAAGCCCCACAGCCACAGATTCAAGCTGAGGGAATTCCATTAAAGAGGTCTGTTAGGCAAAGATGATCAGTGATCCCATCGGAATATATAGTCTATCTTGGTGAACAGGATTATGACATAGGCTGTGTAGTTGATCCAGTTACCTATAAGGATACTGTTACATGTGAGCAATCAGACCTGTGGTTGGATGAGATGAAAGATGAGTTGCAGTCCATGAGGTATAATGGAGTCTGGGAGCTCATCAAGTTACTTACAGGTCATAGGGCGATCGGCTGCAAATGGGTCTACAAGACAAAGAGGGATTCCAAAGGAAAGGTAAAAAAATTTAAAACTAGACTAGTAGCCACAGGTTTCACTCAAAGAGAGGGAGTGAATTATGAAGCAACGTTCTCTCCAATCTCTTCTAAAGAATCTTTCAAAGTGATTATGGCTTTAATGGCTCATTTTGACATGGAATTACACCAGATGGATGTCAAAACTGCCTTTTTGAATGGAGATCTCAAAGAAGAAATCTATATGACTCAATCTGAAGGGTTTGAGATTGATAACTCGAGTGACCTTGTATGCAGATTGCAGAAGCCAATCTATGGCCTCAAACAAGTATCAAGACAATGGTATTTCAAATTTCATAGCGTTGTCACTTCATTTGGCTTCGTTGAAAATAAAGTGAATCAGTGTATAAATTGCAAGGTCATTGGGAGAGAATATATTTTTCTTGTTCTTTATATGGATAACATTCTACTGGCGAACAGTGATATTGATCTATTACACGAGACGAAGCATATGCTGTCAGAGAATTTTGACATGAAGGATCTTGGTGAGGCATCCTTTGTCCTTAGCATTGAAATCCATAGGGATCGTTCACGCCACATTTTAGGTTTATCTCAGAGGACATATATTAATCGTATTCTGGAAAGATTCAACATGCAGGATTGTAAGCCGGGTATTATTCCTGTCTGTAAAGGTGATAAGTTAAATCTTTCATAGTGTCTTCAAATAGAGATGAAGAAATCTGAAATGAAGAATGTACCTTATGCCAGTGCACTTAGGAGCATCATGTATGCTCAGGTATGTACTAAGCCAGACATTGCTTTTGCGACAGAACTTCTGGGCAGACACCAGTCAAATCCAGGACATGGTAATTGGATTGCTGCCAAGAAGGTCCTGAGGTACTTGAAGAGGACAAGGGACTATATCATGACTTACAGGCGTATTCAGAACTTGCAGCTTGTTGGATACTCGGATTCAGATTTTGCGGGCTGTCAGGATGATAAGAAGTCGACAACATGCTACATATTAATGTTAGTAGGCGGTACAGTATCATGGAAAAATGAGAAACAGAAATCCTTATCCTCCTCAACCATGCAAACTGAGTTCATAGTGTGCTTTTCAACTGCTACTTAGGCGATTTGGCTCCGAAATCTCATTAGGGAGTTGACCGTATTTGATTTCGTTGATAGACCCATACAGTTATATTGTGACAATAATTCTCCAGTATTGTTTATTAACAACAGCAGAAATCTTAAAGGGTCTAAACATATGGAGGTCAAATTTCTGACGATAAATGAATCCGTGCATAAAGATAACGTAACAATAGAGCATATTTCCATAGATGATATGATTGCAGACCCACTAATTAAAAGTGTTTGCCCTTGTGTTTTTGAACGACGCGTCACTAGTATGGGCATAAAGGCATCATTGGATGCTGTGATTTAGTGGGAAGCATCCTTCAGTTTGCTCTAATAAAGTTTGCATATGTATTTTATTACATTTTGTAATATGATAATATGTATTGAAGTGCATGCAGCACTGTTAATGTTAAATACATATTCTTGTAAATCTTGAAATATGTGTAAATCTCGAGTATTGGCTATGGGCATTTGATTATTAGCCGTGTTTATATGTCTTGTTACACATGAAGAAAAGTTAACTATAAAGCTGAGATATATACAAGTTTATCATAACCATATAGATATTCTCTAGTGACACGTCAGGTTCTGTGTCACATAAGGAGAGAGAATGGTGGTCGACAAAGTGGATAACACATAAAGTGTATCTCTTTTGAGGTGTTATCCAATTGCCACACTACTATATTAAATACATATCAGTAAAGTTAAGAACACTTGTGATCACGAATGGCTCTATGTCTGCTGACGCAGTTACTAGCATTATCCGGTGTTTAAGACTTTATGGGATCGGATTGGCCGTTGAGAATAATCCTTAAACCAATAAAAAAGCGCGCACTAAAGTATAGTTTCAATTAATGCTCGCCAAGTGGGAGAATGTTATAGTTTTCTGTATATGAGCTCGCCTTAATTGAAATTGTAATTGACCGTTATACGGTATTAATTTACCGTATACGGTATTAGTTTAATAAAGAAAGGAATTAAGGTTTCTTAATGGGCCGAATATGGGTCTGGTTAGTGTGGGCCGAGTCCGGCCCGGCCCATGATGGGAGGGCCCAATCGGAACTTCTATAAATGGCTAGGACCCCCCCTCTAGCCCCTTATGCTTGCCATTCCACTCTCCATCCTCTCTAAAGCTTGTGAGGAAGAGAGAGAGGTGTGTCGGTAGCCCCATTAACGCCAGGCGGTCCGGAGGGCATAGAGGGGAAGGTTTCGAAGCCGGTTCGTTGGTTCTTCCGCGCCACCCATCAATGGAAGCAAAATCAGGTATGCCAACTCGATCCCATGGCTATTTTGTTGTTAAAATGCGACTACGGTGATTCTAGGGTGTTATGGTAGACGACGAAAGGCCGGGACGGCCGGCCAACACGAACCTCTAGTTCAATCGCACCTTTAATACTTTCTACCTCATGCGGGCGAGATGATTGGCTTCTGGCACACGAGTGAGAGCTGCGGTGACGGATTTGTACACTCTAACCCTCAAAGAAGAGAATCATGTAGATCACCACTCTCCAATCTTTTATGTATAAAAAGATAAGGGCACCATAAATATTTCTATTAACGGGAGCCATATCATTATATTTTGGGTGTCTAATTTGTCACGGCTCAAGTATATTTTAATTATCAATTCACAAGCTATTTGATAATTAAAATGCAAGTTGATCTTAATTCCCTCTAATAATTGTGAAACAAGACGATGGTGATAAATTACGATTCTTTTAGCGAACAGTTGATTGTCGTATTATAGATACTATTATTTGATAATTAGAATGGTTGCGGTGCAAAATCTTATTTTATGGGCTTTATTATTTGATATTATAATTAATTCATTGGTCTAATAAAGTTAAGATATAATATTTCTTATTTAGTCTAATATGAGGCTAGTTGATGTGGGCCGAGTTAAACCAGCTCCATGATGAGGGGATAGGGTTACAAACTCTATAAATATAGCTTAAGTCCTCCTCTGAACCCTAATACACAAATACCTCACAAAAGAGTCGCCTTAAGAAGAGATAGTGAGGGGCGATCTCATTGAACCTAGATCAAGAGGGTTATAGAGGAGAAGCTCTTAAGCATAGGATCATTACTATTTCACATCAAGAATGATGGATCCTAAATATGGTGTGTAAATCCCTCTGCTTTAATATTGTGATTCGTGTGTCTAATTATAGTGATCTTAAGGTGCTACTTAAGGTTAATATTTTTCTAACAACTCCTCCAAATCAACATGAAGATAACACATCAAACAATTGTTATCTTTCATCTTTAATTTTCAGCATAATTATAAGTTATGATATCTCTATTTAAACTGTGCAACGTATCAATGGAAAATAATCTTCATTGATTCAATTCTTTGTTTTGTTATGATATCAGACCCATGCAAGGGCACACTAATCTTTTATTGTTTAAAAAAAAACAGATACAATTATGTCGCTTCCTCTTCAAACCTGATTTTTTTCATTTCCTTCAAACACCAATGTGGCAAATTTTGTTATCTTAAAGATCAGTGAAAATAACCTTTTTTAACTTTGGAAGAGACATGTATTGTCTCTAATTGAATGTCAGGACCTACTTGGTTTACTCAGATATCAGAAAATGCAACTGAAGTTAATTATCCATACTATGCATCATGGGTGCATGATGACAGCCTCATAAAGTCTTGGATCGTGGCTACAGTCTCAAAAGATGTCCTCAGACATGCTACTGGATTACAAACAAAAGCAAAAATATGGAAAGCTCTCACCATAAAGAGATTCACCAATTAGAATTTTTGGTTTTTTAAAAAATATATCCAATAATAGTTAATAATATTAAAATAATAAAAATGTCCATGTCAGTGCTAGCTGTATCATGTGAGACAATCGACGTCTACATCAGTGTTATTTGGCTAAAATTGTCTAAATTGACTCAATTTATACAAATAAAAAAAATTAGAATTGAATTGGCATCAATGTAAAAGGTTTATGAGTTTTTTTAACACTTCTCATAGTTGCAAATGTGAATGATTATATTTTTTTTTCTTATTAGAGTTGGCATTGAATTATGACAGATTCTTATAGTCTCTATTTATACATTTTCATGTTCATTTATATCGTTATGTGTAAATTCAAATAATGAATATGATACGATATGAACATATCCGACTTTATCAGTGTAATTAATCAAATAATGGATGGGAAAATCCATGGATTTCATATCATATTCAATCCTATCATGGTTAGAAATTCAGATGACCAAGTACAGTTTAAGAGTATTACACTTGTTTTATTTATAATTGCCAATCAAAATTTTCCCCCACTTAAATTCTAGACCTATCCCTGCGTATTATATGAAGTTTGTCAAATAATTATAACGAAATAGCAAAGTACGCTTTATGAAAATGAAGTGATATTTTTGTTTTTTGGATTAGAAATAACTTTTATTCGTTAAGGCCCAACAATTGCTTGGACTATTATTGAGCCGGGCTTTTGCAACCCGACCCGATTGTTTGGTTCTCGCGTGCAGTGTAACAAGAAAAAGGCATAAACTGCATCCTCAATCGCACCGATTGATTGTTTTGTCCATTTTTAGGCTCTTCGAAAGACTCAAGCAAGTTGAAGACAATTTCATACATTTTATGCATCAATGACAAACATGTTACTGTCGTGCTTGAGTATCAATCAACCTTAACTTGTATCGCGATATGATGTCAAAACTTGCCCGTCTCTCTGTCGGTAATAATGCATCTTAGAGAAATGTTCTAAGCATAACGAGTGGAAGTTTGGTTAAGATTCAACACAAATTCGAGCCTAAAGGAAAAGGGTCATAAGTTTTGATCTTAAGGAAAGCGATTTTCTTAAGATTAATTCAGAAGCCTCTTTTCATGATAAATCATTTGGATGCTATGGTAGTGACAGAATGAGGATTTTCTGTGACGCGATTAGATTGGTCAACCAACATCCAATTTATTAAGATTCAATGCAAATTCGAGCCCAAAGAAAAAGGGTCATAAATTTTGATCTCAAGGAAAATGATTTTTCTAAGATTAATTCATAAATCTCTTTTCGTGATGATTTTATTCGGATGCTGTGGTTACAATGAAATGAGGACTTTCCTTAATGCAATTAGATTAGTCAACCACCACCCAATTTATTATGAACAGTTATAATATTAGGCTTTTTCATTTCAATTGTCAAGCCAAAAAAAATCAAAAGATACTATGAGTTTTCTATCGTGTTAGGAGTTATTAGTATTTTTCTTTTCACCACAAAACGAACATTTTTCCTTCCTTGTAACTAAAAAGGTTACAACAGGTGAAATTAAGCAGCTGTTTTATAGTTGAGCAATGTTTTATGAGAGTGAAAGAGTTTTGGTTTTCTATGAGTTTTCTATTGTGTTAGATTTACTAGTGTTTTTGTTTTCATCATAAAGCAAACGTTTTTTTTTTTTTTGGTGAAAATCATAAAGCAAACGTTTTTCCTCCCTTATAACGGAAAGGACTGCAACAGGTGAAATTAAGCAGCTATTTCATAGTTAAGCAATGTTTTATGAGAGGGAGAGAGTCTCGGTTTGATGGGCTTGAAGTAATGTTCGAAGGAAAGATGTGAGCTATTCGCATTATGATTCATTCGTCGGCAGGTTTGGTTAAAATGATGATACCCACAAGCCATCCACCGATAAAGTAATGATGAACAGTAAAGTTAAGCAAGCTTGGCCAAAGATTGATGGCTCCAGAATTTTGGGTTTTAAAGTGATGATATTCTTGCATCGCCCAGTTTGGCCTTTTGAAGTTGCATTTCTTGGGCTAGGCCTTTTTGCATTGTGCTCAAGAGTCCAGGAAATTTTCTAACTTCATGCTTTTCTCAAAGTCAGAGAGCTAAGATCCATCTAAAATTAATATCACAAAAAAATCCTAAACTGATATACTATGATGGAAATCCCAAATTAGTAACATGTTCTAACCAAAAGAAAAATTAGTAGACATGTGACAAACTTACCATTGTTATTTTTTGTTAAATTTTTCCGTCAAATTACTAAGTTAAAAGATGACACGTTGCAGTTGATAGGTATACCGATTTGAGATTTTTATATTTATTAATTTTGATTTTTTATGATATTAACCTAATTTAACAAAAACTAACGGATGATATACTTGTCTTAAGTGCACCTGTTTGAAGCTTTTAGTGGTTAAAAAAATTAATTTAGGATAAATTTGTCTTGAAATTTTTTGTAAAAACAAAATTAATTTGAGATAAATTTATCGTAAGTATGCAAATGTAAGGTTTCGTGATATTAACCCATCCAATTAAAGTGATGCATAAAAATATGTTTTGCAATAGACGTGCACACACAACAACACATAATCTCATCTCCCAGGAACTTACGTAAACACTTGCTTATAAAACATCCACCAACCACCCTCAATTCATAGAATCCACACACGACTTGGCATGCGAAGATAAAGCTAAGCAGAATGGTTCGAACCAGTAAAAGGTAATGCATTTGTCACAGAGCAAGGTTTTCGTGGCACAACCAATCGATCATATGGTAGAGAAGAACTTCTAGACGCCAAGACATTTCACATCTAGGGTTTTCCCTAGGGTTTTGTTCTCTAGAATATTCTCAAGAGCGAACGATATGGTAATTGTCTCATGCTCTATAACTTTCCCATTTATTGTTGGTAGTTGAGTAGATGGGAAGATGTGATCTTAGTCTTTGGATTGAGTTACGATCAATGATTATAATGAAAGGTCCTCCACTATATAAAGAGCTATCGTTCCTTTATTGTGATCATCCAACAAAAAAAACAATACAAAGCACTCTTCTCGAACTTCTCTCTAGAACTCTCTGTACAATTTAGATGAATCAAGCAAACAAGAAATGCTAAGCTTATGGATTAACCCTCAAGAGTCTACCTATCGTTAAGAGTGAAGCCGTGACATATCCATCTACAGTGTCTAAAGCATCGCATCATCATCATACAACTCTATAAAATCGTTAACATGGAAATTTTGTACACCTCTTCTTCAAATGAAATATCTATAACCACAAATATGAGATAGTAACCATCTAATAACAAACGACCATCTCCAAAATTACTATTGAACAGCTTTTCAAGTAATACAGGTCTAAAGAGTTGCAAAAATTATCAGAGGCAAAACCAAGAAATTATTAGATGTGGAACAGAAATAAGAGAGATGCACAGACGTATAATAAATCAGTTAAAAGGGACTCTTTTCCGCATAAATTTAGGTATTGACTGTCATAAACAAAAGTCGAACAACAAATCTTCCATGAAGACATGCGACCAAACTCCGAAAATTTAGTATTAGGGAACCACAATGTGAAGGTGGCATGTGGAAAAGAGTGTATTTACGGTGTTACAACCATCTCCCAAAGTGCTTGATTCAAGAATTTATTCATGGACATTAAGAGTTCTTCAAGTACAAGAAATGGTATGTTAGTTGTTGGGAAGAGGAGGATCTGTCTTCCTCTCCTCCTCTTTCATCCATTTATGATTTTGATTAACATGTTGTATCAATTGAAAGTTTTGAAAGTTTGAGGGCATCGGTGACATTGAAATCCTTTCTTGCCTCTGTCATGATCCCTTCACAAGCATTTTTTATTCTTGGTATCCAAAATGGAGGTGCCACCATCTTTCTTGAAGCCTACCATCTCTTTTCTTCTCTTTGTTAGGCTTCATGCTTCTTCTCCTCCTCCTTTTCCCGCTAACTTCTATTTTTTCTTCTCATTTTTTTCACTTTGTGATTACGTGAGTGAGAAAAAGTGTGTATATATATCCCCGAAGCCCATTAA